>CM053791.1:574862847-577337847 GCA_028749045.1 Cupressus sempervirens
TAGATAGTGTCAAGTAGGCCTAAGTGTATGTAGGTCCATTTTGGGATACTCAAATCTATTTGGTTTTGGTGAGCATGTTTCAATTCATGAAAAAACTTGCATTCTTGTATGGTAAAAGGTTGCAAATTGGTGGATCATTTACAAGGGTATGTGTAGGATCATGGTGTGCCAAAAAGTGGTGATATAAAAAATGTATAGTTCTAAAATATCTCAAACCATTTCAAAATCTATTCCAGGTTTTTTCCCACCCACCCTAATACTAAATGAAAAAAATTAATATCTTTATAAGGTCTACTATATCTCTTGATACTAAACCTATATGGTCAACTTTTAAAACATCCTAAAAATGTGCTTTTGGCCTATTTTTATGTGATTTTTCCTTCAAACATGTAGTTGATGACTTTGTTTCAACAAAACTTGATGAAATCAAAAGGGTTTCTTAAGAATGTTCTTATCTTTCCATAAATGTAATATTTTTCAAATTATGAGTTTAGAAGTAATTATTACTTATTTTCTAATGGAGGTATGTATAAAGTGTTAACTGACGCACTACTTGAAAAACACCTATAACTGTTAAATGGTACAACATTTTTTAAATCCAAAAGATGCAGCACATTCTATGTTTCTTCTACTATAAGGAAAAAAAAAATGAAAATTTGAATTTTCTAGAGTTTTGAATTAGATAAGGTGGTCAGATGTGAGAGTTTTTTTATTACAAAAATACTAAAGTCAAAAATTATTTATTTATTATTTATTTAGAATAAAAATACCAAAAAATATGTGTCACATCCAGGCATGAGTTTACTACTTATATCCAGAATATTATTCAAAAATATTATCATTTGATTTTGATTAAGGTGGTTAGACAAATGTCTACTTCTTATTTTTATTCTAAAATTTTTGTAATATTGCATTAAAATTCAAAATTTTGACCATTCAATTTTAATTTTTTTGAGATAAGTCCTACCAGTTCAGAAACCAGATTCAATTTTCTAGAGATTCTTTTCTCTCAACTTTTTGATATAAAGTTAATAACAAGTAGAAAATTGCACCTCAAGTTGACATAACCCTAATTTTCTAAAAATTTTATTGCCACTTAAGAGCACAATTTGGTTGACCATGATCCTACACATACCCACAATGTTCATCATGGATCCAATCCATCAATCCTATTGACTCTAAATGGTCAGGTAAAAACTAGTGGATTTTTTTTTTTTCTTTGCTTATCCTAGATAAATCTCTCATGCATGATGGACCTAAGTGCTCTAAAGCTACACCATGTTGATTTGGACTATAATTTTCAGATGATGATATATCGATCCTCATGAAGGATGTCATAAATTTTTGAAAGGTACAAGGATGATGTTGAGTAGGACTAAGTGAATGAAGCCCTTTTAGGGATATCTAATGCAATTTGGTTTTGGAAAGCACATTTCAATTGGTGCAAAAACTTGCATTCTTTCCCAATAGAAAGTTGCAAACTAGTTCATATTTCATACCATTCATCTAGGGACCAATCTGCCAATTCCAATGGTTTGGTTGGCTAGATATATACTAGTGGAAACCTTGTTCATTTACTTATCATTGAGAATAATTTGATGCATGATGGACCTCAGTGATCTTGAGGTGTATTAAGTTTATTGGGACAACATTTTTTAGATGTTAATATCTTAGTCCTGAGGAAGGATATCATAGATCTACAAAGTGTACAAGAACATTGTTAGGTATGCTTAAGTGCACATAGATCTAGTTTAGGATACCAAACTTAGTTTGGTTATGGTAAGAAAGTTTTAGTTGGTACAAAAACTTGCATTCTTACATAGTAAAAAGGTATAAATTGATGTATCTTTCAAATCGTTCACCTTGGGACCACTTTGTTAGTTCCATTGGTTCTGACGAAGGGTATTAAAGATTTTTTAAGTGTACAAGAACATTTTTAGCTAGGCCTAAGTGAGAAGAAATCTAATTTTTTATAGTCAACATGGTTTTATTTTGGTGAGCATATTTGGGTTAGTGTAATAACTTGCATTCTTGCATAGTAGAATGTTGCAAATAGGTGCATCGTCAAACCATTCATCCTGAGACACATTTTCTAGTTTTTTTGGGATTTATTGGCATGGTAAATTATAGTGAAATCCTTTTTTTTTTTTCACTTTGCCTCAATAACATTCTAGTGCATAACGGACCTAAGTGTTTGCAAAGTGCACTAAGTCTATTGGGACAACATTATGAGTTTGTTAATAATTAGATAGACAAGTAAAGTTTTGGAAGCTCATTTTGTTTGATGTATTGGATTATCTCAAACCATTATAACCCTTGTAGGTTATTGGGAAGGTTAATTTCATAGTGTTGGACATTTAAGCTTTGTGGTGCATTAAGGAACATTGCTGATTAACACACACACTTTATTCATTTCACAAGTTTTTTCATGAAAACATTGAATCTCTAGATTGCAAAGAATCAATGATTGTATGTTGAGGCCATGATGGTGAAAGGGCACCTAGACAAACCTATGGTCACATGAAGACACAAGGCACCTAACTAGCTCCATTAAAGCCAATTTTGGTTTTGAAGTGTTTTAAAGGTTAGAACTCACCCAAATGAACTATTTAACAATATAAGGATGTCTAAGGTCCATTCTACCCTTGGTAAGTGGTAGTACCCTATGTTGATATTTTTGATTGAATTAGAAGGTTTTGACATTAAGGAGAATGCAAGTTTTCAATGGAAGTAAATAGGTGAGAAGAGTTGGGGATCTTTAGGGGTTTGGAAGCACTCATATTGGAATCCTATAATCTAATTTGGTGACAATTGTGGTATTTGGGATCATCCATATCATAAGGAAGGAGGGTGATTGGTTTATTAGTTTCATCACAACCCTTAGATGTGATAATTTGGTGATTTTCTTATCTCTCCACAACAATCCAATTATGGTCATTTCTAATAATGAGTTCAATGTATTGATTCAAAGTCCTAATGACCCTGATAAAGACCCTATGACCAAATCTCTTGTAATAGGGGCCAATAATGGATAAGTCTATTTTAAGTTCAGCTTAACTGCTTGATTAAAGAAACACTAAAGTTATGGGTATTTATTATGGCATTATATCTATTTGAAGGAGGGTGCCTATTATGATTGGAAAAAATAGTCCATACCATATTAGGCTTTAAAATGGCACAATTGGATAGTTGAGAAAGTTATTGCAAACCAGCATATACTAAGTTTTGGATATGTTTTTGCTATTTTTCTAGTAAAATGGGAGTTTCATGACTTTAAAAGTTATTTATCCTAGTTTTCTTGGATTCTAAATTAGTCCATGGATGATGGGGAGAGACTGAAAGACTTGAAAAACTTCACACTTTTAAGGGTTATGATGAGTCCTATATAATGAATACCAACCTTCCTCTTATGCTATGAATACCCCAAACTCCAAGAATGACTTGAAGATGGGTTTAAAATAGATATCTATTGTATGCTCTTGCATCCTATGGTATACTCAAAAATTGAAGCCCCATATTTCTTTTCATCACATGATACAAATTTAATTGAAAACACAAAATTTATTACAAACTCTCACACATGCAAATAGAAAGTAAAAAAAGTATTCAATAAACTATATTGTCATCCTCACATCTGTGAAAAATATAAAATGATATAATGTGAATGATAAAATAAGTGACATAAAAAGGGAAATAATAGAGAGATGTTGACATCTTTTTTAACATGCAAACACATTTTGGACACAAATTGCATTCAAATGATATACATGAAATACTTGAGATATAAAAAAGATATATAGTTCAAGATCCAATGTCATACATCAATAATCCAATGCATCAATTGTATGTCTAATAATTCCTTATATCATAAAATCTAATGTATAAAAGAGATGAATTGAACATCAACTTATGTATGTCCAATATATGTGACCAAAAATGTTGTACATTTAATAAAATTTACAAAACATATGTCCATGAATACCATATAGGAATATAATCTTCATTCCTATATCTACTCCTTCTTGTAAGGGAATGAAAAATAATCTCTATGTTCCTTCAATCATCACATAGAGTCTAGTACTTCTCTAGACTCTTCTGTAACTCGAGCTAATATAATCAAAATTATATCTGAATAAATAACTATTATACATCAAAAATGAAATATATGTACACATAAAATTAAATATTTTCTTACCACTAGCAAATAGTCACTTTCTACATCCACCTTAGGGGAACACAAATGATTGACCGTAATAAGGCCTTACAAAAATGATCAACATGATCATTTGATCATACTTATAACTCATTTCAAATTTTAATATTAATGACTATAAATAAAAATAATAATTCATGGAAACACTTTTATACATCAATCAATGGCTTAGAAATATCCACTATAGAAACAACTCCATGATCAATAGACTAATGAAGAGGAGGAAGAGTCTTTGATGTCAATAGATAAAAATGATACAACATGAGAATTTTTTTTAGTTATGAATGATATTTATATTTTTATAAAATATCATCAATAATAAATTTGGGTACCTTTATGAATGTAGCACCATGTCTTTCATTGTGTGGTGTTGATATCAAAGCTACAACATTTACCTATCTCATACTTTTGTTAATCAATTAGACAACTATTGATGTAAAATGATGTACTATAGACATACCAATGATAATAGTACATGTATATACATGTGGGGAAAATGAATTCATCATAAAGCCAAGTCACCCCAAGTCAACATTTTCATGACTGTCCTAACTTTGTATATGATCATAATATGCTACTCAATTAATTATTAATTAATTTCTTAAATAAACTTAATTGATTGAATCAAATTAACATGAAAAAAATGTACCTCTACATAAGTGGTATCATGCCCACAATCAGAGTCTAATGTGAACAATGATGGTCCACCAAAGAAGTAATGCACATGGATAAAATTTTTGAGTCATCCATTCATATGATTACATAATAAATAAATGTACTGATTAAAATAAGACCCTACAAAATGATCACAATAATCACTCGATCATACTTATGAAGTTCATTTCAAATATACACACTAACTATTATAAATAACAAATAAAATTACACAAAAAATAATTCATACCTAAATTAATGGCTCAAAACTAACCATTGTGACAACAACTCCACAATCAATAGATTGGTGAAGATATGGACGAGACTCTCATTTCAATTGATGAAAATAATACACCATGAGTAATATCTGTAGTTATGGAAAATATTTCTTTTATAAAAAACATAGAACATCATCAATTATTAAATTTTGGTACCTTTTTTAATGTAGTGTAACTTCCTTCATTGTGTGGTGTTGATGTCGAAGGTGCAAAATTTACTTATTGCACATTTATGTAAATCTATTGGACAACCATTCATGCAAAATTATATGCTATAGACATACTAATTATAATGCATTACTACATGTATATACCTATTGGGAAAGTGAAGTCATCCAAAATCTAGGTGACCTTGAGTCGATATCACCATGACCACTCTAAATGTGTACATTGATCATAAAACATCATCTTAGTTAATTATTCATTCATCTCTTAAAAAAACATAATCAATTGAATCAAATTAAAATGCAAAGAAATGTACTTCTACATAGTTGGTATCACACCCACACTTAGAGTCCAATGTGAATATTGGTTGTCCACTAGAGATATAATGTAAATGGATAAAAGTTTTAAGACATCCATTCATATGATTACATATTAAATAAATGAATTAATTTTGTTGGTGTAAATAGGTATTTACTATTTACACTTTACTTAAGTTTACTTAGTTTAGTGCATTATTTTATTAGTTTGTATTATTTTATTATTTCTCTTTATGAGACACTTAGAAGTTTGCACATCTTTTTGGGTTGTCATGTTGACAACACAGAAGTATGCAACTCTAATTATGCATATGGTGTCTACAACATAGGATTTTGCATCATTCACTGAGTTTTCATGTGGACAACATAGTTATTCACACTAATAATTTAGCACATGTTGTCTACAACATTGATTTGCGTGTCTCACCTTTGTAGGCTTATCCTCTTATCATCGCACTTACTTTCATTCATAATGGAGGATAACCTATATCTGGTGGGCATGTGCCTAGTT
Source organism: Cupressus sempervirens (assembly GCA_028749045.1). Lineage (NCBI taxonomy): Eukaryota > Viridiplantae > Streptophyta > Pinopsida > Cupressales > Cupressaceae > Cupressus > Cupressus sempervirens. The sequence continues at coordinate 574,868,986 of CM053791.1, forward strand.
GTAGGACTTATTATGATGCTAATTCTAAGGCATTCTAGATGCATCTCAGAGGCCTTTATATTCAGGCACTCCTAGTGTACTTGTACATTGTATTGAATACTATACAGTTATTCTGATCATACTCTAGTCTAATTTGTGCTTGTGTTTTGAGTTCCTTGGTCTTGGGTAAATGCTTCCCTAAGGAAAATTCTTTAAAAATTAAATGATTAAATTGATACATACTTGTTGAGTCATTAATGTGGTGTAAAATGGGATCTAGGGATCAATATTAGTGCTAGCAACACCCTGGCACTTAATTTGAACAAAATCAAGACATGTTAATTTATTTTTCATTCATGTACAATGTTGAGATTGTTTGATACAATTGATTAATTGTGTGTTGTCTTTGATGTTACACAAATGTCATATCAGTTGACAGTCTAAGCATGGCGAGCTCACTTGGTTAGTGAAGATTGTTTTCCTAGTCTATCAAGCATTCCTAAGTCTACTATGTATAGAAGGTAGTATCCACTGAGCTCACTTGGGCATCCAAGGAAGTTATGTAGAAAAGAGTGTTAACTGAACACACTCGGTTAACAAAGGGAAAGTTGAATAGTGCTAGTATTAACCAAGTTCACTTGGTTACTAAATGAATTTTGTAAGTTCATAGTGTTGACTCAAATTTTGTTGGTTAACACAAGAGATCACTTTAGAATCAGTTTCTACCGAGCTAAGTCAGCTACCAAAGGATTTCCTTATTTTTGCATGTAAAGCTTAATTATTTTACCTATTGATTCTTGTTGACTTTGCTAATGAATATTGGTCATTCTAATTTATATTTGAGCTGACTTGACAATCTAAAAGGTATAAGTAAGGTCAAGTTATGATTTCAAAGAATGTGTTGTATGCAAGAATTGAAAGAGATAAAGAGAGCAGAAGCAAACTTGAATGATAAGAAGGTATCATTGTGGAGTAGAAAAGTACAATTCAACTAGGAAGGATCAAGTATAAAGCCAGAATAGAGATTTGTAATCAGCAATTGAGTTGCATCACATTTAGGTCATTTAATTGGTAGTCTCTAACCATTGTAGTAGTGATCTAAAATCTCTTAATAGAGTTGGTTTAACAACCATTTGGAAATCCTCTAACAAAGTGGCAATTCCTTTGAATTGTTTCAAGACCTCGTGCAAGGCCACTCCTAATAGGGTGATTAAATTCTTTAACAAGGTCACACCAAACAGTGTGTTTTGTAACCTTTAATAAGGCTGGTTCCTAATAGGGCTCACTTCAAAAGAGTGAAAAATAGTAACTAGTTGCATTTGGTGGTTTTTCCCAAATTGGGCTTCCATGTTAAATCCTAGTGTCATATATGTTCATGTTATTTCTTTCATGCTTGCAAAATAAATTACTGATAACATCTTAAGATCTACTAAAGTTGATCAAACTCTGCATTTACCAAGTTACAACAATTTATTTATGCTTATCAACAGTAATTAGTTTTACTAGTCTAAATTTTACTTGACATCTAAGAGATCTAGGATTTATTTTAGTAGTAACTAATTCACCCCTCCCCTCTTACTTACTCCTCTGATATTTTCAACAATTGGTATTAGATATTTTGGTGCTTGCAAAGAAGGTTTCAAAGACCTAAGCTAAAGATTAGGATATCTTACAAGAGAGAGATTCCAAAGCTAAACAAAGATAACTTTGTAGCATAGCAAGGAATTATGAGGCCTCATTTGGCTACCATCAATGATCCAAGATGCAAATATCACGATGAAGAATATTAAACTCTCTCTAGAACATTATCAGTTGAAGATATTGCTGAAGAAAAGAACCATAACATCATGATGATTGATATTGCATCTTCTCTCAGTTATGTTGAATTTGATGAGGTCAAAGATTGTAAAATTTCTTTTGATATGTGGAGCAAAGTGAAAGAAATCTATGGAGGAGATGACAATGTAAGAAGAGCTAAAGTAGAAAGACTTAGAGGACAATTTGATTAGATGAGAATGAGAGAAGATGAAAATGTTGCAAAATATGTGGAAAAAATTAAGGCTAGTGTTAGTGCAATTAAAGCATCTGGAGGAGAAATCAAAGAGGAAATTGTTATAAGTTTGCTTCCCATCTATGCAATCAGAGTATCTACTATTCAAGAAAAGAGATGTGATCCAAATAACAAGATAGGCTTGGATGCCCTAGTAGGAAGATTGACATCTTTTGAACTAGATAACTTTGACAATTATGTTCTTGCTTCCAAAAATATTGAGTTGGCATTTGAAGCTAAACTTTCACTCAAAATAAAAGGCAAGAAAATAAAAGATAATCAATCAAAAAGTGATGAAGAAATAGAAGAAAATTATGGTAGTCATCTTTAAATTTTTGAAGCTCTACTTGCAAAGAAATATTCTAGGAGCAGAGGAAAGTACAAAGGTAAAGTTCCTTTAGTCTATTTTTCTTGTGAAGAAATTGGTCATATTGATACTAGGTGTCCAAACAAAGAAGGCAAGAAAGAGAAAAAAAATCCACAAGTACAAAGGCAAGATCGAATTCAAAGGTCACAAATCCTACAAAGAAAAAGGTAAGAAAACTTTTTTAATGGCTAAAGATTCTAATAACAGTGAAGATGAAATAATGTATATTGTTGTAAAAGATGAATCTAATGATGAAAGAGATAATATGAAACTTGTCTCTCACATTAGTAAAAATGACACATGGATCATATATAGTGGATGTTCTCACCATATGACTAGAGATAAAACTAAGTTTGAACATTTTGAACACTATGGTGGAGGTAGTGTAAGATTTGGAAACAATGAGCCTTATTGCATAAAAGGAAAAGGCCATATCTCATTAACCAATGAACTTGTATGTGATAATGCCTATTGGGTTGAAGGACTAAAACATAATCTACTAAGTGTGGCATAGCTGAACAACATTAGATTCAAGGTAGAATTCATGAATGGCAAAGCAAGACTGCTAGATAACCAAGGAAATCTAATTGGATCAAGTATGCAAACAAAAGGTAACCTATTTTATATTGATATTGGTGATTGCTTATGCTTTATTGCTCAAGTAGAAGAAAGCTGGTTATGGCACAAAAGACTATGTCATGTAAACTTTGATAATATGGTCAAGATAAGAAAACTCAAAAGAGTAAGAGGTATACCTAGTTTGAAGAAACTTGATGTTGGATTATGCAAAAATTGTGAAATTGGTAAATTGGGAAAGACTAGTTTTAAGAGAAAAAGCTATTAGTCAAAAGATGTCTTGGAAATTGTGCATACTAATTTATGTCAAACCATTGGAGTAGAAACTTATAGTGGAGAAAAAAATTCATTCTTTTTTTATGATTATTCTAGAAAGATGATTGTTATGTATTGCAAAGAAAAATTAGAAGCTTTTGAGAAATTCAAATGGTATCTAGCTAGAGTAGAAAAAGAAACTGGAAAAAGATTAAAATGATTAAGATCAGATAGAGGTGGTGAATTCATCTCAAATGAATTCAACAATTTCTAAATTGAAAGAGGAATCAAAAGATAAGTATTAGCCCTTGGTACTCTTGAGCAAAATGAAATAGCTAAAAGAAGAAACAGATCCATCATGTATTGTGTAAGGACACTAATGATTAAGAAGAATGTTGCTATCAAATACTAGAAGGAAGCTATCAACACTATAGTTCATACTTTGAACCAAGTTTAGCTGAAGAAGGACTCAAAAAAAACTCCCTATGAACTGTGGTTTGGCTACAAACCCAATTTAAGTTACTTCAAAGAATCTGGAAAAGGTATATTTTTAGGATACTCCTATAGAAGTAAAGCATATAGATGTCTAAATTTGTCCACTCACAAAATCATAGAAAGTACACATATGAGAATTGATGAGTTTGCAGAAAAGAATAAAGAAGAAAGAAAAAAGGAGCCAGAGGATTATAGAAGATTTTTTTACTATGAACTTGATACATTGCCAAACACATTTGACAAAAAGGAGACTTCATCTCCCAAGGTCTCCAAGTCTCCAATAGTTATTGAGTTGCAGGAAGTGCAAACCAAGTCGCAAGGACTTGAGTCACATTCAGAGGCTACCAAGTTAGTGTATACCATGTCTAAAGAACTTGAGCCATAGATAGAAGGACTTGAGTCTAAAGTTGAGATTCAAAATAAAGATAGTACAATTCATTCAAAAGTCAAAGAACTTGTATTGGCTAAATATGTCAGAAGGCATCACGCACCTAATTAGATCATTGGAGACAAATTAGATGGAACAATGACAAGAAGAAAACTAAAAGGTACATGTTTACTTTCTAAATTTGAATCTAGAAGTGTTAAAGATGCACTAGAAAATGGAAGTTGGATTGAGGCTATGAATGAAGAAAATAGAAAAGATAGAAGAGAATAAAACTTATACTCTTGTTTCTAGGCCCAAAGATAAAAATGTGATTAGTACAAAATGGATATTTAGAAATAAGCTGAAAGAAGATGAAAAATTGTTAAGAAACAAAGCAAGGTTGGTATGTAAAGGCTATTCTCAAGAAGGTATTGATTATGGTGAAACTTTTTCCCCTATTGCAAGACTAGAAGGTGTTATGAATTTACTGGCTTATGCAACACAAAAGATTCAAAGTATATCAAATGGATGTTAAATCTACATTCTTGAATGAAATTCTTAATGAGGAATTTTACATTGAACAACCTGAAGGTTTTGTTGATCCAGATGAAAAGGACATGGTCTGCAAATTACACAAAGCCCTATATGGTCTAAAACAAGCTCCTAGAGTCTAGTATGAAGGATTACATAACTATTTGATACAGATTGGTTTTCATAGATCAAATGATAATAGTAGCCTATATATCAACGAAGGACTTGATAAGAAGATTGTGTTGGCAAAAATATTTGTTTATGATACTCTATTTATAGGAAATGATGACTTATGTAAAGCATTTTTAGAACAAAAATGGTATCTATATCACTCAATCTAAGTACATCAAAGAGATACTCAAAATTTTTGGAATGGAAGATTCATAACTAGTTGGAACCCCCATATGTACTAGACTTAAGCTTACAAAAGATAATGATTTCAAAGAAGTAGATTAGACCTTATACAGATCAATGATTAGAAAATTACAATATGTACTACATACAAGGCCTAATATTGCCTTAGTAGTTAGGATAGTAGCAAGATTCTCTACTAAACCCATAGAAAACCACATGATGGAAATAAAAGGAATCTTAAGATGTCTAAAAGGTACTAAAGACTATGGCTTATGGTACAAACTTGGAAGTAATCTTGACCTAAAAGTATTTACTAGTGCAGATTGGGCAGGGAATCTTGATGACAGGAAAAGCACTACTGGTGGAGCATTCTTTCTTGGTAAAAGGCTAGTATCTTGGACAAGCAAGAAATAAAACTGCACATCTCAATCCATAGTAGAAGGAAAATAAGTGGCTATAGCAATAAATTGCTCTAACATTGTTTGGTTCAAACAATTGTTGGAAGGAATGAAGGTTGAAATCAAAGAACCAATAGTCATGTATTGTGATAACACCATTGCAATCAAAATATCGAAGAATCTATGGATGCATTCCAAAACAAAGCACATTGCTATAAAATATCACTTTGTAAGAGAATTAGTTCAGGATAAAGAAATTATATTGCAATATGTCCATATAGAAGAAAAAATTGAAGATACATCGGGAAAGCCATTACCTAAGGATGCATTTTTGTATCTAAGAGGTAAACTAGGGGTAATCCCCCTATATGAAGCTCACTAAATAAAGTTTAGTGATGCATCAATAGGAGCTAAGTTGAAGATCAATCAATTGATGCAATATTGACAAGGACATATTGTAGATGAATTTTTACACAAGGTACATTGCCACTAATTAGAATTGTCTTTGGCATGTGTCAGAGTGGGATAAGTTAAGCAGTTCCTTCATAGAGGGAGAATACTATAGGAGAATTTTTTTGTGAAAAATCAAAAAGGGCAAAAATTTCTAAAAGAGTGAGTTTTTTTTCTCAAAATTTCAATATGCTGACATGTTATGTTGCCATCAATGCCAAAGAGGGAGATTGTTGGATACAATTGATTAATTGTGTGTTATCTTTGATGTTACAAAAATATCATATTAGTTGATAGTCTATGCATGCCGAGCTCACTTGGTTAGTGATGACAATTTTCCTAGTCTACTGAACATTCCTGAGTCTACCATGTACATAAGGTAGTATCTGCTGAGCTCACTCGAGCAACAAAGGAAGTTATGCAGAAAAGAGTGTTAACCAAGAACACTCAGTTAACAAAGGGAAAGTTGAATAGTGCTAGTGTTAACTGAGTTGACATGGTTACTAAAGGAATTATATAATCTCATAGTATTAACTGAGCTTCTATTGGTTAATACAAGAAATCACTTCAGAATAAATTTCTACCAAGCTAGGTCAGCTACCAAAGGATTTTCTTATTTTGGCATGTAAAGCTTAATTATTTTACCTATTGATTCTAGCTAACTATTGTAATCAATATTGGTTATTCTAATTTATATTTGAGTTGATTTGACAATTTGAAACGTATAAGTAAAAGGTCAAGTTGTGATTTCAAGGCGTGTGATGTATGCAAGAATTCAAAGAGATAAAGAGAGAGGAAGAGAACTTAAAGGATAAGCAGGTATCCTTGTGGAGCATAAAAGTACTATTCAATCAGGAAGGATCAAGTATAAAGCCAAAATAGAGATTTGTAACCAGCAATTGAGTTGCATCACAATCAAGTCATTTCATTATTACTCTCTAACCATTGTAGCAATGATATAAAATCTCTTAGCAGAGTTGGTTTAACAGTCATTTGCAAATCCTCTAACAAGGTGTAAATTCCTTTGAATTTTTTAAAGACATCTTGCAAGGCCACTCCTACTAAATCCTTTAATAGGGTCACACCTAACAGTGTGTTTTGTAACCTTTAACAGGGTTGGCTCCTAGTAGGGCTCACTTTAAAAGAGTAAAAAATAGTAACTAGTCATCCCAAATTGGGTTTCCATGTTAAATCTTGGTGTCATATGTGTTCATGTTATTTCTTTCATGCTTGAAAAATAAATTACTAATAACATCTTAATATCTACTAAAGTTGATCACACTTTGCATTTACCAAGTTATAACAATTTCTATATGCTTATCAATAATAATCAGTTTTACCAGTCTAGATTTTGCTTGACATCTAAGGGATCTAGGATTTATTTTAGTAGTAATTGATTCACCCATCCCCTCTTAGTTACTCCTCTTATATTTCCAATAGAGATGTGATCAAATTAGTTTTATATAAGTATAAATATTTACCTATGTATCAATGTCAAGTGTGGCATTGAGGAAGTCATCTGTTATGGTCTCATCCTCTTCCTCATATCTATTGGTAGTGCCAAATGTACACAAAGCCCCATATGACATGAAAAAATGATCTCCTCTAAATTGATGAGAAGCATATTCCAAAAGTAAAGGAATATAACACTAAATGAGGCTCTAAGTCAAAGCACTAACTTGAGAATCTAGCCTATTGTCATGGCCATACTAAAGGAATATAACACTAAATGAGGCTCTAAGTCATAGCCTAACCTAAGAACCTAGCTACCCCGAGAATCTAGCATATTGTGATATTTCTATTAGGATTTAACTATGAAATTTTTAGGTCAAAATCATTGACCCATGTATATTGAGATGGTTATTACTGGGATGGGTGACCTCCCAGGAAGTCATGGTGCTTCACCTCCATGAGCATTACCTAGATCTAATGAGTGCTAAGTGTTCCATATATTATCATGAGAGATGGAATCATGTATGAATCACTACTCATGATACATGGGTCATTGATTTTGACTCCGAATAGAAATATCACAATTTGACTTCCTATGGAAAATATATCCTACTTATCAAATGATGAGCTTCAAGGGCATTCAAATGAATGATTCACAAGGTACAACACTTATTGAAGGTTTTGAAAATGGGGTTAGAAGTAGAGTGGGTTTAATCATGGAGGAAAATCTATAGATAAGTTGGCTTGAGATGGAGTAGTACTAGGATCGGTGACCTCCCTCAAAGTCTCGGTTCTTCACCTCTATGAGAATCAACTAGCTCCAATGAGTGCTAAGTGGTCTATTTATTCTCATAAGACTCAATTTCCTCTTCATCTTCCTCCTCATCGGGTGTAACAACCAATTTTCTTATAAACCTCTTAGGTAGGCTCTATTTCTTCTTTGTTGGGTTTATTTTTATTGTCTATATTTATGTTCAAGAGGTTCGACTATTTTCTTTGCATTTTTTTTAGATCCTCCTTCACCTTAGTATTAATAATCACAACTTTCTTTTTTTAATTTCCTTGGGCTCAATAAAAACTAACTCTTTAGCTTGTGATTCTTTGTCCTCTTTTTCTATACCATATTCTTCATCCTCGCCTTTCCCCTTTGTTATCTAGATTTTTCCTATGCCAAGATTTCCCTCAATATCTTCTATCATCCTCTATAATTTGGGTAAAAACACAAACTTGTGTCACCTTTTATAAAGGAGAAGTGATATCAAAATTTAAAGTCTTCAACTTTAATGACATAAAAGTGGCATTTGTGCTTAGAATTTGAAGATGATGTAAACTAATGAAATGTGTAAAATTAGATGAAGTTTATGTTTGTAATTATTTAGAAAAAAATTGAGAGAAAATTTTATCTATTTTTTAATTTTTAAAGTCTATTTTTAAATTTTTTTAAAATGCTGAAAATATAGAGTTTTTTTCCCATCAAACAAATATATGAAAATGTTCATATTTTGGTCTAATTTTGGAATATGTTAGAGTCAACATGTATACCTAGTGCACCAAGAAAGAAAATTTGAAATTTAGCTAATATTTTTTAAGTTATAACTAGTCAAAGTCGAAGTTATCAAAAATTGATAGTTTTTTTCTCCCATCAAACTTTTTCCATCAAATCTACATATTTTTAAAAAAAAATTACATATTCTTGAAGAAGACTCTCTCCTCTAGTGCAGCATTAAAAAGTAATAATTTTTGAACAACATTTACTATTTTTTTCTTATTTTTGAAGAGACATCTTCCTGAATCTTAAAATACCTACTTGTACTATTTTCAAATTATAACATATGATCCATAATCAAATTTTTTTAAAATTATATAATCATAATCTTGCTACCGAGACCTACAAAAATCTAGTTTTAGTTTTTAAAAAAACTTCAATTTAGTAAGTCAAATTGGCCTTCAAAATGAGAAGTTTGCAGAAGTTCTTATTTTTGCTTGTGTGGCTGCCACCTAGGATGCCACATAGGTAGTTCCAGCCAAAACAGTTTCGGCCATAACCATTTTGGCCAAAAGGGTTTTGACCATAACCCCCTAGTGTATAAAATTATCGTCAATCATTTTTTGGCTATTTTTATGATATTTTGAGTCATTTGAAACATGGGGGTTACAGTTAGAACCGTTTTGGCTGGAAGTGTTTCGACCGTAACTGTGCATGCCATGTCGACTGGGAAACTTGCCACATATGTATGGCCAAAACTTGTTTGGCCATAACTATTATGGCTGAAACTATTTCGGCTATAACCCCTCCAAATATCACAAAAGGTGACACAGGTTTGTGCATTTACCCATTTTCTATCCATTTTCGGCACTTTTGTTTGCATCAACATTTTAACCTTGGCTGACTCATAATTGCCAAAGGGCTCAACATCCTTTTCAATTTTCTCAGATAAAAGTGTAGTAACCTCTCTAGCGCTCCAAATTCATCTATACTGACTTCATATTGCATTGGCCTCATTCATTCAACCCTTGGTAACACTTCCTAGACATAGGTGTAATCTGTGTCTACCATGAAATATACATCATCAAAATAGTGATCTACCACATATTTTGGAATATTCATCTTGTTCTTTATCTCATTCTTAAATTCATCAAAATAATTATCCATAATAGCCTCAAAATTTTCTCTCAAATTTTCAATGACAACTTTTCTTTTTTAGTAACTGGTCAATTCCTATCCGATAAAACTATGCTGACAGTAGGGAATGGATTTTGTACATAGAAAAATATACATAATAGAAATGATCCAAACCTACATGGAGTATTATTTTCCTTCCAAATTTCTCCAATATTTTATACACAGTTGTTGTAGCTACAACCTAGCTAGGTCATACCTTTGATCTTTCTTTAGAATCTTATAACCTAAGTTGACTACAATGCAAGGAACATTGATTAGTCATCTTGACTTATATAGTTTGTGTACAATTAAACACACAAAAATCTCAATAATAAGATATTCAATTCCATCAATTAACATTCCTCGATTGTTCCACTTGGCCTTTGTATGTTATTTAACTATATTCTTCACTAGACATCTCATTGTTTTCAATCTGTCCAAGGTGGGATATTGAGTAACTCAGTGATTGATTTCTTTATTTATCTTTACTTGTCCACCCTCCAACCAAATTTCAATGTCATGAACATGCCTTAGTATAATTTTAAGCCACTATTCTTTGAATATTTTTGGAAATGTTAGGGCATGAGTAAGCCCATTTTTGGCAATAATCATATTCTCATCCTTCAAGACTCCATTATAACATAGCTTTTATAAGCTTTTCACAATTTTTAATCTCCAATTTCTAAAATTTTACACATCTATCATGATTAAACACCATGAACCATCAATACTCTGGTTGGAATAGACAATAGGGTGCCAAATTCATTTCTAGTCATCACAATGTTAGGGTACACCATGAATTTAGGTGAAGGACATTGATCATTCCTCACTATTTGTGCATTGCTCTATTTCAACATCTCTTTCCCTAATACAATGGATTTCATTCCAAAACTAAGGTTTAAACAACTTCACTTCAACAATTTTGAACTTAACTTTATACTGGAGAACCTTACTCAATTCTCCAAATCTTGTTGGTAGCATGTTGTGATTCACTTGTTCTTTTGATAAAATTTATTTGGTCACCTTTGAATCACCTGAGTGCACTAAAATAACTTACTAAATTAAAATAAACATCAAATTTTGATATATACCTTTAATTTTTCAATTTAGGTCATCAATGAATGCATTATACTTAAGTAGGTGCATTATAGTTGTCTTGCTCTTTATATATTATGTTCACACTTCTTTTCTTTCAATACTTGGTCATCATTTACTTACTCAACATCATTTAGCTTGACCAACACATCAAATTGGTTATTTTATACTTTTGGTCCATATTGCAATGCCCAATCAAATATAGACAATATTACTAATGCTCAACACTTAATAGTGTGATTGATTTCATTGCCCAATTCTTCTCTCAAATTTGTCCTACGACATTTTGATTCATGTTGATATGGACTTTTAATCACATCTCTTATTAGGAATTGATGTATAATATATCATTCAAGTGTATATTTCTTTAAATATCACATTTTCTTAGTTGGATGTGGTGTGATCACCTAATCCATTGGATTAAGTGATCTTAGCTTCAATAGATTTACTACTTTCACTTTCTACCATCTTTTTCTAGGTTTTATTCATTTCCTTCTTTGTTTGTTCCATATCAATTTTGCCTTTATTTTATGTGCTCATTTCTTGGTGTTGGGGCTTGAGTCTTTTAGTTCTTACTTACATGTCCAACCTTGTGACAATTAAAACAAACTAAATTTCCATTCAACCATTTCTTGTAATTTCCTTTGAAATGTGTTCTAATGCAATTTTCTAAAATGTGACCATACTCACCACAATCATGACAACTATACAATGTGTCATAATATCAGTTATACGAGTTAACTTACTTTGGTGCATGTGCTTTCTTTTTGGATGTCCTATTGGAATTTTCTTTATATCTACATTCTTGATCTCTATGTCTATATTTCTTATATAGAGAAATGTCATGCAAATATACGTGTAGTAGGTACTTCCTTTTCCCTTTCCCTACACTCATGTTCTTGATGTACTTGTTTCTTGCAGTTAAAATAGTTACCAGGAAGATTAAGTTTATTATTTTGCATACCATTCTTGCTTCTACATATGTTTTCTATGTGTCCAAGTATTCCACAGTGATGATTTTACATTTCTTTTCTTTTTGCTCTTGCATGATTCTCCTTCCTTAGTAGATGAAGAATGCTTGATATGTCCTAGACCAAAAGTATCATTTGATAAACTTGATCATCTCATCAGTTAGTCAAAGTAACTTATAACCTCACTTGGTTTCTTCATCCTTTCTAGAAGTTCTTTCTCAAATCTCAACTCATTCCTTATTTGGTCACACCATGATCTTAGATTTGTAATCTCCATGTCCTTTCTATTCAGCTCCTAATTTGCAAGTAACAACTAACTCATCATCTCTAGCTGATTATTGGTAATCTTTTGCACATTTGATAATATTTCTTCTAGTCTAGTAGCCATTTGTATTTTATCTTCTTCAACCATGACCTTGTCTTCTTTATTTCTTCATTCTCTCTCTTGAATTCTCTTACTTCTTCACTTAGAATGGTGTTCTTCTCCAATAGATTCGCTATAGGTGCATCAATTTCACTAGAATTCCCACTATTAAGAAATCATTTGGTATCAAATTCTTGTATAGTGTATCATTTTGTTGAATGGCTACATCTTTCCTTTTCTTTAAATATTTCCTTATTTCTTCTTTTGATTCTTCAAGTTGCTACAATATGATCTAGATTTAAATCATTTGATTCTCAATGATCTTTCCCAATTTGTAAGCCTCCATCTCCAAGTTTTGATCTCTAAAGTTGTTGTACTTCTTTCAGAGAACTAAGCTCTGATACCAATTGTTGAAAGTCTTATTGGGAAAAAATATACTGAGAGAGAGAGGTGAATCAAGATCTATAAAAATTTTCACTTCTTAAACAAAGTAATAGATTAACTATATTTATTCCTAGTCCATCTCACATTTAGATCTCATATAATATAATCATGAACTATAAAACTAAAATGAAAATCTATTTAATCATAGCATCCATCAACATGAAAAAGTAAACTCATAACACAAAGATTTTGGTTACCCAAAAACCCTCCAAGGTGAAGGTAAAAATGGGATAGGTGATGATACCATCAAATCTTTATTGCTGCATCAATAAAGTTTTCTTGGTAAGGCTACAATTTGATCTTTTTTGATGATCTACCCTATGAGGGGCCTACTCAATTAACAACATTACAAGACCGTTAAGTCTAGCTTGACTAAATGATTTAAACTTACAATGAATTAAACACATTTTTAGGAGATTTGACAAGGTCTATTAAAACCACTCTATTAATAGATTTTCTCTGATATACTGGTTAAAGAGTCTTAGCTTCAATTTTCTCTAACAAAGATGATTAGTGATCTTCTCTCTTTAGTGTCTAAATCTGATCTCCTTATTTAATTTTCTATGTTATTCCCTTCACTTCTAGGTTTCTCTATTTGATCGTTATATCAAACTTAGCCTTCCTTTCTCTATCCTTAGTCTTTTCACTCATTCATAATCTTCCTCAGTATACCTTCATACTCTTTCACATTTCTCATTGATTTAGGGTTAGACCTCTTATTAAATAGACAATCTTAGGTGGCTCTAGATCATAATCAATGATCCATAATATAGTCTTTTTGGTTATACCCTCATGATTTTCTATTTGGCTAGTCTTCCTTTCTTTAGATTAATTCCTTCTAAAAAATGGATAAGTTTGTCCTTTGTTGTCTCTATAATTCATAAATGTTTCATAGAAGTTGGCTAGAATTTTATACACAAGTGTTTATGTCATTGCAAACACATATGTTAAAACTAGCTTACTTGGTAATTGAATGTTCTAATGCTTGGTCATAACTAACATTCTTGTTGTCTCTCATCTTCTAGGCTCATCATATATTGACCCACTTGGCATAAGTTACCTATACATGACTCAGTCTCTATATGTTTCACTCGATATGTATAATAGCTCGGTCTATACTAGGGAGATTGGAAACCTTTGACTTGTTTAGCATGTAGTGAAATATAAACAAGTCCATTTAGTTTTGTCTTCTTAGGATGGCTCACTCATAGTGATGACCATCCAACACTACCTAGAAAATGACTAAGTGCTGGACACTAATAGGAAACAAGGCTTATACATCAACACATTCAAATAAAACACACACTAATATAACCCGTAATTAGAAACCCAATATATTATCTTTCTCTCCATTGAAATATTTGAAGAGAAGCTAAGTGTCATAGGCATCCCACCCTCTAAGGGAGAGTCTTGTTTTTTCCTTAAGACACTTGGTTGGTTCCCTCTCCATAAGTTCAACCTATGATGTTACCCCATCAATAGTTTTGATAAGGTCACAACCTATGATTATTCTTTATGCTTCCTATTTCTCCGCAACTTGATGACCTTGTAACCCAATCACTTGTTCTCATAAGTTGGAAACCTCCATTTCTTTTTTGCAGATTTTTAAATCAAAATAACTAATTTATAATCTCCAACAAGGTAAAGAATTTTGATTATAAGAATTACCACATAAGTTTTTTTTTCTTGGGATCACAGTTGAGATGCACTACCACATCATCATGTCAATATATCATGTAATATGAAAGCTCGACTCTTCTAGTCACATTTACATCTTCAAGATAAAGGGAATACATAGTCAAAGGATTAAACACTTGAAAGGTTCCATATGTCTTGTACTATTATACAACAAGAGCCCCTTATCTGTAGTTTTGAGAAATGATCATGAATCATGACATTGTTGGATACAATTGATTAATTGTGTATTGTCTTTGATGTTACACAAATGTCATATCATTTTCAGTCAGTGTATGCCAAGCTCACTCAGGCAATGAAGAATTTTTTTTGTGTCTACCAAGCATTCCTATTGTTGCCTAGCTTAGAAGGCAGTGTCTACTGAGTTCACTCTTGCGTTGAAGGAAAGTTTGTAGAAGATAAGTGTTAACCGAGCTCACTTAGTTAATGAAGAAAAATTGGATGGAAAAAGTGTTAACCAAGCTCACTCAATTTCCAAAGGATTTTTTTGAGTATCCAGTGTTAACCAAGCTTCTATTAGTTAACATAGGAAATTGTTTCTAAGTTAGTGTCTACCGAGATGGGTCAACTAACGAAGGATTTTTTTTCTTTAGCATATTAAGTTTAATTGATTTATCTATTGGTTCTAGCCAACTGTAATGATGAATATTAGTTATTCTTAGTTGCATATGAGCCAACTTGATAATATGAAAGATATAAGTATAAGTTCAAGTTGTGGATTTAAGGGCATGTGAAGGTGTGAAAATGTGATGAATATATTAAGGATTTAATGATGAAGAGAGGAAGTGGATTTGAAGGATAAGTAGAATATCCTTGTGGAGAAAAAAAGCTATATTCAATCAAGAAGGATCAAGTACAACCTAGAAAAAAGATTTGTAATTAGCAATTCAATTGCATCCAAATCAGGTCATCTCATTGTTTCTCTCTAACCATTGTAGCAGTGATCTAAATTTCTTAACAAAGTTGGCTTAACTATTATTTTTACATTCTCTAACAAGGTGGCAATTCTATTTAATTTTCTTAAGACCTCTAACAAGGCCATTCCTAATAGGCTGATTAAATCCTTTAGCAAGGTCACACCTAATAGTGTATTTTGTAACCTTTAATAGGGTTGGCTCCTAATAGGGCTCACTTCTATAGAGTAAAAATAGTAACTATTTGCAATTGGTGGTTTTTTCCAAAAAGGGGTTTCTTAAATCCTTGTGTTAAATGTGTTCATGCTATTTTCTTTATGTATTTGTAACTAAGTAAGGGTAATCATAGATAACATTTAAAGATTGGCATAATCAATATTTACTGAGTTACAACATTTTATGTGTGTTTACCGAGCATCAGTAGTATTCGATTTTCAGACTTTATTTTGTACTAACATCTAAGGGATCTAAGATTTATTTTAGTAGTAATTGATTCACTCCTCCCATCGCAGTTACTCCTCTTATATTTCCAACAATTGGTATCAGAGATTTTCATTCTTGTAGAGAAAATTTCAAGGACCTAAACTAAAGATCAGGATGTCTTATAGAAGAGAGATTATCAAGTTGAACAGAGACAATTTTGTAGCATGGCAAGGATTTATGAGGTTACATTTGGCTACTATCAGTGATTCAGGATGAAAATATCTTGATTCTAAATATAAGACTCCCACTAGAACATTATCTATTGAAGATATTGTTGAAAATAAGAATCATAACATCATGATGATTGATATTGCATTTGCTCTTAGTTATGTTGAATTCAATGAAGTCAAAGAATGCAAAATAACTCATGAGATGTGGACCAAAGTAAAAGACATATGAAGGAGATCACAATGTAAGAAGAGATAAGGCTAAAAGTCTTAGAAGTCATTTTGATCAGATGAAAATGAGAGAAGATGAGAACATTGCAAAGTATGTCGAAAGAATCAAAGCAATTGTAAGTGAAATAAAAGCATCTAGAGGAGACATTGAAGAGAAAATAGTTGTAAGCAAGGTACTTAGAACTCTTCTTCCTATTTATGAAATTAGAGTGTATGTTGTCCAAGTAATGAGATGTGATCCAAATAAAAAAATATCTTTGGATGCTCTAGTCACAAGATTGATATCTTTTGAGTTAACTTTGATAATTATGTTCCTAGTTCAAAGGTTATTGAGTTTTCTTTTAAAGCTAAACTCTCACTCAAAGAAAAGGGTAAGAAATAAAAGTCTAGTCAATTAAGAAGTGAAGAAGAAGAAATAAAAGAAATTTTAGATAGTGATCTTGAAGTTGTTGAAGCCTTACTTGCAAGAAATTATTCTAAAGGTAGAGGAAAATATAAAGGTAAAGTTCCTCTGATCTATTTTTCTTGTGAAGAAGTTGGTCACATTGCTACAAGATGTCCAAAAAAAGAAATCAAAGATGAAAAGAAAAGCAATAAGCACAAAGGTAAGAAGGATTCCAAGAACTAAAAGAACTACAAGGATAAATGTAAGAAATCTTGTTTTATAGCTTAAAATTTTGATAATAGTGAAGATGAAATAGTATATATTGTTGTAAAAGATGAATCTGATGATGAAAGAGATAAGATGGAACTTATCTCTCATGTAAGAAAAAAATGATATATGAATTATTGACAATGGTTGTCCACATCATATGATTGGAGATAAAAGAAAATTTGGGCACGTGGAATATTATAATGGATTTAGTGTGAGATTTGGAAATAATGAACCGAGTATCATAAAAGGAAAAGGATGTATGTCATTAAAAAAGGAACTTGTATTTAAGAATGCTTACTGGTTTGAGGGACTAAAGCATAATCTACTAGGTGTGGCAAAGTTGAATAACATTGGATTCAAGGTAGAATTCATGAATGGGTAGGCCAAACTACTGGATAGAAAAGGAAATTTGGTTGGATTTGGAAAGAAAACAAAAGGTAATCTATTTTATCTTGATCTAAATGAATGTTCATGTTTTATCACTCAAGTAGAATAAAGCTAGTTATGACACAAAAGACTATGTCATTTAAAATTTGATAATCTAGTTAAGATAATCAAACATAAAAGAGTAAGAGTTATTCCTAGTTTGAAGAAGCCTAATATGGGTTTATGCAAGAATTTCCAAATTGGTAAGATGAGAAAGACTAGTTTCTAAAAAAAAATTATCAGTCAAAAAAATTCTTAGAGATTGTTCATATAGACTTATGTAGACCTATTGAAATAGAGAGTTACAATGGAGAAAAGTTCTTCATTCTTTTTGTTGATGAATATTCTAGAATGATGATTGTAATGTATCTAAAAGAAAAATTAGAAGCCTTTCAAAAGTTCAAGTGTTATCTAGCAAGAGTAGAAAAATAAACTGGAAAGAGGTTGAAATGTTTAAGATCAGATAGAAGTGGTGAATTCATCTCCAATGAATTCAATAATTTTTGCATTGAAAGAGGAATTAAAAGAAAAGTATCAGCCCGTATTACACCACAATGGAATGGTATAGTTGAAAGAAGAAACTAATCCATCATGGATTGTGCTAGAACCCTGATGATTGAAAAGAATATTGCTATCAAATACTAGAAGGAAGCTATTAGCACTACACTTCACACCTTGAATAGAGTACAGCTGAAAAAATATTCAAACAAAACTCCTTATCAACTATGGTATGTCTAAAACATAATGCAAGTTACTTGAAAGTATTTGACAAAAAATGTTATATTTTGAAAGAATCTAAAAAAGGAAAATTTGATTTAAAATGTGATGAAGGCATATTTCTAGGATATTCCTATAGAAGTAAAGCATACAAATTTTGAATTTGGCTACTCATAAAATAATAGAAAGTGCACATGTTAGAATTGATGAGTTTGTAGAAAAGAGTGAAGCAAAAAGCAATAAAGAGCTAGAGGATTACATAAGATTTGTTTACTATGAACCTAATACCTTGCCAAACCCATCTGAAAGAAAGGAGGTTTTATCTCTTAAGTCCCCAAAATCTCTAATAGTACCGAGTTGTAGATAATGCAACTCGAGTCACAATCTAAAGGGCCCAAGTCATAGTCAGACGCTACTGAGCTAGTTCAAACCAAGTTTGATGGAGCTGAGTCACAGACAGTGGAACCTAATCTTGATACTAAAGTTCATGATGAAAATAGTGGAACACATTCAAAATGCAAAGAACTTGTATTAGCAAGATATGTCAAAAGGCATCATGCTCCTAATTAGATAATTGGAGACAAATCCAACGGAACAATGACCAGAAACAAATTAAAAGCTACATGTTTACTTGCTGAATTTGAACCTAGAAATGTTAAAGATGCTCTCGAAGATGAAAGTTGGACTGGAGCAATGAATGAAGAGATAGAACAAATATAAAAGAATAAAACTTGGACTCTTTTTCCTAGACCCAAGGATAAAAATATAATTGGCACAAAGTGGGTGTTCATAAATAAGTTGAATTAAGATGGAAAAGTTTCCAAAAACAAGGCAAGAATGGTATGTAAAGGCTATTTGTAAGAATTTGGTATATCTCTAATACCATGTAAGAATTTTTCGGAGGGAAAAATTCACCCAAAAACTAAGAACTCGAACACAAGCACAATTGTAGACCAAAAATGGATATGATCAATTAATTAGAGTATGTCCTAATACATTTCTCTATTCAGTATATGATGTGATGTACAAACACACTAGGAGTGCTTGCATATAAAGGCCTCTTAGGAAGCACCTAGAATGTCTTTAAAAAGAACTAAGAGATAAGATAAGAATCATGAAAACTAAGCACATGCCTTATCCATCATTCTAGATGAGTGGATAAGAATGACAAGGTTGTAGACAACATGTGCTTAATTAGTGTGCTAACTCCTATGTTGTAGACACCATGTGCATAAAAGAGGTGCAGACTCCTATGTTGTCAACATGATAACTCACAAGAGTATGCATACTCCTAGGTGGCTAATAAATAAATAATAAAAATAATGCATTAACCTTAGTAAACTTAAGTAAGTGTAAATGGTAAATACTTATTTACACCAACACCCCCCCTAAAGTGCAACTTAGGGGAAAGAGGGAAAACCTCATGGGAAAAGCCATCCTCCAAAAAGAGAGATGAAAGAGGATGCATGGATGGATGGAGTAATCAAGACCCCTCCATTATGACATACATCCAGTATATACATAAGAGAAAAATAGAAAAGGACAAAACCTCTGACGAGGAAAAAGTCCCCCCCAAAAAGAAGAAGAAGGAGATGAGATAGTCTCCCCCTTTAAAAGTAGTGTGATGATCAATGAGTAATGCTTTGGTGTAGAAGCTTATCCATGACCACTAGATGATGTTCCTCCCCTTTGGAAGAAATAATGGCAAGGGTACCTGTGAGATGCATTCCTTAGATGGAGAAGGAAACTCTCTGATGATCAATGTCTCTGAAACCTATTTAAGTGTCCCTATGTCAATATCGATGATGGCTTCCTCCAAAACTACTGAAGAGAAGTGTAGATTGAAAAAGGAGTGATGAAGAACCTTCTTCAAGAAACCAAAAATATTCTCAAATGTGAAAGAGACCTCTTGCAGATGTTGTACATAATAATCCACAATCATACTAACCCTAAAGGATTGATCATGTAGAGAATAGACTTGAGGGTTAGAGTGGGCCCTCACAACAACTATAGAAGAATTTTCCTTAGCAAAGAGAAGTGAGAAATCATCATAAAAGTCTCCCATATCCCCTATGTGTGACTCCAAGAACAGAACTAAAATGTCTAGCAAAAAGTCATCACCTAGAAGACCATGTGTACCCTGCAGTGTTGAAGTACATGAATCCGTCACTGTGGAAAAGGATGAAGTATCTACCTCAAAAAGAAGATAAATGTCATCAAAAATGCCTCCCACATCTTCAATGTGAAACTCCATGAATAGGCTTGCAAAGGTGGGAAGGAAGTCATTGCATGAAGGTAGAGTAGGAAGACATAAAGGGTCCTATTACACTAAATCTGAGGCATCTGTGGCTATAATAGGATCAGTAGGAGTAAGAGAAGCTAGAGGTGTGATCTCATCTAAAGAGGATTTAGCTACAATTGGAGGTATGAGATCTTTTGGGAATGGAGGAATGTTTGGATCTCCATAAGTCTCCCAAAGATGCATCCAATTGTCACAATGATCAAATAGCTTAAGGTTAGTCATTAAATCCAAAACCTCATAATCTGTATATAGAAAGAGAATAGTACCAATAAGGGTACAAGTCTCAAGATCATATTCAAGTCCTCTTGCATAGGGTAGTACATTGTCCTGACTAAGAAATTTGATAGCAATTTGAATCTCCATTCCTAATAGTTATCCGGGTGCAAATAGATCAAATCTAACTCTTCCATGATGGACCAAGCAATGAACCTCCAAGGAAACAACACCCCCGCCCCCCCCCGCCCCCCAAAAAAAAAAAGAAGATGTTGTTAGCACTTGGTAGCCACTTGCCAATTTAGGGCCTATTTTTGAAAGTAGTATATCTATCTATAAAACCTATAATTTGATTATAGATCTAGAAAGGAGACAAAAAAAGGTACTTAAAAAAAAAAAAACCTGATTTAGAGTCCAGATGAGCCCGTACTAAGCATTTTAAGTGGAAAAAGCTGAGATTTTGGAGTTTTAGAAAAATTCAGAAATAGAGATCTCAAACCACCTACACCAATGTGTAGATCACAAAATTCTACCCCAAAACAAAAAAAATTGGTCACAAAAAGGAGTCGGTATGAGGGAGATATCACTATTTGAAAATCGTTGCTGCTCTTATTTTTTTTGAATTGCCATTGTGCCTCCAAAAATCAAATGGCTCTAGATTTTGCCTCAAATATCCAATTTGGATGAAACAAAATCTACTTTGGGGGTTTTTGGACCTTTTGATTTTGATGCAAATATCTAATTTGCACTAGCAAGCACCAATCTTCACCTACAAAAAATATCTCATATGGCCCTATGGCTAATTTTTTTTTGGAAAATAATGTAGATCCAGAAAAAATAGTAGAGATGCAGATGAAAAAAAATGCAAATCTGAAAATTAAATGTACAGATCTAAAATGATCATACCAATTTTGCAAATCGATCCTGTGGGTGTTGGTTTGTAAAATAAAATTGTCTCACAATTGACTTTGGCCTATGGTAGGCAACTTTATATCTGATTTTCACTAAATCAACATTCTAGATGTAATGGCGAGGTCAGATCTAGCTCTAGACACTATAAATTCTTGCAATACTCTAGAGTCAGGGTACAATGTTGAAGCAAGAAGATTGTCTCGAATGGCTATGTGATGTAAAAATCTCCAAGCTCTAATACCATGTAAGAATTTGGTATATTTATCTTTGATACCATGTAAGAATTTTCTTAAGGGAAATATTCACCCAGGAACTAAGAACTCAAACACAAGCACAACTATAGGTCACAAATGGATATGATCAATTAATCAGAGTATGTCCTAATACATTGCTCTGTTCAGTAAATGATGTGATCTACAAACACACTAGGAGTGCTTATATATAAAGGCCTCTCAGGAAGCACCTAGAATGTCTCTAGCAAGAACCAAGAGATAAGATAAGCATCATGACAACTAAGCACATGCCTTATCCATCATTCTAGATGAGTGGGTAAGAATGACAAGGTTGTAGACACCATGTGTTTAATTAGTGTGCTAACTCCTATGTTGCAGACACAATGTGCATAAAAGAGGTGCAAAGTTCTGTGTTGTCAACATGACAACTCACAAGAGTACGCATACTCCTAGGTGGCTAATAAATAAATAATAAAAATAATGCATTAACCTAAGTAAACTTAAGTAAGTGTAAATAGTAAATACTTATTTACACCAACACTATTCTGAAGAAGAAGGTATTCATTATGGTTAGAGTTTTGCTCCTATTGCAAGATTAGAAGGTGTTAGAACTTTACTAGCATATGCAGCACACAAAGGATTTAAATTCTATCAAATTGATGCTAAATCTACATTCTTGAATGGGATTCTTGATGAGGAAGTCTACATTGAACAACCATAAGGTTTTGTAGATCCTAGCAAAAGAGACAAGGTTTGCAAGCTACACAAAGTATTATATGGTCACAAGCAAGCTCCTAGAGCTTGGTATGAAAGACTTCATAATTACTTGGTATAGATTGGCTTTCGAAGAACAAATGATAGTAGTAGTCTATACATCAAAGAAGTACTAGACAAGAAGATTGTGTTGGTAGAAATATTTGTTGATGATACCTCATAGGAAATGATGACTTGTGCAAAAAATTTCAAAATAAATGAGTAGAGAATTTGAGATGTCCATGTTTGGTGAGATAAAATTATTTTTTTGGGTTGGAGATACAACAGAACAAAAATGATATCTACATCAATCAATCTATGTATATCAAAGAGATACTAAAGAATTTTGTAATGGAAGATTCAAGACTGGTTGGAACCCCTATGTCTACTGGACATAAGCTTCCCAAGAATGATGATTCCAAAGAAGTATATCAGACCACATATAGATCAATGATTAGAAAATTATAGTATGTAGAAAATACAAGGCCTAATATTGCACTAGTAGTTGGAATGGTGGCAATATTCTCAACAAATCCTAGAGAAAATAACATGATGTCAATCAAGAGAATCATGAGATATCTAAAAGGTACTAAAAGCTATGACTTATGGTACAAACTTGGAGGCAATTTGGACTTAAAGGTATTTACTAATGCTGATTGGGTAGGAAGTCTTCATGATAGATAAAAAACTAGTGGTGGAGCATTCTTTCTTGGTAAGAGACTAGTGCCTTGGACAAGCAAGAAGAAAAATAACATCTCTCAATCCACAACAAAGGTAGAATATGTGGTAGCAGTAGTTAATTGTTCTAATATTGTTTGGTTCAAACAATTGTTAAAAGAGATAAAGATAGAGATCAAGGATCTAGTAGTCATATACTATGATAACACCAATGCAATCAATATATCAAATAATCCAATGATGCAAACCAAAAACAAAGCACATTGTCATAAATTATCACTTCTTAAGAGAGTTAGTGTAAGATAAAGAAGTTAGATTGGAATATCTAAATACAAAAGAATAGATTACATACATATTCACCAAGACATTACCTAAGGATGCAATTTTGTATCTAAGAGGTAAGATAGGGGTCATTCCCCTATTTGAAGCTCACTAAATAAAGTTATATGATGCATCAAGAAGAGCTAGTTGAAGATCAATCAGTTGGTGAAGAATTGACAAGGGCATATTACAAATGAATTATTACTTAAGGTGCATTGATATTAATAGAGTTGTTTTCTTTGGCATGTATTCTCAAAGAGGCATATCCAATAGAATTTTTTTGTCATACCAAAGAAGGAGAAGTTTGTTGTAAGAGGGAGAAAGTTTTGTGAATGAACTTGGTAGAAGTTGTTGTGGATAGAGGGAGAATCTAGTGAAAGGAAGACCTCCTACTGAAAGAGGGAGTTCTCATGAATAAAACTAGGGATATGTTCCTTACGTTATTCCTATTCAAAAAAATTATTGTGTTATAACATGTTGTGTTGCCATCAATGCCAAAGATGGAGATTTTTGGATACAATTGGTTAATTGTGTATTATCTTTGATGTTACACAAATTTCATATCATTATCAGTCAGTGTATGCCAAGGTCACTTGGGTAGTGAAGCCATTCTTTTGTGTCAAATGAGCATTCCTATGGTTGCCTACTTCAAAAGGTAGTGTCTACGGAGTTCATTCAGGCATTAAAAGAAAGTTTATAGAAGACAATTGATAATCAATCTCTCTTAGTTAATGAAGAAAAATTAGATGGGACCAGTGTTAACTGAGCTCACTCGATTGCCAAATGATCTTTGTGAGTATGTAGTGTTAATAAAACTTCTATTGGTTAACATAGGAAATTGTTTCTGAGTTAGTATCTACTAAGTTGGGTTGGCCAATGAAATATTTTCTTATTTTGGCATATTAAGCTTAATTGATTTATCTATTGGTTCTAGCCAGCTGTGATGATGAATATTAGTTATTCTAAGTTGCATATGAGCTAACTTAACAATATGAAAGACATAAGTATAAGGTCATATTGTGGATTTAAGAGTGTGTGAAAGTGTAGAGATGTGATGAATGTATTGAAGATTTAATGATGTAGAGAGGAAGTGAATTTGAAGGATAAGTAGAATATCCTTGTGGAGTAGAAAAGCTATATTTGATCAAGAAGGATCAAGTACAAGATAGAATAGAGATCAATAATCAATAATTTAGTTGCATTCAAATCAAGTCATCTCATTGTTACTCTCTAACCATTGTAGCAGTGATCTAAATCTCTTAACAGAGTTGGCTTAACAATTATTTGTAAATTGTCTAACAATGTGGCAATTCTATTGAATTGTCTTAAGACCTCTAACAAGACCACTCCTAATAGGGTGATTAAATCCTTTAATAGGGTCACACCTAGAAATGTGTTATGTAACCTTCAATAGGGTTGGCTTCTAACATGGATCACTTTAGAAGAGTGAAAATAGTAACTATTTGTAGTTGGTGGTTTTTCCCAAATTGAGTTTCCACGTTAAATCCTAATGTCAAATGTGTTTGTGCTATTTTATTTATCTATTTTCAAATAATTAAGGATAATCATAGATAAAATTTAAACATTTGCATAATTAGTAATTACCAAGTTACAACATTTTATGTTTATTTATCGAACATTAGTAGTATTCAATTTTTAGACTTTATTTTGTACTAAAATCTAAGGAATCTAGGATTTATTTTAGTAGTAACTAATTCACCCCTCCCCTCTTAGTTACTCCTCTTATATTTCCAATAGACATCTCCACTCTTCATTAAATATCTTATTGTACCTTATTCTTCTACTGACATCATAGATAAAAATCCCATTAGAATATCTTCTTGCTTTATCATAGCATTCCATTAGCAACCACCTTTCTAGATTGCTCTGCTTCTATAGATTGTGAAAGTAAATAGATCTAGTAATTGTACTTTTCCATAACAAAGAAAGTATTTTCATTTGGAAGATATTATGGAGAGGAAGTTTGCAAAAAACCATGGTTAATATTTCCTCTAGAATGCAACCTAAAAAAATGATTCTTTGCCACCTGCTACTCTTTCTTTTGATCCAAAATCATCTTCCTTTTGTGCATCTATCACTTCACCTATGCAATTTGGATATTTTCTTGAATATGCGAAAACCTAATCATTATCTTCATTGAAAAGATCATCCTAATAGACTTTCATCCCCTTAACATCATGGATCTCTCTCTTGAATGCCATTATGGTTGTGAGGTATTCCTAACAAACCTTGTGAGGTAGTTTTATAAAGGTCATTGGCTAACCCATTTTAGATAAAGAAAATATGATGTGCATATTTTTCATATCGTATATTTTGTATTAGTAATAGTTATAAAAGGGAAAAATTCATCAAGTGAAATGATACTTAATTTAACATTTAGTTGTAAAGCTATAAATTTCTGATATAGTAATCTAGTTACTTCACTTTTAAATATTCTTTATTTTTATATATACAAATGGCTATGCAGTGGACAAGATTCTTTACTTGTATAATCTTATATTTTAGAAAGACACTTTTAAATTTTCTATTCTTAAGATAAATCTATCATACAATTACAAGTGGACATTACCACAAAGAAATATGTTAAGAGATATTTTCAATGTTTTAGGTCTTATTTTTGAGACTTTTGTAATTAAATTTTAGAAAAATATTGACTAAGATTTTTTTTTAATATAATGGTACTCAATTTAACATTAACTTTTATACATTATATATTAATATTTAAATTTAATTATTTTACTCTTAAATATATTTTTTTAAACATTAATCTTGGTGTGCACAACAACACAACCACCAATTCACCATTAACTATGTAGTAAACCATTTTTTTAAATTTAATTTGAATATTTAATAAGACAAAAATTATCTCACATTAAAAAAATTATCAATAAATAATTGCATATTTCTTTCATGTTGGCATGAGGAGGATTTAATTTAGTAATTGATAAACAAATTATATAATATAAACTTAATAAGTTAGTTTATTTTACTCCTAGATATTTTTTATATTCAAATATATAATGTCACTATTTATTTACAATCAAGTGTTTTGGAAATATATCTTTTAAATTTTTATTTGAACATTTTAAATGGATTTTTCCTAAAAGAAGTTATGTCAAAGTCAATTCATGTTTATTAAATGGTAAAAAATTTCATTACTTATATTATGTTGGCTTAGCATTGCAAATGTGGAGAAGGTTGAGGTGTGCCTCTTATTGATGTGTTAAAAAATTCTTGGTGGGTCACAAAGAATATGTTAATATTATCCCCTCACTAAAAATATCTAATAGTGTAGATGGCCTAGAAATTTTTCTCTTAGATGCTATCATGGATAATATTATGGATAATATTGCTTGTCCCTATACCTTTTCTTGGTGGGAAGACTCGTAGCTTTACCTGTTTAGCGAGGAAATATGTCTTCAACCTCTAGAAAGTAAAAGGGGTGTATGGGTTTTTAATGTTAGGTGGTCCCTTCTTCAAATTCACTATTGAAGAGGATGTAATACATGTCTTCTCTAGTTCATTAAAACTAGGTTTTGACCCAAATGCTAAGATTCACTACCTCACCCCTATCTAGGTCCTTTTACCACGCCTCCCTTTAGAAGTATGGGATGACACAATACTATAATGGATTGGAAATTCTTTTGGGAACCTTTTGGCTAGAAATACTTTCACAACATAGAAGTCTTTACTAATGTATGCAAGGTTCTATGCTAATATTATTGTTATCAAGCCCCTCCCTAGATTTTATCTCCCTCAAATCCAAATGGTGTTTTGGACATAGACCAATATTTATACAAATGTCTACCTCTATTTCAAAAAAATTGCAAATCATAGACATTTTATTGCTGACTATAAAGCTTCTACTAAAAATATCCCAAAAATAAAGGAGAAAGTCTCCCCCAAGATAGGTTGAATCTGACTCAGGAAATAATGGCATAGAACTACTCAAATGGAGTGGAAAATATATAGGATGAATACTATTTCATGGTGAAGATTTTGGAGTTCCTCAAAACCCTAATGACACCTACACAAAATGTAATGGTGAGGATGGAGCTCAAAGATGGAGAAATTTCAAACAATACATACATGTTAGTCCTAGGGACTTGACTCTAGGCACTCATTTCGAATATGAGAGGTTTGAACAACCCTCATAATAGTATGCTTTAAAAAAAAACATTAGGTAGGATAAGCTATTGACATTGAAGTCAAAGGTTTTTTATTAGTGACCCACACTTAGTCAATTGGTTAAACTATTGCTGAGCTCTATAGTTGCTACCGAGCTTATCTCTCAGTTTGTAGTGTTAATCAAGTGTTATAGTTACTATCAAACTAAGAAACCTATCTATATAGTAGCTACCAAGTTATATAGTTGTTATCAAGTTCTACAGTTGCTACCAAATTCTAGAATCTCTATTTAGTGTATGGCAAGCAATATCTACCAAGTTGATTAGTACTAGTGCTAACTAAGCTTCATAATATTAACCGAGTTGCACAATATCAACCATGCTATCCAGTATCTACCAAGCTCTTAGTATCAAGTGATTCAATTTATATGCCAAGCTCAAAGTGTTAGTGTTGGCCAAGCCAAGGTGTGTCAACCAAGTGACTCAGATTATATGCCAAGTTTTACAGTGTTCACCGAGTCACTCAGTGTTGACCAAATTCAAGCTACTACAAAGTGATTAGTATGAACTAAGCTTCTACTTCTACCAAATGCATGGCAATGATTGTTGATAATGGTTGCCAAGTATCAGAACATCACCGAGTCTATCTTCAAAACATAAGTGCCAATAGTTGGGCCAACTTTGTGACTTTTATAGAAACTTGTGTTGTAGCCAACTCTAGTGACAAAAGGACACAAGTCCTCAAAGTGCAAAACTATGAAATTGAATTGAATAGAATATATTGTAAAAGCTATATATGGATGGGACTATAACACATGGTGTAGATGCCACTACTATGGAGAATTTGGGTACATTGGAGAAAATTGTGTGAAACATCACATAAGGAAAAAGGACACCACTAGAAGATGTTTCATTTGTATAGAACTTGGACACCTTGACAAGAATTGTATGAACACTAGAAGAGTTGAAGATGAAAAGAAAGCCCAAGCTCATAATATTAGAAAGAAAATGAAGCAACAATCGATCCCAAAGTCTTCTAAAAATGAAGGTTCTAGTCATGAAGCAAATGTCACTCAAGAGTTGGGTGACTCAAGCACTTCAACTTGAATTTTTGAAGGAATAAGTGGAATTGAGATCATGAAGTACACATCTCTCATCAGTTCCAAATAGCTTGAAGAAAAGATCCATACTTGCATTTAAGATGCACAAGGATCACCAAGTGGATGCAAAGATTCAAGACCTTATTGAGCTAGGTTAGGTTGCTAGATCCTACCAAGAAAGATCAGGTTGCATTGAAGTATTATGTGTAGACTATGAGTTATTGAAGACTCTATCGATCAACATTAAGACTATCAAGCTATGAATTTTTTCCAAGCAACAAATATTGAACTAAGTGGAAGGTAGTCTTTCACCAAGTGAGTGATCATACTGAAGCATTTATAGTGATTGAAAAGTGAAAAATTGTTAAAAGGAAGAAAATTGAATTCATTTTCCAACGTGAATTTTTGAGAGCTATTTGTAAAGAGTAATTTCTATGCTTCCAAGCTATTTGCATGTTTGTTTTTGGAAGAAGTCTCAAAGCTTTCAAATCTCTATGAAGACCCTACCGAGCATGGTGTCCTCTAGCAACAAGGTGAATATGGGGTTAGAAATGTCAGTTCGAGGAATAGAATGCTTCCAACATTCAAGATCAGTCTAGCTATTGCCAAATCACTTGATCTAGCAAGTGCACAATCTCAAATTCCCTCACAGGTATTACTCATGCATGACATATGCTCTTATTATCATTGTTCTATTCTAGAGCTAGGGACACATGAAATGCGTGAGGCATTGAATGAGTTAAGTGTAAATGGCACTCGAAAACCACAGCATCATCATTTGGACGAAAAGGGCTTGATGCATATTTTTCATATGCGAAGGGATTTCAAGGAAAAATGGATAACATTCACCCTAAGAAAAATTCACAATGGAAAGTTGTGGTTGGATCAGCCCATTGTCATCACAAGGAAGACGATTCACCGAATCACTAGTCTTCCAATGTTGAATAAAGCCAAGGTGACCAAAAGCTTAGGTTAGGTTGAACTAGTAAAGAAAACTCTTGCCAAGTGGGATGGCGAAGGGATGAAGATTAGTGGTATCATAGGCATGGAATTGAAATTTTGGATTCATCTCATTGCCCAAAAAATCTACAGCTCTAATCATCTAAACAATGTATCATGTGAGGTAGTAGATTTGGCCTTTAAAGTGATGAAAAGCAACATGACATTCAACCTTGCCAAGTTGTTATTAAATCAGTTCAATAAGAACACGGAAAGTATCAAAGGATCTAAGAATAATCTATGTAAGTTTGATTCACTCATAACCTATTTATTTTTCTTTGTACAAAAATTCTTCCCTTCCAAAGGTACAATTGTATGGAGAAAATATGTGCATGTTCTATATCAGATTAATGAATACATTACAGAGATGGGAGAAAATTTTGACAGTATTATGGATAATTATTTGGATTCTTTCAAAGAAAAGATGAATAATAGGTATAGAATACCAAAGATATTGGTATAGGACTACAAAGATGATATTTTTTCATGGTAGACTATGATAGATTGTGTATTCAGGCAATAAGACCAAGGGTAGCAAGCGTTAAGCCTCTTAAGTATGAGGTTAACATTAATGATAAAAAAGATATTATTAAGGCTCTATTGATTGAGCCTATGGATTAAAAGGCACTATATTTTGGAACTTATGAAGAGGTCAAGGTGAGGAAAGAACTTGAAATTAAGCTTCACTGGGCAGTTAACAAAGGTAGGAAGAAGATAGCAAAAATAAAGCAAGCAACTTCTACTCTCCTATTGACAAGGGAAAAAGGAGATGATGTGGAAGAAGACGATGTAGAGGATGAAGAAGAAATGAAATTTGAGGAAGAAGAGACTCTAAAGAAGAAAGGTGAGGTTATTATAATCAAACCTACTAAATCATCCACTTCTATACTCACAAGAGCATAAAAATCAAGGAAGAATTTGAAGTTGGGAGAAAAGGAAGATGACAACCAAATTGTATTTCTAAAGTCTCCTCCTACACTTCAAGAAAGATTGAAGAATATGTAAGAAGGATCTAGTTTGAATAGTTTCAAATCCTTAAAGTATGAAACTAGGAACCTCGATGAGAAGAAAAAAATTGAATACATTCTATTATTTAAAATAGGTAAGTAGAAGTACTCACCAAATGAGATTTCTCCACAAGTTCCTAATGAACTTCTTCAAGTCCTCAAGCCAAAATGGGAGGATGCAAAGAAAACATTCATGGACATCTATGAGCAGATAATAAGATAGCTCATGCTAAGTCTTAGCAATAAAAAGGTGAAAGAAGCTTTAAAAGAATATGAAAAGAAGCTAACACCTAAGTTCACCACATGTCTTGTGTTGATGAAAGACATAGAATCTACATGCAAAATCTCCAACTACCACATGCAAGAACATATTTCAACTACATCAACCGAGTGACTTTGTTGTTCATATTGATGAAAAAGATGATGAAAATGACAAGGATAATGAAAATGATGATGAAGAAGAGGATGTGGAAGTAGAAGATTTAAATCTAGATGATAAGTAGGAAGAAGAAGAATATATAGAAGAAAGTCTCCCTTAGATACAAAGTATTGAGAAAAATGACCCAGAGAAGATTGTAGCAGCAGTGACGGTCTCATTTCCTCACTCTTCAAGAAAAGCTTTAATGACATCAAGCTCTGAAAAAATAATTGTTGAGCTGGTTGTGGTAACTTGTATAACACCAAGCACCCAACCAATACATGCACCTATTCAACCAAGTATTGTATTTACTAAAGTGATCAACACTTCATCTATTGAGCATCTAGTTCCTTCATCATTAGATTTGACAATGCAATAAAAAGGTATTTCTACTATCAGTGCATTATTTGCTTCTATTGGTAGCCCCTCAATTTACACAATCCTAACTATTACAAATGTGTCAATAGAATGTACAGTGATAGTTGAGAATCAATCTCAACTGAGTGTTGAAGTATCAAACAAGGGTAAGAAAATTGTTTCTCCCAA
This sequence comes from Cupressus sempervirens, assembly GCA_028749045.1. Lineage (NCBI taxonomy): Eukaryota > Viridiplantae > Streptophyta > Pinopsida > Cupressales > Cupressaceae > Cupressus > Cupressus sempervirens. Next base: position 574,900,714 of record CM053791.1, read on the forward strand.
TCTAAAAGAAAAGGGTGAAGAAGAATAAATTGATTTAGATGAGGATATACTTATTCCAAATTGGGATATCTCTACCCTCACCCCTAATAAGATGAACTACCTAGGTGAACTATTGCAGAAGAGAGATAAGAAACAAATGCTTAGAGAATAAAAAAGAAATGAGATACAAGTGCTTGAAAATATAAAAGATATATTTATAAATGCACTAAGTATAGAGGTTGATTGTAGACAACCTATCTTGAATCAATTGGAAAACATTGTCTAGAAATTCAGTGAAGATCTAAATGGACAAGATAAATTTCTATGTAGAGCAGAAAGGAAATTTGAAAACAAGGTATTAGAAAAAGTAGCATAGAAAATTGAAATAAACTAGGTTGAATTGTCTACTTTTCTTAGTACATTGGAAACCTCTGCAAATAATGTAACTTAATTATTTAGCAAGCTATGTGATACATCTATCTTCACCCAAGGAATCAAAGAAAAAATATCCAAGATAGATGAAGACTTGAAGGCAAGTGCACACTAGTTGTCACTTGACCCAAGCTATTAGTCTACTCACTATTCAAAAATTAGATATTTGAGAAATTTGCAAGAAGAATTATTAAGGGAAAAAGCTAGGATTAGGGCCACACTTCTAGACACCCAAGGCATGATTATTCCAAACATGGATGCATTGTAGAAACATGTTGCACATGCCAAGATACTCATCCATGACAATAACTTCTCCATAGCTAATCACATGATGGAGTTAATAGTAGAAGTATAGATTGCATTACATGCCAACAAAGTGTTAGAAGAAAATTTAGATAAAACAATAGAATTTATTTTAAAGGTACATTATAACTCCTTATCACATTTTGGCATCAACATGTAAAATATACACCTTTGGCATTCATGTCAAAAAGGGAAAGAAGTATAATATAATGTATATTATGATAAAGAATATTTGGGAGAAGAATATATGAGCTATGTAAATATATGTATGGGGGAGAACTACTCCAAATATATGTGTATAGATGAGATATATGTATGTGGGAGCAACATAATACATGTAAAGATAATCATAAAACATCTTTTACAAAAGTAATTTTGAAAAATCTCAAAAAAAAAGTATGTTACCTAAAGGGAAATGAGAGCATCCTAGAAATTAATCTGAGATCAGTATGCACATCCTATATACAATAGTTTCTTGTACAACTTTTAATCAGCAAATACAAGTGCATACTACTATGCCATAAAAGCGAAAACAAACATAGTTGATTTCTCACAATTGAAACCTTAAAGGAAAGTGATTGTAATTTATCGATCTAAACAAAATTCAGTAGCATTATGACATACAGATTATTACTCTACAATCATAGAACTAGAAGAATTAGACAAAATAGAGAACACAGATATACATGGGGAAAACCTTTCCAGGTAAAAAATCCCACCCTCCAAACCATCAAACTAATGTATTATTCAGTAACAAGTTACAATACATTTTCAGCCTTCACATGGAGATTTACATCTTACTCCATTCTAGAGAAAATCTGGCAGCATAACTCTGTGAAAATATCTTCTCATCTCTCACTCTCACACTACTGCATTACAACATGCAATACCCATTTTATGAACATCTTAAGACCCAACAAAATGCCCACAAAGGAGTTGGGCATTTTTCATGGCTCAAACCCCAAGAAACATGCACAATGCCACATGTACATCCAATACCAAGAAAAGGGCATCCATCCCTTGAATAGACAATGAGAGCTTGTCATAGAATCCACCAAAAATAGTGGTCACAAGAGAAGTGTAAGGGAATCCATCATACCAACCTATTTTTGGCATATTCTCTTACACACACCAACCACTCATTCTTGGGCGCCCAAATAGGCCTCATGTCATAAGATGCTCTTACACCTATCATAGCTCATTCCTTAAATAGCTCTTACACTTCATAGGAATCTGTCATAACCATTTCAGCCATGATCTCCTTCACACACTTCAAGATGCTGACACATGTAAGTGATCAACATGCCAACTAGACATGTACACTCACATTTACATATTATTTGCAAAAATACATTTTACAAAAAAAATAATAATAAGAATAGGAATTATACAAGGTTGAGAAACCTTATTCCTTACATTCTCCCACTTGCCGAACACCTTGTAAGAGCAATCGGGAACATAACAGGAACTAACTGCTATTGGCCGAAAGGCCCATAGACTCTGAACACCATCTAAACTTCTTAGTGCCCACTGGTTTTGTTAATGCATCTGCAACATTCTTCACAGTATCTACCTTCTCCAAATTTACCTTTCCATCTTCCACCATATCTCTCACAAAGTGAAACTGCACATGAATGTGCTTCATTCTGGCATGGAAAGTTGGATTCTTCACAAGGCAAATAGCACTCTAACTGTCACACCAAATAGTAATCTGTTTTGCATCAACACCAACATCAGAACACAATCTCTTAAGCCAAATGGCTTCCTTACAAGCATCAAAACCGATGAAACTATATCATCATAGCCATCCATGAAACAACATAAATCATAACATATGCTCTCGTGCTCCAACTAGACACCTGTCCAAATAACACAAGCATAAGATCCATGTGATAACAAAGGCTACACACACTTCCACCACTCCAATATGCTCATGAGCTACACAGAAGCATAAAAAATATCAACTTCTTAGCCCAACAAAACTGTGAAGTCGTCCTCCATAAAGCAAGATAAAACATCAGCCAGAACAAGAACCAAACTGATTTGTCCAACCCAACTGATAAATACATGAGATTCAAAATAAAATCCATAGTAAATGCTAACTCATCCAATCACGCATACCTCAAAGGTATCAAACACTAGAAAACTCATGCCAGCAACATAACCAACCCATAAACTACAACCTCAAGCTTTATGTGCAAACTAGTCGATGAAGACCAAACACATACAAAAACTCCCACTGCATGGATAATGTCGAATTTGAAAAATCACAAGCATACTGATTCTACTGATAACAACACAAATAAAGTGAAACCATGTAGTACCAAGGACCATCCACAAAGATATGCAAATCCTGTAGCAAAAACACTGCAAGAAACATCTCTCTCATCCAGTCTCCACAAATCTCCTATGTTCTCCACATCCAACAAAGACAAGAGATAAAGGAACCAGCTTGTCATCACCAAAAAATAATGAAGTACAAGTGATAACAATTGAGCATAAAAGAGTGACCACATAGCTCCAAAAAATCTCAAAAAAAAATGTTATGTGAACCCAAACATTCAAGAAGATAACCAAGACCAAAGAAAGAAGCTGCAAACCATAAGCATGTAGCATGTCCTTCTACAAACACTTCTAAATGTCAATTGTGCCATGTATGATTCCGTTCATAGCCCCAATAGAAAAGCCACAGCTACATCCAAAACTATTCAACCTCAACAGATCAAACATAACATGATATCATAAATCTACATGGATGTAAGCCTCTCAAAGAAGATCAATCAACTCCATTTCCCATTTTAGGAAATCAGCCCACTAACATCTCCTATTGTCATCATAAATGAAAGTACACTTCAAGGAGATAATCATGTTAAACATCTCTCACAATGAATCCTCCAGAACCATCTAACTACAACTCAAGATCCACAAATATGAAAGAAAAGATAAAGCACTTGAGAGTAACATTGGGCAATACCTTTCAAGTGATAAACTGCCAAGTAGACCAAGAGTGGGGAATGAGAATGCTCCTCCAAGATGTGCAAGTCACCCTATGACTTATCAAAGAACAATCTCCTCATAGGTCTCTATTGAACTCACATCCAACAAAGGTGTAGGCTCCTCAGACTTTCTGCTGAAATCTCATCAAGAGTATACATCTCAACAACATGTCTCTCATCTCAAGAAAACTCTAGCCTCACCTAAGTCTCCAAGGATCCACAAGCACCTGTAATAAATCACTCCATGCAAAACTCCACTGCAACATAGCACTATCATGAAGTATCAAGTAAATGATCAAGAAACTAAAACAAGATCAATGTCAAAGCTCCAACCACAGAATCAGGAACATAATCATGACATCATGATCTAAACCATCTCCTCCAAAGAGATAACATGCTTCATGTGATCATATCAAATAATTGTATCATGTCACAACTCTAAACTAGTAATAAAGAGAGAACCATGACATAAAAGCCGCCATGATAACATATCAAATAGAAGCATAAACAACATCTATACCAAGGATCCCTTGAATCCTAAAGATGTCAACATCTCCAATCGCATGAAGATACCAACCCCAACTAGTGAACCAACAAACATGAAAGTGTAGGGCCCATTTGTCGTTGCACCAAAAGCCATGACTGTTAGTGAACATGGAACACCACATAATTAACCACCTGTAGGCAGGGGAGCGCGTCGCATCACCCAACAATCTCCCCCTCGACGCGCATACCAGGTGCTTATGCGGGTCGGGAAGGCACCGGGGAGATTTGAACCCATGACCAAGCCAAAACTAGGCTCTGATACCAATTGTTAGGATAGACCACGGACAGAAATAAAAACTACATGCAAATATAACCAATATCAAAAATAATAGAACACACAGAAATGAATACAAGGCACCAAGATTTAACGTGGTTCACCCAATCCCTAGGCTACGTCCACCAAACAACAAGTCCGATCTTATTACAATCCAGTGATTACAACCTGATTACAATCCGTAATCCCTTACAGCTCAATACCGCCTCAAGAACCAATTTTGTATCACCACACATAAAAAATACCCAACCCTAAGCCCTTTTTATACAAGTATTAAACCGCTTTAGGTTTATAACATGTCGACCATAATATGTCAGCTACCATGTCGGCTACTTCCACTATTTATGAAGTATGTACAGTACTTTCCTAATCAGTCACCACAATCTAACAATCTCCCACTTGGGGACTGATCAGGCTCCACACTAAACAACAATCTCCCACTTGGAGACTGATCCTGTAGCAATACAACTACTGCATGGGGCTCCCACTGGATCAAACTACCCTGGACTCTGTTGTTCTTTGATTCACATTTAGTCTAAAAGACCAATTGAAGCTGAAGAGGATTTCAGCTTCTCCCTTGTGACAACCTTTGTCAACATATCTGCTAGATTTTCATTGGTATGTATCTTCTCCAGCTTTAACTGTCCATCCTCCAAAACTAACCGAATGAAATGGTACCGCAACTGTATGTGTTTGGTCTTAGAATGCAGAGCTAAATTCTTAGCAAGATGAATGGCACTCTGACTATCTGTGAACAAATAATTATCCTTCTGAGGATGTCCCAATTCTTCCAAGAAGAACTAAAGCCATATCATCTCTTTGGCTGCCTCTCTATCTCTCTACAACAACTACCCTTGTGGCTGCTTATATAGTAGCAAGTCCCACAAAACCACTAAGTGGTATTACATAAACCATATGCTAAAACCATGTGCTACCTAACCCACTGACCCCCCATTTAATATTGGGCATTTAATTCTTTTCCCCAATATTAAATAATTGCATAAAATATTATCACAATGTTACAATACAACTTATCAAGAATATTCCATGGGAATCTTTACATGTTGCACGTCCATCTAGGCACAACATTACATAATAAAAATAAAATAATAAAATAACAATATTAAGCAATGTGCGCAACACCCATTATCTCAACAATCTCCCACTTGTTATATACATTGCATAGGGTCAATATGTAGCCACATAAATGAACAAGGGAACAATCCCTCCCAGCACATCCACCATCATGGATCAAAATACACCAAGTGCTCCATCCTGGTACCCGCAACAAAATCAAAGTATCCAGCATCTCAAACATAAATGATCTCACCTCCTATTATGCCACTACCACTGGACATACATAGAAGCCATCCAAAGAGAAAGCCACCCAACCTGTCGCATTAGAAGATCATAAAATCCTGTACCAACTAAAATTCCAAGCACCAAAAACCTGATCCAAAGACTGTTAGTGAACATGGAACACCACATAATTAACCACCTATAGGCAGGGGAGCGCGTCGCATCACCCAACAGAAAGACCCTTCTGCAGCAACAGGATCTAAGGAATCCTCCAACATCTACAACACTAAAGAAGATCACCCACCACCATATGATGGAAAAAATATAGCCACTGCTAAAGCTCCCACTGATGCATGATACCAAGCTCTCCAAGCATATGTCACAGCATCCTCCAAATCTGAAAATCATCTAGGTTCACACATCACACTGGGTGAAACCAAGATCTCCACACTAAGGAAATTCACCATGCTTTAGGACTCCATAACTGACTATCCAAGTACTCAAATATCATCCATCCTCTCATCTCAAAGCAACCAAACAAATGCACAAGTGATCACAAACAAGGTCAGCTAACAAGTCTACACCAACACTGAATCAAATCTAGTGGATATAGATAGTCCACATCCAAGTTATTCCACTGCAATTAAATGGGTGGCCTACCCACCTGACTACATAACTTGTAGATCCAATCATTTCAACATGAAAACCCACTATCATATTAGTGACATATACAAATAAGATCAAAAGAGAATAATCATGTAGACAACATGAGTCAAAGACCAGATCAAGCACAAATCTAATTTGCCAATTATGTCCACATCAAGCACCATAGTCCAAGAATCCAACAAAGCATCACCACAAAAATGCTGAGTGACTGATCACATACCAACATCTCTATGTAGAGAAAGAAAAAACACCTCCTCTCACCATGCACAAAGAATGCATGCATGTAGAGCTACAACCATCTCATCTGGTACCACTCTAAAGGAACAAGAGTCCAGAAAATAGCTCTTCAGTAGATCTATGAAAAACCACAAGCTTTTTATTTCATCATGCAAAAATTGCAAAAACATTGTGTTTAAGAACACTCATGCACATCCACACCCACTTCTCATCTAGAAAACTCAAAGTCTGAATAAAATACAAAACAACTAAACCCAGAATAATGGATTATCATAGATGAACATCATCATAGATTTTTTTTTTTAGGAAAATCTATAAACAAATTGAATCCAATGAACAAGAATCCAAGCCATGCATGTATAAAAATCCAAGAGGAAAACATAATACTAGAACTTTAGGCCCACTTGTAGACCAATCCCACAACCACTACTAGTTCATGCATCTGAGAGAGAGAGACTATCTAGAAGCTTCCATATCATCCAATGATCAACTCCATAGTCTCAATGCATTCCAGGTTACAAAAGAGACACCTTCAAATACCCATGGATCAAGAGTTATTCTGATGTCAACCAAGAGCTCCAAATCAATGTCATTTCAACATGACCAACTCTATTTTCTCTATCTTCACCATCCTTCAAGAAATGTTTGTTGTCTCCTAAAAGAATAAATCAATTGCAAGACTTCCACTCATCAAAGGATTAATTATCAGTTAATTTCTTCAAAACAAACTTCTTCAAGCTCTGCAAGCTAAGAAATCTTAATAGAAGAAATACCCAGAACCAAAAACTCTATGAATCCTCCCATGCGAACAACATGAAATTCACCAAAATGAGCTCTGATACCAATTGAAGGGAAATGAGAGCATCCTAGAAATTCATCTGAGATCAGTATGCACATTTTGTATACGATAGTTTCTTGTACAACTTTTAATCAGCAAATACAAGTGCATACTACTATGCCATAAAAGTGGAAACAGACATAGTTGATTTCCCACAATTAAAACCTTGAAGGAAAGTGATTGCAATTTACCAATCTGAACGAAATTCAGTAGCATTATGACATACATATTATTACTCTACAATCATAGAACTAGAAGAATTAGACAAAATAGAGAACACGGATATACATGGGGAAAACCTTTCCAGGTAAAAAACTCCACCCTCCAAACCATCAAGCTAATTTATTATTCAGTAACAAGTTACAATACATTTTCAGCCTTCACATGGAGATTTACAACTTGCTCCATTCTAGAGAAAATCTAGTAGCATAACCCTGTGCAAATATCTTCTCATCTCTCACTCTCACACTACTACATTACAACATGCAATACCCATTTTATGAACATCTTAAGACCCAAAAAAATGCCCACAAAGGAGTTGGGCATTTTTCATGGCTCAACCACCAAGAAACATGTACAATGCCACATGTACATCCAATACTAAGAAAAGGGCATCCATCCCTTGAATAGACAATGACTACTTGTCATAGAATCTGTCAAAAATAGCGGTCACAAGAGAAGTGTAAGGGAATCCATCATACCAACCTATTTTTGGCATATTCTCTTACACACACCAACCACTCATTCTTGGGTGCCCAAATAGGCCTCATTTCATAAGATGCTCTTACACCTATCATAGCTCATTTCTTAAATAGCTCTTATGCATCATAAGAATCCGTCATAACCATTTTAGCCATGATCTCCTTCACACACTTCAAGAAGTCGACACATGTAAGTGATCAACATGCCAACTAGACATGTACACTCACATTTACATATTATTTGCAAAAATACATTTTACAAAACAAATAATAATAAGAATAGGAATTATACAAGGTTGAGACACCTTATTCCTAACATTACCGAGTTGTGGATACAAGAGAAGATAAAAGAATATTTTAGCATTCATCTTTGGATTGATATGTGTTTTTTCACTAATGCCAAAGGGAGAGATTGTTGACATTAAGGTCAAATCTATTTATTAGTGACTCACACTTAGTTAATTGGCTAAACTATTGTCAAGCTCTACAAGTGCTATTGAGCTTATCTTCTAGTTTATAGTGTTGACCAAGTGCTATAGTTACTACTGAGCTAAGAAACCTATGTATATAGTAGCTACTAAGTAATATAGTTATTACTGAGTTCTAAAATTGCTACCAAATTCTAGAATCTCTATTCATTGTATAGTGAGAAATAACTACCAAGTTGATTAGTGCCAATGCTAATCGAGCTTCATATTATTAACTAAGTTGCACAATATCAACCATCTTCTCGAGAATCTACTGAGCTCTTAGTATCAAGTGATTTAGTTTATATGCTAAGCTCAAAGTGTTAATGTTGACCGATCCAAGGTGTGTTAACCAAGTGATTCAATTTATATTGAGCTTACAGAGTTAGTGTTGACTAAGCCATGCAGTGTCAACCAAGTGACTTAGTTTATATGCCAAGTTTCATAGTGTTCACTGAGTAACTTGGTGCTAACTGAGTTAAGGCTACTATAAAGTGATTAGTATGAACTAAGCTTTTCTATCTACTAAGTGCATGATGATTTCGAGTGTTGACAATGGTTTTCAAGTATCTAAACATCACTAAGTTTGTATTCATAACATGAGTGGTAGTAGTTGGGCCGACTTTGCAACTTTTATGGAAACTTGTATTATAGCCAACTTTGTGTTGGTCTTAGATTGGTTTTGAAAAATTGAGTGTCAACACACTTAAGAAAATTCTAAAGTTGATATTGAGCTATAGTATGTGCTGAGCCAAAAATTCAATAGGTACCAAGTTATTCAAGTGCCAAGAAAGTTTTAAGTGTTGAGTGACAATTGATGCTAAGCTAGTATATGTGTCAAACTAGTATAGGTGTTGAGCAAGACAGAGTTACTATAGGAGCTAAGTAAGATTGAAATTCTATATGAGTCGAGCATCAGTAATCAGTAAGTGTCAAGTAACACAAAATCAACATAAGATTTTGTGCCCTCACAAACTCAAATGTAAACCATTTTTGAGCCAACTCAAGATGAATCTTGAAGGATCTAAAAGATAAGATCAAATCTATTATATTCCCTATGTAATCAGCATGTAACCAATCAAAAAAATGGAGAGAGCATGCAACCAATTAGGAAATATGGAAAGAATTGAGTAGGAAAAGATGCAAGAATCCTGATTGTAGATTCATATGTAACCCTAAGCCTCGAAACCTTTATAAGGAGATCGAAACCCTATAATTCAAAAGAGTAAGAGGCTGTGTGGGAATGCATGAGTGAATGCTAGCAAATTTTTGGAAGGGGTGAGAGGACTTAGAGGAAGAACAACATTGCAGAATCAGTTGGACAAAAATAGAGTATTAGCACTTTGAAAAAAGATATATCAGATCAAGAGGGATCAGATTAGATTGAATAGAACAAGGATCTAGAATTGGAAATTGAAGATTGTAAGTCATCAGATCAATACATTCTATTATACTTTTTAGCCATTGTATTAGGAGAATGAAAACCCTATGATGATAGGTTAGTTTAACAACCATGTTGTAAATCCTTTCACAGGGTGACATTCCAAGTGAATGTTTGTAAATCCTTTAGATATGTCACTTTTAATAGGGCATTCCTTTCATAGGGTAGACCATTGATGGTGGTCAACCTTTGTAACCTTTATTAGTTACATATTTCTACAGTGATAAGTTGTGGGTGTCATCTCCAGCCTAGTTTTACCTTCTCATTTTGGAGGGTTTTTGGGTGGTCAAATCTTGTGTTATCTATTTTCATGAATGTCTTTATTTTCATGTTAACTAGATGTGTTAGCTGCATGTGAATAATCTTAGTTAAAAGTTTTGGAGGGTAAAATTTGTTACTTTGGATTCACCCCCCTCTCAGAAGTAAATCTTCCCACTTGTGAATTCCAACAATTAGTATCAAAGCTTGGTTCTCACAAAGAGAAGCCTTACAACTTGGAGAAAAAGATCTAGAAATGGAAGTCTACAAACATGAGAAGATCATATAGAATTAGGAAATTGAGATACAACTCATTCTACATTCTCTAGAAGAAGCAAGGGAAGAATTGAAGAAATCGTTAAAGATAAGAAGAGAGATTTCCATAGCTGAGAATGATACACAATACAAGGAGATTGACACCTCAAAATTTTTTACAAATGGAGATTCCAAGAAGTCTAATTCAGCAATAGTAGATCTCATGGAAAAAAATAGAGCTCAAGCAGAAGAAATTAGAACACTCAAGATTGAAGAAGAATCTCAAGCCATGATGCTTTGTGAAGTGACTGAATAGAAAAAAAGAGCCATTGAAGATAAGGCTATGATAGAAGATGACAAGAGAAACCTTGTTAACAGATTGGAACAGAAGTCAATTGAGCTTGCAAGAATTTACAATATGCAACTAGACACCCCAAGCTAGATGATGAATGCACATCATGAGTTGAATATCAAAGACATTGAGATCTCCACACTGAAGGTGCCAAATGAACAACTACAAAATAATTTGAGAAGAGAGAAGGAGATTGCATAGAGCTTCAACAAACCTAATGAAGTTATTAAGTATTTTGAATAGCTACTGAAATCACCAAGATCTAGTAATGACACTTTAGGACTAGGATACACTAGCACTAGAAAGAAGGTGAATCATCAAGACAACAGAAGAAACATGTGACAAAGGTAAGAACAAAAAACCCACTTGTAATTTTTTTTGTAAAAATGGAGATACCTTTAATATGTGTAGAAGAAAGAACACCAATCATCTTGACAAACCTAAAAATATGGGTCGATGTCACAAGTGCAATAAGTAAGGACATCAGGTACATGACTGTAGGACTAGAACCATCAAGACAGCAAGATTTGAAGACAACTACTAAAATTGCAAGAAGTATGGACATAGAGCTTTTGATTGTAGATCAAAGAATATGTGGACACCTAACCAACCAGCAAGGTAAAATAATCATGGACATCATAACAATTGGGACTACAACACTAGACATAGTTGTCACTACTATCAAGAGTATGGACATGTCCCTAAAAATTGCATAAGAACACATTTTAGAGGAGGCTATAGAAAATGGTTGAGCCAAAGTACATGCTTTAGTTGTTTGAAGACTAGTCACATCAGCAAGAACTACCCAAGAAGGTCAAAGGCACCCAGCTCAAAGCTCAACAAAGGAAAAGGAAAAGTTGATGTTGAACACACCAGAGGATAAATGAATAAAACATGGAAGAAAAAAGATGAAGATAGCACATGTAATGAAGAGATCACTTCATCCAACTAAACAAAAGAAGGTATGTGGAATTGATATACAGAGCTTTATCATACATCAGTTCCTAGATAAGTAAGTACTGAAAAAGGATAGATAAACATGAATAGAGATGCAAAGTTAAAACTTCAAGTTTACATAAGTGTTGTCAAGTAAGAAAAGTTTCCTTCAGATGTCGAGTGAAGATCTAGAGTTGTTTGCCAAAGTTAGTAAAAGCCTAGTGATTAGTTGTAGCCAAGTTAGTAGTGGAGGGAAATTTGTATTGAAGTCAAGTAAGTGAAACTCTAGTATATGTTGAGTGTCACCAAGACAATGGAAGTCAAGTAAAGTAGAAATGCTTAAGGAGCTAAGTGGACAACTGTAAACACACTAGGCATTAAATGCTATGAAGCAAGGGTATGTGATCATATTTTGAATCATTTCTTTGTTGAGATAATGGGTGTTGCACACATTGCATAATATTGTTATATTTTATTATTTTTATTTTATTATGTAATGTTGTACCTAGATGGATGTGCAACATGTAAAGATTCTCATAGAATATTCTTGATGAGTTTTTTTGTAACATTGTAAAAATATTTGATGTAATTATTTAATATTGGGGAAAAGAATTAAATGCCCAATATTAAATGTGGGGTCAGTGGGTTAGGTAGCACATGGTTTATGTAATACCACTTGGTGGTTTTGTGGGACTTGCTACTATATAAGCAGCCACAAGGGTAGTTGTTGTATATAGAGAGAAAAAAGAGTCAAGGACAAGACAAAAGGCAAGAGTCGAGCGGGACAAGGCTTGACAGGTTAGCCAAAGGAGCATTTGTGAAGGTTGAAAGCATGGCATGGGATGTGTGGATTCATGCTTGTTCACATAGTTTACTCGATTGTGGCTATGGCCATGAAGGCTTCCATGGTTGTATGGAAATGGTATTTTTGCTGAATAATACATGGTGATGGATGCTTTTGGAGGCTGGGTTTTTCCCTCAATGAGGGTTTCCCAGGGTATATCTTGTGTCACAATTTTGTGGGTATGTTGTCTATTCTCTTGCATGTGGATTTTAATTTCGTATTTATTTTAGATCTATTATGAGTTATGTGGAAACGGTTATATTCTTTGTTGCCAAGTTTCCTTACAAGTGGTATCAGAGCTATGGTTTTATTATTGTAACTCTAGATTGAATCCATGGGAATGCATGAGAGGATAAAAGAAAGGGCAAGATATATGAATGATTTATTGTAGATCTAAGGGTTTTGGGTTTGCTGTTATGATGGGATGTTAAAAGATTTGGGCATGTGAAATTGTTGGACAAAAAGATTTTTCGGATGTTTCATTTAAATGAGGGTTTTGGGGGGTAGCTTGCAGAAATGACCTCCTGGGTAAAAACTGACCTCACCATTGGATCCGGGTCAACATTTCCATAAATTTTGATGTATAATATACCCTAGTTTGGCCATGTTCAAAAGAAATGAAATAAATTTTTGGTTTCAGCCCATGATGGCCGTCAAATTTAATCCCGTTGGAATTTTCGTCAATGAAAAAATTAAAAATGAAAAATTGTACTGAAAATGGTAAAAAGACTATCTTAGTAAAACGGCCATAACTTTCTCTCAGAATATTAGATTTTAGAGTTCTTCTAGGCGTTGGAAAACTAATTCAGAGCACTACAAGATGGTGTAAGTTTGGTTCTATGATTTTGAGATTTTTTCAGGTTTTAAAAGCCCTAAAGTCAGATGTTGTTTATTTTGAGCATAGATTAGGGCATAACTTGGGCATACGGAGTTGGATTTTGGACTTCGAGTAGTCAACGGAAAGCTCCTAGAGAGCTCTACACATTGGTTCAGATTTGGTGTAGGTTTGGCATGATTTATTTATTGATATATTGATCTGAACAGTTTATAGTTATATTTTGACTATGGTAACATTGTGAGTTTATGCCATTGGAGATTTAAGTTTTGATGTCATTGTATACTCAGTTCATTATTCAGATTGGTCTCATGATGATATGGTTATCAGTGTTTGGTTTGGATATGCATGATGACTTGTTGGGTCTACAAGTTGTGCAGCGTTGTAAGCGGTCTATACTTACAGGTTGCATTTATAGCTTGGTTATGGGTTGTCTTTGCCCATTGATATTTCATTATTGATGCATATTCAGATTGGTGGCTTGGATTTGGGTTGTCTATTCCCTAAGTCACATGATTTTTTCTTCATGTAGAAGGGATGAGATGTTGTTACCAGGTACAGTCATGGTGGAGGATTGTGGTTGACTATTTTATGCTGACAGGTTGGACATATTGAGAGCCAGATGCTCAGTTCATGGATTTGATTATGGTGCCATGGATTTTGGCATGACATGATTGGTTATACAGGTACATCCTTGATGTTCATTAGCTTGGATTTTCTGATTCAGTTATGGTGGTATATCTTCTTGGTTGAGGATCATAGTTATTTAATTTCTTTTGAGGAGCTCATGATGTGCACTTTGAGTTCTTTGATGGTTTGATGCCTTGGTTGATTCTCATGGTTAGAGGATGGATTTTTTCATCATATGTCATAGATAGCTTGGATACACAGTTTAGTGGGAGCTTGTCATAGTGATGGGGTGACAATGCAGGATTAGTTCCTGGTTTGATTTGGATCTTCATATAGGAGATGGATTTTATGATGCCATAGGTGACTTGGTACCACAGTTGAGTGGGAGTTGTTGGCATTGATATATTTATTGAGTGTTTGAAGATGGTTAGATCTTGAGGACTCATGGATTTTTTGGTTATCTTCATGGTATGTGGAGATGGTTCTTCCTAGTATGTGGAGATGATTTTTTTCTTCATGGTGTGTGGAGATGGTTGCATCTTGAGGACTCACAAGGTTCTTGGCAAAGGTGTGGTTTATGCTTTTATTTGGCATGTTATCCTTGGTATGAGGATGGTTTCATTAGTATGTCATGGTATACTCTTGATATGTGTTTAGAGTTGTGACATGTTATGGTGTGTTCATATGGAGCATGTTATCTCTTTAGTTGAGATGGTAAGATCATGTTGTCATGTTTATGTTCCTGAGGCCATGGTTGGAACTTTGACATTGATCTTGGTTTAGTTTCTTGGTATTGAGTACACTAATCATAAGATGGATACTTCATGATATTGCTATGTTGCATTTGGAGTTGGCATGGATTGATTGGTTATAGGTGCTCATGGATACTTAGAGACGGTGGTGACGCTGATTTCTCTTGGATTAGAGAAGTATTTGTTGGGACGATTGATGGTTTCAGCAAGAAGTCTGAGGGGCAGTCACCTGATATGGACTTGAGAGGAGATTGTTCTTAAACGAGTCTTGGTTGGAGACTTGGGTATCTTGATGAGCATTCTCATTCCCCACTCTTGGTCTACTCGGCAGTTTGCTACTTGAGAGGTATAGCCCATTTTTTTTCTCAGTTGCATTATATTTATGCTTATCTTTCATGGATATGGATCTTGAGCTATGGTACATGAGTTAGTTCTGGAGGGTTCATTTGAGAGATGGTTTAGCATTGGTTATCTCCATGTGCATATGTTGTTATGTTGGTTGAGTTTGGGAGATGGTTTTATATTTGGGCATATTCTTTGGATTAGGAATGGTTATTCATTGGTTTAGGAATGGTTTTATTGAGTTTGATATTCTTGTGAGAGGCTTACATCCATGATGAGTTATATGGTATGGTTTGGGTGTTGTTGAGGCTTCTTGTTGGGGTTTTATGGAGGAGATCATACTTGCACAGTTTACATCTAGAGGTGTGTGTAGAAGGACATGATATAGGTTATGATTTGCATGGTTTCTCCTGTCTTGGTTATCTTCCTGGATTTTTAGTTTTGCCTACATTGGATTTGAGATTGGTTGAAGATTGTGATCACTGGTTTGTGCTCATGTATGTCATGTGAGAGATGACATGGTTATTCTTTTATCTCTTTCCTCTATTGGTTGTGGAGAACTTGAAGACTATTGGAGACTTGTTATGAGAGTTTTTTCTTGTAGGATATCAATTTATGTATTGTGGACATCCTTGAAACTACATGGATTCACTTCTTTGAGATGTGTTGAGTGGATTGGTTATAGATTTGACATTATCTTTTGCAGTGGGAGCTTCTTGGTATATATGTGGCAGGTATTGCTCTTGAGGCTTGTGATTGCAGGTTATAGATTGGATATGTCGGTGATATGAGATTCACTTGTTATACCTTTGAGGTATGGATAGTTGGATGGGTTTGGCACTTGCTGTGGGTGCTATTTCAGCTATGGATATTTTGACAACTACGGATACATGTGATTACCTTTGGAAAAGGTTTTTGTGCTTGGAATTTTAGTTGGTACAAGATTTTATGATCTTCTAATGCGACAGGTTGGGTGGTTTTCTCTTTGGATGGCTTCTATGTATGTCCAGTGGGAGTGGCATAATAGGAGGTGAGATCATTCATGTTCGAGATGCTGGATACTTTGATTTTGTCACGGGTACCAAGATGGAGCACTTGGTGTATTTTGATCCATGATGGGGGATGTGCTAGGAGGGATTGTTCCCTTGTTCATTTATGTGGCTACGGATTAACCCTATGCAATGTATACAAGTGGGAGATTGTTGAGATAATGGGTGTTGCACACATTGCATAATATTGTTATATTTTATTATTTTATTTAATTATGTAATGTTGTACCTAGATGGATGTGCAACATGTAAAGATTCCCATGGAATATTCTTGATGAGTTTTTTTGTAACATTGTAAAAATATTTGATGTAATTATTTAATATTGGGGAAAAGAATTAAATGCCCAATATTAAATGTGGGGTCAGTGGGTTAGGTAGCACATGGTTTTAGCACATGGTTTATGTAATACCACTTGGTGGTTTTGTGGGACTTGCTACTATATAAGCAGCCACAAGGGTAGTTGTTGTATATAGAGAGAAAAAAGAGTGACAAGGAGAAGACAAAAGGCAAGAGTCGAGCGGGACAAGGCTTGACAGGTTAGCCAAGGGAGCATTTGTGAAGGTTGAAAGCATGGCATGGGATGTGTGGATTCATGCTTGTTCGCATAGTTTGCTCGATTGTGGCTATGGCCATGAAGGCTTCCATGGTTGTATGGCAATGGTATTTTTGCTGAATAATACATGGTGATGGATGCTTTTGGAGGCTGGGTTTTTCCCTCAATGAGGGTTTCCCAGGGTATATCTTGTGTCACAATTTTGTGGGTATGTTGTCTATTCTCTTGCATGTGGATTTTAATTCCGTGTTTATTTTAGATCTATTATGAGTTATGTGGAAATGGTTATATTCTTTGTTGCCAAGTTTCCTTACATTCTCACCATTGCGAACAAAGAGAAAAGATGAAAAGAGCATAGAAAGGATTTTGAAGCATAGGATCAAGCATTTGAGCAGATTTCAACTGAGATTCAGGATAGTTTTGATGATTAAAGGTATTTATACTTGTGCTGGGCTATGCATTTTCAAAGTTTCTTTGTGTTGAAACACTAATTTTCACAAATGGCCTCCAATTCTAGAAAACCCTAGGAAAAAGAGTTGTTTGAAGTTTAGCTAGTGTCAAACAAAGTTAAGCAACCCAATTTTTGACCTATCGCTAAAGTTGCCTATAAAAATGACCCTGTCGGAGCCTTGTCCATAATTCCTCCTAAGGTTCTAATGGTCCAAGATGTTAGGAGATGTTATAACTACAAAATAGGTTCTATTGGAGACATGGAAATTAGGGAGGCATATGATAAGTTGTGTGAGAATGGGGTCTTGAAAGAAGAATCTCAAATCATTGAGAAGAAGGGCTTAACCCATGCCCTAGATCTCCCTACTACTTTTAATACTAAATGGATTTATAATTGTACTCAGTAGGATACATGATGGCAGCTTATGGTTAGAAGTTGGGCTAGTTAAAATATCAAAAAGGATTATTCATAGTGTAATAGGGTATCCAACCTTAGATCGACCTAAAACCCTAAGGAGTGACTCCAAAGAAGCTATTGAGAAGAATATTGAAGCCAAGTAGAACAAGAGAGGCATGACAATTGATACTATGAAGGATCCTCTTGTTGATTTTGCTGTCAAAGTCATATCCCACAAATTTTACCAATCTAACAGACTCAATAGTGTTCCATGTATTGTAGTGGATGTCAGTTATAAACTTGTTTAAAACTATCATACTTATGATCTAGCTAAACTGCAACTACAACAGATCAATGAGAATTTGGGAGCTATAAGAATAACAAAAGGAGCTCAATGTAAGTTTGGAGCAATTTTTATAGGTATATTCTTCTATGTACAGAATGAATTCCCATCTTTTGAAAAGGTTAGTTGGAAGACAAATAGGTCCATTGTAGCCTAGGTGAATGAATACATTGAATAATGAGAGCCAATTTTGAGACACTCATGACCATTTATGTTGAAGATTTCAAGAAATCAATGAAATAGAGACTTAGGATTCCAGTCTCACTTGTGGAACAACACATAAATGATATTTATTTTCTTGTTGATATTGACTATACCTACATCCAATTAGCCATACATAGGGTAAGATGGCTTAGACCACTTGGGTATGAGATAAATATTGATGAAGCATCTATAGTAATAACAACTCTACTTATAGAAGAAGTAGGTAAAAGTGCCCAATATTTTGATACATATAATGTAGTAAGAGCTAAAATAGATATGGAATTGAAGATTTCTTGTACACTCAAGAAAAAGGATAAATTAGTCAAAAAGCTCAAGGCTAAATTTGGAGAAGGCACATCAGAAGTAGAGGAAGAAGAAGATGATGAAGAGGAAGGTGAAGATGAAGAGAAATAGGGGTAGGAGCCACTAGCACTTACCCACGGCATGGGTAAGATGTCAAAGAAGTAGAAGGTGCCAAGGAGGAACAAACCAAGGAAGCACTTAAGGCAGAGGCAAAGAAGAGGAAAGCATAGAAATAGCCTACCACTCAGCCCAAAGGCAAGAAGAAAGCAAAGCCAAGCCCAACCACAAGGGTAGATACAAGGGCTATAACAAAGGTAGCAAAGGAACAAGAAAAGAAGAAAGCCACAGAGCAAGGAGGACTAGTAGAGAAGAAGAAAATATGTGGCACCTCTAGAGTTAGATGAACAAAGGACAGAGTCTGATGACAAAGGAAATTATAGAGTGGTAAGTCATACCACTAAATCTAATTTGGAAAACATTTGTGGCAACATTAGGGATAATGTAGAGTTGTCAGGGCTTAAAGGCATTGATTTCAATAAGTTGACAAGAGAAGAACAAAACATAGTGGAAGAATCAATATACATTATGATGGAAAAGTTCAAGAATACTCCACTTGAACTTGATAATACTATGCCTAAGGATTTATATTCCATTATAGAAAATAAATGGCATTATTGCTTAAAAATGGAAAAATAAATAAGAGAGTCAACATTGGCTCATGTAATTCCTGAACTCACAAAACGCCAAATAAGTAAGTCAAGTAAGAAGCATGGGAGAAAATTTGCAACCAAATACAAAGCATCTAGTATTTTGTGAAATAAAATTGAAGATGTTGTGAACAAGTCCACTCTCATCTAGAAAGTAATTTATGGTCTTGAGATAGTTAAGGAAGGACAAGAAGATCCATTTGAGGGAAGGAATGATGAAGATAATGAAGAATAAAATGACAATAAAGAAAAGATAGATGTTGCAGTGGAGAGGGAAAGACAAAAAGATGGCATGATACAACAACAAACAAATCAAAGTAAGATGCACAAATATTACCTCCTAACCCTCCACATGTAACACCTACATTTGTAGAGATAGTAATTCTAAAGGATGTTCCTGACACCTCTTTTTATAACATCAACAATTTGATTGTAGAGGACCTTAGAAAGTTCCTTCACTAGACTACTTTGCAATCATATCTATGTACTAATCCAGTCTTGGTGAGTGTAGAGGAAATTTAGTAAGCTATAGCTGAGATTACAAAGGAGAAGGTGAATCCACAAGAACCACCTTCACATAATCCAACCACTACAAGTGGTCAACCACAAGAGTAAGTAGCACAAGATGCATTAGCTAGGGTTGATAACACAATCACAGTGACTTCAACTACTAAAGAGCAAGCAAAGGAGAAAACAAAACAAAAAGATATCTCTATTTTGACAACACAAAGTCAAGGTGCACTCCCTTAGATTACTATAATTTATCAAGGTAGAACTAAAGAGGAAAAGGAAGAGAGCCCTAAGGAAAAGGAACAAGAGGTGATTCAAACATTGATAAATTTTCCTTCTATAGGGTTTCCCACTAGAACAACACAATAGCCAAGCATTGGTGTAGCACCTCTGCAAATATCCACACCTGGCTTGAGCTCTACTAAGGTAGAAAGGGTACTTCACTATGGAGATCCTATACTTGATAAGGAGATAGTCATTCCAAGATATGACTATAAAACTATGAGTATTGATCAAATCCATGAATTGCAAGAGGCACTAGAAAAGAAGAAGAAATAAGAGATACTCAAGAATGAGTATAAACAAAGGCAAGCTTTAATTGAAATCAAAGACATATTTCTTGATGCATTCAGCTTGCAAGTACCTAATGAGACAAACCCCATAATGGAGAAATTATCCAACATACTGGACTAGGTATAGAATGAAGACCTAGACACCAATGCTAAATTGCTTGAATGGTTTGAAAAGAAGTTCCAAATGAAGGTAAATGAGAAAATATCTAGTGAGATAGAAATACCTCAAGTAGAACTAGAAAAGAAGGTAGAAAAGGTGAAAGTAGTACTTGAGAATATATTCTCACTGTACTCTAAACTGTGTGATTCTTCATATTTCACACAAGAGACCAGCCAGAGAATATTGAGCTTGGAGAGGAACCTTAAAATATCTAGTAAGTAGCTACCAAAGGATCTAGCTCAAAGTGAGAAGCATTTTTCTACAATGCTTCGCACACAAAAGGAATTAGCTATACATATAGCAGATGAGGCAGACACCAAGACCAATCTAATACAAATCCAATCTTCGATAACCCCTCACATGGAAGTTTTGCACAAAGAAATGACCTATGTAGAGAATTCCTTGAGGAAAGATCCCAATCTTTCAAAATTGGAATGCCCAATACAACTTGCAATAGAGATAACCATCCAACTTAACGCACTAGAAATTGCATTAGACAATTGGGATGTTGCTCTAAAAATCATTATGGAGGTAAAAAAATCCTTTTTGGCTAAGTATTAAATTCATTCATAGAACCCTTTGGCATAAGTGTCAAAAAGGGGGAGATAATACATTTTGAGGGAGATAATAAAACTTTGAGTTTTGAGGAGATAAGAAGATAAAGCCAAAAGCATAATAAAAACTACAAGGGAAGATGTGTGGAAGGGGGAGTAAAGACAAAGTAGATAGAAACAAGGTAGACAAGGTAGAGATAAAGAGTATTAGAATAATCAGCATGAGACAAATCTAGCATGAGGAGTTTTGGATATAGAAATGGAACATTCCCTCAGGGGGAGTTACAATTTTTTGAGGTATATAGTCTTCTACAAAATTTTGAGGTAAATAGTCTTCTACAAAATGTATATCGTACTCATAGAGATTAGATTCATAATGCTTAGTTAAGTGTTTTTGAAACTCATGTCAAAGGGAGAGATTGTTGGTCTCATATTGGTTTTGACAATTTAGTGTCAACACACTTAAGAAAATTCTAAAGTTGATGCTGAGATACAGTATGTGCCAAGCTAGAAATTCAACAGGTGTCGAGCTATTCAAGTGCCAAGCAAGTTTCAAGTGTCGAGTAACAATTGATGCTCAGCTAGTATAGGTGCTGAGTAAGAAAAAGTTACTATAGGAGCCGAGCAAGATAGAAATCCTATATGAGTTGAGCATCATCAATCAATAAGTTCCCAGTAACACTAAATTGACATAAGAGTTTGTGTCCTCACAAACTTAGATGTAAACCATTTTTGAGTCAGTTCAAGATGAATCTAAAAGGATCTAGAAGATAGGATTGAATCTATTACATTCCCTATGTAATCAACATGCAACCAATCATAAAAATGGAGAGAGCATGCAACCAATAAGGAAATGTGGAAGGAATTGAGTAGGAAAAGATGGATGAATCATGATCATAGATTCATACCAAACCCTAAATCTTGAATCCTTTATAAAGAGATCTAAACCCCATAACTCAAAAGAGTAAGATGTCATGTGAGAATGCATGAGTTAATTCTAGTGAAGTATTCGAAGGGGTGAGAGGACTTAGAGGAAGAACAACATTGCAGAATCAGTTGGTCAAAAATAGAGTATTGACACTTCAAACAAAGATATATCAGATCAAGAAGGATCAAATTAGATTGAATAGAACAAGGACCTAGAATCGATAATTGAAGGTTGTAAGTCATTAGATCAATACATTTCATTATAATTTTTAGTCATTGTATTAGGAGAATGAAAACCATATGATGATAAGTTGGTTTAACAACCATGTTGTAAATCCTTTAACAAGGTTACATTCCAAGTGAATGTTTGTAAATCCTTTAGATAGGTCACTTTTAACAAGGTGTAAAGCCTTTAACAAGGCAAGCCTTTCATAGGGTAGACCATTGATGGTGGTCAAACTTTGTAACCATAAGAAGTTACATATTGCTGTAGTGATAAGTTGTGGGTGTCATCCCCAGCCCAGTTTTACCTTCTCATTTTGGACAATTTTTGGGTGATCAAATCTTGTGTTATCTATTTTCATGCATGTCTTTATTTTCATGTTAATTAGATGTGTTATATGCATGTGAATAATCTTAGTTAAAAGTTTTAGAGGGTAGAATTTGTTACTTCTAATTCACCCCCCCCCCCCCCCCCCCCCGCCCCTGCCCCCCCCCCCCCCCCCCCCTCAAAATTAAATCTTCCCACTTGTAAATTCCAAAACTCCAATGTGTTGTGATTTGGATTTCTATATATGTGCTAAATTATACCATATCCAAGTGTGAAGTGAATATGAAGAGTAGAAGTATGAATTGATAAGGCTACAAGTAGTATAAAGGACATCAAAGATTTATACATTACAACAATGTGATCTTTATACTATAAGGAATCTCAACTAGTAAATTAGAGTTGCAAATTAGAGATCAACCATTGCTTCATCCTAATAGGTGTATTAGTTAAATCCTTTAACAAGGTAGACTTAATAGTCTTTGTCAAATCTCTTCACCAAGTGCATACTTCACTGTATGTTTTGTAAATCCTTTCACAAGGTGGACCTAGCTATGCTTATTGCTCCTAATAAGGAAGATCATCAGAAGTGATCAATTGTAAGCCTTAATAGGTCAAGTTTATCCTACAGTACTAAACCTTGTGGGTATCATCCGCACCCCAATTTTACTTTCTATTTGGAAGGTTTCTGGGTCACCATATCTTGTGTCAAAGTGTTATGAATGTTTTACTACTTTCATTCTTTCATGCATGTAATTAAATTAGAATGTTATATGAAGGATTAACTGGTGAAATAAGTTAAAAATTTATTTGTTTTCTATTCACCCCTCCCCTCTCACTAACCTTTCCTATCTAATATTTCTAACATAAGTTTTATGTTCTACAAGTAAAACATTTTAAGTTGATTCTGATTAATTTTTCTAGTCTTGGCAAAAAATAATTGTCTACTACCACTTTCGCCTATAGTAAGGATGATGAGGCATTCGGTGGTGTTTCAACTCTCCTTGTAAGTTGTCTATACATTAGATAACATCTTCTCATAATTTTTTGACTACTCATTTCTATTAGAATATATATTCCACCAATATAACTGAGAGGGACGATGTGAATTATTTATACAACTATTATCATAATTATCAACCTTATTAAATCTTAACCATATGCACAATATAATCAAAAAGCACAAAAAGATTGCATGCACAATAAAACCAGATATGTTAAGCAGGGAAACCATCAATTAGAGGGAAAACCCCAGTGGGTATGGTACTCACAAGATGATGTATTGATATAAATATTCCTTGTTAGAGGACAAACCCTATTAGGAGTTTGTGATATAAATTCAATACATATCAGTCCCTATTAGGAGACTTTGAATCCTTGTTAGGAGATTCCAACCCTATCAAGTGTTGTGCCAACCTTATTAGGAGGTGTAGAAGGAAGATGGATCCACTGTCCAAAAAGCTTTAGGGGAAAGACCAATGAACCAATTGTCCAAATGATCACTGTATTATTCCTTGCAGAATAATAAAATTGAATTGTACTACTCCTTCCTCTTTCTCTATCTTGTCAACCAGACTTTTTCCTTTTTTGATCTTGTAACTAGATCACAAACTTTACATCCAATAATCCCTTGGATTAGTTACTTGCATTCACTAAACTCTTTACTCCTTTTTGCACTTCCTTGATTACTTCACATAGAACATACATTACAAACAAGGAAAACATCTTTCCTTTATACCCTATCTTCAAAATAATTCCTTGAGTTGCCCTTGAGGATTTCTTAATTAATTATAATAAGATAATAAGTTAATTTTCAATTACAATAGCATTGTCAGCTCACAGTCTATACAACTTCTGATTGGGGCTTACAATCTTCTATCATTGACTAACCACACATCTCCATATGCAATCACAAGAAATTGCATAAGATTTACTCTATCTCTGCACTACTATCTATAAATTAGGCATATCGTCTGTATGTCTTTGACTTACTTAATGTACACTAAAACTTATTATCAAGACATAATGAGGAACATGTCCTTAACCACACTTCACTAGACAAACAAAACTCTATCCATACAACTATAATCTCTATCCATTACGCTGTCAGTCTTCATAGACTTACTATTACATTGAAATCAATGAAAAAAATAGTCATGAATGCAACATGTCAATATTTTCACATGATTTACAATGCTTAGGATACTCCCCCAAAGGAATACCATCAACGTTCATTCTAACAATCTTCCCCTTTGGCATTGATGGCAACATAGATAAAAAACATCTAGATTCCAAGAATACCAAATAACACTCTACTGTTGATGTTGCTTTTCTCATATGCTCAAATCCTCTTCATCAATCAAATATGAAATCCCCAAGAATAGTTCTATGTTCTACATCTTCTTTAGGATTGACAACAATTATTCACATTAAAAAATTCCTCATACATCGCAAGTCTTCATGCTTCATATCTCCCCCAAAAAGATATTCCTTTTTCTTTCTTACATGGATCTTTCTAAATCTCCCTAATAAAGTAGAAATTTTTATTCACTCTTCTCCCCCATTGACATCAATGAAAAAGGCCTCATTATGTCAATTTTACTACTCCTTGTCTTCAACCTAGTCAAGTGTCCAAAGATACTATTCAAGACCAATTACAAAGAATCCTCAATGACTTTCCTCATCATAGATTCTCCCCCATATAGAAAGCATTAAAATTCAATCTAGTCAAGTAATAGTGCTTTGTACTAGTGGAGTGATGCAATTTCTACATCATCTACTGAGAATTAGGTAGGGGCGTAACCCCAAGAATACCTCTAAAATACACAAATCTGTGTTTAGGAAAAAGCTTTGTAAAGATATTTGTAATATGATCTTTAGTACTAATATAATCTAATCTGATCTCTGTTTATTTTTCCTTCTCTCTCAAAACATGATACTTAATAGATATAGACTTAGTATTAGAATTTAATAAAGGATTCTTAGATATACTTACTATTCTTATGTTATAACAGTATATAATAACATGTTCTAAAAATTCTATCCCAATATCCTTTAGCTTCTAGTTTATCCACATAAATTTATTACAATTATTTCTTGTTGCTAAATACTTTGCCTCAATTGTATTCTACAAAATACATTCTTGTTTCTTTCTTAGCCAAGAAACTAGTCTTCCTCCAATAGAGAATGCTCGACCATTGGTGCTCTTTCTATCATACATACTTCCCACCCAATTTGCATCAATATAGGCACATAGAGTAAAATCACTTGATCCATCATACCATATCCCATAATCAGATGTTCTTTTCAAATATTTGAATATCCTCTTTATTGTTGCATAATGATACTCCTTGGGATCATGTCACTCAGATATTGCAATCCACCAAATTATGGATATGTGCTTCTTTTTTTCAACTATAGGTGTCTCATCTTTGCTAGATAAATTATGACTAGCTATCATTGGTGTAGCAACAGGTTTACAACTTTCCAATCCAAATCTTTCCAACAAGTCTTTCAAATAGTTAGCTTGTCAAATGAAAATGTCATCACTTTTTTGCACAATTTTCAAACCTAAAAAGAACTTCATTCTCCTATCATGCTCATTTCAAACTTATTCTTCATTTCTCTAGAAAACTTATCACTTGCTTCATCATTGCCTCCAAATATTATGTCATCAAAAAATATTACAATTATTAGTAAACCATTCTTAATTTCTTTCAAATATAAGATACTATTGATCATACCTTTAGCAAATCCAAGTTTTTCCAAATACTTGTCCAAACTTATATACCAGGTTCTAGGTGCTTACATCAAACCATATAAATATTTTTTTAGTGTACATACTATATCTTTTTCATATGTTAGAGGAAATCCTTTAGGATGATCAACGTATACCTCTTCTTCAAGTTCTCCATTTAGAAATGCAAATTTGACATCCATCTGATACACTTTGAACTTCTTCTTTTCTTCATAGGGGAAGAGCATTCTCACTCATTCCATTCTAGCTATAGAGGCATATGTCTCCTCATAATCTATTCCTTTTTTGTTGTGAATATCCTTTGGACAAAAGTTTGGCCTTGTTTCTTACTTCACCTTGTTCATTCATCTTGTTTCTGAATACACATTTGGTTCCCATAAAATTCTTTTCTTTAGGTCTAGGAGCTAACTTCCATGTGTCATTATTCACAATCTGATTTAAGTCTTTCTTCATTGCTTGAATCCAATGATCATATTTACATGCTTCATCAATTATTTTAGGTTTAACTTGAGAAATTAGACATAATTCCTCATTGACTCTATTTCTTCTTATCACTCCTTTGTCTATGTTTCCAATTATCTACTATGATGGGTGATTCTTTGTCATCTTCTTGTTAGAGGTAGGAGTTTTTATCTCAACTTTTATCTCTTCTCTTGGTTCAGATCTTTGTTCAACTCTTTGGTCAATAATTTGTACATAATTCTATAGATCATTGTTAGTCTCAATAAAAAAATCACCATTCTCTCTAATTATTCTAGTAGTATCTCCTTCATAAAAATTTTAATCTATCATGTTTTCTTCAGTTCTAAACTTTTCATCAACTTTTACACTTTCACATTCAACTATTGTCTTGGTTCTATGATTAAAACATATGTATGCTTTTCTTTTCAATGAATAACTAAGAAACATATCTTCATCACTTCTTGGATCAAAATTAGCACTATCATCATCTCTCTTAATGTAACACTCACTCACAAATATTCTAAAATATTTATGGTGAATGACCAAACCATAATTTATAAGGGGCCTTTTTCATACCTTTTTCTAATCTTGATGAGGGAAAACCCAAGACACAGTGAAAACAATAGGAAAAGGGAAATATTATTATCATAAGTGATATGCTTTTATATTTAGTACAATGAAAATAGACTCAATGGCATGCCCTAGGGGCTTATAATGTTGTATGATTCTAGAGGAAAACCCTCCTCATAGTACCTTCTCCCAAACTCCACCAAAATTGTGTTTACAATGCCAAAAATGACCTTAAGTAACATGAATTAGGTTTAGGGTTAAGAATAAATTTTAGAATATGACATTTTTCATCCACCATCAAAATAGAAGGTTCTAGAAAATATGTCAAAAGTTGGTGTAAAATTAGAAGAATTTAGAAATGGTAGTCCAACTTCTGAGAGCCATAACTTTTGATCTAGGACTCTATTTGATGAAGCATTTACATATTTGGAGAGAAATCCAAGAGCTCTATATCCATTTGGACTAGAATTTATTTTCCCTCATTTTTAATGCCTGTATGAGACTATTTAGTGCCTCAAATATGACTTTGAAGTGCTCTTAGGGGTCCTTTAGGCAACTTAAAACCATAATAACTTTCAAACTGTAAAGCCTTTGACCTAATTATTTTTTGGAGTGATTTAAATTGCAAGTATAATCATCCCTCCAACTTACACCCTCTAACTCATCATAGTTATGACTCATTTTTAAAATAACCTATTTTCTACATTGGCACATGTCTCAAGGCACTCAAAAACTCTAACCCAGAAAACCAATAGTGGAACTATGAGAGTTGCTATCTCTATTTGACCCAAATGGGTACCCAAAAATAAAAACACATTAAACATAAATTAAAACTAAGCATATTGTTAGGTGATATAGGATTGCCCTTAAAAAAACTAGATGCTTCTGCATCAGACACTAAGGGTAGATTGAAGAGTGACCTTCTCACTTTATAGCTGGTAGATGAAAACACAAATGGGAAACTTCCACTATAGATATCTGAGTTGAATCCTCTACTGTTCATCCTTTCCACTTCACTAGGTATTCTTTATACAACTTATTTATGGTACTCCAGCCCACATGACTATGTAGAATTTCACCATTCTCTTGCTTCTTAGAAGTAGGAATTGGCCATGGCTCTAGCATCAAATCATCCTCTATACTATCATCATGATATGATGTTAAGTATACAATATTGAAAATAAGAGAAATGTGAATCCCATTTGGCAACTCCACATCATATGCATTCCCTGAATCATGTTTCTTCAAAATTTTGTAAGTGCCAAATTTCTTCATCTTCAACTTGTTGTAGGTATCCACTAGAAATTTTTCCTTCCTCAAATATACCATAACTAGATCCCCAACTTGAAACTTATTATGTTTCCTCTTTTTTTCTACTCTAGCCTTATATTGCATGTTCATCTTGGTTTTCTTCTTTAGCACTTGTCCTCTCTCCTTGCTCCATTTTCCTTAGCTTAGGTGCACTCCTTAGACTACTTCCATACACAATTTAGAATAGAGATCTACTAGTACTCCTATTCATAGAATTGTTGTAATAAAATTTTACTTGTAGTAGAATCAAATACCATCCTTTGGGCTTATCTCCTACTAAACACCTTAGCAAATTGCCCAGACTTCTATTCAATACTTTTTTTTGTCCATCAATCTATGGATGATGTGCAAAGCTAAACTTCAATTCTATCTTCAACTTCTTCCAGAAAGTCCTCTAGAAATACCCAAAAATTTTAGTATCTCTTTCAAAAACAATACTTTTTGGGAGACCATGTAGCCTCACCACTTCTCTGGAAAAAAAAATCTACAATATGCACCACATCATGAAGCTTGTGGAATGGAATTGAGTGTTCCATTTTGGAGAACCTATCAAACACCACAAATACAATGTCATTACCCTTTTGTGTCATTGATAATCCAAGAAAAAAATCCATACTTATGTCTTCCCAAGGATTCAATGGAAGAGGCAAGAGCTAATAGAGTCTGGTATTTTGACTAAATCCTTTCTATTTGACATTCTCAAAAACTCTTCACAAACCTTTTCACATCTGATGACAATTGAGGCCAAAAATAATGTTCACTAATAATGGAAATGGTCTTATCTCAACCAAATTTTCCTACCATCCCTCCACTGTGTTTCTTCTTGATGAAGTTCTCCCTCATAGAACTCCTTGGAATACACAATTGACTACTCTTGAACAACATACCATCCTAAATCAAGTAATCTAGTCATCTAGTCCTATCTAGAGTAACAGGTTCTTTACAAGCCTTTCAAGCCTCTGCAAACTCAAGATCCGCATGGTACAAATTATTGAGTTCATCAAACCCAACCACTTCAACCTACATTTATTTCAGCAACAACTATCTCCTACTTAATGCATCTACAACCCTATTAGACCTTTCACTTCTATGTTTCAACACAAATGTATAACTTTGCATATACTCTACCCATTTCAAATGCCTCTAATTCAATTTACCTTGGCTATTTAGGTACTATAGTGCTTGATGATTAGTATGCAAGAATTTTTCATTGGAAACAAATAATGCCTCTATATCTTTAAGGCTTGAACTATTGCATAGAACTCCTAATCATAAACAAAATACTTCTTCTTTTCATCTTTCAATTTTTCACTAGAATAGGTAATAGGTTTACCTTCTTGGCTCAACACATCCCCAATAGCATTGCTACTAGCATCACAATCAACCTAGAACACTTTTTTTGAAATCAAGAAGTTCCAACATAGGTTTCTCTATCACCTTCTTCTTTAACAATTCAAAACTCCTTGTAGCTCATGTAGTCCACTTGAACTCTTTTCTATCCCCCCTCATTGTTCTAGTTAGGGGTGCACATATGCTACTGAAATTCCTAATGAACTTCTTGTAAAAACTAGACAAACCATGGAATGACCTCATCTCAGTGGAAGATCTTGGAGTAGGCCATTCCAAGATGACCTTTACCTTCTCTAGGTCCATTTTGAGACCTTCAACTAATACAACAAACCCAAAATAGGCTAAATCTTTTTTTTTAAAAGCTACACTTCATAAAATTAACAAAAAAATTCTCTTCTCTCAACCTTTCAAGGGCAATATGAATGTGCAATAAATGCTCATCCAAAGACTTACTGAAAATCAAAATATCATGTAGATAGAAAATAATTTTTTTTCCCAAATATTTCTTTAGTACCTCATTCATAAGCCACATCAAGGTGCTTTGCGCATTGGTTAGTCCAAAGGGCATGACTAACCACTCATATAGACCATCCTTGGTCTTGAATGCAATCTTCCACTCATCTCCCTCTCATATTCATATCTGGTGATAGCCACTCTTGAGTTCTATCTTTGTGAAGTATTGATCTCCACTCAAGCAGTCCATAAGATCATCCATCCTTGGCAAAGGAAACTAGTACTTGATAGTTATTTTATTTATAGCTTGAGAGTCTATGCACATTCTCCAGTCTCCATCCTTCTTTGGTTCTAGTAGTGTATGTACTGCACATGGACTCAGGCTCTCTTGAATTAAACCTTGCTTCAATGGCTACTAAACTTGTTTATTTAGCTCCTTAGTCTTAGTAGGAGTCAACCTATGAGCAGCCTTGTTAGGAAAACTAGCTCCAAGGACTAAATCTATTTGATGACTAATTTTCCTTATTGGCAACAACCCCTACACCACTGGATGCTCCTACATTAGATCTGTACTTTGTTCATAGTATACACTATTGTATTGATTGCTTCTCTCCAAAATGTCTTAGATACATCATTGTCAAACATTATTTCTCTTATTGCCTTCGATACTAATCTATTTCTTCTTTCAGCAATCTCATTCTACTCAAGAGTCTTAGGTGAAGATAATTGTCTACAAGTAAATTAATTTCATTCTCCTCACAAAACATGTTAAACTCTCTAGAGATGAACTCTCCTTGTCCATTTGATCTTAAACATTTTATCTTAACACCACACTACAAAATTTGGGGTTAAATTGTAATGGCAATGTTTTGTGTTGATTTTCATACTTTTTTTTGTAGTTATTCCCAAGGTCATCACAATACTAATGTTTGCATCATAATTGCAATTCCCCATGAGTATAAACAAAAAAAATAAAATACAACATAAATAATTCCACATTTTTTTTTTTATTGTGGAGAGTTGTACGTGAAAGATGGTCGAGAGCTCTGAATGAGGGTGGAGAGTTATAAACATTGCACTACCCTTATCATTGGTGCATTTTTTTGTTGTGATCTTTGCATTTTGTTTCCATGTCCTTGCTCTACAATTTCATTTTTACGATCTTTGCAATTTTTTGTCATGCCCTTTCTCTATGATTTGGTTGTTGTGCCCTTGTGATCTCTATATTCCATTGTCATGTTCTTTCTCTGTGATTTCATTGACATGCCCTTACTCTGCAATTTTTTTTCCATGCCATACCCTTGTGATCTTTCTGAGCTTGCTCTACAATTTCATTGCTATGTCATGCCCTTGCATTGCAATTCCATTTTCATGCCCTAGCTCTACCATTTCCTTGAAGGGATATGTAAATGTTTATTTCTTTTCCTTCTAAATAGGTATCTCTTTATATTTCCTTCTAACAAGTATATTTAGATATCTTTTTTAAGGTGCTTATTACATCTTAGCACAATAGAAAAATTGATCCAGTTGCACACATATTCTAGAATACAAATAATCATAAGATAAAAATCACTCAACCTGCATTAGGTGATTTATCTCAAGATCCTCCACAAAAATAATGTAGGCCAAGAAAAAGGGTAGAGTTCACAAGAAATTTCACTAGAACATATTATAGACGATATTTTTAGAAAGAAACTAGCCATAATCTAGTAAATTAGGTCTACTTGTTGATTAGTTGGGTTGATTACAAATTCATGTAGAACTATCATCAAATTAGGTACAATAAAATGAACAATCAGTTGTTTCCATCTAGCATGATCAAATACAATTTCCCATGGTGATAAAATTTCATATGAAAATGCATTACTTGAATGCCAAGCATAAAGCATATTCCCCAATTTATAATGAATGGCTAGATATAAAGGCTCCATACATTGACTTAACAATGCAAGCCAAGGATGTAACCATGTATATATTGGCATGCTCTCCCTACGAGGATCCCAAGTATCTACTACTATTGTTAATTTTGGCATCACTATATGATCCTAAATGTTATGACATACTAAAACTAGTAGGAACTTCTTGCATGTCTCCATAAAACATAGCATAGGTTCAGGGTTCCTTGGCTCTAAGGAATTTGTAGTAGCTATTCTCATTGCTAGAAGAATAACTTCAGTGAATATTTGAGTGTAAATAGTTGAAGAAGCAAGTTATGCTTTTGTGTAAACGCCATAATCATGAGGCTCATTCCCTTGCAGAAGCCCTTTCCACAATGACATTACCTCTAGACTATGCAAATAATGTAGTTTAGTGGTTCCCAACCTTGAAATCCTCTTATAAGCATTTGATCCTTGGGATCATCAGAAGGAGACTGTGCCAATAATTGAAGCACTCTTATATGCATTTGATATTTGGACTATAAATTCTCAAAGACACTTGCAAGTGATTCCAATGTCATAGTACCTTAGGTAACACTTTCCTAAATTCTGTCTAGTTGATCCCATAATATTCTCAATGTTTTTAAATATCTTTTTTGTCATGCAGTCCGTTTCTAAAGCCACTCTTTCTCCTCTTCTCTCATGCCTTAAATTTTGATTATCAAACTTCTCAACATCTACCTCTACCTTATCTAAAATAAATTTCACATTGTGTTTTAACTCTGGCATAGGTGTTTGATCATTGATATATTTCATTTCAGCATTCAAGGTTTCAAGATTGGTAAAAACCCTCACTTGAAGACCTCTCATTTCAAGTACTTTTTGTATTGTTTCACATGATGTTCTTGCTTCTAAGCTAACAATTCTTCAGATGCATTTTCTTGTAAAATATTAATTTTGTTGAATAGTTTTGCACTCTTAGAAAGTGCATTTTTGTTGTCATGTATGTATGCATATATAATAATGAATAATAATAATGTTTTCATGTATGTCAAAATAATAACTAACATTACCATTGGAACATGTAATAATGAAGTAATCAACCCAATTAATCAACAACATGACCAATTTGATTGGTGTTTCTAGTTTCATAGTACCTACCACAACAATTTCATGGATTCTATCTAGTGGCTCCCATAATATCCTCTATATTGTCAAGCTATTGTTTCTCCCATGCAGTCTCTATCTAAAGCTACTCCTTCTACTTCTCTTTCTAAAGTTGTTCCTTCTCCTTCACTCTAGTGCATTAAATTTTGATTATCAAACTTTTGAATATCTATCTCTACCTTATCAAAATCAATTTTATTGTTTGTTGTAACTTTTTCATAGGTGTTTGATCATCGATAGCTTTCATTTCAGCATTCAAGTTTTCAAGATTGGTCAACACCCTCACTTGCGAACCTCTCATGTCAAGAAAATTTTGTATTGTTTCAACAATATTTTCTAGTAAAATATTAATTTTTTTGAGCAATTGCAAACTCTTAAAAAGTTCTTTATTTTTCATGTATGTATGTATATATGTATATAAGTATATCTATGTATATATATATATGTATATATATATGTATATGTATATATATATGTATATATATATATGTATATACATATACATATACACATACATATATATGTATATATATATATGTATATATATATATGTATGTGTATATGTATATGTATATACATATATATATATACATATATATATATACATATATATATATACATATATATATATACATATATATATATACATATACATATATATATATACATATATATATATGTATATATATATATATACATATACATATATATGTATATATATACATATATATATACACATATATATATACACACACATATATATATATACATATACATATATATGTATATATATACATATATATATACACATATATATATACACACACATATATATATATACATATATATATATATGTATATATATATATATGTATATGTATATGTATATGTATATGTATTTGTATATGTATATGTATATTTAAGTATATATATATATATATGTATATTTATGTATATGTACATATGTATGTATATATGTATGAATATGTATATGTATGTATATATATATATATGTAAGTATACATACATACATGCACACACATATCTATGTGTCTATGTATATGTATGTATGTATAGAGAGAGAGATCTTCTGGATTATGGATTATAAAAAACAACAAAAAGAACATGACATTAATCATTTCCCATTTGTTTTGATTAATTGTGGAGAGCTACTCGCAAAAGAGGGTGAAGAGCTCTGAATGAGGGTGGAGATCTCTAAATGTTGGTGCAGATCAGTAGAGATCTAGGATTTTGTTTGCAATCCCTTTTGATCATTGCATTTCATTGTCATGTTGTGCCCTTGTCATCTCCATGCTCTTGTTCATATATAATAGCTTTGGTCAGATTCAAGGATAACTAATTATGATGATTGTATGCATATGTGAATGTGTGTATGTATATCAGTTTACTATGTGAACTACTTTACATCCATACATACACACTTCCATAGTACTTGTACTAAATTAAATTAATAATTCATGCCTTGAATTCACACAAGCAATTATCCTTGCATTCAATCAAAACTATTCATGCCAAAATAAGTATGCAAACAATCTATACATATAGATTATATTATCTCTTGGTGATTGAGGAAAGATCTCATGTGTAATATCTTTGAGGTAACAATTAGATGCATTCACATAAATTCGTAATAGGATCAAGTAGATGATCCATTTATGTTACTTCATACTTGTTTTATTGAACATATTTTGTTACTTCATTAAAATTAGGACTTGAACAAAGTCAATGATCACTACATTTCATTGTCCTACCCTTGTGATCACTGCATCTTGTTGCCATACCCTTGTGATCTCTACATATGTATGTATGTATGTATTTATATATGTATATACATGTGTGTGTGTGTGTGTGTGTGTGTGTGTGTGTGTGTGTGTGTGTGTGTGTGTGTGTGTGTGTGTGTGTGTGTGTGTGTATAAACAAAGAGATCTTGGCACAATGGAAAAATAATAAAACATTCTCAACAGGTAGCATGACCGTAGATGTAATGGTAATGCCAATTGCTAAGTAGAATTCTCTTTTTCTCTCTCATTTTTCATGTGTTTATTTCACTTGAACTATTATTTCTTAGGGGGCATTTTGTAATATTGGATTCATTTTATGTAGGAGGTGATGAGGACATTCCTAGATGTACCTGTATGATCAATTGCTCATGAGCAATAAAGATGGACTTCCCCTGAGAGTAGAAGGAGGCGAGGAGGATATTCCAAGTAATTTAAAGATTGATCTCATGACATTCCAAGAAACTTACCATTATTATACATGTATGGATTTTTAGGTAATCAACCTTACATTTAATAAAAGGAATATGTTCTTTTAAACAAGCTTTTCTCACCTTGATTATTGTCACAAGATTTTAAACATAACTATATAAGGAGTGAGTTAGGATGTATATAGGTTAACCTTACATTAACTATAAAATACAATACAAAGGTTGCACTATGGTATTATAATATTGTAATTATAGAAAACCACCTAATTTACCTGAGTGGGTGTATGATGGCAAAGAGCTGCATTAGGTGAGTAAAGCTCAGTAGTGGTTATAGAAATATAGCTATATAAAAATAATTATAAACCAAAACTACATATTCGTTAGGTAGCCTCTAGTGTGAAAACATCCTAGACATAGTTACGTAGCTCTTAACTATTTTAAGACATTATATGTTAGCTCATCGTAGAAGCATCTACCACAATGACATTTCCTCTAAACCATGCAAAGGTTGTATGTGTATATGTGTATGTATGTATGTATGTATGTATGTATGTATATATGTGTGTATATATTGGTACATATGTATATATATGTGTGTATGTATAAAAAAGGTCAAACTCACTTGTTTGCCTCACATACTTGGAATAGAAAAATAGTCCTAGATTCCAAAAAATGGAACATCTCCTATTTGATATAATACCCTCAACTAGGTTATGCCTGACTATGTTATCTTTATACATCACAAAGAAGATTAAGTAAATGGCTCTTGAATTTTAATTCAATGTCAATTTTACTAAAGTGTTTTTTATTTCATCAAGACTATTGTTTCTTTTTAAGTATGAGTTTGATTTTATGAAGACTTTAGAAACAACATTATTATAAGAGTGAGAATGATCACTGCTACTTGCATTTTCATTTTTAGTAACAACTTATAAGTAAAAAATAGTTTGACACAAAACCTTCACAAATTAACTATTTCCTTTTAGATACATTCTAATCCACCATGAACCAACAAGAAGCTAACTTTTAATAACTTAAGAAATAGTACCACCAAAAAATGAGTGGCCCATACACTTTTCAAATAAAATTTCTTGTTGCATGATGCATTTAAGGTAAAAATGAAGTTTCAAGTGAAGTACATTGTTGATATTAATCAAACAACCTTCTACATATTTTCAAAATAACGAGCCTAGAAATATTGTTTGGCCAATTTCAAAATAGAAATCTATTTAAAAATATAGCAAAAAAATCTTGCAATTACCAAGATCTAATATATAACCCACCATACCAGATTGTGAGTCAATGAAAAACTAAAATATAAAACCTTTTACTTCTTAGTAACATGTCTACAGAAAGAGAAAATAAATCTCATACCATGTACATACTAAATTGTGAAAAATAGTATATCAAGGAGCTTGTAGGCTTGTGAAAACATTCTCTAACTACTATGTTTTTATTTTTGTTGACTTAACAATCATATTTATTACTGTCTTCCTCATTCTTTTTACCTTTGGATGAACATATCTTATCAATTTCATCATTTACACTCATATTTTTTCTCACCTCCTATGAGGGTTCTAGGAATATCTCTCATCAAATTTAGTCTTACAAGCATTCCCACCACTCTCTTCTTCATTTCTTCTTGTGCCATGATGAGAAGTTCAAGGTCTATGATCCACATGCCTATAGTCTATACTAGAATGTGACCTATCACCCTTAGCATCTCTAACCCAATTACTTCTTTCTCCAATTCTCTCAACCCTTGTAGTCTAAGTATCATCTTGAATTTTTATACAACTATGCTTACTAGTTCTACGATTAGAAAAATTCTTTTCCACTTTGTTCCTATATTTTGCTCTGTATTTTCCCTATGTCTATAGTTTTTATTTTCACTATCATGGTCACAATCATATCTTCTCCTTTTTTTCCCTTATTTTGGTACTCTCTCAAATTGTTCATTGTCTAAATATCTGTTCCTAGGGACTTTAGTCATAGATTTTATGCCTTTTCCACTATGATTCAGTGGTCTAGTTGTTGATTAGCTCAGTTGATTAAAAAATCCTCTAGAACTATCATCAAACTAGGTATGATAAAATGAACTATTTGCTCTTCCTAGCTAGTAGGATCAATTATAGTTTTCTAAGGTGATAAAATTGCATATGTAGATGTATCACTTGGATGTTAGGCATGAAGTGCATTCCCCAATTTATAATGAATGGTTTGATATAAAGGCTCCATATGGTAGACCAACAATGGAAGCCAAGGATGTAACTGTGTATGTACTGGCACACTCTCTCTATGAGAATCCCAAGTATCTACTATTGTTATTAATTCGGGCATCACTATATGATCCAAAATGTTATGAAAAATCCTCCCATGTCTCCAAAAAATGTAGCATTATTGTTAATGGGAAGAGTTAATGTCATTATTAATCGGTATTATATTTCTCCTACATAGATTTTATATATATATATATATAACTTTGCATTATTTGTGTGCAATATTTTGAGTAAGTTACTTAGCACGGGTTGAGTGAGTTTATTGTTTTATTATTTGGATTCTAGAGTATGTATAAAGTTGGATCAATTTTTTTGTTGTGCTAAGATGTAATAAGAACCTTAAAAAAGATCTCTCTATATATATACATACATATAGTGAAGTTCACTGATACCCCTTATATTTCCAAACACAAATTTCTTATCTACATCAATATATCCATCAACCATCTTACTTACTTTTTAACACAATAATTTTAAATTTTGCAATCACAATAGAAATAAAATATGAAATGTGTGACATTGGAGAGAGTTCTTTCCAAAAAATCTACTTCTAAAATTCAACTTTGGTTATAAAAATTATCAAGAGACTCCAATACTCTTACCCCTATAACTATTTTTCCTATTATTCTTATCTTTTGGGAGAGATCGGATGATTCTAATGACTATCAAATTTTTCCCATTGTGGAGAGGATTGAAGACTAATGGAAAAAAGTTTTGTATGTCACATTCAAGCCTATAATTTCTAAAGTGATCCTCTAAAAGATGGTGGCCCTATCAAAGACAATAAATAATAGTGTGAAAGGTTATTTCAATATAGATAATGCAAAGATTAACAACAACAAAATATAATAATTCAAACACGTGCGTGCACACACACACACACACACATATATGTATATATGTGTGTGCTTGTATATATGTATGTATGTATGTATGTATGTTCGTATCCATCCTTGATATCACACAATACTTCACAAATCTTGTTGGAATTAAATTTAACCTAATTATAGTTGTGGAGTATTTTATAGAACTTCCATATAGCTTTAGCAAATGTAAAATTCACAAATGCATAGCCCAAATTACATCTATTTCTACAAAAACCACAGCCAAATTTATCTTTTTATTAACTACACATATTTTAGACCTAATAACTTAATACAAAACTCTATGAAAATTTAAAATACTTGAAATCTAACCGCATGTATACAAAATCATATTTGGAGAGAGGTTTTTCAGCCTCCATAATCTTCTCATTGCACTGCATACAAAGCCTATTGAGCAATTCTAGAATCATGTCAAAGCTGCAAACAAATTCAGTGCAAGAACCTTCATGTGGTTGGCCCTAATTAGTAGAAAATATTAAACTATTCTCAAAAACAAGTGAAGCTCAATATTAACCTATGATTGCATGACAACTAACTATGTGAAAATATTGTGAGCTATGAGACCATCATAGCTATTCAACTTTTTTTGCCTTCTTTTCTTATTAATACAACACATCATCACAATTTTGATAGCTAGTCATTGCTAGTCATTGGTTCCACAACATTATTAGCACAAATCCATCACTATTGTGAAGAGGTTATATGGCTAGGCATCAGTCCTACATTATTATTGTTGCATACATGTTGCATGTGCAATGGTGTCTCCAATAGATAGTTGTCACCATTGTGACAGTGTACTGCCTCATCTAGCTTGAATTCACGAAAGCTTTACTCATCGTAATTGTGATGAAAATACTCACCATTACAAATTGTGATACAAAAAGTTTGATGCTCATATGATGAGAGCCAATTCTTATTGCTGTTTCTTGGGTGACAAGTGCCCATCAAAATTGTGATGACCTATCATTGTAATTTTGTTCCAAATGTAGCAGTGTTAGATTCATTGTCAACTCTATTCTTAAATATCTAAAACTTCTCAAATGCTTTAGATTATTCTTTAAGAAATCCTACCCACATAATTCTAGTGAAGTCATCAAAAAAAATAATAAAATACCTTTCTCCATAGAATCCTCTTGTCCTGGTAGGCCATTCAAGTTTGTGTGAACAATTTTTAGCTTCTCTATACTAGTGAACTTCTTGCTAGAAAATGATGCCTTATTCTACTTAGCCAAAATATATTGTTTGCAAACAACATTAGTAGGCATTATTATCTTAAGAAATTCTCCAACTATAAATGTGCTACTAACCTTCACAATGTTATCAAAGTTTATATGACAAAATCTCCTATGCTATAACCAAGTATTATCAACTTTTGCAACCAAACATGTCATTTTAGTAGGATTTAACTGAAATACATTACCTCTAGACCTTGTCCTTGTTCCAATCATCTTACGTTCTTTATCCTCGATAGTGCAAGTCTTTTTAGTGAATTGTAACTAATAACCTTTATCCACCAAATGTGAAACACTCAACAAGTTATGCTTTAATCCTTCAACAAAGTAGACATCATCACTGTTAGTCTTTCCATAAAGAGTAATACATCATATCCCTGTAATGTGACATGTTGCATTGTTACCAACTCTAAAACTCCCTCCATCATGATTGTTGAATTTGAAAAAGTTGTTCATATCACTAGTCATGTGATGTGGATATCCATTTTCCATTATCCAATTAGATTCCTTTCCAACTTCAGAAACTATAACTTTTTCCTCTTTGAAATATTTTTCAAGATCATCTTCTTTAATAGCTACAAATCCTAGCTAACCATCACTTTCAATGTAAACTCTTTCATCAAATTCCTCTACTTCATTTGCATCAAAACAATTCCTAAGTCTTGTAGGCTTAAACTTTCCCATAAAAATTTTCTCTCTTTTAGGACATTTAAATTCATAATGACCAAATTCATTACAAGTCCAACTTTTAAAGATATTCTTACTATCTAGTTCTCTTCTCACAAGAAGGGATATACCTTCTTCAATCCTCCTATCTTCATCAGATCTAGTTCTACTACTACGAGCAAAATCTCTATGAGTGCTTGCACTTCTAGATAAACTTGGCCAAAAATTTAAGGTGTTAAAAGTTGTCTCCAATCTTGTCAAATCTCTAGATTGTCTCAGTCGTACTTCTACTACTTCCAATCTTCCATGAAAATTTTTTTTGGTAAAATTCTCAGTGCAAAGTATCAGTAGTTTAATCATCTATGCTACTTTCTTAAATGGTGGTGTACAATTTTTCAACATCTTCCACACAACTTCATCTTCTTCCTTGGTTCCACCATAAGATTTGATTCCCACAACAATTTCATATATCCTACAAACATAGCTTCTTATAGATTTTTCTTCCATCATTCTAGCATCTTGAAAGGAACATATCCAGTTCTACAATATTATCTTTTTTGAATGTGTATTACCTTCAAAAATAGATTCAAATGGTTTCCAAATCTCATGAGATGTTTGTAATAACTTTACTAAAATGTATTCATTC
The DNA here is from genome assembly GCA_028749045.1 of Cupressus sempervirens. Classification (NCBI taxonomy): domain Eukaryota; kingdom Viridiplantae; phylum Streptophyta; class Pinopsida; order Cupressales; family Cupressaceae; genus Cupressus; species Cupressus sempervirens. The sequence goes on from CM053791.1 coordinate 574,942,258, forward strand.
TATGGAAGAGATGAGAGTAAGGCTTCTTTTGCTCTCATGTTGCACATGAATAGATTTCTCTCTACTTCACTGTATTCTTCAAGCTTCTCTTTTTTTACAATCATCTTGTTACTTTTTATCAAAAGCCAATAACCTAGACCCATACATAGCTCATGAGCCTTCATGATCTCTTTTGAACTATAATAGTTGACTCCATAAAATCTAGGACTGTCCTTTCTAAAAGGATTTCCATTGATTTCCCAAAGCTATTAAGCTTTCCCTTAAAGGAATCAGTGCTCTGATACCAATTGTTCAAATATATAGTCCACCAATATAACAAATAAGGGGTGTGGTTGAATAATTTATACAAATATTGTCACAATTATCAACCTTATTAAATCTTAACCACATGAGAAATATAACCAAAAACTACAACATGATACTCATGCATAATAACACTAGATATGATAACTAGGGAAACCCTTGGTGAGAGGGAAAACCCTTGGGAGGATGGTACCCACAAGATGATGTACTAATATAAATATTCCTTGTTAGAGGATGGACCCTATTAGAAGTTTATGAAATACATTTAGTACATATAAGTCCCTGTTAGGAGTTGTAGATGATAGATGGACCCATTGTCCAAATACCTTCAGGGGAAAGACCAATAAACCCATTGTCTAAATGGTCTCTTTATAATTCCTTACAAAATAATAGAATTGAATTGTACTACTCCTTCCTCTTTCTCTACCCTATCAACTGGACTTCTACTTCTTTAGATCTTGTAACTAGATCAAAAACTTTGCATCTAATAATCCCTTGGATTGCTTACTTGTATTCACCAAACTCTCTACTCCTTTTCACACTTCCTTAATTACTTTGAATTGAACATACATTACAAGAAAGGAAGACATCTTTCCTTTATACCCTATCTTAAAAATAATTCATAGAGTCAACCTTAAGGTTTTTCCAATTAATTATCTTAATTTCTAATTACAATAGCACTATTGGCTCACAGCCTATGCAACTTCTCACACTTGTGGTAATGGGGCTTGTACACTTGTTGATGTCACCATCAAACTATCTTCTATCACTAATTGACTGTGCATCTCCTAATTATGTCTTTGTTAGAAGATATAATGTAAATAGCATAAAATTCTTAATAGTTACTTTTTATATATGCACTTCTCTCTATAAATCAGGCACATCATTTATACATCTTTGATTTACTTAATGTGCATTAAACCTTATCATCAATACATAGTGAGGAAAATGTCCTTAACTATGCTTCACCAGACAATCAAAACCATCTCCATACAACTATAATCTCTTTCTATTACTTTACCAAACTTCATAGACTTACTGTTATGTTGACATCAATGATAAACATAGCCATGAATGCAACATGTCAATATTTTCACATGATCTCCAATGTTAGGATACTCCCCTAGAGGAATACCATCAACATTCATGCTAAAATTTTTATTATGAATAACCTCTCTTGCTACTTGGTTATCTAATTTATACCCTCAATGCAATGGGTTATGGGACTTAGATCTAGGAGGAACTATCCAAGTTCCTAAATTACAATGAAGATTCCCTATTTACGGTGGATGGAGACTTCAATCAACCCTATAATTCTCTTAAAAAACTAGGGGTCTCCTAGACTCCAATGAAAACATACTTGATTTATTTGAATACATAAGAAGGAATGACCTCCTCAATATGGACGAGCAAGGAAACATGTTCACTTGGTCCAGCAATAGTAAAAGTCAAAATATTTTCCATGTCAGACTAAACCACTTCTTGGTAGTTTCTCATTAAGATCTTGGCTTATGTGTTACTCTATATGCTATCCCTCACACATTTTTAGATCATGCCCCTATTCTTCTAAATTGGAATGACCAACCTTCATCGGGTCCTATCCCCTATAGATATGAAATCATATGGCACTCCCATGCCAAATTCAAATATTGTAGACACAAATGGTTGAGCATCCTTCTCTGGAACTTTTCTATGTTTCATGTTGCTAATAAACTCATAAATACCAAGGAGGAAGTTAAAGAATGGAGAAAACTGTCATTTGCTAAAATTTAAAATAAAACAAAAGAGTTATTGATACTAAGATCTTTGATGAAGGGCCACACCACCTCTACCAACTCACAACAAATAATGCAACAATGTGGAGACAAAGAGAAGACAAAATGCTTCATAAAGCATCCATTGATGCTTGAAATTCACTATAATATACTCTAAATGAGATAACTCCAAATTCTTACAATATATGAGAGTTTCCAAACCAAGAGCTTCCAACTAGCTTGTGTACCAAGAGCTTCTACACAAAGAGCTTAGAACCAAAGAGCTTGAACCCAAAGGGATTCACCAAGAAGAACTTCCCAACTAAGATCTTACACTTTAATATCCTTCACCTCCAAAGCTTCTATAAAAGAAGAGATCACACCTTCAGAGCTTGATTACAAATGCCCATAAGCCTTACTTATATAGGCACTTACACCCAAGATTACAAACACAACCAATGTGGGATAAAAGGTAAATACAAATACCTTACAACAAATATTTAATTCTCACCCAAACATAGCTAAGCACCACCATGTGGCCCAAAAAATAATAAATGCTTTCCACAAACTTCTAAAATAGCACCTACACACCTCGATAAATGAAATGACAACCATTTTCTTATTTTTCTATTTACACCACCTATGCACCTTGAAAATAGAAATTCCTCTTTTCCTTCTTTTTCCTTTTTTTCTTTTCTCACTATTTTTCCTTTAATTTTTGTCATTTTCTCTCTCCTCCATTATATATATATATAGATATAAATTTATTTTTAAAATTTATTTATTTAGAATTTTGATCACACCCCCTTTTTCATGATGCAAGATGCTCCTGCATCAAACACCCATGGTAGGAAAAATTTTGTGGATATGAATTCACAAAATGAAGCACCTGATAATGAAATTATTTTTTCTTCTCTTCCAACACCTTGCTGGAAAAAGTATTCATCATCGATATATTTCCTTTTTTCTTCTTTTCCAACACCTAGTTGGAACAAGTGTTTTCTATTAAAAATACTCCTTTGCAATGAACTCTATCCAAGTATAACTCTCATCCTCCTCCAATCTTGTGGAATTAAATGCACTTGTAATAAACTCAAAAATACCATACCAATATTCTTTTGAATACCACTCATTTTTAACAAGATACTCATGCAAACCATCATCATTTTTCAAATTCATCTCAAATTCAATATCCCATGATGCATAGAAATTTACCTCTTTCACATCTTCATCTTTCATTTCTTCTTCCATGTCTTCAACAACACATATAACTGCTTCACTTTTTTGACCTCCAACCAAGGAATTATATTCTTCCTCTATTGTTGCAATCCTCAAATCATGTTCATTTGCTTCTAGCTCATAAATGTGGTCATCTTCATGCTCTTCATATTCTTCAAATTTAGGTTCGCAAATATTTTCCTCTTCACCTCTTGCTCTTCTTTTATATAGCATGTATGATACTCCACTTGACCTTCTTTATTTTTTGCATCCAAAGAATCATTAACATCTATTTTCCAGTGATAGACTCTTCTCTTTTGCAACTCTTCTTCTAATTCATTCACTTGATTCCATAAATCAAAGAATGAAACTTGCAATGCCTCTTGATTTCTTTCTCTAATTTTCTCAAGTCTAGGAATCCTTAGAATCCATCCAATCACAAAAATCATCTTCTTCTTTCTCTTCTCCATGATCAAGCCTTCATAAGGAAACTTCATGCAATACAAGAACCTCATGCAAACTACCTCACAAATAGTGATCTATATACACACTTAGCTAAAATCATGATCCTTGTGCAAACTGTCTCACAATCGGTGATATGTCTACACACTCAAGAACTTCTACTTGAAAAACTTCACCCAACCCAAGGTCCTAGTGCAAACTACCTCACTTTTGGTGATCTGTCCACATGCTCAGGAACTCATGATTTGATATCACTTGATGAAGGTTTCTCTCCTTAATACCAAAAATACATATAATAGAAATCAAAAGAACAACAAATTTGCTAGAAAAAAATAGGCTTTCTATTTTATCCACAAATGTGGAATTACAGAATTCGGGATTACAATATGTGAACCCACATGGGCTCCTTCATTACAAAAGTTTGCAAGATAAAACTGCAAACTAACACCCAAAGGTATCCCAAACTATCCTAAACAAACCTATGGCCCTTTCTTTAATAGGCAAGTTATGTTGCCCGAGAAGGTTCTAGAAATTAACCATTAAGGCTGACAAAAACTCCAAATTACATTTATTACATTAGAGAAAGAATTACAAAATTAATTTTTATGACCATGAGTAAGGTAACCAAACTTTTAGAGACCATAACTCACAAATTGTAGCTTTGATTGACTATTACAATCACTTTTTAGAAAGGGCAGATCTCGAACTATAGCTTTTTGAGAGGCAAAGTACTACTTAGCTGAGGTTTGACCCCATTTCGGGTCCTTTAAAGCCTTCAAAACTAAGTTCAAAGATATTTCTACAAAATTTTCCACCAAAAATCTGCAATAACTTCTCTTATATGGAAGATGGAGCCATGAAATTTCTATGGTAGGCTTATAACTCAGAAATGCACCTTATTGAGAAAAAATAGAAAATTCTTAGCTTGTATGAAAAACTTACTAAAAATTATAGCAAGTTACCAAAAATAGTAACCCCCTATCTACTAGACCAAATTAAAATACAAAAGCCTGAAACTAAAAAGATACAAGCTGAAATTAAAGTATTGTTTGGTGATGTAAGATTTTCCTCCCACCCAGGAAGCTCCTGCATCAATCTCCCATATTCAATGCTCCATGTTTTTGGGTGACACTTATGTAAGAAAATATCTGGAGGAAAAATTGAAGTAAAATAATTACAAAGAGGAAATTTATTGTAAGTGAAGTTCCAAGATTCAATGGTTGAATAAAGGGAACTGCAACACTTCCTTTTTTCATTGTTCTCAATATAAATATAAAAAATAGAATTGTATCAATGATATAAATAATATGAGCAATGTGGAACTAACAGAAACCAATGATGTGGGTAAATGGGTTTCTCAATTCTTCCATCAGAACTTCATAGAGGGCTCTATGGATGACTCTATAATTTGAGATAAGCTACTATTAAAAAAAAAAGGCAATTGTGTATTTTCTTGGATGTTACACAAAATGTCATGTATGTACCAAGCTATTAGTATCTATTGAGCTCACTCAAGCAATGAAGACATTGTGCAGAGTATATCGAGCAATGTCATTATTTATCAAGCTCACTTAGGAATCAAAGGAATGTTAGCAAAGATTTAGTGTTAACCAACCTCACTCAGTTAACAAAAGTAAGTTGGCATGGAACCAATTTTAACCAACCTCACTCAGTAACCAAAGGAAGTTTATGAAAGTGTAGTATTAATCGAGCTCACTTGGTTAACATAGGAATATTATTCTAGAGTTAGTCTCTACTAAGTTGGATCAGCTAATAATGGATTTTCTTATTTTAGCATATTGAATTTGAGGAATTAGTTTGTTAGTTCTAGCTGACTAAGGTGATGAATATTAATTTTTAAAGTTATATTCAAGCTAACTTGACAATCTAAATGATATAAGTATAAGGTTAAGTTGTGGATTGAATGATTGAGAGAGTGTGTGGAAGAAAAGGAGATACATAAAGGAAGTGAGCTAGAAAGACAAGCAGACTGTCCTTATTGAGCTGCAAAGATTAATATAATCAAGGAGGATCAAGTATACAAGCCAAAACTAATATCTAAATCAGCAAAGACTGTTGCATCAAAAATCAGGTCAAGTCATTGTTGCTCTCTAACAATCGTAGTAGTGAATGAAATCTCTTAGCAAAGTTATCCTAACAACTATTTTTTAAATCCTCTAACAAGATAACATTTCTAAATTGAAGTGACTGAAGACCTCTAACAAGGACACTCTTAATAGGAGGAACTAAATCCTTTAATAGGATCACACCTAGCAATGTGTTTTGTAACTTTTAATAGGGTTGGCTCCTAATAGGGCTCACTTTAGAAGAGTGAAAAATAGTAACTAGTTACAATTGGTGGTTTTATCAAATTGGGTTTCCACATTGAATCTTGGTGTCTCTTGTGTTCATGTTATTTCCTTTATATGTATGCAACTAAGTTAAATTAAAGTTAATCACACTTGATATCTCAAAGTTCTCCATGTTTATTGTTAACCAAGTAACAATATATATTTTAGTACTTGTCAAGCAATAGTAAATTGTTAGTGTTATCTAAGTGTTCTATGCTAATCGAGTATCAACAGAGTTTTTGATTAGTTTTATATTGACATCTTAAGGGATATTGGATTTATTTAAGTGGTAACTAATTCACCCCTCCCCTCTTAGTTACACCTCTTATATTGCCAAAAATTGGTATAATATATTTTGGTGCTTGCAAAGAAGGTTTCAAGGACATAACCTAAAGATCAAGATATCTTACAGAAGAGAGATTCCCCATCTAAACAAAGAACACTTCAAGACATGATAGGAAATCATGAAGCTAAATTTGGCAACCAACAAAAACTTGGGCCTAACATATCTAGGAAAAAGGTATGTGTCACCTACTGGAACCTTGACTATGGAAGTAATTGTTAGAAAGAAGAATCATAACATAGTGATGATTGACATTGCCTCTTCTTTCAATTATGTTGAAGTTGGTGAAGTCAAAGATTGTGCTACTACTCATGAAATATGGATCAAGCTAAAATATATCTATGGAGAAGATGACAATCTAAGGAGTGACAAAACAAAAAGTCTAAGAGGTTAGTTTGATTAGATGAAGATGAGAGAGGATGAAAATATTGCAAAATAAAATGAAAGAATTAAAGCACATGTTATTGCAATCAAAGAATTTGGAGGAAAGATTGATGATGCCACGGTGATCATCAAGGTACTTAGAACTCTTCTTCCTATCTATGCAATTATAGTTTCATCTATTCAAGAAATGAGATATGATCCAAAGAATGTCATAACTTTGCACGTACTAGTGGGAAGGTTAATAGCCTTTGAGTTAGATAACTATGAAAATTATCCTCCTAATTATAGTAGCATTGAGTCTGCATTTCAAGCTAGTCTCTCACCCAATAATAAAGGTAGAAAATCTAGAGATAAACAATCTAAAAGTGAAGTAAGTTTTGATAGTGATATCGAAGCCATTGAAGCCCTACTTGCAAGAAGATACTTGAAAGGAAAATGAAAGTACAAAGGTAAAATTCCTCTTATCTATTTTTCTTGTGAAGAAGTTGGTCACATTGCTACAAGGTGTCCAGACAAAGAAGGAAAATAAGAAAAGAAGAACAAAAATTTCAAAGGCAAGAAGGATTTCAAAAACTACAAAGACTACAGGGCTTATTTCTATAAAGGCTAAAGAATCAAATAGTAGTGATGATGATGAAATGGTTTATATTTCTATAAAGGATGAATCAAATGATGAAGATGGAACTTATTTCTCATGTTAGTAAAAAGGACACATGGATTATTGATAGTGGTTGTTCTCATCATATGACTATTAATATAACTAAGTTTGAACACGTGGAACACTATGATGGTGGGAGCATCAGATTTGGAAATAACGAACCTTGTTGTATAAAAGGAAAAGGTTGCATTGTATTAAATAATGAATTGAGATGTAACAATAGCTGATGGGTTGAATGATTGAAGCATAATTTACTGAGTGTGGCGCATTTGAATAACATTGGATTGAAGGTAGAATTCATGAATGGGAAGGCCATCCTGTTGGGTAGAAAAGGAAATCTAGTTGGGACTAGCAATCAAACAAAGGGTAAGCTATTCTACCTAGATCTAAGTGAAGGTTCATGTTTCATAGCTCAAGTAGAAGAAAGATATTTATGGCATAAAATATTTTGTCATGTGAGTTTTGATAAATTGATCAAAATAAGCAAGAATAAAAGAGTAAGAGGTATTCCTAGTATGAGGAAACTTGATATGAGAATGCGCAAAGATTGTCAAATTGGAAAGATGGGAAAGACAAGTTTAAAAAGAAAGTTATTTTCATAGAGAGTTGCAATGGAGATGAGTATTTCATAGAGAGCTACGATGGGGATCTGAGTATTTCATTTTATTTGTTTATGATTATTCTAGGGTGATGATAGTAGAGTATTTGAAAGATATGTCTGAAGCTTTTCAAAAGTTCAAGTTGTATCTAGCTAGAGTTGAGAAAGAAATAGGAAAGAAACTAAAGTGTTTAAGGTCATATAGAGGAGAAGAATTCATCTGAAATGAATTGAATGAATTTTTCACTGAAAGAGGAATCAAGAGACAAGTATCAACCCTTGGTACACCTCAATAGAATGTCATAGTAGAAAGAATGAATAGATATATCATGGATTGTGCAAGTACCTTGATGATAGAGAAGACTGTTGCAATCAAATAATGGAAGGAAGCAATCATTACAAAAGTTCATACCTTGAATAGAGTATAGATTAAAAAAGACTGAAATCAAACTCCTTATGAACTATGGTATGACTATAAACCTAATGTAAGTTATTTAAAAGTATTTGGAAGAAAATTATTATATCTTGAAAGAGACTAGGAAAGGGAAATTTGATGTCAAGAGTGATGAAGGCATATTCTTAGGATACTCCAGTAGAAGAAAAACATACAAATTTTTGAATCTAACTACTCATAAGATCATAGAAAGTACACATGTAAAGATTCATGAGTTTGCATAAAAGAGTGAAGAAGACAGTAGCAAAGAACCTAAAAAATACAAAAGTTTCTTTTTTCTTTGAACTTGATACATTTAGTAATGTCCAATCAAATCCAATTGGAAGTCAATAGGCTTGACCTCCCAATTTATAAAAATCTTCTGAAGGACCTGAGTTGTGGCTAGTGCAACTTGAGTTATATTTTGAAGGACCCAAGTCATAGTTAGAAGGACCCGAGTTGTAGCCAGTGCAACCTGAGTCATAGTCTAAAGGACCCAAGTTAGAGACATAGAGATTTGGGCATGATTCAAAAGATCATGTTGAGCATGGTAAGCTAAGTGAAAATTTTTCTAAATCCAAAGTACCTATACTTGCAAGATATGTTAGAAGGTATCATGCACCTAAGAAAATCATTGCAGATTAGTCAAAAGGTATAATGACAAGGAATAAATTAAAAGGTACATGTTTGCTTACTAAATTTGAACCTATAAATGTTAAAGATGCTTTGTATAATGAAAGTTGGATTGAAGCAATGAATGAAGAAATTTAACAAATAGATAGGAACACAACTTAAACTCTTTTTCCTAGACCCAAGGAAAAAAATGTTATTCGCACTAAATGGGTATTGAGAAATAAGTTGAATGAAGATGGAGAAGTATCTATAAATAAGGCAAGGTTAATATGAAAAGGTTATTCTCAAGAAGAAGGTATTGATTATGGTGAAACTTTTTCTCCTATTACAATATTAGAAGTTGTTAGAACACTACTTTCTTATTATGCACATAAAGGATTCAAAGTGTATCAAATAAATTTAAAATTAGCATTCTTGAATAGAATCCTAGAAGAAGTCTACATTGAGCAACCTGAAGGTTTTGTAGTTCCTAACAAAAAGGAAATGGTTTAAAAACTACACAAAGATTTATATGGTCTCAAACAAGCCCCATAGCATGGTATGAAAGATTACATAGTTATCTAGTAAAGATTGGTTTTCAAAGGACAAATGACAACAATAGTCTACACATCAAAGAAGGATCCAAAAAAGAGACATTGCTATCAGAAATCTTTGTAGATGATATATTATTTACTAGATATGATGACTTATGTAAATCTTTTTATAAGAAAATGAGCGAGGAATTTGAAATGTCAATGTTTGGAGAGATCAAATTCTTTGTTGGCTTGCAGATTCAGAATAAGAAAGATGACATCTACATTACTCAATCAAAGTATATCAAGGAGATAATAACGAAGTTTGGAATGGAAGATTCTAAACTAGTTAGAACACCTATGTCTACTAAAATGGAGGATTCTAGATCAGTTGGAACACCTATGTCTCAGATTTGATAATGGTAGTGAGTATTAAAGTCATGTTTTTGAAGATTATTACTCTAATAATGGTATTCATAGATCGAAACCTATTCCAAGGACTCCATAGGAAAATGGAGTGGTTGAATGCATGAATAGGACTATAATGGAGCATGCAAGGACCATGAGGTTACATGTTGGGTAACCCTTAAATATGTGGGTAGAAGCTATCAATACTATTGTATATTTGATTAATAGAGGTCTCTCTACTCCTTTGGGCTATGGTATTCTAGAGGAAGCATGTACTAGTAAGAAGGTGAGTTATTTTTTCTTAGAACCTTTGGTTGTGAAACATTTACACATGTTGATTCTAAAAATAGAACCAAGTTGGAAGCGAAGTCAAAGAAATGTATATTTTTTGCATATGGAATTGATGAATTTGGTTATAGGCTTTGGGATTTTGAAAATCATAAAATTGTAAGAAGCAGGGATGTCATATTCAATGAGAAAGTATTGTACAAAGATCTATTCTAGCAATATGAGAAGAAAGAAGATGATTATGTAGTGTTGAATGATACTCTGAAAGATTATGTTCCAACACTTTCTCATGATGTGCAGAAATCACAACAATAAATATGACACATGCCAGTGAATTTTAGATGGTTAACAAGGCTAAGTCGACCTCCAAAAATATTTTCTCCCTATTTGTATTCTATTTTACTTATTGGTGCTGGTGAACCAAAATATTATGATGAAGTTGTGTAGGTAGATACTAAGATTCAGTGGGAGTCTATAATGGCAAAGAAAATGGACTCCTAGCTAAAAAATAAGACTTAGGATTTATGCAAGTTTCCTACAGGTAAATGAGCTTTATAGAATAATTGGGTTTACATGTTGAAAAAAGACAATGGAGGTAAGAAAATATTTATTGCTTCAACTTTTTCCTATGATTTTCAAAAAAAAATTAATATAGTACACCATCGCATTCCAATGGCTAGCTGTCAGTTCCATAGAATTGTTGTCATAAATCTTTCACTTTTACAATGGAGAGGTTAAACAACTAGCTATCAGTCCCATAATATTTTTTTTACATACATGTCACATGTGAGATATCATCTCCAATGGATAGCTGTCAAAACTATGATGGTGTATTACCCCTTGTGGCTTCAATTCATGACAACTTTATCCATCACAATTATGATGGAAGCCCTTGCATAGAAAAATTCCAATATCCATCATATGGAATCCAATTCCTATTGTTGTCACTTGAGTGATGAGTGGCCATGACAATTAAGATGGCCTACTATCACAATTTGATCCCGAATATAGTAGTGCCAAATTCATTCTCAACTCTATTCTTAAATATCTTAAACTTCTCAAATATTTTAGATTTTTCTTTAAGAAATGCTACCCACATCATTCTATTGAAATCATCAAAAAAATCATAAAATACCTTTCTCCATAGAATCCTTTTTTCCTAGTAGGGCCACTCAAATCTGTGTGAACAATTACTAGCTTCTTTATACTAGTGAACTTCTTCTTGGGAAATTATACCTTCTTCTGCTTAGCTAAAATACATTCTTTGCAAACAACATTAGTAGGCATTATTATCATAGGAAAGTCTCTAACTGAAAATGTGTTACTAACCTTCACAATGTTATCAAAGTTTATATGACAAAATCTCCTATTCCATAACCAAGTGTTATCCACTTTTTGTAACCAAACATGTCATTTTAGTAGGATTCAACTAAAATACACTACCTTTGGAACTTGTCCTTGTTCCAATCATCTTACCATCTTTATCCTTGATAGTGAAAGTATTTTCAATGAATTGTAACTAATAACCTTTATCCACCAACTATGCAAAACTCAACAAGCTATGCTTTAATCCATCAACAAAGTAAACATCATCAATGTTAGTCTTTCCATCAAGAGTAATAGATCATATCCCTACAATTTGACACATTGCAATGTTACCAAATCTAAAGATCCCTCCATCATGATTCTTGAATTTAAAAAACTTGTTCATACCACTAGTCATGTAATGTGAATATCCATTGTCTATTATCCAATCATATTTCTTTTCAACTTGGGAATCTAGAACTTTTTCTTCTCTAATTTATTTTTCAAGATCATCTTCTTTAATAGCTACAAATCCTATCTCTTCATCACTTTCACTCTAAAATATTTCATCTGATTACTCTTCTTCATTTGCATACAAAAAATTCCTAGGTCTCTAAGGCTTAAACTTTTCCTTATACTTTATCTCTCTTTTAGGACATTTAGATCCATAATGACCAAATTCATTACAAGTCCAACATTTAAAGATATTATTACCATCTATTTCTCTTCTCACAAGAAGGGTTGTACTTTCTTCAATCCTCCTATCTTCATCAAATCTAGTTCTACCAATGCCAAAAAATCTCCACGAGTGCTTGCACTTCTAGACAAACTTTGTCAAACACTTAAGGCACTAAAATTTGTCTCCACTCTTGGCAAATCTCCAAATTGTCTCAGACCTACTTCTGCTACTTCCAATCTTCCAAGAAAAGATCCATTTGTAAACTTCTTAGTATAGGATATTAGTAGTTCAATCATCTATGCTACTTGCTTGAATAACAGTGTCAAAGTTTTCAAGATCCTCCAAACTTCATCTTCTTCCTTGGTTCCACTAGAAGGTTTGATTCTTGCAATAATCTTAGATATCCTACCAATATAGCCTCTTATAGATTCATCTTCCATCACTCTAGCATCTTGAAAGGAACATATCAAATTCTACAATATTATTCTCCTTTCATGTATATCACCTTCAAAAATAGATTCTAATTCTTTTTGAATCTCATGAGTTGTTTGAAGTGATTTACCAAATTGTAGTCATTCTCTAGAAGAGATGATAGTAAGGATTCCTTGACTCTCATGTTACACATGAATAGATCTCTCTCTTCTTCACTACATTCTTCAAGCTTCTCTTCCTTTACAATCATCATGTTACCTTTTATCAAAAGCCATAACCAGGACCCATATAGAGCAGATGAGCCTTCATCTTGTCTTTCCAACTTTCATAGTTGACTCCATATAATCTAGGACTATCCTTTCTAAAATATTCATGATTGATCTCCCAAAGCTATTAAGCTCTCTTCAAGGAATCAGTGCTCTGATACCAATTGTTAGAATATATAGTCCATCAATCAAACAAAGAAGTGGGGGTGGGGGAGTGGGGGTGTTGAATCAGCTATAGAACTATTATCACAATTATCAACCTTATTAAATCTTAACCATTGACCAATATAATTAGAAACTACAACAAGATGCTCATGTATAATAACACTAGATTTGTTAACTAGGGAAACCCTTGATGAGAGGGAAAACTTGAGTGAGGATGGTACCCACATGATATAAATATTCCTTGATAGAGTATGGACCCTATTAGAAGTCTATGAAGTACATTCTATACATATTAGTCCCTATTAGGAGACTTTGAATCCCTGTTAGGAGATTCCATCCCTATTAGGAGTTGTGCCAACCCTATTAGGAGTTGTAGATGATAAATGAACCCACTATCTGAATAGCTTTAGGGGCAAGACCAATGAACCCATTTTCCAAATGATCTCTTTATTATTCCTTGCATAGTAATAGAATTAAAAAGTACTGCTCCTTCCTCTTTCTTTTTCCTATCAACCAGACTTCTACTTCTTATAATCTTGTAAGCATATCAAAAATATCGCATTAAATAATCCCTTGGATCACTTAGTTACACTCACCAAACTCTCTACTCCCTTTCACACTTCCTTGATTACTTCACATAGAACATACGTTACAAACAAGGAAAACATCTTTCTTTTATACCCTATATTTAAAATAATTGCTTGAGTCAGACTTGAGGCTTTCCCAATTAATTATAATAAGATAATTAATTAATTTTCAATTACAATAGCACTTTCGGCTCACAACCTATGAAATTTCTCACACTTGTGATATTGGGGCTTGCACACTTGCTGGCATCACCATCAAACTCTATTCTATCACTGATTGACTATGTATCTCCTAATTATGCATATGTTAGAAGATATAATGTAATCACCAGAAATTTCTTAATAGTTACTCTTTATATGTACTACTCTCTGTAAATCAGGCATATCATCTATACATATTCAAATTACTCAATGTGAATTGAATCTTATCATCAAGACATAGTGAGGAGCATGTCCTTAACCACACTTCACCAGATGATCAAAACCATGTATGTATGACTATGATCTCTATCTATTACTCTACTAGTTTTCATGGAATTACTATTATGTTGACATCAATGAAAAACATAGTCACAAATGTAACATGTTGAACATTTTTACATGATCCCCAATGTTGAGGATAGTCCCCCAGAGGAATACCATTAGTATTCATGCTAATAGTTTTATTTTGAATGACCTCTCTTGGTACTTGGTTATCTAATGTATACCCTCAACACTATGGGTTGTAGGACTTAGGTCTAGGAGGAACTATATCCAAGTTGCTAAATTACAATGGCAATGCCCTATTTATGGTGGATGGAGACTTCAATTGCCCTAATTATTTAAAAAATATAGGGGTCTCCTAGACTACAATGAAAACATACTTGATTTATTTGAATTTATAAGAAGGAATGGCTGCTTCAATATGGTCTAGCAAGGAAACATGTTCACTTGGTCCAATAATAGTAAAAGTCAAAATATTTTCCAAGTTAGACTCCACCGCTTCTTGGTGTTTTCTCATTAGGATCTTGGCTTATGTGCTACTCTATATGATATCCCTTACACATTTTTGGATCATGCCCCTATTCTTCTAAATTGGACTGACCAACCTTCATCAGGTCCTATCTTCTATAGATATGAAATCATATGGCACTCCCATGTTGAATTCAAATATTATAGACACAAATGTTCGAGAATCCTTGTCTAGGACTCTGCTATGTTTCATGTTGCTAATAAACTCATAAACATCAAGGAGGAAGTTAAAGAATGGAGAAAACCCTTTTTTGGTAAAATTTAAAATAAAACAAAAAAGTGACTAAGATAAAGATCTCCCATATTCAGTGCTCCATGTTTTTGGGTGACACTTATGTAAGCAAATATCTAGAGGAAATCAATTAAGTAAAATATTTACAAAGGGGTTCAATCTATTGTAAGTGAAGATCCAAGATTCAATGGTTGAATGAAGAGGACTGCAGCACTACCTTTTTTCATTGTTCGCAATATAAATATAAAAATAGGAATTATATCAATGACATAAATAATGTTAGCAATGTGGAACTAAAAAAAACCAATGATGTGGGTAAATGGATTTCTCAATTCTCCTATCAATTGTGTATTGTCTTTGATGTTACACAAAATATCATGTATCTACCAAGCTATCAGTGTCTCTTGAGCTCACTTGGGTGATGAAGATAGACTACAAAGTATGAGAAAATTTATTATCTACCGAGCTCACTCAAACATCAAAGCAATGCTAACGAAGATTCAATGTTAACTGAGCTCACTTGGTTAACAAAGGAAAGTTGGTATGGAACCAATGTTAACCAAGCTCACTTGGTTACCAAAGGAATCTTACAAAGATGCAGTGTTAACTAATTTCACTTGGTTAACACAAGAAAATTATTCTAGAGTTAGTGTCTATTGAGATGGGTTGGCTAACAAATGATTTTCTTATTTTAGCATATTGAATTTGATGAATTAGTTTGCTAGTTCTAGCCAAATGAGGTGATGAATATTAATTAATAATATTAAGTTGTATTCAAGCCATATTGAGAATGTAAATGATATAAGTATGAGGTCAAGTTGTGGATTGAATGAGTGAGAGAGTGTGTGCAAGAAAAGAAGATGCATAAAGGAAGCAAATTAGAATGATAAGAAGAATATCCTTGTTGAACTATAAAGATTAATTTTATCAACAAAGATAGTTGCATCAATATTAGGTCAAGTCATTCTCACTCTCTAAAAATTGTAGAATTGAATCAAATCTCTTAACATAGTTAGCCTAACAACTATTTTGTAAATTCTCTAACAAGGTGGAATTTCTAGATTGAAGTACTCAAAGACCTTTAACAAGGCCACTCCTAATAGGGTGAACAAAATCCTTTAATAGGATCACACCTAACATTTTGTTTTGTAACCTTTCATTGGGTTGGTTCCTAATAGGGCACGCTTTAGAAGAGTGAAAAATAGTAACTAGTTGCAATTGGTGGTATTCACAAATTGGGTTTCCATGTTAACTCTTGGTGTCTCGTATTCATGCTATTTCCTTTATATATATGCAACTAAGTTGAATGATGGTTAATCACACTTAATATCTTAAAGTTCTATATTTTTCGTGTTAACCAAGTAATAGTTGATATTTTAGTACTTTTTAAGTGATAGTAAATTGTTAGTGTTATTCGAGTGTTCTATGCTAATCAAGTATTAGCAATAATTTAGTTTAAGCAGAGTTTTTGATTATTTTTGTATTGACATCTTAAAGAATCTTTGATTTATTTTTGTGGTAACTGATTCACCCCTCCCCTCTTAGTTAATTCTCTTATATTTCCATCAATTATTATTAGTTTTTTTGGTGCTTGTAGAGAAGGTTTCAAGGCCCTAAGCTAAAGATCAAAATATCTTATAGAAGAGAAATTCCCAAATTGAACAAAGATAACTACAAGGCATGGTAGGAACTCATTAAGCTACATTTGGAAATCATTAGTGACTCAGGCCTAAAATATCTATACAACAAGTATGTGGCACCTACTGGAACCTTGACTATGGAAGAAATTGTTGAAAAGAAGAATCATAACATAATGATGATTGGAAGTGCCTCTTCTCTCAATTATGTTGAATTTGATGAAGTCAAAGATTGTGCTACTACTCATGAAATGTGGATCACAATGAAAGATATATATGCAGGAAATGACAATCTAAGGAGAGCTAAGACAAGAATTCTAAGAGGTCAGTTTGATCAGATGAAGATGAGAGAGGAGGAAAACATTGAAAAATATAGTGAAAGAATCAAAGCATGTGTTAGTGCAATGAGAGCATCTAGAAGAAATATTGATGATGTCATATTGGTCAACTAGGTACTCAAAACTCTTCTTCCTATCTATGCAATTAGAGGTTCATCTATTCAAGAAATGATATGTGATCCCAAGAATGAGATAACTTTGGATGCACTAGTGTGAACGCTGACAAACTTTAAGTTAGATAACTATGACAATTATATTCCTAACTCTAGTAACATTTAGTTTGCATTTCAAGCTAAGCTTTCACTCTATATGAAAGGTGGAAAATATAAAGGAAAACAATCTAAAAGTGAAGAAATTTGTGATAGTTATCTTGAAGCCATGGAAGCCCTACTTGCAAGACGATACCCCAAAGGCAAAGGAAAGTAAAAAGGTAAAATTCCTCTAATCTATTTTTCTTGTGAAGAAGTTGGTCACATTGCTACAAGGTGTCCAAACAAAGAAGGCAAAGAGGAAAAGAAGAAGAAAAAGTTCAAAGGCAAGAAGAATTTTAAAATCTACAAAAGGCTACAAGGATAAAGGTAAGAAATCATGTTACATGGCTAAAGATTCAGATAATAGTGATGATGATGAAATGGTTTATATTGCTATAAAAGATTATGAAGATGATGAAGGTGATAAGATGACACTTATTTCTCATGTTAGTAAAAATGACACATGGATTATTGATAGTGGTTGTTCTCATCATATGACTGGTGATAAAACTAAGTTTGAACACATGGAACACTATGATGGTGGGAGTGTCAAATTTAGAAATAATAAACCTTGTTGTATAAAAGGAAATGATTGCATTGCATTAAAAAATGAACTCATATATGACAATTCCTACTAGATTGAAGGACAAAAGCATAATCTATTGAGTGTAATATAGTTGAACAACATTGGATTCAAGGTAGAATTCATGAATGGGAAGGCCAAGCTATTGGATGAAAAAGAAAATTTAGTTGGGACTAGCAATCAAACAAAAGGTAATCTATTCTACCAAGATCTAAGTGAAAGTTAATGTTTCATAGCTCAAGTAGAAAAAAAATTGTTTATGGCATAAAATATCATGTCATGTGAATTTTGATAACCTGATAAAAATAAGAAAGAATAAAAGAGTAAGTGGTATTCCTAGTCTAAGGAAACTTGATATGGGCATGTGCAAAAATTGTCAAATTGGAAAGATGGGAAAGACAAGTTTCAAAAGCAAGATTTATCATTCTAAAGAAGTCTTGGAGCTAGTTCATAAAAAGATTTGTGGACCTATTTGAATAGAGAGCTACAATGGAGATAAGTATTTCATTTTATTTGTTGACGATTATTTTAGGATGATGACAGTAAATGTATTTGAAAGATAAGTTTTAAGTTTTTCAAAAGTTCAAGTGGTATCAAGGTAGAGTTGAGAAAGAAATAGGAAACAAAATAAAGTGTTTAAGGTCAGGTAGAGGAGTAGAATCCATCTTGAATGAATGCAATGATTTCTACAATGAAAGAGAAATCAAGAGACAAGTATTAGCCCTTGGTACACCTTAGTAGAATGGCATAGCAGAAAGAAGGAATAGATATATCATGGATTATGCAAGAAAATTGATGAAAGAGAAGAATGTCACAATCAAATACTAGAAGGAAGTAACCATTACAGTAGTTCATACCTTGAATAGAATATAGCTGAAAAAAGACTCAAATCAAACTCCTTATGATCTATGGTATGGCTATAAACCTAATGTAAGTTATTTTAAAGTATTTGGAAGAAAATGTTATATCTTGAAAGAGACTAGGAAAGGGAAATTTGATGTCAAGAGTGATGAAGACATATTTATAGGATACTCTAGTAGAAGTAGTGCATACAAATGTTTGACTATAATTTCTAATAAGATCATAGAAAGTACACATGTAAAGATTGATGAGTTTGTTGAAAACAGTGAAGAAGATAGTAGAAAAGAACCTAGAAACTACAAAAGATATTTTACTTTGAACCTAATACATTTCCTAATATCTAGTCAAATTTAATTGGAAGTTAGTAGAATTTATGTCCCAAGTCCCAAAAATCTCCTGAAGGACACAAGTTGTAGCCAATGCAACTAGAGTCATAGCCTGAAGAACCCGAGTCATAGTCAAAAGGACCAAAGTTGTAGTAAATACAATTTGAGTCATAGTTTGAAGGACCCAAGTTACAAATAGAGGGACTTGAGCATGATTCAAAAGATCATGTTGAGCATAGTGAGTCAAGTGAAACAAGTTTTAAATCCAAAGTACCTATACTTGCAAGAAATGTCAAAAGGAATCATGCACCTTAGAAAATCATTGGAGATCAGTTAGAAGGTAAAATGACAAGGAACAAATTAAAAAGTACATGTTTTCTTACTAAATTCAAACTTAAAACTGTTAAAGATGTTTTGGATTATGAAAGTTGGATTGAAGCAATAAATGAAGAAATTGAACAAATAGAGAGGAACAAAAAATTTACTCTTGTTCCTAGATTCAATGATAAAAATGTTATTGGCACTAAATGGACATTCATAAATAAGCTGAATGAAGATTTAGAAATATCAAGAAATAAGACAAGGTTAGTATGCAAAGGTTATTCTCAAAAAAAAAGGTATCTATTATTATAAAACATTTTGTTCTATTGCAAGATTAGAAGGTGTTAGAACACTACTTTCTTATGTTGCATATAAAGGAATCAAAGTGTATCAAATTGATGTAAAATCAACATTCTTGAATGAAATACTAGAAGAAGAAGTCTACATTGAGAAACCTAAAGGTTTTGTAGGTCATAGAAAAAAGGATATGGTTTGCAAACTACACAAAGCTTTATATGGTCTCAAACAAGCCCCTTGAGCATGGTATGAAACATTGCATAGTTATCTAGCAAAGATTAGTTTTCAAAGGAAAAATGACAACAACAGTCTATATGTCAAAGAAGGACCAGAAAAGGAGATATTATTGTCAAAAATATTTGTAGATGATATACTATTTACTAGATATGATGACTTATTTAAATTTTTTTCTAAGGAAATGAGTAAAGAATTCAAAATTTCAAGTTTGTTGAGATGAAATTCTTTGTTGGCTTGTAGATTCAATAGAAGAAGGATGACATCTATATTACTCAATCAAAGTATATCAAGGAGATATTGAAGAAGTTTGGAATGGAGGATTTAAGACCAGATGGAACACCTATGTCTATTGGACACAACCTTTCCAAAAATGATGATTCCAAGGAGGTAGATTAGACAACATATAGATCAATGATCGAAAAACTTCAGTATGTAGTGCACATCAAACTTGATATTACATTAGTAGTTGGCATGGTGGTAAGATTTTTTGCTAATCCTAAAGAAAATCATATGATGGAAATAAAGAGAATCATGAGGTGTCTTAAAGGTAAAGAAGGTTATGGACTATGGTACAAGAAAGGAGGCAACTTTTGATTCAAAGCCTTTACTAATGTAGATTGGGCAGGAAGTATTGATGATAGAAAGAGTACTAGTGGTGGAGCATTTTTTCTTGGAAAGAGGATAGTGTCTTGGACAAGAAAGAAGTAGAATTCCATCTCTTAGCTTATAGAAGAGGTAGAGTATGTTGCTGAAGAAGTCAATTGTTTCAATATTGTTTCATCCAAGTGACTGTTGGTAGGTATGAAGGAAGAAACCAAGGATCTAGTAGTTATCTTCTATGATAACACTAGTGCAATCAACCTATCAAAGAATCATGTGATGCATACCAAGACCAAGAACATTGCAATAAAGTATCATTTTCTAAGAGATTTTTTGCAAGACAAAGAGGTGAGATTGGAATATGTGAATACAAAAGTAGAAATGTAGTGCCCCACCTAGAGATCCTTGGAATACAAGGATAAAAAATGCACTAAATAAATCTTTTCTTAAGATAAGTTACTTAACAACAATGTAAAGTAACCAAGTGTAATAATGAAACATTAGGACAAGGTGATTAGAATAGGTAACATGGCTAAACTAACACGTTCAGCTACACTAGCTGAAGTTTTACAAACACTTCAAAAGATCTGCAAGCACAAAACCATGACACAAGAACCAAGGACCACTCGAATCATGAGATCAACCAAGGAGACTTTCCCTTCCAAACTCCAAGTTACAACTCCTATAATGGTTAGACAAACAAGTCCATATCCACTAATCATAACATAATCAAGAATATTATGTAGAGACGAACAATGACCATGTAGAAGATGAGGGCACAAAGTGATTACCACTCATCTCCTAAACACCATGCTGAAATTTAAAAGCTAACTCCTAAAATTTGGCTAAGTTTGAAATCTTGAAGGCTTGAAATTTGGTTAAGCCTAAATTTTTGAAGCCCTAAAATTTCCTAGAATCTTTATCTTAACTTAGAGAGGTCTGGAACCTATCTCAAATGAACCATCACATATATTAAAATATATCTCAACTTATACATAAACAATATATATTTAAACCCTATAGAAAGACTATCTTCAACTAGAAAGATGTTAAATCCTCCAATGTGTCCAAACCAACTTTGAAACTTTCCGTGGCCAAGCCTAGATGCCTCCTATTTCTCATGCAAGGAAGTGCACTGGTCTCAAGTTTCGCACAAGACTTTGCATCACTACACACAAGAAAGTGATCTCTGCAAGGATTTACAGAACTTCGCATGAGGATACACAACACATCACATGAAGACTCTTTTTTGTGTAAGTACATTCTCACATGAAAAAATGTCCTTCCCATATAAGAAAACACAATAGTAGAAGAACAAGGCAAGATTAAAAAACATAAAAGCCTGAAAACCTCCATGTTGGAGAGTACTGGATCCACGGGAATTGAGGAATGATCACTCAAGAGCACAAAAGAGAACAAATAACTCTAACATTCAAACCATAACAACATAAGAAAGAACATGGAAAAAAAAAATCACAATGTACATACATGTTTCATAAGTTGAACATCATAAGAAGGAAATGTAGAAAGCAACATTACATTGTATTGAAATAACAAAACACATGTGCAGTTCCTCCCAACCATAATAGAATCATGAGACCTTGAAGATCCTAGCCATCCCTCACATGTAACATTCCAAACTGCCAACTAGATAGTCAGAGTCATCTTAGAGGGCATCACTACTAAAGCATAATAACATCATAAGAACATGAAATCTAGCATGCCAATCCAATAGATACTCCAGCTAAGAAAATAACATCATCTAATCATATGTTAAACATCATGATATTGGAATGCATCAAATAAAGTAACATTATCCAAACATGATATCTAAGAATTTTAATGAAAGCATAAATCACAAGAAAGAATACTTTGGAATCTGAAGTATCAAGTAAAAACATCCAGCAATGGTAGCACTAGTATAACAGACCATCTCTCTACACTAATCCCTAGTAGTGGTGAAGGTAGCTATGACTCCCAACCACATGGAACCCATAGGTCCACTCCCATTGTGCTGATAGAGATAATGATCCAACCACAAATCACTCAAGCAAACATCCATGGCTAACACTCACACCAGACAATATGATTACTGAAACCAAGAACCCAAGACAATACAAGTAGTACAGGTCTTGGTTAGACACTCAATAGGCTAGTAAGTAGGGGCTAACATCATGAGGAATCACTTAGCATCCAAAAGCCCAAGCTAGGTTTGTGTGGTTCAACTCCTAAATGGAAGGCTCTCGCACACACATTTTATTATTTTAAGCTTTATTACCACTCACACATTTTTATTTAGTTATCACTTGATTAACAACTTCTTCTACCAACCCTTTGGGCATAATTATCACTAGGATGTGAGATAGAAGCCTCATCCATATGCTACCCTACCCTACCCATGCTCATCCTACGATAAGTGCCCGTAGGCACACATATTCCCAACCCAACCCCAAATGATCACAACTTCCAGTAAGTCCATTGAAGATCAAACCTCACAAGACACCCAAAAAATATTTTTATGCATGCATGATAATTTTAGTTATATGTTATTAAGGGTTTAAAAGTAGTTAAAAAGCCTAGTACTTTTGATTCACCCCCCCTCTTAGAAGCACTCTTCCCATTAAGACATTCCAACAATTAGTATCAGAGCCAATCTCTCAAGAAGAAGCCTCACAGCTTGGAGGAAAAGATCTAAAGATGGAAGTCTTCAAACTTGGGAAGATCATTGAGAACCAGGTGATAGATGTGCATTTCACTCTACACAAGGTAGAGGACACTAGAGAGGAATTAAGAAAATCCTAAAAAAGAAGGAAGGAAATACCTATAGCTGAAGATGATATTCACTACAAGCAGATTGACACCACACAAGTATTTGCAAAAGGAGATTTCAAATAATTTGATGTAGCAATAGTAGAGTTGATGGAGAAAAATAGAGTTCAAGTAGAAGAGATAAGAACTCGTAAGATTGAGCATGAATCATAGGCCATGATGCTATATGAAATCAATGAGCAAAATAAAAGAGTAGTTGAGGATAGAGTCATGATGGAAGATGACAAAAGAAATCTTACAAAATAGACTTGAAAAAAAATGTACTAAATTAACAAGGATCTCAAATATGTAAATGGATACACTTGCCCAACTGATAAACCTTCATCATGAACTCAATATGAAAGGTATTAAGATCTCTACTTTGAGGATGCAGAATGAACAACTACAGAATGAATTGAAGAGAGAAAAAGAAACAACATAGAATCTCAACAAGTCAACTGAAGCTATCAAGTATTTTGAATAGTTGATAAAATCCCCAAGATCAGCCCATGATACATCAGGACTTGGATACATCAGCACTGAAGTTGGTGAATCATCAAAGAGTGCTAAGCAAAGAAGTTACAAAGGTGAGGATTCTAAACCCACTTGTCATTATTGTAATAAAAAGGGGCATACTGCTAATGTTTGTAGGAGTAGAAGGATCAATTAGCCAAACACACCCAAAAGTAAGGGTTACTATCACAAGTGTAACATGCAAGGTCACATGACACAAAGATTTGATGGACATTGCCACAGTTGCAAGAAGTATGGACATAGAGCATTTGAATGGATATCAAAGCTTATGTGGACACCAAATCAACATGTAAGAAGAGACAACTATGTACAACATTACAATTGGAACTACAATACAAGAAAAATTTGTCACTATTGTCAAGAGTATGGAAATATATCCTAGAACTGCATAAGAACACATTTCAAGGGGAACTATAAAAGATGGTTGAACCAAACTACTTGTTTCAGTTGCTTGAAAAGTAGACATGTTAGCAGGAATTGTCCAACAAAGGCCAAGGAACCCAAGACTGAAGTAAATAAGGTCAAAGAAAAAGTTAAGGAGGCACACATCAGAATAGACAAAAAGAAGACATGGCAAAAAAAGGATGGATCAAGTACATCTAATGGAGAGGTCACTTCACCTAAGAGGTCAAGTGATCATACCTCATCCAACTAAGCACAAGATGAGCCTATGGGGCTGATACACATAAGGAAGTATCATACATCAGCCCTAAACCATGATAAAGCACTACAAAGTATAAATTTGCATGAGATAAGATGCTCAAACAAAACTTGAACGATAATGCCTAGCTGTCTTTGGTTGCTGGGAAAAATTTCTTTGGATGCCAAGTTAAGAAGTTTAGTGGAAGCCGAGTAAAACCATAGTGGTTGTCGAGTTATTAGATATCGAGTGAGAATAGCTGCCGAGTGGATGCCTAGTTGAAAACCTTTTGAGAGGGGAAGGTACAAGAATGCATTAAATGCAAGGTTTTTGAACCACTTAAAGGTGAAAATTAACTTATTTTGAAGAGTGATTACCAGGAGCATGATTGAGAAATTTTTGAGCATTCAACTGGTGATTTGTAGCGATTCAGCATCTACCCAAGAAATCTAAGCATTTAACCAAGTATTTTCCTTCAAGTGCTAAGTTTTATTGTTTGAGAAATTTATTTTGAATCATAAAACCCTAGTTCAGTTAAAAATGACATCTTGTTCATAGTCGACCCAAAGAAAAGAGAACCATGAAATTCAACTTGTTAGCAACGAGGTTAAGCAACCCAAATTTAGGCCAATCCCATAAGTTGCATATAAAAATGATCCTATTGTTGCCCTATCTACCATCCCTGAAAAATTTGTTATGGTTTAGGATCTTTGAAAGTGCTATAACTGCAAAATAGGAGCCATAGGGGACTTGGAAATCTTTAATGCCTTTGACAAACTCTGTGACAATGGTATATTGAAGGATGAATTTTCAATCATAGAGAAGAAGGGTTTAACCAAAGCCCTAGTTTTTCCAATCATATTCAAAACTTAGTGGATACACATAATACTTAACAGAATTCATGATGGATCATTCTGGTTAGAGCAAGGACTAGTTAAAATTACCAAGAAAATGGTTCATAGGGTTATAGGTTTTCCAACCCTAGATCAGCCCAAGACACTGAGAAGTGAAAAGAAGGAAACAATAGAGAACACAGGTGCAAAATGGAATAATAGGGGAATGACAATTGACACAGTAAAAGACCCCCTATTAGATTTTGTTGTGAGGATCATATCACACAAATTTTATTAGTCCATCAAATTGAATAGCATGCCATGTATAGCTGTTAATGTTGCATACAAATTGATGAAGAAGGATCACACATATGACCTAGCAAAGCTCATGTTGCAACACATTAATGAAAATCTTGGAGCTAGTAGAAAGTCCAAGGGAGTACAATGTAAATTTGGGTCAGTACTAGTTTGTATGTTCTTCTATGTGATGAAGGAATTCCCTTCATTTGGAAAAGTCAACTGGAGTCAGAACAAAACAATTGTTGATCAAATAAATGATTTTATTGCACAAATGGGAGATAGCTTTGATGATCAAATGTCTATCTATTTTGATGATTTCAAGAATGCAATGAAGAAAAGAATGAGGATACTAGTTTCACTGGTAGAAAAGCATGTAAATGACACATGCTTTCTTGTTGATATTGACTATACGTATATCCAAGCAATCCTTCCAAGAGTAAGATGGCCTAAAGACCATTGGGATATAAGCTTGATGTTGACCAAGCTTCAGCGGCCATCACAACACTACTTGCAGAGGAAATGGACAAAATTTCAAAGGCATTTGGAACCTATGATACTGTCAAATCAAGAGTTGTTATAGAACTCAAGATAGTGACAGTAGTGAAGACGAACAAGATGGTGAAGAAGATAAGGAAGAAATTTGGTGTTGAATAAATAAGTACATTAGGAGAAGTAGAGGAGATTAGTGATGATGAAGAGGAAGGTGATGATGAGAAAGATGAGGATGAGCCAGAACAAGGGCCACCTAAATTGTCACAAGGCCAAGGTGAAGAAAAAGATGAGAGTGTTGAGGAAGAAGGAGCCAAGGAAGAACCCATCAAAGGAAAAGTCATCAAAAGGAAGGCAAAAACACCTCCTACTTCTCAGCCTACACCAAAGAAGCCAACGACTAGAGCTACAACAAGGGCCACCAGACAAAAAGCCAAAGAGGAAGCTACAAAGAAGAAGAAGACAATCAAGAAGGCACAGGAAGAGCCAAGGAAAAGGAAAAGATATGTGGCTCAACCTGATACTGATGAGGAAGATTGGTAAGTCATCCTCCTAAGTCTTCAGTTGATACATTATGTGAAAAGATTAGGAATGGAGACTTAAGTGAAATGAAAAAGATTGATTTCAATAAGTTCACCAAAGAGGAACAAAACAGAATAGAAGAATTAGTCTATGCATTAATGAGATAGTTCAAGTATACACCTCTTGAACTAGATGGACAACTGTCAAAGGAATTGTCTAAAATTATAGAAGACAGATGGCATTTTTGTTTGGAAATGGAGAAGGAGGTGAGGGAATCAACCCTAGCAAGCATACTGCCTAATTTGACAAGGGAATAGATAACTAAAGTAGTCAAAAGGCATAACACTAGGTTTACACCTAAGTATAGGGCATTCTCCATTCTCCAAAAAAAAATTGAAGAAATTGTACAGAAAATCACAAGATCATGGAAGAATTTGTATAAGAAAATTGAAGATGTCCTTGAAGAGGAATACAAGGAAGAAGCCATAGCTAAACCAGAAGAGAGAAGAAAAAGGAGAGAAGAGAAGACAAAAGTAGAGAAAAAGGTTGAAGAGGAGGAAGGAAAAGATGAAGACAAGGGTACTGATGAGCAACAAAGCATGCAAGACACACAACTTCCACCTCCTATTCCTCTTCACTCTACTATCACACTTGTAGAAATCATAAAGATTAAGGATGTTGTTGACACCTCAAGTCAAAACATCAATCCACTAACTATAGAGGATCTCACTAAGATCCTTGACCTAACAACTCTTCAAGCATAATTGTGTGCAAATCCTATATTGGTTAGTGTAGATGAGTTTCAAAAGTTAGTAGATAAACTCAAAGAAGCCAAGGTGTCACCACAAGAACCACATCAAATCATTCAAACTATTGGACTTTCATTTCTACCATCTCCATCACCACCAAGAATAGCCATGCAAGCTCATTAAGAGACGAGTACAATAGTAGGAGAAGTCACAGGTACATCAGTACAGATAATAAGTACACCTTGAGCCGTAGTGATACAAGAAGAGGATAAGGAAGAAACATAGGATAAGAAGGAGTCTGAAATACAAACTTTGGTTGAATTGCCAAAAACAAGAACACCTACCAAACTTGTTCAATAGCCAAGTACTGAAATGATGACCTTACATGTTAGTACATCAAGCTCAAGTTCTACTAGGGTAGCCAGGACCATTCATTATGGTATTCCTAAGCTTGATGAAGAAATTAAAATACCCTATTATGATTCAAGCACTTTAACAGAAGAAAAGATGAATGAAATATAGAGTGCATTGGATAAGAGAAGGAGGCAAGAGGCATTGAGGAAAGAATACAAATACAAGCAGGCAATGAATGAGATCAAAGATATATTCATGGATGCATTTAGCCTACAACCTCCAGATTCAAGTAGGCCAATCCTTGAGCAACTATCTGATATACTTGACCAAGTGAATAATGAAGACCATGATACAAATGTAAAACTCATGGAATGGTCAGAAAAGAAGTTTGTAGGCAAGGTCAACCAAAAGATAGCCAATAACATAATTTTAGGATAGGTTGACCTAGCTAAGAAGTTGGATAATGTAAAGATTGTGTTAGGGAACATCTTTTCCCTTTATAGCAAATTGGGTGACTTTTTTAGGTTCACACAAGAAATAAATCCAAAAATTATGAACATTGAGAAAAAACTTAAGCTCTCCAGCATGCAACTACCTTGAAATCCTGCACACAGTGAGAAGCAATTTTCTCAAATGCTTCACACTCAGAGGCAATTAGCTGCATTATTAGCAGAAGAGCCCACTATTAAAGAAAAACTGATGCAAATACAAGCCTCTATCACTCCTCATTTGGAAATCTTACAGAAGGAGCAAATGTATGCAGAAATAGTCCTGAAGAAGGATCCAAATATTTCTACACATGAATGACTTGTTGATCTAGCAGCAGAGCTTGCAATCCAACACAAGTCATTGGATATTGCATTGAATAACTAGGATGCATCTCTCAAAATACTCCTTGAGGTAAATAAAACATTTTTGGCCAAGCATGGCATTACCATTTATGACCCTTTGACATAAGTGTCAAAAAAGGGGAGAAAATATTCAAAGGGGGAGATAATGTAGGAGATAATATTCTAAGGGAGAGATATATTAAAGGAGGAGAAATGCATATATTAAAATAAGGAGATAATAGGATTAGAAGGCAAAAACATGTCAGAAATAGGTCAAAGAATAAAGTACATCAGGTACAATGACACAAGACATTAGAATTCATGCCATAATCAACTCAGAGGGATTATAAGGTATATTTTTATTCACAATATCTTTTTTGAAAATTTGTAAGAAAAGAATGTACATATAATGGTTAGATCATGAATGATCAGTTAAGTGTTTTTGACACTCATGTCAAAGGGGGAGATTGTTGATCAAATAAGTAAGATTGACAATTGAGTGTCAACACACTTAACCATTTACACTATACATGCCGAGTATACAAATGAAAGCTGAGCTAGAATTTCTTTATGTGCCAAGTCATAGGTTGTATCGAGAAAACTATAGTTGCTACTGAGTAGAACACATTATAGTATATGCCGAGCTATACAGAACTTAACATGTGTCGAGTGACTCAAGATCCAATAGGTGTCGAGCAATGAAGAAAAATAATAGGTGTCAAGTGACACAATAATTCTATAGGAGCCAAGTAATACAGGAAACATAGTGGATGTTGAGCAATCTAGAATAAATGGTGTCGAGCAATGCAGGATCAGCATGAAAGTTTGTGCAATCGCAAAAAAAGATGTAAAATGGTTATGCATGACTCATAGCAGGATAAGGAGATAAGATCAAATCCTCACAACCACCTATGCATTCTACATGTAGCCAATCAGAAATTGGAGATTGCATGTAGCCAATGGGTGAATTTTCAGGGTTTGACCAGGAACACTTGAATCAAGGATGCATAATGAACCACTAATCTTTATAAGGGAGTCTTGGTGCCATTGAACAAAGAAGTGAGAAGTGAAAAAAGAAGAAGGAAAAGTAGAGCCTGTTATTAAGGTCATTGGAAAACATTTGGTGTCAATGATTTAGTGGAAATGACAACATTTACACATTTCATTTATTAGAACAGAACAAGGAACACAATCAATAGATCAGATCCACCAGAGATCAGTTATAGAACAGTAGATCAAGAGGCTGAGATCAACATTAGAGATTGCAATAGATCGGGTGTATTATTCTAATACTCTCTCACAATTGTATTAGGAATTCAGAAATCCTAAGGGTGGCATTCTAAGTTGAATGTTCTTAAGTCCTCTAACAAGGAACACTCCTAACAGGGTGTTGAAATCCTTTAACAGGGTCACATTTAATAGTTTGTTGTAGCTTTTAACAAGGTAAACCATCAGAAGTGGTTGAAATCAATTACTGCAGTAATTTTGTGGGTATCATCCCCACCCCAATTTTACCTTTTTATTCCTAAAGGGTTTCTAGGTCACCAAAATCTCAAGTGTTATGTGGTGATGCATGTTTGTTTCTCATGATTGTTTAATGTTTTTATGCATGCATGTTAATTTTAGTTATATGTTATTAAGGATTTAAAAGTAGTTAAAAAGGCTAGTACTTTTGATTCACCCCCCCTCTCAGAAACACTCTTCCCATTAAGACATTCCAATAGTCTTAGTCTCTTAATAAATGGTTACCAAAAATAGAAGCAAAAACATAGCCAAAACAATAAAATGGGAGAGCCCTAGCTGACAGCAAAAGGGGAAGAAACAAAAACCAGCCAAATAAAATAAATATCCCATAGAAGTTGTTGAAATTTGCAGCATACCAAGGTCTCCCCAAGCTAGATCTAATGAGACCATCCTCACAATGATCCCACACACATATCTCCCACAGAAAATAGAATAGTAAATCCTCATGAGGAGGATTTTTGGTTTTACTCTTAAACTTTCTAATTCAAAAGTGAGAAGTGAGGAATTAAATTCTTTTTTGGATACTTATTCACTTTTTGAGTGAATAATCAATTAGGATATGTAACTAGACAATCCAATTAAACTCTAAATCAGCCCAAATAAAAATAAGCTATTCCTAGTAATAGGAATTCATCTATGGAAAAGATGTTAGAAATTAGAATAAATTAATTAAAAGCTTGAAAATGCAAAAATCATAGAATTTCATTAATAAATTTCAAGTTGCTCTTTTTATCCATTTTAGCTTAATAATATAATCGAGCACAAATTTGTCCACAATACGTCAATATCTTGATTGAGTATGATTGTGCCACTTGAATGACTCTACAACCCAAACATTGAGTTTCATTTTTTCATTTATCATAGATGGTTCAATTGAAGTCACCACTTTCTTATGATGTACATAAATTTCAATCCTCTTGACTATTACAATTTATCAATCAGTAAAGATTCCATCGCAACATGGTTAACCCCCTCGGAATCAATATGATCAAGATCACTAAAGGTTGACAAAATCATATCCTCTATCTACTCCCTCTCTTTGAAGGTTGCCTCAATTGTCAGTCTCCCTCTAAATTTCAATATTTTTCTTCCTTATATATTAAAGGATCCTTGTCATTTTCAATATTATTTATTTTCCTTGTCATTTTCAATGATATATGATATAAACTTCAAGTGCTTCATAATATGTTAGGCGATATATATATATATATATATATATATATATATATATATATATATATATATATATATATATATATATATATATATATATATATATATATATATATATATGGGTGTGCTATAATGATTTCTTTTGGTGGATCCACCATCCACATGGCTGCCATATAACTTATACGATCAAGCTTGTTGACCTGCCTATGCAATTGGATTAAAGTGGAATAGTTCTATCATTTTGATGACCCTTTCCACTTAGTATAAATAAGAATGGTCTAGGATATAGATGAGTACTTATACTCATAACTTTAATATTTACTTTGTCCTTGTCTTATATGCCAGCACCAATAAGGGCCTAGTTCTAAACATTTGACTAAAGCACAAGCTTTGATAGGACAGTCATGCTATGTGATATGTCCCATTGTCTTTTGGCATGTATATATTCAACCACCTGACCACACTCCATTTTGATTCATCACTTTCGTGACTAGATGCATATTGCATACAACTAGTTTTGACCACACTCCATTTTGATTCATCACTTTCGTGACTAGATGCATATTGCATACAACTAGTTTTAATGCAACACATTAATATCTCCATTGTGTGTCTCAAGATGACACATGGTTTGCATCAAAATGACAAATTTGGTTTTCTCTTTAACTCGAAGATTATGATTTGTTGAGGATCACCAATCCACAAAGCAAATCGAATCTGACTTCTAGTACTCTAATCATATCTTAGATGAAAAAAAAAATGTATAAGAAGTAGATCACAAGCCAAATTGCATTTGAATAAAAGAAGGTAGTAATCAAATCAAGGAGTAGCTCAATTACGAATCAAGATTTTCTGATGTATAGATGACACTAACTTCAGTGGAAGATCTGCTCTTATTTGGATCACTCAATGTATGTTATAGATCACAAGAGCTAGTCCATGGTGTCATTTAGTGTAGAATGATTGCAAGATTGTTCTTGTATCACAAAGAATATGTAAATTCCTTAACTCAAAGAATAAAAAACTTGTAGATCTAATAGTGTATCATATTTTCTCAGATGTTTGTCTCATTCACACGAATGTTAACTTCTTTATCCATAACCATATGCTACTACTAGTATTTTTGAATTTCATATACACTTATTTTCATCGACTTCAACCTTCCAATCTCTGCTCTTATTTTCATTCACCAATAAATTAAATAAGATAATTATTGGTATAATTATTTTAATGTTTTCATGACATCTCCATATACTTTGTGATCTGAGAATCACTGGCTGACTCACAATGACTCTATTGCCATATCAGCAAAGGTTTTCATATTAGATATGTTGTTGATGCCTTTTACATGCATCGGCTTGTTGTTTCATCTCATCTGTTGGGTAACATCTGCTTCATGTACGCTCGATGGCACTTGGTTCTCTTATCAAGTGATGATATGACAGGTTTATCATGCGTACATAGATACGGTTTATTCAAAAAAAACTTCTTGACTTCCCAAAATAAAATGACATCATCTATGTGTCCAGCATGGCCATAGAAGATATATGCTTCTATATTAAAGATTACATCAAATGATGTTGACTAAGCTCTTAGTAAGCAGACTAGATTATTTTATTGATAAGTATATTTGATTATTGTTGCTTTGGTGTATTGTTGGCTCTACACACACAAAATGGCATCGACATCCTCTAACTATTGGTGAAGATTGATATAAGTATTTCCAATACTTCTTCAACCTGATTGATTTTTCACTACTTCATATTCAACCTATTTGAAATCTGTATATTCCTAGCATGATGTTCTGTCATAGATCAAAATGTATCTTTTTTATTTCTCCACAAATAAGTCTGTGCATTCTTTATTACATTTTTTTATACATTTGCAGTAGGCTCTGATACCATGTTAAGTAATACGGATTGTGTCTAGAAATGTAATAATATTGTTATTGTTATAGATATGTTTCAAATGCAAATTTAGATCTCTTGTAAGTATGAGAGAAGGAGAAGAGACATGTCTCCAAGGTTTAAACATCATTAGTTAGCATAACTACCCATATGTATAATATATACATTATTACACACATATGTATAATATATACATTATTACACACACACACACACACACACACACACATATGTATAATCATCAATAAAGAAATTCATGATTATATTAATCTTTTTGTAACTACAAACTTAACACAATAGGCACATTGATTGGCTTGCAATTATTCATTCTAAATTTTGTCAACACATCTTGAGCATATTTCTTTTAGCTGATGAAAATGCTCTATTCCAATTGTTCAATCTCTAAACCAAGAAAGTATTTCATGTGACCAAGATTGATCATTTCAAATTCGCTTTCCATATCAAGTCTGAATTCTTCAAGATGCAAATAATTAGTATATAATAAATCATCCACATAGATACATACAATCAAGATTTCACCTTGCAAGTTTATTTTAGTGTACAATATTGGCTCATTGTTGCTATGCTTGAACCTTTGTTTGGTAGATAAGAATCTATTCTGCTATACCAAGAGCTTGGTCCCTATTTCAATCCCTATAAAGCCTTATTCAATTGATAATTTTTTTTTCTTGTCCTATGATCTCAAACTTGGGTGATTGATCAAAGTATACTTCTTAATTTAAAATTCCATTTAAAAATGTTGATTTCACATCTAACTAATGAATTGACCATTGGTGTTTTGTCGATATTGCTAATAGAGTTCTAATTATGTCTAATCTTGCTATTGGTGCAAATGTTTCTTCATAGTCTATGTCAGGCTGCTATACATAACCTTTGGCTACTAACCTTGCCTTATGCTTCTCAATTTGGACTTTTTCATTAAGCTTTGTCTTATATATCCACTTAACTCTTATTCTTGTTTTGTCTTGTGGCAAGTCTACTAACTCCCATGTGTCATTGTTCTCTATGGCTGCAATTTCACTATTCATTACTTCTACACACTCTTTCTTCTCAATTACTTCTTCAAAGCATACAGGTTGACTAGACACCAAAGCAAAGAATACTTGTTCATTGTTGTCCATTGTTCATATATTTCTCTGATTGTTCTAGTCTTTTGGTTCCTTAATTGTGCTAGTGTGGGGTCTGAATCACCACTAGAAGAAGGACTATGCACTCATTGTCCTTCTTTTCCAATACTACTATCGAAACCTCTAATCTAGGAAATCTTTCTCTTGGTTGATCAACATTTGCTGGTTCAAACCTATGTGGAGTGGGTTGGCCTTGAGTTGTTCCATTATTTTGTTCATACCATGACTTATCTTCAAGAAATTTGACATCTCTAGATACTAGTGTCTTCTTAGTGACTAGGTTATACAATTTGTATGCTTTTGATGCATCACTATATCCTACGAATATACATTTCTCACTTCCAACAACCATGTGTCTTCTTTACTATTATCTTCTACTATTGAGCATGATAGAAACATTGTGTGTACATGAATATGCAGCCTCTACTAACACACACAATTCAACACGGTCCTTATTTGTGGATTCATCCTGAAATGAACATTGGATTGTTCATCCGAAAATCAGCTGACATATAGGAAGATGCTCCCAGGCCTAGATCTATAATACATATGCTTCGGCTTCCATGGTCTTCTTCTCATGGAAGATGACCTTGTGCATCTCATGAAAAAGGTGAGCTAGCATGCACTGACCCCACCCAAAAATCTCAGGTGCCTCTAGCATCCTGCGGAGCATGACTCCCCACCCGCACTCCAAACCATGCTGTCCTCTATTAGGACATAGGAAGTAGCTCAAAAATATAGCCAGCATCGATGCTAGCTTATGCATGGGTCCATAAGTGTGCATCAACTCATCCCAGCTGATAGCCCTACCTCTCGGTAGCTGCCTCCCAAATACAATGGATAGTGCCTCTGTCCCTGCTCAGGGCACCATATCGTAGACAACCCAGGTGCCGTGGAAAGGAATCCACAAAATCCTCCATATGTCCTCTGGAGTGATAGTCATCTCACCCAACGACAAGTGAAAGGTATTCGTCTCTGAATGGAAATGCTCAACCAATGCAGTGAGAAGGCCGTGATTCACCATCATGGTTGGCATTCGGCACAAAGAAGACAAACCCAATCGAGCAATGTGTGCTTGATCAGCGTCATAAAGACTCCACAATAACTCTCCATATGGTGAATAGTGTGATTTGAATGCAATGTCACCAAAGACCTCCTGCACGCACAACAAGAAACAACAAAAGAAATAATCAATATCAAGTCGAAACGATGCATCAAAACAAACTAAAATGTAATTTTTGAGCACAAAATTGAAACTTTCCAGCATAACTATCATGGGATTTCATGCTAAATTTCTTGAAATCTCATGCGAAGTTCTCCTAGTCTCGCACGAAGATCTCCAACATCGCGTGAAAAATCTCATCCTTGTGCAAGAAAATACCTTCGCGCACAAAAAATGAATAGACTCGCATGAAGAATCTCATTCTTCGCATGAGATCTAATGCCTCCCATGCGAAGATTCTCCAGCCGCACACGAAGAAACAACACACCCTGTTTCTTAGTGTGAAGAAAGAAGTTCTTTGCATGAAAAGAGATAGGTCTCGTGCAAAGACCAATTAAACAACCCTAAACACATGCTAAAAATGCAATAAATGACCCCGTAAAGTGTGAAAGCAAAAGTACAAAGGAAGGGAATTGATGACTCACTGGTGGTTTGTAGTCTGTTGGGTGACTGTGACGTCTAGAGCACTCAAATCGATGATGTCTCATGCTAACTACCATGTCCCTCTCAAAGCTCAAATCAATGAGAAGACAAAAAGTAAAAATGAATCGAAAATAACCCCTCGAGCCCTTATATAGCTGTTGACCCAAATTTTCCAAAGTGCTCGAATTTGTGCAAAAATCACACCCCTAGCTAATTGGACCGTTCTAGATCCATTTTCGAGATCGAATTTGAAATATGATACGACTAAGAGCCTGAAAAATGCATTTTAAAATTTTGGGGACTGACGCGATCAAACGCTTGTGCAGCCCAAATCTTTCTGATACTTTTTCATTCTTGGAATCCTTTCATCTCTACATTCTTCATAATTTCAAAAATCATTTTCAAAATAGTCAACTCAAGTCAACTGTGGCTAAATCTGATCAACTTTTTGTCAAACTTGGTCTTTATGACTTCGCATTCATTTCAAATCAACCCTGACTCTTCTTTCGATCGTTCTTACCTCTTCTATATTTTGCTAAATCTTGGATTTCTTCTATATCTCATGATACACTACTTCAAATCATATACTTTTGGTGTGTCATCTTTTGATTTCGCTCCTGAGGGGTCAGGATGATTACATCATTGAACTAAATTTCAACTCATTTTGACTCTCATTGATTGGGGCATTTGGTTCCCATCTTATGTCCTTATCACTTGGGGCATCTTGTTCCCTTCTATCTGGCATCTTTTCCACCTATCTTATCTGTTCATCAATTGATCAACCTTATAACAACTCTTCTTAGAGTTCGATAGACAAGTATTGGGATAGTCTAAACCCCTTCTCCTAAGGATCAAGCCTCATTCTGGGGATGATTCTACGACTCGTGATTGGACCTTGTTATCTTTTATCAATTTCAAATATCTAGACGTTCGACCTAGATCCTTGAAGGTTAAGCTCCGTTCTGGAGATAATCTTTTAACTACTTATCAATCTCAGGTATCTAGGTGTTCTATCTAGATCCTTGAAGACTACGCTCTGTTCTGGAGATAGTCTTCTAAATGCTATTACTCTCGGGTTTCTAGGTGTTCTATCTGGATCCTTAAAGGTTAAACTTTGTTCTAAAGAAACCTTTTAAATGCTTATCAATTTTAGGTATCTAGACATTTTGTTTGGATCCTTAAAGATTACGCTCTGTTTTGGAGATAGTCTTTTAAATGCTACCAATCTTAGGTGTTCTACTTGGATTCCTTGGGATTAAGCTCTGTTCTAGAGATAGTCCTTAAAATCTTATCAATTGGTCTTCGTATCATCAATCTCGAAACCAATTTCATTTCTTGATCTTCGCATCATGCTTTTTGATTTTCTTTGAATTGAACGTGTTGCTCGCACATTCATTCAAAGAGGGGAAAAATGTAATACCCCAAAATTGGCTCATTGCCATCTCAACCAATTCTGGTCTATTTCTGATTAGTCCTAAGACCTATTCTAATAGGCAATTCTTATTCTACTACTCGCTACTTGACTTAATTTTCAAATGCAGAAAATCTAAATCTGCATTCATCATACTCTTTATTTAATTCCTAAAGTATTGACTCGTCTTAGTCACATTAAACCTACTGATTATGATTTAATTTAATTAATAAGTATTTATACTTTAATTAAATTAAATTATATCCTAAGGCTAATGTACTATGGAATTAAATTTATTTAATTTAATAAATGTGCCTATTTTAATTAATTAAATGAAATTATTTAATTAAATTGAGAACTTACTTCTAATTAATTAAACAAAATTATTTAATTAAATGGGAAGCCATTCCTAATTAATTAAATGAAGTTACTTAATTAAATATGTAGTGCCTGCCCCTAGTTCACATTTTGTTATCGTTGCTGAACTCTTTTAGAACTAGTTTTATGTTGTTAGTTAGCAGTATTCTTTTGAGATTATCAGATATTGTGCTATGGATTTAGTTTATTATGTGATGAGATTACTTAGACTCTACATTTCATGTATGTATGATGATTATTTTTAGTATTCATAATTATTGATGATGATTATTACATTGCTTTCAATTATTAATGATGATTAGTAAGACGATTTATTATCATATGTGCTTTCTTATGGATACTTACCCCATACTTGCATGTGTATGGTGTGCGTGTTTGCCTTGCGTGTTTTCTTTTGTATGGCGTGTCTGACGTGGTTAAGGAAGGGAGTCATAGTCACCTGCTAGTTGGGATCTACACGATGCACCACTTCCTACCATTGTCTATTTAGTTTAGTATATATTGTGTTTGTACATGCATAATTTTTATGCAGGTTGCAGGTACCGGGTATCAACTTCCCTGAATTGTCAGGATGAGCGTAGCCTATCACATTATCTCAATGATAAGAGAGGAGAGATAAATTCTCAAGTCCAAATCCCAACCCTTTGAGCCTTTTGTCCTAATTGAAAAATTAAGACAAGTATTTGAGTTGAATACCCACCAAATGTGTCAGATGACATATTTCATGATTTTTAACCTTTTAGATTTATTTTGTATGATTTGTTCTATGATGGGTTTTCATATTTTATCTTGGAAGTCTATGGTGAATTTTTCATTAATTATGTCTTAATAAATAGATTTAATTAATAAATTATTTATTTGAGAAAATTAATAAAATATCATGATCTTTGATATTTTGATTGTAATTAATTAAATGTGAATTATTGGAAAAAAAAATTAAATAAAAGAAAACTAGAAATTAAAATTAATAATAATTATAAAATAATAATAATTAAAGTTATAAAAATTAAAATGAAAGTTATAAAATTTAAATAGAGATTATTTAAAAAGTAAATTGGAGTTATAAGCTTGCATGGGAATTAACATGTGTCAACAACACGAGGGTTAGTGCATCAATTAAGCACAAGGTGTCTACAATTCTATGACTCATCAAAAAGGTTGTAAAAGACTCATGCTTAGTTGGTGACACCTTTGAGCGGTTTCAAGAAAAAATCTAAAAGTTTCTTGAGAGCTCTTTATATTCAGGCATTCATAAAACCTTAGGGAGGGGGTGGAGAGCAATTGGAGCATTGGAGGACTCAAGTACTCTAAAGAAGGGAGCTTGCTCTGTGAGTTTTCTGAGGAAGAGCGAATTAGCATTAGAATCTGAAACTCTGAAGAAGGGAGCTTGCTATGCGAGTTTTCTGAGGAAAAGCGAATTAGCATCAGAATTCGGGTAGATTCTTGTGATTTTTCTTATGCTATTTCCGCATCATGCATTCATGTCTTCTTCGTGTCTTCCATATGTCTTATGAGAAATTTTATATTTTTATTGTATGCATTTTCAATTTGGGCAATTAAATTTATTTGAGAATCTTATATGCGTGGATTTAAAAAAAAGAGAAAATAGGTTTGGGTTCGAATTAGAATTAAATTGAAATAAATTTGAAAATGGTTCCAAGATTTATGGCCAAATCCATTAGTGAAATTATTGGATAAATTTAGAGAACAAATTACTTTATAAGAAGAAATTTTTAATTGTCCTGTCGCTGCCCCTTGGATAGACCCGAACTTAGTCATTCATAACTTTTTATCAAGATCGAATTTATTCGATCGCTCCGGTCAAATTTGACGCAAGTTGACCCTCTCCAACATATTTAAATTTCAACCCGATCCAACGGTTCATTAAGGAGATATGGTCGTCGTATTGAGACTGATTTATTCAAGAACAGATATTTTTCCATTTTCCATAACTAAGAGTTCTTTATGCTTAACTTCACAAAAATAATATATCAAAGCATGGAATGAATTAAGATATTATTGAGATTTTTCCTTATTAAAATCTTAATATGCATTAGTTTTATATGGTTTATTATCTAATCTAATTAAATCAAATTTAATTAAGATTAGTTAATAGTAGAAGAAGTGTAATTAATTTTTAGTCAATCTAAATAAATAGATTTTTAAATGAGAGAAAATTAAAAGAAAATAAATTTTAATATAGTTTATATAGTGGACTTTTTATAATGAATATTGAATGATATTTAATATATATTAAACAATTTTAGAATTGTTTAATGAAGATGATAATGTTAATAATTTAGAGATTATTCATGTTAAAATTTATAATGAGTCTTATTGGTTTGTGATAGGGATCTCTTTCAAACAACGTTTATATAGACAAAATATTATTAGAACAATTAAAAAATGGAGTCTAATGGTTGATTTTAATATTGATTAAATAATTGTAAAATGATAATTTATATTATGTTGATTTAAATTTAGAAACTCTGAATGATATTAGATTAAGACTAAATTATTTTTTTATTGGTTAATACATTTGAATACCTTAATGAAGTTAAGAGTTAGCCAAATATTAACTAATGAGTTTATGGAAGAATTCTATAGATCGAGTATGTATAGTTTGAGGAGTTTATTATTTATTAATGTTTGTAAGGACTAGCAAACTATTAATAAATAATGGTTTAAATAGATATCAACAAATTTGATTAGAGTTAATCTAGTGGAGATTATTTATTGATTGAAATTTGGTAAAAGATAATAATTTTTGGAGTTGGATTATAATTTATTTTTAATCAATTGATATTCATTGAGTTGATATTATAACTATAATATTAATAATTAAGTTGTGCGATAGAGTCTTATTTGAAAAGATTAATGATAATACGAATTCGTTAAATGAATGTTGATATTCTTTGAAAGATGACGAATATGATCATTTAAGATTTTTAATAATTATTATTCAACTATTAATATGATTTTTTGAGTATTGAATTATAGTTGACTTTTATCATACAAAATTATAGTTAGTTATTAGTCAACTGATATTATTTGGAATATTGCTATGATTATGTAATTATTAATTAAATCAATCAATGAGAGTTAATTATAAGATTTAATTAACAATTAAGTTAAGTAATGAAGATTTAATTGATATAATTTTTTTAATAAGATTGTAGAAATATTGATATCAAGTTGATAGGTCTTATTTTTATGACTTGAATGATGATTTTAGATATTTTAATGGTGAAGACTTAGTAACATATAATTAAATATAAGTTATGGATGGTGTACTTATGTTAATGGATTGAGATAAATAAAGTTATCTTCTTTTTATTCGAAAATTGATAATTGGTTCTTTTATAAATGAATAATGGTCTTTTGATTATGTTGAAATGTAGAAGTAACATTAAGGAAGAGTTATCCAATTAGTACTATGGATCTTAGCAAATAAAACAAATAATTTAATAAGTAAATATTTATCCTTAGGTTATTCTTAGAATGTAATTCTTAATAATGGAAGGATAATGCTATCAGGGAACAACTGGGTTGACTTGTAGGTCAAATAATGATAACTTTATATACTTGAAGTATACTTGCAAACAGAAAACTGAAAACCCTTACACATTATTCAACTATGTGAATTTAGTAAACCAAAACATGTGTTTGTATCATGTATTCTATATGCTTCTTGTTTTAAGTTTTGGGTTGACTAGTATTGACCAGTCCTAAGTTGTTACCAGAGGCTTGGGAGTGATGAGATGTGATGACATGTTGATCTTATTTGGTCTTGATCTTTATAAGCCCAACTATGGTTATGTGATCGTATGCTCTATGAAATGTTTGTATTTGTTCTTTAGCCTTCATATGTGAAGCTGAGATGTATATAT
Source organism: Cupressus sempervirens (assembly GCA_028749045.1). Taxonomy (NCBI): domain Eukaryota; kingdom Viridiplantae; phylum Streptophyta; class Pinopsida; order Cupressales; family Cupressaceae; genus Cupressus; species Cupressus sempervirens. The sequence continues at coordinate 574,983,866 of CM053791.1, forward strand.
ATCTAAGATGCTTGAGCTAATCATTTTTGAGTCATCGATTAGTTATCCTTGGATTACTTTCTAGTCACCATAATGAGACTGAAATGTGAATTTATTTCTTGATAATGTCATGTTGTGACATGTTTGACTCAACCATTTTGGAGTCTTCGATCAATATGATTTTGAGATATTCTTGGTTGCTTATTGAGAACCATTTATCTTAAGATATATTTTGGTTATTGAGAACCAATTGATACTTATGATTATCAGTGATGCCTTCAGTTGCCAATAGAGAACTGTTGTGGTCATAATTTGCTATGGATTCTTTTTCAGATGCTCGTGGAGATTTGATAATTCTTATCTTGGACATTTGATGATTCTTATTATGGATATTTGATGCTTTTATGCATATTTGATGATTTTATTATGGATTATCTTTTATGATTTTGAGATTTATGATTCCATGAGCTTAGGGTAGGTAATCTACTTGTAATGTCAGGAAGTGGCTTGCAATGGGGGTCAGGGCCCTAAGTGGCTACTAGGGTAACTCATTTTGAGTTTGGATAATAAGTGATAACATTTACACACTAAATGAAGATTAAATGAACTTAAAAAGATAATTGTTTTGATGTTCTCGCCCATGCCTTGAGTGCTTGTACAGGCTAGGATGGGAGTAGTGAGAACATATGGTTGTGATCGTGCATTCCGTAGTATGCCTTGTCAGTATGAGAGTATACTAGTAGCCGCATGAGATCAGTATGGACCCGTGGAGTTTAGCTAACTGCCAGGGTAACTTATACTTGATAATTACAATGACACTTTCTCGCTTGCAGAGTAAGTTTCCTACATGTCTTTGTGTGCCTCTAGGAATTAGATGTCATTTTTGTGTGATGAAATCTTTGAGTTAGTATACTTTTAGGATTCTTGGAATTATAGAGATTTGTGCTTTGTGAATTGATATCCTGTTTGGGACTTGATATTATCTCCTCAACACGATGGGAGTGGACCACTTAGGTTCCACGTGGTCGGGTGGTAGTGTATTTTTACTCTTATCATTTGAGATCCTTCCGAGACACCGTGGCCAAAGTATTCTTGGTTGGTATTTATCTTCATTCTATTCTTGGATCATTATGATAGATGATATACCTTATGATAGATGTATTTACTAGTATGTTTCTTATATTGTTGATTTTCTTTACTTTGCATATGTTAGTTGATGATTTATTATGTGTTACTTTGCATGTTAGTAGGATGTTTTACGAGTGACATTCCTACTATGTTAATATCGATGATCTCTTTGGTGCTTTGAAATGTTACGCACGGAGGGATGGCTAGGATTCACGATGGTCTAATGATACTATTTACGGTTGGGAGGAACCGTGCACTTAGTTATTTATGTTTGTGATATATAGTTATCTTTTGTGATGGATGTTTATATCTTTTGTGATGATGTATCATGTATGATATGTGGTTTCATTTATGTTATTGCATCATGGATTAATATTAGATGATGATGATGTACTTTATTTACTTGGATGTTTATTCTTTTAAGCTTTTCATACCTTGTGATATGTACAATGGATGATTGAGCTAAAGTAAAATATAATTACAAAATGACACTTGTAAATTGTTTAAGTACATTGGATGTATCATTGTTATTTCATAAGGATGGAATGTTAGATGAATAGTTAATTTAAATATGATATAACGTTAAAGAATCTTTAAAGAATAAAGCCTGTTATGTTTATTTTCATTTAAATTGTTGCTATTGCTTCCGCAAATGTTATGAATGGTTTTATCTTTCATGTTTAAAAAAAAAAATTTAAAAATTGTTTGGCAAACTTAGTAAAATTCTTTGGATCCCTTGGCGGGGCATTACATTTGGTATTAGAGCCCGAGTTTTAACATTAGAAGCTCTGGGTATATTGGAATGCTACTAGTTATTAACTAGTTGAATAAAATGAAAACTTAAAACTATCATGTGTATCTTTTTCAAACTGAAAACTTCAAACTAGGTGAACTGAAATAGAACCTAAAACTGTTACTTGCATAATTTTTTAATATTGCAACACTTAGCTTTCAAAACTAAAAAATTTACTAAAAATCTAAACGAAAGAAAAACTAAAAATTGAAACTTATTCTAACTACAAAACATGTATCATTTATCTATGTTGTAAGGTAGTAAACCTCTGTTTATCTTTGCAATCATTAAGTTGCTCTTGTTTAGAATGAATTAAGAGATCTATTTTAGTAGATGTTAAAGGAATGAATGTTGGATCAATGTGATTTTCAGTTTACCATTAAACCAAAATCATATTGCTCTAAGTGTGTTATAATATTTCGAGTGGAATCATATTCCCCTGTAGGGAGGAAAAGGGTTCAATGAGACCCACATAGTAAGTATCTTAGTTTCTCATTCTTGTAGGCTTCTAGGAGTAAGCCGAATCCCAAGGGGGGTGGATGTAGTGCCTGTCCCTAGTTCACATTTTGTTATTGTTGCTGAACTCTTTTAGAACTAATTTTATGTTGTTGGTTAGCAGCATTCTTTTGAGATTATCAGATATTGTGCTATGGATTCAGTTTATTATATGATGAGATTACTTAGACTCTACATTTCATGTATGTTTGATGATTATTTTTAATGTTCACAATTATTAATGATGATTATTACATTTCTTTCAATTATTAATGATGATTAGTAAGATGGTTTATTATCATATGTGCTTTCTTATGGATACTTACCCCATACTTGCATGTGTATGGTGTGCATATTTTTCTTGCGTGTTTGCTTTTGTATGGTGTGTCTGATGTGGTTAAGGAAGGGAGTCGTAGTCACCTACTAGTTGGGATCTACACGATGCACCACTTCCTACCATTGTCTGTTTAGTTTAGTATATATTGTGTTTGTACATGCATGAGTTTTATGCAGGTTGCAGGTACCGGGTATCGACTTCTCTAAATTGCCAAGATGAGCGTACCCTATCACATTATCTCAATGATAAGAGAGGGGAGATAAATTCTTAAGTCCAAATCTCAACCTTTTGAGCTTTTTGTCTTAATTGGAAAATTAGGACAAGTATTTGAGTTGAATACCCATCGAATGTGTCAGATGACATATTTCATAATTTTTAACCTTTTAGATTTATTTTGTATGATTTGTTCTATGATAGATTTTCATATTTTATCTTGGAAGTCTATGGTGAATTTTCTATTAATTAAGTTTTAATAAATAGATTTAATTAATAAATTATTTATTTGAAAAAATTAATAAAATATCATGATTTTTGATATTTTGATTGTAATTAATTAAATGTGAATTATTGGAGAAAAGGAATTAAATAAAAGAAAAGTAGAAATTAAAATTAATAATAATTATAAAATAATAATAATTAAAGTTATAAAAATTATAAAAATTAAAATGAAAGTTATAAAATTTAAATAGAGATTATTTAGAAAGTAAATTTGAGTTATAAGCTTGCATGGGAATTAACATGTGTCAACAATACGGGGGTTAGTGCATCAATTAAGCACAAGGTGTCTACAACTCTATGACTCATCAAAATGGTTGGAAAAGACTCGTGCTTAATTGGTGACACTTTTCAGCGGTTTCAAGAAGCAATCCAAAGGTTTCTAGAGAGCTCTTTATTTTCAGGCATTCATAGAAGCTTAAGGAGGGGGTGGAGAGAAATTGGAGCATTGGAGGACTCAAGAACTCTCAAGAAGGGAGTTTGCTCTACAAGTTTTCTGAAGAAGAGCTTATTAGCATCAGAATTCGGAACTCTGAAGAAGGGAGCTTGCTTTGCGAGTTTTTTGAGGAAGAGCGAATTAGCATCAGAATCCGAGTAGATTCTTGTGATTTTTCTTATGCTATTTCCGCATCATGCATTCCTATCTTTTTCGTGTCTTCCATATGTCTTCTGAGAAATTTCATATTTTTATTGTATGCATTTTCAATTTGGGCAATTAAATTTATTTTAGAATCTTATATGCATGGATTTAAAAAAAAAAAAGAGAAAATGGGTTTGGGTTCAAATTAGAATCAAATTGAAATAGATTTGAAAATGGTTTCAAGATTTATGACCAAATCCATTAGTGAAATTATTGGATAAATTTAGAGAACAAATTACCTTTCAAGAAGAAATTTTTAATTGTCTTGTTGCTACCCCTTGGATAGACCCGAACTCAGTCATTCATAACTTTTTATCGAGATCGAATTTATTCGATCGCTCAGTCAGAATTGGCGCAACTTGGCCCTCTCCAACATATTTAAATTTCAGCCCAATCTAATAGTTCATTAGCGAGATATGGCCATCGTACTGAGACTGTTTTATTCAAAGATAGATATTTCTCTATTTCCCATAACCAAGAGTTCTTTATGCTTAACTTCACAAAAATAATATATCAAAGCATGAAATGAATTAAGATATTATTGAAATCTTCCTTTATTAGAATCTTATTAATATGCATTAGTTTTATATGGTTTATTATCTAATCTAATTAAATCAAATTTAATTAAGATTAGTTAATAGTAGAAGAAGTGTAATTAATTATTAGTCAATCTAAGTAAATAGATTTTTAAATGAGAGAAAATTAAAAGAAAAGATATTTTAATATAGTTTATATAGTGAATTTTTTATAATGTATATTGAATACTATTTAATATATATTAAACAATTTTAGAATTGTTTAATGAAGATGATAATGTTAAGAATTTGAAGATTATTTATGTTAAAATCTATAATGAGTCGTATTGGTTTGTGATAGGGATCTCTTTTAAACAACGTTTATATAGACAAAATATTATTAGAACAATTAGAAAATGGAGTCTAATGGTTGATTTTAATATTGATTAAATAATTGTAAGATGATAATTTATATTATGTTGATTTAAATTTAGAAACTCTGAATGATATTAGATTAAGACTGAATTATTATGTTATTGATTAATACATTTGAATACCTTAATGGAGTTAAGAGTTAGCCAAATATTAATTAATGAGTTTATGGAAGGATTCTATAGATCGAGTATGTATAGTTTGAGGAGTTTATTATTTATTAATGTTTGTAAGGACTAGCAAACTATTAATAAATAATGGTTTAAATAGATATCAACAAATTTGATTAGAGTTAATCTAGTGGAGATTATTTATTAATTGAAGTTTGGTAAAAGATAATAATTTTTGGAGTTGGATTATAATTGATTTTTAATCAATTGATATTCATTGAGTTGATATTATAACTATGATATTAATAATTAAGTTGTGCGATAGAGTCTTATTTGAAAAGATTAATGATAATACGAATTTGTTAAGAAAATTTTTGTATTCTTTGAAAGATGACGAATATGGTCATTTAAGATTTTCAATAATTATTATTGAATTATTAATATGATCTTTTGAGTATTGAATTATAGCTGACTTTTATCATACAGAATTATAGTTAGTTATTAGTCAACTGATATTAATTGGAACGTTGCTATGATTATGTAATTATTAATTAAATCAATCAATGAGAGTTAATTAGATTTAATTAATAGTCAAGTTAAGTAATGAAGATTTAATTGATATAATTCTTTTAATAAGATTGTATAAATATTGATATCAAGTTAATAGGTCTTATTCTTATGACTTGAATGATGAGTTTAGATATTTTAATGGTGAAGACTTAGTAACATATAATTAAATATAAGTCATGGATGGTGTACTTATGTTAATGGATTGGGATAAATAAAGTTATCTTCTTCTTATTCGAAGATTGATAATTGGTTCTTTTATAAATGAATAATGGTCTTTTGATTATTTTGAAATGTAGAAGTAACATTAAGGAAGAGTTATCCAATTAGTACTATGGATCTTAGCAAATAAAAAAAATGATTTAATAAGTAAATATTTATCCTTAGGTTATTCTTAGAATGTAATTCTTAATAGTGGAAGGATAATGCTATCGGGGAATAATTGGATTGACTTGTAGGTCAAATAATGATAACTTTATACACTTGAAGTATACTTGCAAACAGAAAACTGGAAACCCCTACACATTATTAAACTATGTGAATTTAGTAAACCAAAACATGTGTTTGCATCATGTATTCTATATGTTTCTTGTTTTAGGTTTTGGGTTAACTAGTGTTGACCAGTCCTAGGTTGTTACCAAAGGCTCGGGGGTTATGAGATGTGATGGCATGTTGATCTTATTTGGTCTTGATCTTTATAATTCTAATCATGGTTATGTGATCGTATACTCTATGAAATGTTTGTATTTGTTCTTTAGCCTTCATGTGTGAAGCTGAAATGTATATATATCCGAGGTTCTTGAGCTAATCATTTTTGAGTCATCAATCAGTTATTCTTGGATTACTTTCTAGTCGCCATGATGGAATTGAAATGTGGATTTATTTCTTGATGATGTCATGTTGTGACATATTTAACTCAACCATTTTGGAGTTCTTGATCAGTATGATTTTGAGATATTCTTGGTTGCTTGTTGAGAACCATTTATCTTGAGATATATTTTTGTTATTGAGAATAAATTGATACTTGTGATTATCAGTGATGCCTTTAGTTGCCAATAAAGAATTGTTGTAGTCATGATTTTCTATGGATGCTTTTTCAGGTGCTCGTGGAGATTTGATGATTCTTATCTTGGAGATTTGATGATTTTTATTATGGATATTTGATGCTTTTATGAATATTTGATGATTTTATTATGGATTATCTTTTATGATTTTGAGATTTATGATTCCATGAGCTTAGGGTAGGTAATCTACTTGTAGTGTCAGGAAGTGGCTGCCAGGGTAACTCATTGTAAGTTTGGATAATAAGTGATAACATTTACACACTAAATGGAGATTAAATGAACCTAAAAAGATAATTATTTTGATGTTCTGGCCCATGCCTTGAGTGTTTGTACAGGCTAGGATGGGAGTGGTGAGAACGCATGGTTGCGACCGTGCATTCTGAAGTATGCCTTGTTAGTATGAGAGGATACTAGTAGCCACATGAGATCAGTATGGACCTGTGGAGTTTAGCTAACTGCCATGATAACTTGTACGTGATAATTGCAATGACACTTTTCTACTTGCAGAGTAGGTTTCCTATATGTCTTTGTGTGCCTCTGGAAATTAGATTTCGGTTTTGTGTGATGAAACTTTTGAGTTAGTATACTTTTAGGATTTCTGGACTTATAGAGATTTTTGCTTTGTGAATTGATATCTTGTTTGGAACTTGAGATTATCTTCTCAACACGGTGGGAGTGGACCACTTAGGTTCCACACGGTCAGGTGGTAGTGTATTTTTACTCTTATCATTTGAGATCCATCCGAGACACTGTGGCTAGAGTATTCTTGGTTGGTATTTATCTTCATTCTATTTTTGGATCATTATGATAGATGATATACCTAATGATGGATGTATTTACTGGTATGTTTCTTATATTGATGATTTGCTTTACTTTGCATATGTTACTTGATGATTTATTATGCGTTACTTTGCATGTTAGTAGGATGTTTTAGGAGTGACATTCCTAATATGTTCATACCGATGATCTCTTTAGTGCTTTGGAATGTTACACATGGAGGGATGGCTAGGATCCACGATGGTCTAATGATGCTATTTACGGTTGGGAGGAACCGTGCACTTAGTTATTTATGTTTGTGATATATGGTTATCTTTTGTGATGGATGTTTATATCTTTTGTGATGATGTATCATGTATGATATGTGGTTTCATTTATGTTATTGCATCATTGATTAGAATTAGATGATGATGATGTACTTTATTTACTTGGATGTTTATTCTTTTAAGCTTTTCATACCCTATGATATGTACAGTGGATAATTGAGCTAAACTAAAATATAATTACAAAAGGACACTTGTAAATTGTTTAAGTACATTGGATGTATCATTGTTATTTCACAAGGATGGGATGTTTGATGAATAGTTAATTTAGATGTGATACAATGTTAAGGGATCTTTAAAGAATGAAGCTTGTTATGTATATATGTTATGTTTATTTTCATTTGAATTGTTGCTATTGCTTCCACAAATGTTATGAATGGTTTTATCTTTCATGTTTAAAAATAAATAAATAAAAATTATTTAGCAAACTTATTAAAATTCTTTGGATCCCTTTTTCAGGGCATTACAAAATAAGAAAAGTGTCTCTAACTAATTAAATAGAAAAGGTAATTATGAGAGCATATCTCATTTTATTAAATTAAATATCTCACCAAAATCTCTCTTTAGTTCAAAAAAGGAAATTCTTAGTTCACTGTTGATCAAAAAGAAATTGAATCAGTTAACTCTTTATTTTACTCAAATTAAATTAGTTAACTCCATTTAATTTGGAAATATTCCTTTATGACTGAACTTCACCTTTAATCTAGACCGTTGATTGAAATCGATCTCAACCATTGATGGATTCTAGGAAAGTCTATTTAAGAGACCCTTATCTCTTTATTTTGGAAGAGGATGAATTTAAAATTTGCATTAAATTGTTGCTGGAATTCATACTCACATTTGCTCACATTTGCTCATATTTTACATACATTTGCATCCTTAGCTTAATTTCATTTAGCATAATATGCATATGATTAATCTAGTTTCCTTTACTTTTTCTTAGATTAGAATGCATTTCTCATTCTAGATTAATCTGCATAATCATATAGATTAATTTTATTTCTTAAATCCTTCATTCTTAGAGTGTCTGGTTGCTTAACACCTAAAATCTTAGGATATCTAACAAGCAATTCCCTTTAGATAGAAGGCAACAAGTCACCTTGCCGGCTGATTTTTGGATGAACAATCCAATGTTCATTTCGAGATGAGTCCGCAAATAAGGACCATGTTGAAGTGTGTGTGTTAGCATAGGCCGCATATTCATGTACACATTTCTGGTGCCTTGGTAGCAAAAGTAAAGAAAAATAAATCCATCCTATGGTGAAAACCACTTCTTGTGGCACCTTGGATAAGCACCATGATGAAAACCTGGTAAACAGGCATCATGTGTAATTCTTCCATCCATTACATCCTATCATGATCTTTCTTATCCTTCAGATGTCCTCATTCCTCAAGTAATTCACTCATAACCTCCATAACAAAACTTTTCTATCCTATTCAGTTAACCCTTTGGTCTTGATCAACGAAAGAAAGAAGAAAACTCAATTCTTAGCAATCTCTTCACATGATCATTTTTGTGAATTACTTACACAATACCCTTCATTACACCATGAGCTTATATTGTTATATCTTTTCCCTAGCTTGGATAATCTTGTGAAGGCTTTCCTTGACAGTATCATTCACCACTTCATCCTCCTTGCCTATCCAGCTCTGCTTATCCACTCGCTTGCTACTACATCTTGTCCTACACCTTGCTAGACACTGAAACAAAATCAAGGTGATCCTTCTTGAGGGCTAGTAATCTCTGAAAAAAATCTAAAAATTTGAAAACTTAAAAAATCCTAAAAATTGGAAAAATTCTTGAAAAAATTGTCACCTTGGTGAAAATCTAGCAATAGGCACCTTGGTAACACCAAAAAAAAAAGTGAAAAATCTCAAAAATACAAAAAAATCAAAAAAAGAAAAATACAAAAAAAATTGAAAAATAGAAAAGTGCCATTGGTGAAAACCTAGAAATAGGTATCATGGTAGCAAAAAAAGAGAATCTTGCCAAAAAGGTAAAAACTTGGTAAATAGGTGCCTCTTGTTCCCAATGCTCCATCTTGCAGCGCATCTTCTGGCTATTCTGTACAATTGCTTTCATACTTTTGCTTTCTCGCTTTTCCTACTTTCCGCTCATGTATCCATGGATTGAGTCTTGTCAGAACTCAGAGGCTTCCCCCCTTAGTGTCACTCTTTTCAAGATTCTCCTCATAGAATCTCCTTCGCGACAATCACCAGTGGTCCTCACTACATCTACCTACTGTCGCTAGTGTCACTCTTTTTGAGATTCTCCTCATAGAATCTCCTTCGTGATAGTCACCAGTGGTCCTCACTACATTTGCCTACTATCACTAACTTGTCACTCTCTTTTTGAGATTCTCCTCATAGAATCTCCTTCGCGACAGTCACCAGTGGTCCTCACTGCATCTGCCTACTATCACTAGTGTCATTTTTTCAAGATTCTCTTCATAGAATCTATTTCGCAATAGTCACAAGTTGTTTTAGCTATGTCTGCCTACTATTGCTCAAGTTATGTCTCCAGATTCCTTTATGAAAGATCTCTCTCATGATAGTCACCAATGGTTCTCACTGCGTCTACATACTGTCGCTAGTGTCACTCTTTTTGAGATTCTTGTCATAGAATCTCCTTTGCGATAGTCACTAGTGGTCCTCACTGCATCTACTACCGTCACCAGTGTCACTCTCTTTTCGAGATTCTCCTCATAGAATCTCCTTCGCGACAGTCACCAACTGTTCTAGCTGTGTCTGCCTACTATCGCTAGTGTCACTTCTTTTGAGATTCTCCTCATAGAATCTCCTTCGTGACAGTCACCAGTGGTCCTCACTGCATTTTCCTACTATTTCTAGTGTCACTCTTTTTGAGATTCTCTTCATCGAATCTCCTTCGCGATAGTCACCAATGGTCCTCACTGCATCTGCCTACTGTCGCCAGTGTCACTCTCTTTTTGAGATTCTCCTCATAGAATCTCATTCATAATAGTCACCAATGGTCCTCACTACGTCTACCTACTGTCACCAGTGTCACTCTATTTTCAAGATTCTCCTCATACATTCTCCTTCGCAACAGTCACCAGTGGTCCTCACTGCATCTACCTATTGTTGCAAGTGTCACTTTTTCGAGATTCTCTTCATAGAATCTCTTTTGCAATGATCACCAGTTGTTTCAGCTGTGTTTGCCTACTGTTGCTCAGGTTATGTCTCCAAATTCCTTTATGGAATATCTCTCTTGCGTCAGTCACCAATCGTCGTGACTGTGTCTGCCTACTATCACTCAGTCCTTCTTAGGTTCTTCATCGTGAAGATTCTTCTTTAACCTCAGTCACCAGTCGTTCTGACTGCGTTTGCCTACTATTGTCACCCTACTAAAGAGATTTCTTTCAAACATGTTCTGAATACTAACACTTGACATCAATCCAAAAAATGAATTCAAAAATGATATACTTGTTTGGATATGCTGAGCTTTTTCTTTGTTTGCTTTATTTTTGCTTTATCATATCTCCTCGAGCAACTCGATGATGTCATCTTCGACTAGAGAAGTAATGACTGGGGACATGATCTTTTCTTGGCTTTCTATCTGTGGTTTAGCTCCAACAAGTTAATATGTTCCTATAAAAGGGGTGTCCACTATAAGAGCCTCCATCTCGTATTGGATGGCCATGTGTACCTTGACTCTTTTTATACAAATACGTTAATGACATTGGTTCTTATCTTTGTTTGTTGGAGTGAACTCTTCATGCCATAGTACATACTGATACTCATCCTATTAAGTGAATGTACAAGTCACTGCGAGTATATCTAACACACTTCTATCTTAGGTTACGAACACAATGGTCATTGCGGATAGAATGAATACTGAATACTTAGTATAAGAGGGATCTGTCATGTGTTTGGTGTGCTTGTCATGCAAGCAACATTTAGGTCATCCTAGTATTTATGCTCTGATGCTTATGTTAGCTTGCTACATTAAAAGGGACAAATGTTTTGGTCATTCTGGATTCTTGTGCCTTGAATGCTTACATTTAATCCCGACAAACCAATAATGTACGTTATATTCATATTTTCATGATTGCAATGTTAGTGAGAATTGTATGACCTATGAGCTTTGTTCTATATCCAGTGATGATTAAATATCGAGGCTCAGTAACTAGATCTAGGGTTGCATTTAACATAGTCTTGCATTGCATACTTCATTTGCATAAGCATGCAATTTGATGGTCATTCTGTTCATACTCTACATGTATTAGATTCCTCCATGGTTGCACAAGCGTTTGGTTCATCAATTCATGCTCCTCAATGGAATACCTATGACTATCAAGCAAAAACACGCAACACTACATGAGATGTCAATTCATACATATCAATTCTATCCAAGTACAACATACATCTTATGTACATCAAGTAAAGAAAAAATGGACAATGACATGTACACAAGAATACTCGGCTCAAGATCTCGTATATATATATATATATATATATATATATATATATATATATCAAAAGAATGGGTCAGTACAAAAATGGGCACTACTTGAGCACAATCGATCAAAAATGATACATGTGGTGCTGGCACACCAATTGATACATAACCAGGGATCAAAATCAAAGATCAGGCACAAAGCGTCTAACTCTAGCCCAAACCCTCACCTCCAAGAGGAGTAGGGACAATAGGTGGCAGAGGTGGCGGTGGCATATCTAGCTTGACAAGAGGTCCTGTGCCCCCAGACTCTCATGCATACTAAGAAAATCACTACACCTGAAGTGTCTCATCAGGTACTGCACTCATATATGCCCCATAATAGTAAGCTACCTGAGCTAACTAGAAGCAAATCTCATCTTGCACCAGCTCTAGTCTCTGCTCTGCAATCTCAGTGGGCTCTCTCCAAAGATCAGTGTCCCACTGTTGCTCCACCAGCTACGCATTCCAGACTGCCACAACAATCTGTAACTCTCCCAACTATCGAGAGGCCTGACGAACTCGCTCACGATACCACCGTACCATGTCCTGCACCCCAGCTGCCGACTGATCTAGCATATCCTCATTAAGCATCTCTGGTGCCTGTCATTATGGTGGTGCCTCTGGCTATGGCTGTGCCTACTGCTGTTGGGGCACTTGTCTCTATACTTTCCCTGCCATCCCTAGTGGATCTGTGAAGCATAGGAATGGATGGCCAATCAAAAATGCCTGATATGAAAGCGTCATCCCTACATCTACAACCTCTGGCAGGTAGTCCCACTGAACTGTGGCTAGACTATGGATATCTATCATGGATTTCCCTGGATCCATCCATGGAGGCCATCCCGACTCAACATCCTTCTACACCCTGGCATAGGCACAATACTCATATGAAATGTCCTGGGGATAGCCATACTGCCACCATGGTCGTGAAATAACAAATCTTCTAAATGCTATTACTCTCGGGTATCTAGGTGTTCTATCTGGATCCTTAAAGGTTAAACTTCATTCTGAAGAAACCTTTTAAATTCTTATCAATTTCAGGTATCTAGACATTCTATTTGGATCCTTAAAGATTACGCTCTATTTTGGAGATATTCTTTTAAATGCTACCAATCTTAGATGTTCTACTTGGATTCCTTGGGATTAAGCTCTATTCTAGAGATAGTCCTTAAAAGCTTATCAATTGATCTTCGTATCATCAATCTCGGAACCAATCTCATTTCTTGATCCTCACATCATGCTTTTTGATTTTCTTTGAATTGAATGTGCTGCTCGCACATTCATTCAAACAGGGGCAAAATGTAATACAACAAAATTGGCTCATTGCTATCTCAACCAATTTTTGTCTATTTCTGATCAATCCTAAGACCTATTCTAATAGGCAATTCTTATTCTACTACTCGCTACTTGACTTAATTGTCAAATGCAGAAAATCTAAATCTGCATTCATCATACTCTTTATTTAATTCCTAAAGTATTGACTCATATTAGTCACATTAAACCTATTGAGTACGATTTAATTTAATTAATAAGTATTTATACTTTAATTAAATTAAATTATATGCTAAAGCTAATGTACTATGGAATTAAATTTATTTAATTTAATAAATGTGCCTATTTTAATTAATTAAATAAAATTATTTAATTGAATGGAGAACTTACTTCTAATTAATTAAACAAAATTATTTAATTACATGAGAAGCCATTCCTAATTAATTAAATGAAGTTATTTAATTAAATAAGAAAAGTGTCTCTAACTAATTAAATAGAATTATTTAATTAAATAGAAAAGGTAATTATGAGAGCATATGTCATTTTATTAAATTAAATATCTTACCAAAATCTCTCTTCAATTCAAAAAAGAAAATTCCCAATTCACTGTTGATCAAAAGGGAATTGAATCAGTTAACTCCTTATTTTACTCAAATTAAATCAGTTAACTCCTTTTAATTTGGAAATCTTCCTTTATGACTGAACTTCACCTTTAATCCAGATTGTTGATTGAAATCAATCTCAACCATTGATGGATTCCAGGAATGTCAATTTAAGAGACCCTCATCTCTTCATTTTGGGAGAGGATGAATTTGGAATTTACATCAAATTGCTGCTGAAATTCATACTCACATTTGCTCACATTTTCTCATATTTTACATACATTTGCATCCTTAGCTTAATTTCATTTAGCATAATATGCATATGATTAATCTAGTTTCATTTACTTGTTCTTAGATTAGAATGCATTTCTCATTCTAGATTAATCTGCATAATCATATAGATTAATTTCATTTCTTAAATCCTTCATTCTTAGAGAGTCTAGTTGCTTAACACCTCAAATCTAAGGATATCTAACAAGAAATTTTCTTTAGATAGAAGAAAATACATGAATATGTGGCCTTTGCTAATACACACACTTCAACATGGTCCTTATTTGCGGATTCATCCCGGAATGAACATTGGATTGTTCATCCGAAAATCAGCTAGCAAGGCGACCTGTTTCCAGGTTTTCACCAAGGCACATTTTTTCGTTTTTCTTTTTTTTCTTCTTGGATTTTTAGAGTTTTTGGAAAGAATTCAAGCCTTCTTCAATTTGAATAGTGCTCCTATTGGAAGGATAAATTATGATAAGCCAAGGCCACAGCGAGGTATACTCAAAGATGTTGATAGGGTAATGGAAGGGAGATAGTAGAGAAGATATATGGAGGATAAGGTTTTAGGCTATGGATGAGATAAATGGGATGGAAGGATAAAAGGTGGAGGATAGAAGGTGGAGTTGATAGGGTATTGAAAGGGATGTGCAAGGGTAGAAGAAAAAGTGGGCAAGATCAAGATTGACACACACCTCGAAGGGTAGTCGAATGATGGAGGAAATATGGATGAAATAGTTCGAGGTTTAGATGTATGAGGTGGTAGAATAATTTTGGAGGAAGGTGGAGTAGAAGGCTTTGAAACCTTTTTAGGAAGATGTTGGGAAGAAGATGGAGTGAAAGCCTTTGGAAGCTTGAATGTCAACTTTGATTTGTTTTCAATATTCAAGTCCTTCAAAAGAGACTTGGGAATCCATTTAGCTTTTGATTTTTCATTAGATGCTTTGGAATGCATTTCTTCAATAACAGATTTAAGAACCCATACTTTCTTTGGTTGAGCTCTTTGAATAGTGGACCTTTGCGGTCTCTTTTGTGTATTTTCCTTCTTGACATTCACATGTCGATTAGAGGAGACATAGTAAAATTTTGAGGATGGATTCATGTACTTGTGTTTGAGTTGATCATCCAAATTACTTCCAAAGGACTTGGGACTTGTGGATGAATGAGGCCAATGTGATTGGTTTAGATGGAAAAGTGAATGTGAAGAGTTCAAGTATGTGTATCTTTTTTGATCTTGGGGTAGGGTAGGAGGAATGTATAATGAGCTAAGAGTGGAAGTAGGAGATGGAGGAACATAAGGTCCCAAAATAGACAGAAGGTTTGAAGGTTTTAGCTTAGATGGGTAGGGACCAAGGATAGATTTAGAAGATGTGAATGGACCATGAGTATGGATATGAACATCTTTAGAGTGAGCAATATGACCAAATCCATCAATAGATTTATGCGTAACTATTATAGGAGCAATACCTTTGACAGGAGTATTTAAAGCTCGAGCATAGTTTGGAAGTGAATGTAGTGAGGTAGAACAAGAGAGTGAGGAACACTTTTCTCTTCAAAAGGAATTTTAGGTAACATAGGAAAAGTATCCTTCTCTTGGTCTTTTATAATCTCCTTAAGGATGGTGGAAGGAATATCTTGATCTTGCTTAGTAGAGGTGCACAACATGGGAGATGGAGGACTATGTGGCTCTTGAGATGGAGGCACGAGATCTTGAAAGATTTGAAAGGGGATGGAGGAATCTTGGTCTTGATCAACACTTGTTTCTTCATCATGTAAGTAGTCCTCTTGACATGAAACCAATTCCGAGGATGAGGGAGTATCTAAATTTGTATTTGAATCTATTTCTGGAGTTTGCATAACAGGCTCTTGAAGGGAAAATGGAGGAATAGCTAGAGTGGGGATAATAGGAGAAGCAACACATGGAGGTTTTGGATCTTTGGTTTGAGTAGTATGGGAGAGGTTTGTAGCTAAGTCAAGATTAGATTGAGTTTCCTTTAGAGGTAGCCTTTGAGGGTACACATAGTCAATTGGGGGAGTAGTGAGTTCTTTTGGTGAATACGTGTTGGAAAGATTAGACAATTTAGAATGTGGATTTATGTTGGAAGAAGTAGAAGTTGCATTTGAACCATTGCTAGACATGGTTTCATGATGTTGATCCTTCTCGAGAGTAGAATCTTTAGTAGCTGAGAGGTTAGATTTTTGAATTATTCCTTTGTCAAAGAGATCTTGGATCTTGTTTTTCAGCTCCTTACAATGTGAAGTTTTATGTAAATTATGTCTATGATAGCCACAATAGTTACTCATAAAGGAAACTCCCGCCAAAGTGACCTTAGGTAAAATAATGAGTTTCTTTTGAAGAAGTTCTTCCAAGGTTAATTCATAAGATCTTCCCAAAGGGGTGAAATCACACTTTGGTTTAGGTTTCCAAGGTTTTTCTTCAAAGATATTTCTAGATTTCTTGGGTGTTTGTGAAGTGTTCTCAGATATGTTGGATTCAAGATCACAAGAATGTGATTTTTTGTTGTCATAGAAGGAAGGAAAAATTTCTCTCAAGGAGAATTTGTTCGATGATGTGTTTTCCTCTTCTTTTAGTCTGTGAAGTTGAGCGCTCATTGATTGAATTTGTTGCTTCATGTTTGCAATAAGTAGCTTTTTTTCCTCACTAGAAATATTGGATTTAGTGTAGTTATTGTTAGCCATTTTGATGTACTATGTTTCAAGTAGTGACAGCCAAGTTTTAGAACATAAGTCAAGTTGCCACAGTCATAAATAATGACAAAAAGAAAAAGCTTAGACAAGGACCACACTAGAATGTAGTCTCAGAAAAGAAAGATAAGATTGCAATATACTAAGGTATGAATAGTCTGATTTGAAGGCTAGAACAACCAAAGATTATGACTATCATGACATAGAGTACAACAAGCACTAAAGGACAAGAGCAAGATAACTGAGAGACAAGACTACTTAAAGTATGGATCACAAGTCATTAGCTAAGTAAGATGCCACTGTTTGGGATTGTTTGCAGATAGAGAGTGACAAATGGATGCAAAAAAGGGCAGCGTGCAGGCCGTAGATAGCCAAAATAGACCAAAAATGGAAATGTTGACACAAAGTCTCACGCGAAGAAGTTTTACAAGCCGTGCAAAGAAATTTTATAAGCTGTGCGAAGAAGTTCTATAGCTCGTGCAAAAGTCAGTAACAGTGTTTTAAGTTCATGCGAAGAAGTTCACAGGGTCACGTGAAGACTAACGACAAAGGTTTAATTTCACACGAGAATAAAATGATGTCGCGCGAGGACCAGATGATTTCGTGCGAGACCCAAATGATTTCACATGAGAAGGCAGACTAGTTTTACAATAGCAATTGATTTTGATTCGTTGTTTTGGCAAATTTGATCATTTTAGTAAGCAAGCAGATAAATAGGCACGTAGAATAGCAAGTAGGTGATATCAAGCACATCTGAAAACAATGAGCAAGGGCAAAAGCAACCTTGCGCATGAACAATCAAGTTACTTAGTTTGTGCTAATCCCTAGGAGAGCTATTTGTGTATGTTTTCAAAGAGTTTTGCAATCATTGCACACATTCCTAGAAAGTGAAAAGTTTGGCCTCTCTAAAGTTTTTAGTAATGTTTTGACTTTGCAACTTTTATGACTCATAGGGGTGACCTCCAATCCTGGCACATCGAGGTTTCAACACAGTCCGAGAACTTAATCTTCAAGAGCTGCTGGGGAGATCTGACAACCCACAATGAACCACACTCATGAAGATTTATTCCACAAGGACATTTATATAGTAGTTGTCACTACCACATCAAAAATGGCTATTACCACTCAAGGTTTCGTCAATGTAGTTATGCCCTGTAGAGGGATTGTCTGCTACAGTTAACCCTCTCTAAAGGTGACTGACTCACAATAGTGTACCACAAGGGGACTTAGCTTCCAGATTCAAGGTTTTGACACCTTTTCACTTTTAGCCCAATCAAAGCAGACAGATTAATCCGACACACTAAAATAAGAGTATCTCTTAAAGATTTATGATATCAACTCCCACTGATCTATCAACCTCTCCGAAGAAAGGATACCTCAATCAACAAGTTGAAGATTCATCTATCAGTGAGATGCTCAAAGTATCCTCCCCACCTACAAGGAATCCATCGTAGAGAGGAGTTTCACTAGGAACCCACTCTCCCAAGATCCACGAATAGTGTTCATGGGGGTCTAATTACTATGTGTGTACAGATGTTAATTCTCGAAAGCAAATCTATCCAAAAGAAATCAAAGAGCACAAGGTAGTACATTTAACGCTTTAACTAATGTGAGGTGAGTCCAAAGATGTGGAACATTTAACCCCTCACACAAGCCAAAATGAGTCCACAACTCCAAAAACTAGTGAGTTCTAGAAAGCACAAAAGGGTTGCCTAGTGGAGCATTTAACACTTCTTTCTTGTAGACCCCTCCCCTTTAACGTGGCGTTGATCTTGCAACCACTGGGTGAAATGAGGGGCCGATGGATTAGCGAGTCTAATAACCCAAGATAGCTAATTAGATCTATCACTAGTAACTAAGCTTGCTAGATGAAACTAATAGAGATCACAACCTAGTATCAAATTATGCATGTGTTGTAAAATGAGAACATGGAAGGAAATACACACAAGCTTGACACAAGAGATGTTCATTTTAGTTCCGAATGAAGTGTTATCAGTCAAAGAGAATTACTTGGTAATCTTCGCAATGCGCTTAGTAGATGTTTTACCTATTTTTAACAGCTTTATCACGCTTTTCCAATTATCCCACAAACTGTTGTTATGCTGTTCCAAAAAATTAGAAAACACTGAAAAAAACTAGAAACAGTGAGCA
The DNA here is from genome assembly GCA_028749045.1 of Cupressus sempervirens. Taxonomy (NCBI): domain Eukaryota; kingdom Viridiplantae; phylum Streptophyta; class Pinopsida; order Cupressales; family Cupressaceae; genus Cupressus; species Cupressus sempervirens. The sequence goes on from CM053791.1 coordinate 575,002,981, forward strand.
GTTAGTAGAAAAATCAAAAAACACGAAAATCAATGCAAAAAATAGCATATGTTAGCAGAGTCTCGCACAAAATTTTTGACAATCTACATGAAGAAGTTTTACAACCCGTGCAAAATTATATTCAGCCCGCACGAAGAAACAGGTGTTGCGCGAAGTTTTGCGCACTCAGGCAATTTCTCGCACGATACGGAAATAATCTTCGCACGAAGATTCTGGATCCTCGCGCGAAAATGAACAGTCTCGTGCAAAGATTCTCGAATCTATATGAAATAGTACAGACAGAGAACAAAAAAATGATTTAAAAAACTGCAGAAAGAGGCCAAAAATTTTGATTTTCTCGGCCCCACCATGGGCGCCAAAAATGTGTACATGAATATGTGGCCTCTGCTAACACACACACTTGAACACAATCCTTATTTGTGGATTCACCCTGGAATGAACATTGGATTATTCTTCCAAAAATCAGCCAACAAGGCAACCTGTTGCCTTCTATCTAAAGGGAATTACTTGTTAGATATCTTCAGATTTGAGGTGTTAAGCAACCAGACCCTCTAAGAATGAAAGATTTAACAAATGAAATTAATCTATATGATTATGCATATTAATCTAGATTGAGAAATGCATTCTAATCTAAGAACAAGTAAAGGAAACTAGATTAATCATATGCATATTATGCTAAATGAAATTAAGCTAAGGATGCAAATGTATGTAAAATATGAGCAAATGTGAGTATGAATTCCAGTAACAATTTGATGCAAATTCCAAATTCATCCTCTCCCAAAATGAAGAGATGAGGGTCTCTTAAATAGACTTTCCTGAAATCCATCAATGGTTGAGATTGATTTCAATCAACAGTCTGGATTAAAGGTGAAGTTTAGTCATAAAGGAAGATTCTCAAATTAAAGGGAGTTAACTAATTTAATTTGAGTAAAATAGGCAATTAACTGATTTAATTCTTTTTTGATCAACAGTGAACTGAGAATTTCCTCTTTTGAGCTGAAGAGAGATTTTGGTGAGATATTTAATTTAATAAAATGAGATATGCTCTCATAATTACCTTTTCAATTTAACTAAATAATTTTATTTAATTAGTTAGAGACACTTTTCTTATTTAATTAAATAACATCATTTAATTAATTAGGAACGGCTTCCCATTTAATTAAATAATTTTTTTTTAATTAATTAAAATAGGCACATTTATTAAATTAAATAAATTTAATTCCATAGTACATTAGCCTTAGGATATAATATAATTTAATTAAAGTATAAACACTTATTAATTAAATTAAATTGTAATCAGTAGGTTTAATGTGACTAATACGAGTCAATACTTTAGGAATTAAATAAAGAGTATGATGAATGCAGATTTAGATTTTCTGCATTTGACAATTAAGTCAAGTAGTGAGTAGTAGAATAAGAATTGCCTATTAGAATAGGTCTTAGGATTGATCAAAAATAGACTAGAATTGGTTGAGATGGCAATGAGCCAATTTTGGGGTATTACACATTGAATCAGTTCCCTCTTCCACATTGGAAACATTAGCTATTCCTCTATTCTAGTTTGCATTTTTTTTCCTGTACTCACTTTCAAAATGTCCATTTTTTTTTGTAGTAATAACATTGTATGGTTGAGTTATCAAATTTGCCTCTTCCTCTATTGCTTCTTCCTCTTCCTCTTTGGTTTTGTTATTGTGATAGAGGTTGTTCTACATGATTTTCAGCACCATGCCTACTATCAAATTGAAAATAAACTTCTTCCTTTACCTCTTCCTTTTCTAATTGTGGCTTGTGTTTGTAAGGAAATCTCCAAAGATTCATTTCTCTTTTGAATTCTAGACTCATCGTTCAACATTGAACCAATCAATTCTTCAATGGAATATGTAGAAAGATCTTTACATTCTTCAATTGTAGTTACCAAAGTGTCATATTTCTATGAAAGACTTCTTAGGATTTTCTCCACAACTTTTCTATCTATTACATCTTCACCAAAAGCTCTTAGCTGATTTACTACATCCATAGCTTGAGACATGAATTGATCTACAGTTTCAGTATCCTTCATTTGCAAGCTTTCAAACTTTTTTCTCAAAATTTGTAGCTTAGCATTCTTCACCTTTTCTACTTCTTGATATGTTGTTGCAAGTATTTCCCATGCTTGATATGCATTAGTTGTTACTCAAATTATGGGAAAGATATTCTTCAACTCCATTAAGTATGTTCCACAAAGCTCTCTAATCTTTCCTTTGGTTCTCTATATTGGCATTTTCTTTCTGTATTTTTCATTTGAGTTAGTTCTTGTACACTGGGTTCTTCATACTTAGTTTCTACAGTCTCCCAACAATCTAAATTTTTCAAGTAACTCTTTATTTTAATGACCCATATAGAATTTTTTTGTCATTCAATATTGGTCCTTGTGTACTAGGATTGCTTGTGGAAGCCATAACAAATTTAATCTATTTTTCCTTTCTCTTAACCTAAAGACAAAGATTTCTTTGTCAACAAATAGTTAGACACATTATTATCTTGATCTTCTCTTCTTTTGAGAGAGAGATTGTATACCTTGGACGTTTTTGATGTAGATGCTTTTATCTCTCCAAGTCAAACGATTGGTTTAACTTTTGCCTTTACAAGGTAAGAACATGACTAGTTCACCCAAAGATTTCTCTTAATCTTCTCCAGCTTCTAGCCATTATCTCTCAACCATTACCTTTCACCCATTTGCTTTGAACCATCAACATTCAACTATTATCTCTAATACCATATCAGATATTCCTAGAATAAAGGAAAAAGGAGCAAAAACATAAACTCACAGGCAGAAATATTATCTAAATATTATCTATATTGCTTCTGATTAATCCTCCCATGATTATACATTTACAAGATATAAAATAAAGAGCTAAAGGGCATCAGATTTGAAATTCAAAACTGGGTGGGAAAGTAAAACGTTTACCTACCACATTGAATGCAAAATTGACTGTTAGAAATTACAAACGTAGGTGGGTTAACCTGAGGGTTAACTGACGGAGTCAATAACAGCAAATGCTAAAGTCAATAATTACATTTAACAATAATTAGGTTGTAGTTTATTCAGAGATCGTAATTATAGTCAGGAATTTTCTTTGCACATCTCTTCCAGTAAGAGATTTTATATGTTGATGTAATCACATTCAATATTGGGATCAACAAAAAAATTGCATTATTTTTCAGCTGTAGCAGAGTTGTGCCTATTTGTGTTTATTCTGTTTATGTTTGTCTTTGTTCTCTATTCTTTGTTTCTCCTCTGAATCTTACTATGTTTTCAGTTCCTTCAAAGTGATATCAGAACCAGGTTGGGCCCCGACTCCCTTTGGGGAGGGGCCAAAATCTAGGATTAGATTAGCGGAAAATGGTTAGTTTGAATTGTTGTACCAGTCTTTCTATCTAGAGGATTGCAACATTGAAGAAATAAGTGAATTAGAAGCTACAGATAAATTTATTGCATATTTTAAGAGAGATCGTGGAAGGGAGAAACCAGTGTTTTGTTTGGAAGTGAATGTTGGAGTGTATTGATTGCTGCTCAAATGTAATGAAGATTGAAAATATTTGTAAATTGTTTGTTGTTGATTGAGGAAGAAAGGAGGAAATGAAGAAGAGTAATTAGCAGTCGAACTAATGGCTTACATATCACAAAAGAAAGGTTGCATGTTCTTGTTGTAACAATTAGGAGCCCATCAACTACAAGTTTGTTAGATTTGGAGAAGTTGCCAACCATTTGAAAATGGTGAATCATAATTTTTTGGTGTCAATTATGATTTTTTTTTAAATTTGGAATGATGTTTTGCAGGTGTTCAAATTAGATCAAAGAAAAGTTGAAGTAGATCATCAGTAGTAAGAGCTGAAGAACATAAGCAGTCTAAGAAGAAGATTGCCAAACAAGAGGAGAAATGAGTGTTTCCTGAAAACAAAAATTGTACCTCACAATGACGTGAGAAAAAAATTCTGTTAAGTCATAAATAGTGGCATGAAATATTAGAAGATTCAAGGCATGTGAAGATAAGATTAAGGATTTTGAGAAAAAGTTGTAGTAAACATATAAGTCAGAAATTAGTTGTAGTTTTTGATGTGCAAGAATTAGATAAAACAGGGTTCGGCCCCTCAAACAGAAGTCTTTGTGATTGAAAAGAGAATATTGTGCTTGAATTCTCTGAAATTGGTCATTGATAAAATGATAAAAGGCATTGAGGAATGTTGATTGGTAACACTGGATAAGTGGTTAAAGATTTAGTCTAAGTTTTGGATCCCCTAGCACCTATAGAGTGTTTCAATGGGAAGTGTTGAGAAAATATAAAGGTTTGATACCTAAATTTACAATGGACTAGACATCAAATTTTTCAGAGCTCGTGCCTAGAGCATCCCAAGAGAATGATGAGATTTCCTAGGTCTAATATGAATTTGAAGATTTAAGATTTGGTATGCTGATGAGTTTTTTTGATCAGTGGAAACCATTTCATGCAAAAAGTTAATAAACCACATCATGAATGTAGAAGTTTATGGTGAACTAAAAACAATTTTAGAATTACATTAGTAAGAGGTAGTACATGCAACAAAATTTGAAGTTGAAATTAAGGACTGTTGGCTGACGGATTGGCAGTTGTAACTGATTATTTTAATCATCCAAGATAAGATCTAGCAACAAAATAAGGACTGGAATCTCCATAACTCCTTCTTTACTGTAGACGAGAGAAATGCATGCAGTCTTAATTATAATCAATACCTTGTTTTATATAAATAAAATATGTAGTCCACGTAGATATAACTGGACCAGACTTCAGTTAATTTAAATGCAAATAGTTTTAAGTTAGTCCAAGTCTACGTAGAAGAATAAAATCTCCAATAAGTGGAGCTTGATTAATAGTTAGGTTGTAGTTTATTCATAGATCATAACCGTAGTCTGAAGCTTTTTGTACATCTTTTTCAATGAGAAAGCTTTTGTATATTGATGTAATCACATTCAGTATTGGGATCAATAAAAAAAATTGCATTATTTTTCCGCTGTAGCAGAGTTGTGCCTATTTCTGTTTATTCTGTGTATGTTTGTCTTTGTTCTCTATTCTCTGTTTCTCCTCTGTATCTTATTATGTTTTCAGTTCAATGCTGGGGCTTGAAAAATGCTTGTTGGTTTTCAACTCTTCTCCTTCTTATGAGCCTAAAAAAGGTGCCTATCTCAATATAGGATGCAATGTTTTTTTTGGGTGAAGGAGGATTATATGGGTCAACCTTGTGGAATAAATGGGAATTTATGTTTTGTTGGCATGATCTTGTTTTATCAAAAGCAGGAACTTTCTCCTGTCTTACTTTCTTGTGCCATATACCTTGCGTCCCCACTGGAATCAAAAGATTCTTGATAATGCCATCTCCATTCAAATCAAACACAAACACATGATCCCCATTTTTAGAAACCCAGTAGATTTTCTGGTTCAACATAAAAATATTTGGAGAGAAGCTAAGCCACATAGATCTGGGAAGATCTGGGAATCCCTCCTTCTAAGGGCACATCTCTTTTCAGCAGATTTATAAATCAATAAGATAAATTTCTTATTTGTGACATGGTAATGAAAATCTATTATCAGAATCACTTCATTAGTTTTTTTTGCTTGGGATCACAGTTTAAATGTATTGCCACACCATCATCTTCATCATATTTTATGTAATGTGAAAGCTTGAATCTTCTAGTCACATTTACATCTTCAAGATAATGGGACTGCATAGTCAAGGGATTAACCACTAAAAGGGTTCCATTTCTCTTACAACTATACACCAAGAGCCCCCATGTTCCGCTCTGATAACCCATTTTGAATTATGGTCTCTCCACTCTTCATTAAATATATTCTTGTACCTTATCTTTCTACTCACATCATAGATAACAATCCCATTAGAAGACCTACTTGCTTTATCATAAAGTTCCATTACCAACCACTTTTGCACATTGCTTTGCTCCCACAGATTGTGAACGTAAATAGATCTTGAAATAGTACTTTGTTATCAAGTAGAAAGTATTTGCATTTGGAATAGTTTATGAAGAGGATGTTTGCAAAATACCATGGTTAAGATTTCTTCTGGAACATCACCTAAAACAAATGATCCTTCCATGTCTACTACTCTTTTGTTTGATCTAGAATCATCTTCTTTTTGTGCAACCATTAATTCACCTCTAGGATATGGATATCTACTTGAATCTAAGCAATCCCTATCACTCTCTTCACAATCGCCATCACTATCTTCACTAAAAATATCATCCCAATAGAATTTGGTCCACTTAACATTGTAGATCTCTCCCTTCGAAGCCATCATGGTTGTGAGGTATGTCTAAAAAACATTGTGATGGATTTTTATAGAGGTCATGGACTAAACCGTCTTAGGTAAAGATAAAACCTTGTGAGCTAATTTTATAGAGCTCCTTTGCTAAATCATTTTAGGATTTTTTCTATCTCATCTTGGTACATCTCCCACTTCTCTTTGTGTGATCTATCCACCCTCAAACAACTTATCTCCATATTTTTCTATTATATAATTATCTTTTTTATCAATATCTGTCTCATTTATTGCTCTATTTCCTTTTACTTAGTCTCCCCTCACTCTCTTCTCTTACACCTCCCTTTCTCCCTTCTCACCCCACCATATCGTCCAACTAATTACCATCTATCTCTACCTCATCTCTCTCTCACATCTTGATCCACTTAACTATGCACTTTCACTCTCCACCCTTTAAAATATCCCCATTTCTAATAGTTAATATATTGAATTTTGTTTGTATCTAATAGTTAATCTTTCTTTCTAATATTTCTATTACAAAATAATGCTTATATTTTTTAATATTTGATTAAATAAATTAAAATATAAAGATCAAAACATATCATATAATAACCAGAGATGTGCATGAGAATGCAAGGTGCCTCAGATGGAAATAGTAGCCATCTTCTCTTGGAGAAAGAAAGCAAGGGGGTCACTCCATACATTGGTGGTGAATTTTCATTTGAATTGAGATCTTTGTATGAATTGAATTACTTTTGAAATAGTTATTAAAATACATAGAGCGTTGAAGAACTATTCTATTTTATTTAATATTTATAGTTGATTTATCTACATCATAACTATATAAAAATTAAACAAAATTAATTTACTCCATTTTCATTAAGTCTTGGTAAATAGTAATTAATCATATTATCCAATTTAATCTATTTTTTAAAGTATTTCAAATACATCTTTAGATAATTGTAAATATATAAATATGTTGTAATATGTTTTAGATTTTATAGGCAAGAGCCTACAACACAACGATAACTTGTCCGTCTCTCATGTAAAAGATCTTGGATTTTAATTGATTTAACAGACAAAACTAATTAATTACAATAAATAATGATAATTAATCTATACTTCAACCATTATCGATCAAATAAATAAGTTCATATTGACTAATTATTAGAATTAGTTTCCAACCATAATTCATGCATTCTACTCACTGCCAAATCAATATCGATGACCGAACAGTTGACTTTTAGATGTAACTTTTACCTTCTCCAATATCTTTCAGTGGCTGACTATTGTTCTCTACATCTTGTCATAGTTGACAACATTAAGAATATTTATTCGATATATTACTCACCTTCTCATTCGACTATTTATGGTGTTGGCTTGGTATTTGCTGCGTATCTGTTATTGGGGCTACATAATCCACAGATATGATCGGGGAGTATTTATTAATCAAGGAACCTACGTTGAGTGTGTCATTTCCATCCTTTCCTGTCGTCGTTTTGCTTGATATGTCACGCGCATATCTCTTTGCTTCAATTTCGTTTCTCAACTTTCAATTTGGATGCAATCGATATTTGCTTACTATTATTATTATATGAAATTTCAAACGTTTATATCTTTTTCTAAACTTTTATTATTTTATAAATCACATTTTTCATTCATCTTATTAGTCCATACTATTTTTGGTGGGGGAGAAAATTAATTTTCTTCAACAAAAATACAAATAATTTCTAACAATTTCATTTGCTTTAATGAATGCATTAATTACAACTTTATCTTTATGACAAGTTGATAGGATTTTGTTTTGTTTTCAATCATTATATTTTCCACCTCACACAACATGTCTAATCAATATTAATTCTCAATAGCTTGTATTTGAATTTCTAGTTTTTTTAAAACTTTGATTTTTTAATAAAAGTAGTTAAATTATTACTAGTGTTTTACTTTTGTAAAAATAAATTAGACAATATTATTTTTTAGTTATATTTTATAATAGTGTTTGTAATATGTATAATTGATAAGTGTTACAATTTGTAAATTATATCATTTATTATTAATAATATTTTATATTTAAACAATTTATCATTTAGTTTAAATATATTTAAAACTTAAATATATATTTTAATATTAAACAAATAATTATATTTTACATAAAAAAAATACTAAAAGAAATAACCACAAAAAAAAGAAATAAATCAATTCTAAAAGATATGTAAATTATTATTAAGTTTTTATAAACTTGTATTAAAATTAAATAGTTACATTCTATTTCTTATTTATTACATCATATTTATCCATCAACATCAAATTTATATATATGTATTACATCTATTTATTATTTACAAATATACATATTAAATTATATATCTATATAATATTTCATAATTAAAAATTACTTTATTTTATGAAAATTTTGGAAATATAAAACATTAAATAGTAAACTTTATCTAACTGTGTAAAATTAAACAATTAGTTTTACTTATAAAATATTTTTATATTTCAATACATTTCATTTTTCTTATACAAATGTGAGTTTTACTATAAAAATTAAATTCTAAGTGTCATTAATTAAAATATAATATAGTTCAATTCTTCATTATAACCATGATTTTATTTTGACTATTTGTTTTATTAAGAAAAATAATTATATTTAATTATCTCCCTCTCAACTTATGTTGGTATCACTCTATCTTACTATTTTATCTCTCTTCATCTTCCTCCTATATATTATCTATCATTTTTTCCTCTACATATATGTTTATGTTATTGTTCTATACTGCTATTTACCTCTATCTAATGATTAAAAATAGTGTGGCTTCCATTTGATAATCAAGATGAAAATAATACATAGTTGGGGACTTTGGCCTCTCATTATTGGGCTTAAATTCCCAAACATATAATAATATAACACGAAAATTTAACAACAAATTATGAGTCATCCTTTCAAATCACAACTGCATTTCTAGGATGAGAATTTAAAAACAAAATATGAGCCATCCTATCATATCACAAGTGCATTTCTAAGCAAAAATTAATGCATTCACAATGTTAATTTAAAATTATTTAACGTTATTCTCACTCATCTACACCTCTACAACCATTATACATTAGGCAGGAACTATGACACATTGTGTCTCTTGTTATTATTATATTATTGTTCTTCCATTTGTATCTCTTTTCTTTTCTTCCTCTCTTTTGTATATTTTTCTCAAGTGCTATAATTATTCAGATTTTTCAACCATTGTGATTATTCAATATAGTTACATCATTATATTATATTAATTAATGATTATATGTTCATATTTTAATTTTAAATTTATATTAAGATATAAATTTAATATTATTATTATTATTATTAATGTTGATAGGCATTCTATAATGGGAGAATGGGCGGAGTGGGATGGTGTGAATGTGTTAATGTTAACTTTTATTCTTTTAAGTTAAATTTGACAACCATCTAGTTTAAATCTTAGTATAAATAGAAAATACTTTTAATAAAAATTTAATAGATACCACATAAAATATTCGTTTAAATTATAATATTTGGAAATATAAATTAGAATAAAAAGTTTTAGATTGTAAAAAGCTAAATAAATGGAAATAAAGGAAATATAAATAATTTTAGATGTAAAAAATTAAATTATAATTATTTTGTTGTGGATATCTATCGGCATTTTTTAGATAGATTTATTTAAGATATCTATACTAGTTAATATATATTAGTGTGATGATACTATTTCATTAATAAGTCATAGTATGGTTTATTATTTTATTTAGTAATTATATATTGTTGTTACATTTTCATTTATTAAATAAATAATTATAATTATTTATTACTAACTTTGTTAATCTTTTATTAAATTAGTTTGGGGACATTACGGTCCACCTTTTCCAAATTTGCTTGCCCTCAAGCAATTCAATATTCTTGCTTATGATTTTATGGTAGTCCTTCAACAACAAAATATCAATTTTGGATTAGATGGTTATAAATATAAAATTAAATATTTAAGATTATCTTTTAAACTACTAAGAATGATTTCAAAAAGGAACTTATCTTGATCTCTTCGAACATAAGTGTTTCTCGTCTCTCTCAAACATAGAATCTCTACAATGTTAATTTTGCCAATAAGGGTGACATTCTATAAGAATGTCCTCTTCCCACAATAGCAACATTCTATAAGAATTCCCTCAGCACAATTGGTGGCATTCACTTGCAACGTCCTCTATCAAGGGTGGCAATGTTCACTGAGAATACCCTATGTCAAACCTAGCAATGCTTCTCTAAGAATACCTTGTGTCCTTAATGGTAGTGCTCACTAAAAAAACTCTCTGCTAATTATGGTGACATTCACTACAAGCACCCTCTACTAGGTATGGCGGTGTTCACTAAGAACACCCTCTGTGGCCGACATTTAAGAATGTCCTTTATGACTGACATTTAAGAATGTCCTCTGTCAAGGGTGGCAATGTTCACTAAGAATACCCTCTACCAAGCCTGTCAATGCTTCTCTAAGAATACCTTGTGTCCTTAATGGTAGTGCTCACTAAAAACACTCTTTGCTAATTATGGTGATATTCACTACAAGCACCCTCTACCAAGTATGGCAGTGTTCACTAAGAACACTCTCTCTGGCTGACATTTAAGAATGTCCTCTATGACTGACATTCACACAATGTCTTTTGTGACCGACATTCCATGATGCCCTCTATGGCCAACACTCAAGAATGCCCTCTATAGCCAACATCCACACGATGTTCGGCCAACATTCATAAATAATGCCCTCTATGGCTGACGTTTAAGAATACCCTTTGTAGTCAATGTTCATTGTAAATGTCCTCTATGACCAACATTAAAAAATGCCCTCTATAAAAATCTCTTGGGTCTTCATTCATAAATAATGCCCTCTGTGGCTAACATTTAAGAATACCCTCTGTAGTCAATGTTCGTTGTAAATGTCCTTTATGACCAACATAAAAAAATGACCTCTACAAAAATCTCTTGGGTCTTTGGATTACCTTTAGGAATCTCGAAATTCATTTTAAATGTTCTTTTTTTTAAAACTTCTTTTAAATAACTCATTTGGTCACATCATTCTTAGATGATCTTAATATATTCCTTATGCTTTTATAGATATTGTTGTAAATCACGTGTGTCTTCCTTCGAGATTTGATGAACCTTAACTGAATCATGATATCATTTTTTCCTTTTGACTATATGATGGACATCCCTTTAGCTGTCACTTATTGTATATCTTCTCCTATATAGGATCGCAAGATCATGCTCTGATATCATTGTGATGTCGCCTTAATTTAATCTCTCGAAATTTGGGACTACCTACTCTACCCTCAATGTTAAGAGACTTCTTTCTTTCAAAATATTTACAATTGAAGAGCTGATATGTATTTTGCATATCTATGTATGTGTAATGGAGTCCAACATAAGAGATGATGACTGATCTTTTCTTTTGGTATGCAAGATGGAAGGATTATATTGGTATCAATATATATATTGATTATCAAATATGTGTTTTTGATATGAGAGATATTCTTGACCTGCTATGATTGCGAATTTGATATCTCTGATTATGCTAATGATTATGCATGGTGGTACTTACAATCCTTGAATGTATCCTGCTCATTTTTTTTCCTTTAGCTCTCAGACTATGTCCAACTCTGTATTATGTGTTGACTGCATTACACCCGGTGTGGTTCAAATATCTCTGAAATCAGATCCTTTTACTATATATGAACTTTCCTCTAACTTTCATCTAGCTACTATTGCTTTTGAGTGCTGGAAGATTAATGTTTTCTTCTGGTATGACAGGTTATCATCAATGTTATTAAGTTCTTGCTGACTAATCAGTTATCAGAATTAGATTTCCACCCGACACCATGCATTCTACTCGTTGCCCGATCAATATCTATGACCGAACAGTTGCTTTTTAGATGTAACATTTATCTTCTCCAATATCTTTCAGCGGCTAACTATTGTTGTCTGCATCTTGTTATAGTTGATAACATTAAGAATATTTATTTGATATCTTATTCACCTTCTCATTCGACTGTATATGGTGCTGGCCTGGTATTTTCTGCACATAATCCACAGATATGATTGGGGGAGTATTTATTAATCAAGGAGCTTGCGTTGAGTGTGTCCTTCAATTTCGTTTTTCAACCTTCAATTTGGATGCTTTGTGCAATCGATATCTTCTTATTATTATGTTATCGTTGTTCCGTTTAATTTGGATGCTTTGTGCAATCGATATCTTCTTATTATTATGTTATCGTTGTTCCGTTTATATCTCTTTTCCTTTTCCCCTCCTTTTTGTGTATTTTTCTTCTGTGGTTGTGACTATTCCCTATAGTCACACCATTATATTATATTAATTAATGATTATATATTTATATTTTAATATTAAATTTATACTAATAGACAAATCTAATATTATTATTCTTTATATATATTAGTGTAATGGTATTCTCTCATTAATAAACTATAGTATTGCTTATTATTTTATTTAGTAATTATATATTATTGTTAAATTTTAGACCTAAATTTTTTCAAATTACATAAATAAAAGGGTCAGACCCTAGTATCAAATTATTTCAAAATACATATTTCTTTTATTTTTCCAATTTATCTACTCTTCTAGTTTTACCTTCTCTATAGTCACACCATTATGTTATATTAATTAATGATTATATGTTTATATTTTAATATTAAATTTATATTAAGATACAAAATTAATATTATTATTCTTTTATATATACTAGTGTAATGATACTCTTTCATTAATAAACTATAGTATAGATTATTATTTTATTTAGTAATTATATATATTATTGTTAAATTCTAGACCTAAGTCCTTTCAATTAAATTATTTCGAAATACATATTTCTTTTATTTTTTCAATTTATCTACTCTTCTAGCTTTGCCTCAATACTTTCATATTACATAAGTAAAAAGGGTATTTCTTTCATTTTTTCAATTTATCTACTCTTCTAGCTTTGCCTAAGTACTTTCATATTACATAAGTAAAAAGGGCATACCCCAGCTTCAAATCATAACGAAACACATTTTTCTTTTTCTGAAAGTTTATCTATCTCTCTAGCTTTAACTTAGTAGGTGACAATTATAGTGTTACCATTATTAATTGAGAAATGAACAATCAAACAGCCCGATAGTTAGGTTTTCTTCTTCATTACCATTATCTATATTGACTAATATTTTGTCATTCCACACACTTCATTACAACTTTAGTTGTTAGTCTTAGAAACAAGGTATGATCTAAAAACCATGGAAGCTAAAATGGAAACCAGTAAAGATAAAATATTTATTGGTAATTCATATAGTTTTTAAATGATAATGTACCAAATAAAGTGTTTAATTAATTAATTTTTAATGTTTAAATGGTGAACTAAACCAAAAGTTAGAGGTGATTATCCTAATTTTAAAGGGCTCAATTTCCTTTTTGTTTATTATCTGGATAGTCTAAAGAATTGAAAGCAATCTATGGAACATATGACCTCCATATATGATATACTAACAACAACCCTAGTCATGTCATCTACCATATTTAAGATTATATTCTATCTCCCAGGCTTGACAGACCCCCGAAATGCCATAGTATGTACTTCTAGAGCATGATACAAGGAAATCGCCAACTCCATGGAAACTAAGAAATATTAAAAAGCTAACTCTAAATAGTAAACACCCCAAAACAACTAGAGTATGTGCTAATGACAGAGTTAAATAGAATCTCAAAGCCACGGAAAGATCTAGAAAGATCTAGAGAGGAGAGCAATACTCACATTATACTCCTTGTAATTATAAAAAGACTAGCCTAAAGCCTAGAAAAATCCTGAATGTAGCAACGTTGTCAGAATTGATCATCTAAAAAACCTTAATTATCTAGACTAAGCTACCAACATATATAATAATTTTTTATTTTTTTAAAATTAAGGTTTGTTAAAAAAGGGGTAAAACAAAAACATGAACAAAAGAAAGGGTAAATTGGAAACCTAGGTTAAGGAAAGAAAGAGGAAAGGGAACTAACCCCGGAGCCATGCCTAAGGCAATGCTGAGGTATGAAGAATAAAATCCTTGTCTAAATATATCTCCTTCTTGATATGTGTTTAAACCTAGTTTCTTCAAAATTTTAATTCAAAGTTAAATCTTTTCAAGTTTTGAATTCTTTCCCCAATTTGTAATTTTTCACTTTCTAATGGCATTAATAAGGATTTGGGAATCTCCTTCCATGATTATTATTTTTATCGTAACTTTTAAACTTAATGCAAGCCCCTCACCAATAACTTCTAATTCTATTGTGTTGTTTGTGATGATGCCCAATGGTTTAGCCCTTATAATAATCCATTCTCCCATGTTTGACCTTATAATACTTCGTATACCTATTTTACATGGGTTTCTGCTTGATGTTTTGTCAAAGTTAAGTTTCATCCATCCTTTCAATGGTGTTTCTCATCTGCATTCTTTTCTTGCTTTTTGATCTTTTTTCTCATAGACTAATGGTGGATTGATTAGGAAGGCCCACATCATTTTTACTTCTTCATCCCATTCTATAAAGGTCCCTTAGATTTTAACTATTTTTCTTAGCTAGTTATTCATAACTTCTATTATGCTTACTTCTATTTTGTTAAGAAAGGTGGAAACACTTAGTTCTGTATTGCTAAATATTCACCTGTTCCTTTCTTTCCATATTTCCCACATTAGTATGGATGGAGTTTTGTTACATAGTTTACCATATATGTCGTAGTTATTTTCTTTATGTCTTCCCAATAGGTGATTATTACATTTCTTAGGAAGAGGGGAAGTCCAACTTAACTTGTGTTCGAGCCAATACCAACTTTCTTGAGCAAAGGAGTTGTTATAAAGTAAGGGATATGTTGTCTCAGTATTTTCCTTGCAAAGAAAATAGTTTGATGGATGTTCAAATCCCATCTTTGTAAATATATCAATTGTTAGAATTCTTTTTTGTGTTTCTGCCCATAAGAAAATTCCTCTCTTTGGTAGACATCATAGATCCCAATAGAGTTTAAGAGGAATTTATATATTTTCTTATCTTTGTGAATTAATAATTAGATTATATCCTTTCTTGAAACTATATTTTCCATCTTTGAAATCTCCCTAGATAACTTTATCTTTCCTATCTTTATGGTTTACTAGTCACTATTTGAGGATGGATTCAAGGATAAGAATTTTTTTAGGATGGATTCCCAAATAAGATTTTTTTTAAGGATGGATTCCCAGATAAGATTTTTTTGACATTATAGGAATGCTAGTGCTATTAAATGGAAGCAATCCATCCCATGAGTCTTCCCACAATAGTGCTTCATCACCTCTTCCAATGTCCCAAGTGGTGTATCTAAAAATTATTGACTAGCATTTAACCTTGAAATTCCAAGCTTCTAACCCTTTTGAGAGATTCCTAATTTTAAATGGTGGTGTTGGTTCTTCCACATTCAAATATTTATTATATAAAATTTTACCTCATATTCTCTCTCTTTCTTGATACATTTGCCTTACTAGTTTTGCTCCCAATGCTTCATTTTGTAAACAAAAACTCTTAATGCCTAATCTACCTTGTTTCTTCAGTCAATGAATCTTCTCCCATTTGAGAAATGATGATTTATTTTTATCTTATGTTCCACTATAAAAGAAATCTTTATGTTTCCTTCTATTTTTTTGGTGATCTTTTTAGGTAATGAAAGGCACAACATTTCATCAATGGGTATAGCTGAAAGAATAGCTTTGATTTTCAATGCTTCACCAATTTTTGTGAACCATTTCCCTTTCCATGTTTCTATCTGTTTATCAATCCTATCTAAAGTATTATCCCATCCTTTATTCTTCCTTGCTCCTTTTTCTAAATGTATTCCAAGGTACTTACATGAAAACAACCCCTTCTTATATCCAATCTTATTACATATATAATCTTCCATTTCTCTTGGTGTATTAAGAAAAAAAATCAGATTTTTTAGCATTAATATTTTGTCCTCATGCTTTTGAAAACTCTTGAATAATTTGTTTAAAGTTTTGGGCCTCTTCTTTAGTACTAATTCATAGTAGAATGGTATCATTAGAGAATTGTTGGTGGGTGATGTTAGGAACATTTTTTGCCAAAATTATTCCTCTTATTTTTCATTCTTCTTGAGATTTGTTTACAAATCTCTTGAATCTTCAGCCATGATAATAAATAAGAGAGGCATGATTGGGTCTCCTTGATGAATACCTCTCAATATAGTAAAGAATCCTTCTAGAGTTACATTTATAAGAAGAGAGATGATTGGTGATGAAATACAATTGAATATTACATTGATCCATTGGTGTGAAAATCCAAATGCTTCTAAAGTTTTGCATAAAAATCTCTAATCCACTATGTCATATGCTTTCTGGATATCTAGTTTCATAAACATACATGCATACTTGTTGGAAGAGGTTGAGTGGATAGTTTCCTGAGTAGTCGATATCCCATCTAGAATGGATCTTCCTGACACAAAGCCAATTTTTTCTTTTGATATGATTTTAGGAAGGATCACTTCAATCCAATTTGCTAATACTTTATAAAATATTTAGTATATTGTGTTACATAATGCAATTGGTCTAAAATCTCTTGGTGTTTTTGTAGTTTACATTTTTTGCAATTAAGCTTATTAATGTATGATTGATTTCTGTTAATATTGAGCCTCCATTTCTTGATGCTTCTATTTCCTTTCACAAATCTTCCCCTATGATTTTGTAAAATTTTTGAAAGAAGAATGCTTGAAACCTATCCGATCCAGGTGATTTGTCTAGTTTGAGGTTAAAGAGGGGTGTCTTAATTTTCTCTATAGAAAATGGCTTATTGAGGGCTGAATTATCTCCTACTGTGATTAATCTTGGGAATGCACTTCACATTTTTCCTTGAGCTATTTGATTTGAGAATTCAAAGTTGTTAAGGGTATTTTGATAATAGTTTACAAAAAATTCTGTTATTTTAGCGAGATTTTCTTCCTCTTTTCCATCTCTATTTTTAATTTTATAATTCTATTGATTGATCTATTATGGATTGTACTATTATGGAATTTTTTTGGATTTCTATCTCCTTCTACCTAGCATTTCTTCTTGGATATCTATCTCCAAAATATATCCTCCTTTGCCAATATATCTTCTTGTTTTGTTAATGCTAACAATTATTTTTCTGTAAAATTTTTTCGTTATCCATACTTTTTTGAATTACTTCATTTAAATTCTTGAAGTCTTCTTCAATTTTTATTTTCTCTTTAAATATATTGTTGAATTTTGTATTTTTCCATTTTAAGATCTTTTCTTTGATAATTTTTAATTTAGGTATAAAGCAGTACATTATATTATCCTTTGAATTTTCCTTCTTTCCACCGTAGTCTTATATATTCCATGAAGTTTATATCACGGAACTACATTTTTTCACATTTGAATGGGTTCCTGAAAGGATTATTAGGCTCTACTAATTCTATTCTAACTAGGTACTGATCTGAATGTATTGTAGGTTGAATGGTTTCCTAGATAGCCACATCCATGTTTGTTAAGTCTCCTCTAAAGAAGAATCTATCAAATTTTTCTACTATGTAACTAAAATATTTCCTTTTGTTATTCCAGACAAAAATTCCATTGCTAGTTGGCATTTCCAATAGCTTATTTTTCCCAACCTATTTTCTAAATTTGGTAGTTTCTCATGTAATCACTTGTGCTCCCCCATACTTTTCTTCTAAGTTTTGAATTACATTGAAGTCCCCTTCAATAAAAAGAATTTTTGTTAGGGTAATTTTCCATAAATAGACTGATTTAATCCCATAAATTTTTCTTATCTATTGTGTATGTAAGTTCATATACATTAAATAGGATTATTTGAAGATTATGTCTATAGTTCAACACTCTGCATCCCATCCAATTATTATTAGTTTCCATAATTTTGAGGTCTACCTTCTATGGATTTCAAATAGTTCCTAATCCTCTTGATACCCCATTTGATTTCCTAGTTATACTTCTCCACTTTCCTAAGTTTTTTTCTAATTTATCTCCTTTACTTTTCACTTTAGTTTCCTATATTAATGTAATGTGTGATTCAAATAAGGCAATATTACACTTTATTAAGAATTTCTTTCTAGGGGCATTCAAATCTCTAGCATTCCAAGCTATAATCCTCATTGTGCTATGGGAAGGTTCTTCCCCTTCCCTACATTTAGAATTTTGAATATCTTTGTTTGCTTCTTTTCTTGCCCATATACCTCTCTTGATTCTTTTTGTGATTTCCTTCCTCTCTTCATTTCATATATCCCACATTTATGAGTTCTAAAACCTTCCCAATTGATAGTAATGCCTAGGTTGTCCAATGAGTACTAGTCATTATTTATACTGATTGAGTTTTTTTTCTTCTCCCTTATTCTCTTCTTCTTCTATTAGCTCTTTCAATTTATGATCTTCTAATTCCTTTTCATCTTCATTTATTTTCTTTATTCTCTTTGAATTGTTTCTTCAACTCATTGACCTCCTTTATCTCACTTATTTTCTATATGTTATCCTAAACCCCAAACTCCTCCCATAACAAATTGTTTCCATTGTGATCCTTGTCTTCTCTCTAGTCTGTGAGGATTATTTGTTCCTTTGGATCTATTGCTTTAATGTATGTTTCAAATTTCATTGGAATTATAGGTTCCTCAATTTAGTTGATGTTCTTCTTTATCTTCTTCTCCAAAGAGATCTCTCCTATTTGCTAGAGTTTGCGAAAATTTATAACTCTTTTTCGTTAATTTTTTACGAATTGTAATATTTATCCATTCCGATGC
The DNA here is from genome assembly GCA_028749045.1 of Cupressus sempervirens. Taxonomy (NCBI): domain Eukaryota; kingdom Viridiplantae; phylum Streptophyta; class Pinopsida; order Cupressales; family Cupressaceae; genus Cupressus; species Cupressus sempervirens. The sequence goes on from CM053791.1 coordinate 575,022,091, forward strand.
TGAGGATATTGGGATCAAGTTTCCTTGTTCTTGATTTTCTCTCTTCTCTTCTACCTCTATATTTTCTTGATTCATTTTTACTATTTTTCTCTTGGGTGAATTTGTTTGGTCCCCACTATTTTTGTTGAAATTATCATTTTTGTATTTTTTTGTAATGTGCCCACTAATAGGGTTAGTTAGGGACAAGTAATACCTTCAAAAATAAATGTTAGAATCACAATAATAATAAAACTAACTATATTATTTTGCCCTCTAAGTTAACCCCAATCCTAAAGACATCTCCAGATCGGGATACATAGCTCATAGCTACTTCATCATCATCCGAGAGTGCACCCCTTAAGATTATTCTTGGATGGGCATCCTCTATCCAAGGCCAACAAAATCTGCATATGTTTGACAATATTAGAATATTTTGGAAACACAAAGAATTCTCATGCATGGTGATCAATTCAAGGTGTTAATACCTTTCTACCCCATGCTTCGAGTCCTATAATTCTCCCAATATATCAATGTATTATTACTCAATTATCTACCATGGTGGACAATAGAGATCTTAATATCTCCATGTTCCATGCTTCAATATCAAATCTTGACCATGATAGAAAATATAAATATTAATATCTCACATGCTTCATGCTTTGAGTTCGCATTGATATCCATGGCGTTAACCCATGAGCTAACACAATATTATCCACAAGTATTGTTCATAAAAAAAATTCATAAACACAATTAAACAAATATAATTAATAAACATACCTTTCTTACCTTCTTCTTTTCCAAGAGTTACACCCTTTCATAATACAATTCCTTTTCAAAAAGTCACTTCCTTATTTTCTTCATGATATTACTTTCCTCTTCCTTTTTTCCCCTCTCTAAAATAAACTCTCCTCCCTTTTCTATCTTAATTTTAAGGAGTCATGTCTATTTGTGAAATCTCTCTCGAATTTTCATTAGATTTAGTTAATTTATATTATTTTATGTTATATTATTTATTTAGTTACTTATTAAGCTCTGGGATCATACTAGGCATGTCAGAAGCTGTCATCCTTTCTTGCCTTGGATTGTGGCTAGAGACTTTAACTTTGTTCTCAGTTTGGAGGAGAAGAGGGGTGGGCTGGCCCCCTTGGGTCCTTCTTGTGAGCTTCTTCAACAAAATATTGATCTTTTACACCTCTCTAATGTCAAACCTCTCAATGGGCTCTTCACTTGGAACAATCGAAGGGCTGATAATGATGCTATCTCATAATGCTTGGACAGGTTCCTTGTTTCTTGTTTTTGGAACTCTGGATCTCTTTCACTCTCTTTTGAAATTCTTGATTGGAGAGGTTTTGACCATTAGCCTATTAAGCTCACAACTAGTTATGTTGCTGTCCCCAGGAATCCTCCCTTTAAGTTCTAGCTGATGTGGCTTCGAGACTCTTCTCTTCATGACTTAATGGCTCACTGGTGGAGACAGGGAGGCCCTGCCTACGGCATTGCTATGTTCTCCTTCTCTAAAAAACTTCAATATGCTAAAAGGAAGCTGAAACATTGGAATAGGAATTGCTTTGGTGCTCAGGATCATCTTGATGTTATTACCAGGCAGATTCAGGATCTGGGTTTTTCAGAAGCTCTTGGCATTGTAGAATCCCAAGCTTCTGCTGATTTAGTTGAGTGGGATCTTAGAGAAGAAATTTATTGGAAACAGAAGGCTTAAGTTGACTAGCTTCAGGAAGGGGACAAGAACACTACATTTTCCCACAAATTTGTGTAGGCTCAACATAACAAGAGTTACATTTCTTCTCTAGTTACTTCTAATGGAACACATCTAACTTCTTCTCAAGCTGTTTCCACGGAAGCTATTCAGTTTTACTCTGCTCTCTTTTCAGATGATTTACCTCCAACAGAGATTCAGGAGAATACTATCTTGTCTTGTATTCCCTCTATTGTGACCAGTGAGATGAATGATTCTCTTATGAGGCCAATTAGTATGTCTAACTTGGAAGGGGTGGTTTTCGGCTTGCGAAAGGGCAAAGCTTCAGGGCTGGATGGCTTTCCTATTGAATTCTTTCAAAAATTTTGGGATATTATCAATCATGACCTTTTCGATGTGGTTCAGGAGTCCTTTTCCAACAAAAAAATGCTTCGGGCCTTGAATGCTACTTTCTTAGTCCTTATTTCAAAGAAGGAAGAGGCTAATCAGATGGAATTTTTTAGGCCCATTGCTCTTTGTAATGTGGTCTATAAAATCATCACTAAGCTCCTACCAGAGAGGCTTAAAGTTTTCCTTCCTATGGTTATCTCTAAGGAACAAGGGAGTTTTGTGGCAGGAAAACAAATTTTGGATGGGGTGGTTATTGCTTCTAAAGCTATTCACTCTATGTGTACTTCCTAGCTTTTGGCTTCAGTCAAGATTGGGTTAGATGGTTTCTTAGCTGTGTTACTACTCCTTCCTTCTCGATTCTTCTTAATGGTGAATCGACAGAGCTTTTTGGAGCTTCTAGAGGTCTTCGTCAGGGGGATCCCATATCTTCTTATTTGTCTATCATTATGGATGAGGGACTTGGTAGACTTATCAAGTTTCATGTTTCCCAAAATTTGATTCAAGGATGGCAATGGGGAAATGGTTTGCCTACTCTTTCTCACCTCCAATTTGTTGATGATACTGCTCTTTCTGTGAGAGCTCAAATTCAGGAAGCTAAAGCCTTTAGGCTCACCTTGGATACTTATTTGGCTGTCTTTGGGTAGAAAATTAATGACCACAAGTCCTCTATTTTTTTATTCAACACTCCTAAGCCTATCCAGTGGAGGATTCCTAATATCTTGAGATTTCAAATTGTGTCTCTCCCTCTAACTTACTTGGGGGTCCCTATTGTGGTGGGTAGACAGCCTAGGCTTTTCTAGAAAAGCTTGCTTGAAAAACTTCAACAAAGGGTCAATCATTGGACTCATAGGTGGCTTTCTACTACTGGTAGGGTGACACTCCTTCAATCTGTTATTCGGGCTCTTCCCATATATAGAAGCATGGTTTAGGCTACCCCGATGTATTTTCTTAAGGAATTTGATGCCCTCTCTCATCAATTTCTTTGGAATGGTAATTTGCAACATACCAAATGGAGCCTCATCAATTGGGATACTGTTTGCAGGCCAAAAAAGGAAGGAGGCCTTAGCCTTTGGTCTACTATCTTGTGCAGTCAAGCTCTTGCTGCCAAGCTCTATTGGCGTTGGTGTACTAGCCAGTCTCAGCTTTGGATCCATATCCTATCACACAAGTATTTACCTGCTATTGAACCTTTAGATATTTCCAAGTTTTCTCTTGAGGGAAGATGCTCTATGGTGTGGAATACCCTCAAGATTGGTGCTCACCTGGTGAAGAGAAGTTTATTTTGGATTTGCAACAGAGGCATTGAGGCTCTATTTTGGAGTGATTCTTGGAATGGGCATCCTCCTCTCCTATCCTCTCATCCTCACTTGCAGGCTCTTTGTGATTCTTTCCTTTCTGCTGGATGGAATAAGGTGGCTCATTATAAGGAGGCTTGTAACCTGGGCCTTGTTGTGGGTTATAGATGGAAGAATTCTTCTGATTGGCCTGCGGATGGCTCACAGGGAGATTGGTTGGAACTATCTTAGATATTGGCTTCTAGGGAGTGCAGCTCATTGCAGAAACCTAATGTTTTAGCTTGGGGAGGTGCTTCTTCTGGCAAGTATTCTATTTCTTCTAGGTACCTTGTGTTGACGAAGTAGCTTTTTGGTGAGGTGGAGGTCTCTTGTTGGAAGAAAGTTTGGAATAGTTTTTCATGGCCTAAGTGTAAATTTTACTTTAGATTTTTTTTTACAATCGTTATTTCACTTGGCATAATCTTTGCAAGTGAGGCTTCTAGGGGCCTTCAATCTGTGTTCTCTACCACAATAGTGAAGAGACTGTATCTCACATTTTTTTTCAGTGCCCCTTTGCCAAACAGATTTGGCACTTCTGGTGGAGTGTGTGGGGATGGACATGCTAGCATGTTTCTTTTTTGTCTGAATTCTAGGACCTTTTGGGCCATTCCCCTTCCAAGACTTCTTTTCTTCAGGTTGCTTGGACTATCGGCCCTTCCCTTAATTTATGGCATGTTTGGCTTGAGAGGAATAGGAGGATCTTTCATGATTTGCAGTTTGAGATAAGGCACCTGTGGTGAAAAATTGTTAATTCTCTTCAAGAAACACTCCTAGCTAAATGTGACATTGATGGAGGTTTGGATCCTACTGATGCTGGTATTTACTCTCACCTCTTCTTTCCTCTTCAGGGTTGGTCTCTCTCGATCCACCGCACCCGCTCTGGGAATAGAGCTAAGAAAACCTCTTAGTGTGTTAATCGTTAGGGACATTGGTCTCCTCTTGAGGTGGGCACTCTTAAAATCAACACTGATAGCTTTTCTCGTGGAAATTCTGGTCCTACTAGTATTGGGGGAGTTGGGCGTGATAGTTTTGGTGATATTCAATTTTTGTTTTCTATATACAAGGGTTACCATACTAATAACCTCATGGAAGCCCTGGCTATCTTGGTTGTAGTGGAACAGTGTTGTCAACATGGCTGGAAAAGAATCATCTATGAGACTGTCTCACAGGTGGTTGTGAACTTATTGCATAACATAAACTTTGTGCATGTGGATTGGCATTTGGCTCTAGTTATTTAGTAGATCATTCAATTATGCAATTCTCTAGATTCTGTATCTTTTATGCATATCCCTCGTTAGTGGAACGGTGTGGTTAATTATTTGGCTAAATGAGCCTCTGAGCAGGGGCTAGCTTGGAATATTCTTGATCATAGGATGCTTCCCCTTGATTTATGTCAGATGTTGGTTCAACTTGTGGACCAAGATAAAGCTATGTAGTTCTCTTTGTTTCTTATGTTGTTTAGCTCTCTTTGATATTCAATAAAAAATTTACCCCCCTTTTAGTAGAAAAAAATATTTTAAAAATTTAGTTACTTGTTTGTGTTCATTAATATTTACTGTGAAATTCTATTTAGAAAGTTAACATACTTTCTATAATATTGTCTGTTGTAAATTTATTATTTTTTAATTATTAAAAATATCATAATATATATAATTTCATTAATAATATAGATTAAATAATTATTATTTCCTAATTTTATAAATATAACTTTATTATCATTATTTATTTAATAACACTTTATTATCTAATTATTATTAAAATTTAATTTTAAAATAGAGTTATGAGATTTTTTCCTTACTTTGTCATTTTTACTAATGTACTCCTTTTACTCTATTTTGATGAATCCTTTCCTTCTTCTATGAGATTTTCTTCATTAAGTTTCTTTTGATTTTGATTATATTCTAACCCAATTTTGATTGTCGTTCCATCTTCATTACTTTCCCCTAATGAACTTCCCTATGTTTCTTTATTGACTGACTCTTTCTTCTTTTCTTCTCTCTCATCTTGTAGTTCCATTTTCCCATTACTGTTATCTATTTTTTCTCATGGGACAATCTGTTTAAATTTTGCATGCTAAATTCAATTTCTTTTAATGCAATGTTCTCTCTTTGACAAGCCTTGCATTCTTTTAGCTTTGCTAGTTTAAGCTAATTGTCTTCACTATCCTTCGTTTTCTTTTCTATTTCTCTCTCAATGTTTTCATTTCTCTTTGTGCTTTTCTTTGTCCTATTGGTTCTCTTTTTTCTGTTTGTTTTTTTATGTCCCATTATCCTTCCTTTTGTTTATTTTTTTTTATGTTCCTTTCTGTTTTTGTTTAACTGCGAGATCTCCTCCTTTTCTATTAATACTCCTGTTGGTTCTCTTTCTTCTGTTTGTTTTTTATGTCCCATTATCCTTCCTTTTGTTTATTTTTCTTTATGTTCCTTTCTGTTTTTGTTTAACTGTGAGATCTTATTTCCTCCTTTTGCTGATGCTGATACTCCTAAGTGCCTCTTTTAAATTCAAGATTTTATGTTCATTGTTCAGATTGGGTTTAATAAATCCATTAATTACTCCTTCAAATTTTGTAAAATTCAGTTCATATATTGATCCATTTGTTATAATCTTTATTGTAATGAAACCCTTAAGACCTAATTTTGTATCCAATAACAATTTAATATTACTAAATTTGTGGAAACCTATTTCCATTTCTATTAAATTTTCTATAGATTTACCAATTTTAATTAAGATTTTGATATGATTTAATTCCGGAGGATAGCTTTTACATTTAAGGCATTTACGTGCATTATATGTCCTGATGTTTTCATCGCTCCAATTTGGTTCCGAAGGTAAATTTTTTACTGAATATTCTTTATAAAAATAGTATGAATTTGATAATAATTTATTCCTAAACTCAATTTACATACAATGAACAATTAAAAAAAGTTCTAATACATACCTATTGCTAATAGATCTTTTTAATCTTCCTACCAATTTTGAGAATAACTTGCATTGTCCACTCCAATAAGCAAATACACTTAGCTCTGAGCACTCCTGCCTTTTGTTCTCTTTGTATCTATCACTTATCACTTATGATCTGGATATGTGAGTATTATTTTAGGTTTTCTAGGGTTCCTATGATTGAAGGGTTCCTGATCTTTCTTTTTGTCACTTGCTGACAACCATTATCGTCTCCCTCTGGATTAGCCAGAACTTGGTTCTGTTTTTCTTGCATTTTGATAATTTCCTTATTCCTCACTGCATGAAGCTTCTTTAGGGTTTTGAATGTTTCTTTCATTTGTCCATTGCTATCTTCTGGATTTATGGATAGGATATCGAATAGGTTTCTGGTGCTAACAAAGAGAGGCTTCGAACAATGATTGTACTAGGATTTGGAGAGAATCGACCATTTCTGTGTGTCTGACCTTGTCCTTGTCCTTTTAGGATACATGTCTACTTCTTGATTTATGCCAGCAAGAATTTTCTGGGTAAAGCGTTTGTAATCTGCTTTTTTTTCTCTGGTTTCTTTTTTATGAAAATCTCACCATTTTTTAATTTTCAGCTATAAAAGACTAATATTATTAAAGTTTATAAATATTTTTTTAAAAATATATATAAACTATGAATATTTTACATAGAATTTGAAATATGTCTTCAATAATTTTGAAAGAAAGATTATGTTTTGAATTATACTGAACTTCTTAAATCAGATTGATAATCAAAACCTATCATAACATCTAATTAAAAATATAAAATTCATTCAATTTTTGTAGAACTCTACATATTTTATTAAGTCAAAAGAATCATTCATACTGACTTGTTAAGATCGAGCAGCATCTAATTCTTTGGGTCCTATCATAGAAATGATATACTCCTACCACCCATATTTTAGTTAGTTAATGGAATCAAAATTGGTCAAGTATATAATTGTAAATTTTGAGTAATAGTGGATAAAGAGCATTGGCTTAAGAGGAAAAGTATTTAATCAAAATCCTACAGACAAAATTTATCAACTAATTCTTCATTATTGTCTTGCCCGAATATACATAATGTTGCCTCTATTCAAAATCAGCTTATCTTCATCTAAGACAGGATGGGATGATAAGTCTTCCCAAAATATTCCTGAAAGACCGTACCTACTTAGACAATATTAATGATTTCTATACAACTTAATCTTGATTCTTATGAAAAGAAGAAATGTAAATATTCTTAAATTCTAAAATATTCATATCTCAAATTAATTTATAACAAAATATATGATAGACTTATTTTATACACAATTATTTTTATTATTTTTATTATAAATTTAAACTCTGAAATATAGATATTCTTCAGGCTTTTTACTAAAATGTTCTGTAAAATTCTCTCACAATTTTTCTTTATAAAAATATTTAAATATTAATCTTTTTTTTTTTTTTTAAATATCAAGCATTAGCAAGACAAAAGGAAATGTTACATTATCCATGAAATAACAAATACTGAGAGAACGTCAGTACAGGGACCACCAAAAAAGAAAAGAAAAAGTGTAACCTGGGACAGCTACACCAAGAGCAGTTGAACAACTGAAAAGTATTAAAAGGAAGCCTCCTCTAAGAAGAAGATTGGGAGGTAGGGGGAGATACCAAGGCTTGCACAGACATTTTCTCATTATGCGCAACATCCTCCCTTTATCATTAGTGATCAGCTTCCTGAATTTGCTCTCTTTGATCTTCAAGATCGCTGTATCCTGCAATGACAAGTCATGGTAAATGAATTTCCTTTAAATATATCATTATTTCTCAATTTCCAAATAGACCAAAGTAATAGAACAGAAAAATTAGACAACTGCAAGCTTTGCAGCTGTGCACAACATTCCCAGAAAGTGGGTTTTCAATATATTTGATTAAGTCAAAAGATGGTCCAAACTTCTATGGCAAAGGGGCATTCCAAGAATACATGAAATACAGATTCATTCTGGTGACAAACTTTACACAGATTGGGTTCCCCGTAGGGTTTTTTGAAAGGGAGCTTATGCAGAAGAAATTTCCAAAGGAAGCAAGAGAGTTTTGGTTGAATAGATCTCTTCCATATATTAGTAAACCATTTCTTCCAATAACAAACAGAGCGGTTTAGATGCCAGACAAAGTTACAATGAATAAAGATGCAATCGTTATGAGTAAGAAGGGAGTACAACAGTTTAGCTTTGACCTTAGTCAATGGCCAGGAATCAGGCCAGGTTAAATCCATTGAGCAATTATTGGGGTCACAACAATCCTAAAAGCCTCCACTATAAGGTCATACTTGTCCCTCAACTCCTCCCAAGAGATAAGACTCCTTTCTCTTATAATATCGTTAAAAGTCCTTAAATGTAGCTATGCCTTAGGCCTCCCATTATTTAGCCGAACAGCCTTGCACACTAGCCAAGGGCTTATCTCCATGTATCAGATTCCACCAGAGGGATTTATACAACCTTTATCTGTCAGCAACTCTCTAACAGACTTCTAGCACTTCCATAAAGATTTGAAGACAATGGAATCTTCAACATTGAAGTTAATGTCAAGAGATATAAGATCACCAAATGCAAAGTTATACCATTATTTAGAATGATAAGGAGAGGCTCTATAAATATTGTGCCTAATAATAACTTTCCAAGGTTCATCTCCTACTGAAGGCTTTGCAATCCATTTAGTAGCAAGAGCAAGATCCTGAGTCTTAAGATTTGTTGACCATGTCATGTTGGCAAAATGCATTTAAAAGGTGGCAAAATAAAATATGTTTGATTGATAGCAAGAAAAGGTGGTAAGTGTTTATAGTGTAAGGGTGCAGTTCCATGAGCAAGCAGGTGGTCTCATGAGAAAAATATAATTGTGTTATGGGATTATTCAAAATCTTCTCCTAAAAAGTAGAAGCCCTTCATTTTTCTGAAGTAGGTGAAAAAGGGGTGGGGCTCCAGCTTAGGAATGTTTTTTTCCATTTGTCAATAATTTATATTTTAGTTTTTTAATTAAAATGTAGTTTTAGAGGGAATTTCAAATTTCAGCTTATTTTTAATGCACATCTTCCTTAAATTATGAAGCTAAAATATTGAAATATCATAAATCATGGGACCGCTAACTTTAAAATATTTGCTAAAAAATAGCAAGCAACTTCCGCTCTATTTTGTAGGAAGCCCCCTTCCATGGGACCCCAGCCTAAGATTATTTTTTAACACAACAATTTGTATTGTAGGAAGCCCCCTTCCATGGGACCCCAGCCTAAGATTATTTTTTAACACAACAATTTGTAAACGTGGTACATATTGAATAAAGGTAGAATTAAAAGTCAATCACTGTAACATATTAAACAAACACTGTACGTGGTCTTAAATACTCATCTGCATGTCTTGCCATGTGTTGGATTTCTGTGGCAGATTTGAAATAGCTTTAAAATATGATTTTCTTTGAGGGGGATTTTTGGTTAAATGATTTTCACTATGTAAAAGAAAATTTTGTTGCTATGAACTAGAAATACATTTTTGGCAACGTATGAAATTTCTTTCTTTGCAAATTTGTTAAAGAGATCAGTTTGATCTTTGGCATTTTGGTCATTATGAAAAAGTCTTGTCTTCTCTGCAAAGTGGTGAATTTTTTTTTTGATGAAAGTGATCTTCAGCATATGGTTGTTTGTGATATTCGATATGTGGAAGAAGGGCTATTGTTTAAAGGTTTCTTTTGGAAAAACTATGCATTTATCTTGCTAATGTGAAAAATTTTAAGGTTTTTTTCATAGGGTAAAGTTTTCATATATATACTAATTTCTTTATTCTCATGTTATTGCATGAGTAACTGTGGGCAAAAACTTAAAGCTCTATTAAAGATTAAAAAGGTTTTCCATAAGGGCTTCTGTGTGAATCAAGAATAGTGAAGGTAAAAAGATAATCTGGAAAATAGGTATGCATACTTGGCAAGATCTTTTCCCTTGAAAGAAGATAATTTGTTTTCTTCTTTTTCAATTTCAAAAAGAAATCAAACAAGGTTTTTAAAGAAATTTTTTACACAATGAAATAAGTAGAAGTGTTGTTTCAAAGAAGAAAAATTTTCTCTTCTATTTCAGTTTCGAATTAAAAAGAGAAAATCATAGTTAGTTTATGAATAAGGCATAGAAATTTGTTTTAAAAAAAAAGAGAAAGGGTTTCAAAGAAATTTTGTTTCTAAAAGTCTTCACTCATTTTTCCTAAAAGAACTTCTTCAGATCTAGTCTTTTTAAAGCCATACTTTTTAAAAACTGTAGATGATAGTTTTGTTTCGAAAAAAATAAAAATGGAAAATCCAGAATGATTAACACTAATTTTTCAAAGGAAAAAATGTTTTTCATGGATAATAGTTTCAGTTTTTTATAATGGGGTCATTTTTCAATCCTAAAATGGCATTCTATAAAGATTTTGTTTTGGAGTCCTTTGAGGGTTTCAAACCTAGAATACTATTTGCATAGTTCGGAAATGGATATGACTGATAGTTTATAAGACATGGAAAAATCGAGACTTCACTATTTGAAGTTGGTTTTTAAAACAACATTTCAAAAGAGTTTTTGAAAAAGAACCTAACTAGTTCAATTGGTTCTGTAACCGATTCACTTCAAAAAATTTCTCTCTATATAGAGAACATTGTAAAATTTGAATAAGCAGTGTGTGAAAAAGGAATTGAAAGAGACACATATACATTTTGCGAAAGATTTGAAAATAGTTGTATTTAAAAACTATATTATAATCTTGTATACATGTATAGATGCAACATATACATTTGTATGTGTATATGAGATTGTAAGAATAGCATGAGATAGAAAGGGTTGAACACCTCGAGCAGTTCCTGCTACTGATTATAAAGGAATTGAAGCAATAAAGATTATAGCTTCATGAAGTGGTTTTTCTCCTTATGACAAATCTCATTTGAGGAATTTTGAGGGTTTTCCACTCGGCAAAATCCATGTCTCTATACTTTGTGAGTTGGTATTTTATTTCTTTTAATGGTGAATGCTTTTAATTTCTAGTACTATTTTATATTCAGCTATCTATGGTTAAAGGATTGAAATTAGTATTTTGAATTCAATTTACATAGTTTTGATTCACCCTCCCCCCCCCACAACTCTAACACTTCCAACAAGTGGTATTAGAGCACATGATTCCTTTTAGGAATTGTTCCAGGTATATTATTTGAAAGTTATGGTACAAGCTGAAGGAACTTCCCTTAATAGGGCTCCGCTATTTGATGGAAACGATTATGTTTTTTGGAAAGTAATGATGGAGGCATTTATACACTCTTTAGATGTAAGAATGTGGGATGTTGTTATTACATAGTATATTGTCCCACCAATAGTCTCTACTGATGCAAATGATAAACTAACACTTGAGTTGGATAAGAAGGCAAGATATGCCCTTCTTTGTGGTCTCACAAAAGAAGTTTTTGCTAAAGTTTTCTATTGCAAGTCAGCAAATGACATTTGGGTCAAACTTGAAACAATCTATCAAGGAGATGAAAAAGTAAAAGAATCCAAACTTCTAACCCTCAAAACACAGTTTGATAATTTGAAAATAAATGAAGATGAAACTATTGCAACATACTTCTTAAGAATTGATGAAGTAGCAAATGCTAGAAAGGGTCTAGGTGATAGATAGAAGAACGTGATATAGTTTCAAAAGTCATTAGGCCAGTATTACCTAAATTTGAAACTAAAATATCTACATTAGAATAAAAGAAAAGCTTTTCAAAAATGACCCTGCATGAATTACAAGAAACTCTAATTGCATATGAAATGAGGATTAGCAATCAAACTAGTTCCTTATCAAAAGAAACAACCTTTAAGGCTGAAAAACATGATGAGAGTGATTCAGACCTAACAGATGCTTTAGAAGCATTGCTAGTTAGAAGAATGAGAAAAAAGTACAAAGAAAAACCTAAATGTTTTAGCTGTGGTCAGTTAGGACATTTTGCTACAAAATGTCCAAATGTTGAACTAGAAGATTGTGATGAGAAAACTGAAATTTTTTCTAAAAGGAAACCTTGGGATTAAAACAAAAGATTCAAAGATTTCAAAAAGAAAAGTTTTCTATCTAAAGAAAATTCAAATGAAGGTTCTAGTGATATTGATGAAGAAGGGGAAAGAATGTTCTTGGTTGAAATAGTCCATGACCCTAAACCTGAAACTAGTCAATCTGAATCTTCATTTGATTTAGATAAAGAAATAGATCTTGAAGAGGAACTTCTAAAGTCTTTGTAGGAAATTAAAAGATTAAAGAAGTTAATTTCAAATCATGAAATTGAAAATCAAAAACTTTAGGATGAAGTAAAAGAAGAAATTCTAATTATAGAAAATAAAAAATTCTTACTTGAAGTAAAGGATAAGAAATTGATTTCTTTGCAAAGCTCATTCAAAGAGTCCTCAAATTAGAAAACCAAATTCTTCTTTAATGGTTATTGTTTCAACTATAATTTTTTTTGGGCACAAGGCTATTTTCTATGAAAACATCACAAATCAAGACAAATTAAAAATTATCAGGTGTTTTAGATGTTTTCACTACGGCCATTATGCAAATCAATAAAAATTGAATTTGAGACCTAAACAGATCTAGAAGCAAGTAAAGACAATTGAAAGGTACTTAATTATTGAAACAACACTATTTGCTCAAAAACCTGCAACATGGGTTTTGGATAGTGGTTGTTCACACCATATGACTAGGTGTAAAAGCAAATTCAAAACCTTGAAATATTTTGATGGAGGGTTTGTGCATTTGGTGATAATCCAAGAGCCTATATAACAGGAAGAGGCTCAATAATTTTAAACAAGGATACACCAATTCATGATGTATACTTTATTGAAGGCTTAAAACATAACGTTTTGAGTGTTAGTCAAATTTTTGATAGTGGGTACTCTATTTCTTTTAATGCAAAAGGATGCTATATCAAAAATGGAAGGGATAGAGTCATTGAAAGTGGGTTAAGAACAAGTAGAAATCTTTATAACCTAATTGATTGTACTATTCAAGAAACTTCATTGGTCAATACTTGTCTTATGAGTCAAGTAGAAGAGAATTGACTATGGCATAAGAGATTGGGACATCTAAATTGTGATAATCTTGCTAGAATTAGTAAGAATAGAAAGTCAGAGGACTACCACAAATAACCAAAGCAACAAATATTTGTGAAGAATGTGTTAAAGGAAAACAAACGAGATTATCTTTAAAAAAAAAAAAAATTACTTGTCAAATAGGTCACTTGAGTTGGTACATACTGATCTATGTGGTCCAACTAAAACTACTTCATTAAACGATGAGAAATATTTCATATTGTTCATAGATGATTATTCAAGGATGGTTTGGGTAACATTTCTGAAATATAAATCAGAAGCTTTTGACCATTTTAATTTTTTTAGAAAAATGGTAGAAAGAGAGACTAATTTAAAACTAAAATGTTTAAGATCAGATAGGGGAGGAGAATTCACCTCTCAGGAATTCATTGAGTATTGTGAAAAATGTGGCATAAAAAGACAACACTTTACTGCTAGGACACCACAACAAAATGTTGTAGAAAGGAAAAATAGAACTATAAAAGAAATGACAAGGATCATGTTGAATGAAGTAAAACTTCTTGATAAATTTTGGAAAGAAACTATTCATATAGCTATCTACATCCTAAATAGAGCACAAATCAAAGTTAGAACAGCTTATACTCCATATGAATTATGGAATGGAAAAACAACAAATGTCAAGAATTTCAAGATTTTTGGAAGTAAATGTTTTATCAAAAAGAATGATGATTCTTTAGAGAACTTCAACTCAAGATATGATGAAGGGATTTTTCTTGGGTACTCCACACATAGCAAAGGTAATAATTGCTATAATAAAAGACTAAACAAAATTGTAGAATTCATAAATGTAATATTTGATGAAAGTTCTGTGTAGTAATTACAAAGAAGATCATGAAGATTCATCTTTCTATAAATCAAAAACTTTTTATGATGAACATCCTGAAAATGATTAAACTAATCTTGTTGATGAAATTGAACTTGTTGATGAAGTTGAACTAGAAAATTGTTCAAGTCCCAAAATAACAAGTGTTGGTTCAAGAATAAAAACTTCTTCTAGAATAATAGCTAAGAGACATCCTGAGTCTCAAGTTATTGGAGATATAGAAAAAGGGATTTTAACTAGAAGAAAAGCCAAAATAGGTGAAAAAGTGAATATTGCTAAACATTTTTTCTTGATATCAGATTTTGAACCAAAGAGTGTTGTTGAAGCTTTATTAGATTCCTATTGGAAAAATGCTATGCAAGAAGAAATAAATCACATAGAGAAAAATAAGACTTGGGAACTTGTTCCTAGCCCTAGTGACAAAAATGTCATAGGCAGAAAATGGATATTCTGTAACAAACTGAATGAAGATGGAAAAGTGGTTAGGAATAAAGCCAAATTTGTTTGCAAAGGTTATGCTCAGCAAGAAGAAATTGACCTTGGTGAAACCTTTGTACCAGTTGCAAGGATGGAATCAATTAGAATCTTTCTTGCATATGCTAGTTATAAAAAAATCATTTTTTACCAAATGGATGTCAAAACTACATTCTTCAATGGGTATCTTGAAGAGGAAGTCTATATGGAACAGCTAGAAAGGTTTGAATCTCTTGACGAACCTGTTATGTTTACCAACTCAAAAAGGCACTTGGTATTCTAGGTTGGATAAATATTTAATTGCAAATGGATTTTCTCGTGGAAAGGCAGATAGTACTTTGTATATCAAATTCATAAATGATGACATTTTGGTAATAGAAATCTATGTGGATGATATTATTTTTGGGTCTACTAATCATGAGTTTGGAAAACATTTTTCAAAAATAATGGAATCTAAGTTTGAAATGTCATTGTTAGGTGTGCTCACATTTTTCCTTGATTTGCAAGTCTCAACTTGAATATGGACTATTTTTTTGACAAACAAAATAAGCGAGAGAAATATTGCAAAAGTTCAATATAGCTGACTATAAACTAGTAAGTACTCTTACGGAGATAGGCTGCAAGCTAACAAAGAATGATGGCTCACTTTCAGTAAATCAAACTCTCTATAGATACATGATTGGATTTTTGTTATATCTTATAGCATCTAGACCTGACATAATGCAAGTAGTATGTATGGTGTCAAGATTTCAATCTGATCCAAAAAATCTCATCTAAATGCAATGAATAGAATACTAAAATGCATTCAAGGCACACTTGATTATGATTTATGGTATCCTCACAGAAATGATTTTACACTTTTTGGTTATACTGATGCAGATTGGGGTGGATCTAATGATAAAAAGAGCACCAGTGGTGCAGCTTTCTTTCTTGGTGAGTGCTTAGTTGTCTGGCATAGTAAAAAATATGATTGTGTCACTTTATCAGCTTTTGAATTTGAATATGTCGCTACTATAGCATGATGTACTTAGTTAATTTGGATGGATTATCAATTATCTGATTTGGACATTCAAGTTTCAAAACCTATTTCTATCATGTGTGATAACATGAGTGCTATTCATTTGAGCCAAAATCTAGTAATGCACTCATGCACAAAAAATGTTGCCATTAAACTTCATTTTTTGAGAGATAAAGTTCTTAATAATGAATTCAAACTGGTTTATGTGCCTACTCAAGGATAGGTGGCAGACATTTTTACAAAAGCTCTACCTAGAGAACTATTTGAACAGTTAAGAACTCGATTGGGAGTCTTCTCTCAATCAATTTTGGTATAAGACTCTTGCTAATAAATATTATGTGTTAGGTTTCTACTCCTATCACAAAAATTAGTCATGAAAAGTAGATGGTCAAATTTTTTGACGTAAAAATTTTGGGGGAGTAATTAACATTATTTTTATAGTTCTCAAATTTGGTTCTTAGCATTGTATGATGGTTCTATTCTCAGATTTAGTTCTAGCATTATTTTGATAGTTCTCAAATTTGGTTCTCAACATTTTATGATGGTTATGTTCTCATATTTGGTTCTTGATGGTTGATGGTTCATGTTTCCTTGTTCTTTGTGGTTCAACATATCAGCATATTTTGGTTCATTATCTTGCATGTATAGGTTGAAACTTGTTTTTCAAATTTTTATATGTTCCACCTTGTATATATGAGATTGTGAAAAAAATTTCCTTAAAAAATGGGGGAGATTGTTGACCATGCCATGTTGGCAAAATGCATTTAAAAGGTGGCAAAATAAAATATGTTTGATTGATAGCAAGAAAAGGTGGTAAGTGTTTACGGCATATCACATGGCATATATAATGAGATTATTTTTTAACATAACAATTTGTAAATGTGGCACATATTGAATAAAGGCTGAATTAAAGGTCAATCACGATTGATGTTTTGATGAAAACATATTAAACAAACATTGTACATGGTCTTAAATGCTCATCTATATGTCTCACCATGTGTTGGGATTTTGTGGCAAATTTGAAATAACTTTAAAATATGATTTTCTTTGTGGGCAATTTTTTGTTAAATGATTTTCACTATGTAAGAGAAAATTTTGTTGCTATGAACTAGAAATACATTTTTGGCAGCATATGAAATTGCTTTCTTTGCAAATTTGTTAAAAAGATTTAGTTTGATCTTTGACATTTTGGTCATTATGAAAAAATATTGTCTTCGTTGCAAAGTGGTGAGTTTTTTTTTTAATGAAAGTGGTCTTTGGCATATGGTTGTTTTGATCTTCGACATGTGGAAGAAGAGCTATTGTTTAAAGGTTTCCTTTGGAAAAATTATGCATTTATCTTGCTGCTATGAAAATTTTTAAGTTTTTTTTCATAGGGTAAAGTTTTCATATGTATACTAATCTCTTTGGTCCCATGTTATTGCATAAGTAACTATGGGCAAAAACTTAAAGCTCTATCAAAGATTAAAAAGGATTTCCATAAGGGCTTGTATGTGAATCAAGAACAACGATGGTAAAACGATAATCTAGGAAAAATGTATGCATCCTTGGCAAGATCTTTTCCCTTGAAAGAAGATAATTTGTTTTCTTCTTTTTCAGTTTCAAAAAGAAATCAAACAAGGTTTTTGAAGAAATTTTTTACACAATGAAATAAGTAGAAGTGCTATTTCAAAGAAGAAAAAATTTCTCTTCTATTCCAGTTTCGAATTAAAAAGAGAAAAACATAGTCAGTTTATGAATAAGGCATAGAAATTTGTTTCAAAAAATAAGAGAAAGGGTTTTGAAGAAATTTTTTTGGTGAAAATCTTCATTCATTTTTCATAAAAGAACTTCTTCATATCTAGTCTTTTCAAAGGCATATTTAAAAAAAAGTATAGATAACAATTTTCTTTTGACAAAAATTAAAAGTGGAAAATCCAGAATGATTAACACTAATTTTTCAAAGGCAAAAATGTTTTTCATTGATAACAATTTCAGTGTTTTATAATGGGGTCATTTTTGGATCCTAAAATGGCATTCTATAAAGATTTTGTTTTGGAGTCCCTTGAGGGTTTCAAACCCAGAATACTATTTGCATAGTTTGGAAACGGATATGACTAATAGTTTATAAGACATGGACAAACCGAGATTTAACTATTTGAAGTTGGTTTTTTAAAAAAACATTTCGAAGGAGTTTTTGTAAATGAAGCTAACTAGTTCATTTGGTTTTGTAACTGATTCAGTTTGAAAATTTTCTCTATATATAGAGAACATTGCAAAATCTGAATAAGCAGTGTGTGAAAAAGGCATTGAAAGAGACACATATACATTTTGTGAAAGCTTTGAAAAGATTTGTATTTAAAAGATATATTATAATATTGTATACATGTATAGATGCAAAATATAAATTTGTATGTGTATATGAGATTGTAAGAATAGCAAGAGAAAGAAAGGGTTGAACACCCTGAGCAGTTCTCGCTGCTAATTGTAAAAGAATTGAAGCAATACATATTACAGCTTCACAGAGTGGTTTTTCTCCCTATGACGAATCCCATTTGAGGAATTTTGAGGGTTTCCCTCTTGGCAAAATCCATGTCTCTATACTTTGTGAGTTGGTATTTTCTTTATGTGCATGGTGAATGCTTTTAATTTCCAACACTATTTTATATTCAGCTATGAATGGTTAACAAATTGAAATTAGTATTTGAATGAAATTTATATAGTTTTGATTCAACACCTCCCCCCCCCCCAACTCAAAACTCTAACACTTCCAACAAGATTCTTGAGACCAAGCCCTACTAACTATTTATCCATGGTGTGCCAATTCCAGTTAACCTAATGCCTCCCCCTACCACCATAACAAGTTCCTAATAGATTTTTGTAAGTATTCAAATTGATGGGGATTGAATATGCAAGCTGAAGAAAAATAGATAAAATATGGAGAAAGAATTTTCTCACAGATTTTAAATCTCCTTGCTAATGATAGATATCTATTATTTCATTTATTCAACTGGAAGTCCACCTTCATCTTCAACCATTCCCACATGCTTTTAAGAATAACTACACATTAATCTTGCTTATTTTCCATATTACAAACTTAAAAATTATAATAATATCATAATAAAAAAAGTCTTGATATCATTAGTAATGGATTTCATTTATCAAATTAATGATTCATTCACAAAACATTGATTGAAACTTGAATGTTTCTAGTGAAAATTTAATACAACATTTATAGTCTTGGAATTTATTTGAAACTTGATTCCTTTTATAAAGTCAACAGTGAAAAAGATTTATTATCTTAATAATTCATTATTCAAAAGATACGTACTAAAATAGAATGAACCACAGATTAAGTTCACAGCCAAAGATATTATTTTTTGGTATAGTACAACAAGAGATAACATTATTGTACAAGTCACTAGATTGCATGGACTACTACATATACAATATCAATTTGAGGATCACTATAATAAAATGTTATCTAAAATATCATTTACATTTTCTCAATTTAAATAGCATTTATATAGAAAAATAAAAACTTATGGCTTCATCACTAGCACCCAAAGTGAACCCATTAAATATATATTTAATGAGGATTTCTTTTATAAATGATAATTTAAAGTTCAAATAATTTTTAAAAAGAATAAAACATTCACAGATATCTATCTAGAAAATGGAGGAAATTCCTAGATTGATGAGAGCTACAAAAGCTAGCAATTAACATTATCATTTTTGGGTGCTTTTTAAAACAAAGCAAACCAAAAAGTATTTATATAATTCTTGCACAAGGCATGTATACTAAGAAGGGAAATTATTAGAAAGATCTAGAATGTATTAGATATTAGGACTCTCTACCAATATTAATGGGAATTATATTATTATGTCTAGATTTCAGTGTTAATGGGAGATCATAAGACTTGAATCACACTCAATTGAATCATTGTGAAGGAGCAATGCCATCTTCAAATGGCCAACCAGAGAACCTCCTAAAAAGACTTCATTTCCATGCTTAGATTCATTTAATCTAAGTATTAAGCATCTATATTACTAATAATAACTCCCTAAATCAAAACTAATTGGTTGCAAAAATTGATGCCTAGCTATGCAACATGCCTAATTCTAAGAATTAAGCATTATTAGTCAATCGAAAATAATCAATATTAACCTATTAACTGTACCAATTGGTGAAATAAGAGTCACAACTCTTAATGGAATAGACAATAATCAACGTAACAGACAAAATAGCTTGAAATCATACACAATATGAACCCTAGGTAGGACTTCTAATAAATCATTTACCTCAACACATATATGAATGATAGAGCCATACTTGTATTCTTCAACACCTCTTAAACTTTCAAAATGAGATTTAGAAACGCTCCCCAAGCCTTGATCTTCATAAACAACTTAGTATCCAAAACAATAATAAAAACTAGCATGTCAGAATAAAAAGTTCATCCCCTATTTGTAAAACTTATTTCTGCCTTAATAAAAAAGAACCCCCAAAAATGGGAACATAAACTAAAGAAAACATCATAATGGAGAACTTTCAACAATGCAACTAGAATACAGAGAAGACCACAAAAACTTATAAAAATTTTTCTTCATGAAACAAATCTCCACCTCTATAAGAGACGATTCCACATCCATAAGAACCATAAAAGTAAAAGAATCAAACTAAATGTGTCAAACCTTCACCATGTCTAATAGAACATACCTCACCTCATCAAAGATAAGAAAAACCTAATAGTCTACTTGAAATTCAACCAAAAAAAAAATATTATACTTGAGCTTCAACCAAAAATAACCATTGATCGAGATGAGCACCTGAAAACTCTTTGAAAATAACTTGTCACTAGCAAAATAAAAGACGTTTAGCCTTACCAGCTAAAATTTATAGTCTTAGAAATAGAAAAATAAAAATATCCCTAAAAATGGTAGATAATTCCATGGCAACCCAGTCCCAATAGGCCAAAAAACATTATATACAATATTAAAATAGACACCTTTTTTAGGCTCATAACAAGAAGAGTTGAAAACCAATAAGAATTTCTCAAGCCCCACCAAGAGCTGGAGCATCACATTCTCATAAATGAAAATAAATTTAGGAAATTTTTTCACAAAAAATATGTCACCAAATTCACAAGTGTAGAAAGTAGAGACATAGAAAACTAAAGTAGAAAACACATAATCTAGTGTACTACTACACAAAAAATATATATTGTATTGACTTGAACATTGTTAAATAATAAAACAAGGTTCACCTAGAATATGTCCACCAAATAAAAGGTCCATATTAATGATATCTAGTGATTAAAACTCAATATGCAATCCCTTACAGCTCAATACTACTTGCAAGAAGCAATTTTTGCATCACACCTTATGGAAAAATCCCTAACCCTAAACCCTTTTATACAATTATTTTTGCAGCTTTTGGGTTATAGTTAATTACAAACATCACATTACATTGCATAAATGTTGGACACAACATCAGCTATTCATAACATGTACATACACCATAAAAAATTATCGTTTTGAATAGCTTCTTATAGTTCTAGGAGGAACTAGGGGTGAGTACTAGTTTTCATTAAAATGTATTTATAATCAATGTTAGAATATCAGCATTGAAGCCTTGATCCATGTGGTAGATGAGAAGATAGGTATACAATAAATGTTAGCCAGGTTTACATATTAGAGGTGTTAGATTGGCTAGTGGATTTAGTCTATGATATGATCTATCCACATGTTGAAATTAATATATTCCAACAACAAGATATCTCAACAAAAGCACCACTAATTGTGACTTAAAAAATAATTCCAAGGTTTCCCCCAATTGGAAGTGCAACCACACCATACAACCATCAAATTAAATCACCATTGTTAGAAAAGTGATGCATGACCAAGGTAAAAAGATGCCATAAGAAACCATGAATAAAGAGTCCAATACATCTTGACCAAACTTAACTAGATGAGATATGTTTAACAACCTTTTGCTGATAATAATAGGGGAGTTCCAAGATAAAACCTCTATGAAATTATTAATAAAACAAGTCTCCCTCCACAAAAAATGATAGGAGAGTCATTAAAAAGGTTGCTACTGAGTAGAGCCAAGTGACCATAATCACAAAATAGTTTGTCTTTAAACAATGAGCTCCTTGAAGTGAGAGCCAATTTAATGTACACCAACATCTGACATAAAATGTCTTTGATAATAGAAATTCCCATTCCATGATTTCGCACAAATTCACCTCCATTGGAAGAGTCGCTAGCAATAGAATCCGTTGTAAGCCCCTAACCTTTCAAATAAAGCAACCACACCAACAAAGAAAAAGACTACGTGAGAAACATAAGATAAAGCGAAAATGCCTACTATATGTTGTGTACAAATATAACTAAATTTTTTAATATTTAAAACTAAAAACAACCAATAGATCTTCATAGAAAAAATTAGCCAAAAAAACTTTGAAATCCTAGCATTCAACATAGATAGGAAGATAGACTAGAGACTCTACACATAGAACAAACATAAACATCTGAACTAGAGTTAGACGTGAGACTCCACACATAGAACATATATATATACACCTTCCCCAGAGTTAGGGAGAGCCAAATGATGTTTATCTAATAGAGTGTGCAATATTTGGAAAATTTTATTCTCCCATCTTTGAATAAGAAGACATGAGAAAGTTAATGTGATTTTGAAAAAAATAAAACATCCAGTGGATACTTTAGGAAAAAATAATAATATCATATCAAGAGCACACAATTACTAAATCTTTCAAAACACCAAAATATGACACTAGAAATCCTTCACAAACTACTGCCATTGAAAAATAATGTTTTCTCTTTCTTCAAAACCAGCAATCCTATCCTTAAAAACATAGAAGAAAAAGAAAACAGAAAGAGGAAAACTTTTCAACCTACAAACATATAGTGTTTTATACACCTAAAAAAAATATCACAACCCATGAATCTAAATGTGCTTTGATACTATGCCAAGAAATTAAAAATAGAATAGAACATATTTATATCACACAAAAAAATCATAACATAAATAGAACAAAGAAAATAAGATTTATTGTATTCATTCATAATCTTTGTGATTACAATTACATCAACAGTGGTTATGTCTCTAATTTATAGAGACTCTTAGAAACTATACAAGTAGAAGAAGGTTCTAGGTTTCACTCATGTTGATGATTGCATGAGAGGTAAAGTCTAGTCCTCTAGAAGATGTGGCCTAATATTCTACATAAATCTCAAGAATGTGCAACAAATCATAAAATTTAGTTGAGTAAACTTTGCATGCGGAGATGTGAGGAAATTTTATCTATTAATTAACAATTGATATTCTTTCCTCTCTGAAAATATTTTGTTTCCCTCCCACCATAAACGCCACACCATTGCTAGAGGAACTATTCTACAAATTCTATCACTCACTTCCAACACTCTTCAGAGAAATTACAATTTACAAGAAAATAATTAGTATCCTCCAATTCCTTACCACACATCACACACAAGAATCTATTTTCTATGCCAAATTTGGGAAGTCTTTCATTTGTTAAGATTCCATTCTATAAAGCTAGTCACAAGAAAGCTCTTTCTTTTGATAAAGCAACATGATGCCAACGAAAGATAAATTTTCACTTACCCCTCAAGACTCATCCATGGAACAAGGATATATAACCCTCCTTCATTGAATATCTCCCATTGGAGCTTTTCTCCCAAATTGATGTGTGCCCTTATTATTAAGGTTTGTACTATAGAATTATGTTTAGATTTCACTTATATACATGTAAGATAGGAGTGGATTATAAGTCTTCCCAGAATTCTAGTGAATTTCATTAATAGTGGATTTCTTTTATATTATTTCATTCAAATTAATGATTCATTCAGAAATCATTGATTCAAAATTTGAGTGCTTGTTCTAAAATTTCAAATACAACATTTATAATCATACATCAAAAAATTTATTTGAAACTTGAATCTTTTAATGAAGTAAACAGTGACAAAGATTTTTTCTCTTAATAATTCTTTTTGAACAAATTATATATTAGTTATTTGAAATAGTAAAGAAAGACATATTGTTACAAAGATAACAATATTTTACAAGTCACTTTAAGGCAATGTGAATAGTGCATTATGGATTATATATATAGTACCAATTTGAAGACCATAGTCAACAAGTCTTTAAAGATAGAATTATTTTACAAAAATGTTATCTAGAATATCATTTATATTTTCTCATTTAAATAGCATTTCTATAGAAAAAGAAAAACATATGACTACATCACGTGAATCCAAAGTGAAGTCAGTGAAAATATATTCTATGTAGATTTTTTAAAATTAATGATAGTTCAAAGGGTAAACAAAAAAAAAGAAAAAAGAAAAAACATTCACAAATATTTATCTGAAACATGATACAATCACTTAAAAAATTCCACTTCGTAATGATAAAACTACAATTTACTACAAGAGCAGTTAACATTTTCATTTTTGAGACCTTTTCAAAAATATGAAATGAGAAAGTATATATATAATTGTTCAATAGGAACATATACTAAGAAGGGAAATTATTACAAACTGAGTGTTGGCCCTTGGGTATTACAAATATCTAGAATGTATCAGATTTTCCAAGACTTCTACCTCTGTTGTAAAACATGTGATATAATGTGCTTGTTTGACATGTGAACAAGGGCTCTAATGACCAAAAAAAATAAAGTTATATGCATTACTTTCTGCTTGACCTTAAATTGCCTGATGTAAAGAGAACAAAAACAACTATAAACAATATGAAATATTGCATTAACTATCTTTAGATCTTCACCATTGTCATCTTTAGAACACTTTGTAGTTTTATTCTTCTTTACATAAATGAATCTAGGAAAAAATTCATTCTCATCTATTCCTTTTTTCTTCAAGCACAAGAATAACTTTGCAGTTTCTATTTTGTAACAAGCCCAAAGAATGTGAAACTGAAAATATAAAATGAAAGAGCAAAAATATAAAATGCTGAAACTATCGATTCAGATTTTCTAGATACATTCGGAAACATATAGAATTGAAACTAAAAATGATATTGAAATGATACTAAATATTATACTGGAATGATATGAATATTTACATTGATGTCTGAGCATCTTTATATAGTCTTATTTTCCCTTACAACAATTATTTTCCCTTACATCAACTACTTACAAGAATAACTTCCCACAACTATATATTGAACTAATTTTATTTATCTAATCTAAACATAGAAACTAACCTAATTAATGTAATAAATCTAACATTCCCCCCTTATTACATTAATTCAACAACCTAACATTCTCGCTTATTATAACCTAACCTAATTAA
The DNA here is from genome assembly GCA_028749045.1 of Cupressus sempervirens. Lineage (NCBI taxonomy): Eukaryota > Viridiplantae > Streptophyta > Pinopsida > Cupressales > Cupressaceae > Cupressus > Cupressus sempervirens. The sequence continues at coordinate 575,047,236 of CM053791.1, forward strand.
TGTAATAAGTCCAACATTCCCCCCTTATCACATTAATCTAATAAAAGTGAAAAGCCTTCACCAATATTATTCCTTTGGAAACTTTGATGAAGCTCCTTCACCAATATTTGAAAGTAGTTTGCAACTTCAAATTGCAAATCCTAATCGTGAAGTTGAGCTCCTTCACCAATCTTTGAAAGTAGTCTGTAACTTTAGATTTCAAATCCTAATCCTAAAGTTTCCCTCCTATCTCAATATCCCAAATTTAGACTATAAATGCTGAAGTTGACCTCACAATAACATTTTTTCCACCTCCCTTACACAACGAGACATAGTTCCTCCACAATTTCACATCTCCATGGAGTGTGCCTGATGCCTCCTCTATGCTGCACATGAGATGCCTTTCCTCCAAAAGTCCACAACTCCTCCAAGTGTGTCTAACACCTCGTCAAGTTCCATAGAAACAATAACCACTAACATATGGATTTCTTTCCTGTGAAAGTTGACATCTCCTCTAAGTGTCTCTAATGCCATTTTTGAAATCCTGCCCCCCACTCACTCAATAGAAGAACAATCACGTAGCCAAGCCCCCTCTTTTCTTTAGGAACACAAATCCATCAAGTCCCCTCTTATCTTTAGGGATGAATTTGCTAAGCCCCAACTTTACAATGACACAAATAGGTGCTTCCCATGAAATAATCATCTCTGAGCGAGAAGCTAGCTAGAGATGATAAGAATCCTCCAACCTCCATTTCCTTCAGTCTCCTATTTTATTCACAACAAATAGAGTCTAGTCATCCAAAATCTATTAAAGAAACTCTTCTCCCCATTGATGAGCCTGCTCTGATACCACTATAACAAGCCCAAAGAATGAGAAGCTGAAAATATAAAATGAAAGAGCAAAAATATAAAATGCTGAAACTATTGATTCAGATTTTCTCGATAAACTTAGAAACATACAGAATTGAAATGATACTGAATATTATACTAGAATGATATGAATATTTACATTGATGTCTGAGCATCTTTATATAGTCTTATTTTCCCTTACAACAATTATTTTCCCTTACATCAACTACTTACGAGAATAACTTCCCACAACTATATATTGAACTAATTTTATTTAGCTGATCTAAACATAGAAACTAACCTAATTAATGTAATAAATCTAACATATTTATCCATGGGCATAATATTATTAAGTCAAGATTGCAAATGTTAATGAAAAATCATAAGCCTTGAATCCCACTCAACTAAATCATTAGGAAGCACCTCCTTAAAAGACTTCCTTTCCCTACTCAGAATAATAAGAATCTTTATATTATTGAGAATAATAATAACTCACTGAATTAGATGCAAAGATTGATACCTAGCTATGAAATATGCTTATTTCTAAGAATTAAACATTATGATTCTTAGTATTAAGCATTATCTTTCAGTTGTTTGCTTTTAGTATCTTGAGCTCTTTTTCACCTCAATGAAGATGTTGTGTTCAAAATTTTTCTTGGCTATGCAACATGCTTATTACTGAGTATTAAGCATTATGATTCCTAGTATTAGACATTATGTTTCGAGCATTTTTTAGTAAGTATGGTTTATTTCTATTGATAAATGGATACCTGTGCATGAAGTACTCTACATTATGCTTATGGCTATTCGATTCTTATTATCATTGCCTACATAAATAATATTCAAATTAATTGGAAAGATTTTTCAACCACCAACAGTGAGGAATTCTAATTAATAGTAACCAAAAATTTGACTATATTAGTCACGAAACAATAATCAATATGATGACTTGTTAGCTATACAGATTGGCTCAATAAGAGTCACAACTCTCAATGGAATAGATAATCATCAATGTAAAAGACAAAATGAAAAAATATCTTGAAATCATCCAAAATATGAACGCTATGCAGGACTTCTCATAAATCTCATAAATTATCTTTTAATTTGTGATGCCCCTGATGACTTTGGTTAGTCTTGAAATAGCACTCTCAACAATACTTTTAGATAATAAGAGTAACAACATGCAGTAATTTTACCTCAACATAGTTATAGTTATGGATGAGAGAGCTATATTTTATTCTTCAACACCTCTTGAACTTAAAAAGTGATGTAGGATCATCCTGGGTTGTCTTGTAGTCCTGCACTTTTGTTCATTCTACTAGTTATTGCCAAGTTCTAGTTGTTGCCAAGTTCTAGTTTCAGTTGCTACCGAGTTCCATTTTCTAGTTGCTAATGAGTTCCAATTGTTTCTGAATTCTAGTTGCTATAGAGCTATCTAGTATTGGTCAAATGTTCTTTCATTGACTGAGTTATCTATGTTTTGGGATCTTAGTTGGAGCCAACTTTCATATTTAATTTAGATTGTTCTAGAATCTTCTATAAGCCATTTTGTCATGTATAAATAAAGTACTTAGGCTTAGATTAGAAATAGAGTTGGAGTTAGGACTTAGAGGATTTTGAAAGGGAATGCATATGTGTCTGGAAGTGTGAATTTAAGGTTGGATCATGAATCTGGAAGTAGTATTTTGTATCTGGTCATAACTTAGAAGGTTGTATAGCTAGGCATGTATGTTGATTACAAGAGGAATCAATAAAGTAATTTTTCTCTCTCTCCTTGGTGGTGTTCTCTATTGTTTGCTTCCATTATGTTTACTCCACAAGGCAGTTTGGATAGTTGGGTGTTCCCTTGGCCTTAGTTATTTCTTTCGCTCATTATGTCAGGTGGTATCAGAGCTGAGATTCATCCTTTTGGAGATTGGATCATAATTAAAATTTGGTTGTATGTTGGAAAATTTGAGGATTTGATCTATAACTTGTAGAGGGTTACGATCTTATAAGAACTTGATTGTAAAGATGGTTTGAGGTAGAGTAAATTATAATAATGCAATATTAGATAATTTGAGATAAATAAAAACCAACTTAGATGCTATAGAGACAACCTAGAGGAGAAGAACACATCTTGATGATGTGAGTGATGATGAAGCTGTAGCACTAAACCCTAGTCTAGAACCTAAAGAAGATCAAGATGAGGCAAGATTGTTAAGAGTATTATCTAGGACACATTTAAAGCCTATTGTGGAAGTTGTTGGATTGGATTTCTGATATGGAGATGCTTATAAAAGGTAACACATTATTGAGTAATCCAAACAATAACAATAAGATAAACAAGCAAAAAATGTCAAGCAACGTGAAAAGCAAAAAAGTGAAATATGAGAAGAAGTCTCACCCAAAAGCAGTCAATCATTATAAATACAAACCCTAAAAATTGGGGGTTTTCAATATCAAGCTTAGAGCCTCCACTAATAAATGGATCAAATCCCCAAATATGTAAAGGGACATGGGCACAGGTACCTTTGGGTGAATCACTTCAATCGAGTTCATCCTATGGTATAAAGACCTCCAACTATTTCTCTTCATTATCTAGTTTACAGGATCATGAGGCAAATGATGGTTTGGATTTGTGCAAATGAGGCAAACCTAGGTAGATATTTTTTAATTCATTCAAAATTTAACCTAGATAAGTAGATCTATATCTTTAGTTTAATAAAATATGCATGCTATAACCTTAATCCCATATATGCCCAGCAGACCAGATTCACTATTAAACCATCTATAGATCAATCAACCCAAATTCAAGAATCTATAGCTCCAGAATCTCTGGAGCTATAGATTCTTGAATTCTGGAGCTATCTATTGGTAATTATTTGTATATAGATCTATATACAAATTGAACTTTCAGAGATATGAGGGAAAAACCATAGAGATAACAAACTTGATGATGAGCAGAAGCTCTCCTTTAGAACATTGCAAAGGACATCAGATCTCAATATATCCCGCTCCATGATCAAAATAAGGAATCTAAGTATGATGTGAAAGGAATATGAAGTTGAAGGAATTGCCCCAAAGAGCACAAAAGATATATCAGGCAAAACAAGGGAAGAAAAGAAAAATCAGGCTAAAGCAGAAAAAGATAATATTCCTGCACTCCAAAATAAAGGAAATCAGTAGGAAAGAAGCATATCAAGATAGGAGAATAACAGATGGAGTCCACAATCAAAAATGACTGAAAAAATAGACAAGAGAAAAGAAAAGATGCATAGTCTAGAACTGATGGATCAGGAAAATCATAGCTTTAGCTTGGAAAAGTCTCCCAAATGAGATAAGAGGGCCAAAGTATAGAGCATTATTGTTCACAAAAAAAAATATAAGAGGAAAGAAAAGAAAGTCAAAGAAAGGAAAGGTGCAATAAAGTTATATAGTGATTAGAAGAATTCTTCAAAAACCAATCTAGCGAGTAATAAGAGTTCAACTATTCCACATAGAAATATTGATGACATGGAACAATCATTCTTATTTAGTAAAGCTTTAGTGGACAAAAAGGTAAATACATTGAAAATCATACAAAGGCTCAAAGGCAACATATTGAAAAATCCTCTCTAGTGAATTCAGTATCAAATAAGAAGACTCCAAAGTGGCTTACCAAATTTTGGCAGACTCCCTCACCAAAGAGAGAGTATTTTGAAGACATGATCAAAGTTATTATAGTAGAAGAAAATAGGTCTGAAGATATCCTAGTGCAAGTCTTCCAGGAATTCTTAAATAAGAAATTGGAAGATAATGAAGACTTAGAAGTAGCAGTTTTAAAAGAGGAGGAAAAGGAAAACATAGAAAGGCTCTCAAAGGAACTGATTCAAGTATTTTACTTCAAAAATGAAGATAACTACAGTGTATCACAAAAAGAAGAATTGTTGGAGCAAGTATTATAGCTAGGAGGAGATAATTATATGTTTGAAGATCTCAGGAGGGACCTATTATCTTTTGAAGAAGAAGATACGTTAAGAAAAGATACTATGATAGCTAGTAGATCATATGAGGTTGAGGATAGAGTCACCATGGAAAACCAATGCATAATAGAACAAATACTACAAGAGTTGGGTGATGAAGAAGAGGAGGTCAAAGGGAATAATCAATCTCACACAGTTAAAAGTGCACATGAGAATCTAGAATAGCTAAGCATAATAAAAGATCAAGAAGGGGTTAAATCCCTAATTGTGGCAAGATGAAACCCAGAAGAAGAAGGAAATCACTCAAGGAAGTTAGAGAAGTGGATGGCAAGGCCAAAGAGTAGCAAAAAATCAGCCAAATTTTTAAACTTAGGGAAGGGGAAGATCCTTCCCAAGGATTCATGAAGATCACAATGTGGAATGCTAGGGGTTTAAATGTCCCTAGCCAAAAAAGAACACTAAAAAAAAATATAAAACTATTTGAATCTAAAATTATTTTATTACAAGAAACTAAACTGAATAAGACATAAGGAATTAAATTAGATAAGAAGTTAGGTAATTGGAGTATAACTATGCAAGAATCTGTAGGTGCATCTGGGGGGTTAGGTGTCATTTCAAATCATAGAAAAGTTACCTTAGATTTATTAAGATCAAACAATAATTGGATTAGTGGTATAGTCAAAATCTTGAAATCAAATCTCAAGTCTATTCTAATTAATACTTAAGGCCCACTAGTAATATAGAGAAAAAATTAGTCTAGGAAGAAATCAGCCAATTCATGAAAGATTATTAGAATAACTTAATATTTCTAAGATGAGACTTTAATACTATTCTTAACCTAAATGAAAAAACAAGGGTATCTAAATAGATAACTCAATCTACTAAAGATTTTTAAAAATGGTGTGAAAGTCATAATTTGATTAATATCCTACTCAATAATGGAAATTTCATGTGGAATAACAAACGGAAGGATTTTGTATATATTGCAGAGAAATTAGATAAGTTTTTTTATCAAAGGAGATTTAGACATAAATAATCTAAATATCCAATCCTAGATCCTACCAATTGCTAGGTCTGATCATTTCCCAATCAGAATTGAACTTTTTGAGCCTCATAAACCTGCTAGAAATTTGTTTAAATGTGAAAAAATGTGGTTTTTAGACTCTAGTTTTATAGGTAATATCAAAGAATGGTGGTCTCAAGGTAACTTTGAAGGATCTAAAATGTTTATTTTCATGTCCAAAATGAATATGTTTAAGGAAAAGATTCTTAGGTGGAACAAAGAACACTTTAATAACATTTTTAAAGAAAAAATAGACATCGAAGATATATTAAAGGAATTAAATCTAGAAATTATTAAGAATGGTATGAATAATGATAGCCATATTCTAGAAAAAGAACTTCTTTCTAAATAAGAAAATATATTATCCAAAGAAGAAATATTTTGGAGACAAAAGTCATGAGAAAGGTGGCTAGAAAAGGAAGATCGGAACACAATTTTTTTTCACAATTTGACCCTCTATAATAGAGCTAAAAATAAAATAGAAAGTATTAGAAATCACTTGGGTATTTTAAATGATAAGTCAAACAAAATAGCATAGATTTTTGTAGATCATTTTAAGAAAATATTAAATAATTATGAAGGGTCAAATAGAGTAGCTCAAGCTAATTTTCTTAAAGTAATCCCTAAATTGTTCACTCTGGAGGATAACAAAGCATTAAATAAACCGACATCATTAGAAGAAGTAAGAACAATGGTTTTCAACATGAATCCAGATAACTCACCAAGTCTAGATGAATTTCAAGCATTTTTCTATAACAAAATGATGGGGTACTATTGATGTAGACCTTTGGGAGGTGATTGAAGCATCAAGAAAGGGTGGATATTTGTTATCTGAAATTAATTAATCATTTCTCACTTTGATTCCCAAAAAGCCAGAGCTTGAAGTCTAGGAGATTCTAGGCCCATTGCATTATGCAACACCATTTAGAAAATATTTTCAAAGATATTAGCAAATAAACTCAAATTAATTCTCCCAAAGATTATTTCTGAGGAACATAAATGTTTTTTACTAGGTAGATCTATTTTGGATGGCATTCTAACCATTCAAGAAATGATTCACTTGGCCCAAAAGAACAAAGAGGCATGTATGTTTATGAAGTTTGACTTCCAAAAAGCTTATGATATGGTGGACTAGTGGTTCCTCTGTAAAATGTTAGAAGCTTTTGGCTTCTCCCACCAATGGATTAATCTTATTTTCAAATGCATCTCATCTACCAAAATTTATGTCCTCATTAATGGATCCCCCGAGGGCTTTTTTGAGACTTCTAGGGGCATAAGGCAAGGAGATCCTTTATCTCCATTCTTATATATAATTATGGTTTAAGCCTTTGGGAGAGCTCTAACTAAGGCTTATAACAAAAAGGAAATTAAAGGGATCACTGTCACTAGTAATATCCCCAATATAACTCATCAACAATATGCATACGATACGATTTTGTCAGGTGAAAGCTCAATGAAAGAGGAAAATAAACTAAAATCCATCATAGAGAGATATATGAAAGCCTTCAGCCAGAAAATGAATGAATCAAAATCAGAGATATATTTCATTAACATAGCTTCTAAGGTGGAAGACCATATTTTTATATAATGGGATACAACAAAGGTTCATTCCCTTGCAAATATCTTGGCATTGAACTAGAGAAGGGTGTGAGATTAGGAAAGGTTTGGAATAATGTACTAGAGAAGTTGGAAGCAAGGATCAGATGCTAGAAAGATAAATGGCTCACAAAAGAAAGGAAGAGTATAAAGATAAGCTCAGTTTTATCAGCCATTCCAATATACCTACTTTCCTACCTTCCACTTCCCAAGTACCTCCATCATAAACTAGAGTCTAAACTTAGAAACTTCCTTTGAAATGATTGTGATAAATCTAAAAAACTAGCCCTCATTAAATGGGACAACATCTACAAACCCAAGGAATGTGTAGGGTTAGTTATTATGAATCTAATTGTAAAATAAAGTGTTAGGGGCTAAATTAATATGGCATCTATACACATAAAGAGAACAAAAGTGGGAAAAGATTATGTATAATAAATATTTGGATGTAGAAGAACCTATTTCAATTTTTAGAATGGAGACCCTTCCTAAAGGATAAAAAAGTTGGAGTTTCATGATTAAATGCCACCACCTTGTTAGAAAATATCTAACTTGGGATGTTGGTAAGGGTGATGATGCCCTTTTTTGGGAAGACCCTTGAGATGAGCATCCACTGATAAACAACAACCTTGTCTTAGGAAACCTAACAGAAAAACTAATTAGCCAATGGGGCAGGAAAGTAAGTGATTATAGAACAAATATTTCTATGGGAGATCAATCTAGTTGGATTTGGAAACCACTAAAAGAAGTAGAGTTGGATTTTATTGAAATCAAGGCATATGAAAAAAATCATACAAGATAGGAAAGTCAAGCAGCTCAGTAGGAATGACAAGCTCATATGGGAAACTTCAAATAATGGCAAGTATAGTGTGAAAAATGGTTACAAAGCTCTGATAATCTCTAAGAGATGGGAGGATGTGGAAATCCCACTCAAACATTGTTGGGATCTGGCTTGTTTGCCAAAGACTTGTTTTTTCTTATGGCTTGCATTTCAGAATAGGATTATGATGGCCGATAGACTCAGTAAACTAGGTATTGAAGGCCCTTTGAGGTGTCTTCTTTACAAGCAAGATAGTGAGAATGTAGACCATCTTCTTTATAGTTATTGGGAATGGCTTAATCAGAAGTTAGGATGGCATTTTCCATTTCTAAAATTATTTATTGATTTCCTCAAGGGGTAGCCTTCAAACCTACGTAAGGCAATTTATAATAAACTTTGGAACATTTGTCCCTCCATCCTCATCTAGGAACTATGGAAAGAAAGGAACATAAGAATTTTGAGTGATTCTAAGATGAAGTCAGAAGAGCTAGTTCTAAAAATAGAAGCTAGCATAGTTGAAATAGTTAACTCCCATCTTAGGACATCTAGAATGGAAGAAGGCTCCTTTTCTTTCTATAAGGCTCAAATTAAAAAGATATGGTTTAATCTGATAAATCCACCCCTTTTTTATTTTAAGAAAAGCAAGGAAGCAAGGAAAAGCTGCAAATAGACCCCCCTTCTGAAGGGATGGGCAAAGCTCAACTTTGATGGAATAGCCAGAGGCAATCTAGGGGTGGCAAGAATTGGTTGCATCATTAACAATGACTCAGGTCAATGGATTTTCAAAAAAGAAATGACCATCAATCCCACTTCTAATAACTTGGCAGAGCTTGGAGCATTAGAAGAAAGGCTAAAACTGTGTCATCATTTAGGATTATCAAACCTCTTCATCGAAGGTTATTCTCAAATCATTTTAAATGTTATAAGGAATAGAGCTACCCAAAATTGGGTCCTTAATTCCAAACTTGAAGAAGTTATTAGTCTAATAGATAGGTTTGAGCATATCAAGATTTTTCATATATATTAAGAGGGTAATTAGAAGGCAAACACTTTGGCTAACAAAAGTGTTGATGGTGTTAACTTACTAGAAATCAAAGATGGGTGATGATCTTTTAGTTTCTCTAACATTTTTAGTCCCTAGTCTTTTTTTATTAAATAGACACATTTGGTATTATGATATAGATTATCCTAGGATAGCTAGATCAAACAATCTATATACATGGATAGGTTATTTGGGGCATCAATATTTCATATCATACCTTGCTTTATAGATATTCAGGGAACATATAATAATTAGCAGATTAAAAGTTGGTTATATAATGTCACCAAATCAAGTAAGGATATCTTTGGAGTGCCTTCATTATGTCATTGGATAAGTGATATCAGAGTTTAATAGGATTGTAATAAACATATAGGTCTATTATGTTCCATATCGATATATGTTATTCATTGTTGGAAAATTCAAATATGGAAAGAATACTTATGGGGGGGGGGGGGGGGGGGGGGGGGGGGTTGAATCAGGAGTATCACACTTTAACCAATAAAACTTTTAACTAAAAGTAAATTGCATGCATGTAAACACATCAAATAAAACATGAAACTAATACATGCATCAACAACACATAACACTAGAATTTGGTAACCCAGAAACCCCCCAAAAATAAGAAGGTATAACTAGGGTGGGGATGATACCAACAAAATTATTGTAGCAATATTGTTCAACCACTTCTGATGGTCTGCCCTATTAAAGGCCTGCCCTGTTAGAGGCTTTACACTATGTCAATAGTGACCTGGTTAAAGGATTTATAAACACTTTACATGAAGTGTCACCCTATTAAAGGATTTATTTACCTTTTGATAAAGATCTACAAATAGTTGTTAAGTCAACCTATCTACATAGGGTTTCCTTTCTAATACAATGGTAAGAGAGTATTAGGTATTATAAACCTAATAGTTTGCAATCCTTGATTGTTGAATGCAGGCACTTGTTCTGGCTCTCTCTCTAATTTTGATCCTTTGAGATCTGATTTTTGTTCATCTCCTTTTCTGATCAACTGAATATTGAATTGTTGCTCTTATCCTCTATGTCTCCTTTCATTGAACTCCACTATGTTTTCCCCTTCACACTGTTCTCCCTCTCTCATCCTTTTTACAGTGAGACTTTTGTCTTCCTTAAAAAGATTTTGAAGACTTAGGGTTAGGTATGGATCTACGATCCACATTGAATCTCAATTTCTTGTTCAATACTTGCCTTTTGCTGATTGGTTGCATGCCTTTCCAATTTTCCAATTGGCTGCATGCAGATAGCATAGGAAATGTAAAAAGATTCATTCTTATCTCTAGATCTTTTGAGATTTACCTTGTGTCAACTACAAAAATGGTTTACATCATAGTTTGTGCAATTAAAAACTCTTATGCTAATATTCTGAGTTGCTCGGCACATGTTGTTTCTTGGATAGCTCGGCACCTAAACAAAATTGTATCACTCGGCACCTGATATCACTCGACACTTGATCATTCTGGATCACTTGGCACTTCATATCACTCGGCACCTACTCTTTGCTCGGCATGTATAGTGAAAAATGGTTAAGTGTATTGACACTCAGCTGTCAAAATTATTCTTTAGACCAATAATCTCCCCCTTTGACATGAGTGGCAAAAACACTGAACTAAGATCCTATGATCTTGACATTATTTCATGCATCCTCTTATTTGCTCAAAAATTTTAAGAACAAATAAAAATATACCTTACGACTCCTTGTGAGTTGATTATGCTTTGTACACTCAGTGACTTCTGTCCTGTTTCTACATTCTGACCAATATATTATATCAAAAAATTTCAAAATTCACCCCCTTTCATCATACTTAACATTTCATTTTGTATCTCCTACTTCATTCTGTATCTCCTTCTCAGCTTATATCTCCCCCATACTTAATCTCTACTTAACTCCCCCATACTTAATCTCCCCCTTTTTGACACTTATGTCAAGGGTTCGATAGGGAAATGCCATACTTGGCCAAAAAAAAATTGTTTACTTCAAGGAGTACCTTCAAAGCTGCATCCAAATTTGCTAGTGCAACATCCAATGACTTATACTGGATGGCAATATCTATTGCTAGGTGTACAAGTCCATCAGATGTAGAAAGATTGGGGTCTTTCTTAAGGACTGTCTCTGCATACATCTACTCCTTATGAAGTACTTCCAAAGGACAAGTGATTGAGGATTGAATTTGCATCAATTTGGCTTTGGTGGTTGCCTCCTCTACTGTTAAGATAGCTAACTCTCTTTATGTGTGAAGCCATTGGGAAAAATGCTTCTCACTCTAAGCTATATTTGTAAGGAGTTGCATGCTAAAAATATTTAAATTTCTCTCCAAGCTCAGTATTCTCTGGCTAGTGTCCTGTGTGAATGTGGAAAAATCACACAACTTGTTGTATAGGGAAAATATGTTTCCAAGTACAATTTTGACTGTTTCAATTTTCGTAGCTAGCTCCACTTGTGATAGTGCTATATCATTGGATATTTTCTTATTTACCTTGCCTTGGAACTTTCTTTCTAACCATTCTAGTAATTTTACATCTGTATCCTGGCCTTCACTAGTCACCTGGTCAACTATATCAGATAGTTTCTCTATGATTGGCCTTGACTCATCTAGAGACTTTAAGCTGAAAGATTCTATGAATATGTCTTTGATTTCATTCAAGGTATGCTTCTGCTTGTGTTGTCTTCTTAGTGCTTCTTGTCTCCTTCTTCTATGCAATGCACTCTGAATTTCATTGATCTTCTCTTCAGTGAGAGTGCTAGATTCATAATGTGGAATCTTTATTTCTTCATCAAGCTCAGGAACTCCATAGTGAAGTTTCTTGACTACCCTTGATGAGCTCGAACCTGGTGTCCTAATTTTTAATGGTAAATTATCAATGCTCGGCTACTGAAGAGTCTATCTTGGAGTACCAAATTTGGGTAATGCAACCAATATTTGTATTGCAGACTTCTCCTTCTTACTTGTCTCATCTTTTTCTTCAACTTGTCTATCGTTTTGGTGATCAATAGGTGGGGTTGAACTTACTGGTTGTTAAGATGTTTCTTTGACTTCCCCTGCTACTGCACTCAGCATCTGAAGTGTATCAATGACTACACTTGGTAGAGGTGGTGGAGGAAGGAATAGAATACCTATAGATTGTATGGTGGAAGGTGATTCTTGTGTTTTCACCTTGACTGCCTTTGTTTTAGCTACTGAATTCTCCAATTCATCAACATTGACCAATATAGGACTTGAACACAATTTCACTACTAGTGTTGATTGGTCAAGGATTTTCGCTAAATCCTCTACATTTAATGGATTGATGTTTGGAATAGAAGTGTCTATAGCATCCTTGATTTTGACAATCTTCACAGGTGTGATGATGGTATGAGGAGGACTAGGAGGTGATAGCTACGTGTCTTGCACACTTTGATCTTGTTGCTTAGCTGTATCTTTCTCTTCCTCTTTCTCCTCTATATGTGCCTCTTCATCTTCCTTTTCTTCTTCAACCTTCTTCTCCACTTGTTTCTTTTCTTTTTCTTTAATTCCCAATGCCTTCATCTCCTTTTTCTTGGCACTTGCCTCTACCTTATATTCTTCATTGTAAACATCTTTTGTTTTCTTGTAAAATATCTTCCACAATCTTGTGGACTTTGTAACTACATCCTCAATTTTTTTTTGCAAAATGCTAAAAGATCTATGTTTGGGAGTGAATCTATTATTATGCCTCTTAACTACACTTGTTATTTGTTCGTTAGTCAAATCAGGCAACAACCTAGCTAATGTGATTCCCTTATCTCCCTTTCCATTTGAAATCAAAAATGCCATTTATCCTCTACAATTTTGTACAATTCGTTAGGCATTGATTCATCTAACTCTAGAGGTGTGTGCTTATAATCAGCCATCATAGCATACACTAATTCCTCTAATTTATTTTGTTCCTCCTTGGTGAGCTTAGAAAAATTTAGGTTCTTTGAACCTTTCAAATCATCATTCTTAATTTTTGAGCATAATTTATCAATAGCAGTCTGAGGTTTGTGACTTACCACTTGAAATTGGTTGTTTTCCTCTAACTCAGTCTTCTCTTCATCTATTTGAGGCTGGGCAACAAATTTTCTTTTCTTCTTTGGCTTGGCAGTTGTCTTCTTTGAAGCTTTCTTCTTCTCTTTTGCCTCCTCTTGAGCTTTTTGTGTTGTAGCCCTTGTAGTAGGTCTCTTTGGTGCAGGAGCGGCTACTTTATTTGCCTTGGGTTGAGGAGCAGGAGGAGTTGTGGCCTTTCTTTTTGTTACCTTGGTTCTAACTTGGGCTTCCTTAGCTTCTTCTTCCTCAGCAATTTCCTCTTTATCTTCTCCTAACCCTTGAGTCAGACCTTGAGGTTCATCTCCCTCATCTTCAATGTCTTCTTCTTCCTCTTCTGTTGTTCCTTCTCCTTCAACACCAAACTTTCTCTTGATTTGCCTTACCAATTTTTCTTTCTTCTTTACTACTGAGGCAGTTTTCAAATTTGTTACCACCCTTGATTTTACAACATCATAAGTTCCAAAGGCTTTTACATTCTTGTCAACCTCCTCTGCAAGGAGAGTTGTTATTGCTGCAGAGGCTTGATCAATATCGAGTTCATAACCTAGTGGCCTAAGCCATCTTACTCTAGGTATGACTACCTATATATAAGTATAATCAATATCTACAAGAAAGAAAATGTCTTTTTCATATTTCTCAATCAATGAGACTAGAATCCTCATTCTTTGTTTCATGGACTATTTGAAGTCCTCAAAGTAGCTAGTCATTTGGGTATCAAAATTATCACCCATCTGTTCAATATATCCATTGATTTGTTCAACAATTGTTTTATCTGGATTCCATTTCACCTTACCCACAGAAGGGAATTCTTTCATTAGATAGAAAAACATGCACACCAAAACTGATCCAAATTTGCAATGAGCTCCCTTGCTCTTTCTTATAGCTCCCAGATTCTCATTAATCTGTTGAAACATGAGCTCTGCTAGATCATAGGTATGATCCTTTTTAACTAATTTGTATGCAACATCAACTGCTATACAAGGCACACTGTTTAACCTACTTAACTGATAGAATTTGTGTGAAATGATTCTCAAAGCAAAATCTAGTAGGGGTTCTGTGATTGTATCAATATTCATTCCCCTATTGTTCCATTTAGCACCTGTGTTTCTCTCTATTACTTCCTTTTTGTCACTACGTAGGGTCTTTGGCCAATCTAGGGTTGGAATACCAGTAACCCTATGAATAGTTTTCTTGGTAAATTTCACTGGCCTTGTTTCTAACCAAAAGGCTCCATCATGTATTATGCTCAAAACTATGCGTACCCATTCAATTTTGAAAACAAATGGAAACTCTAGGGTTTTGGTCAATCCCTTTCTCTCGATTATTGAGAACTCATCTTTTAGTATTTTGTTCTCACGTAGCTTGTCATATGCATTATAGATTTCTAGATCTCCTATGGCTCCAATTTTGCAGTTATAACATCTATGAACATCTTGGACCATGATAACTTTATCAGAAATAATAGATAATGCACCTGCGAGATCATTCTTGTATGCAACTTCTGGAATGGGCTTGAACTCTGGTTGCTTGACTCTCCTTGACCTTAATAGTTCTAGACCCAGATGCCATTGTTTGCCAAACTAGGGTTTACAGTTTAAACAAGTTTATAAATACTACATAGCTCGGCACACAAGTAAAATACCTCAAATTGATGAAACTGATGCTGAATTGCTTAGGAAATCCTTGTAAATGGCTTCTAAGCTACCATTGATCTTCTGTGTTCTTTTCATCTTTGCTTCACATTTGAATGGTGAGAAAAGATCAAAAATTGACCTATGTACCCTTCAAAACAACGCAATTAATGCTTAGTGTGCTGACAACTATCTACTCGACACCTAAAGGATTTCAACATGACTCGACACCCATTGTGTTTCACTTCGCTCGGCTCCCATTGATATTTCACGGCTCAGCATCAACTGTCAACTCGGTCGCTATTAGCAACTTGGCACCTGAAGACAACTTCGGCAGATTTTGCAAGACTCTCAATTTTGACTTAACATCTTCGCTTATGCTGATTTCTTCTTTACAGTTCTTCTATGTCTTGGAATTAATGTATGATATAACTTAGTATATCAGTCCCACACACCCATTCTTGCTTAATTAGATGAAGTGTGATCACTTGACAACATTAGGTGAAGTGATCTCTACACTTGATGTGATGCACTCATCTTTCTTCTTCCATGTCTTATTCATCTCACTTCTGATGTGTTCAACATCTATCTTTGCCTTTCCATTGTTGAACTCAAAACTTGGTGCCTTTGACCTTGTTGGGAAATTTCTGCTGATATGACCAGTTTTCAAGCAACTGAAACATGTGTTTTGACTCAACCATCTTTTATAGTTTCCCCTGAAATGTGTTCTTATGCAATTTTTAGGAGCATGTCCATATTCTTGATAGTAATGATAGCTGTACCCGATGTTGTAATCCCAATGATAATGACTTTCATTCCCTTTTGTTTTGACTGGCTGATTTGATGTCCACATAGGCTTTGATCTACATTCAAATGCCCTATGTCCATATTTCTTGCAATTATGACAATGTCCATCAAATGTTTGTGTCCTTGTGACATTGGATCTGCAATCTTGTGTCATATGTCCCTGCATTTTGCACTTGTGACAGTAACTCTTGCTTTTATGTGTGTTTGGCTGATTGATTTTCCTACACTTGCAAACATTAGTAGTATGCCCCTTCTTATTACATTAATGACAAGTGGTTTTTGAATCCTTACCTTCATTGCTTCTTTGTTCAGTGCTATTGTATCCAAGTCTTGATGTATTATGGGTTGATCTTGGGGATTTTAGCAATTGCTCAAAATACTTGATGGCTTCATTGGGTTTGTTGAAGCTCTCTAAAATTTTATTTTCTCTTCTCAAGTCATTCTGCAATTGTTCATTCTACATCTTCAGTGTAGAGATCTCAATGTCTTTCACATTGAGTTCATGATGAAGGTTCATCATTTGGGCAAGTGTATCCATCTGCATGTTTGAGATCCTTGTTAATTCAGTACTCTTTTCTTCCAGTCTGTTTGCAAGATTTCTTTTGTCATCTTCCATCATGATTTTATCTTCAACTGCTCCTTTCTTTTCTTTAGTGATTTCACATAACATGATGGCCTGTGATTCATGTTCCATCTTGAGAGATCTTATCTCATCTGCTTGAACTTTGTTTTTATCCATCAGTTCTATGATTGCTGCATCAAACTCTTTATTATCTCCATTGGAAAATATATTTGTGAAATCAATCTCCTTATAGTTTATCTCATTTTCAGCTATGGCTATGTCCTTTCTTCTTTTTAAGGATTTTCTCAGTTTCTCCCTTGCTTTCTCTACTTTGTGTAGAGCTAGTTGCACATCAATCACTTGATTGCCAATAATCTTCCCAAGTTTGAAAACTTCCATCTTTAGATCTTTTCCTCCAAGCTGTTAGGCTTTTTTTTGTGACAACCTTGACGCTCTGATACCAATTGTTGGAATATTGAAATATGGAAAGAATACTTATGAGGCGGGGTGGAGGGGGGGAGGGGGGGGGTCGGGGGGCGTGAATCAGAAGTATCACACTTTAACCAATAAAATTTTTAACTAAAAGTAAATTGCATGCATGTAAACACATCAAATAATATATGAAACTAATACATGCATCAACAACACATAACACTAGAATTTGGTAACCCAGAAACCCTCCAGAAATAAGAAGGTAAAATTGGGTTGGGGATGAACCCACAAAATCACTGCAGCAATATTGTTCAACCATTTCTAATGGTCTGCTCTGTTAAAGGCCTGCCCTGTTAGAGGCTTTACACTATGTCAATAGTGACTTGGTTAAAGGATTTATAAACACTTTACATGAAGTGTCACCCTGTTAAAGGATTTAATTACCTTTTGATAAGGATCTACAAATAGTTGTTAAGCCAACCTATCTACATAGGGTTTCCTTTCTAATAAAATGGTAATAGAGTATTAGGTATTATAAACCTGATAGTTTGCAATCCTTGATTGCTGAATGCAGGCACTTGTTCTGGCTCTCTCTCTGATTTTGATCCTCTGCGATCTAATTTTTGTTCATCTCCTTTGCTTTGTTCTGATCAACTGAATATCGAATTGCTACTCTTACCCTCTATGTCTCCTTTCACTGAATTCCACTATGTTTTCCCCTTAACATTGTTCTCCCTCTCTCATCCTTTTTACAGTGAGACTTTTGTCTTTGTTAAAAAGACTTCAAAGACTTAGGGTTAGGTATGGATCTACGATCCACATTGAATCTCAATTTCCTGCTCAGTACTTGCCTTTTGCTGATTGGTTTCATGCCTTTCCAATTTTCCAATTGGCTGCATGTAGATAGCATAGGAAATGTAAAAATGTTTGTTCTTATCTCTAGATCTTTCTAGATTTACCTTGTTTCAGCTACAAAAATGGTTTACATCATAGTTTGTGCAATTACAAACTCTTATGCTAATATTTTGAGTTACTCGGCTCATGAAGCATTACTGATGCTCGGCCCATGCTGTTTCCTGGATAGGTCAACACCTAAACAAAACTGTATCACTCGACACCTGATATCACTCAGCACTTGATCATTCTGGATCACTCAGCACTTGATATCACTTGGCACTTGATATCACTCAGCTCCTACTCTTTGCTCGACATGTATAGTGAAAAATGGTGAAGTGTATTGACACTCAACTGTCAAAATTATTCTTTAAACCAACAATTCACATGGTTGGAGTATGCCTACATTATCATTCTGAGATGATGTCAAGATCCACCAATATCTCAGGAAAATCAAGGAGGTTCTAGAGACTTGATTGTTGGTCTATTTGTTTTATCAAAGTACATGGTATCTATCATTAGGTTAGGCATTTTTCAAAGATGAACATAAATATCTGTGTTTTCCATACCATTGAGGCCCGTACCATGGCATTTTGAGGCAATATCAAACCTAAAAGATGGAATTGAATCCTTAGGGGAGTGGATGGGATGACCCACACTATTGGTAACCAATAAAACTTTTAACTAAAAAGTAAATTGCATGCATGTAAACACTCCCCTAACCAAATATTCGTGTTCATCTTTGAAAAATGCCTAACCTAATGATAGATACCAGGTACTTTGATCAAATAAATAGACCAACAGTCAAGTCTCTAGAACCTCCTCGATTTTCCTGAGATATTGGTGGATCTTGACATCATCTCAGAATGATAATGTAGGCATACTCCAACCATGTGAATTGTTGGTTTAAAGAATAATTTTGACAGTTGAGTGTCAATACACTTCACCATTTTTCACTATACATGCCGAGCAAAGAGTAGGAGCTGAGTGATATCAAGTGCCAAGTGATATCAAGTGCTGAGTGATCTAGAATGATCGGGGGGGGGGGGGGGGGGGGGCGTGAATCAGAAGTATCACACTTTAACCAATAAAACTTTTAACTAAAAGTAAATTGCATGCATGTAAACACATCAAATAAAATATGAAACTAATACATGCATCAACAACACATAACACTAGAATTTGGTAACCTAGAAACCCTTCAGAAATAAGAAGGTAAAACTAGGGTGGGGATGATGCCCACAAAATCACTGCAGCAATATTGTTCAACCACTTCTAATGGTCTGCCCTGTTAAAGGCCTGCCCTGTTAGAGGCTTTACACTATGTCAATAGTGACTTGGTTAAAGGATTTATAAACACTTTACATGAAGAGTCACCCTGTTAAAGGATTTAATTACCTTTTGATAAGGATCTACAAATAGTTGTTAAGCCAACCTATCTATATAGGGTTTCCTTTCTAATACAATGGTAAGAGAGTATTAGGTATTATAAACCTGATAGTTTGCAATCCTTGATTGCTGAATGTAGGCACTTGTTCTGGCTCTCTCTCTGATTTTGATCCTTTGCGATCTGATTTTTGTTCATCTCCTTTGCTTTGTTCTGATCAACTGAATATCGAATTGCTGCTCTTACCCTCTATGTCTCCTTTCACTGAATTCCACTATGTTTTCCCCTTAACACTGTTCTCCCTCTCTCATCCTTTTTACAGTGAGACTTTTGTCTTCCTTAAAAAGACTTCAAAGACTTAGGGTTAGGTATGGATCTAGATCCACATTGAATCTCAATTTCCTGCTCAATACTTGCCTTTTGCTGATTGGTTTCATGCCTTTCTAATTTTCCAATTGGCTACATGCAGATAGCATAGGAAATGTAAAAAGATTCGTTCTTATCTCTAGATCTTTCTAGATTTACCTTGTGTCAGCTACAAAAATGGTTTACATCATAGTTTGTGCAATTACAAACTCTTATGCTAATATTTTGAGTTACTCGACTCATGAAGCATTACTGATGCTGGGCACATGCTATTTCCTGGATAGGTCAGCACCTAAAAAAAACTATATCACTCGACACCTGATATCACTCGGCACTTGATCATTCTGGATCACTCGTCACTTGATATCACTTGGCACTTGATATCACTCAGCTCCTACTCTTTGCTCGGCATGTATAGTGAAAAATGGTTAAGTGTATTGACACACAACTGTCAAAATTATTCTTTAAACCAACAATTCACATGGTTGGAGTATGCCTACATTATCATTCTGAGATGATGTCAAGATCCACGAATGTCTCAAGAAAATCGAGGAGGTTATAGAGACTTGACTATTGGTCTATTTATTTTATCAAAGTACTTGGTATCTATCATTAGGTGAGGCATTTTTCAAAGATGAACACGAATATCTGTGTTTTCCATACCATTGAGGCCCGTACCATGGCCTTTTGAGGCAATTTAAAACCTAAAACATGGAACTGAATCCTTAGGGGAGTGGATGGGATGACCCACACTATGGTTAGCAGAGCTATTGGTGAAGGAGTTTACAAGTATGAGTACACCTGGAGGATGAACAATGATATTATAGGCACTTTCATCGGTTGCATGGCCTATGTCAGGAAAAAATGGATTATGGTAAGACTTTGTCTAAATGTTTTTGACTCCACCTAGTTCCAAGGTATAATAGAAGCTATCTTTAGTTTGGATGAAGATTTGAGAGTGTCCCTTCTGGAGATGTATATGGACCATCTTCTAGGGAGTCTTGCTGTAGCCAATATTCCTAGGAGACCATCCCTAATAATAAGAGATAGGGTTGCTTTCAATATGGCCTAGCCCAAGATGGAAGCATGTTTCCATTTCCTCCTTGATTGGAGAAAGATCATGGTGAATGTTGATTAGGGATGGCTCAAAAATTATCTTAGCCTTTTTAAGGCTTATATCCATCCAAGAGTGGAATTTAGCAATCTGGATAGGTTCAATTTATATACTCCCAATATAGAGAAGACCAATAGAGAAAAGTTCTCTTTTGAATTTCCTCCAAACTTCTAGGCAAAAAATCAAAATTATGTTGTGGAAGTAATAATGGTGTTTTGAAAGAAATGAGGTGTATCAAGGAGTTGTTGATTTAGGTATTGAGTTAGACAGTTGGGTTATGTAGTATTGTCCCCTTCATGCATTGGGAATCTAGGTAAAAGGCCCATTTTGTTCATAGACTACTTTCAATCTTTAAGAACATGTTTAGTTAAACATCAATCTAGATTAATTTCTATTTATATTAGGGTTTTGGTTTGCAGTAAAATGTAAGTAGGTCAATAATGGTTTGGAATCAAGTTATGGGTAGTTTAAATGCCCTTGATTGTATACATGTTAGTGCGCTATGGTAGTTTTTTGTACTTTATATGAATACAAAACATAAGAAGAATATGTTTTTATTCTACTATGGGAGGGATTCTCATTATTTTGATATGCTTATTTAGATTTACATTTAGCTATTTGAGAAATGTAGCATTATACTTATTGAAAATTGGTCTAAAAATTTAGAGTACTATGGATTAAGATGTAGAGTCTTTGGTAGCTTAATTGTTAGATGTTTGAGACTGTTATTCTGATTTGAGGTGATAAGGCTAGAGGTGTTGATTGATATTTAGCAAAAATCTTCAGTTAATAATATTTATGTTCTAATGTTTGTTTTGTAAGACTGGTTAGGGTGTTGGTTGTTTGAGACTAATTCATTAGAATCTTTAAAGGAAATGTAGATGTAGTTATGTCATTGGAATATTATAGGAATTTTAATGAGCTTACTAATCTATATAACTTAGCGCAGTAAAAAAAGAGTTAAGGTTTATTATTTCAAATACAGTGTCAAAGGTACTATTAGGAAGGCATCTAATATTAATTATTTAGATAGTTTAAGGATTTTGTTAATAAAGGAATAAAAAGAATTATTTTGATGTATTCCTTATTTTAAGTATTGTAAGAGATAGTACAAATAAATTAAAAGAAAGGAATAGTGATTTTCTCTAACCCATCCATTATATTTTAAAAGATTATGCAGTTATATCAATAACAATTTTGATGGTTAAGTCAATAAGGTAGTGTTGAGCACGCTGCTCAATAATAGAAGGATGTAAAATGCAATGGCTGGAATGGTCCAACTACAATTGGTCTTAGCTACATTTAAAAATTGATGACTATTGTATTAATTTGTATTTCAATCTTTTCTTTGTAATAATAACTTATGAGTTAATTTAACTAGGATATGCGTAATAATAAAGGACGTTGTTCGTGAGCTAGACTAGAAGTTTTCTTCTCCATTCTTTCCTACCAATGCCTATTTGAATGAAGATACATTTTACTCTTAAATATTTATTTTATTTAAATATATAATGTGGCTATTTCTTTAAAAATGTATTTAAAAAAAAGTAAATTAAAGCCTCGATATCATATATAGGGAGTAGCATCCGAGGGGAACATCCTAATCTATAATTAAGTTTTCGATAACTTTACATATAGAACCATAGTTAGGGTTTTAGATTCAATTACTAATTTAATAACACATATGGTATACTATTCAATAAGGATATAGTTATTGTTTAATTTAGCTTAGTGAAATAATGGTTTGATTTTATTTTATGTCTCCCCACCCATCTCACATGTCTCTCTTCTCCAACCTCTCTTTCTCTCTCCCTCCCTCCTATAATTAGCATATCTTTCTATTCCTCTCTTTGTAGCTCTCCCTAGTTACTCTCTTTCACTCTCTCATGCACCATCATTCAACAATCATCTCATACTTGTCCCCTTTTTTAACCCCATGTCTTCCCCTCATAATCACCATACATCTCATGTTTCCTTCTCACAATTACAATATGTGCCTTCTTATGTCACTCCCCCTCTCTCTCTTTCCCCAAAAATATATCTATTTATTTTGAACCTCCCTCTCTCTCTCTCTCTCTCTCTCTCTCTCTCTCTCTCTCTCTCTCTCCACTTAATTATTAGTTTTCTCTATCTTATGTCACTCTTAATTATGATAAGTGCCTTTGACCCTTATTTTTTTCTATCACATCTTGGTACATCTCCCACTTCTCTTTGTGTCATCTATCAACTCTCTTACAACTTATCATTATCTCCATATTTTTCTATTATAATCCCTAATTATTTTTTTTGTCAAGATCTATCTCATTTCTCTCTCTATTCCCTTTTACTTAGTCTCGTCTCACTCTCTCTTACACCTCCATTTCTCCCTCCTAACCTCACCAGATCTTCCAACTAATTACCATCTATCTCTACCTCATCTCTCTCTCTCCCATCTTTGTCCACTTAAGTATTCACTCTCGACCCTTGATAATATCCCCATTTCTAATAATTAATATATTCAATTTTGTTTGTATCTAATAGTTAATCTTTCTTTCCGATATTTCTATTACAAAATAATGCTTATATTTTTAAATATTTGATTTAAAAAATCAAAACATAAAGATCAAACCATATCATATAATAATTGGAGGTGTGCATGAGGATGCAGGTTGCCTCGGATCAGATGGAAATAGTGGCCATCTTGTCCTCCCTTCCTACCTGGGCTGAGATTTAAAAAAAAAACTTACTACATTTTTGTTAAGTCTTGGTAAATAGTAATTAATCATATTATTCAATTTAATCTATTTTTTCATGTATTTGAAAATATATCTTTAGATAATTGTAACATATATCAATATGTTGTAATATATTTTAGATTTTATAGGCAAGAACCTACAGCACAATGATAACTTGTAGCTTTCATGAACAAAGTCTTGGATTCAAATTTTTTTAACATATAAGAATAATTAATTACAATAAATAATAATAATATTAACAGAGAAGAAAATGTGATGTCCCCTTACTTTAATCTCTCCAAATTTGGGACTACCTACTCTACCCTTAATGGTAAGAGACTTCTTTCTTTCAAAATATTTACAACTGAGGAACTGATATGTATTTTGCATACATATATACGTGTGTAATGAAGTCCAACATACAAGATGATGACTGATCTTTTCTTTTGGTACGCAAGACGGAAGGATTATATTGGTATCAATATATATATCAATCATCAAATATGTTCTTTTGATATGAGTGAGATATTAGGACTTGTTATGATCTGATAAGACTTCTTGACCTGCTATGATTACGAGTTTGATATCTCTGATTATGTATGGTGCTCCTGACAACCCTTGTATTATACAGTCAAGTCTAATCCTGTTCATATTTCTTTTCCTTTACCTCAGACTATGTACTTCTCTGTATGATGTGGTGACTGCACACCCGATGTGGTTCGAATATCTCTGAAATCAGATCCTTTTACTACGTGTGAACATTCCTCTAACTTTCATCTGGCTACTATTGCTTCTGAGCACTAGAGGCGGGGGATCAATGCTGCTCGACATTTTCAATTTCTGAAAAAAATGGTGATATTCTTGTGTCTGATTTATGAATTGGTTTGGATAAAGCAAATGAGCCAAGTTAACCTGATCTGCATAGATGAAGATCCAAATTGTAGATGCAGATCAGGTTGACTTAGCTCATATCAGGCGCAGGATGTCAAAGAATGATCAAATATCTTTCCTCATTTTGAAGACCAGCATCCAACTGAGGAAAACATAAGTTCTGAAAATATGTTAGTCACATACCGAAATCACCACCAATGTTTGATGTCCAGATCGGGTCTCCAAAACTGACAGGTCAATATCGTTTGGAATGAAACAGATCTCTATTTGAATTTGATGTTTGGTGCTGTCCGCTGATGTCGTATATGCATCCATATTCATCTGCTATGGTATTTTTAACATATAAAATATATTTATCAACCGATTTAATGACTAGTAAATAATTGCTATACATCTCTAATAGAAAATACTTCAACCTCAATGCTAAATTTCAATTTTAAAATATATTTATCAACCGATGTAACGACTAGTAAATAATTTCTATACATGTAGATTTGTTGCAGGTGTACTAAGTGTTGTGACCGCCAGTCACCATCGCCCTAGCCGGGGGGCCCCTTTCTTTTGTTTTAAAAAACCTTTTGCCAGCTTTTACGGAATGCAAGACTGAAGGAGACAAGGATTTAATCCCATTTAGGAAATATGCCAGCTGTTCCTGAAAATGTGGAGCACAGTTTTCAGGAAATGAAGGAAAGAAATGAAGGATTTTATCCTTCATTCCTTAAAAAGCTCGCTCCCTAAAATTCCGGAGCGCAATTTTCAGGAAATGAAGGAAGGAAATGAAGGAAAGAAATGAAAGATTTTATCCTTCATTCCTTAAAAAGCTCGCTCCCTAAAATTTCGGAGCGCAATTTTCAGGAAATGAAGGAAAGAAATGAAGGATTTTATCCTTCATTCCTTAAAAAGCCTGCTCCCTAAAATTCCAGAGCGCAGTTTTCAGGAAATGGAGGAATGTTTTGATGAAGGATTCTATCTTTCATTCTTTGAAAATCCCGCTTTCATAAAACAACAAGCGCAAGTCAGTAGGAGTGAAGGAAATATTATGCAAAGGAAAAGTCCTCAATTCTGAAAAAGCCCGCTCTTGTAAATTGGTTAAAAAAATCGTGAAAAGCAAAAAATTGAAAATTTTGCCAAAAAAATCAGAAAATTTAGAGGAAGGATGAATTTTCTTATGAAGTGAAAGTTGGATTCAGAGAGGAAAAGTGAAAAAATGATTTTCCTTCAAAAGATTTTTTTTGGATTTACACTAAAAAATTAAATATTAGTTTTACTAATATTTAATTTGATTTTTTTTGAATAATAATCAAAAAAATAAAAATGGAGAAAAAGTTGCAAATAAATTTGATTATTCATTTAATAATGGAAGTTAATTAAATATTGATTTTTTTAAAAATTGATATTTAATTAATAAAACTAAAAAAAAAAAAAATCAAAATAGAAATACTTAGCTTCATCATGAAGTTAAGAGCATTAAAGATAGCAACTTTTTGAATCAAGCAGCAAAAAGGCAACAAGTGGCACAAAAAATGGAAACTTTTATGGTTAAGTAAAGCAGCTGCCTAATTTTAGTCTGCAGCTTTAAAGACATCTTTTTTGAAGGATGATTTCTATAAGAAACCCTCTCATTCGTTCAGGCTCACATAGAAATTTGAAGAGCAGATTGAGAATAGGAGTAAGATTTGAGGAGTTCAAGGAAGCAAATTTATTGAGAAATTTTCTGAAATTGTTAAGGAGTTTTCTGGGAATTTACGTCAGAAGATTTTGAATCCTATCAGAAAGAAATTTTCTTTGCAGTGAGCTGTAGAATTTCATATTTCTCGCGGAATTGTTAAAAAGTGAATCTTGAAAGGAGTATGGAAATTTTGGCGAAAATCCAAAATCTTTGTCTTATGGACAAGTCATATCTGTTGTTTTTAATGCTTTCCTTGCATAGTCTTATGTATGTATGTTTTCTATTTTGCAGGAAAGGAAAATGGCAGAGCCCAAGGGAACAGGAGAAACGCGAGGACAATTGATAAAGAATGAAAGGAGAGGATTCTATCTTGAATCCAAAATTGTGTGAAAGTGGACAAAAATTGGAGATACAAGTCTTGGCAGCCTTGATTTGAAAAATTTTAACTAGAGAATGCTCGGATATAATGACTATCACCCAACACACCTAGCTACAAAAACTGTGAGAAGTGGAATTTTTGCTCCAGCTAGTTTCCCTCCTTCTTTTTAGCATCCAAAGTTAATCGTGGAATGTACCAAGCATTACAGTCCTAGAGACAGAACCACCCAGGATTCTGAATGAAATATTCTAGCAATTTTTTCTCCAACATCCATTTCTGAAGCATTTGGAATTCCTTCAAATCCAAGGATGGTCACAAAAACACAAGAGCAAGCACTGAGAATCTATACATCTGGAATCAATTTTTGTGAAGAAATAATCAACAAAAGATGGTTGAAAAAGAATAGACCACATCATTCCAAGATTCCTAAAGAAATAGTATGGCTCGACTTGTAGAGGGAATATAGTGATATGGTCATGATGTTGAGTCACATATTTGGCATGCCTTATTCTTATAGGTTTGAATCTTGGATGTGGTATTTTGTTGAGTAGGTAGTGGAGGAAGGTGACATAATAGATTGGGCTGGGCTCATAAGTGATAACCTAAATGAGCAATTGATGAATCTAGAGCATACAAGGAAATTTTACATGAGCTCCTCCTATGTCATCTACATGCTAGCACAGAGGACAAATTATGATGGACTACGATGCAAAGGACCAATTGGAAGTGGAAGCCAACACCTCAAAGTCCACGAATGTTACTCACAGTTGCATTTGTATTCAAAGGATTATTACATGAGGGTTAATGATATATTTTCCATGCGCATAGTAAGAACACTACAAAAGAGGCCACATATAAGAATGTCAATGGGTGCAATGAAGTTAGCTAAAGAATATCGCGCCTGGTTCATTCAGTTTCCTACCTTTTCATACATTCGAGTTCAAGGATTCTCCACGAAGCCATACAAACTTCCTAGGTATCCAACGGATAAGATGGTCTTGTTAGAGCTTACTTGACAACTTACTACCTATGACAAGATTTAGAAAGGGAAGAAGAAGTTGGGATTGCAATTTCCAATTTCCATAGGAGAAGGGAAAAATGAAGTATTCCCATGTCTAAAAGCTGCAAAGAAATCATCAGATGAGCTCCACTTCTTTCGCCTTCCGCTTTATTCAAAGAGGAATGATTTTTATCCTTTCAACAAGATCTCATCAGCAGGAGGGTCAAAGTACCAACATAAGGTTCACCTTGAAGACTTTTGGGCAAATGCAGTAGACAAGAACGAGATTAGAAAAAGATTGCATTCAAGACTACGATTGAACATTATTAGAACATGCAACATATTCAAGGTTCCTAATCAAATGGAGGAGGACCCAAATGTGATGTGAAAAGGATTCAATCCAGAAATTACAGCTCAACCATTTGATTGGAAGAAGAAAGAAATTACAGATCTCGAAACCCTTTCAAAACTAGTCTTAGATTTTACAAAGTGGTGGATCGAGCATAAGCTTGAAAAATTAGTTGCACCAGCTAATGGATTCACATATAGGTTGCTTGGCCACAGACCACTCAGGGATGAAAGATCAAGAAACATATCTGAAGGGACTATTGAAGAAAGAGAAACTCCATCCGAAGATGTAGGAACCAAGAAAGGAAAGGAGGTACCTCGAAAAAAGCATCCTAGGATTGAGGAAGTCATCCAAGAATCTCAAAATAAGAAGCAGAAACACGAAGATGCTCCCTCTTCTCCAAGTCAAACTCCAAGTGTCCAAGAGATAGAAACTTTTGAAAGGCAAGATGTAGGGACAAGTATAAGGAGATTTGAGAAAGAAGAGAATTTGGATAGGCCAATTCATGATAGGTTGAGTATAAATGCTTATGAAAAATTCACGCAAGAAAGAGGGAGAGATCAAAATATTGCTACAGAAGAAAGTCTTGCTACAATCTTAGAGTGAGAAATGATTAATGATGGAGATGGTCCACTAGAGGAAGAAACTCTAGGGGTAGCAATACATCTTCCAAGTGTCGAAGCTATAGTTCCTGAGGTTACCATGGATAGTCTAGGAGGTGAAGAGGAGATTGACATTCGAGCGGTCCAAAGGAAAGAACAATTTTTAATTTTGGGGGACCAAAGTATACCCATTTCGAAATGGTTGAGGCAACGAATTCAATTGCATCAACAAAAGGAGGTTGATCCAGCAATTGAATTACAGGAAATTTTGGACCGATCAAATCGATCAAAAGAACAAGGGAAAGCAAAAAGATATACTAAATTCATTAGAGGAGAATCAGGATCCAGAATCTTGCAGATTGTGACTCCCACAGTTGACAAAGGAAAAAATCAGATTGCTCCAGATGAATATCATGTTATAGAAAAAAATCTTGGTCGGGCCTCCCAGGAGCAAATATTGGAAGAATTTGATGACTCCACACAGGCTTTGAAGGATAGGCTGAAGAAAGTAGAAGAAGGGTATGAAAAGCAGAAAGGAGAAATTTGGGCTTTATGTCAGTACATCAATAACTTGCCTCATCTAGTAAGAGAGGAAGGTCCATCATTTGTCCCTCCAATAGGTGTTTCCAGTGAAGTGGTAGGTGATATTGACAGAATCATGCGGATTGCTTAGGGTGCAAAGATTTGGATCGAAGGAATTTAGGAGGTAGCCTTCAAACATGCAGAAGAATTAGTGCAAGTGCACAATAGGGCATTGGCTACACTCTCTAGGATTCAGTGCATGGAGGAATCATGGGTGGATGAGCATATTTACCAAGAAGAGGTGATTGCCAACATTCAGGGTCTGATGGATACCCCAAAGAAAGAATTGATTGATGGTTGAGTTATCAGCGAGGGGGATTTCTATGATTTTATTTGATGGTACAGTGTAGTAATCATGGCTAAGGAAATGTTTGAGAGCTTTACCAAGGAATCCAGCCGATGGAAAAAGATTGTTGATAACATCAAGCATGAAATATCAAATGCAGTTGCATCCTTGTTATCACAAAGATTAGGGAAAGAGGAAATGACAACTGATAATCTGAAAGTCAAGTTACAAGAATTCTTTTAGCTAAACGTATATGGAAGAGATGATTTTGAGAACTTCTCCATCTTCTCAAATACAATGCACACTACTAAGGACTTACTACCAGATTGGGATGAAAGTTTGGGAAAAGCATAAAGAGAAATTATAGTTCTAGAATTCAAGCAAGAATCTACACCAAGCATTAGTATAGAGGAGTTGGAAATAGTATTAGATCGATTTTGATCTTTTAGGCAAAGAAATCAAGGATAGATGCATTAAATGCAGAGTAGGTGTGCATAGGGATCATTTATTACACCCCACTCCTTAAATTAGCATGCATGGTGGGCATTTATTACCCACTATAGTAGTAGATTCCTTATGGAATTAATGTAGATTCCTTTCCATTGCCCTAACCCTAATTAGGGTTGATGTGGCATGATCTCGGCCATCGATTATTGTGATCATCCGGGCCACCCATTGTAATCGAGGACCTATATAAAGGCCTCATTTCTCATTTGTAATGGGAGATTTTTATGAGATTGTTGCTATGAGCTACTAAGATAATAAAGTTTTCATTGAATTTTGGTGAATACTTGATGTGTCTTAGTGCTTGCTTGTCTCCTAAATATCTTCAAGTAGATTAATTTTAGCATAGTCAATGTGTGGTGATTATAGTGGAGAATATGATGGTGTATTGATGAATTCCTTTGGTTCATACTTTTGACATTTTAGTGATTCTAATTTGTTGTGTAAAGTTAGCCTGGACCCCTTTCATGCATATGCTCAACTTCTATCATTTGTATACATTGTTCTTTATGATGGTGTATGTAGTGATATGAAAATCTTTGGCATAACCCTTGAAGATTGCACTGGTTCATGCTTAGTTGTAGTATAACTTGGCGAAGCAAAATTCAGTAAATTGAGGAATTTTCCCACTAGAATACTATTTGTTGTTATCACTACCCTTAGGATTAGAATAGAATTCATGAACCCCATCTTATTTAATTTTTTCATATTCTGTGAAAAATCCAAAAAAAGAAGCGCTTCATTGCAAAACCTTAAGATAGCTCCCTCATCCAGTATGGCTTGAAATGAATATGAATAAACACGTAAGGCCCCTTGTGATCATCAATAAATCACATCAACCACTGATCTTATCCATAGTCAAGACTTGGCATTAAAGGAACTTTGAAGTCATTGTATGATCTTCCAGCAATCTTAGCATACACAAGACTTTATTCAAGAGAGGATAAGATATTTCGGTATTTTGGTCTACTATTTGGTGATCATAAAACACACATCAACACTAAGCATTGCCAATATATTTGATATGTGTTTTCCAAATAGTAATGTCTTTGTATTTGTATGAGGAATAAATTAAGAGAATAAACATCTAATAAATATATAAATATCATTGTGATTATGTTAATTTATTGTGACTTCATAGATTTATCCTACCAAAGCTATCAAAACATCGACAGTTTGCAACAAGATGTAGGCAACTTCCTCATAAATTGTCATTATTTATTCCAAAGAGATTGGGTTTCCTAGAAGATGTGGATAGAAAGGGATATCAGTTATCAAAATTAGTTTCTGACCATACTCCATGCATTCTACTCTTTTCCCTATCAATATCTATGGCCTTATAGTTGAGTTTTAGATGTAACTTTTACCTTCTACTATATCTTGCAGGGCTAACTATTACATAAATAAAAGGGTCAATCAACAATATTAAATTGTTTCAAAATATGTTTTTTTTATTTTTTCAATTTATCTACTTTTTCTAGTTCTGCTAAATCCTTTCATATTATATAAGTAAAAGGAGCATACCATAGTTTCAAATCATAATGAAACAGTTTTTTCTATTTTCTAAAGTTTATCTATTTCTCTAGCTTTAACTTAGTAGGTGTCACTAAGGTACTTCCTCCTTCAAATAGTTATAGTATTACCATTATTAATTGAGAAAGGAACAATCAACCCATCCAATGTTAGGTTTCTTTTTTTTCATTCCCCTTCGAATATGAACTTGATTATCTATATTTACTATTTCAAATTGATATTTTGTCATTCCAAACACTTCATTATGACTTTACTTGTTAGTCTTAGAACAAAGGATGATTTAAACAC
The DNA here is from genome assembly GCA_028749045.1 of Cupressus sempervirens. NCBI lineage: Eukaryota > Viridiplantae > Streptophyta > Pinopsida > Cupressales > Cupressaceae > Cupressus > Cupressus sempervirens. Next base: position 575,078,583 of record CM053791.1, read on the forward strand.
TATGGAAGTTGAACTAGAAACTGATAAAGACAAAATATTTATTGGTAATTCATATGATTTTTGAATAATAATGTACCAAATAAAGTGTTTAATTAATTTTTTTAAAATGTTTAAATGGTGAATTAAATGAAAAGTTAGAGGTGATTATCCTAATTTTAAAGTGCTCAATTTCCTTTATGTCTATTATCACGATAGCCTAAAGAATTGAAAGCAATCTATGGAATGTATGACCTCCAAATACAATAAATTCAAACTAATTCATCCACTTATTAGAATTTAGACCATCAAAATGCTCAAACTAAACTAAAAAAGAATAGCAAAATAAAATGTTTCATAAAATTGCCAAAAAATCTTAATAGACAAAAACAAGATGGTATTGTTCATCATTTCAAGAATGTTAGCCTTATATTAGTTATTTCCAAATGTACATGAGTAACATTACATACTAATACCAAACCTTTGAGGGCCGAAGAACCCTGTTAAGTCCAATGGAGAAAAACCTAATATGGAAAGACGAAACCAGAAGATTCATATGAAGAAAATGACAAAATCATAAGAATACAGCCACTTGAGGAGATACAAAAAAGAAGGAAAACCCTAGAAGACTAAAAAAATCTAAAACTACCTAGCCTAGAACCAATTGCAAGAGAATGAAGATGACCCAAAAAGCTTACCAAGAAAAGGGCATGTACCCAAAAAAGAAACCATACTACTAGAGGGTTATACCTCCTCCTCTCTCTTCCAACACACCATTATAATGTTTGCAGTATTCTCCAAATCATTTGCCCTAGATACTAGTGGGAAAACAAAAGCTGATTTCTCTTTACATGATTTTAAAAAATTTGGTAGTGAGAACTCTAGTTTGTTCAAATTGTCAAAGACCACCCCTGGTTCAATGTAGGCCTAAAAAATTTGCAGATAATGAGATAACCAATTCTTACCCAAATCTTTTTATAATTCTCCTCCACCACAATCGAAAATTAATACTAGGTTCCATCTTTGGCCATACCATGTAGAATAGAATATTATCACGTATGTATATAGATGGCCTCCTTGCTCAATTGGCTAAACCTAGATTGCCATCAAGATGAGCCATGTACATTTTAAGCAGAGGAATCTTTAGCTTTTGATCAATGCTAAGGACTACAATTCTGAAGACCCTCTAGCCAAATGGGATTGAAGATGTTAAGAAAAAGTTGTATGATTATCCATTTTCCAACATTGGCCCTAGCTAAACATCCTATGAAGATGCCAATGACAGAGCTATTATTATGCCACGTGTAATTTTAATTAAATGTTGTCTCTCCTATAACCTAGTTGACAACAACCCTAGTTATGTCATCTACTAGATTCAAGATTATATTCCATCTCTTAGGCTTGATAGACCCTTGAAATATCATAGTAGATATTGTAATCACCCAAAATTGGTCAATTCTTTAAATGGAGAATTATATTTCGTGGTGAAGGTTCAAATTGAATTAATTGAATCAAAGAATAAAATGAATTAATTCAAATCAACTATTACAACCCATTTGAAAATACACATACATATTCATTTCAAATAAATTAAAAATTGACATTTATCTCAAAAATGATATTTTATTCATAATGGATGGAAATCAATATTTTATTCAATTAATATTTTATTCATAATAGATGAAAATTTATATTTTATTCATAATAGGTGGAAATTCATATTTTATTCATAATGGGTGGATAATCATATTTTCTTTAAGGTGGATTATAAATTATTATTCTATTCAAATGCTCATTATTTTAATCAAAATGGGTTTTCCATTTTGACTAAAATAATCCAAATGAGACCTTCATTTATGAATTTATAAATCAAAGTAGATTCTTTTAAAATGATTTTTAATTCATTTTTACCTTCACCATGGTAAATTCTCAATTCTACCCAAGAACTTGGAAAATTTTATAAATTCAATGTATTCTAAGAGCTAAGGGAGGCAATTTTAAAGAAAAGAAACTCTATTAAATTAAGGATTCTATCTTTCAATTTGAATTCATTTCATTTCTATTGTAATTCAATTCTAGCTTAATTGATTTGTTTCTTAGCTTGATTGTACTCCATCTTAGCTTAATTTCATTTCAATTTTAAATTTGAATCTTGCATTCATGCTGGTTTGAATCTCTCATTTTAGGGGTGTTATTGTCACTAATTTGGTCTTAATTTTGAGAGTAATTAATTCCATTTACATACTCATTCCTTAGTTAAAGAAAAATAAGATGGTTTCATAGGTTTTATGCTTAATTTGATATCTTTCATATGTTTACCCTATGATCTAATGTTATAATGGAGTGTGTTGGTTTCGCAAATACGTGACCGTGAGGCTCGAGAGCCTCATTATTTTGTTTTGCAAGTTTGAAGAAACTTAAAGACGAGACTCAACAATTAGAAAAATCTTTAGAAGAGACTTCGAGATTGCTACAAACTTTCTCTTCTCTATCTTATTCTTCTATTCCTCTTCTTCTTCTTCCTTCTCATGTTCTAAAGTTAAAAAAATTGATCAAAATTCTATTTTTGTAATCTTTTTATGACTTTTCATAAAAAATCATAAAAAGTGGACCAAATCTATGAATTTTGGTCTAAAATTTTTATTGAAAGTTCTAGATAATCATGCAAAATGACAACAAAAATTTTAGATTTTTCTGGCACAAATTTTTATTTAATATAATGTTTTTAATGATTTGTCATATACAAATTATTTGAGGGTGGAAAACAACATTATTTGATCTGAAATTTTTTTCGTAGTTTTTGAAAAATGGTTGGAGCACACCATAACAATTGCAGATTTTTCTGATCGGAAATGATTTTTTAATAATTGTTTTATGATTTTTCATTAAAAAATTCATTTATCAATAAAATCACAAACTTAAGATCTAAAACTTTTACTATGAGTTCGAGTTGATGTTAGGAGACCCCAAAAAAAATTCATATTTTTCGGATTGAAAATATATTTTTAATATTTTTTATGGTTTTCACTATAAAAATTATTTTATAAGACAAATCACAAAATTTTTATTTGAAATTATTAATGTATATTTGGGACACTTTCAATATCTCACAGTAAAAAAATCAAAATTTAATGTTTAAAATTCCTTTTTCAACAATTTTTTATGTATTTTCGTAAAAAAATAAATTCATGATGCAAATCTTTGAGATTTAATCAAATATTTTTATTGTAGGTTTCTTGAAAATAGAAGTGAAGCAAACAAGATCTTCAAAGTGTTAAAAACAAAAAAAGGACACTTCTTTTTAGTTAAATCACACTTCATTTTAGATATTCAAGTCAACCAAAACTCAATCTTGAATGCCTAAAGAGAACATACGACCTTTCATTTGAATGAATTCACTACAACTCAATCTTGAATGCCATGGATTAAAACCTACATGTTTTTCATTGAAATGAACACTAAAACACACTCTTGAGTGCCTTAAAGAGAACACATTTTCATTGGAATGTATGTTAGTGAATACACTCTTGAGTGCTTAAGGATCAAAGAACTATTGCAATGAAACATTCAAGTTTGGTGCTTAAAAAGAACACTACTTACTCAATCTTGAATGCATAAAGGAATTCACTCTCTTCCTTATTGAATTACTTATGTTGACGATGGTCAATTTACTTTTGTTGATGAACTCTTGATTTATTATGTTGACTACGTTGTAAGCTAGAAAGAACCTTGCATGCTAAGCATGAGTGTCTTTAAGAGTAGATTACAAAATCTAAAGATTCATTGGGAAAGAACATGTGTCTTTTAAAACCTCAAGGCCACTTATGTATTTACTCCCCTTGCACCTTTGGGTGATCTTGAGTGCACAAGAAATAAGTGGACTTGTTTTAGTTTTAGGATGTTTGTTTTGGGATTTCATCACCCCTTGAGATGACCTCGACTCTCATGTTCTAATAGAGTATAAATATCGAGAGGTGAACCAAGAGACACCTCTCTTCAAAGTATAATCTTGTCACTCTTGATTAAGCCCCAAAGAACTTTCTACTATTGGGAAGTCAAGGTGGAGATTTGGGTTACCATCTCCTCTTGGTTGTGTGGCATTATTTTCTTTCATCTATAGATTTGTGCCTCATGTGCCTTGTGTAAATCAAGGACACCCACTAGTTGATCTATGCATATCCTAGATTGAAAGCCTTGATAAGATTGTTGATGTGTTTTGTGTGTTTGAGTATTCAAAGTCAAAATCCACATAAACATCAAACAAGTCAAAACTGTTGAAATGGTGAGTTAAACATCTGATGTGAAACTAGTTGAAAATGATAATTCTACCATCTTCTTGAATCTTCATTGGGCTATGTTAAGGAAACTCCCTGCACAAATCTATTTCCAACTATTTGAAACTAAACTATCTCAGTTGAACACTTGTGACCCACATCTGAACTAGTCTCTTTGATCCATGATTCTAGTTGTTTTAAGTGTTCTTATCCATTTCTGTCACGATAGTCAATCCTTTAGTTGTTATATCTACTCTTTGGACTATTCATACCTTGGAAAACATCACCCCTCCTATCACTTACATACACTTTGAGACAATTTTTTAAGTGTTGTCTTAGTCTAAACCTATCAAACTTTTTCTACCTATGACTATTGTGACTAAGGGTGGAAGAGATATTTTTTTTCTTCACATCAACCTAAAACATCACAATGGCTAACAAAAAATACACTAAATCTAACATTACTAGTGAGGAAGAAGTGATACTTATAGAAAATATGGAGAATTAACTCCAAACAGTAAGCACTCAACTTCAAAGACTAAAGGAAGAAGAGGACACATCATCAAACAAATTCTCCTAGTGAGATTATTCCCCTTCCTCTAATGACAATAGACCATCAACTTCTTATGATGTTGAATCCAAGCCATCTAAGAATAGTAGACAAACACCCAAGAAATCTAAAGTATCTTCAAAGAAATACCTTGGGAACATAAACCAAGGCATGATTTCACCCCTTTGGGAAAATCTTATGAATCAAATTCGGAAGAACTTCTTGAAAACACACTCATTTTTTTACCTAAAGCTACTTTGGCTGGAGTCTACTTTATGAGTAAATATTGTGCCTATCATAGACATAATCTACATGAAACTTCACATTGCATTGAGTTGAAAAATAAAATTAAAGATCTATTTGATGAGGGCATAATTAAAAAACCTAAGGACTTAACTTTCAAAGATACTACTCTCGAGCTTGATCAACGTCATGAAACCATTTCTAGTAATGGTTCAAATCCAACTTCTACTTCTTCCAATATGCCATCACCTTCTAAAGCATCTAAGCTTTCCAACATACCTTTTCCAAACAAAGAACCCAATGCTTTCACTATTGATCATGTGTACCCTCAAGGGATACCTCTAAAAGAAACCCAAGCTAATCTTGACATAGTTACAAACCTCTCCCATACTATTCAAACTAAAGATCTAAAACCTTCATGCCCTGCTACTCCTATTATTCCCAGTCCAACTAGTCCTTTACTAGCTCTACAAGAGCCTACCATGAAAACTCCACATTCTACCTTGTCCTTAGAAGTGGATCCATGTCAAGAGGATTCTAAAAAATCTAAAGATCAAGATCAAGAACCCTCTCATCTCCCTCAAGAGGTCATCCCTCCATCTCAAAAACCATAGTCCTCCATCTCCCTTATCATGCCTCTCTACTAGACAAGATCACGACATTCTTTCCACCATCCCTAATGACATTATTAAAGATCAAGAGAAGAATGTTTTTCCTATGCTATCTAAAATTCCTCATGAAGATTAAAGTATTCCCTCACCCTCTTGTTCTACTTCTCCACATAAACTTCAAAGTTATGCTCAAGCTTTAAGTTCTCCTATCAAAGGTTTTTCTCCTATAAAAGTTACTCATGAGTCTATTTATGGCCTAGGTCATGTTTCTCACTCTAAGTATGTTGATATCTGTATCTATTATCCATTTTTATCTTCTAAATCTATCCTTAGTCCTTATCCATCTAAGCTAAAGCCTTCAAACCTTCCATCTATTTTGGGACCTTATTTTCCTCCATCCCCTAATTCCACTCTTACCTTATTAACTACTTCTCCCACCCTACCTCAAGATCAACAAAGATAAAAATCCTTGAGTCCTTCACATAAAGCTTTCCATCTAAACCAGCCATATCAACCTTCTTCATCCACAAGTCCCAAGACTTTTGGAAGCAATTTGGATGATCAACTTAATAACAAACACAAGAATCCATTTAAAAATAATCACTATGTCTCCTCTAATTGACATGTGAATGCTAAGAAAGAAAATATACAAAAGAGACCACAAAGGTTTGCTATTGAAAAATCAAAGCAAGTATGGCTTCCTAAATCCATTATTTAAGAAATGCATTCCAAAGCATCTAATGAAAACTCAAAAGCTATATGGATTCCCAAGTATCTTTTGAAGGACCTGAATATTGAAAACAAATCAAATTTGACATTCAAGCTTCCAAAGGCTTCCACTCCATCTTCTTCCAAACAATTTCCAAATTCTTCCACTCCATCTTCTTCAAACATCTTCATAATAATATTCCAAAGCCTTCCACTCCATTTTTCTCTAAGATTCCTTTGCTACTTCATAAAGATAGACCTCAAGCTATCTCATCCATATCTACTCAATCATTCCACTACCCTTCAAGGTGTGTATCTTTGTTGATCTTTCCCACTTTTACACCTACCCTTCTCCTATCTTTTGAACCCTACACTTCCCTATTATCCATCCTCCATCTATCCATCCAAAACCTACAACATTATCCTTCATATACTTTTCCTACTACAATCTCCCTTTCATTACCCTATCAACATCTTTGAGAATACATTTCTATGGTCTTGCTTATCATGACTTATATTTCCTATAGGAGTGCTATCTAACTTGAAAAGCTTGAGCTATTTCTTTAATTTTTTTTTTAAAAAGTGCCTGAGTGAAAATTATTTTGTGTGGCACCTTGGTAGCAAAAGTAAAAGAGAAATAAATTTTTCCTATGGTGAAAACCACTTCTTGTGGCACTTTGGAGAAGTAAAATGATGAAAACCTAGTAAACAAGCATCATGAATAATTATTCCATCGTCCATCTATGCGCTCTTTCACCTTTGATCTTGACAAAGTTGATCTAATTATGAGTATTGGTTATATTATCTATCAATTTCCCTATTAGGATCTTGCATATCTTTCATATCTAGCTCCATCCTTATTGCTCCATCCTATCACTATCATATTCACCTGATCTTTTGGTGTTGATCACAAGAAAAAATAAATTAAAAACTAAGATTAAAAAAATCAGTTCTTAGAAACCTCTTGACATGTCCATTCTCTTGGATTTCTTACATTTCATGACATCATGTCAATATCCTACATGCTACCTTCCATTACACCATGATCTTATATTACTATATCCTTTTTTGTAGCTTAGGTAGACTCAATCCTTAAGGATCATTTTCACTTGCTTCATATTCCTTGCCTATCCATCTCTACTTATCCACAAACTTGTTGTTTTTTCATATCCTACACCATGCTCGACAATGGAACAAAATGATGTGATCTTGCTTGAAAATTAGTGATCTCTAAATGTGTCTTAAAAATCCAAAAAATCATATATGATGCTAAAAAAATGCTAAAAAATGCAAAATATCCTGAAAATGTAATTATCCTTGTGAAAACCTTGCAATAGCCACCTTAATAATATCTTTAAAAAATCTAAAAAATGCAAAAAACAATTGCTCAAAATTCCTGTATAGCTATCTTTTTTCTTTCCTTCTTTGAGTTTTTTTCTCTCTGCAAGTTATATGCTTTAGTTTTCTATCTTCAATTGTGCATAAGCTCTTAGTTAACTTCAAAGCACTACTCATACCTATATGGATTGAAAATGGTCATAGTCTAGGAGGCACCCTACCTATGCTAGGGGGAAATTTCCTATACTCTCATAAAGTCTCTCTTGCCTCAGTCACTAGTTGTTCTAACTGAGTTTTTCTACTGTCGCTCTACTGTCATGAGATTTCCTTAGTGTTCTAAGAAGCCCTCTCTTGTGTAAATCACTAGTTGTTCTAACTAGTCTATCTACTATCACTTTACTGCTACAAAGATTTCTCACACTAACACTATGACTTCAAGCATGACATCAATCCACTTATACGAAACTTGATAACTAAAAGCTAAAACTATCTAAGATATGCTAAGCTTTACTTCTGAAAAATACCAAAAACATCCATATAACAAAAAAGTCAAAATTTTAAAAATTCCGGCTCTTACTAACAAAGGCACATTGTTCTATCACTCCCTCTCTTTTCTGTATGGCAAAAAATTTCATATTTTTGTACATAATTTTTCTTCAAACAAACACACACGCAAAGATTACATGTTTACTTTTTTTATTCATAATTTTTGTAGCAACTCAATGATGTTTGAGACTAGAGAAGGAAAGATGAGAAACATGAACATTTTTTTTGTTTTCTGACTATGGTGTTTACTTTACTACAATAATTGTAATTATTGTACATATTGTTAATTATTATAAATAATTTTCTTTTTACGTATCTATTGGCTCAGAATGATAAAGTAGTCATATTGCCATGGTTGAACTAGTGGTGATTGTACTGTATCAATTTTTATACTACTCAATGATAAAAATTAAACCATACTGATTCAGTGACTAAGTCCTAGGATTTCATTCACTTTAATTTTACATTTCATCTTAGCTTTGCACTACAACATGGCTCCCATAGCTCTTTGACTAGCCTCTAAAAAAACAAGGGGTAGACTATTCAACATGAATTCCATTTCATCATCCCCTCTTTAATTTGATAATCATGAGTTCATTTTTGGGATCAAAATTGAAATATGGTATTCTTCTACTTTGCGACAACCATTGTCAAACTTGGTCAAACCTAGTGATATGGACCCTCACATCACTTTGAATGAACTCTACACTTTCTACAATCTTTTCTAATCTATTCTAGATTCTTCTGAATCACTCATCATATCTACCTCTTCACATCTATTACTCTACATCACTTTTTTTGAATCTTACTTTAGAATTCTTACATCTATGACTCATGATAGGTATTGTCATCTATTTTATGGACTAGTTTTGGGGCATTCTAACCTTGACTCTAGAGGACTAAGCTTCATTATGGAGATAGTCCTAAAAATCATATCAATCGATCTTCATACAATCAAAATTGAAACGGATCTCAATTCTCATTCTATATTTCAATTCAGACTATTCTTTGAATCAATGCACTGCTTGCACATCAATTCAAAGAGGCGAAAATGTAATCGCCCAAAATTCGTCAATCATTTAGATGTAGAATTATATCTCATGGTGAAGGTTCAAATTATCAAAGAATAAAATGAATTAATTCAAATCAATTATTACAAACCATTTTAAAGAATCACATCAATATTCATTTCAAATAAATTGAAAATTGACATTTATCTCCAAAAATGATATTTTATTCATAATGGATGGAAATTAATATTTTATTCATAATAGATGGAAATTCATATTTTTTTCATAATGGATGAAAAATCATATTTTATTTATAATGGGTGGAAATTCATATTTTATTCATAATGGGTGGATAATCATATTTTATTCAAGGTGGATCCATAAATCATTATTCTATTCAAAATGCTCATTATTTTAACCAAAATGGGTTCCCCATTTTGAATAAGATAATCCAAATGAGACCTTCATTTATGAATTTTTAAATCAAAGTGGATTCCCTTAAAATTATTTTTAAATCATTTTTACCTTCACCATGGTAAGTTCTCAATTCTACCTAACGAGCTTGGGAAAATCTATAATACAAAGCATTCTAAGAGCTAAGGGAGGCAATTTTAGAGAAAAGAAACTCTATTAAATTAAGCATTCTATCTTTCAATTCTAATTCATTTCATTTCTATTCTAATTCAATTCTAGCTTAATTGCTTTGTTTCCTAGCTTGATTATACTCCATGCTAGTTTAATTTTGTTTCAATTTTAAATTTTAATCTTGCATTCATGCTAGTTTGAACCTCTCATTCTAGGGTGTTATTGTCATTGATTTAATCTTAATCATGAGAGAAATTAATTACATTTACATACTCATTCCTTAGTTAGAGAGCAATAAGATGGTTTCATAGGTTTTATGCTCAATTTTGATACCTTTCATATTCTAATGCTATGATCTAATGTTTTATTGACGTGTGTTGGTTTTGTAGATACATGATCCACATTTCAAACACACACATACTTCCAGAGTATGATACAAGGAAATTTTTGACTCCATTGAATCTAAAAAATATTAAAAATCTAACTCTAAATAGAAAACACCCTGAAGTAGCTAGAGTATATGCTAGTGACCGAGTTAAATAGAATCTTGAAGCCGTAAGAATATCAAGGAAGATCTAGAGAGGAGAGAAATACTCACATTATACTCCTTGTAATTATAAAAAGACCAACCTAAAGCCTAGAAAATTCTCATTGCAACAATGCTATCAGAGTTGATCATCTAGAAAAACCTTACTTATCGAGACTAAGCTACTGACTAACATATATAATAATCATTTTTTTTTTAAATTATGGTTTTCTAAAAAAGTGGTAAAAAAAAAAGATTAACAAAAGAAAGGGTAAATTGGAAAACTAGGTTAAGGAAAGAAAAAAGAAAATGAACTAACCTAGGAGTCATGCCTAAGGAAATGTTGAGGCTTGAAGAATAAAATCCTTGCCTTCAACTCCTTTATTTTTAAAAAATGATCTACTTTTGTGTTTCCTTCTCAATATACATGTTTAAAGCTAGTTTCTTTGAACTTATCAATTAAGCTTAGAACATTTTCAAGTTTTTAATTCATCACCCAATTTGGAATTTTTCATTTTTTGATGGCACTAATAAGGATTTGGGAATCTCCTTCGATGATTAAATTATGTTTAGCCTAATTTCTAAACTTAATGCAAGTCCCTCACTAATAACTTCTAATTTCATTGTGTTGTTTGTGGGGATGCCCAATGGTTTAGCACTTTTAATAATCCATTTTCCTAAGTTTGACCTTGTAATACATCCTATACCTATTTTACCTGGGTTTCCGCTTGATGCTATGTCAATGTTAAGTGTAATCCTTCATTTTGGTGGCGGTTCCCATCTAGATTCTTTTCTTTCTTTTTGATATTTTTTATCATAGACTAATGGAGGATTGATTAGGAAGGCCCACTTCATTTTCACTTCCTCATCCCATTCTATAAAGGTCCCTTAGATTTTAGTTTTTTTCCTTAAATAGTTATTCATAAATTATATTTTGCTTGCTTCTCCTTTCTTAAGAAAGGTAGAAACACTTAGTTATGTGTTGTTAAATATTTGCCTATTCCTTTCTTTCCATATTTCCCACATTAGTATGGCTGGATTTATGTTCCATAGTTTACCATGTATGCTATAATTATTTTCTTTATGCCATCCCAATAGGTTGTAAGAATTTTCCTTAGGAAAAAATCACCCAAGACCAAGAAGCTCAATAACTAGCACAAAATAAACCAACAGAGTATGATTAGAATAACAATATGATATTCAATTGATGTATTGATTGATTTTTAAGTACATTAGGAGTGCCTATATATAAAGGCCTCTAGAATTCTTATAGAATGTCTAGGAGTTCACAAAATGATAAGACTCACAACTAAGCACATGTTCCCCAAGAGTGGATTATCCTCCATTGAGCACAAAAGTTAGTGCAATGATGAGAGGATAAGATTACATAGGTGTGTCACATAAAATTATGTTATAGACACCATGTGCTTAATTAAGAGTGAAAATAATTGTGTTTTTTACCTAACAACTCAATTAATTATGAAAACTTTGGTGTTGTAGACACAATGTGCAAAATTAGAGTTGCTAACTCTTATGTTGTCAACATCACAACTCATATGAGTACACAAACTCCTTGGTGTCTAACCTAAGAAATAATAAAATAATGTATTTATCCTAAGTAAACTTAAATAAAGTGTAAATAATAATTATTTACACTAACACCTACCCTTAAGTGCAACATAGGGGAATGCACTTAAGCTCACAAAAGCTATGATGAAATGCATAATGGGTCCCGACTACTAGGCCATGTTAAGTACCCAAGTAAAAATGTAATGCTAAAGTATAATAAAATAAAATTAAATCTCTTTGAAAATAGAGAAAGAGGAAAGTCTCATGGGAAAAGCACTCCCCCAAAAAGAGAGATAAGTACAAAAAAGAAAGATGTATGTATGGATGGAGTAATCAAGACCCCCCCCATTATGACATACATCATGCATTTATAATAGAGAATCCCTTCATGAAATACCCCCCCCAAGTGAAGGATCTCATGATGATGAGTTCTTGAAGACAAAAGAGAATCCAATGCCTACAAAAAACATTTCTCCCTTTAGGAAGAAGATACACCAAGTATAGGTGCAAGTATGCTTCCCATTGTGGATAGGAAGATGAAAGATGGATCCATATGTAGTATGGTGTGGATGTTTCCTTTGAAGTCTACTCATATGTCAACAAGACCTTGATGAATGTAGATGCCATGAGCCAATCTGGTGAATGCCCAAAAGGAGGTGAGAAACAAGGTAACATGTCCATGTATGAAGCTGGATCAACCTCCAAAGACAATGAAGCATCCTGATAGGAAGATGTTGCCTCCCCTCAATGATGTATGTACACCCATGAAAGAAGCTCCTTGATGACTAAATAAGATGCACCATGAAAATTGAATGGTGTTCCTCCTTGTAGGATGAAGTGGTGTCATAAGTGTAGTAGAGAATGCTCCCCAACTAGTAAGAAGAATCATCATAAAATATGATGTCTAGGGAAACTATAAGATAATCTCCAAAGAATGATATGACTCCTCCTATGAAAAAGAGTCCTTCTCCATTTTCTATGAAGAAATGTCCATAATCATATCAAAATGATCAAGTGGTTGAGGGTTAGAGTGTGCCCTCACAATGAGTGAAGAAGCTCCTCAACAAAGGGAAGATTGATGTCATTAATGATGTCTCCCATATCTTCAATGTAAGAGTCCACAAATAGCTCTGTAATGTCTGGAAGGAAGTCATTCCATGAAGCTGAAGTAGGAAGACATGGTATATCGTGTTGTACTAAATCAGGAGCATCTATGGCTGGAACTAGATCAGTAGAAGCAATAGGAGCATTGGGAGGTATGATCTCATCTGGAATTGAAGGTACCATATCTGGAGTGACTAAAGATAGAATGTCTTCTAGAAATGGAGGAATTGTAGGATCTCCATACGCTTTCCAAAGAGCCATTCAAATGTCATAAGGATCATTGAACTTGTCAATAACATCAAAGCAATAAGCATTGCCATTGAAAGAAATGACATCTAAATTTTTTTTAATGGGTGGTAGATCAATGGAAGAGGGTAGTTCTTTGGAACATAGATAAGGAAATATTTCCTTATGCTCTCTTCTTAGATGATCAATGATTAAGGTACTCAATTTTTTATAGTTCCTCTTTGTCAATCTTGGTCTAACACCAAATTGACATGTGAAACAAAACTCCATGAGATCAATAGATGTATGCAACCCCCAAAATGAAAAACTAATCAATCAACCCCCCTTAATGTATGATTTGGCACTTTATACTTAGTTCGATTAAAATATGCCACTTTGTCAAAATGGGCTTACTGGACTTCTATTTTTTGTTGTTTGCAACCTGCTCTTGTAGTTCAAATCTGGAACTTTACAATGTAGCTCAAATATACAACAATTCTGAAGTTTTATCAAAACATTACAATTTTAAAAAGGACCTATTTTTTAAAGTGGTATTTGTGTCTACACAATTCTATAATCTTATTGCAAACCTGGAAAGTAGACAAAAAATTATGCACTTCTAAAAAAAATGGAACCTGAAAATGTGTCTAGATGAGGTCATACTAAGCCTTTGAAGTTGGAAAAATTGAGATTTGCAAGTTGCAAATTTTTTTAAGAATAAAGATCTCAAACATTCTACACCAATGTTTAGATCACAAAATTCTACCCCAAAACAAAAATAATTTCTCAAAAAAAAGGAGTCAATATGAGGGAGATATCACTATTTGAAAATCACCTCTGTAATTATTTTTCTTGAATCCTTGCTGTCGTACCCCCAAAAATCAATTGACTCTAGATTTCACCTAAGATGTCTAATTTTGATGAAACAAAAGTCAACTTGGGGGTTTTTTTGACTTTCAAAACATAATTCCAAAAAATCTCTCCTACTGGCCGGATGGCCAAAATTTTTAGGACAAAATACATAGATCATAAAAATAATGCATAGAAATTGGAGAGATTGAAATAAAAAAAATGAAAATCTAAAAATTAAATTCAGAGATTTGAAATGATCATACCAAATTGGCAAATTATCCATTTGAGTACCGGTTTGCAAAAAAGATTTATAGTCAAAATTCATCGAATCGATGCTCTGAACATAATGGTGAGGTTCACTTTGGCTGTAGATGCTCCCAATAGCTACAAATACTCCTCAAGGTGTCCTCGGAGAGGTGAAGCAAGAATGGTCTCTAATGGCTATAAAATGATGCTCCTATGGCAATGATACCTTGTAAGAATTTAGTATAGCTCTGATACCATGTAAGAATTTGGTATAGCACTGATACCATGTAAGAATTTTCCTTAGGGAAAAATCAACCAATACCAAGAAGCTCAACAACATCAAATTGATACAACATCAATTCATATGGTCATACTCTATTGGTCTATTTTGTGCTAGTTATTGAGATTCTTGGTCTTGGGTGATTTTTCCCTAAGGAAAATTCTTACATGGTATTAGAGCTATACCAAATTCTTACAAAGGTGATTATTAAGATTATTAGGAAGAGAAGAAGTCCAACTTCACTTTTGTTTGAGCTAATACCAACTTTCTTGAGCAAAGGAGTAGTTATAAAGTAAGTCATATGTTGTCTTAGTATTTTCCTTGCAAAGAAAACATCTTGATGGACCTCGAATCCCATCTTTTTAAATATAACAATTTTTAGAATTCTTTTTTGCATTTTTTCCCATAAGAATATTCCTCCCTTTTGTAGACATCCTAGATCCCAACATAGTTTAAGAGGAATATTTATGTTTTCCCATATTAGTGAATTAATTATTATATTATATCCTTTCTTGACACTATATGTTCCATCTTTGGAATCTTCCCAAATAAATTTTTCTTTACTATCATTATGGTTTACCAGTCCCTATTTGTGGATGGATTTAAGGTTCTCTTTATCTTCAAGAGTTTGATCTGCATTCTCTAAAGCTCTCCATGCCTAGACATCTTCCCCATTTTCTATTTTGAAATGCTTAAAATTGGCCACCTTTGTTCCCCATAAATTTATGATATTTTTTTTGATATTTATAGGAATGTTAGCTCTATTTAATAGAAGCAATCCATCCCAGGAGTCTTCCCAGAATAGTGGTTCATCACCTCTTCCAATGTCCCGAGTGGTGTATCTACTAATCATTGACTAGCATTTAATCATGAAATTCCAAGCTTCCAACCCTTTTGGAGGTTTCCTAATTCTAAATAGTGATGTTAGGTCTTTCACATTCAAATATTTATTATATAAAAATTTATCTCATTTTCTTTCTCTTTCTTGATACATTGGCCATACTAGTTTTGTTTTCTATGCTTTATTTTTCCAACTAAAATTCTTAATGCCTAATCCACCTTGTTCGTTTGGTCGACAAATCTTCTCCCATTTGAGAAATACTAACTTCTTTTTAGGTAACAAAAGGCACAAATTTGATAAATAGGTATAGCTGAAAGAATAGTTTTGGTTTTTAATGCTCTACCAACTTTTGTGAACCATTTCCCTTTCCATGTTTCTATATGTTTGTCAATTCTATCTAAAGTATTATCCCATCCTTTCTTCTTCCCTACTCTTATTTCTAAATGTATTCCAAGTTACTTACATGAAAATGAGCCCTTCTAATATCCAATCTTATTACATATATAATCTTCTATTTCTCTTGGAGTATTAAGGGAAAAAATTAGATTTTTTAGTGTTCATTTTTGGTTCTGATGCTTCTGAATATTTTTGAATAATTTTTTTAAAGATTTGGGCTTCTTCTTTGGTACTAATTCCTAATAGAAGGGTATCATCATAAAATTGTTGGTGGGTGATGTTAGGAATATTTTCTATCACAATTATTCCTCTTATTTATCCTTCTTCTTGAGCTTTCTTTACTGATCTCTCAAATCTTCAGCCATGATAATAAATAAGAAATGCAAGATTAGGTCTCCTTGGTAAATACCCCTTGATATACTAAAGAATTCTTCTAGAGTTCCATTTATAAGAAGAGAGATCATTGGTATGAAAACCAAAAGGCTATTAGAGTTTTGCATAAAAATCTCCAATCCACTATGTCATATTCTTTTTGGATATCTAGTTTCATAAACAAACATGCATTCTTATTGGAAGAGATTGAGTGAATGGTTTCCCAACTAATCGATATCCCATCTAGAATGGATCTTCTTGGCACAAAGCTAGTTTATTTCTTCTAATATGATTTTAGGAAGGATTACTTCAATCCAATTTGCTAACACTTTAGAAAATTTTGTATATTGTGTTACATAATGCAATTAGTCTAAAATCTCTAAGTATTTTTGTAGCTAATGTTTTTGGAAATAAGCTTATGAATGTATGATTTATTTCTGTTAATATTGAGCCTCCATTTCTTGATGCTTCTATTTCTTTCCATAAATATTCCCCTATGATTTCCCAACAATTATGAAAGGAAAATGCTGGAAACCCATTCGGCCCAGGCGATTTGTCTAGATTGAGGTTAAAGAGGAGTGTCCTAATTTCCTCTATAGAAAATGGTTGATTGAGGGTTGAATTATCTCTTGCTATGATTAATCTTGGGATTGCACTTCACATTTTTCCTTGAGCTTTTTTTATTTGAGAATTCAAATTTGTTAAGGGTATTTTTATAATAGTTTACAAAAACTTCTACTACTTTAGTGAGATTTTCTTCCTCTTTCCTATCTCTATTTCTGATTTCAGATATTCTATTGATTGATCTATTACCGATTGTACTATTATGTTATTTTTTTGTATTTCTATCTTCTTCTGCTAACTATTTGTCCTTGTATTTTTGTCTCCAAAATATCTCCTCCTTTGCTAATATATCTTCCTATTTTGCTAACAATTATTTTTCTCTAATTTTCTTTCATTATCCATACCTTTTTTAATTACATCTTCATTTAAATTCTTGAATTCTTCTTCACTTTTTATTTTTTATTTAAATATATTGATGAATTGTGTTTTATTCCATTCTAAGATCTTTTCTTTGATCAATTTCAATTTATATACAAAGCAGTACATTATTTTTTCCTTCAAATTTTCCTTCTTGTCACCATAGTTTTATATATTCCATGAAGTTTTTATCAAAAATCCACATTTTTTACATTTGAATGGGTTCCTAGAAGGATTATTAGGCTCTACTAATTTAATTCTAATTGAGTAGTGATTTGAACATGTTATAGGTTGAATGGTTGCTTGGATAGCCACATCCATGTTTGTTAAATCTCCTCTAAAGAAGAATCTATCAAGTTTTTCTACTATGCAACTAAAATATTTCCTTTTGCTATTCTAAGTACAAAATTTCATTGCAAGTTGGGATTTCTGGTAGCTTATTTTCCAAACCCATTTTCTAAATTCTATAGTTTCTTGTGTAATCACTTCTGCTCCTCCATACATTTCTCCTAAGTTCAAAATTATGTTGAAGTCTCCTCCACTAACAAGATTTTCATAAGGGTGATTTTCAATAAATAAAAATTTTGTTACATAAGTTTTTCTTGTTTGTTGTCTATGTAGGTCCATATACATTGATTAGGATTATTTGAAGATTATATCTTTAGATCAACACTCTGCATCCCATGCAATTATTATTAGTTTCCATAATATTGAGGTCTACCTTTATAGATTCTAGATAGTTCCTAATCGTCTTGATGCCTCATTTGATTCCCTGATTACTGTTCTCCACTTTCCTAATTTCTTTGCTAATTTATCTCCTTCTTTACTATTCACTTTGGTTTCCTATATTAATTTAATGCTTGATTCAAATAAGGAAAGATTATGCTTTGTTAAGTATTTCTTACTAGGGGCATTTAAACCCCTAACATTCCAAGTTGTAATCGTGTTGTGGTGTGCAAAAGTTCTTCCCCTTCCCTACATTTAGAATTTTGAATATCTATTTTGCTCCTTTTCTTGCCCATCTACTTCTCTTGATTCTTTTAGTGATTTCTTTCCTCTCTTCATTTTCTATTTCACACATTTTGGAGTTCTAAAACCTTCCTAATTAATAGCAATGCCTAGGCTATCCAATGAGTATTGGTCATTATTTATGCTGATTGAGTGTTTTTTCTTCTCCCTTATTCTTTTCTTCTTCTATTAACTCTTTAAATATATGATCTTCTAATTCCTCTTCATCTTCATTTTTTTCTTTATTCTCTTTGGATTTTTGCTTCAACTCATTGACCTCCTCTATCTCACTTATTTGTGTTATGTCATCCCAATCCCCAAACTCCTACCATAACTGACTATTTCCATTGTGATTCTTGTCTTTTCTCTACTCTTTGAGGATTATTTGTTCCTATGGATCTATTTATTTAATGTAAGTTTCTACTTTCATTGTAATTAGAGGTTCCTCAATTTAGTTGTTGTTCTTCTGTGTCTTCTTCTCTTAAGAGATCTCTACCATTCATTGGTGTTTGCTAGAATTTATAACTCTTTTTCCTTGATTTTTTTTATGGATTGAAATATTGCTCCATTGTGATGATGAGGCTATTGGGATCAAGTTTTCTTATACCTAATTTTCTCTTTTCTCTTTTGCCTCTATATTTTTTTGATTCATTTTTACTATTTTTCTCTTGGGAAAATTTGTTTGGTCCCCACTAACTTTTTCAATTATCATTTTTGTATTTGTGTCCTCCTTTATTTTGTTCTTTTTTAATAATGTACTCCTTTTACTCTATTTTAGTGAATCCTTTCCTTCTTCTATAAGATTTTCTTGATTAAGTTTATTATGGTTTTGATCATCTTCTAACCCAATTTGATTTTCATTTCATCTTTGTTACTTTCCCCTAATGAACTTCCCGTTGTTTCTTTACTGGCCAACTCTTTCTTCTTTACTTCTCTCTCATTTTGTAGTTCCATTTTCCCATGACTGTTATGTATTTTTTCTCCTAGTATGATTTGATATTCAATACCATTTTGTAACAGTAAGATATTATGGGACAATCTATTTAGATTCTACATACTAAATCCAATATTCTCTCTTTGACAAACTTCACATTCTTTGAGCTTTGCTAGTTTAAGCTGATTGTCTTGACTATCCTTTGCTTTCTTTTCTATTGCTCTCAATGTTTTCATTTTTCTTTGTGCTTTTCTTTATTTTTTGGTTCTCTTTCTTTTGCTTGTTTTTATGTCCTATTATCTTTCCCTCTGTTGATTTTTCTTTATGTTCCTTTCTATTTTTGTTTAACTATAAGATCTCCTTATTTTTTTCTATTAATGCCTCTACTAATTTTCTCCTTTTGCTAATGCTAATACTTCTTAGTGCCTCTTTTAAATTTGAGATTTTATGTTCAATATTCAGATTGGGTTTAATAAATCCAGTAATTACTCCATCAAATTTCATAAAAATCAGTTCATATATGGATCCATTTGTTATAATCTTTATTGTAATGAAATCCTTAAGACCTAATTCTGTATCCACTAAAAATTTAATATTAATAAATTTGTGGTAATCTATTTTGATTCTTATTAATTTTCCTAGAGACTTGCCAATTTTAATTCCTATTAAATTTTCTAGAGATTTACCAATTTTAATTAGGGTTTTGATATGATTTAATTCAGGAGGATAGCTTTTACATTTAAACCAATTACGTGCATTATATTTTTCTAATGTTTTCATTGCTCCAATTTGGTTACCAAGCAAAATTTTCTACCGAATATCCTTTATAAAAATAGTATGAATTTGATAATAATTTATTCGTAAACTCTTTATTTACCCAATTTACATACAATGAACAGTTAGAGAAAGTTCTAATACTTACCTATTGCTGACAGATCTTTTCTAATCTTCTTACCAATTTTGAGAATAACTTGCATGGTCCACTCCAATACACAAATACACCTAGCTTTGAACACTCCTACCATTTTGGTGGAATATTTAATGTGGTGTTGTTTTCCCTTGGAGCCAAACGCCCACCTACCACGTAATGACCAGCAGAATAGATAGAAATATAAATGCACTGGGTGAGTTTTTTCAAATTCAAAAATGGGGGGAAAAGATTTTGCTGAAGATAAAAGGAATGTTTTATCATTCATTCAATGTAGTAGAGTTGGCAGATCAAGCAAATCAGAGAGGAGTTGTAGAGCTGAGCAGAGAAGGAAGAAGGAAAGAAGTTTGTGCCTGCAGTTGCACGTGCTTCCCCTGGTCACTCTGTAAGTTTTTCATTGTTAGATTCGTCCTGTTGAAGTAGTGATTGCTCTAGGCACCATTGTATGTAGCCATTAGAGTTGCAAGTTAAAAATTTTATTGAAGTTTGAAGTATTATCAGTTTAGGGTTATTTTAAGGTTTTTTGGATGAAGCCGAATGCTCCCAGATTTTGTAATAGTTTAAATCTCAGTTGAATAGAAAAGAAAGTAGGCATACTTGAATCTATTGTTCTTCCTCTTCTATTCATTGCATTTGAGAAACTTGGTTGAAAGGTTAAAGCTTGGCTCTCTGGTTTTAATCTTGAAAGCATTCACGTTAGATTTTTCTAAGTTATAATTTTTTATTAGCTGGAGCCAAGCTCACTTGGCATATGTTGTTGCTGAGCATTTCCTTTGGAGCCAAGCATACTCGACATCTATTGCTGCCGAGCTTTTCTTTTCAAGTGCCAAGCTCTTCTTTGTGCCGAGTTCACTTGGCACCTGTTGCCTATCACTCGGCACCATCAAGTGCCGAGCAAGTGTCGAGTAAATCTGGCACTTGACACCTTCATGTGCCGAGCACTTTTTTCAAGTGCCGAGTTAAACTTTTAGGTTTAGGGTTGTGAGTTTAATCTTTTGTTTTATATATTTCTCATATGGTAACAGAGATTTGAGGCCCCACATCCACAATGAGTTAGGGCATTTGTTTTTTTTGGGATATTTGACATGGCAGGAGATGCAGGAAAGATATGGCAGCAACCACCATCCTTTAATGGGCAAAATAATGATACATGGGCAAAGAGGATGAAGACCATAATGGTAGTAAATGATTTGTGGGAGTTTGTAGTTAATGGATTCAATGATGTGACTGATCCAAATTAGTATGCTACCCTCACAAATGCACAAAAGACTCATTTGAAAGAGTCAAGGAGGAAAAATGCAAAAGCATTAAGTCTTATTGAAGCAGCAATGACAGAGACAATTTTTCCAAAGATTGCAATAGAAAATTATGCAAAGGAAGCATGGGATATCCTTGAGATGAACTTCAAGGGGACTGATAAAGTTCATACTGTAAAGCTACAGACTATAAGGAGGGAGTTTGAGAACCTTCAGATGAAAGAAAAAGAATCGATTGCAGACTTCAGTTCAAGGACCTCCAATGTGATTAACCAATTAAAGTCAAATGGAGAAGATTATCAAGAGCGGAGGATAATGGAAAGGATATTGAGGATTTTATCTCATAAATATGAAAATTTTGTCATGACCATAGAAGACGCAAAAGACCTCACTATTTTGACAATGGATGAGTTGATGGGTTCTCTTCAAACCCATGAGCATAGGATCAATAGATCTACATCTTCTACTTCCCAAGAGCAAGCATTCAAGGCTCAGTCAAATCCAAGAGGAAGGGGGAGAGAAAGAAATGGCTCAGGAAAAAACTCCAAAGGTAGAGGCCGAGGTAATGGAGGACAAAGAAATGTTGCAGGAAAAAGCTCAGGAAGAGCAGATGGAGCAAGTAGCTCACAAAATACTTCAAGAGGAGGTAAGAAAAACTACAACTCAAATAAGAGTAATGTAGAATACTACTACTATCATAAATATGACCATTATGCAAATGTATGCTGGAAGAAGCAGAATGATTAGTCAGAACAAGCAAATGTGGCTGATGTGAGCATGAGAAGTGGACCCAATGCTGCTGCCTTCATCATGTGTAATGTTGGTGAAGAAGGAAACCCTAAGTCTTGGTACCTCGATAGTGGATGTAGCAACCACATGAGTGGCAATGAAACCTTATTTTCATTCATTGACAAGAGTTTCAAATCAGAAATTAAGATGGGTAACAATGGAACCCTACCAGTTGTGAGCAAAGGATCTATTATGGTCTGCACCAAGAAAGGTGAAAAGAGGGAAATACAAAATGTGTATTTCACCCCTGGTATGAAGATAAATTTGATGAGCATTGGTTAGCTCATTCAAAATGGATGCAAAGTGCTGATGGAGAATGAGACGTGTGTCATTCATGAAATGGATGGGAGCAAGAACTTACTTACAGCAGTTCAAATGACAAAGAACAGAATGTTTCCCTTGAGGATTGAGACATGTTTCTCATCTCAAGTTTGTGTTGCACCTCACACACAATCAACTCTAAAAAGTGTAATTGAAGACCCCTCACGGCTATGGCACCTCAGGTATGGTCATCTTGGCTATGCTGGTTTAAATTTTTTGTCAAATAAAAGAATGGTAGATGGTTTGCCATGTGTAGAAAATTTTTGTGACAAGTGTGAGGCTTGTATTTTGGGAAAGAAACATAGGCTTCCCTTTAATTCTGAAAATTCTAGGAGGGCTAGATATCCATTAGAGTTAGTGCATACCGACCTAGTCGTTCCTATGCAAGTTACTTCCATAGGGAGGAGTATTTATTTCATGACATTTATTGATGATTTCAGTCGTAGGACATGAGCGTATTTCTTAAAGAATAAATCTAAAGCATTTGATAAATTTGTAAAATTTAAAGCCCATGCTGAAAGAGAATGTGGATACTATATTAAGGTCCTAAGTTCAGATAGAGGAGGGGAGTATACCTCCAATTCTTTCGTAAACTTTTGCAGGAAACATGGCATAAAGAAAGAACTCACAGCCAGCTATACACCACAATAGAATGGAGTGGCTGAAAGAAAGAATATGACCATTATTGAAATGGCAAGGAGCATGATGAAAGAGAAAGGTCTCCCAACTAAATTTTGGGGAGGAGTTGTGGCAACAATAGTTTACCTAATTAATAGGTGTCCTACAAAGGTAGTCCATGACAGAATTCCAATAGAAGCATGGTCACGAAGAAGATTGATAGTTGAACACTTAAGGGTGTTTGGATGTGTTGCATATGCACATGTGCCTAAAGAGCAAAGCAAAAATTTGATGATAAAGGTGTGAAGTGCATCTTCATAGGGTACAACCTAGAATCAAAGGCATATAGATTGTATGACCCATTGAACAACAAGATGATGCTTTCAAGAGATGTGGAATTTCTTGAAAATCAATCTTGGTATGGTTCAATTGATGAGTCTTTTAGCACATCAAGTAAAGTGCCCATTATGAGTGAAGAAGATATTGATGAACAGCAAGAAGAAGGAGCAAGTAGAAGAAAAGGCAAGCAGGTTCAGATAGTGATGAGCTACTAGTGAAGACCGAGCTACTCGACAATGCAGCAGTAGTGAAGATTCTAATCCTACACTCTCCTTCCTGTTACCAAGAAAGACCAAGAGTCTTAGGGAGATATACCAAGATGAAAGGTATGAAGATTATGATGAGAGTGTTAATTTTACATTATTTTTTCATAGTGATCCATTATATTTTGAGGAAGCTATTAAAGAGAAGAAATGATGTAATGCCATGGATAAGGAAATAGATGCTATAGAAAGGAATGAGACATGGGAGCTAATTGAATTGCCTCTAAAGAAGCAAGTGATCAGAGTGAAATGGGTCTATAAGACCAAATGCAATGCTGAAGGCAAGATTGATAGGCATAAGGCAAGGCTGGTAGTCAAGGGCTACAAACACCAGTATGAAAGAGATTATGATGAGACCTATGCTCTAGTTGCAAGAATGGAAATCGTGCGTGTTGTCATAGCAATTGCAGCTCAGCACAAGTGGAAGGTATTTCAAATGGATGTGAAGTCCGCCTTCCTTAATGATGTATTGAAAGAAGAAGTGTATGTGGAGCAGCCCCCTGGTTGTGAAGTTGTAGGTGAAGAACACAAAGTATATAGATTGAAGAGAGATCTTTATGGGCTCAAGCAAGCTCCATGGGCATGGCATAGTAGGATTGACTCATATTTGATGAGCAATGACTTTAGCAAAAGCAATGTTGAGCCTGCTCTACATCAAGGCATCAAATGGAAATGTGTTGATTGTTGTTTTGTATGTCGATGATTTAATTTTTGCTAGAAATAACAAGGCTCTAATTGGTGAGTTTAAAGAGGCCATGAACAGTGAATTTGAAATGACAGAGCTAGGTCTCTTGAAATACTTTCTAGGCATAGAAGTAAAACAAATGCATGATGGCATCTTCATCTCTCAAGAAAAGTATGCAGGGAAGATCTTGGAGAGATTTAAAATGCAAAACAGTAAGGTAGCCCCCACACCAACAATAGTAGGTTTGAAGTTGAGCAAGGAAGACTGTAGCAAGAGAGTGGATCCAACACTATACAAGAGTATGGTTGGAAGTTTGATGTATTTGACTGCAACTTAGCCAGACCTAATGCATGCAGTAAGTTTGATTTCCAGATTTATGGAAACACCAAAAGATTCCCATTGGCAAGCAGGAAAAAGGATCCTAAGGTATGTGAAAGGTACCAGGGGATTTAGGATTTTGTATATTCCAAATGATGATTTCAAGTTGGTTGGTTACACGGATAGTGATTGGGCTGAAGCATAGATGATAGGAAGAGCACTTTCAGATACATATTTCATATGGGATCAGGTGCAATTTCATGGGCATCCAAGAAGCAACCTATTGTTGCTCAATCTACAGCAGAGGCTGAATACATAGTAACAAATGCAGCAACATGTCAGGCTATTTGGCTAAGGAGGATCTTGACAGATTTGAATGAAAGGCAAGAGGATGGAACCACAATTTATTGTGACAACATCTCTTCAATTGCATTGTCCAAGAATCTAGTCTTCCATGGGAGAAGCAAGCATATAGAGATAAGATATCACTTCATGAGAGAGTTGGTGGAGAATGGGGATATCAAAATTGAATATTGCAAGTCTGAGCAGCAGCTAGCAGACATATTTATTAAGCCTTTAGGCATTGAAATTTTTGTACACCTAAGAGAGTGTCTTGGTGTAGTTGATTTAGATCAGCAGTGATCCTTGTTTGTTTGGCTTGGGACAAAGGGGGAGTGTTGAAATATTTAATGTGGTGTTGTTTTCCCCTGGAGCCAAATGCCCACCTACCACCTAACGACCAACAAAACAAATAGAAATATAAATGCGGTGGGTGAGCTTTTTCAAATTCAAAAATGGGGGGAAAAGATTTTGCTGAAGACAAAAGGAATGTTTTATCATTCATTCGATGTAGTAGAGTTGGCAGATCAAGCAGATCAAAGAGAAGCTGAGTAGAGAAGGAAGAAGGAAAGAAGTTTGTGCCTGTAGTTGCACATGCTTCCCCTAGTCACTTTGTAAGTTTTTCATTGTTAGATTCATCCTATTGAAGAAGTGATTGCTCCAGGCACCATTGTATGCAGCTATTAGAGCTGCAAGTTTAAAAGTTTATTGAAGTTTGAAGTATTATCAGTTTAGGGTTATTTTAGGATTTTCTGGATGAAGCCGAATGCTTCCAGATTTTTTAATAGTTTAAATCTTAGTTGAATAGAAAATAAAGTAGGCATACTTGAATCTATTGTTCTTCCTCTTGTATTCATTGTATTTGAGAAATTTGGGTTGAAAGGTGAAAGCTCGACTCTTTGGTTTTAATCGTGAAAGCATTCAGATTATTTTTTTCTAAGTTATAATTTTTTATTAGTTGGAGCCGAGCTCACTTGGCATCTGTTGTTGCCGAGCATTTCCTCTGGAGCCAGGCATACTTGGCATCTATTGCCGCCAAGCTCCTCTTTGTGCCAAGTTTACTCGACACTTGTTTCCTAATAGGCATCTATTGCTGCCGAGCTCCTCTTTGTGCCGAGTTCACTCGGCACTTGTTGCCTATCACTCTGCACCATCAAGTGCAGAGTAAATCTGGCACTCGACACCTTCATGTGCCAAGCACTTTTTTCAAGTGCCGAGTTAAACTTTTAGGTTTAGGGTTGTGAGTTTAATCTTTTGTTTTATATATTTCTCACACAGTTGTCCTCTATCCTCTATGTATCTATCACTTATGATTTAGATATCTGAGTATTGTTTTAGGTTTTCTAGGGTTCCTATGATTGAAGGGTTATACTTCTCTTTGTCCTTGCTTCCCATTGTTCTTGTGTGGAAAAAAAATAGACTTTTCAAACTTTTATTAACGGTAAGGGGAGCCCTAAAAGATGATTCAAAAGAATTACTCTACAGCTTAGAGCCTAAAGGGATATTGTTTTCTTCTGAAACTATTTCGGGTCTTGGCTTGCTAAAAACATTAAAACTAACATTCTTCGACTTGGATAGCTTCCTAGCATATATTGTTTTATTGAAGAAAATCCTTTGTTCATTGACTTGCGCATCATCCTCAGTTATATAGTACATCGTCCCTCTTCTTTTGAGGTGCTAATCCCATCGTGATCTTTCTTTTTGTCACTTGTTGCCAACCATTACTGTCTTCCTCTGAATTAGCAAGCGCTTGGTTCTGTTTTTCTTGCATTTTGATAATTTCCTTATCCCTCACTGCATGAAGATTCTTTAGGGTTTTGAGTGTTTCTTTCATTTGTCCATTGCTTTCTTCTAGATTTATGGATAGGATATCGAATATGTTTCTGGTGCTAACAAAGAGAGGCTTCGAACAATGATTGCGCCAAGGTTTGCAAAGAATAGACAATTTCTGTGTGTCTGACCTTGTCCTATTTGGGAAAATGTCTACTTCTTGATTTATGCGAGCAAGATTTTTCTGGGTAAAGCATTTGTAATCTGCTTTTTTTTTTCTCTGCTTTCTTTTTTTGAAAATCCCACCATTTTTTAATTTTCAACTATAAAAGACTAATATTAATAAAGTTTATATGTATTTTAAAAATTATATAAAAACTGTGAATATTTATTAAAAAAATATTTATAATTTATATAGAATTTGAAATATGTCTTTAATAATTTTGAAAGAAAGATTATGTTTTGAGTTATAGTGAATCTTTTAAATCAGATTAATAATCAAAACCTATCACAACATTTTAATTAAAAATATAAAATTCATTCAATTATTATGGAATTCTACATATTTTATTAAGTCAAAAAAATCATTCATACTGACTTGCAGAGATGAAGCACCATCTAATTCTTTAGGTTCTATTATGGAAAGGATATACTCCTACCACCCATATTTTAGTTAGTTAATGGAATCAAAATTGGTCAAATATATAATTGTAAATTCTGAGTAATGGTGGATAAAGATCATTGGCTTAAGAGGAAAAGTATTTAGTCAAAATGCTACAGACAAAAGAAATGGGGCTTATCCTATGTAGTTTGTTATACAACTTGGAATTTATTGTCATTTCATTTAAATTCATTTGAATCCATGCAAACAATTCTTCAGTATTGTCTTGTCAGAATAGGCAACATTACGTATATTCACACTTTCTTTCTTTCATATGAAACTCACACTTTACTAATTACTTAATCTTCTTGTTGTAACAAACTCTTGCTCATATTAAAATTCTAAAGATAAATCAAAGTCTAATCACATTCAATGAACATCTAACCTTGAACCATTTAAAATCTGCTCACAAAAATAAGATTTTACGCCATTTGAAATCTTTCCAATATCCAAACTCAACATGCAAGCCCATAATGATACTTATGAAAATTGATCAATCTTCCATAGTTCTATAATTGAACTACTTAAAGCTTTCTCATAAAAATCATATTATTTTGCTGCAAATTATCTGATCTTATACCCTAATAATCCCTAGATAAAGCTGAAAGTGATTTTTCAAAGTAATGGGTGAATAAAGCCTGAGATTTTACAGACCCAAATATGCACTATTAAAATAGATTACATAGACATAAAAATATGATAAATATGATTTTCCTTGCCCAAGGAAAAATCTGCACTATATATTTCAACCAAACCTTTCTAGTGATAAATCTGATACTTTCCAACCTTGTTTAATAAACATATTTCTTGGCATCGATTCACAGACCCAATGAATAATCATACCCGCTACAAATATGCATTATGAGTTCTCCATTTAAAACTAAATTTGTATGGTGTCATTTAAAAATTAGGCGACTGAAACTTATAATCACAAATTGCAACCACAAAATCTTTTCATTCCAATTCATTAATTTGAATGAAGAATTGATACTATGAAGGAACTACTCTCCAAATTCTATGACCCACATCAAGCACTCTTGGAGAAACTTGCAATTTACTAGCAAATGATTAGTATCCTCCAATTCTCTACCATACATCACACACAAGAATATATCTTATATAAAGCTAGTCATAAGAGAATTTGTCTTCTATAAAGCTAGTCACAAGAAAGGTCCTACATAATGTACCCCCTCATTATGTTCAATATGAGCTTATCTTCATCGAAGATAGGATGGGATGATAAGTCTTCCCAAAATGTTCTTTGAAGCCTGTATCTACTTAGACAATATTAATGATTTTTATACAACTTAATCTTGATCCTTATGAGAAGAAGAAATGTAAATATTCTAAAATTCTAAAAAGTTTCACAATTCAAATTAATTTATAGAAAAATATAAGACAAACTTATTTTATACACAATTGTTTTTATTATTTTTCAGATAAATTTACACTATGAAATGAAATATAGATATTCTTCAGACTTTTTACTAAAATGTTCTGTAAAATTTTCTCACATTTTTTCTTTATAAAAATATTTAAGAATTAATCCCTTTTAAAAAAAAATACTAAGTATTAGCAAGACAAAAAAAATATTACATTATCCATGAAATAACAAATACTGAGAGGACATCAGTACCGGGACCACAAAAAAATAAAGTGTAACCTGGGATATCTACACCAAGAGCACTTGAATAACTGGAAAGACCGTCATATATGCAAAAATTTCATTATCAACAGTATTAAATGGCAGCGACAAAGTTCAGATGTTGTCATTTTACTAACCTTCTCGGTAACCAAGCTCCTCTCACAGACAAGGATGATATTTTGAATTTGATCGCCAAAGTGGTTAATAGTGATGACAACCAAATTCTATGTGACAAGATTTCTTCAGAGGAAGTGAGGAAAGTCCTCTTTCAGATGCATCCAGATAAAGCTCCTGGTCCAGACGACTTCCCTCCACATTTTTTTCAGAACTACTGGCAGTTCTTGGGAAAGGACTTTTGGCAGATCGTCGACGATTTCAGAAAGCCCAAGCATTTTGTTAAAGATATTAACAACACTATCATTTCTCTGATTCCCCAAAAACAGGAACCCAAACGGTTCAATGAATTTAGGCCAATTTCATTATGTAACACCTTGTACAAACTGATTTCTAAGGTCCTTGCTAAGAGGCTAAAAATGATTCTGAGAAGGACCATTTCTAAGGAGCAAAATGAGTTTGTGTCTGGTAGAGATATCATAGATAACATCATTGTCACAACCTAAATCGCTCACTCCCTCAAATCTGAGCACCGATCTGGTATGATCATAAAATTGGATATTTCCAAGGCATACGATAAAGACTCCTGGGCATTCTTAGGTAGAGTTTTGGAGAGCATGGGATTTTGTGAACAATGGAGGGACCTCATTTCATTTGGCGATTCTTCTGCACATTTCTTTGTTTCTCTAAATGAAAGCCTTCATGGTTTTTTCCAAGCCACAAATGGAATTAGGCAAGGAGAGCTCATGTCTTCCTTTCTTTTTGTAATCATGGCTGAAGCACTACCATATGCCATCAAAAACCAAGTTCATCTCTCTAACTGGAAGGGTATCCAGGTTTGTAATGGTTTTCATGATCCCATTACCCACTCTCAGTTCGTGGATGATACTTCTTTATACGGAGAATCCAGCCTAAGGGAGGCACTTTGCATCCGTAATACATTGACAGAATATGAACAACAATCAGGCCAAGTGATGAAGTGGGATATCATGTGCACGGATAAGGTGGTTAGAGGTGCTAGCATCAGAAATTTGAAACAACAAAACTTGGCTCTCTGGTGCAGGGGCACCACCACCTTGCACCACGACGTTTGAAAATTATAATGTTAATGTATCGAAATTATTCATTTAGCCCGATGAAAAGTTATGTAAACAACAAATCTGTGTGTTATGACTTATTACGAAGGTAAACACAAGACCTCACAAATGTAACCGGGAATCCAAGGAAAATTGTAATTGATAGTGGAATGGGAATGTAAACGGTTACATGGTAACTGCCAAAAATGTTATAAAAGGCAGAGATTGTCAACAGGAATGGAGATATAGGTTACGAGAGGCAAGATTAGAAGAGTCAAAATGGCTCATGCTTTGTAATGGCAGCCATGAGTGTTTATTGGCTTTTGTTATTAATGGAGTGTTATTTTATTGAGTTATCTATGTTTTCTACTATTGATTCTCAGTTCCTAGTTGATCTTGAAAGTTTAGAGAATCAATTATTGCTGGAGTTTATTTATATTCCTACTATCAGTTTCGATAAAAAGAAAGTAGATAGCCTCATCGAGTTCGAAATGTTTCTGGTTTAAGGGTTTTAATAAGTGATTAAAGGCATACTCCAGTCTAATTTGTATTATCTTTAATGACAGTATCATTATATGATTATATGATTTTGATTTTATTTCAATAAAGAAAGATAACAAATTTTCGTGGGCAATAGGAGTAATATGCAAATTTCAAAGGTTTATCATCGATACTGTCTACATCAAATTGGTTTCAGAGCTTAGAAGATTCTGAGTGTGTAGAAGGCAATCTACACTAGGCAGAGTTGGGTATATGATTTTTGTTAGTGAAGTTTTTGTGGTTGCAGGTGCTAGTTCACTCGCTGCAGATGGGTGGACAGGAGGTCTACCAGGTGAAGGCCATAGGAGATGGTCTAGGGCTAGAGAAGATGGTCCTTTGTGTGTCACCAAAAGTCTTGGGGAGAGAGGTAAGAGGGACTCCCAACTGAGGGACAAAGTGTTGGTGTTTGTGAGCAGCATGGAGGAGTGGACAGTGGAATGGAAGAAGCACCTTGACGGCAACCTGTTGAACTCCATTGATGGGAGTCAGTCTGTGAAGAGTCACAGTTGAAAGAGGTAAAATATGGAAGCAGCGGAAGCATCGATCAAGTGAAGACATTTTGATAGGGACATGGAAATTTTGAAGCTGGGGAGTATGATGCAGGGGCACCACCACCTTGCACCACGAGGTTTGAAAATTATAATGTTAATGTATCAAAATTATTCATTTAGCCCGATGAAAAGTTATGTAAACAACAAATCTGTGTGTTATGACTCATTACGAAGGTAAACATAAGACCTCACAAATGTAATCGAGAATCCAAGGAAAATTGTAATTGATAGTGGAATGGGAATGTAAATGGTTACATAATAACTGTCAAAAATGTTATAAAAGGCAGAGATTGTCAACAAGAATGGAGATATAGGTTACAAGAGGCAAGATTAGAAGAGTCAAAATGGCTCTCTAGTGGCAGCCAGGGAACCATGCTTTGTAATGGCAGCCATGAGTGTTTATTGGCTTTGGTTATTAATGGAGTGTTATTTTATTGAGTTATCTATGTTTCCTACTATCGATTCTTAGTGCCTAGTTGATCTTGAAAGTTTAGAGAATCAATTATTGCTAGAGTTTATTTATATTCCTACTATCATTTTCGATAAAAAGAAAGTAGATAGCCTCATCGAGTTCAAAATGTTTCTGGTTTAAGGGTTTTAATAACTGATTAAAGGCATACTCCAGTCTAATTTGTATTATCTTTAATGAAAGTATCATTATATGATTATATGATTTTGATTTTATTTCAATAAAGAAAGATAACAGATTTTCGTAGGCAATAGGAGTAATATGCAGATTTCAAAGGTTTATCATCGATATTGTCTAGATCACTCTTGGAGCCAAATTGGTATAGAAGATGTATCACAATTCAGAAAAGCTAATGGTGTCAATTATTATAGGAAAAATATCTTTTCTGTAATGACCACTCTCATATCCTTACTTGCCCAAGCTACTTGGCGGATCAGCCATTTGGTGTTTCATAAATAGCTGTAAGCACATAATTTGCAAACACTTTTCATGAAATATAGACAACTTCTGGCAGATACTATCTATTATTGTTCACATTAGTGTTCTATCTATTATTGGAAATTATCATATTTTGAAAAGGAAATAAGATACAATCTACACAATAGATCCTAGTGCTACTATTCCTATTTGTGACAAAATCTAGAGGGTTTAGACAATACAAATTGTCTAGAGGGTTTAAACAAAATCTTCATTAATAGGATTGAAGGTCCACTCTGCTAGTTCGCCAACACTCAATTCTGAAATGCCTGTAAGCTCATCAATATTTATCGGAGCTTTGGGAATCTTTGTAGCAGATTTTAAAATGTTGGAATTTGGGAGGTAGCTCATTGGGGTTAGGTCTATAAATATGCTAGAAAGGGATTAGAATGGGAAGATATTGTCCCACAAATGTGGGTAATACTGGTGGCCCACTAATACATTAGGGGTCAATTTGTGATGTCAATTTGCGACATCAAGCAAATGTAATGTGTTTTTCACTTTTTTTTTCAATTTTAGCCCAATGCCGTCACAATTGTGACGCTATCTCCAATTCAACTATAACCCAAAAATGTTCCAATTGAGATGCTAATGGGATATAAGAGAAAAAAAAAAAAACAAAAATACTCATTTGAAAATTTGGTTACTCTTCAAGGATTCTGTGCAGAGGGTTTTCGAAGGCTTGCTTTTTATGAGTAAATGCCCAATGGTGCTCTAAAATTTTCTATTCCATAGTAGGGATATTAGAGAAGGGGGAAAAATAAACCAAAAATGGTCATTTGAAATCGACACATGGACTAACGTTCATTGTATCTTGGTTCTTCAAAAAGGAAAGGTGAGAGACTTCAGCAGCGAGTTGACTCAATGCAAAAGCCTGATCGTCATCTACATCTAGACTTCTCATTCTAGCCTGCATCTATCTCCCTCAAATCAAGGCATTGAGAGGGGCAGAGACTTGCATCTGCTAACTGCTTGCTTGCCCTACTATTCTATGGCGATCTCTACGGCGAAAGGGCCAAGGGCAACATTCGGAGGAGGATGATGGCAATGTGCAAAATAAACAAACCCATTACTCTTAGAATATTATCACTGTATATCCTCTATACATGTTTTTGAGTGAACTCCACTCTTGTTGCTATGTTTTCATTGCCACATTGATTCTTAGCCCGTGGTTAAGTACTGACTCAATGCTCAATAAGATCAATGTTTATCTATCCTTCAATGGCTCTATGTCAACAACATATACTGTTATTGCTTTTTCCCAAGCTCTTCTCAAATATGCTGACTGGAATGAATATACATGTCATCAAATATTGACTATCAATATATGTCATTGGTTGCTTATTGGATTTTTATCAATCATCTTTCTCAATTAGAATCACAACATCATTTTCTCTTTCTAGTGCATCTTCTAGTTTGTGCCCATGTGTGACTCCATATTGCTAGTTGTATATATATTTTATGTTCAATATGGGTGAACTTGGTATGTTTAATATTTCCACCCTTTTCTCTTTATGAATTGATCAATTTTATTTATCAACTACACTATGCTTCTTATGTGTTTTTTATCTCAATTGCACTTCATTGTATATATAGTCTTAGGCCTTAAGTCCTGACTAATGTGCAAGATATTACTGTGACAAACCTTCCCCAATAGTTATCCACTACTAATGATTAATGAATCAGAAATGGTATAGATGAACACAAGCACTTATGTCCACTCCTGTTAGGTAATCTACATGTTCCTCCTTGAAGAAGACATGGCTTATTGGTTGTGTAGTGCTACCAAGAAAACCAATGAAGTAAGGTTATCACTAGTGACAATAGCATAGAAACATGATGATAAATAAGGTACTAGTCCTTCATGAGTTCATTTTTTATATTTTCATTGGAGTATTTTCTTGTTTAAGGAGTTTCGTGTCACATACTTCTTTTTTTCAACAAATAAGTTGGAATTAGTTTCGTTGGTAGGTTCTTTGGGGGAGGTAACCATAATACAAGAATGTGTAAAAGTTAGATGATCCAATAACAGTGTCCTACATCCTTCCTCAAGATGATACATTATGTATTCTTTTAAGTCTCACTAAAACTTGAAAATATAGAAACTTGACCAACAATCTAGCCATCCTTACAACTCTTATTTGACATTAGACCCTTGTCTTGCATATAATTCTTTGAACTGGATAGAGAAGGATCATAACGCTATCATGCCTAATGGCATTTTCTATTAGGGAAAAGTAGACTAAAGTGTCTTTTTTTAATGTCTAGTGGTGTTTTCATAAGCTTTTGGTATGCTGGTATAATAGTCCATTTCTCATGCTAGTTTTATAATTGGCTAGAGTTTAAGAGATTGAGTAGGGTTCAAGCATAAGGTTGAGTGGCAATACAACCTCATCTGAAAGCTCATCTCCACCAAAAAGGTCAAACATGTAACTATACTTCTCTATAGAAGGTCATGATATGATAATCTTGATTCATCTTGATAAAATACTTCCCTTATCAATTATGCCTGCATGAAAGGATGCACACAAAACACTGATAAATGCGATGTAATCTGCCTTCATGTGCTGAAAGTATTTGTTCAAAAAATCGGTAGAAATCTTTTCTAGAGCCATGTGTCAAATATCTCATAATTATTGCAGCCCATGAGATAAATCTTGTGTAGGAATTTTATCGAATAGTTTTTGTGCATGAGATAATACATTTCTATAGAAATGTATTATCTCATGCAATACTAAATTTGCTGTCCACTTCTGATAATGTCTTCATGCCTTGTCACACTACTCAATCATGTGGTACTCTCAGGTCTGCCTCACTATGCTTGTGGAGATAGTCACATAGCCCCAAACAAGAACACAAGGAATACAAGGAGGTATAAGCATACTCACACCAATCAATGTATATAGAGTGCAAATAAATCATAGGCTTATTTAAGAGAAAACATGGAGCAACACAACATGAAGCAATGGCCACAATGTAATATCTAAACACACTCAATCAACCAATACCAAAGAGGTGCTATTCCTACTACTAAGACTTTGGTGGTTGAGTATAGTGCATAGGGAATGTCATCACATGCCCATACATGTGTCAACTATCCTCACAAGTCACCCATTTCCTTGAGGAAGTGCTCATGGTATTATGCTCGTGGATTTAATTGTGAAACTACCCTCACAAGTCACCCATTGCCCTGAGGTAGCGCTCTTGGTATTCTTGGGGATTTAATTGTGAAACTACCCTCACAATTCAGCCATAGCCTTGAGAAACCACTTATGGTGTGCTCGGGGATTCTATTATGCATACTACCCTTAGAAGTCACCCATAGCCTTGTAAAAGCACATATGGCATGCTTGGGGATTCTATTATGTGTACTGTCCTCACAAGTGACCCACAGCCTAGAGAAACTGCCCATGGCATGCTCATAGATTCAATTGTGCAACTACCCTCACAAGTAATCATAGCCTTGTGAAAGTCGGCATACTTTTGAGATGGAAATAGAGACCCACTTATTTTTCTGTTGCCCCTCCTACCATGAGATCAAAGGGAGATTTCATTGTCTTTTTAGACACTGTACATCCCTGCCGACCTTCTTTAGATACATCGATCAACATTGTCTAGCGCTTTACCTCCGAGAGACTACTCATCTTCATGATCACATTTTACAGTTGCTCTAAATTTTGGCACATTTAGAGTCCCTTTTACCATGCCAAGGGGAGAATCTTCATGTGTGACTATGTAAATCCTCATTTTTTCACCATTCTAAATCCTAAAAACCAATTTGATGCATGCACTCAGAGATCAATTTTTAGATCTTACCCACTACTTATGTTCAAAAAATATACTAATTAAGAGAATTCTAGAGATTCATGATTAAATATTGCTATTAATGTCAAAAGTGTGAGCTAGATCACAAGTGTCAGCATCAATGTCAAAATGAGGGCTAGAAGAGATGCAATTCCTATATTAAAACTAACCATAATTAACGATGGAGGATTCATGTTAAGTTTTTCAAGGGGTGGTCTATTGAAACATATGTACCAGCATAGTATGGCAACATATTATGCAATTCTTCATACAGATAAAATTCACCAAAGGAACTATTATACAGATCAAATTCACCAAAGGAACTATTAACACACAGTCAGATATTGGAAAGAGAAAAGCTTAAGGAAGAAGATTGTGAACTTCCATTTTGGTATGGAAAAACTAGCAGCATAAAATTACATGCTCAGCATCTCTTACACTACAGTCAGCAAATATGGGAGTTTAGTTTGTCATTTGACTTTAATTCAATCAATTCTAAAAATTCAAGTGGACTTTTCCACAAATACACAGAAATATGAATCTCTACCTACGAAAAAATATTGACAAGACCAAAACAAGTATAAGATATCCATAACGATTGCTCAAATATGCAGATGGATGTGAAGTTGTGAGCAAAAGGCAATAGTTTCCACATCATCATTGGAAATAACCGCACTTGGAGAGTATGACAGAAAAGACTTCAAACACTCTAGTTTTTAGAGATTAAAATATATACATGTCATGTGTAGTTGTACATACCTTTACGCAATGATTGGAGAAGGAATAGTGACTATCAAACATAGTGGGATAAATTTGAAGATTATTATGAGAACCCGTGAATTACTATAGTAGAAATACCCAGGCATCTGACTGAATACGCACAGGGACATAGTTGTTATTGATCAGTGCTAATGATTAGAATATTGCTCTTTAGAAATATCGTATGAATCTATGCATCACTTCATATTGATAATAGAAGGTCATCTTGTATAATGAATGTATATATAAACTTTGAGGAAGAATCTATTGGAAGGCTACAATATAATAACATGACTCCATTGGCCAACATGCCAAGAGGGTGGATCTCAATAAGATCTCACATTACCAAGAAATATCCCAATATATTAATATACCAAATCACAATATCCACAACATCGCATAGATCCCCTTTTACAAGCAAAGGCAATGTGCAACAAGCATACTCAGTTGGCATGTCAGCCAAGAGTATGAATCCCTAAGTGATCCAAAGTACATTTGACATCACATAGCCATATAATAGCACATGTAAAGTTTAAGTGTATTACCACAAAGAATATAACCTCAAAATGACAAATGTCCAATCATGCACATATGCACACTCAATCGACCTCTATACCGAGAGTTTAGATCCCAATGCACCTGAAATGAAAATTCCACAACAATTATACACAATGCTCCACATGGGGATAACATATCACAATGCACAAAATACACTATTAATAAAATGCCATTCATGGCCTAAAACTAGTTTTAGAAATTAATAAAACCGATCTGGACTTTACCTATATACAGGAATCAGAGGGGCAATTAGTTAAACAAAGATACATTGACCCAAACAGAAATGATAATAGCTATAGATTATGAAGGGCCAATGTGACTATCTCCTCTAACCACTGTCAAGGATATAGACACAGGTAGACCTGTGAAGCTAGTTGGAGTTGATGTCAGGTACCTGCCATCACTACAACACACATTAAGTGTAGCTGCTCACCAATTAAACAAGTTTTAACCAATGATAAAGGGTGATGCTGATATCTTGGATTGGTGACTGATATCTTACTCAACTTTTAATTGCTGAGAATATAGCCTCAACTTCCCAAGGAGAATCCTTATTTCATTTATTTTAAAGTCAATGATGGTCTGCCCAAATAAACTTGTTATGGAAAATCTGTAAGGGTTAACAAAAAAAGTGAGCTCTATGCTCAAAGGAGGAATCGATGTGATCTAAATGTATTGCCAGGATAGACTGAAATTGGGGGAAACCGTGTGTCCCCAACTCACTATATTGCTAGCACATATCCTATTTGACATTGACATTAATGTTCCTCCTTTCCTTCCCAATCCCTTCTTCATGATAATAATGCAAGGCACGCATCCAAGGACCATCCAAATTGAAGACCCACCTTGAGGACACTCAAGAGAGTGCAGAAGCAATTTGATCTAAGGATCTATGGCTAATTATGGATGTCTTTCTCAACTTGATGCTTTATAAACAAGGCTCTAAATCAATGCAGAAAGAAAATAATCCTAGAAATGAAATCAAGGTGATGAGACTGACAACTAGATCTAGTATTGACGAGAAGTCTGAGAGACTCTCCATTTACAACAGGTCATGAATTGGAGTACCAAAGGATGAGCTACAATTAATTTTCTAATTAAGTATAACCAATGGGAAACACCTTTCTAGACCTGTGAGGGAATCAGCTAGAAGAATGGCTACCCTACATATCCATATTTAATCAATCTTTTAGCTCCATGAAATATGTAGACTTGATATTTTAACTAAAACTCCAAACTTACAGTGTTATTGTTGCGCTTTTGCTTGCAAAATTTTGTTTTCGATGCAAAAAGATATAATACACTATACATTGAATGCCCTCAAAAGGTTATGAAGCACTGTGGGAGTTCAAGAAAATGGCATGTTTATTCAACAAACCCTGGTTCTGGCAGTGAATAGGCCAATGGGTTTGAAATTTTATTACACTATGCCAAACTATTCACAAAGATCTACCAAAACACATAGATATATAAATCCTATTTTAACTATAAGTTTGCACATAATTATAGAGAAAGACTATATTTGTATCTCCTTCCTAAAGCCAATCAACCCTTACCTTCTACTTCCTAAAAATAGTTCTCATTACTTACTTAAGTTCTCAAACAACTTGAGGCTCCTCTCTACTCAAATCCTATGAAAAGACAAGATCTTGAATTTTTGTAAGTGACAACACACGATCTTGTGCCTACCTCTTCCTAGCATAAATATTACCAATACATGACCATTTCTTGATATGCCATTTAAATATATTGCAATTGTTTACTTCTATCATATGCTCATATGGTAGGCCTCCATCTCAGAACCACGAAGCCATGAAATGAAGCTACATTGGTTGGAACTTAAAAGGAGGATTCTTAGGAAGTACAACTCGAGTAGCATAAAACTTAATAGACCAATTATCTAAACCCCTCCAATGAAGAACTTCAAAAATTGGATAATGTACCCAATTTTTCTGTATTACTAATCTCTAACTACTGTTTTCGATCTTCGTATCCTCTAATATCGATATTCCTATTTACTCACTATTTCCATGTCACTGTTATTCAAATTCTTTTTTTATAATTTATTCATAACATCAATCACTATTTTGCATGTATATTCACCACTATCTTTCTCTCTGATGTCACTATTTTTTTCATTGCAGTAGCATTAATTGGATGCATATCTACTCACTGTTTCCTTACATTGTTTGATCACTATTTTTTCTCTTATACATATATTATTGCTGGTTTTATATGGCACACACATTGTTTCTACCCTTGGCCACCTCACTGCTCTTTGTTGTCTGATGGCCATCATAATATTCTTACTGCGTTTCTAGGTCTACTTTGTGTAACCAAGAGCATTGTTTCATACAATCACAGATATTGTATCTTCACCAAAAGTGTTGTACCATTATTAGTAGAAAATGGTCTTTGACATTAGTGCTTGCACCCCTTAGACAAGACAGTAAATTGATGATCATTATATGGTGAATATCCTTCAAATAAAAGTTGTGAATGTATCCAAGGATAGTGAATCGCCTTGAAAACACTCTAAATACCTTTAACAAAAAGATGAAATTATCTCTCTTTCTACCCCTCATCATATGAGTCATGCTCTCTAATACTTATCATAGTTTTGATCTTCTTCTTCATTGAAATTAATTGTGATCATGCTGTTTTAATGTCATTAAATCTACTCATATCATTGTTGATAGCTCTTCTATAACCTCTGACGATGATGCTCGTCTAGACAATGGTAAATGTACATCTTGTCATGTCCTATCATCTCTGAGTTTCTATAATAGTCCATCTCACTATCTCGTCATCATTGTTATGGATTCCATTTGATGACATATCTATTTTGTTATTTTCAAAATTTACCATTGTTCTTGATCTGTGTTCATTGAACATACATATAAAAGTGTGTAAAAGTCTTAGATGATACTCATCAATGGCAAGTTAAAGCAATGTAAAGTTCTTCTTTTCCTGCAACACATATAACAGCAATGTAAACTTATCTTGAAACTTCTTCTTTTCCTACAACACATATAATAGCAATTTTAAGTGCTTGCAAGGTATATAATTATGAATAAATATTACATCCTGATTTAAATGTATGAAAACAATTTTCATTCCTTTTAAGCTTCATTCATCTCGAGGTGCAATTCAAAAAATCAAGAATAGTGGCTTTTGTTCTTCAGGATACCTTTAGGGGAAGAGTATGTGAATGCCCCCTCGTGTCTGGAGTCCAGTTTAGAGGAGATGGCTATTTACACTATTAAGGTTTTTTGAATCTAATTCTAAATAACATTGCTTGCTATTGTTGAATCTAATCTAATGTATATTTTAACTAGACTTGTAGCTTATATGTTTTGAAATTGCTGTTAGGACTTGTAGTTTGTATAATTTGATTGTTGGAGAGCTTCTACAGCTAAGCAAGAAGGCCGTTGTACGAGTTATAGCCACGCGCTCGAGTATGAAAATTGTATATTTTTTATTCTAATGTATATTTTAATTAGACTTTTAGCTTATATGTTTTGAAATTTCTTTTAGTGGCTTAATGTTGTAAGGTCTCTTGAAATAAGACCTTCAGGCGGTTGGTCAAAGTTTTACAAATAATCTTAGGAATAAAGTCAAAGAAAGTATTTTTAAAATATTAAAGTATATAGCTAGGTCTAAGAAGATTTGTGTACTTTCAACAGTTTTGCTTAGTTTGTGAAAGTTGTAGACTCAAGTTTTCATAGCCCAATTTTTGCTTCCTGTAAAGAACGATCATGTCAGATAATATAAGTGAAGAAAAAAATAGGGAGACAATCGCTAGATTGTGGTCTAACTTGAAAAGAAAAGGTGATGGAAAATGTTATTGTCCTTGCAATATTTGTAAGGGCTTAAATCGTAGAAGACTGCTAATAAAATAGTTAAGAGACATTGCAAGGAGAATGGTCACATTGAAGGGGGGCATGACTATCATCCACTGTTAACTTGTTCATTATATCATTTTAACAATTTATATACATATGAAATCACTTGATGATGAGTTGATGATCATGGTTTATTTATGTTAATCAATTTTATATAGGTTGATCTTCCTAGGGAAGTACATGATATGAACCACAACAGTCCAAAGAATATGGCTTTCAAAGTGGAGGAACATGGAGGTGCAAATATCCAAGGTGAAGATAATGATCCCATGGAAGATGACGATCATGCACCAGAAAACACAATTGAAGAGGATGGTATAAATACATTGATCCATGACACATTTAGTCCAAGTGTATCTGATCATGATGATGATGATAGCCTCAATGTACCTCTACTTTAGAAGGCATACAAGCCCCTATACAAAGACTCCCAAACAAATCTTCTCTCTATTGTATTGTTGTTGCTGAACTTGAAGGTTATGAATTGTTTATCCAACATAACAATGTCACATATATTAAGGTATGTCATATATGTCTTTATAGTTAATAAAGGGTGAATAATGTACCACTAATATTGTTTATATTAACAACTTATATTTTTTGCTATAGATTGATAGGCGAGTTTCTGTTACCATCATCAAATATTCTACCTCGCTCATATCGAGAATTAATTGCTATTATGAAAGATATTGAAATGGAGTATGAAGCAATACATGCTTGTCCCAATGATCATATTATATATTATAAAGAATATGAATTTGCAACATAATGCCATGTATGTCATATGAGTAGATATCGAATAGATTGATTAACAAAAAAGGTGCCTCAAAAGGTTCTTCGTTACATCCCCATTATTTCATGGATGTGACAATTATTCAGGTGTAGTAGCTTGGCTCAATTTATGGATTATCATGCACACAATAGAAGATGAGATGACATTACTCAAATCCCTACGAATGGTTCGACATTTATCCACATAAAGGAAAAGTGGCAACACTTCAAAGAAGAACCTTGTAATCTTAGGCTTTCATTGGCAGTGGACAGTGTCAATCCATTTAGAGAGATGCGATCTGTTTACTCAGTGGGGCTTGTTTTTGTTATCAAAAATAACATTCCTCTGTGGATGTCAATAAAGAGGGAGCACATTATGTTGGCAATGATTGTTCTAGGTATCTTATCATTTGATAGTTATTAATTTACATGTACTTACAAATCTTGTAGTAAAACGGTCACAATAATTATGTAATGTTACTATTCATTCAAGTAGGTAAATATCAAGTTAAGCATATGAATGTATATATTGAGCCTCCTATCAATGAGTTGGTGGAGTTATGGAATGCTATCACTATGTATGACGTGTCTAGACCAATAGGACAAAGACAATTTCAATTCCATGCAATACTTGCATGGACAATACATGATGCCCCAGGGCTAACACATTTTTGTGGTATGTTATAGTGAATTCAAGTTGCGCACGATAATTCTAATTATAAAAATCAACATATTTAATAATCCAATTATATCATTATCTTGAAGGTCTTCAAACAAAGGGAAAATTTGCATATCCAGTTTGTGATCCAAAGATGAAATCTCATCATTCAAAAAGTTTAAGAAAGTAGGTGTTTGATGAGTGTAGACACTTCCTCCATAGGAATCATAACTATCGAAGTATGGAAAAACATCTTTTCAATGGTAAAGAAGAGACTACATCAAAGCCACGAAGAATGACACCTCACCTATGGAAGTTGGAATATAATAGAATTAATCGTCGAGGTAATGTCGCTCCACCTAATGGTAGGTATGCCCTCTTGAAAAATTATATAAAACAGTAAGATAATAATCAAAGTAAAAGTGTGGCTATATACTTTGATGGAAGGCCAAAAACAATAGGGAATATTGCAGGTTTTAAAAATAGTACATGACCTGGGTCAACTATAAAGCAACCCAATTGCATATTTGAGGCACGCGAGGGAAATTGTGTATTCATCTGTGCGATAAAATCAATACGTGCAAGGCAAGAGCTTCTTATTGATTGAAATTTGAACTGCATAGATACAAACAAGGCTACTATCATGGGGGTGGTACGTACTATTAAACCAACTTCTAATCAATGACTCCAACATACCATTTAGTCAATAAATTTTTGGCTAACATTTTTATACTTGATCTTTGACATAGGGGCACAATATGGAGCAACCACCCAGAGGGGATGCTGGCGATGTTTCCGGCTCATCTACACATGAGCAGGTAAAACTCATTGTAATTGTGCAAACTAGATAAAAGAAAAATGTTATTTGTTTAATTTTGTTTTCTTCATTTTTTTGGAGTAATTTTGATAATACTAATATTATTGTTGTCACAGAGGGCCAGTGGTCAGAGGGAGGGAAAGGAACCTACAGTACCTGATTAGCAGCCCCCCCCTAAGGAAGACCCTTTTTATATTGATTTAGCAGACACTGATGACCCAATCGGTTCGGCTAAAAAGTTGCTAAAGAAAATTGGCAGAGAAATTTTACGTTTGGAAACCATAAAGCCTACTACTTAGGAAATAAGAGAAAGGGGATCTAAATTGATGCACACCTCTGAAACCTTAAAAATAAGTATTAATGAAAATTTTAATTATAACAAGAGTTCAATAATGGTTTTTATGTTATGCTCTTTTATGGAATTAATTAAAATATGGATGCATTGTCTTTACAGAGTTTTTTGCATGATTTCGAGCCCTATTCCCATGATGAGGGTGTTGTAGGTGGTTTAGGTAGATCACATTTTCCATTCTCCACTTCTGTTTTCCATTGAATATATATAGGAATGATCATAATCATTGACAATACATGCTCGAACAATCTTTTTTTTAATGCTCTAACAATCTTGTCCATGCTAGTCCATGCATTCTATATTTATGCATGCTCTAACAATTTTATTCTTTAGCTTCACATCAATTGAATCCTATGATGACGTCGCCTCCATCTAGGGCAACCACAAATATCTTTCTGACTGCTGAGTCAGCAACACACAGCTTACAGGCATTAACTGTTGCACCATCTGCTGGTACACAAATCCCTCTTTTCTCTCTTATGACAGCAACAAACAATTTTTTTTTTACAACTTTTTAACATCAATTATCATTTGTTATTTTATACTTCATGACAAAGACTTATGAAACTTATGAAAATTTTTGCAATAGGAGCTGCAGCATCATTTCCTGGATGTTCCTATGTTCCTAGTACGGGAACAGTGAAGGATGTCATATTGATCATCAGCGACGATGAAGGCATTCCATTAAAAGTAGCCAAAGTTCTAGGTACTTTAAAGTTATTATTATTCTATAGTGATATAATAGTAATTTGGTTTTTGATCACTCTTCATCGACTAATGATCCCATGATTGTTTTCTAGGGAATGATGTTTTTTGGAGAGAACTTGGTGATGAGTGTTTGCGAACATTCGGGCCCACCCTGCGTACCTAGTGGAACATCATATCCTAACTAAAACCCCAAAACACTATTTTGATTTCATATCATTGCTATAATAGTTTTCCTTTTCATCCATTTCTTGAACTATATTAAAGGTAGCTTCACTTCATTTATTAGTCTAACATGTTTTTTTTTACTTAAAAGG
This sequence comes from Cupressus sempervirens, assembly GCA_028749045.1. Classification (NCBI taxonomy): domain Eukaryota; kingdom Viridiplantae; phylum Streptophyta; class Pinopsida; order Cupressales; family Cupressaceae; genus Cupressus; species Cupressus sempervirens. Next base: position 575,123,563 of record CM053791.1, read on the forward strand.
TGGAATAACCAAGACAAACCATTGAAGGATGATCTTATAGAGAGCATGACCCAACTCTTTGGACCTCATGCATTCAAGAGAAACAAGCTCCTTGAAAAAGCTAGTTTATGTTTGAAGTATATTAGGGACCAGTAGAAAAAAAATTTATGGGATAACCCCAGGTACGACCGTCTGCCCTATTTTCCTAAGGCTGAGTGGCCGGCTCTGATTTTGGATGGAAAGTATAAAGCTGACAAGAAAAATAATATTACACTAGTGGAGAGTACAACAAGGTATGTGATACTATTGAGAATCTAATCATGTACTAATTAACCTCTATATTTATACTATCTAACATATTTCAACCTTTTCATAGATTTCTTGACACATCAAAGGCAACAAAGGCAAGACTAGAAAAGCACAGGACACACAAGCTCGGCTCTGGTGGTTTTTCAAAACTTCAAGCAAGAGTTGTAAGTATTAGTAAATGAAAAATTGTATCAATTTTTTTATATAAAGTGATGGGAAATGCTAGGATAGACTAGCTTGTCTATGCTCCTAATCCTCAACTTGGATCTCAGTGTTCCTCCACACCAATATATGATGCAAAGTAACACACTTTGGAAGCACTGGTGTAAGATAAAACTCCTAGGCTTAGTTTTCCACTTCCACCAAGAGATTTCTCTTATCTCCTAGTATCCTATGCTTCTATAGGATCTCCTAATAGGATTAGATCATTAACTAAATCCTTTTCACTATTTACTACAAGAGTCACACCTTGAAAATTCCACCTTGGATGATCCACACCTTAATTTTGGTTCTCTTTCTCACTTTCACTTAGATGGATCTCAGTGCCAAATCCACTTAAACATCACAAATTTCAAACTTCATTGTGGGGACCTTCTTCAAATTGAATTCATTCATATTCCATCCCATTTTACTAATTTGGGAAGGTTCTTGGCTCTTAGGTTTATCATATTCAAGATTTCATCCAAACCCTTAACACATACATTAAAAAATTCTTCAAAATGACTATAGAACACATCTCAACCACTGTATCAACACGTTTTAGGCTTCAAGTATGACTGTTCCTTCAAAAACTAAAATATCACTTCAAAAATAGAATTTTCCAGCCACTTCATTAACTCAAACTTTTTACAATATGCAACCAATGCTTGGAGATTCAAGACATCATTTCATTAGGTGTCTTCTTCACCATTCTAGGGCCTATTTGGTTGAAAATAACCTCCCACAATCAAAGGAATCCAAGGCTATCCATGTTGCATGGAATATTTGCAATAAGTGCAAAATGTTGTTATGACAACATTCTTACAACACTTGGCAACTTTGATAGATGCCTTAATCCTATATTATAGGCTTCTTATCATCACATATTTTGAGGATCCAAGATCATTCATGATCTTCATATTTATTTAATAACCATTAACCATTCTTAGGCCTAAGACATATTAATGACTCGATCTCCCTAACTCCTAACATTAAGAATTTAAATAACAACTAAAAAAAGGCTATTTGTGTGACCTTAGTCTTAGTGACTAATTCACCTAACCAACATAAAACAGGACCTTCTAAGATCCTCAACTAAATTACACTAACTTCTTGACTTGGCTAGAGTCAAGTACAAGCCAAAATTGACTAACTAGTAGAGGTTAGCCTAGGTGGTCCTACACCAAGCAGCAACAAACTCCTAGCACCTTGGAACAACGAATCAATTCAAGTTATCACCCCAATCCTCTGTTATCTACAAGAACATTCAAGGCCTGGTCACCTTCAAACAAGGAACTAATCTGCTATTACAACGTCTGCTCATTTAATTCATGGACCCAACTCATGACATAAGGCTGCATACTAGTTACTTCTCCCTTGTACCATTTAAGGCCTCATACACCCAACCTTGACACCAAGTGTTTTGGACAATTCAAACCATCTAACATAAATGGAAACCAAAACAAACATCAACAAAACCCAAAACAAATCAGGTCTAAGGCAAACTTGCTGTTACAAATGATAGGGCAGATTGCAATGCTTGACCTTTATTCTACACACCCAACCAAGAGTGAAATTGGATCCTCTAGGACTCCCAAAGACCAAAGATAGTTTAGAACAACTCCAACATGACTAAAATAAGGTGTAACAAGGGTTGGAAACCTTGCCAACTATTTACCATTTCCTTTTGATATTTTAACTACCCTCCATTGGTTGATAAAACAATGCAAGTAAAATTCACAATACCATGCAAAAATGCAGGGCTCAGAGTTCAAGAGATGCCTCATAGAAGAGGATAAGAGAATTGGGTTCCAACAAGGCTATAGAGTTGTGGTTGAATGTCTACTAGCTGAAATTAGTGTGGAAGGTTCTAATAATGATGCATCTGAGCCATAGGTAAATAAGCTAAATGAAATTTATTTCAAATTGAATACTTTACCAATTAGTATATTTGATGTTAAGTTCCAATATAAGGTGAGTATATCTATTTTAAGAAAGAAATGATAACAATGTGTAGGATGTTGGAATGTAGCTTGACAATCCTTCTACACAATCTATGGATGCTGAAGGTTCACATGATGTGCATCCCAGTGGTGGAGGTATGAATTTGCTATTAAATTTTTTACATGTAATTGGAATTGGTGTTTGGATTAACGTAACATTTTTTATATTAGTTGTAGAGGATCGAGGGGTCGATGGTCATGACCGTGTTGATGTTGAGTGCAGACAAAATGATGTGGTCAGATTAGGTAAAGAGTGCCATAGTTATGTTATTTAAAATAATTAAATACTTGTAACAATTATAATAAATTATTTTTAATTTAACTCTTTTATTTGTTATTGCAGAGGACCCCCCTTTGTAATAGCATAGGAATTTGAGATCATCAAGAATAGAGAAGAGAACAGCTAATGGGGGGGAATTGATGATGACACTTATGCTCCTCTTAGAGCTTACATAGAAAATAGAAATAGAAAGAAAAAAAAGAAATGATTGTCATTTACATACCTTAAAATATAATGACTAAATTTTATTTCTCGATGAATTTAATTATGTGCTAATGAATGTTCATGAATTATGTGTTAATGCAAAATATTGATGAATGTTGCATGTTAACGAATCTAATGTGTTAATGAATTTTATCATGTGATATGTTTATTTTTTATCATGTGATATTGATTGAATGTTACATTTTATTAATGGTTGAAAGAATGAATGAATGTTAGATGTTAACGGGGAATGTAGAGTGATGTTAGGGGGAGGGGGCTAGGGCCAAATGAGCTTCCACCTTCACATGGTTGGCCCTGTTTAGTAGAGAATGTTAAACTATTCTCAAAAAAAAGTGAAGCTCAATAAGATACTAAATATTTCTCTATTTTGTCCTATTTTTAGACCTATAACATCGTGTCTTGCTAAGGCCCCTTTCATGTGGAAGGACACGAGCATCTTTTACAGTGGAGAATGTAACCAGGAGCACCAAATTAAGACCCGCACATGTCAGATATAATACATTCAAATAGGCTACTATGCTTGTAACCCTATTTTTTGGCGAGAGCTTCACTTTAGAAGAAAATAATGGATCTCCTAAGATTGAATTGTACAACCAACCCCTTAGCTCTGCTTTCATATGGAAAAGATTTTATGGTTTCTTCCCTCAACTTGTTGAGGAAGCATCAATTAAGTCCATGTGATAATTTAGAGTCTACACAATGGCTTATGTCTAGCTTAATAGATCGACTCAATCTATTTCATACCTACCTCTGACTTTCCTTCAAATGTTGGCTAGAATAGTTATAATTTTTTGAAAGCTACTTTGAAAATAAGTTTGGTGTAGAACTGAAAATACTTTTTTTCATAGGACACATAAGCTATGAAAGGCTAGTTTAAACTGTTAAACTTCAACATATCAGTATTGAATTATTACAAATGAATAATTAGTTTAAACATGACACAAATCAGTTCATGACATTCTATGTCCCACCACCAATATTTGTTAGGAATCTTAGATTCATAACCCATATGTCCATTATTTGGCTCAGTTTGTGGGTGCATAAAAGTGACATTTCCAGTCAGAGATCTAATCCTTGAACATGTAAAACTAAATTTCACAGATGCAATCTCTAATCTCTAAACTTTTAAAATTTAATAAAATTCATATTCAGACTTATTTATTATTTGACAGGTTGTTCTTGGAATCATGATTGTAACTTAGTTTCATCATAGTGATCCTTATGAACTTACATGTACATTCACTAAAAAGTAACTCTAGATGAAACTCTAAGTTTATTTATCACATTTCAACATTCTCACCAAAATCTAAACTACATTATCTCATGATTTTTGTAGAGTACCACTGCTCACATATGAAATAGGCATCTAGATTACTGAACCCTTCTTAAAATTAGTTTCATTGAATTAATATATGGTATGCTATCACTGGGTGTGTAATTTGAGCATGAGAATAATGTCATATCTATCTACATGTTTTGCCTAACAAACTTCTGAAATATAATTTGTATAAGTTTTTAAAATTAGAGTAGATGAATTATTCTATAGGAAAAGCTGTTGCATTTAGGCATTTATTGATAGGTTTGGACATGAACGATTTTCTATTTCTAGTAGATTATAATGATGATAGTATTGGATTTTTTTCCATGTTTAATTTTTCTTGTGATTCTTGAACTTTCAGGTTGTTGCTTCACAAGATTGGCCTAAACTTATAAAGTATGTAGGTTTGTTCTATGTATGCTCAAGCACATTGGAAAGAATTGACTCAAGAGATAGAAAGATCATGTGAGAGGCACTGTATCTGGGGGCATGATGAAGTATGTGTTGTATTGCTTATCCATCCCTTGAAGGTTTTGAAACAGCCTAAACATTTATTCTATATATAAATCGATTATAACATCTCATTATGTAATAATAGATAATATAAATATTTCCAAACTTCTAAGGTGTATAAAATGTTATATTAGTATGAAATAATTGTTTAGAGTAGGTTACTATGTGTTAGTCTTTTGTGTTGTTTAAAATACTTCTATTGTATTGAATAAATGATGTGTGGGAGGAAGAGTAGAGGGAAGACAAATATGAGTCTTTTAACCATATGAATTATGATTATAGAATACATTACAGTCTCATTTCTTCTTGATCATAGTAATAAAAAGTAAAACAACATGTAATAGGCTCCCTTATCCTACTAAGGACTTCCCCTAACCTGCCTAACCTTCCCACCAAGTTTCACACTCTCCTTCATTAACCTTCTTGCTTTGCATTCTAAAAACTAAGACCTCATATAGGTTAAAATGGTCTTTCTACTCCCTATGCTATTATACACTTCAAGAGGGAGATCTAATAGAGTTGAAGATATTTTTGAAACATTTTTTACACCTGCTCATCCCATTCACCCGATTTGATAGTTTCTTTGGAAACTAGGCTATTAGAATAGGCTTAATTAGCCCTCCATTGGATTTGTAGGGAGTTTTACCTTTTACTCAAAGATTCAGTACCTCTAAAAAAAGAAAACTTTCTTAGATTGATCCCCTCTAAAATATTTTTGGGGTCTCAGGCACCCAAAAGGTTGTACAATGTACTTGGCCAAAAGTGAGGGTTTTGAGGGTTTTGTTAACTCTCCAAACTCCTGGGATTTTTCTTAGCCTTCTACCTCTTAGCAAGCCTCCTTCTTCAGTATTTAGGATGTTCTCATATCCCATTTTACTCCCTCAAAAGGGCAGGTCATGACTTTTTACCAGTCACTTGCTGTAGCACATTTTTTGCTACTGCTGCAACCTAGCTGGGTATAGTCACACTCGCCTAGGGCTTTGTTAAGCAACTATTTTCCTGTCTCTTCAAGGGCCCTACACTGGTAACAATATACATTGGGGTTTTTACCTTCAATATCCATGTTCTCATGAAAAATCCATGGTGAATAAGAAAGTTACAGCCCCACTTTCCATGAAACTCTCCAAAACTGGCAGAATACTAATACACAGAGTTGTATATACAAAATATGACACACCAAATGTAAAAGAAAACTAAAATAACTTCCGCATACAAAACATAAACACTAAAAAACAAAGAAAACCTTCAAAGTTTCCACAAAACACTTTTATATTCACAAAATCATAGTCATAACAGTGATTGTTGCACTTCTGAGAAAAACCAGTTTGCTACAACACAACTTCCAAACCTCTGACAAACAAAAATTGCCCGTACATTAGGGTTTTCAAAGCATTAAATAGGATAGTTTAGGAGTGAGTATTAGGGTCTTAGGGTGTTACAAGCCTCTTTGGCCATTTTTCCATTACAAGGCAAAAATTGCCAGCATCTTTTTGGTCAACATTAAGTTGCTTGAGTAATATTTGATCATTCATCCTAATGTATTATTTCTAGGTCCTATAAAGCTCTTATTTGCATTACAAACCCACTAACCACTAACTCCTATGCTCATTTTTAAAAATATGCCCAAAATCGTCAAATAGACATTTTGCTTGAGTTAAAGGGAAAAACACATTCATAAAGTTTAGCAAACCTCTAGGACTATCACCTAGCCTAGTCACAACCAAAACTTGAGTCAATCATCACAAGGAGGACTGTTATTGCTATTGACATTCACAACACACACCAAAAGAAAGAATGGGAGGGCTCTCATAGAGGTGCTCCTGCACCAGTCACTCGGGCATGCTTAGTAGAAATCACAATTTTCTATTGCTCATAAAACCTAGTAAGCATATGATAGTATTTTCTATGATATTTATATTGAGTAGAAATTGTGTCCTTACTATTTGTGAATTGCTAAAATGTTTATCAAAAAACATGATTGGTTTCACCCTGAAAGCTTTAGTTTCCCCCAATAGGTTGGCTATCTAACACTTGAGGCATTTGTTCAATTCTTGGACGAGTTTTAGGAGGAGAGAGTGACTTCTAACCAGATTTATTCCTCCTTATTTTTGTAATATAATTGTCTTGGTGCATACTATTTTCCTCATTTGTAGGCTGATTGAATGAAAAGCTAGGTTTTACATATAAGAAGCAACAATCGAGTTGATAGCTTGATCCAATTTATCTTTATGAGGTGACAAAAGCCTTTTTAGGAGAGGCCCAGACTGAAGGAATTAGGTGATGATCATCTGAAGTAGGAGATAATCTAAATTAATTGGGTAGTAAATGACTTGAATATTGAAGTTCTCTATCCCCCTCGACTTCTCTTTTTTCACTGCATATCAGCTTATGTGTGGAATTTATTTATTACAGGGTATTATGGTGAATTGAATGTAACTAAAATTAGATAAATAGTTATGTTTTATGGCATTAAATTCGATTAGATGAGATAGTTTTAAGGTTGTGAGATGATTGGATTTCATATATCTATAGGCTTTAACTCCATTCTGGCATAAAGAAATGCTAGATTGATAAGCCCTTGGTACTGGACTGTGCGCTGGATGGAGCAAACTAACATAAATGAATGTGGCACACTATGAATTTTCTTATTTAGTGTTGGATGGTCTTGTTTATGCAATTGGAGATTATAGGGAGAATGGTGAAAATCTTTCAAGTGTCTCCAGCAAACAAGAACTTTTTATAGCTAATCAAGTTTTTAAATACTGTTAATTAGTCTCCTGAATTCAGTAATAGAGATATGAATCTAGGTCCTGCTCTTAGAGGTGCACCCTAAATTGTTTTAGAACACTATTTTCTTGAATACGGTGAAGATTATTTTGTTCTAGGTAATCACAAACCCTTTGGACTTGATTGTTTCTTGAGTTCAGTTTATATTAGTCTCAATGTCTTATTCATGCTGAAAATAAATTGACACTACAAATGATAAATGTTGAGTTTTAAATTTGAAGACACTGAATGTCAGTGGAAATATCATATTATTAAGAGATAATATTTTCTCTTTTGATCTTATTAAATTTGTGAAGAATGCATCTGGAGTGAATCCATTTTGGGTATTCTATATTATGAATCTCTAATAAATTTATGACTAAATAATAGTTTTATAGACATGTTCTTTCATGTCAAGTATAAATTTTTATCATTGTGAATTGGATTTTAAGTCACTTATTTGAGACTTATAGGCTCTTATCATTATTGATAACTATGTCTTTTCTTTAATCACTAGTTTCTTATTCTTGGGGACCACTCCCTTTATCATTGATGCATCAATGACTTCATTTTATTTCATAAGCTTACTGCTATAGTATTTCCTTAACATATTTCTCAAACTTATATTTAGATTGATCACTGTGACTCAAGTAACATTGGTTTGGGTTTATTACAACATACTTGTACCCCTTTGCCTTTGTAAAACAACATGCCTACTTGCTTGCCATGACCATTATTTCCAGACATTATCTCTACTATGTCATTAGTGTCGATGGGTAGATTATTTTTTCTATAGCACATGACTGCATATGCATTTTAGTTTGATGTTCAATGCCACTATTTGTTGATGGTTGCATGGTCACTGTATCTTTTGCATAATGTCACTGACAGTCATAATTGTACTCTCTTTGTTATGAGTTGTGATGTTGATGTCTTATTACCATAATGATCAGTTATTCTTCATTATTTTAGAGTTGTAAAAGTGATGAGCTATTCTTCATTGTTTTAGAGTTTCAAAGTCCATTATTTTAATGAACTATACTCTATGTCCTTTGTGGCCTTGTACTCTTATTATAGCAGCATACCTTTGTCCAAAAGAGAATCAATTTTCCCATTTATATTTTGTTCAATTTTTCTTTGCAAGTTATTTTTCTCTTTGTGGAGATTGCACGTGTATAAATCAATTTGCTTTTTTATTGACATTTGACAATTGTCATTAAGTTATCAATTATCAGATGTGTTCTGTATTTAAGTCCTATGGAAAGCTACCTAGTGTGATTATTTTGGTTCCAACTCAAGAGCTTGCAAAATAGGTATTATGTCAGCATTGACCTGTAAACTGTCTGATTATGTTAGTATTTTCAAAATATGTTCTTTCTTTGGCAATTTCTCTACATCAACAAATCTAGGAACTTTGTATGATGACTTTTAATATGTAGGTTCATGTGGATTTTGAGTTTTATGGTGGATCTGTTGAAATTAATACATTTCTATGTATGGAGGTGTTCCATATGGTCCACAGGAGAATGCACTATGCAGAGGTGTAGATGTTGTTGTTGGAACACTAGGTCGTATCAAGGTAAGTGAGTAGCTTTTATTAACTACTTTCCTGATATGCAACAATTCATTGGTAAAAAAAATTGTTTCAATTTCTTTACATAGGATCTTATTGAGAGAGGTAGTATAAACTTGAAATCATTGAAATTTCGCGTCCCTGATGAGGCTGATGAAATGCTTAACATGGGCTTTGTGGAGGACGTGGAAAACATCCTTGGTATGATTTGTAATTTTGTATTGAAATTGTAACTAATAGACTATATGACTTCTTTTGTGAATGACATAAATTACATGTTTGCTGAGTTTTCAATAAGAAGTGCCAATTTCCTTGATGTATCTTTAGCACCTCACTTTTAATGGTTACCTTCTCATGTTTACTTGTTCTTATTCTCAAATTGAATTCAGTTTCAAGTTTTTTTTTTTTCTGCAGTGTGTCAAATTATGCTATCTCTGCATTTAATTAAGATATCTGAATTCTTACAATTTTGTGATTTGTATAGATTACTCAAATATTTGGTGCTCTGTACTGTATCAGTTTGTGCTTGTTTATCTGGATTCAACTTACAGTGATCCATATTTCAATGAGCAATGGTTAGTGGTTAACTAAAGTTCATATCTCATGAACCATGTTTAAACTTCATTGAACCATATTGAACATCAAAAATATTCTCAAGATTTATTTGGAAAAATTGACCTTATATTGTGATATTGCTAATAGGATTCAACTCTTGACCCATTTTCACAAGTAGTGGTTCATAAGAACAAATTTCTCATTACATTCACTTGTATGTAGTCATATAGTTTGCTGAGGCATTTTTTTGATGTTATTTTGAGTCAGAAAAGTTGCTTCTGGGACACTTATAGGGCCAAGACGAGATTTTTAAAGCCAATATGTGACCAAACTCTTCAAAGAAAGAGCCATCATTTATAAGCTTTAGCATAAAGTCTTCTTAAAATCTTAAATAACACATATATGACCAAAATTGTTGTAGTTGTGCATTAAAACCTAAAAAGACCTATGATAACAATATCATTCCTTGCCACTTTACCCTAGAAATAATCTAAGATATTTCTGTATGAGGCTTTTCAGTATTTTTTTTTTGGGGTATAGTGGTTTTGTACAAATTGAGTCAAACCTTCATTTTTGAACTTTCTCAAGTTGCAATTGTTTTATAGTGGAAAGGAGACAAAAGGTCCCCTAGGTGAATATTATTAGCCCTTATCAGTACAGACTAAGATTTTCCTGATTAGACTATGATTTAGGTGAAGAATTCTTGGACTGTAGTGTTTGTCTCATCCTTGGCCCTTGAGGCAGTGGCTTATTGTCCATATCCATATGTTTTTTTTGAGAGAAAAGAAGATTGCCTCTATTAAAATAATATCCTCACTTAGTTCAAATAATTGAAGTTATATAACCTCAAAAATGCTTGATCCTTTAACATTTACTAAATTTGGATGGTGCATTCACCAAATGGATGTGAAGATGCATTTTTTCTTTATTCATTCATCCACAGGCATCTGGCATGCTTTAGATGATAATCGGGTATACATTTGCTATAGTTGTGAACACATGTTTAAGTTTGTGGAGCAAGCTCATTATAATTTGTGTATAATAGAATACACAAAAGAACTACAATTTTATGTAGAACCTTTTCTTTATATGGTAACACTAATTATACTGAAGTTTCTTAGACTGATTGAAGTTATTCTTAAGACATTTTGTACTCTAGGTCTATTCAGTCAGTGAGAAAAGTGTGCTTTCCTAGAAAGCTTACATGCTATTCTATATACAAGATAAGAAAACTAGCATTCAAATAGTAGGTGGGTCTGAATCTCAATATAATGGCTCTAAACTAAAGAAGAGGGTGTCATTGAACATTGGACATCCAAAGGAAAACCACTTACAAGATTCATATGCCCCCCAGATGACAGAAAACATGCATTCTTTCCAAATGACATCAATCTCTTTTAGTGTTGTAGGTGTAAACAAGATACCCCAACGGGTAGAAAATTTGTCAAATGTCAATTTCATTTTAGAAAGCCTAGAAAAGAACACAAGTTCTAGCCAGTCATGCAGTAAATCCAGATCATTAGTAGATCATGATGCTACATTACAGATGGTGCCTCCAAGAACCAATGGTATTCAAAAAAATAATGTCTTCTAGTCAAGTCATACCGTAAGTAATGGATGCACATCGAATGGGTCTAGTAATAATGTTAAGAAGTAGGAATCTAAAATAAAGGGAATTGATTCTGTTGGTAATTTTAATGATATGGTTGTTAGACATTCTCAAAACTGTGTGGTGAGCTATGATAATGAGAACTATATTGGTAGAAATTCTAAAGCTTATTCAAAAATTAATGGTAATAGATCATGAGAATGTCAAACATTCTACAAATGGTTTGACAGGTATTATTACTCAGCATCATGCTACTAAACTTCCAAAAAATGACTCAAATGGTAAACTTGTAGCTGATGAGCACCTAGAGAATGGTAGTGTGGTCCACAATTCTATAGATAATGAGAGTGAGGCTGCTAAGCTCATATCCCTGGAAGATGGTTCCTTATTTCAGGTGCTTTTTTGTTTGCATTAATGTTGTAGTGTATATGTTTGTTTTTGAGAAAATTGCTTTTAGTCTTAATGAATCTTTATATGTTCCTTTTGGTAGGGAGGCAAAAATGGTACTTTTCTCTGTAAGGGAAGGGAAATGAATGGGTCATGTGTAAAAGCTATGCATCAACATAGGTTGCAGAAATATAGTCAAGAAACTAAATGTATTTCAAGCCAAAAGTACCAAAAACACCATGAGGACAACCACTACCTCATTAGTAGAAATAGAGTGAAGCTTATGAAGCATCTTCCATGTCCTCGATTTTTACAAGTATTGTCTTTCAGGGGGCATTTTCTTCTAAGAGCAATGCATATTTTGAGGAAGAAAAATGCCAATGAAAGGAAGAAATGCACAAAGTTACAGCTTAAGAAGGCTAACATTTTTCTTAAGCAAAAATCCTCTACAAAATGCCTTCTGGAAAAGAGTATCCAACTGCGAAAAGTTTTGTATGTTTAGTCGCTTCTAAGTATCCACAACAATCTCGTGGAAAGGGTCTGTCAAAAAAAATAAATGGTTGTGTTTCTGTGCAACAAACCAAGACATCTAAAATTACAGTTGGTGTGGTTCAGAATGAGTGTAACATTGCTAAATTTTTTGATACTCTGATGCTTCTTGTAAATAGGTAGCTTTCTAGTGGAAATGGTACTAAGCTAAAGCAACAAAGAGAAGTTCCTGGCAGACATGGTTTAAGTAAAGCTAGACAATATTCTGATGTTGGGGCAAAACCTATAAAATAAAGGGAAAATCACATTGCTAGCAACCATTCAGAAAACATGGCAAACACTACAGAAAGTTGATAATGAAGTCAAAATATCGTGAAAAGATGCATTACTTCAATCTTTTTCAGTGATTCAATGTTAGATCCCTATAGCCAATATTTCCTTATACTTTCAAAATTTGTCACATAAATGTGAGAAATGGAGATATATTTCTACTTGTCAAACTTCCAAATATGTTTGTGGCTGAAGTAGTAAGCTAAATATGCTTGCGACGGGGTCACTGTGGTGGCGATAGCAGTTGGCATCGCCGCCATAGCGATCCTGTTGCAATTCCTGCCATGGATGTTGTAATTGCGACATTCCCCCAACCATTGTGACAAACTTGGCATCGCTACCACAACAACACCGTCACAATGCTTGCAGTGGCAGTCGCAATTGCGACGTCCACGATAAGCATTGTGACGGATGTCGATGTCGTCGCCACAGTGACATCATTGCCAGATGCCATCACACCTCCATCACAATTTTTTGTTGACATCACAATTGCAACGTCCAGGGAAAGAATTGCGACGGATGTTGGGATCACTCCCACAGTGACCCCGTTGCCAGATGCCATCACTACCCCATCACAATGCTTATGGAGAAGATCACAATTGCGACAGACACCGCAAGCATTGCGATAGGGTTTGTGCCATAATAAAGTGGTTTTATAGAGATGGATAGGTGTTGTAATTGCGATGACAGAGGATAGACGTCATAATTTGCGACTAAAAACAACGATGTCTATTACTATCGTAGTGGCGACACATTGCGATTGTAATTGTGACACTTAGCCGTCACAAATCGATGACAAATGTATTAGTGTGGAAGATAAGCCATTTGTCTTGAACCTTGAGGGAATTGATTTTGCACTTTTCTAAATAAACTATTTCAAATTTTGAAATTAAATGTGATGATAATAAGCCCAAATTGTTATATTCATCAATGGGATCTTTCTTAAGTTTGAAATTTCAGGAAATTGAGATTTATTCTGTTCAATCAAATGAAGGCCTAATCAGCATGAAATATTTTCTTCCTTGGTATGAGTTGTCATCGAGAGAATAAAATGATTTTCCTTGATTCAATTGTTGAGGCTTCTTTTCTCAATGGTCAAGTGAATGATTGTTAGAAGCCCATGATATTTAGAAATGACAGAGATCTACAAATGCTAGAGATCTACAACAAAGATAATGAAATCCAAGAAAAAATAAAAGAAGAATAAAAAGCTTACATGAAACTTATTATAGCAACGTTTGCACCATGCACAATGTGATCTGTCAATGAGTTAAGAAATACCAAAATTAGAGATGTGAGGCTACATATCTAAATCTAAGAGCATATTGTTAGACTTTAAATCTCTAAGCATAATCGCCAAATTTTAGTCATGGTGAAGGTATGACAGACCATGGGTAGTTCCAATGGTTTTGTTATAAATAATATCACATCCTAGAACTAGGTGTTGTGAGGATTTGGAGCTTCATGGGCTGTGTGGGATTTTGGATTCTCACACAGAAATGGAAGGTGAATTCAAGGAGAAGAAGGTTAAATTGGAGTGGAAACTACATGGTAAGAAGTCTAAATGGATTCGAGCTAAGAAAGATCTTGTGAGGATAGAAGTTTTGAATCCCAGTGAGTAGTTAGTGGAATGTAGAGGGCTTGAGGAAAATACTGGTATTGAAAAGGGAGATGATGTGAATGCTAAAAATACATAGAAACCCTTGCAGAGAAAATCACAAAGCTAATTAAAATTGTGGAACATGTTAAGGCAGTTGAATCTGTAGAGCCTCTTAAAGATTCTGAGTCTAGTAAAATTTCGTAAGAAAAACAATAACTATCATGTGGCTAGAGGCACCAATGCAAAGGAAGAGAAGGCTATGGGGATAGGTAACATAATTGAAGCATGTGGAATTATTAATGCTTGCAAAAACTCAAATGTAGGTACATTAGGTGAGGTAGAATCAAATTGTTTTGTTTAGAATTCAGCATGGGAGGAGCGGAGTAGGCCAAACAAGAATGCTGACAATTCTAGGTAGCCTAGGAGAAAGGCACCTAAGCAAAGGAAATCAAATTGGTTGGCATGGAGCATTTTGAGAAGAGAGTGAGAGGCAAAGCTAGAAAGGATGTCATTGTTGTAGCTCCTAAATATAATGCAAATGAAAATAAATTAAATTTGTGCAAGAGTAAAGAGATTCTTTCGTAGAAAATGGGTCTACCTTTTGAATCAAATAAGTTTGCTAGAAAAAGAAAAAGTCACAAACTAGATCCAAGTCTTGTGCATAGGTGTTTGATGATTTCAAAGATTCTAAAGATTCAGTTTGGACCAAACCATCCATCTTATTAGCTCTGAGTCCTATTCATTATAACAAAGCAACATGGGTGAGTCTATGAAAGCTGGGGAATTATAAAGTTGCAAATTACAGAGTTGCATCAAACAAAAGACTAATATTTGATCCCAACTCACCACTTGCAATAGCACTTAAACAATGTAAATGCCTATCTCCTCCATAGTTGGATGAATTCAGAATACATTGAAAGCTTCATTGTTAAGGAAAGAAACCATTATAAGGCTATTTTTGAAAACATCATGGCATTAAAATTATAATTGCCACGTCTCTTCAGCATGTAGACTTGTGTGCATATATTATGCTCTTATCCTATAGCCTCTGCAGTCACCACTCCCTATAAAATTATGACAGAACAATATGCTGAGGAATGTGTCTTCTCTTGCATTGGGAATATGAAATTTTTCTTTAGCATCTACAACCGTTTGTATAGTCCAATTAGAGAATAGAGAAAATATATGAACTAATATACATCTTAAGAAATATGCAAGTTTCCTAGTTATGTTGCATGCCTTAACCATAATTTCTTGCTACAGCAGGAACTAAAAAGTACTTCATTGCCCTACTCAGAAGCATTTAGAAATCTATAATACTGAGAATAATAACTCACTGAATTGCAAAGTTTGATTCCTAGTTATGCAACATGCTTATTTCTAAGTATTAAGCATTATGATTATGAGTATTCCTCAAAGGCTTATTAGGCCAGTAATTCTATCACATTCTACATGACGTTGTCACAAAAATATCCTTTCCATGCTAGCAACTAGTAAATAGTTTAGCTAAAAAAAATCTCCCTCTTTCCTAGTGTCAGATAAACTAGCTTGAAATCATCCATAATATAACCCCACAGAGGGCTTCTGATAAATTTTATTTCAATTTCAATTTGTGATTCTCCTAAGAACTCTAGACAATACTTTCAGATTAATAAGAATAACAACACACAGTAGTTTTACCTCACCAAAATATGGATGAAATAACCATATTTTATTCTTTAACACCTCTTTTAAGTAACCAAGCATAAATAATACTGATGAACCTTCCAAAACAAATAAATCAATTTCTAGATCAGAGAAATAAAGGTGTGAATGAAAATGTTTCTTTTTTAAAGTTAAATTCTCATCAATGATATCAAACACAAATTCCATGACAGCATTTTTGGACTTGTAGAATTCCTTGACATAACCACACACACTTCATTGGAGCATAAGCTCTAAGATATCATAAAATCAAATAAATTAAAGATATCTATAGATTTTTATTAAAACCCTAATTGTTCTATGCTTGTAGAAAAGTTAAACCCTAATTTCTCTAGATCTCCCAAGAAACTACAAAGTTTCTTAAAATGATCATATTCTTCATATGTTTTAAGTACTAAGTTTGTACTTATTCATAGTTGATTTTTTTAAATTAAACTAAAAAACTTATCAAAAATCACTCTTTCTACAACATGGAGGATAAGAAATATAGAGGTGGCTAGGTCTTTCAAACAAGACATTTATAATCTTACATCGAAGATTTTATTTAATTAGATAAATGAGATTGTTTAATGTCAAACTTTTTATAAAAAGATAGAATTAAAAAGAAAATAGAACAATCAAAGAATAATTTTGTAAGAAAGTACAAAGATCTTTTTATCTTAATAAATATTTTTGAATAAGAATACAATACTAAGAAGGAGATTGCTTGAATAAAATAAGCCATAGATCAAATTCACAATATCATAACTATTGTTGAGAATGATGGAGCAAGAAGCAAACAAATTTACAAAGCTAAAAATATGAAAGGAATTAACCACCATTGCACTCTTCTAGAGTCAATATTGTGCCATTTCGAGGATGACATTTACATCCTTGACACTCGAAATAACCAATGGATCTCAGCCAAAAACATTTATCCAAAAGAAGTTATAAGTTTTACCAAGAATCATAGTAATAGAAAAATGTAGTGACACTTATTTTGAATCCCAACATTAAATGCAATCACCAAGATAGACTAGAATCATTCACCAAAATGAAAATAAAAAAGATCATCAAGATCATTAACATCTGAGTTAGAGTTAGGGAGAGTTCCTGCACATTTGTGTAGATTTTTTCATCATGTCAAAAGTATGTGTTGGTATTGGAGGCAAGTCTCATTAGGAATATAGTCACTACACCAATAATTTTTAAATATCACAAAAACAATCACTAGCTCTAGCTCTCAAGAGGAGAGTCCTTATATAATTGTAACTATCATTGTATTGAACCTAGAAATAGAGATACCTTCAAAAACCATTTCATTCCCCTTAAGAAAAAATCTAGCCTGTGAACAAGTATTTATAAATTTGAACTTATCCAAAGATGTTTAATACGAGATCACACTCTACTCTTTATTATATTGAGGATAATAAATCATTGAATTACTAATTGATTGGTTTGAGGGGCTGATGTCTAGCTATGTCATTGTTTAATTGTTATCTTTAAGACTTGTTGAGCTATCATTTTGCAAAGCTAATCTGGATCATTTTGTTGTTTGCAAAGTAACCACAAAATATATATTTTTGGTATTTTTTGTTCTATGATGAATGCAATTTATCAATGCAACTATATGAATTCCTATTTTAACCAAGTGTTAGAAAAGAAAATAACAAGATAGGGTAACAACAAATCTGCAAGTTAAATTATCAAAAATTTTGGGTAGGGAACCAATGAAAATAGGAGTAGCACTTCCTCAATTTCACAGATGCAATCACAATGGGAAGTCAATAATAACTGAATAATGTTTCACTTCTCATCAAATTTTAAGGCCATCGAAAGTGTGGTCATAAAGACAAGAAGCTATGCAAGACCAATGGGTGATCCTTTATTCAATTCATTATGTTAATGAAATATGTTAACACAAGACAAATACTGGAACTAAAATATCAAACAATCATAACATCACAATACTATCATTGGCTCCATTATAATTCATGAACATGCATTCAAAAAAATAACACACTCAACACTTGAATAACTGCACTTAGAATAAGAGCACCAATAACATATATTATTGCATGAATAACCTGGGGTACATATTACATCCATATATTTATATGAAATCATCTCATCTTTTTGTGTTAAGAGTGAGAGCTCTTAAAATGCAAACACATACTAAAAACTAATAAAACAAATCTAATTATATACAAATTGATTCTCTAAATGGTGCTAAGTAGGTCTCCCCTCTTATTTACATCAATTAATAGGTCCACGAGCTATTACATGACTTAAAATAATAAACAAATGAAAAGATAGGAAGATAGAAGCCATGAGATGATCTGGGAGTCCCTAAGAGCTCTAAAAATATAAGCTCGGCCGTCTTTATGCTATTTTTGGAGTTTAAATACCATAAAAATGCATTTTTGGTGCATGGAATGTTATACAATAGCAACTAACAATTAACTAGCACACTTCTTCATTTACATAAACTATTGGCACACCTCTGATAAAAGTACACCTTGGAAAAGTACACCTTCAAAAAGAACACATGTGCACCCGCACACCTTGGTGACAAGACCCAAAAATCCAAAAATTCTTCTAAGTGTCAATTTCCAGAGTGAAATTTTTTCTAACTTCACAATTTTCCAGAGCTAGAATTTGTTCTAGCTTCACAATTTTTATGAGTTTGAATTTTTTCTAAGTTCACAATTTTCCAATTTCCATGATCTCGGTCTTGTTGACCCTCAACCAAAATGATATGTGGACATTTACCTTTGAACTTTTGGGTTGCAAAGGTGATTTATTAAGGAGCTAATAAGTCTAAAGCTTTATACTTTACCCTCACTTCCCTATGGAAATCATGAAGTGTGACTTCTTGGGCATTCCCTAGAACTTGAAATTCATGGGTTTGAGTGTGATCTTAGCTACTATAGAGGACAAGGAAGCCATGGTAATGTTCAAGACCTCAAGGGGGCCTATAGATGTTTTAGATATGTGCACCTCCAACCCTTAAGAGATAATGCATTCACTAAATCTTCAAATTGCACACTTGCACACGTTCAGGGAATTGTGTAAGGTTCTCAATTCAATAAAATATTAAAGTTTTTAGTTTTAAAAATAGTTTTTGAGTTTTTCTTAGATGAGTTCTGGGAGCACTCAAGTGTGTACTTATTTTCCCCTTTTTGATTACTTATACCCTATTTATAGTCCAACATTGTCATCGACTTGAACTTCTTCTACTTCTTCTATCTGAACTTCTAAAGTACATGTGTTCACTCTTTTCATTAATATTTTCATAAGATGAGGAACTTGTTCTGGTTGAAGTGTCCAACATCTGTATCTTTGATCTTCAATGTAAATCCATGAATCAAAACCTACGTGTGACCCCTTTGAAGGTGAAGGTTACCAGCTTAGCGAGATATCTACTGTTGTTGATAATGAAGATGCTATGATAATCTGTACACTTATGCATTATGTGTCACACCTTCACCTTATGCACATCTTCATGAATTGTGAAGACTATTCCTTGATTTATTTTTTCTCTGACTGCTTGATCCTTCCTAGCCAAAGACCTGGTGATCAAGATTATGCAAAACACTTTCTTATATCTTAGAAAAATATTTTCTAGACCTTTTTAATTAACTTTTTCAGAGGTCTTTTGCTCAAAATTTTAAGTTCAAACTTTGGTTAGCTCCTAAAATTAGGAAGCCAAAGGCTTGCTATTTTAGGGAGTAAAATTAGATTTTTAGTTCTTTTTTCCAATGATGTAAATGCTTTTGAATCTGATCTCTATGTGGAAAGTTATGACCTTATAAAGTTGGGGTAAATAAACACCTAGACCTTGACAAGGATCCAAAATGGCTGAGGCTTCATACTAGGTGCTTCACATGGAATTTTAAAACTAGGGAGTCCCCATTTTGTGACTCAAAATAGGGCATGCATTATGAGGCCACCACAAGACTCAAGATGATGCATGCCTAAAAAAAAAATTAACATCTCAATCTATTTGCAAACATTAATGTTAAGAAATTAAATAATAGGGAAATTAAATATATCACAAAGAAATCATAACATAAAAAGAACAATGAAAACAAGATTAATTTTATTCATTCATAAACTCTTGATTACAATTACATCACCTATGGTTATGTGTCTATGTTTTAGCAACTCTCAGCAAATATACAAGTAGAAGAAGGTTCTAGGTTTTACACAATTGGATGATTGTATGAGAGGTAAAGTCTAGTCCATTGCAAGACATGGTTAACTTTGTACATGGAGATGTGAGGAAATTTCATCCAACACTCTCCCTTAATTTTTACAACTAATGGATCTTTAGGTGGAGAAATTATTACAACAAAAAATTCAAATAACTAGCCTTCTATAATTCAAGGAAGCATCTATATAAATAATAAACATTAATCTCCTTTTAGAAAAATATGCCTTTCTACTTCAAAAACATTTCTTAACTTTGTCATTTATTCTTTTAAAGGATTCTTTTCACACATTAAACTTATATTATCTTTCTTTGCCTTATGTAATTCTTCTTCTAAAGTCTCTATTTCATAAATTAAATTTGCATTTTCTTTTAGCACTCTTTTGTCTTGTTTTTCATTGCAATAGACAATTAAACTTTCCTTATTCCTTTTAATCCACATGCGACACTTTCTTCTTTTCTTTCTTGATTCTATTAGCTTATCCCATTGAGATTAAATCATTTTTTCTTTTACATTTCAAATGAATATCCAACCCCAACATAATTACTAATCAATACATTTGAAGAACACTAGGAAACTGAAATCTTGATGAAATATTTCAAAACACCATAATTGGATAAGATCAGCTCAGTCCATGTATAAATCATATTTTAAATTTTCTACTCATCTAACAACAACGTTACATCAAAAACTTAAACCTTTCATAATCTTTCCATTTTTATTTTCTAAACCATGTACAAGATTAGTGCCAAATTCTAGAAACTCATTTTTTATACTATGCATACCTTTTCTACCAAACCAAGGATCCTCAAAATTATGATTTTAATAGAGTATTTCTTTGACTAAATATCTTTATACTAACCTATGTGCATACTTCGACCAAGTTATCATGCCTCTTTTGCTTTGGCCAAGGTAGTGGTTAAATTTCAGTGACAAACGTGGTTTTAGAAAAATAATGCTTGCTCTTTCTAATACATAATTGCTTGCTTCAAAACATCAAAAAATATGAATATAGAAAGAAAAGAAAATTTCAACTTGCAAGTAGATCATATTTTTATACACCCAAACGTGCTTTGGATTAAATATTGAATAGCGTACTAAGAGAAACTATAACGTAAATAGAATAAAGAAAATATGATTAATTTTATTCATTCATAATATTTGTGATTGCAATTACATCCACTGTGGTTATGTCTCTAATTTATAGAGATTATCAACAATTATAAAGGTAGAAGAAGGTTCTAGGTTTCACGCAGTAGAAATCTCAGGAATGTTCAACATATATTACAATTTAGTTGAGTAAACTTTGTACACAAAAATGTGAAGAAATTTCATCCAACAATTAACAATTGACATTTTTCCTTTCTGAAAATCTTTTTGTTTCCTTCCCACCATAAACCCCACACCCCACACCACTGTTGAAGGAACTAGTCTCCAAATTCTATGGCCCACTTCAAGCACTCTTGGGAGAAATTGCAATTTACCAAAAAATGATTAGTATCCTCCAATTCTCTACCACACATCACACATTAGAATATATCTTCTATAAAACTAGTGACAAGAGAATCTATCTTCTATAAAGCTAGTCACAAGAAATCTCTTGCATAATGTACTTCCTCATTATTAAGAGACCTCAAAAGTCTCCTATAATTATGTTCAAAAAATAAGCTTATCTTCATATAAGACAGGATTGGATGATAAGTGTTCCCAAAATGTTCTTGGAAGCTAGTACCACTTTGTCTACCTCAGGACTGCGATCTTCTAGCTAATTGCAACCTTCATTTGTTGTTATTATTTTTGCCTCTATGTTGAGTTCTTCCTCTATTTTCCATACTAACCTTCATTAGCACATTGTCGAATTAAGACTGTTTATTAGTTCTCCTCATTCCTTCACTAAGCAATGTAGAAGCTACCTCATCGTAGACTAGCTTGTTTTTGTTGGTTAAGAAAGTGCTAATCATTGTTACCACACTATTCTAGCTATCCGGTAAGGAACATAATAAGATGACCACTTTATTTTTGTTGTCTTGAAGCATACCAATGGAGTCTACTTGACATAAAAGAGCATTCAACTCATTTCTGTGATTTGACATCGTTGTTCCATTCTTCATCTTCAACTTGTAAACCTTCTTCATGATAAAAATTTTATTTGTAGCAGCTTCCATCTCATACATACTATGAAGTTTGTCCCATATGTCCTTTGTTGACATTTCATTGTTCACATTGAACAATCCATTCACAAATAGTGAAAGAAAAATCACTGCCATTGCCTTCTCATCGATTTTAGTCCAATTCTCATTTGACTTGGCGGTAGGCTTCTTTGATTTACCTTCAATTGTTATTGCAAGATCATGCTTGACCAAAAGTGATTGCATCTGTACCTTCCACAAACTGAAATTCTTCCCTGAGAATTTTTGCACTTTTGTTTACTCTATGACTTTGGAATTTGATCACTGAAATTGATTGCAGGCTCTAATACCAATTGTAAATTAACTAAGAATGCAAAAAGAAAATATAGAATAGAAAGATACATAAACATAGTAGTTTATCATGGTTCACCACAAATCGTCATTATGTCCACACTGAGAGCAGAGAAATTATATTGATGAGAAAATTAATGAGTTTACAATACATGCCATCAGCATTTATAGATTACAAATGATCAGCTGAAAAGGCAAAATAAAAGGAGGGAAAACATGTGTCTATTGGTCTTCAATATTCAACACTAGCATCTGAAATTTGAAACAACAAAACTTGGCTCTCGAAGCCAAATTGGTAAGGTAGATGTATCGCAATTCAAACAAACTATGGTGTTGATTATTACAGGAAAAATATCTTGGCTGTAATGATGACTCTTGTATCCTTACTTGCCCCAAGCTACTTGGCAGATCAACCATTTGGCATTTCATAAATAGCTGTAAGCACATCATTTGTGAACACTTGTCATGAAATATAGGCAACTATCAAGCTGCCACTTCTGGCGGGACGTGGGGTGGATTTGTGTGCCTAGCCAAGTTGTTCAATCTATTATTGGAAATTATCAAATTTTTAAAAGGAAATAAGATACAATCTACACAATAGATCCTAGTGCTACTATTGCTATTCATGAATATTTCCATCGTTTGAATCGTTCCCTGTTACAATCTTTGTTGATTTTTGGAGCAAAGCATTCTCAAACTATGCAGTTATATAACTAATTATATAAATTACAGATATCCAAGGTCAGTTATGGGGTGTATTGTAGAAATGTTTGATTCATAACTATGATATAAGAATTGAAAAGGGTTTAGGTGGCTATTGACATAGTTTATATTAGATAAAATAAATGCTTATCCAAAATGGATTGTCTGTTTGGAAGATTTTGAATTGGATCTTTTAACCCTTGATGGTTGCCTTATGATAAAGAAATTATGTTCAAGTAACAAATCATTTTAGTTTAAAGTATGAAATTTTTAAATAACATATTATTTTTTTAGTTAGTATTTGAAGAAATCTACAAGGAATCTTGATTGGAGAAATAGTGTAATAGTGAAATTATCATATTTGAAGATTATTTTTATACAATTTAATTTTGATTCTAAGTAAAGAAGTGTGAGAAATATCAATTAAAATCAAACTTAGTCTCACAATCCTAACCCTAAAAATTATACTCGGCACATTGAAAAAATTGCTCGGCACATGAAGGTGCCGAGTGCCAGTTTTAGTCGGCACATGAAGGTGTCGAGTGCCAGATAGCTCGGCACTTGCTTAGTGCCGAGTGAACTCGGCACAAAGAGGAGCTCAGCACTTGCACAGGAAATGCTCAACACCAATGGATGCCGAGTGAGCTCGGCTCCAACTAAGAAAGAAGATACCGAGTGTTCTATATCGACCTTAAGAAATATAACTTAGGAAATGTTTCAATGTGAATGCTTTCACCATTAAAACCAGAAAGCCAAAGCTTTAACTTTTCAACCAAACTTGTCAAATGCAATGAATAGAAGATGAAGAACAATAGATTAATTATGTTGCTTGCTTTCTATTCAATCTTGCATTAAACTATTACAAAATTTGGGAGCATTCGGCTTCAACCAAAAAACCCTAAAATAACACTAAACTGATTATGGTTCAAAAACTTTAAACCTGCAACTCTAATGGCTGCATATAAAGGTGCCTGGAGCAATCACTGCTGCAACAGGATGAATCTAACAATGAAAAACTTACAGAGTAACCAGCAATCAATCACATGCAACTGCAAGCACGAAACAAACAAACTTTCTTCTTCTTCTTCCAACGACTGATCTGCTAATCTTCTCTACTCTGTCTGCAACTCCTCTCTAATTTTCTTGATCTCTTGCAATGAATGAATAATACATTCCTTTTGTCATATTCTTCCCTTCCCTCTCAACGTTCAAATTCAAAATCTCACCTACCAAAATTAAATGCTTGCCGACCATAGATGCCTGCGATGCTGACAAGGTAGATGGGTGTGGGGCTCAAGGACAAATAGCTAGCCCTTAACATTAAATTCCAACACTCCCACTTTGTCCCAAGACCCACAAACAAGGATCACTATTGATCCAAATCAACTACACGAAGACTCTGTCTTAGGTGCACAAAAGTTCCAATGCCTAATGGCTTGGTGAAAATATCTGCTAGTTGCTACTTTGACTTGCAATATTCAATTTTGATATCTCCATTCTCCACCAATTCTTTGATGAAGTGATATTTGATTTCTATGTGTTTGCTTCTCCCATGGAAGACTGGATTCTTGGACAATGCAATTGATGAGATGTTGTCACAATAAATTGTGGTTCCATCCTCTTGCCTTTCATTCAAATCTATCAAGATCCTCCTTAGCCAAATTGCTCGACATGTTGCTGCATTTGCTGCAATGTATTCAGCCTCTACTGTAGATTGAGCAACAATAGGTTGCTTCTTGGATACCCATGAAATTGCACCCGATCCCATATGAAACATGTATCCGGAAATGCTCTTCCTATCATCTATACTTCCAGCCCAATCACTATCAGTGTAACCAACCAACTTGAAATCATTTGATGCAGTATACAAAATCCCAAATCCCTTGGTACCTTTCACATACCTTAGGATCCTCTTTCCGGCTTGCCAATGGGAATCTCTTGGTGTTTCAATAAATCTAGAAATTAGACTTAATGTATACATCTGATCTAGTCAAGTTGCGGTCAAATACATTAGACTTCCAATCATACTCTTGTATAATGTTGGATCCACTCTCTTGCTAGAGTCTTCCTTGCTCAACTTCAGACCTACTGTTGTTGGTGTGGGGGCTACTTTACTATTCTGCATTTTAAATCTCTCCAAGATCTGCCTTGCATAGCCATCATGCATTTGTTTTACTTTTATGCCTAGAAAGTATTTCAAGAGACCTAGGTCTATCATTTCAAATTCACTTTTCATGACCTCTTGGAACTCACCAATTAGAGTCTTGTCATTAGCATTAAAAATTAAATCATCTACATACAAGAAAACAATCAATACATTATAATCTGCTACCTTGATGTAAAGAGTGGGCTCACCATTGCTTTTGCTAAAGCCATTGCTCATCAAATATGAGTCAATTCTACTATACCATGCTCGTGGAGCTTGCTTGAGCCCATAAAGAGCTCTCTTCAATCTATATACTTTGTTCTCTTCACCTGCAACTTCATAACCAGGTGGCTACTCCACATACACTTCCTCTTTCAATACACCATTTAGGAAGGCGGACTTCACATCCATTTGAAATACCTTCCACTTATGTTGAGCTACAATTGCTATGATAGCAAGCACGGTTTCCATTCTTGCAACTGGGGCATAGGTCTCATCATAATCTCTCCCATACTGCTATTTGTAGCCCTTGACTACCAGCCTTGCCTTATGCCTATCAATCTTGCCTTCAGCATTGCATTTGGTCTTATAGACCCATTTAACACCAATCACTTGCTTTTTGGGAGGCAATTCAGTTAGCTCCCATGTCTCATTCCTTTCTATAGCATCTATTTCCTTATCCATGGCATTACACCATTTCTTCTCCTTAATAGCTTCCTCAAAATATATTGGATCACTATGAGAAAATAATGCAAAATTAACACTCTCATCATAATCTTCATACCTTTCATCTTGGTATATCTCCCTAAGACTCTTGGTCTTCTTTGGTAATAGGGAGGAGAATGTGGGATTAGAATCTTCACTACTGTTGCTTTGCTGACTAGCTCGGTCTTCATTGGTAGTCGGCACTGACACTCTGTGTTGTTCAATGGATCATACAATCTGTATGCCTTTGATTTTGGATTGTACCCTACGAAATTGCATTTCACACCTTTGTCATCAAGTTTTTGCCTTTTCTCTTTAGGCACATGTGCATATGCAACACATCCAAACACCATTAGGTGTTCAACTATCCATCTTATTCGTGACCAAGCTTCCATTGGAATTCTATCATGGATTGCATTTGTAGGACACCTATTAATTAGGTAAACTATTGTTGCCATAGCCTCTCCCCAAAATTTAGTTGGCAGACCTTTCTCTTTCATCATGCTTCTTGTCATTTCAAAAATGGTCCTATTCTTTCTTTCAGCCACTCCATTCTAATGTGGTGTATAGCTAGTTGTGAGCTCTTTCTTTATTCCATGTTTCTTGCAAAAATTTACAAAATAATTGGAGGTATACTCCCCTCCTCTATCTGATCTTAGGACCTTGATATAGTGTCCACATTCTCTTTCAGCCTGGGCTTTAAATTTTACAAATTTATCAAATGCTTCATATTTATTCTTTAAAAAATACACCCATGTCCTACGACTGAAATCATCTATGAATGTCATAAAATAAGTACTCCCCTCAATGGAAGTAACTTGCATAGGACCGACTAGGTTAGTATGCACTATTTCTAATGGATATCTAGCCCTCCTAGAATTTCTAGAATTAAAGGGAAGCCTATGTTGCTTACCCAAAATAAAAGCCTCACACTTGTCACATGAATTTCCTATTTGTGGCAAACCTTCTACCATTCTTTTATTTGACAATAAATTTAAACCAGCATAGCCAAGATGACCATACTTGAGGTGCCATAGCTGTGAGGGGTCTTCAATCACACTCCTTAGAGCTGATTGTGTGGGAGGTGCAACACAAACTTGAGATGAGAAACATGTCTCAATCCTCAAGGAACATTATGTTCTTTGTCATTTGAAATACTGCAAGTAGGTTCTTTTGTCCCATCTTTTTCATGAATGACACACATGTCATTCTCCATCAGTACTTTGTATACATTTTGAATGAGCTAACCAATGCTCATCAAATTGTGCTTCATACTAGGGGCAAAATACACATTTTGTATTTCCCTTTTCTCACCTTTCTTGGTGCAGACCATAATAGATCCTTTGCCCACAACTGGTAGGGTTCCATTGTTACTCATCTTAATTTCTAATTTGAAACTCTTGTCAATGAATGAAAACAAGGTTTCACTACCACTCATGTGGTTGCTACATCCACTATCGAGGTACCAAACCTTAGGGCTTCCTTCTTCACCAACATTACACATGATGAAGGTAGTGTTTTCACTTCCCATTTTCACGTCAGCCACATTTGTTTGTCCTGACTGATCTTTATGCTTCTTCCAGCATTCATTTGCATAATGCCCATATTTATGACAGTAGTAGCATTCTACATTACTCTTATTTGAGTTGTAGTTTTTCTTTCCTCCTTTTGAAGTATTTTGTGAGCTACTTGCTCCATCTGCTCTTCCTGAGCTTTCTGCTGTAGCATTTCTTTGTCCTCCATTACATCGGCCTCTACCTCTAGAGTTTCTGCCTAAGCCATTTCTTCCTCTCCCCCTTCCTCTTGGATTTGACTAAGATTTGAATGCTTGCTCTTGGGTAGAAGAAGATGTAGATCTATTGATCCTATACTCATGGGTTTGAAGAGAACCCATCAACTCATCCATTGTCAAAGTAGTGAGGTCTTTTGCCTCTTCTATTGTCATGACCAAATGGTCATATTTATGAGGTAAACTCCTGAATATCTTTTCCACTATCCTCTGCTCTTGATAGTCTTCTCCATTTGACTTCAGTTGGTTAATTACATTGGAGGTTCTTGAACTGAAATCTGCAACTGATTCATTCTCCTTCATCTGAAGGTTCTCAAACTCCCTCCTTTTGTTCTATAGCTTTACAGTATGAACTTTATCAGTCCCCTTGAAGTTTGTCTTAAGGGTATCCCATGCTTCCTTTGCATAATTTGCTGCTGCAATCTTTGGGAATATTGACTCTGTCATTGCTGCTTCAATAAGACTTAATGCCTTAGCATCCTTCCTACTTGACTCTTTCAAATGAGTCTTCTGTGCATTTTTGAGGGCAGCATACTGAGTTGGATCAATCACATCATTGAATCCATGTACAACAAAGTCCCACAAATCATTTGCTACCATAATGGTCTTCATCTTCTTTGCAAATGTATCATAATTCTGTCCATTAAATGATGGTGGCTGCTGCCATATCTTTCCTACATCTCCTGCCATGTCAAATATCCCAAGAAAAACAAATACCCTAACTCACTGTGGATGTGGGGCCTCAAAGCTCTAATACCATGTGAGAAATATCAATTAAAATCAAACTTAGTCTCACAACCCTAACCCTAAAAATTATACTTGGCACTTTGAAAAAATTGCTCAGGACATGAAGGTGTCGAGTGCCAGTTTTACTTAGCACATGAAGGTGTTGAGTGGCAGATAGCTCGGCACTTGCTCGACACTTGCTTGGTGCTGAGTGACAGGCAACAGGTGCCGAGTGAACTCGACACAAAGAGGAGCTTGGCACTTGCACAGAAAATGCTCAGCACCAATGGATGCCGAGTGAGCTTGACTCCAACTGAAAAAGAAGATACTGAGTGTTCTGTATCAAACTTAAGAAATATAACTTAGAAAATGTTTCAACGTGAATGCTTTCACCATTAAAACCAGAAAGCCAAAGCTTTAACTTTTCAACCAAACTTGTCAAATGCAATGAATAGAAGATGAAGAACAATAGATTAAGTATGCTACTTGTTTTCTATTCAATATTGCATTAAACTATTACAAAAGTTGAGAGCATTCAGCTTCAACCAGAAAACCATAAAATAACCCTAAACTGATTATGCTTCAAAAAATTTAAACCTGCAACTCTAATGGCTGCTTACAAAGGTGTCTGGAGCAATCACTGCTTCAACAGGATGAATCTAAAAATGACAAAATTACAGAGTAACCATCAATCAATCACGTGCAACTACAAGCATGAAACAAACAAACTTTCTTCTTCTTCTTCCAACGACTGATCTACTGATCTTCTCTACTCTATCTACAACTTCTCTCTGATCTACTTGATCTCTTGCAATGAATGAATAATACATTCCTTTTGTTATATTCTTCCTTTCCCTCTCAACGTTCAAATTCAAAATCTCACCTACCAAAATTAAATGCCTGCTGACCACGGATGCCTACGGTGCTGACAAGGTAGATGGGTGTGGCGTTTGAGGATAAACAACTGGCCCTTGACGTTAAATTCCAACAAGAAGAAATGTTAAAAATCATAAAATTCCAAAGTTTTCATAATTCAAATAAATTTTTAACAAGATGCAAGACAACAACATTTTAAACACAATTATTTTTATTATTTTTTATTTAAAATTTTACTTTCTAAAATGAAATATAAATAGTCTTCAATCTGCTTTGTAAAATATTATGTGAAATTATTTCATGATCTATCTTTTCAGAAATATTAAGAATTAATCTTCTTCATTCTTTATATTACAATCTTCAGAATTATAATAACAATATAATACAAAAAGTATTGATGTTTAAATAGACATCATTAGTCATGGATTTCATTTACGATATTTAATGATTCAATCACAATTCATTGATTGATAATTTAATTGTTTCTTATGAAATTTCAAATATAACATTTATAATCTTATACAAAACTTTTTATTTGAAATATGAATCTCTTATAGAAAATATTGGACCAAAAGAAAATAGAATGTCAAAAAACAATCAAATAGACAGTGAAAAAAATTTATTACCTTAATATTTATTTTTTAAAAAATTATTATATTACTCAAAGAAAAGTGCTAAAGTAGAATGAGGCATGTATTAAGTTTACAATATTAGAGATATTGTTTTCTTCGAATAGTAAAGCAAGAAATATTGTTACAAGTATCAATATTGTACAAAGCTTTAAAAAGTCTTCATTGCCCTACTTAGAAGCATTTATAAATCTATAATATTAAGAATAATAACTCACTGAATTGCAAAGTCTGATGCCTAGCTATGCAACATGCTTATTTCTAAGTATTAAGCATTATGATTTTGAATATTCCTCAAAGGCTTATTAGGCGGGTAATTCTATCATATTCTGCGTGAAGTTGTCACAAAAATATCCTCTCCGTGCCACAAACTAGTACATACATTAGCTAAAAAAAATTCTCAATCGTTGATAGTGTCAGATAAACTAGCTTGAAATCATCCATATTATGAACTCTATAGAGGGCTTCTAATAAATTATATTTCAATTACAATTTGTGTTTTTCCTAAGACCTCTAGACAATATTTTCAAAGTAATAAGAATAACAACACACAGTAATTTTACCTCAACAAACCAAGCATAAATAATATTGCTGACCTTTTGAAACAAATAATATTGTTGAACCTTCCGAAACAAATAAATCAATTTTTAGATCAAACAAATAAAGGTGTCAAGGTAAAAGTACAAACATGTCTTACTATTTTACAAAGGAAAAGGCTAACAAAAATAGAACTATTCACTTTCAATGACATAAACCTTTTATTATTATTTATAATTTGAGAATGAAGAAAACTAATGAAATTTGTAAAAATGGATGAAATTTAGGATTATAATTTTTAATAATTATTTCAAAAAAGAAATGATACTATTTCATATTTTTTAAAGATAACATTTTCGTTGTTGAAAAATGTTGGAAATTAAAGGTCTATTTCTCACCACAAAAATACTTGGAAATAAACTTATTTCTTTTGATATTAGATTATGTTATAGATAACATATGTAGATACAACAATTAGAAATAAAAATTGGCTTTAGACCTATATTTTCTCTTTTATAACGATTCAAATTTCAATTTATTCAAATAGATAGTTTTCCTCTCCCAGCACATTTTTAAAAACAAATCTATTTCAACAAAAATAAAAATTATAGATTCTTGAATAGGTATCTCTCCTCTAAAATGTCATATAATTTTTTAATTTATTTTTATATGATTTAATATTTTTTCTTTCTCAAAATTGACATATTCTTGAGTGTTAAAATATGTACTTGTAGATTTTTTTAATTATAATATACTATATCTAAATAAAACACTATGAAATATATATGGGAATAGTCTTGACTTTGAGTTCTATAATATGTGTTTCTATGTTATTCAAAAATATCATTAAAAATAGTAAGAGTTATTGAAATGTCAGTTTTTTGAAATATTTTTATTTCTTTAGTAAGTGGATACTAACTACTATACAACATGCATTTAATAGACATTTTCAATTAAAAAAGTGTACGATGATATATATAACTTAGCTAGAATAAATGTATCAAGATATGTTTGAACAAAATTGATTTTTAGATAGAAATACTCAAATTAAGTCGTTTTGATAAGTCAGCTTTTTTAAAGTTAAATTCTCCACAAAAAATTCATGACAACATTGTTGGACTTGGAGAATTCCTAGATATAAAAAACACATTTCATTGGGGCATAAGCCCTAAGGTAGCATAAAACAAAATAAGTTAAAGATATCTATAGATTTTTATTAAAACCCTAGTTGTTCTATGCCTGTAGAAAAGTTAAACCCTAATTTCTCTGAATGTCCCAAGAAACTACAAAGATTTTTAAAATGATCTTATCCTTCATATTTTTTAAGTATTAAGTTTGTACTTATTCATAGTTGATTTTTTTAAATTAAACTAACCAAGTTATCAACAATCACTTTTTCTACAACATGGAGGATAGTGGCTAGGTATTTCAAACAAGACATTTATAATCTTACATCAAATGTTTTATTTAATTAGATAATCAAGATTGTTTAATGTAATTCTTCTTATTCAAAGATAGAATTAAAAATAAAATAGAACAATCAAAGAAAAAATTAGTAAGAAGGTTCAAAGATCTTTTTATCTTAATAATTCTTTTGAATTACACTAGTAAGGAGGAGAGTGGTCAAGTAAAATAAGCCATAGATCAAATTCACAACATCATAAATATTGTTTAGAATGATTGAGAAAAAGGAAAACAAATTTACAAAGCTAACAATATGAAAGGAATTAATCACCATTGCACTCTTCTAGAGTCAATATTGTGCCATTTCGAGAATGACATTTACAACCCTAACAATTCGAAATAACCAATGGATCTCAGCAAAAGTATTTATCCAAAAGAAGTTATAAGTTTTACAAGGAATTATAGTAATAGAAAAATGTGGTGATAGTTATTTGGAATCTAAGAATTAAATGCAATAACCAAGATGGACCAGAATCTTTTGCCAAAAGGAAATTAAAAAATATTATCAAGATTATTAACATCTAAGTTAGAGTTAGGGAGAGTCCTTGCATGTTTCTATAGATTTCTCCATCACATCAAAAGTATGTGTTAGTATGGAGGGGGTCTCATTAAGAATATCGTCACTACACTAATAATTTGTAAATATCATAGAAACAATCACTAGCTCTAGCTGTCAGGAGGAAAGTCCTTATATAATTGTAACTATCATTGTATTGAACATAGAAATAGAGATACCTTCAAAAACCATTTCATTACCCTTAGGAAAAAATCCAACCCATGAACAAGTATTTATAAATTTGAAATTATCCAAGGATGATTAATATGAGATCACATTCTGTTCTTTATTATACTGAGGATAATAAATCACTAAATTATTGATTGATTGGTTCCAAGGATTGATGTCTAGCTATGCCACTACTTAATTATTATGTTTAAGACTTGTGGAGCAATCATTTTGCACAATTCTTAATAGAACAAGTCTTTTCAAACTCCCCTTTTGAAAAGCTAATCTAGAATCAACTCCAAGTTTTTGGGTGATCTTGCACCTACTAGAACCCACTCAATTGAAGATAAACATGTATGATTATGAGGAGACCTTCTGTTGTTCGAACAGTTTTGGATAATATGTTTAATTTTTTGTTTGAAAAGTAACCACAAAAGAGATATTTTTGGTATTTTTTATTTTTTGATGAATGCAATTTATTGATGCAACTATATGAATTCCTATTTTAACAAAGTGTTAGAAAAGAAAATAACAAGATTAGGTAACAAAAGATTAAAGAAAATAAATTGAAAGGGAAATTACTAATGGACATGAACCATGGTGACAACACATCTGTGAGTTAAATCATCAAAAATATTGGGTAGGAAACAAATGAAAATAGGAGAGTGCTTCCTCTGATGAAATCATTGATGGGAACTCAATAATAACTGAAAGATGTTTCAAAGTGCAAGGCCACAAAAAGTGTTCTCATGCAAGACAAGAAGTTATGCAAGAACAATGGGTGATTCTTTCTCCAATTTGTTACATCGACAAAATTTGTTAACACAAGGCATACACTAGAATTA
Source organism: Cupressus sempervirens (assembly GCA_028749045.1). Lineage (NCBI taxonomy): Eukaryota > Viridiplantae > Streptophyta > Pinopsida > Cupressales > Cupressaceae > Cupressus > Cupressus sempervirens. Next base: position 575,157,217 of record CM053791.1, read on the forward strand.
AAAGATCACACAAGAATAACGACACGATAAAACTATTGGCTCCATTATAATTCATGAACATGCATTCACAAAAATAAAACACTCCGACAATAATAACTACACTTAGAATAAGAGCAGGAATAAAATATATTATTGCATCAAAATAATGGCCTAGGGTACATATTAAATCCATATATTTATAAGAAATCATCTCCTCTTTTTGTGTTGAGAGTGAGAGCTCTTCAAATGCAAGCACATACTAAAAGCTAATAAAAAAAATCTAGTTATATACAAACTAATTATGTAAGTAGGTCTCCACCCTTATTTATATCAATTAATGGGTGCATGAGCTATTACATGACTTAAAATAATAAAATAATAAAAAGATAAGAAGATAAAAGTCATGAGATGATATAAGATCTCTAAAAACAAAAGCTTGGCCTTTTCTACGCATTGTTGAGAGTTTAACTACCTTAAAAATGTGTATTTTTTGTGCATGGAATGCTATAAAATAGCAACTGACAATTAATTGTCAGCACACTTCTTCTTGTTCAAAAATTGTTTGCGCACCTCTGATAAAAGTGCACATGCACACCTACGCACCTTGATGACAAGACCCAAAAATCCAAAAATTCTTCTAAGTGTCAATTTTCCAAAGTGAAATATTTTCTAACACCTAGTTGGGGTAAATAAACACCTAGACCATGAGAATGATCTAAAATGGTTGAGGCTTAAGACTACTTCCTCATAGGGAATTTTAAAATTGTGGGGTCCACATTTTGTGACTCAAAATGAGACATGCTTTGTGATGCCACAACAAGACTCAAGATGGTGCATGCCTACTAAAAAATATTAAGATTTAAAGAGATCAAATTTCCACAATCCATTGTATTGTACTAATATGTTTCTAGATTTGATTGTGTTAAGATATTTACCATCACAACACAATCAAATCTAGAAACATATTAGTAAAATATTAAGATTTGAATCTATTGGCAAACATTAATTTTAGGAAATTAAATAATAGAATAGTTAAATATATCACAAAGAAACCATAACATAAATAGAACAGCAAAAACAAGATTAATTTTATCCATTCATAATCTTTTGACTACAATTACATCACCCATGGTTATGTCTCTAATTTTCAGTGGTTCTCAAAAACTATACAAGTAGAAGAAGATTCTAGGTTTTACATAGGTGGATGATTGTATGAGAGGTGAAGTATAGTCCATTGAAAGGCATGGTTAACTTTGCACATGGAGATGTGAGGAAATTTCATCCAACAGTCTCCTCAATTTTTACAACTAATGGATCTTTATGTGGAGAAATTATTATAACAATAAATTCAAATAACTATCCTCCTATAATCCAAGGAAGTGTCTACATAAATGATAAACATTAATCTCATTTTTTTTAAAAATGCCTTTCTACTTCAAAAACATTTCTTGATTTTGTCATTTCTTCTTTCAAAGGATTCTTTTCACACATTAAACTTATAATATCTTTCTTCACCTTATGTAATTCTTCTTATAAAGTCTCTATTTCATAAATTGAATTTGCATTTTCTTTTAACACTCTTTTGTCTTCATTACCATTGAAATAGACAATTAAACTTTCCTTATTCCTTTTAATCCACATGCAACACTTTCTTCTTTTCTTTGTTCATTCTATTAGCTTTTCCCATTGAGGTTCAATCATTTTCTCTTTCACATTTCAAATGAATATCCAACCCCAACATAGTTACAAATCAATACATTTGAAACACATTGGGAAACTTAAATCTTCATGAAATATAGGATAAGATCAGCTCATTCCTTGTATAAATCATTTTTTAAAACTTCTACTCATCTAACAACAAACTTGCATCAAAAACTTAAAGATTTCATAATCTATCAAATATTTTTTTGAAACTTTGTACAAGATTAGAGCCAAATTAAAGAAACTCATTATGCATACCTTTTCTAACAATCCCAAACCAATGATCCTCAAAATTATGCTTTCAATATATTATTGCTTTGACTAAATATCTTTGTACTAACCTAGGTGCACACTTTGACAAGTTATCATGCCTCTTTTCCTTTGGCCAAGGAAGTGGTTAAACTTCAATTACAGACATAGTTTTAGAAAAATAATGCTTTCTCTTTCTTTAGAACCCATAATTATGTGCTTTAAAAACATAGAAAAATAGGAATATAGAAAGAAGAAAAACTTTCAACTTGCCAATAGATTAGAGTTTTATACACTGTTGGTAAATAGATTTGTCACAGTAGAATTTGCCCAACAAAGTGTGTGGCAAATCATTCACAATAGTTGGATAGGCCCTTAGTATGCAACCTTCCTTTGCGTTTAGAGGGGCAGCTCCCTCGTACGATATGATTTTTGAAAAGGATTTTCAAATAAAGAATCTAAAACTTAAAACATCAGGAGAAATTTGTTCAGAATGAATGCACCACACGCTCTCACAACCTTCTTCGGTAAACAAGATTGATAACAAAGGTGATGAAGAACTACGCTTAAAGGCAACCAGTATTACCAAGTACATTCATTATCATTTGTAAACACTCGCATAGCACCATGAGAATGTCTACTACTACATATAACAATTTTGATTTTAAAATAAGAAACCCAAAGAACATATCATTTCATTTCCTTGCACCAAGAAAGCAATAGAGATTTTCCAATTTAAAAGATAAAAAGTGTACATACTTTCCAAAATTTATCCCTCAATCAAAATTTCAGCATAGTGTTCCCTTACTTTTAAAACCAAAAAGTCCCTTTACAAAACCCAAAAGGGCCCTTATATAGACACAGAGGTTAATAACTACCATTCTATGGTTAATAACTACTCTTCTGTGGTTAATTAACCTCTACAAAATTAACCTATATGACCTAAAACTTGGACTTTAGATATTTTGAGAAGATGATTGAATAATCAATCCTTATTGATCCCTAGGATAGATTATATATGAGCTAAAGTTCTAACATAGCACCAAATTCATAATTGACAAGAACAAACACCACTTTTCTCTCCCATATTTTTGCATCTTCCTCATCCTCCTCAAGAAATTCAGTTGATTCATCCTCCTCACTAACTGGTTTCTCAGCTCTTGTCAAAGAGTTGTAGTTCTTGTCAAACCCTGTAGTTCTGAGGAGCCCAGCCTCCATAAGAGGTTTCCCAGAAAAGGAGAGTTATCCAAAAAGAGAAACTATAGTTTCTATTGCTGCTATTTGGGACATAAGAAACTCTTTAGCCTTTAGGCCTTCAACCAGTGCTTCTATAGCTTCTTCCTGATACATGCTCATCTTGCATGGCTCTGCCAGGAGATCCATTTGGAGGAGAAGACTTGCAACAATTAGTTGTTGTTCCAGCGGGGCCATCTGAAGGTGTACAAGAGGCATATGCATGGTGTTGAAGGTGCCTTTATCTTTTATTATCTATAGAGCCTAATTTTTGAATGCCTGCCTATTCAACCGGACAAGCTCCGAAATGAAGGCAATGTTGATGCTTCTTTCTCCATCATTTCCAGTATGAAAAAACTCTAACACTAGTGCCAATTCAGCTCTTTGGGCAATCAAGTTTTTACAGATTCCATCTCCTTGAATACAAGAAAGAAGAATAGAGACAACATAAAACCTCACTTGAAGGGTTTTGCAATCCAAGCTCTCGATGAGGACAGGAAGCGCATTCAAAGAAATAACTATTTGAGCATTTGATGACCTAAAACTCGCATCTCCATCATTTAGCATGCTTTCTAGCATCACTATAGAAACTTCCTTGGGTTGAAAGTGCATTGGAAACTATATCTCGGTCCCTTCATTATTTGAGATGATTATATGTACGAGTGATGGAACAAGATCGTAGAATGTAAGTTGTGAGGATGATGGTTTCAACTGATACAAAAGAACAAAGGCCTCAACTTGTCCTTTCCTTATAAGCCCAGCAAGATAGTCATAGTCTGGATCCACCCTTATTATTGTTTGCGACACAATGTTGTCTGTAGATACAAGTTTTGACAAAATGTACACAGAGGTTTTTAGTACCTGCGCCTCAAAAGAATTTCATAGTATTTTAAAGAATCTATTAACCATTGCTAGCTTAGTGAGGTGTGATTGAAGGATTGGATTTTCTTTATAGGCTTGCCAGATTCTTGCAATCTTAAGAAAAACTTCTTGGCATTCTTGCAGGTTTTGAGAAGTACAAAGTTGTGAAATTGATGGTTTTAGTTCACTCATTGTTCTTTCAATAGTAGCTTGACTGATAACACTAGTTGGAGAAGATGAGACTAGCCCTGATCTATCCACAAAACTCCTCCAAGTTTTTTTACTTCTACAATGTTAGTATTAGAATTTCTATCTAGAGAAGAGTGGAAACATGAAGAATATAGATCAATAGGATTTGAAATGCTCAGAGATCTTGGTGTTTCAGAGAAATGGTATTCTATTGCCAGTTCACAATTTCTCATATCCAACAAATTTTCTTTAGCTTCTTCAACTCTTGAAAGCTTGCATAACCCATTAATTGAAGTATTACAGATAACTACATTCATTTTCAGCCCTCCTTTTACAATATCGTCTTTTATTCTGAACACACTTTCTATATCTCCCACCTTGCAATAACCATCTATAAGTAGGCCATAAGTCACACAATCTGGAACTAAATTCCTTGCCTTCATTTCCACCAAAATAGATTTGGATTTTTCCAAACTGCTTTCCGTGCAATACCCTTTGATCAACGTACTGAAAGTAATAATGTTGGGACCAATTTTCTTCTCTAGCATCATTGTCAAAATGTTTGACATCTCCTTCAATTCTCCTCACCTACAATACCAATCAATTATTGCATTGTATGTCACCACATTCAGATTACAACCCATTCTTTGCATTTCCAAAACCAACTCCCAATAATACTCATCCCTACAATAGACATGTGCACCAAAAACTATAAGTGAGAGCAGCAGACCTCCATAGAATTTCATGAAACTTACAACCAATTTCTGATATGAGTGGATCACCTCCATGGAAAACGTCACTACGAAAGAGCTCTTTAGCATGATCTTCGCCCATTTCCTTCATTTTATAACGGAAATATGTACCTCTTAACAAACTCTGGTCACATGCTGGCAATGGAGTGTATGAGGTGGCCTGAGTCTATTTGCAAGATTATTGTTCCTTTCAAAACATCTTTCTCTGCACTTTATGAAGGAAACGACCTATAGTTTTGGCTTTATTCCAATTTATATAAGCACGTGCTATAGTAGCCTCTTGTGATCCATGCTTTATATCCCTGGCATTTTCTTTTTAGACGATCTTACTTCCAGTGCTTAACCTTAATCTGCTAAACAAAGAGGTTAATAACTACCTTCTAGAGGTTAAGAAAAATATTTTTTTGGATGTTATCATTAACCTTTTTAAGAGGTTAAGAAAAATGCATTTTTGGAGGTTATCATTAACCTTTTTAAGAGGTTAAGAAAAATGCATTTTTGGAGAGGTTAATTAACCTACTCCAAAATGTGTGATTTGAAAGTTATCATTAACCTTTTGAGAGGTTAATGGTTAATGATAGACATGAAAACACGTATTTTGGGTCTCAACATTAACCTGCAATAAGTTGGAGCTTAGAAGCTAGATTTTAAAAATTTCAAGTGCTGTGTGGAGCTGGAAATGAGCTAGAGACATGAAGATTTAGAATCTCACAAAAATTCAAAGACAAAATGGCCAATTTAAAGCTTAAAACTAGGCAAGTTTCAAAAATTAACCGAAACTTATAAAATTGAAACAATTTTATAACTGGGCAACAGTTGGATCTAACTAGGGACAAGGAATGTATAGGACGAAGCTCAAATCCAAAATGAATGAAATAGTGCCTTATCCATTGGGTTGTAAAATAGAGTCATCTAAGGGAGAAATTTACAAAAGAGGGAACGGACACCAAAAATGAGACAACAGAAAGAAAACCTAGGCACAACAAAAACTCCTAACTAGACTATATAAAAGGCAGGTTTCCCTACCTCCAATAACTCAAGGTATAGTCATGCAAATCCATTCACAGGGTGGGGAAAATAAATACCATGGCGCACCAACATGTAACAATTCTTAAGCTTCCATGGGTTCAAATATAAGTGTGCTACTTGAATACTAACTCTGAGATTCCTAGCACACCCCACATCTCTGGATGATAGGACACATCCAAATAACTAGGCTTCATCAAAAATATCAAACTTTAAAATTAATCCTACTTCCTATTGCATTTCATTGATAAATTCATTTTGAAAGAGTTGAAGTATATGATTCTCAAGTCTCTAAATGCATTTCTGATCTTTTCCTGTGCTTGGTGAACCCTTTTCTTTTTCCATTACCATGATCTTGGTTGAATATTTTGTAAAATTATTCCAACTTAGATGCACATCCATGTTAGGTTGAATGTTGCGACGATTCATTTTTTCTTCCTTATCTTCCAAAATATCATCTTGAACTTTTAGGCAATGTGAAGTTACACTAATATTATTGTCAACGTGGTTGGTCATAACTTCAATTTCCTTTCCATTAATATCAAAATTTTCCTTATAAAGATCCTTTTGGTGATTAAGACTTGAAGATATCAAACCTCGTATTGAATTTCCTTCATACGATCTATGACACAAAGCAATCTGTGGAGTTTTAGCCATTGGACCTTGTCCTTGAACACCTATTTGAGAATCATCAATAGAAATTCCTTTCTCTATGAATAAAGGATTTAAGTAAACATTACCTTCATAGAGAAATTTACCATCCAAAGATTTTGAGCACAATCTTGGAGTAAATACATCATAAGATTTTTATTCACTAGATTCCTTCATGAGATCCCCTACTAACTCATTACTTTCTTCATCATGGTTATTCTTCTCATAGCAGTTCTTTAGCATAGAATTTCCTATTTGATGGAAAGACTCAAAAAGAGGATTTCCTTGAACTTTGAATGATCCATAGGAATTTAATTTCACTTTCATTGGAATAGGGGAACTTGTCTTCATATCCATATATCTTTCATCTTCAATATGTTCAATGATATATATCTCCTCTTGAATCATCATTTTTTCTCCAAGACAATTTTCATGAAGTGTAAAAGTTGGCATGCATGATAAAGAATTAAGATTACATGGTTCATCTTCTTCTCCTAGAAGCTGATTTTTAAATTTTTCATCAACTGATCGTTTAATCACAAGTTCATCAATATCATCAAATGTAAAGGTTTCCATTTGCTCAGGGAAAGTAGATATTCGTGGAAGTCGATGGTTGCTATTATCTCCATCAATAGTAGTTATTTTTTATTGTTCCATGACAACCGATGTATTGATGTTGTCAATAGATTCATCTTGAATAATCATGGAAGGATGATTGGGAAGATTTTCTCCACATAGGAAGTCATCATTTGAAACATCGAGGCACCAAGAAGGAATAAAAGTTGTATGAAATTCACCTTGATCCACATTTTCCTCATCTTCAATCATATGTTGTGCATTTTCTTAAGATTTCAATATTTCTTTTTCTTTCTCATTAGGATTAAGATGATTGAATAATTTCTCCTGGATTTTGAAATCTTCATAGTCATGTCTTGATACATTTGCAAACCCTTCTTCTCTTATAGACTCTCTTTCTCGACCATCTCCTTTATTACACATAGGATCCCTATCTTCTTTCAAGCATGAAGATTTAGATTAATCCTTTCTAATATTTGGATCGAAAGATGTCCCACTATCAAGAGAATAATTCTTGCATGGGTCTTCTTTCTCAAGTTCTTGCAATGTTTGAGGTAAAGAAGGATGTAATTTGTTAGGATCTAGGTGTGCATTTCCATAGAAGCTTTTTAATAATTCAATCTGATTGGGATCAAAGGAAGTATGACTTTGATCAGCAATAGGTGCAAGCATGGGGATACCTTTTTGACCACCACTATCCATCTTCATCTGACAAGAAACACTTTTATTATCAAGTTCTTCCTTATGCTCACATGTGGAACTTCCTTCTGAAAATGATTTGGGTCTATGAGAGAAAAACTGATTATCTTTACTATCATTTTCATCTATCTTTTGTAAAGTTCGAAGCAAAGATGGATGAATCACTCCTAGGTCAATTTTTCGTCCACCATAGAAACTTTTCAAGAAGCTTGCCTACTTAGGATCAATCTGATTTTGTTGAGATGCAGCTACATGAGAGATATTTTTATTATTCCTCATTGCTGATTTAGATGAAGCATATTTTTCAGAAAAGCCTTCTTTATCTTTATATGTTGAATCTTTTTCCAAAAAGAATTCTTGGTCATAAAAAAGAAAACTATAATCCTTTCCATCCTCTTCTTCAATCTTTTGAAAAACTTGAAGTAAGTGGGGATGAACCATTTTAGGATCCAGCCTCTTGCCACCATAGAAATTCTTCAAGAATTCAACTTGAAGAGGCTCATCAGGAATTTGTTTCTTAGGATATGAAAAGTATTCATCATCACTATCACTATCACTATCACTGTCACTTTCAACTTTTTCTTTGTACCAAACCATGATTCTGAATTGCCACCTTCAATAGAGTTGTCGATAATCAATCTTTAAAATAAAGTTGCAAACCTTCATTCCAGGAAAGGTACCTTTTATCAACCACGTTATTGATTATTGTTCACTTGGTTTTGGATATGACCAAGATTTGGCCTGTTTCTTCTCAGGATAACTACTATTCTTTCAACAATTACAACGTATTGACCAATAGAAGCTCTTCACAAGATTTCCCCAAACTCTTCTTCTTCTTCAAGAACTTGATTCACCAGATGGTATTGTTGAGCACTTCGTCTACTCCTCCTAGGTGTCTTGGAAGACAAGGTTTCATTAGAGAATAGGAAAAATGTTCTCATGTGGTAGCACCATTGTGCTTCATTACAGGTGACTCTCAATCTTTCTTGTTTAGTCTCCTCAGCGGAGTCGCAAAAAATCTATTGGTAAACAGATTTGTCATAGTAGAATTTTCCCAATGAAGTGTGTGGCAAACCATTCACAACAGTTGGATAGGCCCTTGGTATGCGGCCTTCCTCTACGTTTAGAGGAGCAACTCCCGCATATGATATGATTTTTGGAATTTATTTTCAAATAAAGAATCTATAACTTTAAAGATCAGGAGAAATTCGTTCAGGATGAATGCACCACACACCCTCACAACCTTCTTCGGTAAACAAGATTGATAACAAAGGTAATCAAGAACTAAGATTGAAGGCAACTAGTATTACCAAGTACATTCGTTATCATTCATAAACACTTGCATAGCACCATGAGAATGTCTACTACTACATATAAAAATTTTTATTTTAAAATAAGAAACCCAAAGAATGTCTCATTTCATTTCCTTGCACCAAGAAAGCAATAGAGATTTTTCAATTTTAGAGATAAAAAGTGTACATACTTTCCAAAATTTATCCCTCAATCAAAATTTCAGCATAGTGTTCTCTTACTTTTAAAACCAAAAAGTCCCTTTACAAAGCCCAAAAGGGCCCTTATATATACATAGAGGTCAATAACTACCCTTCTATGGTTAATAACTACCCTTCTGTGGTTAATTAACCTCTACAAAATTAACCTATATGACCTAAAACTTGGACTTTAGATATTTTGAGAAGATGATTGAATAATCAATCCTTATTGATCCCTAGGATAGATTATATACCAGCTAAAGTTCAAACACAACACCGAATTCATAATTGACAAGAACAAACACTACTTTTCTCTCCCATATTTTTGCATCTTCCTCATCCTCCTCACTGACTAGTTTCTTAGCTCTTGTCAAAGAGTCATAGTTCTTGTCAAACCCCTTAGTTCTGAGGAGCCAAGCCTCAGTAATAGGTTTCCCAGACAAGGAGAGTCATCCAAAAAGGGAAACTATAGTTTTTGTTATTGCTATTTGGAACATAAGAAACTCTTTATCTTTTAGGCCTTCAACCAGTGATTCTATAGCTTTTTCTTGATACATGCCCATCTTGCATGGTTCTTCCAGGAGATCCATTTGGAGCAGAAGACTTGCAACAATTAGTCGTTGTTCTAGCGGGGCCATCTAAAGGTATACAAGAGGCATATGCATGGTGTTGAAGGTGCCTTTATCTTTTATTATCTGCAGAGCCTAATTGTTGAATGCCCACCTATTAAAGTGAACAAGCTCCAAAATGAAGGCAATGCTGATGCGTAATTCTCCATCATTTCTAGTATGAAAAAGCTCTAACATCGGTGCCAATTCAGCTCTTTGGGAAATCAAGTTTCTACAGATTCCAATTCCTCGAATACAAGAAAGAAGAATAGAGATAGCAGAAAACCTCACTTGAAGGGTTTTACAATCCAAGCTCTCGATGAGGATAGGAAGCACATTCAAAGAAATAACTCTTTGAGCATTTGATGACCTACAACTCTCATCTCCATAATTCAACATGCTTTCCAACATCACTATAGCAACTTCCTTGGGTTGAAAGTGCATTGGAAAGTATATCTCAGTCTCTTTATTATTTGAGATAATTAAATGTACGAGTGATGGAACAAGATCATAGAATGTAAGTTGTGAGGCTGATGGTTTCAACTGATAAAAAAGAACAGAGGCTTCAACCAGTCCTTTCCTTATAAGTCCAGCAAGACACTCATAGTCTGGATCCACCCTTATTATAGTTTGCAACACAATGTTGTCTATAGATACAAGTTCCAACCGAATGTACACAGAGGCTTTTGGTGCTTGCACTTGAAAAGAATTACATAGCATTTCAAAGAAACTATTAACCATTTCTGGCTTAGTGAGGTGTGATTGAAGGATTGGATTTGCTTTATAGCCTTGCTAGATTCTTGCAATCTTAAGAACAACTACTTAGCATTCTTGCAGGTTTTGAGAAGTACAAAGCTGTGAAATTGATGGTTTTAGTTCACTCATTGTTCTTTGAATAGTAGCTTGTTTGATAACACTAGTTGGAGAAGATGAGACTGAACTTGATCTATCCACAAAACTCCTCCAAGTCTTTTTTCTTCTTTAATGTCAATATTAGAATTTTTATCTGGAGAAGAGCAGAAACATGAAGAAAATAGATCAATAGGATTTGAAATGCTCAGTTATCTTGGTGTTTCATAGAAATGGTATTCTATTGCTAGTTCCCAATTTCTCATATCCAACAAAAGTTTTTTAGCTTCTTTGACTCTTGAAAGCCTGCATAACCCATTAACTAAAGTATTGCAGATAACTACATTCATTTTCAGCCCTCCTTTTACCATATCATCTTTTATTCTAAAAACACTTTCTATCTCACCCACCTTACAATAACTATCTATAAGTAGGCCATAAGTCACACAATCTGGAACTAAATTCCTTGCCTTCATTTCCACCAAAACAGATTTGGCTTTTTCCAAACTGCTTTCCGTGCAATACGCTTTGATCAACGTATTGAAAGTAATAATGTTGGGACCAATTTTCTTCTCTAGCATCATTTTCAAAACATTTGACATCTCCTCCGATTCTCCTCACCTACAATACTCATCCCTACAATAGACATGTGCACCCAAAACTATAAGTGAGAGAAGTAGACCTCCACAAAATTTCATGAAACTTACAACCAATTTCTCATATGAGTGGATCGCCTCCATGGAAAACGTGACTACGAAAGAGATCTTTAGCACAATCTTCGCCCATTTCCTTCATTTTATAATAGAAATATGTACCTCTTCACAAACTCTGGTCATGGGTTGGCAATGGTGTGTATGAGGTGGCATGAGTCTATTTGCAAGATTATTGTTCCTTTCAAAACATCTTTCTCTGCACTTTATGAAGGGAATGACCTACAGTTTTGGCTTTATTCTAGTTTATATAAGCACGTGCCATAGTAGCCTCTTGTGATCCATGCTTTATATCTTTGGTATTTGCTTTTTAGATGATCTTACTTCCAGTGCTTAACCTGAATCAGCTAAACAATGAGGTTAATAACTGCCTTCTAGAGGTTAAGAAAGACGTATTTTTGGATGTTATCATTAACCTTTTTAAGAGGTTAAGAAAAATACATTTTTGGAGGTTATCATTAACCTTTTTAAGAGGTTAAGAAAAATGCATTTTTGGAGAGGTTAATTAACCTACTCCAAAATGCGTGATTTGAAAGTTACCATTAATCTTTTGAGAGGTTAATGGTTAATGATAGACTTGAAAACACGTATTTTGGGTCTCAACATTAACCTGTGATAAGCTGGAGCTCAGAAGTTGGATTTTAAAATTTTCAGGTGTTGTGCAGAGTTGGAAACGAGCCGGAGACATGAAGATTTAGAAACTCACAAAAATTCAAAGACAAAACAGCCAATTTAAAGCTTAAAACTAGGCAAGTTTCAAAAATTAACTGAGGCTTATAAAATTGAAACAATTTTATAACTGGGCAACATACACCTAAAAAGTATATCACAGCCCATGAATCCAAATTTTCTCTCATAGCATGTTAATAACTTAAATATTGAATAGCATACTAATAGAAACCATAACATAAATAGAATAGAGAAAATAAAATTAATTTTATTCATTCAAAATCTTCATTATTGCAATTACATCAACTGTGGTTATGTCTCTAATTTATAGAGACTCCCAAAAACTATACAGGTAGAAGAAGGTTCTAGGTTTCACTCAGGTGGATGATTACATGAGATGTAAAGTCTAGTCCTCTAGAAGACATGGCTAACTATTCTATAGAAATCTTAGGAACATGCAACACATACTGCATAGTTGAGTAAATAAAATTAATTTTATTCATTCAAAATCTTTGTTATTGCAATTACATCAACTATGGTTATGTCTCTAATTTATAATGAATCTAAAAAACTATACATGTAGAAGAAGGTTTTAGGTTTCACTCACGTGGAGGATTACATGAGATGTAAAGTCTAGTCCTCTAGAAGACATGGCTAATTATTCTATAGAAATCTCAGGAACATGCAACACATACTGAACAGTTGAGTAAACTTTGCACATGGAAATGTGAAGAAATTTCATCCAACAATTAACAATTGACATTCTTTCCTTTCTGAAAATCTTTTTGTTTTGTTCCCACCATAAACCCCAGACCCCACACCATTGCTGAAGGAACTACTGCTCAAATTCTATGGTCCACTTCGAGCACTCTTGGGAGAAATTGCAATTTACTGACAAATGATTAGTATCCTCCAATTCTCTACCACACATCACACATGAGAATATATCTTCTATAAAGCTAGTGACAAGGGAATTTGTCTTCTATAAAGCTAGTCACAAGAAAGCTCCTGCATAATGTACCCCCTCATTATTAAGAGACCTCAAAGGTCTCCTATAATTATGTTCAAAAAATCAGCTTATCTTCACATAAGACCTAAGACCGGATGAGATGATAAATGTTCCCAAAATGTTCTTGGAAGCCAGTACCTACTTAGACAATATTAATGATTTTTAAACAACTTAATCTTGATTTGTATGAGAAGAAGAAATCTAAATATTCTAAAATAATAATATTTTGATAAATTTTAATTAATTTGTAGTAAAATATAAGATAGACTTATTTATACACAATTATTTTTGTTATTTCTTATATAAATTTACACTGTGAAATGAAATATAGATATTCTTCAGACTTTTTAGTAATTCTCCCACAATTTTTCTTTATAAAAATATTTAAAAATTAATCTTGTTTTTTTTTTTTTAATGTTAAGTATTGGCAAGACAAAAAAATATTACATTATCCACGAAATAATAAATACTAAGAGAGCGTCAGTACAGGGACCAAAAAAAACATGAAGTGTAACCTCCTATAACTACACCAAGAGCACCTGAATAACTGGAAAGATCCACATATATGCAAAAATTACATTATCAACGGTATTAAATGGCAGCTACAAAGTTCAGACGTGGTCTGCCTCCTCTAAGAGTAAGATTGGGAGGTAGGGGGAGGTACCAAGGCTTGCGCAGGCATTTTCTCATTGACAACTCTAGCCTGTCTGCTGCTGGAGGCAACTCGTGGTTTGTCTTTAACCTATCTAAGAAAGGAAGCCAATGCAGTATTTAAGTCCTCATTAGCATGTTCAGTTGTAAATCCACACACAACATCCTCCCTTTCAAACTCTACTTTACCATTAGTGATTAGCTCCCTGTATTTTCTCTCTTTGATTTTCAAGATCGTTGTAATTTATGCAATGCCAAGTCATGGTAAATGAGTCTCTGTAGAGACCCAGTAAGTAGCATGTAGTTTTCGTCAAATACATAATTATTTCTCAATTTCTAAATAAATCAAATCAATAGAGTAGAAAAAATAGACCAAAATAAATTGCAAGCTTTGCAATTGTGCACAACAATCCCAGAAACTGGGTTTTCAATATCAAAATCAGATAGACGATTAAGTCAAAAGATTGTCCGAACTTCTATCGCGAAGGGGCATTCCAAGAATACATGAAATATAGATTCATTCTGTTGACCAACTTTGCATAAGATTGGGTTCCCCACAGGGTTTTTTGAAATGGAATTTAGGTAGAATAAATTTCCAAAGGAAGCAAGAGAGTTTTGGTTGAATAGATATCTTCCATATATTAGTATACTATTTCTTTTAATAACAAACAGAGCGGTTTAGATGTCAGACATAGTTACAATGAATAAAGATGTAATCATTATTGTTGAGAATTGTGTCTTAACCTTGCGGTAGTTTTCTACATGTTTGTGAGTTGGAAAAAGGTGTCTAGTCTGTAGAACAATGTTGAAGCGCTACTTTTAGAGTGTAAACAACTCATTATATGACTTTTATGGTGGTCTAATCTAGAGGACAAAATTATGGATGAAAATGTTATTCTTGGAGTTACAAATAACAAGTGGATAACATGTGGCATGGTTATTTTGCCCATGGTTTTGTAATACCACAAATGGTTTCCAAATGAAAAATCCCTATAAAAGGATGGCTTGTTGAGGTGTTAGAATTATTGAGTTTAGTTTGCAAGACTACTACTAGAAGGAGTATCTCTCTAAGTCTGAGTCCGAGTTTGAGTTGTGGTGATGCACTCCTATAAGAACTTCCATTGCAAGTGTATTGTAATCTTTTTATTTGAAAATATATTTTATGAGTCTTGGAGGTTGAGATTTTTCTCTCGGAAGAGTTTCCCCATGGTAATCACTATATTATAAGTTCATTGTTATTTTGATTATGTTATTAAGCATTTCTTTGATATGTCTACAATAGTTAGTTGAATTTGCATAATCATCCTCTCAAAGATTAGTGTAGGAAGCAATTTCGCATACCTTTGCTTCTTCACAAGTGGTATCAAAGCCTGGAAAGTTTTGGTTCTATTTTTTGGGTATAAGGTTTTTTGAGCTAATCAAAGTTTGAGTGGGAGCTTGGGTAGAGATTTTTATTTTTTTGTTTTAGGATTGCAAAGATGAAAAGCACATTAGGAAAGATTGATGTAGAGAAGTTTTTTGGCATAAACTTTGAGATGTGGAACCTAAAGATGGAAGATCTATTGATTGCTCGAGATCTATGGGATATGATTGATGAGAAGAAGCTAAAGCCCACAAATCCAACTTCAGCCATAGAGTATGATGTGAGAGTTAAAAAAGCTAAAGGTCTCATTAGATTGTGTCTTGTAGACTTGATTTTGATTAATTTTCATGAAGAACCTACTGTGAAGAAGCTTTGAAAGAAGCTAAGTGAGATCTATAAAGAAAAATCACTTGTGAATAAGATTTTCTTGACGAAGAAGTTATATTTCTTGAGAATGGAATAAGGTGGATAGATTTTTGAACATCTTGAAAGTTTTAATAAGTTGGTGACTCAGTTGACCTTAGTTGAGGTATTGATGGATGAAGAAGAAAGGTACCAAATATTGCTATATTTTTTGCGAGACTCATGGGACATCTTTGTCATGGCCATAAGGAGAACTTTGGTCATCTTCAAGATGGAGGACATTATTGGTTTTCTACTTTTTGAGGAGATGAGAAGGAAGGTTTCTCTGAATGCCAAAGAGGCTTTGAGTGTTCAAGGAAGACCGAAGGAAGGAGGCAAGAACAAGAAGTATCATGGTCATTCTAAGTCCAAGAATAATGGGAGATCAAATTCTGCTGGTAAGTCCAAGGCGATCTGCTAGAATTGTGGCAAACCTAGACACTTCCAAAAGGACTACAAAGAGGAAAAAAATAAAAAGAAGAAGAAGCAAGATTCTGATTCTAAGTCCGAGAAGGAAGATGAAGATGCTTTCATCATAACCTTGGCCACTCATGTAAGTGACAATGGATGGTTGATAGACTTAGATACACCTTTTCACATGACTCCTAATAGAATTTGGTTTAGAAATATGAAAAGTTTGATGGTGGTAAGGTGTACTTGGGTGATAACTCAGTTCTTGATATTGTTGGTCCTGAAAGTAATCATGTGAAATTTTCTAAAGGAAGAATTAGAAGATTTGATGGCATCTTGCATATCTTGAGACTAGCAAGGAATTTGTTATCTATTAGTAAACTAATAGATGCAAGTGTACATTTATATTTTTTTGAAGCAGGTGTGAAAATGGTGAGAGGCGCTATGGTAATAGTAAGAGGAAGAAGAATGGGTACATTGTACTAGCTTGATGTATGCATGCCTGAGTGCAATAGTATTTCTAATAAGAATTTGAAGAGGATTACTTTGTTGGAGAAGGAGAGGGTTTCTCTTTTAAAAAATGGTCATGGTTTCTAGGTACCTAAGGGTGCTTTATCTACTGACACAAAGTTACTTGCAGGGAAGAGTATCATGGTCAGTCTAAATCAAAGAATAATGGGAGATCAAAACTTGTTGGTAAGTCCAAGGTGATCTGTTGGAATTGTGGCAAACCTAGACACTTCTGAAAGGACTACAAAGAGAAGAAGAAGAAGAAGAAGAAGAAGCAATATTCTAATTCTAAGTCCAAGAAGGAAGATGAAGATACTTTCATCAAAACCTTTTTCATTCATGTAAGTGACAATGCATGGTTGATAGACTTAGGTGGATCTTTTCACATGACTCCTAATATAAATTGGTTTTGAAAATATGAAAATTTTGATGCTGGTAAGGTGTACTTGGGTGATAACTCAATTCTTAATATTGTTGTTTGTGAAAGTAATTGTGTGAAATTTTCTAATTGAAAAATTAGAAAATTTGAGGGTGTCTTGCATATCTTGGGACTAGTGAGGTATTTGTTATCTATTAGTAAACTAATAGATGCAGGTGTGCATGTACAGTGTTTTGAAGTAGTTGTGAAAATAGTGAGAGGTGCTATGGTAATAGTAAGAGGAAGAAAAATGGGTACATTGTACTAGCTTAATATATGCATGGCTGAGTTCAATAGTATTTGTGATAAGAATGTGAAGAGGACTACTTTTTTGGAGAAGGATAGGGCTTCTCTTTTAATAGATGGTCATGGTTTCTGGGTACCTAAGGTTGCTCTATCTACTAAATCAAAGTTACCTACAATGAAGACTGTGTTATGCCATTAGAGACTCGGCCACATAGGTGAGAATGGTCTATAGACCTTAAAGAATAAAAAACTTGTTAATGGGTTAAATGACTACAATCTTGATTTTGATTTTTATAAGAATTGTATGTATAGTAAACAAAACCATGTTTAGTTTTACCC
Organism: Cupressus sempervirens; assembly: GCA_028749045.1. Classification (NCBI taxonomy): domain Eukaryota; kingdom Viridiplantae; phylum Streptophyta; class Pinopsida; order Cupressales; family Cupressaceae; genus Cupressus; species Cupressus sempervirens. The sequence continues at coordinate 575,174,808 of CM053791.1, forward strand.
AAGTTCTCATAAGTCCTCATGTATTTTGGATCTAATCCATTCTGATGTATTTGGTTTAGTTGATGTTCCTTCTATGGGTAGATCAATTTATTATGTTTGTTTCATTGATGATTTGAGTAGAAGAACATGGGTTTATTTCCTTAGGAGTAAGGCTAAATTTTTTAGTCATTTCAAAGAATTCAAAGCAATGGTTTAGTTGCAGACTAGAAAGAAGATAAAACATTTGAGAACTGATAATGGCATTGAACATTGCTCTAATTATTTTGACACATTTTGTAAAGATTGTGGTATTAAAAGAGAGAAGACAACTCCATATTCTCTACAATAGAATGGAGTTTTAGAAAGAATGAACATGACCTTGATGCAGAAGGCTAGGAGTATGTTGAGTGGAGCTAGACTGGAACAAAATTTTTGGGCCAAAGCTATAGCCACTACTTGCTACCTGATAAAAAAGTCTCCTACATCAACTCTTGTTGATAAGACACCAATGAAAGCATGGTTGAGCCACAAGCCTTCACTTAGAGCTTGTTTGGTAGTGAGCATAGGAATGGAGGATAGGTATGTAATATTGGGAATAGGAATGGCTAATCCAATAAAAACTATTTTTTGGAATGGGTATAACCTCATTTTACAGGCAAAATGGGAATATACAAATTGTATTCCAATTTTTTTTTATTCCTATTGCATCAACCAAATAGAAAATAAAAATCATATTCCAATTTTTCTATTCCTATTCTATCAACCAAATGGGCCCTTAGACATCTGAGAGTTTTTGGTTATGAGGCATATGCTCATGTGTCAAAGGAGAAGTAGGCAAAATTGGATAACAAAGTTGTCAAATGTATCTTCATCAGATACGATTATGGTGTGAAAGGATACAAGCTTTGGGATTCTATTGCACAAAAATTATTTTACTCCATAGGTGTTATATTTAGAGAAATTAAACATTCTTCTATTACAATGCAGCCAAAATAGATAAAAGAAAAGAAAAATGTGATTCAAGTTCCTGCTACACCTAAGAAAGTTGATTCGGGGCCCTTAGAAAGACAAGTTGTTGAAGAGAGCTCTACAAGTTTTGAATCATTAGAGGAAGAGGGAGAACTTGATCATGAAACTCAACCTGAACTTGAACTAGATCTTGTTCAAAGGCCTATTAGAAAGAGGAAAGCACCTAAAAGCTATAAATATTCTTCCAATGATTGGAGGTGTATATTTGCTTTGAATTCCAATATTGATAAACTAAAATCTATAGAAGAGGCTCTTGGTATGAATGATTCAAAATCCTAGAAGATAGCCATTATACAAGAGATGGCATCTCTTAAAAGGAAAAACACATGGGACCTTGTACCATTGTCTGAAGGATGGAAGCCTATTGGTTATAAATGGGTGTTCAAAAGGAAGATGGGTTTAGATGGAAGCATTGAGAACTATAAAGCATGTTTGGTTGCAAAAGGTCACTCCCAGGTTGTAGGAATTGATTATGGTGAATTTTTTTCTCCTATAGCAAAAATGACATCCATTAGAGTTTTACTTTCTATTGAAGTAACTTATGATCTAAAAGTTGAGCAGATGGATGTGAAGACAACTTTCCTTAATGGAGATTTGGAAGAAGAAAATTATATGACATAGCTAGAGCACTTTGTGGTGAAAGGTAAAAGTCATTTGGTCTATAAATTGAAAAAATCCTTGTATGGTTTAAAGCAAAGTCCTAGGATGTGGTACTAGAAATTTTATACATATGTATTGAGTTTGAGATTTGTGTGATATAAATCTGATCACTATATATTCTATAATTCTAATGTTGATTATTTCCAGTTATTTCCTTATATGTTGATGACATGTTTTTTATGGAAAATGAAAAGGTATGATTATAGAATTAAAATCTTAGCTTTGAGAAAAGTTTGAAATGAAAGATCTTGGTGTAGCAAGGTGCATTCCAAGAATGAAGATTATAAGAGATAGACAAAGTATAAAGTTTTTTCTAGGCCGGAGTAAGTATGTTGGTAATATTTTGAAAAGTTTCAATATGTAGGATTCTAGACCATTGAGTGTTCTTGTTACTATGGGAACAAAGATTTCTAGCTCACAGTGTCCTATATCCCCATTGGAGATGGAAGAGATGAGTTGAGTACCATGTAAGAGTATTAATGGAAGTTTTATGTATGCTATGGTCTATACAAAACTAGACATTGCCCAAGTAGTGGAAGTGCTTTCCTATTATATGTCTAGTCTAGGTAGAGCACATTGGGATGTAGTCAAAAGAGATTTTAGATATTTTTGGGGTACCTTAGAGTACTTGATATTTTTTCATGGAATGGAAAATGACCATTCCTTGGACATTCAAGGCTATGTGGATTCAGACTGGGCCGATGATGTTGATAGTAGAAGATCCACTAGTGCATATGTCTTTACATTATCTGGTGGTACAATCAATTGGATGAGCAAGTGACAAGTTGTGGTCACTTTTCCACTAAAAAGATAGAGTATATGGCATCTATTCATGCCTGCAAGGAAGCTATCTGGTTGAAGAGACTATGTTTAGATATATAGTTCAAATGGGGTACGGTGACAATTTATAGTGACAGTTAGAGTGCAATATACCTAATGAAGAACTCAGCATTTCATGCTAGGACCAAGCACATTGATTTACAATATCATTTTGTGAGAGATGTGGCCAAGGATGGCAAGGTGAAGTTGGAAAAGGTGGAGACTTTGGCAAATGTTGTTGATGCTTTAACTAAGTCTGTGAGCATAGAGAAGTTCATAAGGTGTTGGATTCTATGGGCCTCTCAACCCCTAACAATTAAGTCCATGATACTTTGGATCCCTTGACTCTTGCAAAGTGTTTGACAAGTGGGAGAATGTTGAGAATTGTGTCTCAACCTTGCAAGATTTTTTGAAAAAACTCTAGCAAATTGTAGAAAATTTTAGAATTTGTTTGTGGTAGTTTTTCGCATGTTTATGAGTTGGAAAAAGGTGTATGAGTTGTTAAAAATGTGTCTAGTCTTTATAACAATGTAGAAGGTCTATTTTTAGAGTGTAAACAACTCATTATATGACTTTTATGGGGGTCTAAACTAGAGCAAAAAATTATGGACGAAAATACTCTTCTTGGAGTTACAAATGACAAGTGGGTAACATGTAGTATGGTTGTTTTACCCATAGTTTTTGCCCATGGTTTTGTAAGACCACAAATGGTTTCAAGTGGAAAATCAATATAAATGGAGGGCTTGGGGAGATTTTTTAATCATTGAGTTTAGTTTGCAAGACTGGAGCTAGAAGGAGTATCTATCTAAGTCTGAGTCTAAGTTCAAGTTTTGGTGATGCAGTCCCGTAAGAAATTGCATTGCAGGTATATTCTAATTTTCTTGATTTGAGAATACATTGTGTGGTTTTTGGAGGGTGGGGTTTTTTTCCTAAAAGGGTTTCCCCACAGTAATCATTGTGTTATAAGTTTATTGTTATTTTGATTATGTTATTATGGATTTCTTTGAGATCTCTACAATAGTTACCTGAATTTGCATAATCATCCTCTCAAAGATTAGTGTAGGAAGCAATTTCATGCACCTTTGCTTGCTTACAATTATGAGTAAGAAGGGAGTACATTATTTTAGCTTTCACCTTAGTTAATGGCTAGGAATTAGGCCAAGTTAAATCTATTGAGCAATTATTGGGGTCACAACAATCTAGAGGTAGTGACTAGTTCTTAAAAAGATAAGCTATAAGGTTATAGGTTCTCTTTTGCATGCAAAGAAGGAAGGTCATACTTGTTTGTCAACTCCTCCCAAGAGATAAGATTCCTTTCTCCTATAATATTCTTAAATGTAGCTATGCCTTAGGCCTCCCATTTTTTAGATGAATAGGCTTGCACACTGGCCAAGGGCTTATCTCCATGTATCAAATTCCACCATAGGGATTTCTGCCTATAAACAATGTTATTTTTCTCCATACAACCTTTATCTATTAGAAACTTTCTAATAGCTTCTAGAACTTCCATAAATGTTTGAAAACAATGCAACTTTTAACATTTTAGTTAATGTCAAGGGATAGAAGATCACCAAATGAAAATTTATGCCATCCTTTAGAATGACAATGAGAGGCTCTATAAATATTGTGTCCAATAATAACTTTCCAAGGCTCATCTCTAGCTAATGGCTTTGCAATCCATTTAGTAGCAAGAGAAACACCCTAAGTCTTAAGATTCTTGAGACCAAGCCCTTCTAACTATTTATCCATGGTGCACCAATTCTAGTTAACCTAATGCCTCCCCCAACACCACAACAAGTTCCTAATAGCATTTTGCAACTATTCAAAGTGATGGTGATTGAACATCTAGGCTGAAGAAAAGCAGGTAGAATATGAAGAAATAATTTTGTCACCCTGCTAATGATAGATATTTATTATTCCATTTATTCAACTTGAAGTCCACCTTCATCTTCATCCATTCCCACATGCTTTTAAGACTATTTAAGAATTAATCTTGTTTTTTTTCATATTACAAATGTTAAAATTATAATAATATCATAATACAAAATGTCTTTATGTTCAAATAGATATCATTAGTAATGGATTTCATTTATCAAATTAATTATTCATTCACAAATCATTGATTGAAATTTTGAATGTTTCTATGAAATTTCAAATACAACATTTATAGTCTTGGATTTTATTTGAAACCTAATTCTTTTTATAAAGTCAATACTGACAAAGATTCATTATCTTAATAATTCATTATTCAAATGATAAGTACTGAAGTAGAATGAGCCACAAATGAAGTTCACAGCCAGAGATATAATTTTTTTTAGAATAGTAAAGCAAGAGATAACTATATTGTACAAGTCACTAGATTGTTTGAAATAGTAAAGAAAGAGATAACAATATTGTACAAGTCACTAGATTGTTCAAAATAGTAAAAAAAGAGATAACCCTATTGTACAAGCCACTAGACAATGTCTGGTGCATATATAGTATTGATTTGAAGATTATTATACTTGAATGTTATCCGAAATATCATTTACAAATTCTCAATTTAAATAGAATTTTTATAGAAAAATAAATACTTATAGCTTCATCACTAGTACCCAAAGTGAACTAATTGAATGAATATATATATATATATATATATATATATATATATATATATATATATATATATATATATATATATAATGAGGATTTCTTTTATAAATGATAACCTAACGCTCAAGTAATTTTTTTATTATAAAAAAATTCATAGATATGTGTCTAGAAAATGATAGTGCAAATTATGATAAAACTATAATTACTGGAGGAAGTACCTAGATTGATTAGAGCTACAAAAGCTAGTAGTTAACAATATGCTACCAAAGTCACTAGTGTGGAAAGTAGAGACACGAAAAATTAAAGTAGAAAACAAATAACCCAGTGTACTACTACATATAAAATATATATTGTATTGACTTGGACATCACATTACATTGCATAAACTTTGGATATAGCTTGAGCTCTTCACAACATACATACACCATAGAAAATTGTTGTTTTGAAGAGCTTCTTACAACTCTAGGAGGAACTAGGAGTGATTACTAATTAATGTTAGAATATTAGCATTGAAGCCTTGGTCTACATGGTAGATGAGAAGATAAGTATACAATACATGTCAGCTAGGTGTTAGATTGGCCAGTGGATTTAGTCTATGATATGATATGTCCACATGTTGAAATTAATATATTCCAACAAGAAGATATCTCAATAAAAGTACCACTAATTGTGACTTCAAAAAAAAAAATTCAAGGATTCCCCCAAAAGGAAGCACAACCATGCTAGCCAAGTATCAAATCAAATCATCATTGTTGGAAAACATTTGTATGACCTAGGCAAAAAGATGCCACAAGAAACCATGAAACAAGAGTCCAAAACATCTTGACCAACCTTAACCAGATGAGATATATTTAATAACCTTTCATTACCTTTTACTACAAAACTAGTGACAACAATAGGGGAGTTCCAAAATAAATCCTACCACAAAAAGATTAATAACACGTCTCCCTCCACAAAAACTAATAGGTGGGTCATCAAAAGAGTTGTCACTAAGAAGAGACAAGTGACCATAATCACGAAATAGTTTGTCTTTAAAAAATGAACCCATTGAAGACAGAGCCAATTTAATGTACATCAAAATTTGACAAAAAATGTGTTTGAGAGTAGAAATTCCCATTCCAAGATTGGGCACAAATCAAACTCCATTTGAAGAGTCACCAACAATAGAAGCTGTTTTAAAACCCTAACCTTTCAAACAAAGAAACCATATCAAGAAAGAAAAAGACTACATCAGAAACATAAGATAAAATAAAAATGCCACCTATATGTTCTATACAAATGTAGATAATTTTTTTATTTATTTAACACTCAAAACTACCAATAGATCTTCAAAGAAACAATTAGCCAAAAGAAGTTTGAAATCCCAACATTCAACATAGATAGGAAGATAGACTAGAGACTCTACACATAGAACATATATAAACATTTGAGCTAGAGTTAGACTTAAGACTCTATAGATAGAATATGTATAAACATTTGTCCTAGAGTTAGGGAGAGCCAAATGATGTTTATCTAATAAAATGTGCAATATGCAGAAAATTTTATTTTCCCATCTTTGAATAATAAGATATTAGATTGTTAATGTGATTTTGAAAAATTTAAAACATTCAGTGAAGACTTTATGACAAAATAATGATATCATATCAGCAAGACCTAATAACTAAATCTTTCAAAACACCAAATTAATACACTAGAAATCCTTTACAAACTAGTGCCATAAAAAATAATGCTCGCTCTTTCTTCATAACTAGTAATCCTATCCTAAAAAACATAGAAGAATAGGAATACAAAAAGAGGAGAACTTTTCAAACTGCAAATAGGTCAGAGTTTTATACACCTAAAAAAATATCACAACTCATGAATCTAAATGTGCTCTAATACTATGTTAAGAAATTAGAAATAGAATAGCACATTTTTATATCACACATAAAAACTATAACATAAATAGAACAAAGAAAATAAGATTAAATTAATTCATTAATTTTAATGGAATAATATAAATGAAATCCACTAGCATCTTTTAAAATATATGCAACACATACTATGGTTTAGTTTCGTAAACTTTGCAAGCAAAGATGTGATGAAATTTTATCTATTAATTAACAATCGACATTCTTTCCTTTATAGAAACATTTTTATTTCCCTACCACCATAAACCCCACACTATTGCTGAAGGAACTATTGTCCAAATTCTGTGGCTCACTTCCAACACTCTTGGGAGAAGTTACAATTTACAAGAAAATGATTAGTATCCTCAAATTTCTTAGCACACATGACATAGAGAATCTATCAACTATGCCAAGTTTGTGAAGTGTTTCATTTGTTAAGATTTTGTTCTATAAAGCTAGTCACAAGAAAGCTCTTTCTTTTGATAAAACAACATGATGCCAACAAACGATAAATTCCCACTTACCCCTCAAGGCTGACCCATGCAATAAGGATATATAACCCTCCTTCATTGAATATCTCCCATTGGTGGTTTTTTCCCAAATTAATGTACCCCCTCATTATTAATGGCTTTGCTGGAAAATTATGTTTAGAATACATGTATATTCATGTAAGATAGGAGTGGATGAGAAGTCTTCAGATTTCATTAATAATGGATTTCATTTATATTATTCCATTGAAATTAATGATTCATTCACAAATCATTGATTCAAAATTTGAGTGTTTGTTATAAAATTTCAATACAAATTTATAATCTTACGTCAAAGATATATTTCAAATAATCTTTTAATAAATTAAATAGTGACAAAGATTTTTTATCTTAATAATTCTTCTTAAATAGATTATATATTACTCAAAAGGAAATTACTAAAGTAGAATGAGCCACATATTAATTTCACAATCACAGATATTAATTGTTTGAAATAGTAAAGAAAGAAATATTGTTACAACTATAGTAATATTGTACAAGTCATTGGAAGGCCATGTAGATAGCACATTATAGATTATGTATATAGTACCAATTTGCTGACCACAGTTAACAAGTCTTTAAAGATAGAATTATTATACAAAAATGTTATCCAAAATATCATTTATATTTTCTCAATTTTTTGGATGAATAGTCCTTTTCAATTAATAAAATTTACTAAGATTACAATTCACAAAAAAGGGCTGAGGGATACAGGATCACCCCGCGAATGAGTTCAATCAGTCGAAGCCGGAGTAAACAACATGGCCGCAGCCAGCAACTATAAACTATTCATCAAAAAAAAACATTTAAAACAACCTCATGCTGCCAAGGTAGTACCAGCAGAGGGAGGAGGATCATATTTATTAGGAAATCCCCACGCATCAGTGGGATTGTGAGGCGGACTAGGAACAGTCCATCCGTCAGCAGCATCTGTAGGATCTGGGGTAGTTGTAGTCTCCACATCCTTCTTGTCTGGCCGCGGAGGAGAAATTACCAAGGCCAGCCAAGGAAACTTGCCAGAGTGTGCCTGTCCAGGGGGAGGAGCCGGAGACTAGCCAGAAGCTCACCTAGGGGGGGAGCTGGGGACCAGCCAAAACCACCACATGGTGGGGATGCAGAGCGGTGCCTCCAACCACCATGACCACCGCTGGGAGAGTGGTGGCAAGGACCCTAGGAGTGCGGCATGTGCAAATGGCGACCAGAGGACTGGCGTCTGGAATGGTGACCAGGAGATGAGGAGGCATCAGCTGAGGCATCTAGAGGCACTCTGGCAATGGTACAAGGAGCATTGCCCTAGTGTTTTAACAATTCTTGTAAGTGGGCAACCCCCTGGGAAACTTTATTACCTTGCATCTGTATCTGCATAATGACATTGTTACAAATGCATGCCTTAGTGTACATTGCAATGTTAACATCCAAAAAACTATGAGTGAATAAAACTGCATTCCTATCTTTCCATAGAGAAAACAAAATTTCCATCCTGAAAGTATGCCAAATCTGGGAAAACTTCTGAGGAAATCTGGGGGAATCACCCAGCAAGATCATGTGCCATGAAAAAGGTTCGGGCCTGAAAGGCTTGAAAAAATCATGGATCCAGTGCCAATAATTCTGAGCACGTTTGCAAAACCAAAAAATATGCAAAAAAGACTCAGGTTGGCCACAGAAGGGGCATCTGGGATTAGGAACCCCAATATTCTTGAGCCGAGGCCCCAGGGGAAGACCTTGGAAAGAAAGGCACCAAGCAAAGTGAGCAATCTTAGGTTCTGTAATGGCACTCCAAATGGTGTCGAACTGTTTTCTCCATTGAGAAAGTGAAGAATGCAAATGCCACCATTGATTAAGCGTGTCCACCATCGAAAGGTGGGGCAAAAGCCATCTGTATACCATATTGGGCTTATAATTGGTAAATAGAGTGGTAGGAAACCACTTTCAATCATACCACCAAGGTCGAATAGACTGAATCCCCACTTTATGAAGTAAGTGCATAGGGATGGAAGACAACAGAAGCTCATAAGTCTAGCAATCGGCACGTACAAGGCGGTATTGAACTTGCATATCCTCCGAAGACCTGAAATTCATGGTGACTCTTGAAAAAATTTACTTAGTAGTGTGAATACCATGTTTATAGAAATGCAGAGCATTGGCACCTTGAGTCTTGGCAAGAGGAATACCCTGAAAGGCAAACAGGGGAGACCACCAAATGTTCTGCTGATTTAAGGATAGCCCATTGTGAAACTCATTACCAGCCCAACGAAGCCAAGGTTTAACAGCTTCCCAGGCTTTCTAGATGCTTTTTATAACAAAAGAGCCCTGTATGATGACTGGTTCACGCATAGTGAGAAGATTTTGAAAACCAATTCCCTTCCACGTCGGTCTATTAGCAGGGAAGCCTGAAGAGATGCTTCATCTCTAGAAATAGCTCTGATAATCCATTTAGCACAAAGGGCAAGGCCCTTCTTTCGAGTGGAAAGTAGGCCGAGACCCCTAGATTCCCTTGGGAGACAATAAAAATCCCAAGCAACTTTGTGAAAACCATGATGGTCAGAACTAGAGGCCCAAAGAAAATCTCTAAGAAAACATTCTAATTTGAGATAGGAAGCTTTGGAGTGAGCCCAACAAGAAGAATAAAACACATGGGCGGCAGCCAAAATCTTAGAACAAATCTGGAATTTACCAGCAAGAGAAAGCGGCTTAGTGATCCAATAATCAAGCTTTTTGGTAATCTTTGTAAGCACAACATTCCAAAGTTCCACAGGGGAAGCCTAGAAAGCAAAGGGAATGGCAAGAAAGCAAAAAATTTCTCCATGAGTAACCCATTTCCATTGGAATTGGCTGAGCCAAGGTGGAGCTGGCAAAAAAGACTGTCAATAACAGAGCATTTTATGCCATTGAATGGCAGAGCCAGAGGCTTGACAAAAAGTGTCAAGACAATTTAAAGCATTTTTGATGTTTTCTTCATCTTCAAGAAGAGTAAGAAAAGAATCATCAGCAAAATGACCATTGACTAACTGGGAGGAAGAATCAAGCAAGGAAATGCCACAGACCAGCCCTGAAGACATAGAGTGAGCAAGTAAATAACCAAAACCTTTAGCAACAAGGACATAAAGCGCTGGAGCTAACGGACAACCTTGTTTGATGGAATGAAAAAGTCCAAAAGCTTCAGATTGCAAATTATTGATGGTGATGCAAGCATTAGTGTCACCAAAGAGCATCTCCACGGACTGAAGGAAATTGGGACCAAAACCCAGAGCCTGAAGCATAGCCAAAATGAAAGGCCATTCAATGCGATCATAGGCTTTAGCAAAATCTATCTTTAAAAAGATAGCCTACTGCTTGGACTTACGGGCCCATTCCATACCTTCCTAGACAACAATGATGTTGTCAAGAATATGCCTGAATTTGATGAAGCCAGTTTGTTCAAGCCATACAATTAGAGGAAGCATATGGTAGATTTAGAGAGAGAGCACCTTAGCAATGATCTTATAAGACACATTTAGGAGGGTGATGGGCCCCTAGTTGTAGATGTCCTTAGGATCAACAGCTTTAGGTATGAATTTAATATTGCCTTTATTTATGATCCCTTCTAAGCTTTTAGAATGGTATGCTTCAAGATAGACTTTGTGCAGATCAAGACCAATTTGCTCCCAAAGATGTTTGTAAAATTCATAGGGAAATCCATCACACCCAAGAGATTTGTCATCCACCATAGAGTAAGCTACCTCTTTAAGGTCTCGAAGGGAAAGAAGTTGCTCACAAAAAGCGCATTGCTCAATCACGAGGCGGTTTGGAGTAACAATAATATACTTTCTGAGAGCCTCCTCTTGAGCAACTGAATGGCCCTGCGAAGCAAATATGTTCTCATAGTGAAGAACAAAAACTTGCAGGATGTCTAGCAGACTGGAAAGAACATCAGTTCCCAATTTTATCTTTTTAATCCCAATATTGGTATGACAGTCTCGGAGAGCCTAGAAGAACTCCTTCGAGGCTTTGTCGCCAACCTCCAACCAGTGGAGATGGGCTTTGATTTGAGCTCCTCGGGCAGCATAGTTATCAGCAATTTGCTTTTCATGGCGAAGCTTCAGAGGCTTTTTTGAGGGCAAGGGTGTTGGCTTCATAAGATCATTTTCTAAAAATTGCCAGCTGACGCCCGTAGATGCGCAAAAAATGAGCCATTCTAGTAATGGCATCATTCCACCATTGAATCCAACCTCGATGGGAATGTGGACGTGGTTCCAAATTCCAGACACATTGTATGTGGGAGATGGTGGAGGCATGGAATAGCATAGACGTGTTGAGGAAGAATTGAGACTTAACCACTTTGGGGACAGCTGTTTGCCAAAAAATGCCAAAATAAATGGGATAGTGGTCTGACAACGTCACATCTGTCAGGGGAATGAAAGGTAGATCACGATCTTTAGAAAAAAAAAAAAAAGATTGCGCGGAGATCATAGCACGATCAAGATGTTTCAATATGCGGTCAGGATCGGCTCAAAAATTGGACCAAGTGTGCCAAGCCCCATTATCATGATGGCGGCTAGTATTGGGATCAAAGAGGCCCAATTTATGATGCATGTAAAACCAGGCTTCTCTTTCCCCAGCTGTCCAACGGAAAGGAAAAATGCCATCTTTGTCAGAGGCAACTTCAACCATATTGAATTCCCCACACAAGACCCAAGTAGCTGGCGACAGGTTGTCAGCAAGCCAAACCCACATTTGCGCCCTTTCCACAGCATCATTGGAGGCATAAACATTAATGACTCCAAAAGAATGATTGTTGATGAAAAGAAAAAGCCAAATAATATGGTGTGTGGGGTCAGAACTGTGCAAAATAATAGCAGAATGAAGGCGAGGTGATAGAAGAGTAACTACACCACCTCGGCCAGCTTCATACTGAGAAGAAAACATGATGCTATCCTACCAAATGACACGGCATGCAGCAGAAAGCATGAAACCAGAAATCTTAACTTCTTGCAGGCAAAGAAAATCTAAATTCCCAAGTCTATGATGGGTATCCCGGACATAGAATTTTTTGGGGAGGTCTATAAGACTTGAAACATTCCAAGAGTGGAAGTTCATGAAAAATCTTCCATATCATCCTTGTTCTCAAGAGAGGAGTAACTATTCTACAAGAAGGTAGAAACCAGGTGAAAGTTAGACGAGAAATCTCTGGACTTACAGCCTGCCGTTTGACCCTTGATATCTCCGCACGTCTAGGAGGATAGTGAGAATGCCTTTTTGCTAGTGGTACTATGGAAGAGACTACAAGAGGAGAATTAGCCCCATCCAAGGATGAGGTCCTGGCAGCTACCTTAATCCCCTGCGAGCCAGCAAGGTTTGAAACCTGCGAAACCTAAATCGGTGCAACAGAAGCCGTTGGCATCTCCATGCTAGCAGATGCTAACACTTCGATGGAAGAAGGAGGAATCGCGGTTACGACTACATAGGATGGCTTGGGGGCCAAAGGATTCAAGGTAGGCTTGCCTTTGCACCCAACAGTAACCCATTCCTCTTTTTTTCCTTCGACCTGCTTGACAGGCGTCGCTTTAGGCTAGGATTTTACCCTAGGCATGGCCAAAGGGCAGTCCCTGATCTTGTGTTCCGTAGACTAGCACCTATAATAGGTGTTAGGTAGGTTCAAGTAAAGCACCTTATGTGCGAAGGTTTGAGCGCCAATTTGGATTTCCACCGAATCCTTGAGATCTTTAGAAAGATCAACTTCAATGCAAACACGCCACTGAGGGCGAGCATTAAAAAATTTCTCTAGCTCCTTGGTAACAACTTTGCCAAGGGCTTGGGTAATAGACTCAATAAAAGGCCAATAGGGCAAGGGTAGACCTGGGAATTCGACCCAAACAGGAACCCTATTTTCTCAATTTAATTAGCATTTATATAGATAAAGAAAAACTTATGGGTGCATCACATACATCCCAAGTGAAGTCAACAAATATATATTTTATGTAGATTTTTTTAACTAAGTGATCTAGTAAACTCAAAATAAAAACATTCACAAATATTTGTCAAAAAATGATATAATCACTTACAAAATTCCACTTCCTAACAATAAAACTACAGTTTTCTACAAAAGTAGTTAACATTTTCATTTTTGGGACCTTTTGAAACAAATGAAACCAAAATGTATCTATATAATTTATCAACAGACACATATACTAAGAAGAGAAATTATTACAAACTGGGTGTTGGCCCTTATGTATTACAAATATCTACAATGTATCATATTTTCCAAGATTTCTACCTCTGTTGTAAGGCATGTGATGTAATGTGCTTGTGATGTAATTCTTATTATCACTATCTACATAACTAATATTCAAATTAATTGGAAACAATGTTGGACCACTAATTGCGAGGAATAATAATTAACAGCAACCAAAACTTTGACTATATTAGTCAAGCAGCAATAATCAATATGATGACTTATTAGCTTTACTGATTGGTGCAATAAGAGTCACAACTCTCAATTGAACAAACAATCATCAACGTGAAAGACAAAAATAAAAAATAGCTTGAAATCATCCCCAATATGAACCCCAAGAAGGACTTGTCATAAAGTATCTTTTAATTTGTGATGCTCCTAAAGACTTTAATTATTTTTGATATAGCACTCTAAGAAATACTTTTAGATTAACAAGAGTAACAACGCGTATTAATTTTACCTCAACACAGTTATAGTTATGGATGAGAGAGCCATACTTGTATTCTTCAATTCCCCTTGAACTAAAATAGTTATTTTGAGAAAAAACCCAAGTCTTTATTTTTAGAAATAACTTAGTATACAAAATTATAATAAAGAGTTTGTCTTTAATTTGCAAAACTTTTTTCCACCTCAATAGAAAAGAAGCCCTCAAACAATAGGAGCAGAAAAGAAAGAGACTGGCATAATAGAGAACTTACCACAATGTAACCACAGTAAGGAGAAGAACACAAAGAGTTACAAACATTCTCCTTCATAAACCAAATCTCCACCTCTATAAGAGATGATTCCACCTCCATAAGAACCGTAAAAGAAAAATAATCAAACTAAATGTGTGAAACCTTCACCATGGCTAATAGAACACACCTCACCTCATCAAAGAAAAGAACAACCTAATAGTCTACTTGGAAATCAACCAAAAACAAAATATTCTACATGGACTTCAACCCAAAACAGCCATTGATCAAGATGAGCACCTAAAAACTCTCAGTAAACAAGACCATCAAGACCATCAACCCTTATGGATACAAAATATACTCTAAATATAAAAATAAAAATAGTTCCAAAAGTTTTGGATAGTTCTATCACAAACCAACCCCAATAGGCCAAAAAATATTGCATTGCATATGGAGATAGATACCCTTTTTAGGCTCATAACAAGGAGAAGAGTTGAAAACCAACAAGCATTTCTCAAGCCCCACCAAGTGCTGGAGCATCACATTCCCATCAACAAAAATAAATTTAGGAAAAGATTTCACAAACAATATGTCACCAAAGTCACAAATGTAGAAATAAGTTAACCT
Source organism: Cupressus sempervirens (assembly GCA_028749045.1). Classification (NCBI taxonomy): domain Eukaryota; kingdom Viridiplantae; phylum Streptophyta; class Pinopsida; order Cupressales; family Cupressaceae; genus Cupressus; species Cupressus sempervirens. Next base: position 575,189,815 of record CM053791.1, read on the forward strand.
AGTGCGCTACTGCACGAAAAATATATATTGTATTTACTTGAAGATCGCATTACACTACATAAACTTGAACAAACATACACCATTACAAATTTTTTTTTGAACAACCTCTACCAACTTAGAGCTGGATTCAACTAGGAGTGGGTACTAGTTATGTCATGTCCCCTTTTCAAATAATTAAAAAATAATAATCTTTGCTAAGACAGGCAGGCCCAAGAAAGTGAAGTTTCGGAAAAAGGGAGTTAATCTTTGGAAACCGTTGGACTAATAAATGATAATTATTATTAAAATATGTTTCATTAACCTCTCTTGGACGTGAGTTACAGTTATGCCCTTTTTAAAGAGGTTTGGAGGCATTTTGGGGGGATTCCAGACTTGATTTTCACTCATTCTTTGTTATTCTTCAGAGGCTGCCAAACCTGTGGAGAAGGAGACCCAAGAACGGGAGTTTGCAGGTTTCCAGGGAGACCCAAGAACGGGAGTTTGCAGGTTTCCAGGAAGGCTAAGGATGGGAGTTTGAAGCCATTCCATGTGCATGCTCATACAGAGTTTGCCTTTGTGCTGAACAGTGCAGATTTGTGAGTTTCCGGGTGTATTTTTGTAAGAGTTTGGTGTTTCCGGTTGAGTATTTCATATCAGTTTTGGTTGCTGCTGTATTTTATACTTTAAGCTGTTAAAATAGAGCTGAATATATATATTGGGATGTGATTAAACTTCTGAGATAGATTATTAGTGTTCTTGTGGTGTTTCCGAGCATATTTTGTGCTATTTCGGGAGCCCGATGAGCATAGTTTTGGTCCTACATTTCGAGCTGTTGTGTAAAGGCTATACGGATCTGGAAATATCAATTTGTAGGCTGTTATGCTGCTGAAAGTTCTGTAAAAATTTCCATTTTCAGATTCATTAATAATTTGTGAAGTTGTGAAGCTTTTAGCACTATTTTCAACATACCCGATTTGGGGTTTCTTAAGGAATTTGGTGGATCTTTGTGATAGCAATTGTTTGATTTTAAAGATCTGATTAGAGGTTGGAAATATCATGAAAAATCAGAAAAGGGACATTTCAGTGGTATCAGAGCCATGATCTTGCCAGCCTAAGGGTTTGTAGAAGTTGCAGGTCAGTTTTGACAACTACCCAGATCTTGCATTTCAGTTTTTAGAACTACCCAAATCTTGCATGCCATAATTTATGGTTGCATGTTGCTTATAATCAGATGCATGTCAAAATTTATGGTTGCATGCTACTTCAAATCATTTTCATGTTAGTTCTTGGTGAATTTGGTGGTTGTAAAAGTTTGCATTTCAGTTTTGACAAGTACCCAGATCTTGCATGTCAGTTTTGACAACTACCCAGATCTTGCATGTCATAATTTGGTGGTTGCATGTTGCTTCTAATTAGTTTCATGTCAAAATCTATGGTTTCATGCTACTTCCAATCATTTGCATGTTAGTTTTTGGTGAATTTGGTGGTTGTAGAAGTTTGCATGTCAGTTTTGACAACTACCCAGATCTTGCATGTCAGTTTTGACAACTACCCAGATCTTGCATGTCATAATTTGGTGGTTGCATGTGTACTTCTAATCAGTTGTGTGTCCAAATCTATGGTTGCATGCTACTTCTAATCATTTGCATGTTAGTTCTTGGTGTTTGAAGAAGTTATATCCTATTGGGGTTACACTCTATTTTATCCAGAATGGATAGGTATAGTACAGAGTCTCGGAGGGAACGATCTTGGACAATTAATAGCCAGGGTCAAAATAGTAGAAAGGATGGTTATTTAGACATTCGAGATAAACTTATGAAAATAAGCCATGACATGTCTAAACAGTTGGTTGAGCACCACCGTATAAATGACATGTTATCTGACCCAGCTAAGGTGGATAAGTTGACTGGATTTCTATTTGGCAGATTTTCTCACAGGACAGATGACACAATTTCCAAGAACTTGCATGAGGAGTTTGAGAAACTAGCTGATAGCCAGGTAGAGGTCTCAGATTCTACTCTGCCACAGGAGGTGGTGGGAAAGGATATTACATAGATTGATAGTAACGGTCAACTTGATACTCAAATTGAGACAATTGTTTACAGGTTGTCAAAGGTTGATGCCACAGGTATTCAGGATGGTATAGTTACAACAGGCAGTGACTACAGTGTAGTGGGTTCAGATGATGATTATGAGGATGTTGTTGTGCAGGATGGTGAGATACCTAGTAGAGATGAGCAGACATTGAGAATTCATGAATTTGCTGAGAAAGAGTACCAGGCGCAGTTAGATGCTTCATCACATGAGGTTGAGGCAGGTAGTACTTCACATGATTTATCCCGCCAGCTGAAGGTGAGTGAAGATAGTATTGTGACTTCATTACCTTATCATGACAGGTATGTGGAGTTAGTTGGTATTGGTCATATTACTCAGGTGAGGAGTTTGCTTGAGTTACCAATTGATTCTAGTTTACGGATATGGACACGAGATTGTTATATTGGTGTTTGGGATTCAGTTGACTGGAGATCTTTAACACTTTTTGGTCGCAGTGTTTGTTTGGGTGCTATCATGGATTTGATTACCAGATTACACGGTGTTGTCTTTTCTTGTGCCAGTATCTTGTCTGATGTTGGTATTAGTTTTTATACGCCGGTGTTGGGCTTTGTTCATATATCCAGTCGACCATACTTGCTGGAATGTGTTGATGATCTTTCATATTTGGCAGTGTGTACAGATGAGTCCCAGGATCATATTGGCATCGATGACATCCAGGAGGATGTAGTGGGCAATTTTGAAGACTTAGTTTCTTTGGGTACAGAGGAGTTGGACAGCAGTGCTACAAATTTTGATACTCTGTATGTTGATATGAGCTTTAGAGTTGATTCACAGGACATGGATGGTAATACTCTAGAGACTAGTAACTTTGAGGATACTCCTTTAGACAGTGCATCAAAGGAGGTTTGTAGGAGACAGTCAAGCCAATGCCATCATGTGTCTAATCAGTTGAGAGTTAGTGACCGAGACATTGCTATCACTTGCCAACATTTTGATGCTGCTCGTCAATTATTAGCAGTTTATGGATGGGGTTCTCCTACTAGTGATGAGCAGGAAGGAAGTTATCTTTCCTTGACAGAGATCCACTCTTTATGGGAGGCTATTCAGATTTTGAGACAGAATTATATGCAGTTGGTAGCTGATAGAGATTATCTTATGGAGTGGGGTAGTACAACATATGATGCATTGTTGGCCAAGGAAGATGAGGTGAGTGAGCTTACTGAGCAGCTTGAGGTGACTTTTGAGATTCTTGAGAGTACACAGTTGGCTTTCAAGGAGTCACAGTTTCATTTGGCTAAGGTGACCATGGAGTTAGAGCAACTACAGTCTTTATCTGATTCTATACAGTCACAAGCTATGGTGTTTGGTGATTCGAGGATGTCCATGACTGAGATTGTCAGAGACAATGGAGATGGGGATGCATCCATCCTTGATACTAACATTGGCATATCAGGTTCATTCCCACTAGAGTCAGGTTTAGTTGAGTTGGGTATTGTAGCAGATTATTGTATGCCTGACAGGGTGGTGGCCTCTAGTACTGAAGGCACAGAGACTAGAGATGTATCAAAGGTCATGTGTGATGTTGGTGAGTCGACAGTTGGCATGGTTCCTGATAGTAATACTACTCCCTTGGTGATATCTTTGGAGGTAGTAGTCAGTTCCAACATGGTTGATGATCAATTGCAGTTAGTTTCATCTGGATTACAGTCTGAGCCACTGACTGAGATTGGCGCATTCTATCGGCATTACACTGTGAGGTACGCTCATCAATTTACCTTTGATGACCATGTTGATGAGATTATGATACAGAGATGTACTTTGGTTCCTAGTGCTTATCATCAATTATGGAATAGTTTGATGCCTCGAGATGAGAGTTGTGATGGCCACGACATGGCGACAGGTTTTGTAGTTGATAGCTTGATAATACATGACTTAGAGCAGGAGTTTTGGAGTGATGCTTCAGCAAGTGTTGTTATTGATTCTACTCCTTTGGCTATGACATCTCCTGACTTAGCTAGTGATCAGTCACAGTGGGTTGTATCACTTGTTCATGGTGAGTTGTTGACTGAGGTTGGTTTTTTTAATCAACATTATATTGCAAGGTATGTACATCAGTTAACAATTGATCCTTATGCTGAGGAGTTGATGGCAGGAAAATTTGGTTTGGGTTCCATTTCTTGTTGTTTATCTTGTGATGGCTTTTCACCATCAGGGGTGCATGGGAGTTATGGTTATGAGACAGTGGCCAATGATCTACAGAGTTGTGTTGACTGCAGGAGTTGTATAGTGTGTGGATTCTCCATACTTGGTATAGTTTCATTTGAGAGCATTCACCATTGTTGCAGAGTTGGATTGTACATTCCATATAGGCCAGTGGAATGCATTGATGGTATTTACTATGTTGGTAGTCCACTTTACTTGGGTTTTGATATTCTAAGAGTTTGTGTCTCATGGGTTTTTGACTGTGGTAATGGTGATTTTGGAGTTTGGTTGAGCTATAATTGCCAGTTTGATTATGGATTCCTCTTGGTCATATTGCAGAGGATCTTGCAGGAGTCTGTGTTAATTGGTAGTAGTATAGTTCATGACTACATTTGGGATCCAGGAGGATTGATTGGTTTATTGTTCAGCCATTGCTTGAGGACAAGCAATGTTTGGGAGGGGAGGACTTGTCATGTCCCCTTTTCAAATAATTAAAAAATAATAATCTTTGCTAAGACAGGCAGGCCCAAGAAAGTGAAGTTTCGGAAAAAGGGAGTTAATCTTTGGAAACCGTTGGACTAATAAATGATAATTATTATTAAAATATGTTTCATTAACCTCTCTTGGACGTGAGTTACAGTTATGCCCTTTTTAAAGAGGTTTGGAGGCATTTTGGGGGGATTCCAGACTTGATTTTCACTCATTCTTTGTTATTCTTCAGAGGCTGCCAAACCTGTGGAGAAGGAGACCCAAGAACGGGAGTTTGCAGGTTTCCAGGGAGACCCAAGAACGAGAGTTTGCAGGTTTCTAGGAAGGCTAAGGACGGGAGTTTGAAGCCATTCCATGTGCATGCTCATACAGAGTTTGCCTTTGTGCTGAATAGTGCAGATTTGTGAGTTTCCGGGTGTATTTTTGTAAGAGTTTGGTGTTTCCGGTTGAGTATTTCATATCAGTTTTGGTTGCTGCTGTATTTTATACTTTAAGCTGTTAAAATAGAGCTGAATATATATATTGGGACGTGATTAAACTTCTGAGATAGATTATTAGTGTTCTTGTGGTGTTTCCGAGCATATTTTGTGCTATTTCGGGAGCCCGATGAGCATAGTTTTGGTCCTACATTTCGAGCTGTTGTGTAAAGGCTATACGGATCTGGAAATATCAATTTGTAGGCTGTTATGCTGCTGAAAGTTCTGTAAAAATTTCCATTTTCAGATTCATTAATAATTTGTGAAGTTGTGAAGCTTTTAGCACTATTTTCAACATACCCGATTTGGGGTTTCTTAAGGAATTTGGTGGATCTTTGTGATAGCAATTGTTTGATTTTAAAGATCTGATTAGAGGTTGGAAATATCATGAAAAATCAGAAAAGGGACATTTCAAGTTATCATTACATTGTATTTATAATCAATGTTAGAAGACCAGCATTGAAGCCTTGGTCTATGCGGTAGATGAAAAGATAAGTATAAAATATATGTCAGCTAGGTCCAAATCAGACTTGTTAGATTGGCCTGTAGTGTCCACATGTTGAAATAAATATATTCCAACAACAAGATACCCCAACAAAAGCACCACTAATTGTGACTTCAATTTTTTTTCCCAAGGTTTCCCCCAAAAGGAAGCACAACCATGCTAGTAAAATATCAAATCAAATCACCATTTTTTAGCAGAGAGATGTATGACCAAGGAAAAAAGATGCCCCATAAAACTATGAACACCAAGAGTCCAGTGCATCTTGACCAACATTAACTAGATGAAATATGTTTAACCACCTTTCACTACCATTTACTATAGAACTAGTGACAACAATATGGGAGCCACAATAAAGCCTCCCATGAAAAGATTTCCAACACAAGCCTCCCTTCACATAAAATGATAGGAGAGTCATAAAAGAAGTTTCCATTGAGCAGTGATAACTGACAATAATCACAAAATAGTTTCTCTTAAAACAAACAACCCCTTGAAGCCAAAGCCAATTTAATGTTCACCAGCATCTGTCATAAACACTCTTTGACAACAAAAAATCCCTTTCTAGGGTTGGGCACAAACTGACTTCCATTAGAAGAGCTGCTAGCAATAGAAGGTTGTAAAACCCTAACCTTGCAAACAAAGAAACCACACCAAAAAAGAAAAGACTGCATCAGAAACAAAAGATCAAATGAAAATGCGACCTATATGTTGTGTATAAATGTAGCTAGAACAGAAATTATTTAACACTCAAAACAATCAATAGAACTTCATAGAAACAAATATCCAAAAGAAGTTTGAAATCTCAACATTCAACACAGAAAGGAAGATAGAGGAAGATAGACCAGAGACTCTACACATAGAACATATATAAACATCTAAGATAAAGTTAGGGAGAGCCATTAGCCAAATGATATGTTTATCTGATACAATGTGCAATATGTGGAAAAGTTTATTATCTTATCTTTGAATAATAAGACATTAGATTGTTAATGTGATTGTGACAAATTTAAAACATTCATTCAGGACTTTATGGAAAACTAATGATAGCATACTCTCTTTTGTATATCGACAGGACACAATTACTAAAGTGATCAATTAAATCATCAAAATACATATCATAATCGGTCAAAACTGGTGTAATTTATTCTAATGGGAAACAATCACAGACAATGAATTATTATTACTCTTAGTACTGTTATCATCTGGTCTAGTCAATTTTTTTAATCATTTATTTTAATGAGAAACAATCACTGACAATGAATTATTATTATTCTCAGCACTAATAGCATCTGGTCTGTGTAAGTTCTTTTAATCTTTTTGTTCGATATAGTAAAATATTTTACAATCCTACATCGAAGATCTTGTATGATTAGATAAACAGAATTGTGAATGAATTAGATAAACATTATTGTTAAAGAATCCGAATCAAGAAAAGTAAATTAGAACACTCATTTTCTTGATACAAATATGAAATGTTTCCCATATAAAACACATGCTGGAAGAAAATTTAACATAAAATGGTTAATCGGGTTTTATTGTCACTGATATAGCATTTTCATGAAACCTCTTAACCTCCTTTCAACGTCTACAGAAAATCTCTTCAAATGTTTTGAAGGTAGGTTTATTTGGCTGTATATAACCTCACAACACATTTTCTCTAGAGCAATATTCCAAGAAAGTAATAGCCAATACCCTATAAATCGTCTAGAACAACAGATTCAGAAAGTCTAAGTGCATGGGCAAAAGCTCGGTGACATGGATAGCCATTTTCTGGCTGTCAACATAAATGGGTAATCTTCTGCTGACCATTTTTTCAGTTTCAAACTATCAAAACCTAAGCAAATTATATAGCTGGCATGACCCTTGCTTTCTTGAATTCCTCAAATACAATCCTCGTCGACAGAAGTTACTCTAGAAAACAAATTTTTGGGCGACACAACTGCTTCATATTTAAATCTCAAGTTCCCATCAAGCTCAACAAGCTTATTAAAAATGAAAGCACCTGTACGTGGTGGCTCACCTTTACAAACCAATATAATTTTTACCCCGGTCATAAAAATTCCAAAGGACTCGTGCCATATACCTTGCGTCCCCACTGGAATCGAAAAATTCTTGATAATGCCATCTCCATTCAAATCAATCACAAACGCATCATCCCCATTTTTAGAAACCCAATAGATCAGCATCAAAATATTTGGAGAGAAGCTAAGTGTCATAAATCTGAGAATCGCTCCTTCCAAGGGAGCATCTCTTTTTTCCCATCTCTTCTCGGCAGATTTATAAATCAAAAAAATAAATTTCTTATTTCTGGCATGGTAAAGAACACCTGTTATCAGAATCACCTCAAAAAAAAAAAATTCTTGGGATCACAGTTTTGATGTATTGTCACACCATCATCTTCATCAAATTTTATGTAATGTGAAAGCTTGAATCTTCTAGTCACATTTACATCTTCAAGATAATAGGACTGCATAGTCAAGGGATTAACCACTAGAAGGGTTTCATTTATCTTACAACTATACACCAAGAGTCCCCCATATCCCGCTCTGGAACCCATTGTGAGTCATGGTCTCTCCACTCTTCCTTAAATATATTCTTGTACCTTATCTTTCTACTCACATCATAGATAACAATCCCATTAGAAGACTTGCTATCTTTATCATAAAAATCCATTACCAACCCACTTTTGCGCATTGCTCTGCTCCCAGAGATTGTGAACGGAAATAGATTTTGAAATAGTACTTTGCCATGAAGTAGAAAGTATTTGCATTTGGAATAGTTTATGAAGAGGAAGCTTGCAAAATATCATGGTTAAGATTTCTTCTGGAACATCACCTGAAAAAATGATCCTTCAATCTCTTCTACTCTTTTGTTTGATCCAGAATCATCTTCCTTTTGTGCAACCATTAATTCACCTATACAATATGGATATTTTGTTGAATCTAAGCAATCCATGTCACTCTCTTCACAATTGTCATCACTATCTTTATTGAAAATATCATCCCAATAGACTTTCGTCCACTTAACATTGTGGATGTCTCCCTTGGAAGCCGTAATGGTTGTGAAGTATGCCTAACAAAATTTGTGATGGATTTTTATAGAGGTCATTGGCTAAACCATTTTAGGTAAAGATAAAACCTTGTGAGGTAATTTTATAGAACTCCTCGCTAAATCATTTTAGGTTGTAGGTAGAGATATGACCAAATTCCTGAGGGGCACAAACCCAATTTCAATCAATGTTTTTAGCAATCTTTATATGTAGATTTTCATTTGGTATATTTTTTACTGGTGATGCTTATAAAAGGTAACACATTATGTAGTGAAATGATACTTAATTTAACATTTGATTGTAATGGTATACAATTTTGATTTGGTAATTTAGTTTAATTTTAAGTATTCATCATTTTTATATACGGAAAGATAGTTTATATTTTGGAAAAACGGATTATATTCTTAAGATGAATCTATTATAATATTATAAGTGGGCTTTACTACAAAGAATTATGTTAAGAGACATGTCATATTTTAGGCCTTATTGTGTAGATGTTTGTAATAAAAAAATTGGGGAAGTATTGTTTTAAAAATATTTCAGTATAATGGTATTAAATTTAACATTAATATATATGATACATTTTATATTTAAATTTTTTAAAAAAATTATTATTATTTATTTTACTCTTAAATATTTTCTTTATTTAAATATATAATGTGGCTATTTCTTTAAAATGTATTTAAAAACAATTAAAGCCTCGATGTCATATAAAATTTAATTTAATTTTCTAAAGAGTAAATATTGAACTACAGTTAGGGTTTTCAATTTACTTACTTAGTTAATAACTCATATGGTATACTATCCAATAAGGATATAATTACTGTTCAATTTAGCTTAGTGGATTTAATTAGGTTTAAGGAAAAGGTTTGATTTTGTTTTAGCTTTCCCCACCCATCTCACTTGTCTCTCTTGCCCAACCCTTCTCTCCTCTCTCTCTACGCTATAATTAGCATATCTTTCTATCCCTCTCTTTCTAGCTCTCCCTAGTTGGTTTCTTTCAGTCTCTCATGCACCCTAATTTAGGAATCATCTCATGCTTATCCCCTTTGTCAACCCCATGTGGAAATACTGATGCAGATTGGGCTAGAAATGTTGATGACAAAAGAGAACTATTGGTGTAGCCTTCTTTTTAGGAGAAATAATGATTACATGGTTAAACTTTCCTTTAAACATTGAAAAAAATGATAGGTGGTTTACCTTTAAACTTTCCTTTACCTTTGTGAAATCTCTTACTAGAAGTGCTTCAAGTTGCTCTACATCTTCCTCATCTATATCACTATCACTATATACATATTTTTTCATTTTTTTGCTTCTCCTTCCTACCAAGTTCCTTCAATGATATTTTAGCTTTAAAATCAAATTCTATATTTTCAAGATTATAATAATCAAAGTTAGATAGCTCAAAAGAAATGAGCCAACCTACCAGACCTTCAAGACTTAGAGAATTCCTTGGTATACATCGCAGTTCTTGTACTATAGAAACTCTAATAGCATATATAGGCATTATTGTTCTTAAAACTTTTCTTAGTACTGTATCATCATCTATTATACCAATAGCTCCTCGTATTGCATTGACACCATCTTTTATCCTCGAACAATATTGAACAATATTTTTACCTTCTTGCATTCTCATATCACCAAACTTACCTCTGAGACTCTGGGATTTGGATCTTAGAACATTTTTATCACCTCCATAGATAGTATGTAGAACATACCACATTTTCTTTATACTGTGGAGAATTTTTATATCATCAAACTCAGGATAGCTTAGGCCAAAGGCAATCTCCAACATTTTCTGGTTGTGTTACTTCTTTTTTGGATCTTTTACAGTTAGGGCTCTAGTAGGATCAACATGCTCAATAGTAATTGTAGATTGTGCATGATCTCCAACACCTCCTAGGTCTAACTTCATTAGACTTTTCCATGCAAAAAAATTATCTCTATTAAGCTTGGGTACTTCTCTTTTTGACATCTTGATCTTTGTGCTTCTAGTAGCTTTAAACTAGTCCTCCTAAGTAGATGGCTCTGATACCAATTGTTGAAATTCTTTAGAATAACTAACAGGGGGGGTGGGCAGGGGCGGCAGGTGAATCAGTTATCTAAGGTCTTGATGTATAAATAAAAAATTTCATAGCTTAGTTAACCCATATCCAAAAAACAATTTCAACATGCATGCACCCATTAGATTATGCAATCATTCAAACTTGTAGGTTACTGTCAAATTAATTTGTAGAAATGTAAACATTAAACATAATAGATTCAATAACACATTTGACATAATGATTTAACATGGAGACCCAATTTGGGAAAACCACTAGTAACATGCTACACATTCTCACTCTTCTAAAGCGATGCCCTATGAAAGGCCAACCCTATTAAATGTTACAATACACATTGTTAAACGTGACCTAGTTAAAGGATTTCAATCACCCTATTAAGAGTGAGCCTTGTTAGAGGATTTGAAACCATTCACTTGGAATGTCATCTGATTAATTGATTTACAAATAATGGTTAGGTCAAGCTTGATCCAAAGGATTTACCCTAGACTAATACAATTATTAGAGAGTAACATTAAGGCTTGATTTGATAAAAATTTACAATTCCATTTGCAGATTACAAATCTATATTTTAGTCCTCCATTCGGCTTGGCTTTCACACACTTTAGCTCTGATAGCTTATTTACCCTTCAAGCATTCATACCCTTAAGCCTTCTTGGTTTTCTTTCCAATGTAGACTCTTTGTCTTCTTTAGGTTCTTACACATTAGAAACCTAACTTCTAACTAGCTATCTTTATAAATAAATAATTAAGATATTTTGTCATTCATCCTCTATCGTCCAATTTAGGGTTAGGATAGATTAGCTAGGATTCAATGAATCTACCCCTTATTTCATTCCCTATTAGAAACTTCTCCTTCATTTCTCTTTGAATTCACCTAAAATGGTTTACCATGAATTTGGTGTTAGCAGCTCATCAATCTTATCTTCCACATGGTTCACATAATCCAAGAAATCAAACTTGTCAGCCTAGATTCATTGAATTCTCAATCTTTCTCATAATAGTGACACTCGACATTAACTGCTTCGAATGCTCAATGCATACTACATTGCTTGAAATCCACTATAAAATCACTCAGCATGAGCTAAACTTTACTAGTGCTCATCATCAACTAAACTTTACTCAGCACCAATTGTTTCACTTAGCTTACGTGTAAATGCACAAAGTTGGGTCACAATTCTATAGAATTCAAATCCATGGAATGAGACCTCTTAGAGATGGGCACTCAAATTTAAAATATGGGCACCTATTTTTGGCTCAAGTATCGGACCCTAAATTTTAAAAATGAGCACCCGTTTTTAAACAATTGGGTACCCATTTTTTATTTTCAAAAACTGGGTACCCATTTTTTATTTTCAAAAAATGGGTACCCTTTTTTGGAAAAATAAAAAATATTAATTTTTTAGAAATAGGTACCTATTTTTTACAAGTAGAAAATGGGTACCTATATCTTAAAAATTCAATTTTTAAAAATTTTTGGGGATATTTTAAATGCTACTTTTAACTTTTCAAAATGGGTACCCATTTTTGGAATTTCAAATAATGGGTGCCCGTTTCTTACAACATGAGCCAGGATTTTTTTTCTTGCCTTGGTGAGACCAAGCCTATGCCTTGGCCTCTCAAGATTTTGCTAAGGCATTGAATTGACAAATTCATGCCTTTCCATAATTTTTAGAGGGTCTTTTTGATCAAATTATTTTATGAAACAAAAACCCATTAGAGCACTCGTTGTCCTGATTTCAAACATATAAATTTTATAGTGCTATGATTTTATTTACTATTTTTGTATTATTTTTTAATCGAAGGTGGTACCTAAATGTAGAATACCAATGTTCACTAAAAATTTAACAACTATTATATTTTATGAGTTTTCTTAAATTAATTTATATGTCTACATTCAATTCTTTTGATGTTAATAAAAAAAATAAAATTTGAAAAAGTAAAATTTTGATCAAATTATGGTGTCCATACATGAGAGGTTTTAAAATTGACCTTTATAGACAATTAATAATTAATAATAATAAAATTATTCAATAAAAACTAAAGAAAAAATATTATCATCAATCTTTGGTCTGTTAGGTAACTTCGTTTAAAAGGATTTACAAAAAAAATATTTATTTGTTTCAAATTATAGTGTCCATATAGGACATTGGTATGGTCCTAAAATATGCATTTTGAAAAAGTGGATTTTAAAGATCTATACCAAAAAAATATCTATCATATGAGTACACAAATTAATTACATATCCAAAAAGTAGATTCTAAAGATTACAATTTTTATTTGTGAATTTTTTCTATATTCAATCTCTAAATGTGTCAAATTTTGACATCAATTGACAAGAAATTTCAAAAGTAGGAAAAAGACTTCCACTTTTTTCCCAAAAGTGAGACCCAACTTCTTACACTTACCCTTACACTAAAATTGACTTTTCTTAGCTCCAACTGATTTTCTACTTGGCTTGCACTAACTTTGCTTGGCACCTATTGTTCGCTCCGTCAAACTTGGCAAACAAACTGGTTTAACTTGTTCGTTTAAACTTAACCAGTGTAACAAACCTTTGCAACCTTAAGTAGATTATCAATGCACTATAATATCACTATATTAGCTCATTCTTGTACTCTTTTTCCTTTTCCATATCATAACTAAACCTTTCTTCTAGGACCTATTGTTACACCATTTTGATCAAATCCTCTTCATCAATTATCTGCAAATAGTAGATTAACCATCAGTGACAAAAAAAATGATTGAAACATATTTATCATACTTGTATCAATATGTTTTCAACACTAAATGGTATCATTCAATAGTAATTTTTTTAATCCCTTTAGAGAAGGCCACTCTATAGAAGTTTCATGGAGTTATAAGGTCTAGATGATCTTTGTTGAAAATACTCTAACAAAGTCACATGTAGAGTTGTGTATGTAACGTTTAACAAGGTAGGCTCCTACTAGAGCTCACTTCAGAAGAGTAAAAATTTTGGGTTTTTGGTTCCTAGATGGTGTTTCCCTTCATATGGTTTCCATGTTAAATACTTGTGTCAAAATTGCATGGATGTTTATTGTATTGCATATTATTCTCATGTTTATGGCTTATTGTTGATACTTTGTAAAGACTAGTAAATACTAGAAAGTTAACTCAATTATTCGGTAAATGAAGAAAATAAAGTTGAGAGTTTATTAAAAATTATTTTATCAGTTTGATCTTAATGTCTGATATGATTACCGAGCTAATGAACTAAAAGTACATAACATTATGATTCTGAAAAATTATTTTGAAAGGATCTATAAGATAACTAACTCACACCTCCCCACTCAATTATCTATCTAACAAATATTCTCATTCACATCACAAACTTGTGTCACCCTTTTATCAAGTAAAAGGCTAACAAAAGTATAATTGTTCACCTTCAATGCCATAAAACTAGTATTATTATTCAGAATTTGAATATGAAGTAAGCTAATGAAATGTGTTAAAATGGATGAAGTTTAGGATTATAATTTTTAAAAATTATTTGGAATAATAAATTATACATTTTCTTATTTTTTAATGACAACTTTTAAGTTTCTGAAAAACACTGGAAATTAGGGGTCTAGTTCCCACAACAAAACTATATCGATGAAAACTTATTTCCCATTGATCTCAAATTATGTTATAGATAACATATGTAGCTATAAAAACCCAAAAATTAAAATTATCTTTAGACCTATATTTTCTCTTTTATAACGATTCAATTTTCAACACACCTACAATCGTTATATATTTTTAAAAAATTTCAATATGATTTAATATTTGTTTCTTTCTGAAAATCAACATCTTCTTGAATGTTAAAATATGTACTTGTAGAATTTTTTTAGTTACTATATATTATATCTAATTAAAATAGTATGAAATCTATATGGGAGTGTTCTCAACTTTGAGCTCTATAAAATAGTGTTTATATGTTATTAAAAAATATCATATAAAATAATAAGAGATATTGAATCATTGGTTTTCTGAAATAATTTTATTTCTTTAGTAATTAGGTACAAACTAGTGTAAAACATGCATTTAATACACATTTCTAATTGGAAAAGTATGATTTTGGATATAACTTAGCTAGAAAAAATTTAATAAGATCATATGTTTGAACATAATTGATTTTTAGATAGAAATACTCAAATTTAGTCATTCTAATAAGTTAACCTGAAAGGTGACACAACTTTGTACTTTTACTCATGTGTCCTTGTGAGCTTTGGCTATTATATACTTAGCATCTACACTTGATGTTTACTTATTTATTGAATAGGTAGAAAGTATATATTCACCTTGAGTTTAGGATATGAGTGTGTACCTATATCACTAGAAATGGCACTAGGAGATAGTGACTTTGGATGTTCATGTTGAGAAAATGTTATCTAGTATGGGAAACCTATCTATCTAATTATTATTAAATTAACCCTCCAATATTTGGTAAATTTATATTCATAATACATTATATGGTTAGACTCATTGGTGTGTCTATGCATTTAGGATTTAATGGTTGTCATGGAAAATGTTATTAAAATGCTAGTTTATATGAATGGGGGAAATTGCATTATTTTATTTTATTTAGTTTTTTTACTAGCTAATTTGTTGTAGTTGAATTCCAATCACATTGAATTTCCTAATTTCATTTTGGAAAATTGGTCAACTAGTTTGATAAGCAATTAATGTTATGATTTGTAGGTCACCTTCATAATGTTCTTATATTGGTAAAGTGAGTTTTAATTCTTACTGTTCACATTTTATTTTATGGTTTTGGAGAATATCCTTCAAAACCATCTTTGCATATTCTAGTGTTTTATTCATTGGGAGACATTGGCTCACTAGGTCATCACTAGTTTGGTCTTATTGGATTTGTAATGGGGATCTCATTCTTTATTGAGTGTTTCATTGTATTCAATAGATAATCCTTTTTGTGATTGCTCTTCGTGTTTTGGATCTTTTGTTGAGGTAGAAATTTTTTTATTTCATTTATTTTATCCCATTTTAGCTTCTATTTTTTATTGCTAGGAGGTTGAGAACTAGTGTTACCCTCTATTTTTGTGTGCTACTTTGGCCCGATGGATGGGAACAAATATTTTATTATGTATTTGATTTTAATTTTAAAATTTTGATTGTATTTTTATGCTTGAAATTACATGTGAGCTTGCAGCTAAATTTTTGTTTTATTTTTGGATGTTTGATCTCACTTGGGAGGCAGGTTTTAAATTTTGTTGGATTCCAACATGTTCATTTTTTGATAATTTTTTGTGTCACGTTAAAATATATCTTCCAATTTTTTTGGCATTATTTTTCTTCATGGATTTATAAGGTATGTTAGGTTTCCAATTTATTCTCAATTGTACTTTGTGGTAATTGGGATTCATGTCAAATCTCTATCTTGGCAAGGTTCTTGGTTGAGTGAGTTTTACACTTGGATGTTTTGTTGTGTTTCTCATACCTAACCCTTGATTTGGTCTTACTTAATTATTTCATGGAGTTGGTTGTACCCACCCATGATTATGTGTGTGTGTGGTGAAATATTGTGAGGCAAAAACTACTAGATTTAGGTCAGTTGAGTGGTTGTTCATTTGAGGGTTTAGTTTTGAACGTGCAATGCCTACAACCACCCATCATGTGGTGAGCACACCTGTATATAGGGTATACATGTCAAATGGCTTAGTTTATGTACCATGACCTAAAACTAATTGAAAGGGTAATGTGAAGAGGCCATAACAGGTGAAAACCAAAATGAACACTTGGGTAATAAAACTTAATGAAAGATAAGATTATTGAACACCTTGCCTCTTAGGGAGTTGGACTAAATATACAATATCTTACATCTCAAGGCACTTAGAAAAAAGATATATTTTGAGTTTGATCTCATATGGGTGTCAAAATTATGAAGGCTTAATGGTACTTGCGCTACTTGAGACAAGTAATAAAACTCCATTAGAGTCCCTACATAGCTAGGTCCTATAACATGTCTAGCTAGTGACTTGTCATATTACATTAGTGATTAGCCCCCTGAATTTTCTCTCTTTGATCTTTAAGATCATTGTAACCTGCAATGACAAGTCATGGTAAATGAGTCTACATCGAGACTGAGTAAGAAACTTGCACTTTCCTTCAAATACATCATTATTTCTCAATTTCCAAATAGACCAAAGCAATAGAGAAAAAAGAATACACCAAAATAAATTGTAAGCTTTGTAGCTATGCACACTTGTCCCAAAAACTAGGTTTTCAATATCAAAATTAGATAGAGGATTGATTCAAAAGATGGCCCAAACTTATATGAAAAAAGGCCATTCCAAGAATGCATGAAATACACATTCATTCTAGTGACAAACTTTACATAGATTGGGTTCTCCTAAGGATTTTTTTAAAGGGATCTTAGGGAGAAGAAATTTCCAAATGAAGCAAGAGAGTTTTAGTTGAATAAGTCTCTTCCATATATTAGTAAACCATTTCTTCCAATAAACAATAGAGCAGTTTAGATGCTAGATAGAGTTACAATGAATAAAGATGCAATCATTATGAGTAAGAAAGGAGTACAATAGTTAAGATTTGACCTTAGTTAATGTCTAGGAATCAGGCCAGGTTAAATCCATTGAGCAATTATCACTAGTGCATTTCACCCTAAATCGCGACCAAAAATTGTGACCAAGTTTTTTAAATGGGTTTGTTGGTCACGTTATAAAGAAAATTTTTGTTTTTTTTTTAATAACATGCCCGTGTTGGTCACAATTGTGACAAATTAATTTTGTCGGAATTGCGACACACACGGCAACATAAAACGAAAAAAAAAGGGTAAAAATGTAATTTACATTTCATTTGGCGAAGCTGTGAGTCCGGTCTCCATCAAAATTGGCGCGAGGGAAGCTGCAAGTCCGGTCTCCATCAACATTGGCGTGAGGGAAGCCAAAAAGTTCAGTCTCCATCAACATTGGTTTGAGGGAAGCAAAAAAGTTCGGTCTCCATTGAAAAGGGCACAAGGGCAAGTCTTCTATAGATCATTGACGGGTGCACTTTATTGTAGAACATTGTAATAAAACTTTGTTGCGACTTATTGCTATGATTGTAGACTTCCATTTGTGCTTTCTTGAATGTCATCACCCTTTTGTTTTAGCTCTTGTTCTTGCCACCTCCTTCATGCTCCGATCACATGGTATTTTAAAGTTTTTTTTGGGGTTTTTTTTTCCACTTTTTATGATATGCAGTGTACCATCTCATTAGATTCTTCACTCACACTATGCGACTTTCCATGAACTATCTATTTGGATTATGTTCATGATCTCAACTATTAGGGGAAACTCTGCACACTCTGTCTTCTCTTGACTGTGTAGGGTTGTAGAATTTTGAATGCTTTTGATCTCCTTAGGGCTTGAAGAGCCTTATCTTTATTAGGTCTTCTTCCTTTGAAATAGATGTCATCTGAATTGACACTGAGTTTCTTATCAAATGCAATTGGCTACTTTGCATAATTCACACTAATAGAAACATCAACACCAACTACTTGTTACTCTACAAGGAAAAATTGACCGTCTTCTGTACCCCTTTCACAACTTTCATGCAATCTTTTCTGTCTGTTACAAAGTGCACTCCACATTTAATGATTCGTCTTGATAGAAGTCCTCTCCTTGGAAGATAAAAAGCTTTTTCATTCTTGAATAGGGATTGACTACTATTCTATTTATCCCAGGAATGCCATGTAAAACTCTCTGCCATATATTGACATATTCAAGCTATATTGTGTTTTTTAATGGATTTCTACCAAGCCACTACTTTAAGACTATGATCTCTTTCATCAAGATTACTTTCTAGGACAGTTACTAAACTTTTTATGTCAATACTTCAGTTAGAAAATTTCTTTCTTGTTCAGCAACACAAAATCTGCCTTGTCTTCATAATTTTGTAAAGTTCTATGATGCTCATCTTGCAAAATCAATCTTGACATTTTTAAAAATTCATTGAAACATAGTGCATATTCCTTGTTTCTTGTATCATATTTCATTATTCCACAAAGTTTTGCTCATGATCAAATCATACAATTACATAGCCTGACAGTTCCTTAAATCAAATTAGCATACATATAGAAAAAATGCACAAAGATGGCAGGTTGTGAAAGCAATCATATAGGGCTGCAACGTGAGTGACATGTATTAATCCTTGAAACCTGCCATGTGTATGAGGGCTTGGCACTACTGATAGTTGGCTAAACACATGGAGCACATTCTTTAATTCAGACACTACTTGATGAACCTCATCAGCAGTACGTTTTTTCTTTTGAAGTGTTGAAGGTGAAAACTTCTGCATGGCAACACCAACATCAAAGCGTAACATGTAATTTGAGGGTGCCAAATGTACTGCTCTTAATAATGTTCTTTTACAATCTTTCCACTATTTTGCTTCATAATGTGATCGAGCTAAATATAGTAAAATTTGGGTGTTAGTGCCAAAATAGAATTTCCTCAAAAAAATTTGATACATTTTCACTGCAAGCCCAAACTGTCCTTGTGCAAAGTAAACATGTGCTAGATTTACCCACACACCAGGCATCTAAACAAAGATGTTTCCTGTTGTAGCTTCTTGAACCTGTGTGAAAATTTCCTTTGCAATATCAAACTGACCCCTTTCGGCTAGCACAATTCCTATGCCATTTGTAGGATAGACATTTCTAGGTCTCTGAGCCAACACTTTACAATACAGTTCCCTAGTCTTATCAAGATGTATTCCCTCCACATCTGGATCCTTCTTCTCATTGCGTGAAGCTACAAAATAATTAGAGTTTCCAAGAGAAATGTCAGCATAAGCATCCTTACCATCTAACACATTTTGTGTAGTTTTAATTGTTTTTTTTGCTTTAAGCCATTCATCTATTTTCAGTTCCAGGTTGCCAAGCATGGTAATCACATTTACTGAGGTTTTATCCACCTTAAGTGCCTCCCCAATCAATTATAGGCTTAGTTGGATCTCATTTCAAGCCTGGGCCATGGCTACAAGTCATAGATATGCATCCACATAATTAGGAAACTTGAACAATATTAGCCTGTACAAAAGATTTTCTTTTTCAATGTCATGTAGCTGTTCAAATAGCCTGGCAAGATTAAATAGTATGGTATATGAAATATTTTACATATTCAACAATGGATGATCTATATTTCAAGAGATCTTTTGTAGTCAAAATAGAAGTTTAAAAATTCTTGAAAATCTAGTATAAGTTTATGTTGAAAATGGTTGTAATCTTTTAAATTGAATTCACCAAATAAAGTTATTTGAGAAGATGTTTGTAGTCAATATAGAAGTTTGAAACATAGAAAATGTTATTTGTTTTTAATTTGTTCAAATAAATCATTTTAAATAAATCTTAGGTTCAAATTTATTCAATATTTGATTTTTTTTCAAAAAAAAGAAATTGTAACCCACTTGAAGATTTTTGTGACATATGACTTCTAAATGATCCATGAGAATTTAACTTATATCTTGAAAATATTCCAGATTGATTTGATTTACATTATTACATATATAGATATATGTTTCTAGAGATATTTAGTTTATTTAAATATGTTGTTGCTTCTGATCTATCTACTATATAGGTAAAATACTAAAGGTTCACCACACAAAGAGTCTTTTTGATGAAATGATGTATTGACCAAATAAGAAGTATTACCAATGTAGGATGGAATGAATTATTTATTATATCATCCCCAAAATACCTCAATATGAGACAAGAGGTAGTTGAATCATGAACTTTCCATTGAGTTCGAAGATATTTTTAGAAAAAATATATGTATTTTTGGAGAATGGTTAACACTATAAAAGATAAGTTATCTAAATATATTATTGAATTTTTTGTTAGAAAATATCAACTAGGATAAGATTATAAATCAAGGATAACAACATGATTTGGTATCCTATTTCCAAGATAAAATAGGCTACAAAGAAAGAAAAGTGGTTCACTCATAATATTCTAAAATGCTAATTTGGGTATAAATTGTGTCTTGTTGTCTTTATGGGCTTCATTTGGCTAGTCATTAGCTGAAAATCTAGGAATATATAAAGATCAATTAAATAGGGATAATCATTTATAGTTTTTGTATGAACACATTTACACTATTTTAAATTAAATATACTAATTTTCCTTTGCATTGAGTTGCTATAATAATTTTGTTTGCTTCAAATCCATATAGTAGATTAAATAAAATGTCTCATATTTCTATACTCACAACTACTTATAGGTGAAAAAAGAACATTCAAGCATTCAAGGACTATTGTGATATTTTTTATGCAAGCTCACAATGTCCAATAGACTTTCAAACAACCAGAAAACTTCATCCCATGTATGAAAGTTTTCATTTATAAAATAGTTATTCTGTGGTATATGAAATATTTTATATATTCAACAATGAACTATCTATCATTCTCTTGTAACATTTAGCAAATAGTTTGAATACTTGACTTTCTATAATATTTTTGTTACTTGTATGGACATTTTTGAGGAGCCAAATGACACAGATGAGCTTGAAATATTTGAATACATTCCTTTTTATACGAGTGATTATGAACATATGTCAAGATAGATTGAAATATACATATATATATTTTTATCGCACACTTATGTAGTGCACACATTTAGATATGCGTAGTTACTTTTAAACATGTTAATCTAGTGTAACTTATAAAATGTCTAATATAAGTCTAGGTTGAAAATGCTTATATTTTTTTAATGGAATTTGTTAAATAAAGTTATTTCAGCAGATGTTTTTTAGTCAACATAGAAGTTTGAAACATAGAAAATGTTAGTTATTATTTTATTTGCTTCATAGAAAAATCATGAAGTCAACAAAAGGAAAATTAGGTGATAAAATTTTGTTCTTGGGTAGGGCCACAATAATGGTTCCCACTTTCCATAATGAAGAAATAAGATGGAAAGTGGGGAAGCTAAATTTTAGGGGCTTCAAATGAAGCCAAATCTTTGAATGAAGGTCCCAAGGGGCTTCACTCGAAGCCTCCATGCCAATATTGGTGTGGGGGCTTTGAATGAATCTTAGGGCTTCATTTGAATTTGCCATGCAGACCTCGTTCATACTCCTAATAACCAATTGAAAAAGCTTTTAAATCCAACATTTTTTCTTTTTTGTCCCATGGTTTCATGTATGAGTTGGTGGACTAGGGTGCTAAGAGGGAAGTCAGTAACATCATACCTTGCATCAGCATCTCCGTCTATGATGTAGGAGCACCTATTCATTGGATTTCTCATGGATACATTCATATTTTAAATTATATTTAAATAGTATTTAAAAAGCAACTCAACTTAAATAGTGTTGTCACTTTATCCCATGGCAACTCAAGTGAAACACCTTCTTCTTCTAGTCGATGGAAGAATTCCATATCCTTTAAACACATAGGAAAAACTTCAGAATTGATACTAGGGCTTTTATTGATGAATTCAACCCAAACGCCATTTCCTAATGCCTCCATGAAAGTTTGCTAAGTCAACTCTAGTTCATCACGCTCAAAATGAAGAACCCCAATTTTGTTTAACAATTCAATGGGTACATCTTCTCTGCTCTTCTTCAAAAGAGACTTTGTTGTGTTAAGAGAATCTAAGGCTGCACTGGGGTCTAATGATATCAATAACTCACCCATCTTAATAAAGGAATGAGCATCATGTGGATCTATACGAGTTGCCTTTCTTAGAATTTTCAAAGCCTTCTCTCGCTACCCTTGTTGAGCATATATATGGCCTACAGCTTTCAAGCTCTCACAGTTCTCGGGGTGAACCTCTAGAACCTTTTCAAAATTTGAGAGAGAACTCTTAAGATCTCCAAATTTCATTTAAATTGTCCCAACCCAAAGTATGGTAACACAAAATCTTGTGGCTTCTGACTTTCCTTGACTGATGCCATGTAGTAGTGGTCAGAAATTTCATAATCACCTTTGCTATGATAAGATCATGCAAGATTATAATATGAATGAGATTTCATGAGAGGGTGGTCTGTCGAAACAAGAGCTATCTCAGTTGACTATTCATTTCGATCTCCACATTGCTAATCACTTGGATCAATGCTTTTCTCTTTCTTCACAAAATAGGTTTGGTCCCAGAGTTCGGCAAGTCAAGAAAGTGAACCATTTAGATTAGTGTCTCCCCTCCCAAATGATTTCCTCAAAATAAATATAGATGGGTTTTCAAGGAGTAATCCACGTCCAACAGGAATTGGTGGTACTAGTAGTGGAACTTTAAGCCTTGTTTAGTTTTTCGTTTCTACTTCCTTAAGTAATCATTCTAAAAATTAGATGGAAGCTTGGGCTATTCTCTATACTCTTGAGAAAGCCTGTGTATCGGTCTGGAAAATGATTTTTGCAAGATGGACTATAATTCTTGTCACCATTTTGAATAGTGGAAATTTTCTAGATTGCTCTTGGAGGCTAGCCTTGGTGGCTATGCTGATGTACAATTTAATATGTTTGAGAATTAATATGAGCCTTTTTGTTAATATGATTCTAGATGTTAGGTAGTTACCTATAGATGCACCCTTATGTGTGATCTTTTTTCTTAAATCAATATAAAAAGGTGTGGCCCCTCAGGCCAGAATTTACATGGAAATGAAAAAATGTAAAATAAACATAGATATGAGATAAGAAAAATAATAAATAATGGAATAATAACAAAAGCAATAGCCATTTCTAAAGTCTACCCTTCTCATACTTTTTCACTTGCATAAGCTCAAAAGAAGAGATGCTATAAGCCCTAGAAAAGACATAGTTGTTGAACCTAGGAATTTTCATAAAACTTTTGAATGTGGAAATCATTTCTCATCATGCATCTGAAAAATAAGTCTCGCCGTAGATTTTTCTTAAAATTAGAGTCAATGAATTTAAGGCTATCAGAACAAACATGCCTACCAAATATGACACTTTGGGTTTCAACTTTGAAACTAAAAAGCATCAACCTACATTGGACAAAACAATTTAAACAAATTGAAATGGAGTACCCAAATCGGGAATTGCTAAATGTCCTAATCAACTAGTTTTTACGCTCTGCAGTAACGACCTAGTATTTATACCAATTATGCTAATTTTTGTGGAATATGTATCATAAATATTGCCTCAAATCCTTAGCCTACCCTATGGGCCCAAAACTTGTCCAGTTTGCAAGTACTAACTAGAATTCAAAATCGATATCTTGATGTATTTGATAGATCATTGTCAATTGTTTGATTTCTCTTTATTATCATTTCTTGAAGGATTGATGGGTGGATACTTAACCAATTGATGTCTTAATTATAAATATTTAAATGATTGTTTGTTAGAATGGTTGATACTTGAATAGTTGATATTTGCCTGTATAAGTGATTGATTGTTTGCTTGCTGGTCTGATTGTTTGGTTATTTTGATATTTGATTCCTAATTGATGATAGGTGGACAATTGAATGGTTTACTTTGATGGATTCAAGATTGATTATTTAACAAATGTTGATAGTGATGATTGAATGAATGCTGATTTGATATATTGGTGTGTAATGATTTCATAAATTGATTCTTGAATGAATTTCTAATTTTGTATCTAGTTGAATGAAATGACATTTGATGGTGAATTTCTATTGATCTTGCCTTTATATTTTATTTATAAAATAATTTCCACCCTTCAAAAGGAATTGATTCGCCACCCTTCATTGCTGCCTCACAGAATAATAATTTATTTCCAAATGATTTTTTGCTTCCTTCATATTCTCTTCTTATAGAATGGTCTCTCCTTTATATCTTAATCCTTCAATACTCATAACTCTTTATTGCATTTATTTTGATCATTCACTAAACTTAATTAAATTATAATTATATTACATGTTATTTTAATTTTTTATATTTTTACTTTTTATTTTTATTATTGAATGTCATGTCAAAAAGGGGACATTATAGTGAGATGCATTACAATATAGAAAAATAAGAAGAACATTATTGAAACAAACTGATACAACATTCAGATTATAAAATTAGACTGCTGCAACAACACAAATTAACCTAACAGAGAGCATAGAATACCATTCCCACAATGACAAAACATTTACCCACTGAACTACACCTCTTCTAAATAATGTAAGATGCTGATAACACATTGATACTGCCATCACACATGTCAAATTAGACTGATATACACTAAAAGCCACCCAAATCAATTGTAGTTAACATCTGGATGCACACTTATAATTGATGTCAATCAGAAAACTAAAGGTCTGGAATAGGGCATAGTGTCTGCTGATACAATAGGTACAAACTCATAGAAAGATCACCAGATTCACCAAAGTCTACATAACTAAGACTTAGCATCAAAGGTTCTCCCTAGGCACCTCAAAAACCACCAAATATTGGCCCCAAAATAGGAGCCCTTCATCTTCAAGCTCTCACATACTTGCTCCACTTGGTACAGCACCCCATAAAGGTCATCTATTCACTTTCAACTTGGATAGCCTACAATATGGTCTTTGTATACAATTCATTTTTTGTCATTTCATTATATGGTTTGAACAAGTGTGGAAAAAAATCATATTTTTATTATGAATTTTTTGTTCACCAATCTATGTTAAACTAATTAGCAAGGTCACTTTCCTAATACTTTATGAGCTGGATGCTATTCGCAAGGTCAGCTTCCTAATACTCACTATAGTACTTGCTATTCAATTGAGATAGACACGGCTCATTAGTTTGTTTGTATTCTCTTTGGATTTTGTTAAAGAAGACAGCTGAATGCTATATGATGAACCAAAAGTTTTGTGGTGTCAACAGGCTTGTGCATCTCTTGAGCCAAATTACCAGCTCTAGTGACATTTGTTGTTGTTCAAAAGTGGCACCATACTAGACTATTTGCAAACAACCATGCAGATAGGCATTCTATAGATAGACATGGGAACATCTTGCCAAGTCTTCAGTACATAATAAAGCAACTGAATTTTATAAATTTTTTTGTTGATAGTTGATTTGTTTAAATATTGCCCATCAAAAATTGCTTAGTACATCTCATCTTTTTTCTGCACAGGAGCTTGCAATTCTGAAGAATTTGATGGCTAAGAATTTGAAGAAGATATTGTAGCAAAGGTATATTTGGTGTTCTTTTTTAAGTGAAAATGTGATTGGAAATTTTGTATATTGTCATATGTCACTTGCAGAAAGATCAAATTGTAAATAGAGGTGAAGTTGTATGGATTTAAGCTTCTTCTTCATTATTTATAATGCTCTCGATTCCTCCTTTGTAGCTGTAAAAATACTTGTTTATTTTCACCTTTCCAGATACCCTTTACCAGGTTCTTCAAGATTCCAAAAATATCTTGGGCTGACCCCACTCCAGCATGTCCTAACTCCTACTTGGTTCAGAGAACTAACTCCTTTTTATATGTGTCTTCCTCTTACTACTCCATCTGCAGGTTGTAAACAAATCATCCTTCTTCCACCAACGAGTCATTCCATTCAAGAAAGACCATGTCTGACGATATCAATGCACAAAAAAATAGGGAGACAATTTCTAAATGGTGGTCTAACTTAAAAAGAAAATGTGATGGAAAATGTTATTGTCCTTGCAAAATGTGTAAGGGCTTAAAGACTTGAAGATATCTAATTACAACAACTGAGCAACATTGTAGGCAACATGGTCACATTGAAGGGGGAAACGAGTATCGCCCATTGGTATGTATTTTAATAGTTTCATTTCTACAAATTGGTTCATTACACTCTATTTTATTATAAATGATTATCTATGCCAAGATGATTTGGGTTATAGAGTTTTTAAAAATGTGGTGTTTTTGGTAGGTTTGGCAAGATTTTTGTGTTACATGTGTTCGGACAGCCCACAATTGTATCTTGTGATTTTGATTTCAGTTTGTATGTTCTGAAAAATGAGGATCGGTTGTTTTAGAGCAGCTATCCCAAGTAAATAAATAGTATTCTTGGCAAGTTTTCTGTGCTCATCACTGTGGGTGATGCACACAAGAGAATGCAATCTCTGGCAGTTAATATGATCAATACTACTAAGAAAAGTGTCAATTTTTTAGAAGATATTGAGTGGCATGCACTCTATGTCTTTGATTAATGGAACCATCAATAGGAAATTCTTTTCTCTTAGGAGGCTAAAAAGGTATGTTTTTCAGACTTCCAATTTGTGCTTTCCTTTAGAGGAGTCTTTTAGAGGATGAGTTACCAAAGAATACTCACCCTAGATCTTTTTGTTTCTATGGTAAGCAAGATCCTACTAGGTTTTCTAGCTTATCAATACTGGTATAAGCTTTCTCATGTCAATCATAGTTTATGCATATATTTGTTGTACTATTATTAGGCTGGAAGTAGTAATACTCTAATACATTTATATTTTTACTATATTATAATCTTGTTCTCTACTACAATCGGTTATGGTAATTGCAAGGATGTCTGGAGAGGGAGAGGGAGAGGGAGTGTAGTAATGGTAGGTTTGAACTACAGAGTTTGCTAACTGGTAAAATTAATTCCTCTCATTAATTTCTTTGAATTGAACTACATTGTATTATGTATATTATTATTATTACATGGGGGAATCCCTTTGAAAGCCCACGATGGCTGGTAAAGTCAAGGATTCTTGAAGGATAGCTTGTACCAAAAGTTAAATTGTGCAACCATAATTTTAGTAAGAGATTTTTTCATTGAAACAGATGCAACATCTTTGACCTAGTTCTCATACAGAAGGAGGAGGATTATAAAATAGATGCTTCTTTAACTTAGTTCTCATGAAAGAGTTGGATTGTAACATAAAGTGGTAGTAGAAAGTTTAAGCCTAATTTTCTAATAGGTGAACTCTATTGAAATCAATAATATCATAACTTCTTATACCATACAAGGAATAATATGCTCTTCACTATCTGCAATATAGTATGACATGAACTAGCTCTCTTAGTCCTCCCGGAAAGCTTTGGTTAATCTCTAAAATAACCAATCAAAATGTTATTAAGCCATTTATTAAAATATTTAAGTTCAAAATAGTTCTCTAAGATCTAATGTCTTTTAACATTAAAAAAACTGTTTTGAAAGTTCATCTCCTATTTCTAGCAGGGTCGCCGTGATCATTATCTGCCATGTCTCCTTTGTTTGTGAAACTATATTTAAGAACCCAATCTCACTGCAGGTAATGGATGGATAAGTCTTTAAAAAATTAAATAGAATATTCAGCTTGTAATGATCACTGATAAAATAATTTCTATGAAATATTTATAGAGAGAGAGAGAAATTGAAGCACTACATCTTATTTGGATATTCATTTTGTGTCTAGGAAGGCTTGTGGAAAGCAAAATTTTCTGTTTGTTTTACATGAAACAAAGTGGGTTGTCTTAATTATCAATTATTTAGGGTAATAGGGTAAAATGTGCATCACGTCTTGTCAAAGAGGCATCACCGACATAAGATATTTTGGTGTGAGGATAAGGGGAAGTCAGCTATCTCCACATCACACAAAAGGATTATATTGAAATTTGTAACAGGCCACTACCAAAACAAACTATGCACATCTTGGCAAGAGATTTCATGGAAATTTAGAAGTTTATAATTGAAATTTGAAAACTGAATATTTTATGGAAGGATTCACATGACTAATAAGATGATAAAAAGAGAGCTTTTCTAGCAAGTTTATAGCTATACTAGAATTGCACATAATGGTTTATAACTACAATGAAGTCTTACATTTAATGCAGACTCATAGAGTAAATATTGTACAATCTTGTACAATGGAGCCTAGTATTAAAATCAGTCCAAGAAGAAAAGAATAAGGAGCTATAGAAGTGCAGCTCTTGGGATTGACAGTAACCTTCACAATAGTGCTATCAATAAAGAGCCAAGATAATCCAAGTTTATCATAGGAATCATTTGCAACATTTGAACTCTTAGAAACTACTGAAAAGACATATAAGCAAAATGGATTGTTAACACAAAATGGTGGCATAAGATGTCTGCTGAATTGTGTACTTAAAATAAAACTAATATTATGCTCAGATGTACACAATTTATTTTTATATAGTGGTCTATGAAAATACCACCTTCAAACCAATATTAGGGGTGTAATCAAAATAAAATTACAACTATTCATAGACTAGTCATTGATAGATGCCAAATAGATAGGAATCTATCAGAGGTATTCAATTTTGAAAAAGTAAAACTTACCTCATATTTGGTACTATGTAATAGGTTTTGTTGTAAAATGTGCACAGTTGATTCCATAAGCAAGTTTTCGGTTTCAACTATTTTAGAGTGTATGGATAACAATTTGTTGGTATGAAATCAGCTTGACATATTTTAACTTTTATATATTGATTGAAGTGCAACTGCTCATCTGACCATGCTAAATAAATCATTAACATGGTCGGATGTGCATTGAAATGTGCTGCCATGTTTTATATCACAAGTTTAGACTCCAGAAAGGGGAGGTGACTTCTGCCAGTCAAAACAATTGAAGATATGCCTCAAGCTCTGTCATTAAAGACAGTTTGGAAAGATGAGATTGTTTGCAATTAGATCTTAAGACTAATGAAGTGTATTCTTCAAAGCATGTGACTAAATGTTTCATGAGCTTCACCAGTGAATGCCATAAAAATGGAGTAGAAAAGAAGGCATAGGCTGCCACCGATACTGTCCATACTATTCCATCATTGTAAAGAGGAAACGCCATGAAAAGAAGTGCTCCAAACACTACAATCCAGATGGTAATAATAGCCAAAATAGGGATATGGAATTTGTTCATCACGACAAGAAGAAGGGACAGAGAACCCAGTAAGTAAATCCCCCACCCTATTAATGGATAAATTGTTTTTGGAACAAGAACTAATGGAATCAAATAACTTGCAGCTATACAAAAATGAATTAGTTTCTTTAGTAACACTAAATGCAAAGAGTAGCTCAGTACAGATTTCAGGTAGTAGAGATTGGATGAAGAGAGTTGTGTCTTGAAGCTTTTCCCACTAAATAGTGTATTATGGTTGTTACCAAGTAGAACACTGACTATGCTACTGAATGGGTATCTCTTCATCACAGCTATCACATAAGGAAATTATTCATTAGGGCAACATGATTTTGGATATTTTTTGATGATGTTTGTGATTGTGGTGTTTCTCAGATGTTGAGCATGGTTGCAGTTGTGCAATTGGCATTTCAGAGTATTGGTGTGGTTTATGGGGACATAGGAACATCACCGCTTTATGTGTATGCGAGTACTTTTCCTAATGGCATCAAACATCTTGATGACGTTCTTGGGGCTTTGTCTTTGATCATATATTCTCTCACTCTTTTACCCCTCATCAAATTTGTCTTCATTGTATTGTGGGCCAATGATAATGGAGATGCTAACATTATAACAGCTCTAGTTTCACTTTGTTTTTAGGTCAAAGTTTGATCTTTTTGATGTGAAGACATGTGTTCTAAGTTTAAAGGGATGGTTTCTTTTATAGGTGGAACATTTTCTCTTTATTCTTTGATTTTTTGCCATGCAAATGTTAGCATGATACCCAATCACCAAGAAGAAGACAGGAAACTCTCCTCATATACACTTGAAATTGCAGGTAGATAGCACAATAGAGCCATTAGGATAAAGGAAGCTCTTGAACAAAGTAACTTTGCCAAGAGATGTTTGTTAATATTAGCCCTTGTGGGTATGTGTATGGTTATAGGAGATGGCGTCCTCGCCCCTTGCATCTCTAGTACATATTATTGTTTTTACAATATGTAATGCTTTTTGTTGTTATTTTTTAATATATTGTATGTGTTTTATATCAATGTTTTTAATAGTGTGATCTATTATCATATGTTAGAAATAAAATGATCTCGAAATCTACTTAATTCACAATAAATCCCTTAGATTGTACAAAATTTGTTAACTTTTCCCTTTCATTTGTTCAAGTAGTTTCACTAACACTTAATTTTTTGATATATTTTAGTTCTTTCAACAGTTGAGGGAATCAAAAGGGTGGACAAGTCACTCAACCAAGGTGAGTTTTCAGCTTTTGCTCACATTATAATATTTGAGATGGGTAGGAAGAGTGGGTCATTTATTGAAATAGGAAGCACCCAACGTATAAATTTGGTGTATAAAAGTTAATTGTATATTGGTGCATCCTAGACATTAGACAAATTGGATAACAATTGCTCATACCTTCCAAAAGTATCTAACTTTACACAAAAAACTAAAATAGAGTCCATTTCATTGGTCGAAGTGATTTGAAGAACAAAATTTGTGGGGTTACAGGGAAGGAGGAAATGAAGCTAAAACACAATTCTTAACAAAAGAAAACCAAAATAGAGTACATTTCATTCGTAGAAGTGAATTGAAAAACAAAATTTAGTGGGTTGTAGGGGAAGAAAAAAATGAAGCTAAAACACAATTCCTTAACAAAAGAAGATCAATGATATGAATGTATGCGAGAGTATGAATGGAAAATCAAAAAATTCCTAACCCATTGATCTGATCAGGTGCTTTAAAGGTCACTGGTGCTCTTGAATATTTTCCACATTATGAACACCACTAGAGTTCAAGAAAAATGACTAATTCACCAAGCTTTGTAATGGCCAAATCAGACACTTCAATGCCTCAACCTGAGCGAACAAATAAATAAACAAGCTATGCTTAAGCTTTTACTATTTCAAACATAGATTACAATATAGACAATTAATGTTGTTCTCGTTGAGATTTTTCCTAACTATTTCAATAGTATTCTACACATGTTGCTATCTTTATTTCACAATATCTCATTCATCACTTTTAGGGGCAGTTGGTCTTATCTACATTTTATACTAATTCTTCCACGCCCTACATAAACAGCATTTGGATTAATAGCAATTGTAAACCTAACCTCCACCACATGAAAATATGATGAATACACTTTTTTTTAATTAATCAAAATGAGTTTTTGATCGGGTGATGTTTGAATATAACAATTATTTGACTATCTTAGAAAATAAACTTGACCTTACTTTAGGTTTGATAGGTACATTGAATTTAGAGAAATAATGCAGGATGATTTGTATGTGTACAAAGATTAAAAAATAGTCATTTAGAAGTTATCTTGGAGAATTACATACTGTTGTTCTAATAAAAGAATGATTACATAGAGGTGATGTTAGATAATTACTTTAGGTTGTTTCAACAATAGTTTCAATAGAGCCTCGCAACTCTTTCAATTAGATTAGGTGAGCAAGGAGTGCAATATTAATGAAACATGGGCTATCTCTTTCCATTATCAACATCTATGGATCTATATGTAATTAGTGGGCATACAAGTTATATTGGAGAATTACTTAATCTTGTTCCAATAAAAAAGTGATTACATAGATAAGATAAGATAAGATAAGATTATTTTATTAATGTCAACAAAAGACCACTATAGGTCTCAAAAATAGTTCACTATAACTATTTCAAAAGTCTGTACAATACATATTTTTCTAATATTAGATAATTATTTAGGTTGTCTCAACAATAGTTCACTATAACAATCTTAAAGGTGTGTACAATACATGTTTTTCTAATATTCAATACATTTTCTTCTAACAACTGTTATCAATACACTCAATACACAAGCACAAATGTCTTTCCTTGCCTAGTACCAATAAGGCCTCACACAAGGAGTACAAGATTATTGAAACATGGACTAACCCCTTCCACTATCAATATCTATAGACCTATATGTAATTTGTAGGCTTAATCTTAAGGAACTCTATAGTTACATATGCTTTTATTGGAGTTGTATTCAGATTGGTGATCTCCGCCAAAAAAACCCAATACCTAATCTATCAACTTTCTGAATAATGCATCCACTAAATATACCATTTATTCTCATAAGTGATGAATTTTTATGAATGACTACTAATAAAACATGCATCAATAAAATTCTCTCAAAAACTACTAGTTATATTCTGATATTAAGATTATAATTTATAAGAATTTTAACCTTTAATATTAAGTAGAATATTTCTATTTATTTCTAAATTCTAATATTATAATTTTAAGAAAGGTAATATTTGTTGCTTAATGCAGTTTACACTCAGTCTAATGCTGAAGCAGCTGGTAAGTTTAATGCCAGGGAGTTTGCAATCATCTCAAATTTTTAGTGATTTAATGGCATTCATGAATGGGCTAGTTGCATTTCCTCTCAACATCCCTGGTACAGATTATACAAAAGCTCTCAAGGTAATGTGTAAATGCTCTTTTTAGAGTGTTAAATGCATTAGGTCAAATCAATGTTTTTCAATTAGCAAGCTTGGTGTGGATTTAAATGCATTAAATTATCAATGTTTTTCAATTTGCAAGGTTAGTCAAGTGTCATAATGAATGTTCTTGTGAGATCTATTAGATTTCCACAATCCATGCTAATACTTTCAAATTTCTGGATTAGATTGTGATTAGAATGTTCTTGTTTCATGACAGTCAAGGTCTAGAATTCATGCTACTCTAAGAGTTATTATAAACCAAAGGAGAAACGGAAATGATGATGAGAGTGGAGATTTTCTAGATTCACTCATCAAAAGTGCAAATTTTTTGGATGAAGAGATATTGAATCTTATTATGGACCTTATCCTTGGTGGCTATGAAATGACATCTAACTTGATAGCATTAATTTTGAAGTTTCTAACTGAATGCCCTAAGGCATTGGAGCATTATTAAAGAAAAAATCAAGGGATAATATTTGAATTGTGGATATTTTTAAATTATGTTGGTTTTAGATAGTTATAGTTATAGTTATATATGCGCTCTTATGATGATGTGATTGGGACTGTAAGTTTTTTTGTCACGTTTGTCTGTTTAAAAAATAGATGAAATTATTGATTTTCATTCCTGATAAATAATTATTTCCTAATTTTATTCTTCCCTATAGGAACCAAAATTTAGACGCTGTGCCAATTATTGCAAAGGCTTTGCTCTCATAGGAGCCTTCTAAACTCAACAAAATTTGAGTTGTAAAGCATAATTGCTCAGTGGAAACACGATATCGTGCACATTTCTTCCTCCTTACCATTGTTTTGTATAAAATAAATCATTTGACAAACAAAACAATGGTGTGGAGGTAGAAATGTGCATGATACCTTGAATCTCATGCATCAAGCAATTACGCTTTATAATCAAGTTCTGTGCAGTTTTGAATGCTCCTATGAGAGCAAAGCTTTCAAAAAATAATGGGACAACACGTCTCAATTGCGACATATCTTGGTCTCAATTGCGACATATCTTTGTCTCAATTGGGACAACAAACTGGAAAATTTTAGGTCGTGAGTATGGAACCGGTGTAGATAACTAAGGGTTTGTGGTCAGAATTCAAACATAAAATTAGGTAGGTTTACATCAGAATTGAGATGACTTGCGCTCACAAATGAGAAAATAACAGTTCAGGTTGGCTAGAGAAATCGATAAAATTTGTGTCGGTAAGTCCATGTTTATGAAGTCAAAAATGCAACTCACAATGAATGTGGCAGGAAACCGACCAAATTTGTCCAACAACAACTTTGGTGGCTTTAGCGACCTACTCTTGTTGAAATTGAGACCTTTTTGCATCGCAATTTAGCCCTAAATTTACTAGTGTATTGGGGTCACAACAATCCATAGGTGGTGCCTAGTTCCTAAAAGCCTCCACTATAAGGTTGTAGGTTCTCTTTTGCATTAAAGGGTGGTCATACTTGTCCCTCAACTCCTCCCAAGAGATAAGTTTCCTTTCTCCTATAATATCCCTAAATGTAGTTATGCTTTAGGCCTCCAATTTTTTATCCAAACAACCTTGCACACTAGCGAAGGGCTCATCTCCATGTATCAGAAACCATCATAGGGATTTTTTCCCACAAATGATGTTATCTTGCTCCATAGAACTTTTATCTATAACCAACTTTCTAACAAGCTTCCAAAACTTCCATAAAGTTTTGAAGATAGTGGAACCTTTACCATTGAAGTTAATGTCAAGGGATAAAACATCACCAAATGCAAATTTATACTTATAGTGTCTGCCCCTAGTTTGCATTTCTGCTATCAATGTCAAACACTTTAAACCAATTTTATGCTTGATTATTAGTAACATTGTTTTGAGATTATAAGATATTGTTTTACATTTAGTTTATTATATGACGAGGTTACTTAGTACTCTATATTTCATGTACGCATGATGATTATTTAGTGATTTTAGTTATTGATGGTGATTATCATATGTGTTTTGTTATGGATACTTACACCATGCTACATGTGTATGGTGTGTGTGTTTGTTTTCTTTATGTATGGCATTTCTGATGTGGTTAAGGAAGGGAGTCATAGTTGCCTACTAATCGGGATCTACACGATGTACCACTTCCTACCATTGCCTGTTTATCTTAGAATATTGTGTTTGTACATGCATGGATTTTATGCAGGTTGTAGGTACCGAGTACCGACTTCCTTGAATTGCTAGGATGAGCATACCTTATTGCATTATCTCAATGGTAAGAGAAGGGAGATAAATTCTTATGTCCAAATCCTGAACCTTTAAGCCATTTGTCCTAATTTAAACTTAGGACAAGTATCTAAGTTGAGCACCCTCCAAATGTATTGAATGACATTAATTCATGATTATAACCTTTTAGTTTGATTTTTTATGTGTTTTTCTATGATGGGCTTTCGTATATGGTTTTATGAGTCCTTGGTGAATTTTCTATTAATCAAGTCTAATTAAAAGATTAAATTAATGATTTAATTTAATGAAAAATTATTGTGATATTTTAATATTTAAATATATTTAATAAATTGAAAAATTAAATAAATAAAAGAATTAAATTTGAAGACAAAAGTCATAAGGATAATTTTATAATGTGATAATATTAATTTAATTTAATAATAATATATATTTAGAGTTTATTTTTGAATAAATGATAAATATTATTATTATTTAAGTTAATAAATCTCTTAACAATTAAGTTTTGAAAATAAATTTAAAAGTGAAAAGATATTAAATTATTAAAAAGTTTCAAGTTCGCATGATGTATGCATGAGGTTAAAATATGAGAAATTAATTAAATGATAAAACAAGTAAATTTAATAAAGATATTTTAAATTTCATTAAGTATGCATGAGATTAAATTTAATAAATTAATTAAAAGTAAAGTCAGGTGAAAAATTAAATAAAGTTATTTAATAATTCATAAACGTGCATGAAAAAGATTAATGCAAGATAAAGAAAGATTAATCAAAGTTAATTTAGAGTTCAAGTCTGGTGAGCATAGAGTTCTCCTAGGTGAACACACAATTAGTGCCTCAATTTAAGGAGAAAACTCTTTATCATAATGGAAGGGGTTCATTTTTTAGGGGGACAAATTTGGACACGAATTTGAAGAGCGAATTTTGGAAGGAAATTTTTGGAAAATTTTTGAAGAGAAGATCTTGGATAGGAGCAAATTCTCTCACAAATCGTCTGGGTTGTTGCGATCTTAGCATTAGAACTATGTAGGTTCTTGAATTTTATGCACCTAGTTAAAATTATGTTATTTAGATAATATTTTCTTCTTTGTGATTGTTGAAATCGATTCTCTGTATTTCGTTGCATGAATCTATTGCTCTCTTGTTCTGAATCTATAATATCTATCTCATCTATATAGTAAGATTGAAAGAAATTAGTTTTAAAATGGGAAGGGTTTGAGTTTTAAAAGAAAATTTAATTTAGAAATCTGAATGTTAATTCAATTTTCCTATTAGATAATTTGGTAAATATTTGAAATTAAAAATGGAGATTCTAAGTTGAAAATTCGAGTGGTCGGTTATGATTTTTCTATCAAATTAAATGGCAATTGTTTAAAAAAGTAAAATAAAAATAACAATAAAATTATATATATATATAATTACACATTTGCAATGGGGGGGGGGTTTGTTTTAAAAGTTTGATTTTTTTTTAAAATTAAAAATATATATAAAATTAGGGAGGGGTGGGTTTACCCACCCCCTAACCCCCTTACCTCCTTCTTACCTCTCATCCTGAGTGTGAGCAACAGACCCTGCTGCTGATGCAGTAGCTACAACTATTGATGTAGCGTACCCTACCGTGGCAACAACAGAGCTACTACCATGGCTGGATGACTCTTGTATTAACCTATGACAGTGATTTAAATCACTTGAAAAGTTTTTTTTATTATGAAGTTTTTTATATTATAAAGTTTTAATAAATGTTTTTATTTAATAATATATTTATTTATTTATTAGTATTATATATGTTATTTAAATTAATATGAAATTTTATTTAATATATGTTATATATATATATATATATATATAATCAAAAAGTGACATAGCACTTATATAATATATTTATTAATAAACTAGTTCAAAGGCTCATTAGAGAAAGAACTAGCAAGAAAACTCTGAATCGTTGTCAAAGTACAAGAGTGTTAAAAGTTGATATGTCATACTAGGTATACCTACGACAAAATACAATTTCTCTGCACTAAGCAAGAGTTCCCAAAATATGATATATATCAATACTCAACAATGATTAGGGTCCAATTATGCCAATGAACCTCTCCTTCTGAAAGATTTAACTAAAATCAAGAGAGCATTGAACCTCCTATCTAATTAGAGCATTTGTGAACCAAAAAATACCATCCAAATCAACGCCTGGGAGATGAACCATGAAGGCAAACTCTGTACTTTCCATTTTCAACAAAAAGAAGAATCCTCATGCTCAAAGAATGTGCAAACTAATAGCCATGAGTCGATCAATTATAGTACTAGTTTCTATTAAGCTCCATTCATCTTCTTTGTGTCCCAAATATGGCACTCTACTTAGCATGCGAATTAAAAAAAAATAACCTCTAAATGGCAAGATTCAATTATGGAGCCTTCACAACCAAGATTAGCTAGACAATCAGCTAGTTTATTGCCCTCCCTCAGAGTATGAGAGAAACAAGTAGCTTAAAAAGAATCAATTAAATCCCAGCATTGTTGAAGGATATAGGCTAGTTTCTAGGTATGAGAAGATTGTGAGAGACAAGAGTTTATAATTACCTAAGAATCACCTTCAATATGGATGGTGGAAACATTACATCTCTTTTGCCAAAATTAGACATGCCAATAGGGCTTGAGCTTCTGCAAGGTTGCTAGTACCAACTGGTAAAACATCTACTTTGGCTGCAGCTACTTCACGTTGCCAATTCTGAATACAAGCACCCAATCCTGACTTACCAGTGTTCCCACGAGAGAAACCATTAAAATTTAAATTTAGAAAATTTCTAGAGGGGGGAGACCATTTTACATGGAGTCAATCAAATTGATGATTAGAAATCCAATTTGCAGAGAAACCTGGAGGTAACTTTATTTGTTTCCACAGCTTTAGAAGAAGATAGTCCCAAGTAGATACTGAAATATTATTCATACAATTGAATATATTTGCATTTACTCTTTCTGAAATTGCATTCTCAATCCCATCTAGAATAGATTCTAGGTTTGATTTTTCA
Organism: Cupressus sempervirens; assembly: GCA_028749045.1. NCBI lineage: Eukaryota > Viridiplantae > Streptophyta > Pinopsida > Cupressales > Cupressaceae > Cupressus > Cupressus sempervirens. The sequence continues at coordinate 575,228,077 of CM053791.1, forward strand.
TTACGAAAAATGACCTTGTTACATTCACACCAAATGGGCCACACCACAGAAGCTAGGATGCACTTCCAAATACTAGAAAATAGAGATCTTGAGAATAGAACTGGCCAAGATGGAAATAGGTCCCAATGACTATTTGGTAGGGGTAAAGACATTTGAAGCTTGTTCAACACAAAAACCCAACATTGATAAGCAAAGGGCCACTGGAGAAGGAGGTGATCTATAGATTCTAGCTCGTTATTGCATAATTTGCAAATAAAAGATTCAACAATACCTAGCCTAGACAACCGTTCACTGGTGAGTATTCTTTTTCTAAGGGCTAGCCAAGCAAAAAATCCAGCCTTGGGCAATATAGTGGAGTTCCAACAAAAGGAAAAAGTTGTACACTTCCTACTTGAATTATATGTTTGTCGTAGACCATAATAACCTTCCTTGATTGAATAATCACTAGCTTTGGATGGGGCCCATATAACTATATCTTCCCTATTAGAAAGAAAAACAATTATTTCAGCAAGAGAGTCCCTCAAGGAAAGGAGACTTGGCTGAGTAAGAAGATGTGTTGGAGGTTCTTTCTAGAGAACCCTTCTTGAATGTATTTCAATAGCCAAAACATAGTCCCAAAAAGAGGAGCCCCACTCAGCTTTTAAGACTTGGCGTGCTTCATCCAATTGTTCCTGTCTACATAGAGGGGGAAATCCATTCCATGAGTCTTCCCAAAACTTTATTTTCTCTCCATTGTGAATTTTCCATGTAACATAATTACAAACAATATCCTTTGAAGACATCATAAAGTTCCATATGGCTAAACCTAAAGGAGGATTAGAAATAGTAAAAATTCTAGAAGGACTTGAAGAATCTAAATATTTTTCTTGCATGATTGAACACCATTTTGCATGAGATTTTGTATACATTTGTCACACAAGCTTGCCCCCAAAAACCTTATTTCTAGTAGCAATATCATGCAACCCCACACCCCCAGATACCTTATCATGAGACATTTCAAGCAAAGAAACAAGAGGAAGCTTCTTTTTATCTAATAAATTTCCTTTCCATATAAAGTCTCTGATTATATTTTGAATTTGCAAGATTATAGAAGAGGGAGCATTAATAATTGACAAATAATAGTTTGGGATAGCTGTTAGGACAGCTTTAACTAGCAAAATATAGCCTGACAAAGATAACCATCTAGCTTTCCAAGTAGAGATCCTAGCCCTAATTCTATTAGTGATAGGAAGCCAAAAGATTTTCTTGTTTGATCCCATAAAAAAAGGAATTCCAAGATAAATGGATGGGAGATGATCCACCAAGAAACCCAAAGTTGAAGAAATCCTTTAAGCTATTGCATTATTAGTATTGAAAATGAAAATTTTGGATTTTTGACATTGATTCTCTAACCAAAAACTTTTGAATATAGGTCCAAGGCATATTTAATATGGTTAGCTTCCTTAACATTTGACGTACCAAAAAGAAGACTATCATCAACAAATAGGGAATGGGTAACTGTGATAGATGTACGAGGAATCAAAATTCCTTGCCATAAGCCTAATTGTGAAGATCTATTGATGAATCTACTGAAAGCATCAGCCATAAGAATAAATAAAATTGGAGATAGTGGATCACCCTGAAGAATCCCTTGAGAAGAGGAGAAAAAACCAATTAACTCTCCATTAATCATGATTGAAAACCAAACACCAGAAATATAATTTTTGATCCATCTGCACCACTTATCTGAAAAACCAAATTTGGAAATAACTTTAAAGAGAAATGACCATCTTACCCTATCATAAGCCTTCATCATGTCAAGCTTGATCACAAAACTAGACAACTGATGAGAATTGATAGAATGAAGAGTCTCATGTGCAACAATAGCGCCTTCCCATGTTTCTCTTCCTGACATGAAACCACCTTGATCTAAAGAAATGATATGAGGAATAAATTACTGCAACCTCATATATATAGCTTTAGTAATCAATTTATAAATCATGTTGCATAAAGAGATCAGCCTAAAGTTAGCAAAAGAGGCCAGCTGCTTAACTTTTGGAATAATAGCAATATTAGTTGAATTAAAGCTCTTGATCATCTTGGCATTCCTTCTTGACTCTTCAACCATAGCTAATAAATCAAAACCAATAAAATCCCAGCATTTTTGATAAAAAAGAGCTGTAAATCCATCAAGGTGTGGGGCTTTGTCAGGTGGGAATGAAGATACCACTTTTTTAATTTCTTCCAATGTGAAAGGGGAAAGTAACATCCTATTATGATCTGCTGTAATAAGAAGGGGAATACAACTAATAAAATCATTAATCAAATTGTCATCAATAGGATCCAAATGAGGGGGAGCCAAGAGATTTGAAAAAAAGAAAACACCTTCATCCTTAATACCATTGTCATCTTCTATAAGATGACCAGATTCTGAGCGCTTAATTGAAAAAATAGTGTTAACTGCCCTTTTAACTCTAGTAGTTTCATGAAAAAAAATTTTGTTCTTATTGCCATCTCTTAACCATAGTTCACAAGAATTTTGTCTCCAATAAATCTCCTCCCTGTTGCAAAGCTCCTCCCATTCTTCTTTCAAGGATTTTTGCTCATGATATAAATTTGGGCAAAGACGTTTTTGAATGATGACTGAAATTACCTTCTCAAGTTTTTCTGAGACATCTTGTTTTTTCTTGAACACATTTTTAAAAACCTTCACATTCCACTCCTTGATCATCCCTTTCATGTAACAAAGCTTTTTAGAGAACTGAAGCATCTTAGGACCCCTAAAGGTTGGAGCATTTATCCACCAATGTTTTAAAAGAATAATAAAATTAGGATGCCTGAACCACATGTGTTCAAACTTAAAAGAACTAGCCTAATTAAAATATTGCAATATGTTGTTCTTTGATATCAATAACTAGACTGGAAAATGATCTGATATAGCAAAAGGTAAGATTTCAGATTTAAAACTAAAACTCAATAGCTTCCATGATTGTGAAAACAAGAACCTATCCAGTCTCTTAGCAATTTCTAAAATACCAATACGTCGATTAGTCCATGTGTATAATCTATTTTCAAGAGAAATTTCACTTAAGTTATTGTCTTCTACAAATGAAGAAAAATCTTGGATAGTTCTAATGGGAAAAAAAAATCCCCCTTTCTTTTCAGAAATTGATAGTAATGCATTGAAATCCCCACCCAATATAAAATTCAATTCTCTTTCTTGTTGGATAAGATTCGTCAGTACAGCCCAAAGGTTCCTCTTATCATTTGTAGATGTGGGACCATATATGTTGAAGATAAGGAATTTCAAATCAAAGTGTTCAACTTTCAGCAACTGCCAATTGGAATCTTGCCCAATAAGAATACCACGAATACTTTTAGCATTCCATAAAATTGCTAAACCCCTAGAGGCCCCATGCCCCTCTACATGAACTGAAAGCCAATTAGTCCATTTAGCCAATGTCTTATCAAAAACTTGTTTTGATAATTTAGTTTCTTGAAGAAGATTAATATCTCCTTTTGTAGAATCTAGCAACTACTTGATCCTACCTCTTTTGTTAGAGGCATTGATACCTCTAACATTCCATGTAATGATTTTCATTGCTGACAAGGAGAATCTCTCACTCTCCTTGTCAATCTTTTGATTGATGAAAACTTATCATCAAGAGTGGATTGAATACCAACATCCACTTCCAATAATGGCTTTGTAGATTTTAGCTTTCTACCTCTCTTTTTTGGAGTCTTCATCACTACGGTGATAGCAGTAGGGGATTGATCTAATGAAAAATGAATTGAGAAGTCAAAATACCCTCTATTTGTGTTATTGCCATTTTTTTGAGAACTTTTTGATTCTTGACCAATCAGATTCATCACATCTACATCATTTAATTCATTCAAAATGTGGCCTTCTTCAGATAGATTAGTCATCCCCATTTGAGATTCTACTAGCTCATTGATTTGATAATAATCTAAAGGAAGCTCGAATTTATTTATATCATTCAAGTGATGGGCTACTTCAAGATTAGTAGATGCTAACAATTTACTTTGGATGAGAGCATTCATCTGACAATTGTTGAATGATTTTGGATGTAAGGAATCAGTTGTTCCTTCCTGTACTTCATTGAGACCTAGGGGATTTTCCACATTCACCAGTTGAGTCCCATTTGGACAATTAGATTGATTAATAGACATTATGTCATGCGAGTGAATAATTTCCATTATAGAAACTCCTTCCTCAATTGCAATTTCATGAATCAAATCAGATGCAAAAGTTGTTGAGAGAGCTATAGCTATTTTAAAGAGTTGATGCTAGGGAATCTTCTTACCTTTTAGATCACTGATAATGCATGAGAAATTCATAGGTCTGTTATGATAGGTGAGATCATTCACTATCATGTCCAGCAACAGATCGGGGATTTCATCAGGTTCTGAATTGTCTAAACCCATCAATAGTAATGCAAAATTAGAGCTCGTGCTCATATTTATATCATTCCTCCAATAATGCCATAAGAAGTACAATAATGTCAGGAGTTGAATTAAGAAATTAAAATCATTAGTGGGAACATAATCTTGTTGAAAGCGAACCACTGCCTGACTAAGAAGAACCTGATTAGAAGCCACTGGATTTTGTGAATATGCTTGGAAGAGTTTTACATTGGCCCATGCACATTTTAAGGGATCTGTGGAGTGATCACAGCATATGTCTACAATTTAAATATATGTTAAATATTAAAAAGTTTAAATTTATAAAATATTAATGAGTTAGTAATAATAATAATTTAAATTATGTTTTAATAAATTATTATTACTATTAATTCAATTAATTGATTTAAATTATGATAATATTTAATTTAAGTCTTAATTAAATTATTATTATAGTAATGAATTTAGAATTGATATGAATATTTTATATATTAATTAATTTAATTTGATCTAATTTAATTAGATTTAATTAATAATGAAAGTTGTTTAATTAAGTTATAGTTTTACTTAATTATTATAATCTGATTTTTTAATAAAATTATAGATTATTTTCTTTGGAAGACAAGTTTTATTTTTTTAATCATTTAGATAATTACCCTTGGATTATTTGTAGGAAATTGACTTAAAATCAATAAGGGTATAATTTGAACTAAGAATAGGTTAATTTTTAAGGGAGATCTTTGAGACCTACTTGAAATGTATGTTGAAACAAAACTAAAACCTTATTGTTAACATGTTTTCAAATCAAACCCAAACTATGAAACTGTTATATTTTGCTTGTACTGTCTATGCTTAGGGGGTTTTGGGGTTGATTAGATATTGATCAGTCTAGGTTGTACACCAGAGTCTTTATGGGATTTCTTTTATACCATTTATGTGGTTGAATGTCATGATGTGTCTTGTAATTCAAATTGAAAATTATATTTATGAGGTTTACTTTGCGGAGCATTTATGTGTACTAAGGTGAGTGAAACAACTTATTTTTCAGGTTGCCTATTAAGGGACTAAGTTTGATCATTATGGGTTTTGTGGTAGGGGACACAACTTTGTTTTATGTTCTTAGGAGAGATTTTCTAGGTGCCAGGGTAACCTATTGTAAGTTATGTAATAAGTGATAATCTAGTAATTAATATTTTGAGGGGAAACACACTAAAAAGATAAGTTAGAGATATTTTTCTCGCCAATGTCTTGAGTGCTTGTATAGACTAAGGATGGGAATGGGATGATAGTATAACTAGTTGCCTCATCTTCTTGAGAGAGGTTTCTGGTTCCACATGCGTCACATTGATGGTCTAGGGTTTAGAGTAACCAATCTAGGATAACTCAATGCTTGAGGGTCTGGGGTCTATTGAGAGATTAGTCCAGGGTAACTCAAGTATTTGACCATGTGATGAAACTCCCTATTATATAGCATGAGTCTCCTCTATAAATTTTTTGTACCTCTAGTGGTGTACTTATTGTTGGATGTGTTTATTGTGTCTATTTACCTTCATTGATGATGATTGGTAATTCATGGATGATGTACTTTGACATGTGGTTCTTGACTTGAGGTGAATATCTTTCATTGACTTTATCTTATGACCTTGGTATTTTATTTATACTTGGTCCATGTATGATGTTTGGTTATGTGGTGTTGGTATTAGATTGAGTGTTTTTTCTTTTCGGATTATCTTATCTTCTTGAATAGCATGTGTTACCTTTGAGGTAGTTTTGGCTATTAGGAATTCCTTGCCTAGGAATGTTTTATGTTTGATATCTTGTTTGGGACTTGAGACTATCTCCTTAGTGTAGTGGGAGTGGGCCATTTAGGTTCCCTATAGTTGGGTGGTAGTGCTTTTTACTCTTACTACTGAGATCTGTCCATAGCTACTGTGGCTAGAGATTCTTGGGATGCTTGTTTATGATGTTTAGGTGATGTTATTTACTGATGCATTTACTTATATTGATGATTAGCATGGTAGATTTCCTTATGCATATTTTTTAGCCTATTTTAGTAGTGACATCCCTATTACTATAGTATTGACAATCTTAGTGGTGGCTTGGAATGTTGAGGGATGGCTAGGGCCCACAATCGTCTTATGAAGCTATTGATAGTTGGGAGAAATTGTGCACTTAGTTAGCTGAGTTTTATGATGGATGTTTATATCTTTTATGATGAATGCATGTATCATGTATGGTAGATGGTTTCATTTATTCTATTTCTTCTATCATAGTTCTGAGGAGGATGATGTATTTCTATTTTTACATATGTATATTCTTTTAGCCTTCCATACCCTCTAACATGTACAGTGGATGATCGAGCATTCCAAATTCATTTGCCAAGAAGCATTTGGAACAAATATATATTATGGACTTTGGACTTTCAATTATTCTTTCATGTGGATGTAGTAGTTGCTAGAGTTATTATTAATTAAGTTTATATGTAATTCTATGTCATGGGGTCCTTAAGATATGTAACCTATTATGTATGTTGTAGTTGAATTGTATGTTATTGCTTCCACTACTATGTGCTTGGTGTGTATGGTTTATCTTTCTTGTTTTAATTTTTTGTTTTTTTACAAACTTAGTAAAAGTTTAGGTCATTTCTTTTGGGTCCCTTGGCGGGGCGTTACAATACCATCCTTTAGAATGACAAGAAGAGGCTCTACAAATATTGTGCCTAATAACAACTTTCCAAGGCTCATCTCCAACTGAAGCCTTTGCATTCCATTTAGTAGCAAGAGAAACACCTTGAGTCTTAAGATTTTTGAGACCAAGCCCTCCTAATTCTTTATCCATGGTGCACCAATTCTAGTTAAACAAATGTCTCCCCCCAACACCATAACAAGTTCCTAATATCTTTTTGCAAGTATTCAAATTGATGGTGATTGAACATCTAGGCTAAAGAAAAGTAAATAAAATATCAAGAAAGAATTTTCTCATAGATTTTAAATATTCTTGTTAATGATAAATATTAATTATTCTATTTATTCAACTTGGAGTCCACCTTCATCTTCATCCATTCCCACATGCTTTCAAGAATAATTAAGAATTAATCTTGTTTATTTTGCATATTACAAACTTAAAAATTATAATAATATTATAATACAAAATGTCTTGACATTCAAATAGATATCATTAGTAATTAATTTCATTTATCAAATTAATAATTCATTCACAAATCATTGATTAAAAATTTGAATGTTTCTCATGAAATTTGAAATACAACATTTATAATCTTGGATTTTATTTGAAACCTGATTCTCTTTATAAAGTCAACTATGACCAAGATTTATCATCTTAATAATTCATTATTCAAAAGATAATTACTAAAGTAGAATGATCCATAGATTAAGTTCACAACTAGAAATATTATTTTTTTGGAATACTAAAGCAAGAGATAAAAATAATGTACAAGTCACTAGATTAAAGCGAGAATTAACAATATTGTACAAGTCACTTGAAGGCTCTATAGATAGTGGACTACTAAAAATTTTAGAATTATTATACTAAAATGTTATCCAAAATATCATTTACATTTTCTCAATCTAAATAGCATTTACATAGAAAAATAAAAACTTATAGATTCATCACTAGCACCAAAAGTGAATCAATGAATATATCCAATGAAGTGTTTGCAATCCATTGAGTAGCAAGATTAACACCTTGAGTCTTAAGATTCTTGAGACGAAGCCCTCCTAATCCTTTATCAATGGTACAACAATTCTAGTTAACTAAATCTCTCCCCCCAACACCATAACAAGTTCTTAATATCTTTCTACAAGTATTCAGATTAATGGTGATTGAACATCCAGGCTAAAGAAAAGTAGATAGAATATGAGGAAAGAATTTTCTCACAGATTTTAAATATCCCTGCTAATGATAAATATTTATTATTCCATTTATTCAACTTGGAGTCCACCTTCATCTTCATCCATTAACATATGCTTTTAAGAATATTGAAGAATTAATCTTATTTATTTTTTACATTCCAAAATTAAAAATTATAATAATATTATAATACAAAAAGTCTTGACGTTCAAATAGATATCATTAGTAATGGATTTCATTTATAAAATTAATAATTCATTCACAAATCGTTGATTGAAAATTTGAATGCTTCTCGTTAAATTTCAAATACAACATTTATAATCTTGGATTTTATTTGAAACCTGATTCTTTTTATAAAGTCAATAGTGACAAAGATTTATCATCTTAATAATTCATTATTCAAAAGATAAGTACTAAAGTAGAATGACCCACAGATTAAGTTCACAACTAGAGATATTATTTGTTCAGAATAATAAAGCAAGAGATAAAAATATTCTACAAGTCACTGTATCAAAGCAAGAGATAACAATATTGTACAAATCACTTGAAGGCTATGTAGACAATGGACTACTATATATATAGTAACAATTTGAGGATTTTTATACTAAAATGTTATCGAAAATGCCATTTACATTTTCTCAATCTAAATAGCATTTATATAGAAAAAGAAAAACTTATCGCTTCATTACTAGCACCCAAAGTGAACTCAATGAATATATATTTTTTATGAGGATTTATTTTATAAATGATTCTCTAAAGCTCATTTTATTTTATTTTTAAAAAAAACATTCTCATATATTTGTCTAGAAAATTATAGTGAAAATTACTATAAAATAGTACTTACTAGAGGAAATGCCTAGAGTGATTAGAGCTACAAAAGTTAGCGATTAACATTTTCATTTTGGGTGGCTTTTGAAAAAAAATGAAACCAAAATGTATTTATATAATTGCTCCACATGCACATATACTAAGAAGGGAAATTATTAGAAAGATCTAGAATGTATAAGATATTAGGACTTCTGAAAGGAAACTCAAATCTAGAAACAACTTCCTACACCAATCCCTTAAGGAAAGTATTGTGAAAATTCCTATATATCTTTACAATTTCATATTCGATATTATGTAAACAATAATATTGCATTCAACCATAGATACATAAGAAAGATAGAGAAAGCAAACACATAAACACAAAGATATGTTGGTGGGGAAATACCTTTCGGTAAAATAACCCCACCTCTCCAAAACCTACACAATTTATTATCTTCAAAATAGAAGGTTACAATAAACTTGCAATGCAAGTTCTTTCAGGAGAACAATGACGTAGAAGACCAATAGGGTAGCAACATACCATACCAACAATACCCTTTCTCAGTCTCAAAAGTGCAACCCTAAAAACACTTATATCATACACTTTCCCTTTTAGGGAAACTTCCAAAGAACAACCATATTAGGGTTTTACCATTCTCCAAAAAAAAGGAACTTAAAAAGTTTTTTAGAGTGATGCCCCAAACCTTGCGTGTGAGTTGGAGACTCTAGTGTACAATACTCAATGATCAATTGACACATTTCTTCACATCTTCACTTGTTATCAAATATTCTAAAGATAGCTCTTATCCATCATAGAAATTTTTCATAACTATTTCAACCATGATCACCTTACAAACAATTCAAGATGCCAACACATACAAGTGGAGTGACACATCAACATGTCAACTAGACATATATACTCACACTTAATTACATTATTTGCAAAAAATACATTTACAAAACAAATAATAAGAATAAGAATTATCCAAGGTTGAGACACCTTATTCCTTACATTCTCCCACTTGTTGAACACCTTGTAAGAGAAACAGGAATATAATAGGAACTAACTACTATAGGCCAAAAGGCCCATAGACTCTGAACACCATCTGAACTTCTTTGTGCACACTGGTTTCATTAATGCATCTCCAACATTCTTTATGGTATGTACCTTCTCCAAATTTATCTTTCCTTATTTCATCATATCTCTCAAAAAGTGAAACTGCACATCAATGTGCTTCATTTTGGCATGGAAAGTTGGATTTTTTGCAAGGTAAATAACACTTTGACTACTGCACTAAATAGTAATATTCTTGCATCAACACAAACATCAAAACACAATCTCCTAAGATAAATGGCTTCCTTACAAGCATGAGTAACATCCATGTACTCACCTTGTCTAATGGACAAAGCAACCACAGGTAATCTCTTACTCATCCAACTGATGGCAGCACCAAATATAGTGAGCACATAAGTACTGGTGAATCTCTTGCTATTAGTATCAACTTCCCAATCTGAATCCACAAACCCACAAATACAAATTGAATTTGGAGCTCTAGAAGAGTTACCATGATAAAAAATGGAGTAATCTAATGTACCCCTCAAATATTTTAATACTTGCCTAACTGCATTCCAATGTACCCATCCAAGATTAGCCATAAATCAGCTCAAAAATCCCACTACTTGGGTAATGTCTAGTCTAGTACAAATGATAGAATACATAAGACCACCAACTGCACTAGCATAAGGTACTCTACTCATTTCCTCCACCTCACTCAAATATTTTGGACAACCATCTATAGATAACTTTGTTCCCATAAAAATAGGAATAGACAATGGTCTATAATCTACCATGTTGAATTTGTCCAACACAGCCTTCACATACTTACTCTGACTCAACAAAAGTTTTCTGTTAGATCTATCTCTACTGATTTCCATACCCAAGATGTACATTGCTGCCCCAAGATCTTTCATCTCAAACTATTTTGACAACTAAGATTTAAAATAAAAAATAATAACCTTACGCTTCGCAAATAGACCCATATCATCACCATATAATGCAACAATAAGAAGGCAATCATTTTCAACTCTAAAATAAACACAATGATCTAATTTCGATCTTACAAATCCAATTGACAAGACAAAGACATCAAACTTAAGGTACCACATCCTAGGAGATTATTTCAAACCATATAGTGACTTCTTTAATCTAAAAACTAAATATTCTTTATCTTTAACAATGTAGTGCTCAAGCTGTGACATATAAATCTCCTCCTCCAAATCACCATGAAGGAAAGATGTCTTCACATCCATCTATTCTATCTCTAAATCATATGATGCAATAAGAGATAACAGAAATCTAATGGATGTCAACTTTGTAATAGGAGAGAATATTTCACCGTAATAAATTCTCTCTACTTGTGAGTACCCCATTGCATCCAATCTATCTGTGTACCTTTCAACATTGCCATCTATGTACACAAATTCTTCTTGAACACCCATTTTCTACCAATAGGTTTTTTTCCTATAGGAAAAGGTACAAGGTCCCAAGTTTTTTTTAATCTAATGAAGCCATCTCATCATCAAAGGCCTTAATCGAGAAACATGCATCTTCTATATCGAAAGCCTCTTTCACAGATCTAGGCTCATTAGTGTTAGTAATCAAAGAGAAAACACAACTAAAATCTAACATAAAATGTAATGTCCCCTTTTGGGACATTAGGGTTTATATCCGTACTGTAAATATATTTTCTCCTTTTTGCTCTCAGATTGCTGATCATTCCTCTTTTTTCTCTTTATATTTTTCCTTATGATATATCCCTCAAAGTTAAAATTTCTCTATGTATACAGTTTTTATTCCTAGGATTAATGTATTTTCATTAATTATATTAATAATAATAATATAATTATATTAATTATATTAATTATATACTTATATATTTATATTAATTATATACTTATATTAATAAGCTTGATATATTATATTAATAATAATTGTATTATAATATATATTATTGTAATAAAATATCAACTATAAATTATATTACTATATTATAATACTTTATATTAATAGTACCATATCTTAATCATATTATTATTTATTTATAATTATATTAGATTATCATTTAATTAATTTCATAATTCCACATTGCTATTATAATGCAAGGATATTATATATAATTTTACACATAAAATATTATTACTTTAATATTTTTATTAATAACACTTTATATATAATGGTTTATTTATTATTTATATTACATGTCAGAACAAGGACATTACAGTCCTCCCTTCTCAAATTTGCTTGTTGTCAAGCAATTCTTTCATACACAAGTTTGTCTCAAACACAAAACATACTTGCATTCAAAAAGACCAAATTTTTTATGAAATATACATTGAATGAAAACAGGAAGCATACACGATGTAGACAGATCATGAAAACATGAAGTAGACATGATGCAAAAGACAGATGAAGGCATGAAGAAAACATGACGAAGACACATCATACGTAACCTTGATTAGATCCTAAATTAACAATGCACAATGACTATGCTTCTTCATTGGGCTTATGAACCTCTCAACCACAACATAAGCATTAGTACATGCATGTAAATATATATAAACTTCAAAGAAATTTGAATGATAATAAGTTAATCCAAGACAATTCCATACTAAGCCCAAGAGCAAAACTTTGGCCCCCTTGGCCCTAGTGGCAGGTGTTAGGCATCCATACGAGGTGGTCTACTTAGTGGATTGCTTGTTTGGCTAGAAAGGTTCTTGTGAAATGGAGCCATTACTATATTTCTCTTAACTAGCACTACAATAGGGTGTCCTAACCATTCTCCCTTGATTGTAGAATCCATAGGAAAGTTGATAGGGTGCCCTTACTATCTTCCCCTTAACTAGTACTACAATAGGGTGTTCTCCCCTGATTGCAAACTCCATAGGAAAGTGGTAGGGTTCCCTTACTATCTTCCCCTTAACTAGTACTACAATAGGGTATCATAGCAGCTCTTTCTTGATTGTAGACTCCATAGGAAGGATAGATGCCCTATAGTCTTTCCCTTAACTAGTACTATAATAAGATGTCTTAACAAACCTCCCTTAATTGCAGACTCCATAGGAAAGTTAAATATGGCCTTTTCATTAACTAGTACTACAATAAGGTGTATTAACAGACCTTCCTTAATTGCAGACTCCATAGGAAAGTTATATGCAGTAAGGTTTCTATATAGTCTTTTCCTTAACTAGTACTACAATAAGGCATCTTATAGACCTTCCTTGATTGTAGACTCCATAGAAAAGCTACTTGAAATCCCTAAATCATTTCTCAAATAATCAATTTTACACATGTATGATTACTTTAATTAAGAAAACTTACAATTTCATATTTTAACTATGGTTGAACTTCCTCGAAGCTCCATTGGCTAGGATATGGTTGAACTCATATTTGAGAAAGAAGGAAATTTGGCTAGGATAGTAAATTGGAGACTTAGTATAACTACATATGAATAATTTGTCCAAGATAGAAACATGGAGAAAATTCTTACTGCAATTTGAGAGTGAGATTTGATGGAGGCTGGCCCTAGTCTAGAAGAGGAAGAAGTTCTTGTAGCAGAAATAAAAATTCCAATTGTAGAGATTGTATCTCCCAAAGTGACAATGGATATCTTAGGAGGTGAAGAGGAGATCAAGATCCAAGTAGTCTAAAGGAAATAAAAATTGGTGATCCAAGGAGACTAGAGTATACCCACTCCAAAATTGTAAAGCCAAAAAATTCGAAAGAGTCAAGAAAAATAGTTTTATCTAGCACTTGAATTGCAATAAATTTTGGACTAAGTGAACCAATTATAAGAATGAGGGAAAGAAAAAAAACTCAATAAGGTTTTTAGATGAGAATTAAGATCTAGGATTTTGAAGATTACCACTCCTATAGTTGACAAAGGTAGGGATCAAATCAGCCCATATGAGTACCATGTCATGGAAATCAATCTTGGTTGTGCTTCCTAGGTGAAAATTATAGAAGAATTTGATGACTCGAATTAGGTTTTTAAAAGATAGATTGAAGAAGCTAGAAGAAGGATATTGAAAATAGAAAGGAGAGATCAACTTCTTGTGCTAGTACATCAACAACTTTCCCCATCTAGTAAGATAGTAAGGCCCATCAAATATTCATCTAACATGTGTTTCATCTACTATAGTAGAAAATACTAATAGGATCAAGCAAACTACTCAAGGTGCAAAGGTTTAGGTTGAAATAATTCAAGAAGCCTTCAATAGTGCAGAAGAACTAGAAAAAGTGCATACTAGGGAATTAGCCATTCTCTCCAAGATCTAATGCATGGAGAAATCATGGGAAGATGAGCATATTTACTAAGGTAAAATGATTTATGATATTAAGAATCTAATTGGAGACATCAAAGTTGGCATTGATAAATGGTAGACTTATTGGTGAAGGGGACGTTTATGATTTCCTCTAGTGGTATAGTGTAGTGGTCACAACTAAGGAAATTTTTACACCAAGAAATCCTCTTCATTGAAAAAGTAGTCAACAAAATCAACTAGGGGTGTCCAATATAGTTGCATCCTTATTGACACAAACATTTTTAGAGGATGAAATTACAATGGACAATTTGAAAGTCTAGTTGGAAAGGTTTTTTTAGTTAATTTTTTTTGAAAGAGATTATTCTTGTTCAAAGTCTATTGAAAAGTGAGACAATTAGAGGAGGGGGTGAATTAGGATCTCTACAACTTTAAACTTTTAAATAATTATCAAATTGATATCTTTCACCACTTACCCTAATCTCATCGATATCAAAAATCACATAAACATATATTGCAATGATGTAATAGTTCTAATCTACTAGTCACATCCATAAACATAAATGTAAATGATCAACACATAACACAAGGATTTAACTACTTAGAAACTCTCCAAGGTGAAGGTAAAGTTGGGGTGGGGATGAGACCCACAAATCTTCACTACTATAGTAATAGAGTTCTCTTGTTAGGGCTACAATTTTGATCACTTTTGATAATCTACCCTATGAAGGGTATTCCTTGCTAAGAGTTGACAAGATTGTTTTAGTCTAGATTGATTAAAGGATTTAAAACTCACAAAAAGCTAAGCACTCTATTAGGATATTTACATAGGCTTGTTAGGACCACTTTGTTAATAGATTTACCTTCATTCTATATGATAAAATATATTAGTACTTGATCCTTTACGTAGTACTATAATACTTGATTACATATCTTTTTCCATTATCTAATCCTTCACTGAGTTGATATACCTTTTTTTGCACTTTATTTCTCTTCTTGGTCTCTCTACCCTACTTCACCTTCTAAGGCTCGTTAGACATCAAAACTTTTGTTTTCATGCATGCACTCCAACCATTAGACTTCTGACTCATGAATTGGGGTTTGGATCCTCCCTAAATAAAACCCACTTGATAAGGTACTAGATCAAGATCAACATTCTAGATTTCAACATTTTTCTACTTAAACTTTCCATTCTTTTTATTGATTGAACACCATGCATAGAGATTAGTGATCCATCTCAAAATGTGTAATCAACTCCTTAAATTATTCCTTAGTGACTAAAAAATTCAATAAGTGTTCCAAAAACTACTTACCTAATTGTTTGTGTAATTCCAAACAAATATATCAAACCTAATTCTGTCGGCATCTAAACACTTTGATTTTCGGTCATGGCTAGTCTTCATGTTGTCCCTCATTTCTTCTTGTTTAGTTTTTTTCACTAATAAATTTGATTTTTTTTGTAAAATTTTGGTATGAAAATTTGATTTCTTAGAAGGTTACTGTCTTGCTAACTGACCTTTCCTTCTTCTTCAAATAATTCTTCTTTAGAGAGTTGCTACTTTATAGTGGTACCTAAAGTGAGTGTGATGAAACATCAACTCTTAGTCTCTCTAGCTTGTTTTCTCCACCACCATCCATACTTGTTGAGACTGACCCCTTCTAAGTCACAATCATGTATTGTTTAGGTGTACTACCTTCTTTGGTCTCTAATTGTGTAGAGAGTTCTACACTTGGTCCTATCTTTGATTCATCTTGTTTCTGACCCTGTAACTTAATCACTATAACACTTTTTTTCTTTGTCTTCTTAATTCCCTCTATAAGAGGTCCTAAGATTGGTGCTTGCATCTCACCAATAGTAAAATTATCTACTTGTTCACTCTTCTCATCATTCCAACCTTCTATTGTCTGATTAACCTTAATAGCCTCTTCACCTTTCTTCTCTTCAATTATCAATGCACTTTTTTCCTTGACATCTATAACCAACGTCTTTAGCTCTATTCATCTCAATTGGTCATTGAAGTCAATTTAGTAACAATAGGTGTTTTAGTAGTTATTACAGTTACCCGTTGCTCTAATCCTTGTTTTCTAATCTTAGCATATTCTTTAATTTGCACTAATGCTAGATTGGATGTATCAACAAACATACCTTGGCTAGATTTTGGAGCTTGATATCCTTGTTTTGACTTGGTGGATAATATTTGGGTATGTGCAGGATCATGGTGTGCCAAAAAGAAGTGATGTGTAATGGGCACCCCTGGATGTCCCAAAAACAAAACCAAATTGCTAAAAGGAATTATGTCAAACAGTTTGCATTCAACTTCTTATTTCTCCGTTTAATGTTTTAAACCCCTTATAACTCTGAAAATCAAACGTTTATTTGTTTTTTGTGTTTTATGCATGGAATTGGTAACATACAACATAAGAAAGAAAGAAACTACAATGATATGCAAAGTGGAAATGAACTATTGCTAATAAAATGTTATTTTCAGAATTCATAAAACCAAATACATGGCAGATTTATCAACTCACTAATTACTTCAGCAGTATTGACATAATACTCCAGCCCATGCTTTCGAACTTGCTGCTACAATACTTTGTCCTTCAATCAGTCCACTACCTTCATAATACCATTCCCTCAAAGCAGCATAAGTGTCGGACAAGTAGTGAAGAAGATATGAGCAAAATACCAAATCTGCCTGTAGCCAGAAATGCAACTAAACTGCCTGATAATGAAGCCAATAACAAAGAATTCCAAAGGCCAAACCCCAAGGGAATGGCCTCTAGAATGTTACAAGAGAGGATAGACGTCCTCAAATGCCAAGAACGGAGCTGCAACTCACACACCAATTTCTTGTCATATTCAACCTGTCTAATGAAGCCACAAATGCTTCCTTTTATTCTATTCCCAAAGGTCTGCTCAACTCATATGAGCAATGTGGGATAAAAGATGTGTAATATATAAAACATATATTAAAATACCCCTGATGTCTCCCTTCTATACACATCACCATAAAATAAATATTAAAGTAACACTTAAATATTTTACAATTAAATTAGATGTTACTTTAATAAAACTTCAGGCATTAAAATGTATTAGTAATCAGACTCTGAATAATACGAGTGATAGCTCATCGAAAAGATCTTACCGAGGAGTATCGAATCCAATCACCAAAATTGACCTGCACTGTGTCCTATCGACTTACTAAAAATAGTAAGTATGCTTGAAACTGAGTAAATCAACTTCATTTTGGCCCTAATATTTTCTTATCCTCCACTTAGAATTTGGAGAACATGAAGGCCAAAATATGGGATCATTACAAATCTGCCCTCCTTGAAATTGCTTGTCCTCAAGCAATTAAGTAACATAATGGACTCCAACCTCCACCTGGATCCCAATATGTGATATCCATATGGAAGTTAAACCAACTGCAAATCCACATCACTAGGACCAACCCCTGTAGCCTAGCATTCAAAACTTGTGTTGATGAAGTCAGAATGTCACCATAAGGCAACTCCATAGAAGATCTATGAAACGTCTTCTTCCCTTTATCCATCCACATAATATATATTGGACTAGAATGGCTATTATCACCATCATGCATTGAAAAAGATGTAGTTGTAGGTGAACCATATGTACTCATGCTAATTGTATCAACAATAGGTGTTGCCACATCGTAATATATGGATATAGGAACAACATTAACTGCTGCAACAGAAAACTGAACTGAATTTGTAGTTGATGAAAACTCATAATCATTAACATGTGTGGCTTCATTGGAAAATACATCAACTACTGCATTTATACCATTAAACTCCTCATTGGATGCTTCAACTAACATAGAAGTGGCTGCTGATATGATAGTATCCTCGCATTCTCCTAATTCCACTATTGGTACGTCATCATCCCCTGAAAAGGCTTCATATGCGGTCTCCTGACTTTGCACGCATGTCTCTACTGACTCTGCCGAAATGCCCACATCACCAACATCATAGCTGGCTGGCTCTATACGTGTCTCGATCCCATCTGAGAAATCGACTACCTTCTGCTTTGGAGCAACATACAAATCATCAATGTTGATGCCCATCTGTCTAGCCATAAGCTGCAACATCATATCCATTCGCCTATTCTGCTCCTATTGCATATATTGCCTCTTCTCTAATGTACCCAATAACTGTCTGAACATCAAATCTTGATCTGGACTAATATACATCTTTATCCAGCTATCAATATGATCTCCACAGGATGGCAAGACTTATAGCTCTGATACCACTGTAATGGGCACCCCTGGATGTCCCAAAAACTAAACCAAATTGATGAAAGGAATTATGTCAAACAGTTTGTATTCAACTTCTTATTTCTTCATTTAATGTTTTAAACCCCTTATAACTCCAAAAATCAAACGTTTATTTGTTTGTTGTGTTTCATGCATGGAATTGGTATCATACAACATAAGCAAGAAAGAAACTACAATGATATGCAAAGTGGAAATGAACTACTGCTAATCAAATGTTATTTTCAGAATTCATAAAACCAAATACATGGCAGATTTATCAACTCACTAATTACTTCAGCAGTATTGACATAATACTCCAGCCCATGCTTTCGAACTTGCTGCTACAATACTTTGTCCTTCAATCAGTTCACTACCTTCATAATACCATTCCCTCAAAGCAGCATAAGCGTCGAACAAGTAGTGAAGAAGATATGAGCAAAATACCAAATCTGCCTATAGCTGAAAATGCAACTAAACTACCTGATAATGAAGCCAATAACAAAGAATTCCAAAGGCCAAACCCCAAGGGAATGACGTCTAGAATGTTACAAGAGAGGATAGATGTCCTCAAATGCCAAGAACAGAGCTGCAACTCACACACCAATTTCTTCTCATATTCAACCTGTCTAATGAAGCCACAAATGCTTCCTTTTATTCTATTCTCAAAGGTCCGCTCAACTCATATGGGCAATGTGGGATAAAAGACGTGTAATATATAAAACATATATTAATGTACCCCTTATGTATCCCTTGGGTACACATCACCATAAAATGAATATTAAAGTAGCACTTAAATATTTTACAATTAAATTAGATGTTACTTTAATCAAACTTCAGGCATTAAAATGTATTAGCAATTGGACTCCGAATAATGTGAGTGATAGCTCATTGGAAAGCTCTTACCAAGGAGTATCGAATCCGATCACCAAAATTGACCTGCACTGTGTCCTACCAACTTACTAAAAATAGTAAGTATGCCTGAAACTAAGTAAATCAACTTCATTTTGGCCCTAATTTTTTCTTATCCTGCACCCCTGGGAGTCCCAAAAAACTAAACCAAATTGCTGAAAGGAAATTGGTCAAACAGTTTGCATTCAACTTCTTATTTCTCCGTTTAATGTTTTAAACCCCTTATAACTCTGGAAATCAAACATTTATTTGTTTGTTGTGTTTCATGCATGGAATTGGTATCATACAACATAAGCAAGAAAGAAACTACAATGATATTCAAAGTGGAAATGAACTACTACTAATAAAATATTATTTTCAGAATTCATAAAACCAAATACATGGCAGATTTATCAACTCACTAAGTACTTTAGCAGTATTGACATAATACTCCAGCCCATGCTTTCGAACTTGCTGCTACAATACTTTGTCCTTCAATCAGTCCACTACCTTCATAATACCATTCCCTCAAAGCGGCATAAGCGTCGGACAAATAGTAAAGAAGATATGAGAAAAATACAAAATCTATCTGTAGCTGGAAATGCAACTAAACTGCCTGATAATGAAGCCAATAAAAAAGAATTCCAAAGGCCAAACCCCAAGGGAATGACGTCTAGAATGTTACAAGAGAGGATAAACGTCCTCAAAGGGAAAAAACAGAGCTGCAACTCATACACCAATTTCTTATCATATTCAACCTGTCTAATGAAGCCACAAATACTTCCTTTTATTCTATTCCCAAAGGTTCGCTCAACTCATATGGGAAATATGGGATAAAAGATGTGTAATCTATAAAACATATATTAAAATGCCCTTTATGTCTCCCTTGGGTACACATCACCATAAAATAAATATTAAAGTAACACTTAAATATTTTACAATTAAATTAGATGTTACTTTAATAAAACTTTAGGCATTAAAATGTATTAGCAATCGAACTCCGAATAATGCGAGTGATAGCTCATCGAAAAGCTCTTACCAAGGAGTATCGAATCCAATCACCAAAATTGACCTACACTGTGTCTTGCTGACTTACTAAAAATAGTAAGTATGCCTGAAACTGAGTAAATCAACTTCATTTTGGCCCTAATTTTTTCTTATCCTCCACTTAGAATTTGGAGAACATGAAGGCCAAAAGATGGGATCATTACATGATGTGAAAGAAATAGAGTTTGAAAACATCTAAAAGTATTTCAAAATTTGCTCTGACTTTTTTCCACCCATCCTTATACTAAAGCTAAAAAGTTAGGACCAAACCTTATTGGGTATCTAATATGAAATCAAATACCTAATAATATCAGTTATCTGATATGAAATTGGATATCTGATACCTGTAACTTGATTTTTAAAAAAAAATTGAGCGCTATTTTACATTGCATTTTTTTACTGTTTGAAGCTCCTCTCTCTAGTATCCGATCTCAAAATGGGTATACATTATTAGGGAGTATTTTTTGTTTTTTAAAAAATGTTTTAAATGAATTTTATAATAAATAAGTAATTTTTAATTGAATTTGTTAAGAATTAGGATTTTTTAATAGAAACTATTGAAATTTAGGTTATTTTTAATAGAAATTAGGTTTTTTTAATTAATAGGTATCGTTGGCCAAAATGATGATATTGAGACAAGAAATAATGTTCCTCATAACCCTCCACCAAATGATCTGGTGCACCCTCAAAACCATCCACCAAACAATCCCCTACTCCCTCAAAACCCTTCCCAAACTAAAGATTTGATATTTGAAAATCTTTCCAAATTGAGGGCTTTGCAAAAAACATATAATACTATACCCGCATTGCTCCTATGTTATCCATGTTATAGTGGATAATATTGAAACACTTACCAGTGAAAAAAATGTCACTCTTCATTGGCATGACAAAATTCATGCCACATTTGATGATAGGTTAGACTATGATGAGGTTATGACCCTCAATATAAGTAAAGATGATTTGGTTGCCCTTTTTGCAAACCCAAAAATTGGTAAACAAGTCAACCACATAAAGCCTAAATTATCAATTAAATGGTGCACAAATGAGGTTATGCATGTGAACTTTTGGGATCATTGGTGGATGGTTTTTGACATCCCTCCTCACAACAATTTATAGGTTCCATTTGATTTCATTAGAAAATTGTATGGATAATTTATGTTGGGCCTCAAGGTGAACTATTAGAGCATGAAGCCCAACATGGGTGTAGAAGGAGGAGCTCCTCAAGATAGACCCTTTTCCCAGCAAAAGAAAGCTAGCACTTTTGTCCCCCCATTGATGTCTCTCGCCTCCTCTAGTGAAGCATCTTGATATCATTGTAGAGGCTAGCTCTCAGACTATTAGAGCCTTCCATAGATTGAGTAGCCTATTGATATCCCAGACTAGGTAAGTGCTGCCTCCCTATGTTGATGATACTGGCTCAAGTTCATCATTGGCGAGCTCATCACATGTTTTTGTGCCCCATACTTGCATAACGTGCAAGAATATTTGTTTTGGTCCCATAGATGATCTTTCTGAGTATTATTTTATATTTTATGAGGATACACCAAACACATGTACAGAGGTTACACACCGTGACATGAGAGAGGAGGGGCATGCAAAGGCATGGAATCCTTTTGTGTCTGTATGTGTATACATTTCTTTGTTATGATAGATGTGATTTAAAGTTAATCTTTATAATAGAGAAATTTTAATTTTTAACCCATAATGAGTTATACATGTATGTGATCTTCATTCATGTTTAGTTAATGACTAAGGAGGAGCTCAGATATGTTGATGATGTCACACTCTTGGCTATTTCATTTGGCCTTAACACATCTACGATACATTATGTTGTGTTCTCATTATTTTTTCCATTTGATATTGTAGCATATATGGTTTCTAATCTTTATTTTTTCTTGCAAGTATCACTTTTCAGTGGTGGGACAAAGTGTGGGGGATGAGGCAGGACCCATTGACAAGGGAAAGGTAATTAGGTGCTTTTTGTTTGATTAGATATCGATGAATTATTGTAAAACTTTTTTGGTAATAAAATTTAATTACATTATTTATTGTATAGAGTGTGGCTAGTGGTGATGAGCCCATGCAGATTCCAAGTAGTAGACACTCTAGCATTTCCATTCGCACTGAGAGTGGCATTGTATGTATAAGTATCATTTATTTTTTATTTTCCTTATTTTCATAAATAAATTCAAAATTGATTTCCATGATATTAACAACTAGCATTTTGTATCTCATAGGAAACACGTAGTGCACAGGAGATTGGACGATAGAGTTTTGTATCTTTGCTGACACAACCATTATATCCTAAGAAGGAGTCAACACAGGTAAGTTGTAGTTTGAATTCTTGATTATATGTTATAAATTTAGCATACTATGAATTATACATTTTATATTTTAAGTTGTAGATTCATTAGACAAACATATTTGAACATACACATGCCACAATCAGTGAGGTACAAGCATTGTCAAGGACATATGAGAGGACTCCTAACTGATGTAGGAGGTCAATGAGAGAGGTATTTATCATGAAATGAGTAATTCAATGTTAGATATAAAGAATCATATAAATTTAGTAGTCTAACTTCTGGTTTTCCCTTTTTGTTTATGTAGAAGGCATCTAATCCACCTAGTGCAGTGAAGAGGCTACATTTTGATCATCCACCAGCAACCTAGGATATTATAGTTGTCATAGGATGCATCATGAGACATTTTGAGATGGAATATTCCACATTTTTTATAGAAACATTGATATTATACACATTCTGATGGCATGATCAGCCACATTATGGATCTATGTATTTTGATATATATTTGTGTAATTTGTCCACGGATACATGAACTTATATATATATATATATATATATATATATATATATATATATATATATATATATATATATATATATATATATATATATATATATATATATATATATATATTTGTCATTTATGTGCACAATGATATACATATTAATTTAGTATAGTATTGTTCAGTTTATCATAGATCATTTGTATTGTTCATGTTTAAGGAATAACATTCATTTTGATCATGTTTGTATGTATGAGTTTGGATCAACAAAAAACACTACAATAACTAAAAATAAATATCTCAAAAAAATTTCAACTAGATGTTATTGCTAGCACATTAAAATCACAATCATAGCAAGGTCATTTCAAACCTTATCAAATTTCAACTAGATGTTGTTGTTAGCACATTAAAATCACAATCATAGAAAGGCCATTTCAAACCTTATATAGGTGTTTCCAACCTTGTATGGTCATGCTCAAACCCCTAACTAACTCTTTGCACTCATTTTCAACTTTGCAAGAAAAATTTACAAAAGTTGCAAAATTACAATTTTGCAACTTTTGCATTTTTGAGCAATTTTTACTATAACTTAAAATTCTTAATTAGAAGAGTTCATTAAACTTGGTAAGGGGTCGTATTAGGTTGATTTAAACATTCCAAGATGGTTTTTGACCCTTGGTCAACTTTTCTACTACTTTGGTCAACCTAACCCCTATCAAGAAACTTATAGGCATAACAATAACCTAGGAGGAAAAATTGACTTAGCAACTAAGTTAACCTTACCTAAGGATCTAATGGGTCTTATTAAACTACTAGTGATGTGGTTAGAATAACTACAAGCCAAAATGAAAAGAAAGAAGCACTAGGTACAAATTAGACTACTTAGGTGTTCATGCACTAGGGTGGCCACGAATGATGGAGGCTCTCCGTGATCAGAACAAGGGTGTCAGTAGGGTTCACCTACCCATCTAGAGCTAATGGCACTAACAATTTGATGTCAAGATTAGTGGTTTCAAAGTTATGTTGTGATGTACCTACAAACTAAGGCACACTATGAGTTTTGGCATCAACTGAAATCGCTGTGCCAAATCCAAATACAATGTGATCTCTCAAAAATGAGATAGGTTATTTTAGGCCTTAGTATGAATATCATTTAGCCTTCATTGTTTCATTGATAGTCCTCATAAGCTCTAAGTTATGAACCTTGAAAGATCGACCTCAATATGCACTTAGAGCACCTTGGACACTCTTTGGTATGGGGTGGCCGCGGATGATGGAGGCTCTACATGACCAAAAAATAGGTGTCACTAGGGTTAACCCACCTATCTAGAGGTAATGGTGCTGAAAATTTGATGCCAAGATTAGTAGTTTCAAAGTTATGCTATGATGCACCTATGAACTAAGGCGCACTACAGGTTTTTGCATCGAGCGAGATCATTGTGCTGAATCCAAATAGAATGTGATATCTCAAAAATGAGATAGG
This sequence comes from Cupressus sempervirens, assembly GCA_028749045.1. NCBI lineage: Eukaryota > Viridiplantae > Streptophyta > Pinopsida > Cupressales > Cupressaceae > Cupressus > Cupressus sempervirens. The sequence goes on from CM053791.1 coordinate 575,252,975, forward strand.
TTATTTTAAGCCTTGGCATGAACATCATGTAGCATTTGACATTTCATTAATAGCCCTCATAAGCTCCAAGTTACGACCCTCAGAAGATTGGCCTTGACATTTACTTAGAGCACCTTGGAAACTCTTTGGTACAGTGTAGCCGTGGACAATGGAGGCTCTCTACGGCTAGAACAAGGGTGTCACTAGGATTCACCTACCCATATGGAGCTAATGGCACTGACAATTTGATGCTAAGATTAGTGGTTTCAAAGTTACACTATGATGCACCTATGAATTGAGGCACATTGCAAGTTTCGACATCGAGCAAGATCGCTTTGCCAAATCCAAACAGAATGTGATCTCTCAAAAATGAGATAGGTTATTTTAAGCCTTGGCATGATTGTCATGTAGCATTCAATTTTTCATGGATAGACCTTACAAGCTCTATGTTATGACCCTTGTACACACTTAGAGCACCTTGAAGACTCTTGGGTACTGGGTGGCCATGGTTGATTAAGGCTCTCTAGAGGCAGAACAAGGATGTCACTAAGGTTCACCAGCTCATCTCGAACTAATGGCACCGATGATTCAATACCAAGATCAGTAGTTTAAAAGTTATGCTACAATGCACCTATGAACTAAGGCACACTACAAATTTTGGCATGAAGCGAGATCATTGTGCCGAATCTAAGTGGAATGTGATTTCTCAAAAATGAGATAGGTTATTTTAGGCCTCAACATGACCATCATGTAACATTTTACATTTCATCAGTAGCCCTCATGAGCTTTGAGTTATGAGCCTTAGGAGATCAGCCTCAATAGGCACTTAGAGAACCTTGGGGACTCTTCAGTGCAAGGTAGCCACAAACAATGGAGGCTCTCTATAGCTAGAAAAAGGGTGTCACTAGGGTTCACCCACACATCTAGAAATAATGGCACTAATGATTTGATGTCAAGATTAGTGGTTTCAATGTTACATTGTGATGCACCTATGAACTAAGGTACACTACGAGTTTTGGCATCGAGCAAGATTGTTGTGTCAAATACAAATAGAATGTGATCTCTAAAAAATTAGATAGGTTATTTAAGGCCTCAATAAGACTATCATGTAGCATTTAACATTTTATCAATAGCCCTCATGAGCTTTGCATTATGACCCTTAGAAGATTGGCCTTGAAATGCACTTAGAGCACCTTGGACACTCTTCAGTACAGGGTAGCCACGGACAATGGAGGCTCTTCGTGTACATATCAAGGGAGCCATTAGGATTCACCTACCCAACTAGAGCTAATTACATTGATGATTTGATGCCAACATTAGTAGTTTCAAAGTTATACTATGATGCACCTATGAACTAAGGCACACTATGAGTTTTGGCATCGAGTGAGATCGCTATGTCGAATCTAAATAGAATGTGATCTCTCAAAAAATGAGATAGTTTATTTTAGGCCTTTCCATGACCATCTTATAGAATTTTTCATTTCATTGATAGCCCCTATGAGCTCCAAGTTAAGACCCTTGGAAGATCAACCTCGACACATACTCAGAGCACCTTGGAGACTCTTTGGTATGGGGTGCTGCTGACGATGAAGGCTCTCTATGGTCAGAACAAGGGTTTCACTAGATTTAATATTAAGCAAAAAAAAAAAAAAAACCTCAGCCAACTTTTTACAATGCAAGTTTGGTGTTAGTATGTATTAAAATCATCATTTTTTAGGACCCTCCACATAAATTGCATTAAGTAAAATCATCTTTGTTTCTTACATTAAATCAACAAGTTTACATTTACAATATGTCAATAGTTTCATCATTATTACATCAATACACAACTACCAAAAATTGTAGTGTCAAAAATAGTAGTGTCAAAAATCATAGTGTCAATAAAAGTATTGTCAAAAATCATAGTTTCAAAAGTAGAATAGATTTTTCTTCATTCTACTCCTAATTTAATTTTTTATCTTCCTACATGGTTACTATTCATAATGTACCTACATTCCAATATCATAAAAAATATTAGTAACTTATTGTATTAAACAACATAATCATTGGTTCATCAAGTCATTATGAACAAAATAACATAAGTAAATATACCTAGTTGAGTGTTCAGTAGAGTCCTCTCTCTATTTTAGGGTCTCTAATAAGGCTTTATGATTAGCATTAGTAATAGTAAAAAGTTCTTTTACTTTTGGTCTTCTTTAATGCTAAAACAACTTTAAATATTTTGCTATAATAAGATGCAAATATATGAGAATTGTTTTATGTTTTTGATAGACTTTGAATGCAAGAATTCCATTCCTTCTAAGCATGTATGTCCGCAGCCATGTTCTAGCGACAACCACTAAACTAGTAGGATACGTGAATCCATTGTCATCAGTGATCATTTGTGCATTCTTTTGTTTACCTCTTACACAATGTACTAACCAATAATCTGATTTCTCATCATTCCCTTTTGGTGAAACCAATGCAAAGACATGTCCTGGCTAAAGAAGACCTAATAGATGGTTATGTTTAAGTGAAATTTTCATATCATCATTTATAATAGAGGGTATAATAGAAAATGGAGTAAGATAATGTGGAGCCCATGTGTCCACCCACTCACTTGACTCACAGTGATCCCAGTCACATTGAAAACAACTAGGACAAAAGCAAGCTAGCTGTCATGTCCAAATGGTCCATGTACTAGAATCAGAGCTCAAAAATGAATGAATTTTTGATGAGTCTCTCATAGTAGCACAATTTGATATATCACCTATGGACCCTTCCTCAACCAACCAATAGAACTTGCATACCATTGAATCAAGAGTCCCCCTGTGTGATAATGTTAAACTACACCAATCAATAATGCTACAAGAATCAAGAAGCTCTGCTCCTAAAATCTTCAATTGCTCCTTAACTAGAGCTCTGTTCATACATACCCCTACTCTAGCATGTCCCCCTTTCCCATGGCCGGACTTAAAAAAATTCAAATATGAGGTTACCCCCTATTTACATACATCCTACACAACCAATCAAACATACAAGCATTCTTGAATTAACTTAAACAATTATTTTATCAAATGATATGTCTATCCATAGCAATTGCATGCTTCTATAAGAAATCAAAATAATTCTCAAAACAATTTTGCACAAACTCAAGAGAGTGAGATATATCATCACTCATATATAAATGGTACTTGCTAATAATCTTCTAATTACCTTCCACACTATCAAAGACAAGTCTATATGTTATGTGGATGAAAGTAGGAATCTGAATGCAGTTATAATACTTAGATTGTGTCTCATTTTGAGGCTACAATGTGTAGTTCTCAGAAAAGTCAACAAATAATATAATAATACCAATGAGAAAAGTCTCCTCACACATTCTAAATTGTTGATCCAACCACTGAAACCTATGACTATGTCTTACATATTTGTAGAAAAGATTTGTCTTGAAATTCGAAATAAAACTAACCATACTGATTTCTTTTGCAACCAATTCACATCTAGATCCCTCACCCCAACTCTTCAATGTGTATTTTACTATTTCATATACCATTTTTTTTAATATTACCTTCCCAAAATATTGTTCATACCCCTCATGAAAACATGTGTCAAACTTGGATAAGCCACCACATTCTGAACACTTCTCATTTAAGCAAGCATTTCTATAAAAAAAAAAACCATCAACTCTATGACATAAAAATTGATCTAGCAAGACTCTTAATGATTTTGGAAGACCACTAGCACCATAATTATCCAAAATTTATTTACTATACAAAGTAGAACAGATGGAGCATAATGGTTCATCGTGCATAGAAAACTTGACATGATATTTGAAACAACATGTATTTTGAATTTTAAGTGGCACACAATAAGATGGCTTCAAAGATTCAAAAGCTCTTTGTGATATATGAATTCTTCAATGACTCTCTCTAAATTGTTTGAACAACATAGTTTGACTTACCTCCAAATAATGTTTAGGATCTGGCGTGCGATCTTTGATGCCAATTCTCAACTTTAGCACTTCTTTAGCATTGAGTGATACTCTTGAGATATGCCAAAATTGTGTAATTTCTTCCTTCACATCATTGGATAGCTTCTTATCAAAATGTGGAAGTCTCCCACCAAAAGCCCATGTTTCATTTTGAAGAGGATCATCAATTCTCTCTCATCTACTAAGTGCTCTTCTCAAAGTACTATGATTTAGGTTCAAGTCAATACAAGTTTTTCTCATAAATCTACCATTTCTCAAATGATGACTTACAAAGAGGTTGTAGTAACCCTTCAAACAACTCTCTTATCCTTCTCCCTACTATTTTTTCCAATGCTATTGAGAGCACTAAAAAGATTCTTCGAAATAATGACATTTCTTTCCAAGTTTTTATTGACACGACTCTTCAATTTGGAAAATATAGGTCTCATATTTTGCATCTTTAATAAGTGTATAAAAAGTTGACATTTCTCCACCACTATCTTGTTGTCGAAAAATATCTTATATAGTCTTGAAGCCCATAAGCAAATGGTTCTTTTTTATTTTTTCTCTTTCAAATTGGTAATAATTGTTTCATAAATTTCAATTATCCATTTTGGTGTTCTAAAATCTTCATGTCAATTATAATTAGGAGATATGTAAGGTTCATGTGCATTGTCATTTTTGACATGGTCAATCATGCAATTTACATTCTGACCTAGTAGCATTTCATTCTCCAAATTTTTATTCTATAAATATTCAATCCCAACATTATTGTTATTAATTGGTACATTTGCTTTCCCCAGCTACACATATTCATTATCTAACTCTATAATTTCACCTTCGATCAATACATCATCAACTTGACTCACATTTAACATACCTTTTCTCTTCCTTCAATTATTTAGCTTGTCCCTTTCCCTATATGCTACAATGTCTTCATTCGATACCTTCCTTTTGCATTTAGCTATTCAACGACTACTACTCCTCATTCAAAAAATAATATTGGACACCTAATCCTATATTATCAAACCTTTTTTGATTGTATGGGCCCCAAAAAGTCAAATTTCTCCGAATCCATGAAAATGGCCCACAAAAAGCATGATTATTAGGTCTTCAGTGATAGGGAATATGTTGAGAAAATCATGCCAATATATTGGGTACCTGATCCCATATCAGGTATTATATATCAAATCAGATACTCGATATGAGATCGGGTACCCGAAATTGATTCCCAAATTTTGGAAGGAAGTGAACAAATTTTGTGGGCAATGTAAACAAATTTGATTATTATATATGATCAATATATATGATTATTATATTATATTATTATGATTTTTACTATAATTATTAAATATAGTATAGTAATATATATATACATTATTATTATGACCTATGATCCATTTGCTTGGTTCTATGCATCATCTTGATGCATTTCATGATAGCATATGTCCCTAGGGGCCCTAGGGCCCCTAGTTACGCATTTGATTGGTTCAAATTCATTGAGAGGGGTCATAGGTTAACCTATGACCCCTCTCGATGTTAGAGTAAATAATTATTTATTCTTTTACTTAAGTTTACTTAGGTTAAATGCATTTATTTAATAGTTATAGTTGATGAGTTGTTGACAACATGAGAGTTTGTTCTGATCAAGTCATACTTATCCTCTCACCTTGATCAAGAATATTCCACCTTTTGTGTACATATACTTTGTTGTCAACCTTATCTTATATCACTTTCTAGCTTGTTCTACAAGCTTCCTTGAGGCCTTTATGTTCAAACTCTCTCATTGTAAATTCACATCATTCACATAGCAATTTAATTTTCTTATTATGAAATACCTTTTCTTGCTTTGTTGAGTTACTCCAAGCTCTTGTTCCTTCCTCTTCAGTTTCTCTTCAATAGGTTGTTTACATGTGGGTGATCTTGGTGCATTGTGAAACTAGCTTTCATCAATTTCTACATGGTATCAAAGCCTCCCTACTACTTCTTAGTTCAAATAATTTTTAAAGTTGCGATTTAGAGACACAAACCCTAGTTTGTTTATGATTTTTTCTTCAATCAAGAGGAAGAGCATTTTTTTAGTATTTGGAGAAAAAGGAGAAAGAGCGTTTGACATAACAGATCTAACATTTTTTAGACTTTTTTCTTTATTTTTTGGAGGTGTGACTATGTTGATTCAGAAAAAAAAACTATAGAGGTGATTTTCAAACAACGATATCTCCCTCATATGGACTCATTTTTTCGAGCAATGTTTTTTGTTTTGGGGTAGAATTTTGTGATCTATAGATTGGTGTAAGAAGTTTGACATCTATGTTCCTTAATTTGTCTGCAATTCAAAAATCTCATTTTTTGCACCTTCAAAGGCTTCATTTGGGCTCATATGAAGACATATTTCAATACTACTGTTTTTTAAATTACATGATTTATTGTCTACTTTCTAGATATGGAATTAGTTTAGAGTAATATTGAGCTCCTATTTTTGGTGTTGAAGTAGAGGCTTTAGTTTTCCCCCTCTTTGCATCTAGAATCTAGGTTCTTTTCTCACTTTTTGTGCTTTCTATAGTTGTTTCTTTGGTATTTTAGGGATATCTTTGTAAATTATGGGGGGAGCATTTTCTTTTCTTTAATTTACTTCAAAATAGACCCTTCTACTTTTGTCTTCTTCTCTCAATGTTAGATCCTTCTATGACTTGGCTAACATTGCACAACTCTCACACCTAGAAAGAAAAAATGACTAGGCTTCTCATGTCATGAGGTCTATGGTCATGTTTGGATGAGAACCAACCTATTCAAAAAAATTTTGGCATAGTGAATGAATTTTGAGCACTATAGCTTGATGCAAAGTTGACTTCTTTGACATCTACCAACTTCTCCACCATTTAGGACTTCTTGATGAAGTTCAAATCTCTACGTACAATTTTGCAGGGATGTGTGAAAAACAAAATAGATGATGAGTGTATCTTTTTGATACTCTCAAAGTTTCAAGGATAATATTAGATCTTTTCTTCTACTTTCTACTCCACCATGGATGCCTTGGGTACCAGACATCAGATGCCTTCTTTTGAGACATTTTCTAATCGGTTGATATGGGAACAATCCAAGATCACTCAGATGGATTCACTTATAGGTTCACAGTCATAGGCATTGCTTGCTAAGGATACATAGGAGCATAAGTCAAAGTAGATATTTGATTCCTCCTCTTAGCATTCTATTGGTTCATCATCTTCTTCTAAGAAGAAGGAGAAAAAGAATAATGAGACTCCTACCTATTCCTATTTTCAAAAGGAACCTCATGACAAGTCACATTTTTTTCAGAAGATATTTGATGGCTATGAGAAATAGATTGTCAATTTGTAAGCTCTCTTTCATAAAATCACTATTTCCTCGCCATCCTCTTCTACCTCACAAGGGTCTTCCTTTTAGGCTTCTTCCACCTCTTTGACATCTACACTAGATCTTGGAGAGGGTCATGCATTACAAGCTTCTATTGCATCCCCTTCCTAGGTCCCTTAGATATTGGATTTAGGTGCTTCTCACCATATGACATCTTCTCATGGTGTCTTCTATACTCTTGAGGCTTCTCCCATTCCCCATATTCACATGGGGAATAAAACTGCCCTACCAATCCATGGGAAAGATTAAATTAGCATTTAGGATGGTATATTCAATAATGTATTATATGTTCTATCTCTATTTGCAAACCTCCTCTCAATTTCTTAGATTACATGCAGTGGATCAGGGAAGATAATTGAGTTCATTGTAGAATTAGTATTCATTTGGGATCATGCAACAAGAGGTCTTATTGCTACAGGGATAGTTGATCCTTACACCCATCTCTACACCTTCTTGCGCTTTGTTCCACCATCTCCATTGTCGGAGCACACTTCTTCTCTTTTGAGGGAGCATCATGTATTGTAGTTAGGATACTTGAACCTTTTTTTTATTCCTAAGATCTCTATTTTGAATTCCACACCACATCCATTTGAGGTCTTGTCTCTTTAGCAGGATTCTTCTTCTTCTCTTTTGATCCTTCAGCTCCATCCATTGAGCCTCTAGGTGCACCTGTTGTAGATTCTATAGTGGACATTCATGATAGTATCATCACAATTGCCATGGGGATTCCCTTTCAGAATCCTCATATTTTCTCCTTTGAGCATCAGCTAGGCCTTCTAGTTTTTTCTCTCATTCAGGGGTTCCCTTGTTTCCTCAACATTGGAGTTTCATTGGTTCAATTCTTTCTCCAAGGGCTCCGAGGGCTCCAAGTTTTGGTGTCTTTTCTATCTCTCATGGGGAGGCTAGTTGTACTTAGGATTTTGAGAGTCTCTTGAAACATTTCTAGTGGAAGTTATCCTTGGGGGGTCTTGCTGAGGCCTTCCTTCCTTCATTTTTTTAGCATGTTTGTAATCACCTCTTTTTGGGGGAGGGTTTTTCCCATGAGGTCTTCCCTCTTTCCCCATTTTTAGAGGTTGAATTTATCTACATTGTACATGGGTGCGTAAGATGCCCTTATTGTCAGGATCCATTCTATATTTCATCTCAGTTTTTGTGAGCTTAAGGCATTTCCCCTGAGTTGCACTTAAGGGGGGTGTTAGAGTAAATAATTATTAATTAATTAATTATTCTTTTACTTAAATTTACTTAGGTTAAATACATTTATTTAATAGTTTTAGTTGATGAGTTGGTGCAACATGGTAGTTTTTTCCTATCTAATCATACTTATCCTCTCACCTTGATAGAGGATATTCCACCTTTTGTGGATGTATGCTTAGTTGTCAACCTTATCTTCTAGCACTTTCCAACTTGTTTTACAAGCTTCCTTAAGGCCTTTATATTTGGGTGCTCTTATTGTAAATTCACATCATTCACATAGAAATTTAATTTTCTTAATGTGAAATATCTTTTCTTGCTTTATTGAATTACTCCAAGCTCTTGTTCTTTCCTCTTCAGTTTCTCTTTGACATGTTATTTGCATGCAGGTGAACTTGGTGTACTATGAAGTTGGCTTTCATCAACTTCTAGACTTGAAGCATTTGATGACAGCATATGTCCCTAGGGCCCCTAAGGCCCCTAAGGACCCATTTGGTTGATTTGAATGCATTGAGAGGGATTCTAGGTTAATCTATCAACTCTCTCAATACATTTCATAACAACATATGTCCCTAGGGGCCCTAGGGCCACTATGGACCAATTTGGTTTGTTACAATCTGTCAAAAGAGGTCATAGCTTCACCTATGACCCCTCTCAAGGAATTTCATAACAACATATGTCCCCAAGTGCTCTAAGGACCCTAGGGATGCATTTGGTTGATTCAAATACATCAATAAGGGTCATAGGTTACCTTATGACCCCTCTTGATGCATTTCATGACAACATATGTCCCTAGGGGCCTTAGGGACCAATTTGGTTGGTTTGAATGCATCAAGAGCCTATGATCCCTCTCGATGCATTTCATGACAATGTATGTTCCTAGGAGCCCTAGGACCCCTAAGGATGTATTTGGTTGGTTCGAATGCATCTAGAGGGGTCATAGATTTACCTATGACCCCTCTCAATGCATTTCATTGTAACATTTGTCCCTAGGGGCACTAGTACCCCTAGGGACCGATTTAGCTGGTTTAAGTGTGTTGAGAGTGGCCATATGTTAACCTATGACCCCTCTCAACACATTTCATGAGAACATATGTCCCTAGGGGCCCTAGGGCTCCTAGAGATGCATTTGGTTGGTTTGAATGCATTGAAAGGGGTCATAGGTTAACCTATGTTTCCTCTTGACACATTTCATGACAACTTATGTCCTTAGGCACCCTAGGACCCCTAAGGACCCATTTCATTGGTTTGAATGCACCAAGAAGGGTCATATGTTAACTCGATGCATTTTGTGATAGTATATGTCCCTAGGGGCACTGATTTGATTAGTTCAAATGTGTCGAAAGGGGTCATAGGTTAACCTATGACCCCTCTTAATGCATTTCATGACAACATATGTCTCTAGGGGCCCTAGGGCCTCTAGGGATGCATTTGGTTGGTTCAAATGTGTTGAGAGGGGTCAAACTTTAACCTATGACCTCTCTTGGTGCATTTCATGACAATGTATGTCCCTAGGGGCCCTAGGGACCCATTTGGTTGGTTTAAATGTGTCGAGAGGTGTCATAGATTAACCTATAACCCCTCTCAATGCATTTCATGACAACATATGTCCCTAAGGATCCTAGGTCCTCTAGGGACTAATTTGGTTTGTTCCAATGTGATGAATATTTCATGACAATGTATGTCCCTAGGGCCCCTATGGTCCCTACGATGTATTTGGTTGGATCGAATCCATCACAAGAAGTCATCGGTTAACTTATGACCTCTCTCGATGCATTTCATGACAACATATGTCTCTAGGGGCCCTAGGACCCCTAGGGACTGATTTGGTTGGTTCAATTATGTTGAGAGGTGTCATAGGTTAACCTGTCACCTGTCTTGAAGCATGTTATGACAATGTATCTCACTAGGGGCCCTAGGACCCCTAGGGATGCATTTGGTTGGTTCAAATGTGTCTTAAGGGGTCATATGTTAACTTATGACCCCTCTCAATGTATTTGATCACAACATATGTTCTTTCAGGCCCTAAGACCCCTATGGAGGCATTTGGTTGGTTTGAGTGCATCGAGAGGGGTCATGGTGACTACCTCAAGAGTTTCATCATCAATGTTGACTACCTCCATTTTTTCCCTTTTCCTAAGCCATCTTTTCTATAGTCTCTACAAACTATTCAACATCACTATACAAATCCTTTGTACTATCCAACTTTGTTTGTTCACATTCCTTTTCTTCTTTGTCTGCAACTGATGCCAACAATCTAAATGCTTTCTTCCATAGGTCAAATTCGTTTCTTGAATGATATCTTTGATTTTGTTTCTCACAAAATTTTAAGCCCTTGTCTTGGGCATAAACTTCTTTGCATAATCTCTTAGGGCTATAGACATATGTATCTTCCCCAAGTCTAGCATAGTTTGGGATAGAGTTGTTTCTTTTATTTATCTCTTAGTAGATGATACCCATTTCCATTTAGAGTCCATCTTATTATACATATCCTCTTGCAATTCTTTACCTAATTCTATAGTTGTATATTTAAAATTGATCATCGTCTCCAAAACTACTTGATCTACCTTTTCTTTGTCTTCTTTATCTAAAGATTCATATTTAACATGATTAAAACCAACAAGGTCTGTTAAATCTAAATGTTTTCACATACGTTCTTGATATCCTAAGGAGCCTACCTAGATATAATGTAAAATTTTCCCACATAATCATATTATGTTCTCTCTCTTCCATCATCCTCATCATCATCATGATTTACAATCAACTTCCTCTTCAATCTTTTGTTTTGACCTTTCCCAGTCTCTTTATCTTCTAGTTTCCTTTTTGTAGAAATCTTGTGTTTTTCTAGCTTGGTAATCTTTATAGTTCCTTTCTTTGGCTCAGCAAGTGCAAGATATATTGCCTTTGATTCTTGTCTACTGAATATTCTTTGAGAAGTAGGTGGAGTAACCGCTATCTTCAAACTTCTCTTCACCTTTGGATCAATAATTACTATCTTCTTGCCTTTGTAAGCTCCTCAAATACATTTCTAGCTATCGTACAATCTTCACTTGGTCCAAGGTAGTGTAACCAATAACTCGATGCATAATAAATTTTTTATCTTCATTAGTCCATTTTCAACCAAAATTTCATATCATGAATTCTTTTCAAAACTATTTTGATCCATTCAACCTTGAAAACTTTTGTGAATGCTAGGGCACAAGTAAGCACTTTCTTGAAAACTACCATGTTCTCTTCCTTTAGAACTCCATTTTCACACATTGTGTACCATTATACCATGTAGATGAAAAGATGAAAATGCACCAAATGCATCTCTATTCATCACGATGTTAGGATAAGCCTTGAACTTTGATGGGTGGTACGTATCATTTCTCACAATTTATGCATTGGTATCCTTTAATGCCTTCCCCCGACTTATAGACACAATAGATGTCATTTCTAAGTAGGGTTTTGAAACTAAAAAATAATTTCAAAAAGCAACTGAACTTGGTTTAAATATGCTTTGCAAACTTTAATTACTTCTTAAAATTGTTGATGGCATGCACAAGATGTCTACAGACTTTGCTCAAATTTCTCTTAATTACCTTAGAATCACTCTACAAAATACATATCACTTGGTGAGTGAAGAATTGAACATAAAATTCACTATATACCCTCAAACAGTAAAACTACCCCCTAATTCAATGCTTAGTACATATAATAGGTATATACATAGTGTATAATAGTTGTCTTGGCATCCAAAGACAACTCGATGTTCATTTTTCATTCACTAGCTTGGTCAATATACCAAATCAGTTCCAATTTCATTTCAATTCTCAATCATAAATAAGTCAACATTTTAACTTGGTCACTACAAACATTAACACTGATACTTAGCATCAACTATGCTTCAATTTATTATATGTGGATTTTCTCAGTTCACACTTTATAAGTGTCTCAATGCATCTTATCTTAAGCGGATATGGACTTCATCTCATCACATGTTGGGAACTGATGTATGATAAATCATTTGAAATCTAGTCCCTCACATACCTTCTTTGTTTAGTTTGAGGTAGTGTGATGACCTAATCCATATGATTGGGCGATCTAAACATCACTAAGTCCATTATTGTTGCCTTCTTCCTTCTTTCTCCATGTTTGATTCATCTCATTGCTTGTGTACTCTACATCAACTATTCCCTTTCCTTTGGTTTTTTCATTGATAGGTGTTGGTGATTGGGTTTTGTAGTTCTTTCACACATGTCCAATCTTGTTACAACTATAAAAACTAAATTTCCATTCATCCAACTCTTGGATTTTCCTCTAAAATATGTCCTGATGCAATTCACTACAAATGATTATATTCACCACATAACTAAAAATTGTACCCTATTTTTTAATCTTGATTGATTGTGTTTCCTTTCTTAGGTTCATTTTGTTTCTTCTTAGGTGTTCAATCAAGTTTATCCTTTGATTTGCATTCTTGATCTCTATGTCCATATTTCTGACAATTGTAAAAATGACCTACAAATCTAGGTGCAACAGGTGTATTGCTAGCAGATCTCCCCTCATGTGCTTGATGTATTTTCTTCTTATGATTAAAATAATGACCAATGAATTTAGGCTTAAGGTTTTTTGTTACTATACTTTCTTTTGTAAATGTTTGTTGTATGGCCTAGCTTTCCAGTATGATAGCATGTAGGTTTATTCTTCAAATTTATATTTTTTTGTTAGACTCTGCTCTTTGATGATTCTCCTTCCTCAAAAGATGATAGTTTCTTGGTGTAGCTTAGACTAGATGTATCATGAGGTCTTCTTTTTTATCTTATCATCTCTTCATAATATCTCATAGATTCTTTAGGTTTTCTCAACCTTTACATGAATTTATTTTCATATTTCACTTTTTTCTTCAGATGCTCATTTTCAGATTTTAGATTAGCAATCTCAACATCCTTTCTATTGAATTTTTGAGCTATAAAGAGAAACATCTTGGCCATGTCAAACTGATTTTGAGTAAGCCTTTTCACTTTATTGTTCTTGTCATCAAGTCTTATAAATTTTGGGTGTATAGTTTTTTGACTATATTGGGTCTGTGAGGTATGAGCTATGATTCTATAGATAGTGACTCTCACTAAATTTGTGAATTCTGATTCAATTACCAAAATTTTGACTACTTTTAAATATCGAAAGTATATTTGAATTTTCTTTATTTATGATTTTAGCTTTAAAAAAATACTACAAATCTATTGAAAAGGTTATAGATAAAAATATCTATTAAAAAAAAGTTTAGATAAAAAAATGGTATTTAAAAAAAAATTAGAAAATCCTCTAAGGCTTTCCTAATATCTGTATTGTGACCAATCAAATTATAAAACTCTTTGGTAAGATTTTTTTTAAAAATAGTATCTAGGAATAAAATGGTTCGCATACTTATTTTGCCAAAATAAAAAATGAATGAAATCGTCAACCTACTTATTGGACACAAAACCAAAGCTAAATCACTGCCTATAAATAAAAGAAAACATATATATTTCTTAAAAATTGTCAGGAACGTGTTTCAATATAATCAAGGCTCGATCCAACGATTGACAAGCATGCAGACAATCCGAAGGCAATGTAATTTCAATTGGAAGTGCAATATTACCATGGTGTTCCGTTCAATTGATTCCCAACATGGAAGTTGTGGAGGTGAGCATGGAGATCTGGTGCAGGAGCACCCACATAAAATATTTTGGACATGATTTCTGTATGAAGAATTTATCCTGATTTCATCATTAAGATAAGATATTTTCTTGGGATTCATTCAGATCATTGTGGGGTCATTCTTCCCTATTTTATATTGATCTAGAGTTTTCTATAAGCTATTTTGGTAGGAAGTCTCTTTGGGTCGACTTTCCTATTTTGTAATAATCTAGAGTATTCTATAGACCATCCTAACAAGTATAAATAAAGTTTTTAGGTTTAGGTTTAGGTCAAGATTTTCAATGCTATTTTGGCAATAAGTCTCTTTGGGTCAGCTTTCAATAATCTAGAATATTCTATAGACTGTCCTAACAAGTATAAATAGAGTTTTTAGGTTTAGGTTTAGGTCAAGATTTTTTATATGAAATTATGGAGAGAAGAAATCCATAGGAGAGTAAGTGTATATACTGTTCAAATTAATTAGAAGAATATTATTATCTATCTCTTTCTGGTGCTGGTTCCTTTTGCTTTTGCTTCAGTTGAATTTATCGTTGCATCAACATCAAGAAGATAAAGTCATTCTGACAATGTGGCCACCGCGCTGCAATTCAGCTATATGATCCTCTCATCTTTCATCTATCGTTTGGTGGCAGCAAATATACATGGCTCTCAGTGAAGGAGAGCCCAGGTCAGAGGTAAAAGTTGGAGACCACCATGGAAGAGGCAGTCGATGGAATGAGTGTTGAGTATGCGTATGGATGAGAGGGATCCTAATATTATGACAAGGTTCAAAAATATGTTGCCAGACAATGCAACCTTTTGGCACACACACAGACGACCATCGTCAGGCCTAATATAGCACTCCTCCAAATATTCTATACTCAAAACTCATTCCATCGACTGCCTCTTCCATGGCAGTCTACAACTTTTGCATCTGAATTGGGGTCTCCTTCACCGAGAGCCATGTATATTTGCTGTCATGAAATGATAGATGAAAGATGAAAGTATCATCTAAGTTGAATTGCAGCACGGTGGCCACATTGTTAGAAGACATTATCTTCTCGATCTCCATGCTGACCTCCACAACTTCCATGCATGGAATAAATTGAGCAGAACACCATGGTAATATTGCACTCCCAATTGAAGTTACATCACCTACATTATGTAATATTTCCATAAGACTTTGGGAAACATTTCTATTCCTTGCTTTTAAGGAAGAGGCGAAGAACTGAGAAAATAACAAAATGGAAAGATCTGAGAGCACCGAGCAAGTTGTGAATAAAATGATAGTAAGCCCAAATAGCTGTGGTTCAATATTAATCGATGAACCAGTCCCACGAACCCTGAAGTTAGGGTTTTACTTGAGACTCATGCAACAGAGAATGCCTGTCAAAGTATCACAAAAAATGCTTTAAATCAGGAAGAAGAGTTTGGTAGGAACAATCTCGATGGCCTCATTTTCATGTGCAACTTCAAAACGAAGCTGGATTGTTTTCGATATCGCTATGAGAAATATAAAAAATTAAATTAAAACTCACAACCCTAACCCTAAATATTTTCTTGGAAAATACTATTACAGAGTGCCAAAATTTTCTCGGCAACTTAAGAAACTGAGTGGCAAGAGAGTGTCGAGTGAACTCGGCAAATGAAGAGCAACTCGGTAAAGACTAGATACTGAGTGAGGTCGGTAGATGAATTCTGAGTGAACTCGGTAACCAATGCAGGGTGTGATTACCAAGTGAACTCAGTAGGCAATGTGATTATCGAGTGAATTCAGTAGCCACTGAAGAGTGGAGCTTGGTAGATGAAGATACCGACTAAACTCGGTAGAGACAGCAGAGATAAGATCTTTTAACAAGACTTCACCAAGTGATGATTTATAATGTGAACAACTTTCACCATTAAAACCACAAATCCAGAACTTGAAGCTTCCAAATAAAACTTTTCAAATGCAATGAATAGAAGGAGACAAATGGATTCAAGTATGCCTACTTGCTTTCTATTCAACTTGGATTAAATCATTACAAAAATTTGGGAGTATTCGACTTCAACCAAAAACACCCTAAAATAATCCTAAACTTCAAACTGAAAAAACTTCAAACTTACAACTCTAATGGCTGCATACTACAATGCCTAGAGCAATCACTGCTTCAACAGGTCGAATCAAAACAACAAACTATGAACTTACAGGATAACACAAAGAAGCATGTGCAACTGCAGTCATGAAATAAACTTCCTCTATCCCTGCAACAAATTGGATCTACTGATCACTTTCTCTACAACTTCTGAGCTCTTCAAACTTCAACTTCTTCTGCTCTCTCTCTGTCTCTTTGGATCTCTGAATCTCTGAATGAATGACAAAAAATTACTTTTTGTCTTTGAAAAAATATTTTCCCCCTCATTTTTTATTTCAAAATCTCACCTACCAAAATAAATCTTTATGACTATTGGAAGGTCACCAAGGATGGTAGGTGGGCATTTGGCTCTAGGGAGAAGTGACCAACTGCAATTAATATTCCAACACTCCCCATTTGTCCCAAGCCAAGCAAACAAGGATAACTGCTGATCCAAATCAACTACACCAAGACACTCTCTTAGGTGTACAAAACTTCCAATGCCTAATGGCTTGGTAAAAATGTCTACTAGGTCCTGCTCAGACTTACAAAAATTTATTTTGATATCCCCAATCTCCACCAACTCTCTAATGAAGTAATATCTGATTTTTATGTGTTTTCTTCTCCCATGGAAGATTGGATTCTTGGATAGTGCAATTGATGAGATGTTGTCACAATAAATTGTAGTTCCATCCTCTTGCCTTTCATTCAAATCTATCAAGATCCTTCTTAACCAAATAGCTTGACATGCTGCTGCATTTGCTACTATATACTCAGCCTTTGTTGTAGATTGAGCAACAATAGGTTGCTTCTTGGATGCCCATGAAATTGCACCTAATCCCATTTGAAACATGTATCCGAAAGTACTCTTCCTATCATCTGTACTTCTAGCCCAATCACTATCAGTATAACCCACCAATTTGAAATCATTATTTGCAGTATACAAAATTCCAAATCCCTTGGTACCTTTCACATACCTTAGGATCCTCTTTCCCACTTGCCCATGGGAATCCTTTGGTGTTTCCATAAATCTGGAAATCAGACTTACTGCATGCATTAAGTCTGGCCAAGTTGTAGTTAAGTACATTAAACTTCCAACCATACTCTTGTATAATGTTGGATCCACTCTCTTGCTAGAGTCTTCCTTACTCAACTTAAAACCTGCTGCTATTGGTGTGGGGGCTGCCTTACTATTTTGCATTTTAAATCTCTCCAAGATCTATCTTGCTTATTTTTCTTGAGAGATAAAGATGCCATCATGCATTTGTTTTACTTCTATGCCTAGAAAGTATTCAAGAGACCAAGGTCTTTCATCTCAAATTCATTTTTCATGGCCTCTTTGAACTCACCAATTAGAGTCTTATCATTACCAATAAAAATTAAATCATCTACATACAAGACAACAATCAACACATTTTCATTTGCTTCCTTGATATAGAGAGTAGGCTCACCATTTCTTTTGCTAAAGCCATTGCTCATCAAATATGAATCAATCCTATTGTACCATGCGATGATCAATTATAATGTTGTTTCAATTAGGATTTTACCAAGCTTTAGATTGGTCATTTTATGATTACAAGGAGTATAATGTGAGTATTTCTCTCCTCTCTAGATATTTTTTCATCTTTCCGTCGCGTTTGGATTCTATTTAACTTGATCATTAGTATATACTCTTGCCATTTTTGGGCATTTACTATTTAGAGTTAGCTTTTTAATATTTCCTAATTTCTATGGAGTCGGTGATTTCCTTGTATCATGTTCTAGAAGTATGTACTATGGCATTTTGGAGGTTTGTCAAGCCTGATAGATGGAATAGAATCTTGAATCTGGTAGATGACATGACTAGGGTTGTTTTCAGCTAGGTTATATGAGAGAAGGTATTTAATTATAATTTTACCTAGCATACTAATAGTTCTTTCATTGGTGCCTTCATAGGATGTTTAGCTAGGGCCAATATTGGCAAATGGGGAATCATATAGTTTTCTCTTAACATCTTCGATCCCATTTGGTTAGAGGGTCTTGAGAATGTAGTCCTTAGCATTGATCAAACAATAAAGATTAAAGATTCCTCTACTTGAAATGTACATGGCTCATCCCCCTGAAAATCTAGGGTTAGTCAATGTAGCAAGGCGACCATCTCTATACATATGCGATAATATTCTTTTCTACATGGTATGGAAAAATATGGAACCCAATATTAATTTTCTATTGTGGTGGAGGGGAATTATAGAAGATCAGAGTAAGAATTGGTTATTTCATTATCTACAAATTTTCAAGGCCTACATTGAACTAGGGATGGTCTTTGACAATTTCAAAAAATTGGAGTTCTCACTAACAAATTTGTTCAAATCACCTAAGTAAAGAACAATTGGCTTTTTTTATTTGCACTAGAATCTAGGGTAGATGATTTGGAGAAAGATGCAAATATAATCACGATGTGTTGAAAGAACGAGGAGGTGTAACCCTCAAGCAATATGGTTTCTTTTTTGGGTAGATGCTACTTTTTTAGTAGACTTTTTGGGTTATCTTCGTTCTCTTGTAGTTAGTTTCGGACTAGGTAGTTTTAGGTTTGTTTAGTTTTTTGGGGTTGTCTTTCTTTTTTGTATCTCCTCAGGTGGCCTAATTCATATGGTTTTTTTTTTTCCTTCATATGAATCTTCTAGTGTTGTCTTTTCATATCAATTTTTTCTCTATTGGATTTAGCAGGGTTCTTCAGCCCTCGAAGGTTTGGTATTAGTATGTAATGTTACTCAGTACATTTGCAAATAACGAATATAAGGCTAACATTCTTGAAATCATGAACAATACCATCTTGATTTTCTCTCTTAAGATCTTTTGGAAATTTTATCAATTATTTTATTCTTCTATTCTTTTTTAGATTATTTTGAGCATTCTGATTGTTTAAATCTTAATAGGTTGATAAATCAATTTGAATTTCTTAGTATATCGTATTTGGAGGTCATATGTTCCATAGATTGCTTTGAATTTTTTAGACTGTTTTGATAATTGCTTTGAATTCTTCAGACTTCCTTGATAGGAAATTGATCCCTTTAAAATTAGGATAATCACCTCTACTTTTTAGTTTAATTCACCATTTAAATATGTAAAAAATAAAATTAAACACTTTATTTCATACATTATCATTCAAAAACTATATGAATTACCAAAAAATATTTTATCTTTACCAGTTCCCATTTAGCTTCCATGGTTTTTAGATTATCCCTTGTTTCTAAGACTAACAACTAAAGTTGTAATGAAGTGTTTGGAATGATAAAATATTGATTTGGAATAGTAAATATTGATAATCAAGTTCATATATGGAGGGGAATGAAGCAAAAAAACCTTAACTATCAGATGGGTAGATTTTTCAATTCTCAATTAATAATGGTAACACTATAATTATTTGAAAGAGGAAGTATCCCAGTGAAACTTACTATGTTAAAGCTATAGAGACAAATAAACTATAGAAAAAAGAGAAATGTGTTTCATTACAATTTGAAACTGGGTATGCCCCTTTCACTTATGTAATATGAAAGGACTTGGGAAAAACTAGAAGAACAAATAAATCAAAAAAATAAAAGAGATACATATTTTGAAATAATTTAATACTAGGGTATGACCCTTTAATTTATGTAATTTGAAAGGACTTAGGTCCCTGACAAGACAAGACTGGAGGTTTTCTTCTTTATTCTTTACTACACTTAGATTAATTTTTATTATTTATTATAATTAATTATTTTTATGTGTTGTGAGAATTCAAACCAAGGCCTAGAGAATCACAAGTTATATGACTAATTACTATTTACCAAGACCTAAATATAGATATAATGTAGATAAATCAACTATAAATCTTAAATAAAATAGAATAGTTCTTGAATGCTTTATTTCATTTTTAATAACTATTTCACAAGTAATTTAATTCATACAAGGATCTAAATTCAAATGAAAATTTGCCACCCAATGAATGGAGTGAACCACATTGCTTTCTTTCTCTTGGCAAGATCCATTGCAAGGCTATTCGAAAGTGAAACCAAGGGCCTCGCCCATCTCCCACCCCGGCTCCATCCCCTGCCCCCAATAGGATGAGAGGACAAGATGAATTTTCCATCTGAGACACCCTATATTGTCATTCACACTATTCGATAGCAAAACCAATAGTCTCGCCTATCTCCCACCTTGGTTCCATCCCCCACCCCTAGTAGGATGAGAGGACAAGATGGCTACCATTTCCATCTGAGACACCTTACATTGTCATGCACACCTCTAGTTATTATATGATATGGTTTTATCTTTATATTTTAATTTGTTCAATCAAATATTTAAAAATATAAGCATTATTTTGTAATAGAAATATCAGAAAGAAATAATAACTATTAGATACAAACAAAATTGAATATATTAACTGTTAAAAAAATTATTAATGTCACAAGAGGGGGGGAGGACGAGTAAACATAGGGGAAGAAATGGGGATATTATCAAGGGTGGAAAGTGAAAGTGCATACTTAAGTGGACAAAGATGGATGGAAGTGAGTGAGAGAAGGGGAAGAGAGAGGGGGAGAGTGACATAAGGAAGGCACATATTGTAATTGTGAGACAGAATTACAAGGAGACATGAGATGTATGGTGATTATGAGGGGAAGACATGGGGTTGACAAAGGGGATAAGCATGAGATGATTGTTGAATGAGGGTGTATAAGAGAGTGGAAGAGAGAAACTAGGAAGAGCTACAAGGAGAGGGATAGAAGATATGCTAATTATAGGGGGGGGGGGGGGGAGAGAGAGAGAGAGAGAGAGAGAGAGAGAGAGAGAGAGAAGGTTTGGGGAAGAGATATAGGTGAGATGGGTGGAGAGAGCTAAAATAAAATTAAACCATTTCCTTAAACTTGATTAAACCTACTAAGATAAATTAAACAGTAACTATATCCGTATTGAATAGTATACCATTTGGGTTATTAAATTAGTAATTTAATCTAAAACCCTAATTGTGGTTCTATATATAATCTTATAGAAAATTATATTAAATTATATAAGACATCGAGGCTTTAATTTACTTTTTTTTTAAAATTTAAAAAGAAATAGCCACATTAAATATATAAATAACAAAAATATTTAAGAGTAAAATAAATGAATTATAATTAATTTTTTAAAATTTAAATATAAAATATATCATACAATTCAATGTTAAATTTAATATCATTACATTAAAATATTTTTTAGACAATACTTCCCCAAATTTTTTATTACAAATGTCTACACAATAAGATCTAAAATATGACATGTCTCTTAGCATAATTCTTTGTGGTAAAGGCCACTTGTAATATTATAGTAGATTCATCTTAAGAATATAAGCTATCTTTCCAAAATATAAATTGTCTTTTCGTATATAAAAATAATGAATACTTAAAATTAAACTAAATTACCATATCAAAATTTTATACTATTACAATTAAATCTTGAATTAAGTATCATTTCACTCCATATTGTGCTACCTTTTATTA
This sequence comes from Cupressus sempervirens, assembly GCA_028749045.1. Lineage (NCBI taxonomy): Eukaryota > Viridiplantae > Streptophyta > Pinopsida > Cupressales > Cupressaceae > Cupressus > Cupressus sempervirens. The sequence continues at coordinate 575,274,766 of CM053791.1, forward strand.
GCATCACTAGTAAAAAATATACCAAATGAAAATCTACACATGGAGATCGCTAAAACCATTGATTGAAATTGGGTTTGGTGCCCCTTAGGAATTTGGTCATATCTTCACCTAAAACCTAAAATGATTTAGCGAGAAGTTCAATAAAATTACCTCACAAGGTTTTCATCTTTAGCTAAAATAGTTTAGCCCATGACCTCTATATAAATCTATCACAAAATTTGTTAGACATACATCACAAACATGATGGCTTCCAAGGGAGAGATTGACAATGTTAAGTGGACAAAAGTCTATTGGGATGATATTATCTAGTGATGACAATTGTGAAGAGAGAGACATGGATTGCTTAGATTCAAGAAAATATCTATATTGTATAGGTGGGGATGATATTATCTAGTGATGATGATTGTGAAGAGAGTGACATGGATTTCTTAGATTCAACCAAATATCTATATAGTATACGTGAATTAATGGTTGCATAAAAGAAAGATGATTATGGATTAGACAAAAGAGTAGAAGACATGGAAGGGTCATTTTTTCAGGTGATGTTCCAAAAGAAATATTAACTATGGTATTTTTTTAGCTTCCTCTTCATAAACTATTCAAAATGCAAATACTTTCTACTTCATGAAAAATTACTATTTCAAGATCGCGAAAAGGTGGTTGGTAATGGAACTTTATGATAAACCAAGCATGTCTTCTAATGGGATTTTTATCTATGATGTGAGTAGACAGATAAGGTACAATAATATATTTATTGAAGAGTGGAGAAACCATGATTCACAATAGTTGTAAGAGAAATGGAACCCTTCTAGTGGTTAATCCCTTGACTATGCAGTCCCATTATCTTGAAGATGTAAATGTGACTAGAAGATTCTAGCTTTCACATTAAACAAAATATGATGAAGATGATGGTGTGGCAATACATCTAAACTATGATCCCAAGAAAAAGCTTATGAGGTGATTCTGATAATAGATTTTCCTTACCATGTTAGAAATAAGATTTTTATTTTTTTTCAGATTTATAAACTGGCTAAAAAGACTTGTAGAGTAGAGCAGAGAAAAGGTTCTACTTAGTTGTAGAGAAGCAAATCGATCACTAGGTTAGAGTAAAGCATTTAGAAGGTAGAAGGATTTTAGCACGAGTTGGATCTTTTATCATCCTATAAGTTGTCATTGTTACTTTTGACCTATTGAAGCAGTGTTTGATCTAGGCATTGTTGAATGCAACCATTAGAGCTATAAGTTTGAGTTTTGAGCTTTAGCAATTTGAAGATTTCAAATTTTTCTGGTTGAAGACAAATGCTCCATGATTTTGTAATAGCTTAGTTGAATAGAATATAATCAAGCATGCATACATATCTTATTGTCCTCATCTTCTATTCACCATTGCATATTTTGTGTTTGAGAAGTTCCTTGTTGAAATTTTCATCCTTCGGCTCATTGCATTTTAATGGCTGTTTTCCATTCTTCTCACTCAGCCAAGTATTGACTGACCTTCCTCTCTACAAACCTTACTAAGATCACTTGACATCCTCTCATGTTGAGCTTCTCCTTCCAGTGGAGACCGAGCTTACTCGGCATCCTTTGATTGTCAAGCTTACTTGGCACTATCCTGTGCCGAGCCCACTCCTATTCTTCTTGTGTTGAGCTAGCTTGGCACCATCTCCCTACCACTCAACACCCCTTTGTGCTGAGAAAAATTGGCACTCGGCAATAGTTGTTGTCGAGAAAAATTTTTAATTTGTGATTTTACTCTTTTTTCTTACATGGTATCAGAGATTTGAGGCCCCACATCCATAGTGAATTGGGGCATTTGTTTTTCTGAGATATTTGACATGGTAGGAGATACAGAAAAGATATGGTAGTAGCCACTGTCCTTCAATGGACAAAATTATGATACATGGGCAAAGAAGATGAAAACCATAATGGTCGCAAATGATTTGTGGGAGTTTCTGATTAATGGGTCAAATGATGTGATAGACCCAACTCAGTATGTTGCCCTTACAAATCCACAAAAAACTCAACTGAAAGAGTCAAGAAGAAATGATGCTAAGGCATTAAGTCTAATTGAGGCAGTGATGACAGAGACAGTTTTTCCAAAGATTGTAGCAGAAAATTATGCAAAGTAAGCATGGGACATTCTTGAGATGAACTTCAAGGGAGCTGATAAGGTTAGAGTAGTAAAGCTACGGATGATTAGAAGAGATTTTGAGAACCTTTAGATGAGGGATAATGAACCTATTGCAGAGTTCAATTCACAAATCTCCACTTTAATAAACTAGCTCAAATCAAATGGAAAAGAATATGATGAGAAAAGAATTGTAGAGAAGATACTAAGGAGTTTGCCTCAGAAATATGAAAATCTTGTCTTGACCATAGAGGAAGCAAAGGACCTAACCACATTGACCATGGATGAGTTGATGGGAACTCTTCGAAACCATGAGCATTGGTTAAATAGGTCAGCTACTACTTCCCAAGAGCAATCTTTTAAGGCTCAGGAGAATTCAAGAGGTAGGGGGAGAGGTAGAAATGGCTCTGATAGAGGCTCAAGAAGCTGAGGTCATGGAAGGAATGGTCAAAGGAATGCTGGTGCAGAAAGCTCAAGAAGAGCAAGCAACCAAGAGGGAGCAAGCATCTCTCAAAACAACTCTAGAGGAAGTAAGAAGAATTACAACTCCAATAAGAGTAATGTTGAATGCTACTATTGTCATAAATATGGGCATTATGCAAGTGAATTCTGAAAGAAATAGGGTGATTAGTCAAAGCAAAATACTAATGTGGCTGATGTGAACATGGGAAATGCAAACAATCCCACAACCTTCATCATGTGTAACATTTGTGAAGAAGGAAGCTCTGAGGTAAGGTACTTGGACAGCGGTTGTAGCAACCACATGAGTGGTAAAGAGAGTTTATTTTCTTTCATTGATAAGACTTTTAAGTCAAAAATTAAGATGGGAAATAATGGAACTATTCCCATAGTGGGCAAAGGATCTATTATGATCCGCACTAAGCAAGGTGAGAAGAAGGAAATACAAAATGTGTATTTTTCCCCCAGTATGAAGCACAATTTGATGAGTGTTGGACAACTCATTCAAAATGGATACCAAGTGCTGATGGAAAATGACTAGTGTGTCATTCATAAGAAGGATGGGAGTAATAGATTACTTGTAGCAGTCCAAATGACAAAGAACCAAATGTTCCCATTGAGGATAAAGACATGTTTCTCTTTTCAAATTAGTGGTGCACCTCCCAAGCATGCATGTATAGCAGTACACCAACAATCAGCTCTTTGGTGTGTCATTGAAGACCCCTCCAAGATTTGGTATCTTAGGTATGGACATCTTGGCTTTGCTGGTTTAAATTTGTTTTCCAAGTAGAGAATGGTAGATGGTTTTCCAAGCATTGTAAATTCATATGAAAAGTGTGAGGCTTGCATATTGGGTAAGCAACATAGGCTTCCCTTTAATTCTAGAAATTCCAGAAGGGCTAGAGCACCATTAGAATTGATGTATTTTGATTTGGTCAACCCTATGCAAACTACCTCTACTGTAGCGAGTACTTATTTTATGACATTCATAGATGATTTCAATCATAGGACATAAGTGTATTTTTTAAAGAACAAGTCTGAAGCATTTGATAATTTTTTTGAATTCAAATCCTTGGCTGAAAAAGAATGCGGACACTATATTAAGGTCCTTAGATCAGATAGAGGAGTGGAGTATACCTCCAATATGTTTGTAAACTTTTCTAGGAAAAATGGTATAAAGAAAGAGCTTACAGCCAATTATACTCCATAGCAAAATGGAGTGGCTGAGTGAAAGAATATGACCATTTTTCAAATGGCTAGGACCATGATGAAAGAAAAAGGGCTCCCAACTAAATATTGGGAAGAATTTGTAGCAAAAGCAGTATACTTGATCAACAAGTGTCCTAAAAAATCAATTCATGACAAGATACCTCTTGAGGCTTGGTTAAGGAATAGATGGATAGTTGAGCACTTGAGAGTGTTTGGATGTGTAGCATATGCACATGTGCCTAACAAAAAAAGGCAAAAGCTGGATGAAAAAGGTGTAAAGTGCATCTACATAAGGTATAGCTCAAAATCAAAGGCTTATAGATTGTATGATCCAATTAACAAGAAGATCATCATTTCAAAAGATGTGGAGTTTCTTGAAAATCATTCATGGGATGGTTTGGTAGATGAATCCTCAAGCACTTCAAGTAAAGTGCCTACCATTGAAGATGAAGAAGATGACATTAGTGATCAGCAAGAAGATGAAGCAACAAACATAAATTGAAGAGAAAGGAGAAAAGGGAAGCATCCCTTAACATGCCAATCAGTAGCTCCAAGAAATTCAAAATAGCCTCAGGTTAGTATACAAAATAGTAGTAGTAGCAATATTGAAAATTCAGATTCCACTCTCACCTCCCTATTTCCAAGAAAGACCAAGAGTCTAAGGGAGATATACCAAGATGAAAGGTATGAGGAAGATTATGATGAGAGTGTAAATTTTACATTATTTTCTCATAGTGATCCAATTTATTTTGAGGAAGCTGTGAATGAGGAGAAATGGTGTAATGTCATGGATGAGAAAATAGATGCTACTGAAAGAAATGAGACATGGGAGTTAACTACATTGCCTCCCAAGAAACAAGTAATTGGAGTGAAATGGGTATACAAGATCAAGTGCAATGATGAAGGAAAAATAGATAGGCATAAGGCATGTTTAGTGATCAAGGGGTACAAGTAGTAGTATGACAGAGATTATGATGAGACATATACCCCAGTTGCAAGAATGGAAACCTTACATGTTGTCATAGAAATTGCAACCCAACACAAATGGATGTGAAGTCTGCCTTCCTAAATGGTCTATTAAAGGAAGAAGTGTATGTGGAGTAGCCACCTTGTTATGAAGTTGCAGGTGGAGAACATAAGGTGTATAGATTGAAGAGAGCTCTATATGGGCTCAAGCAAGCTCCATGGGCATGGTATAAAAAAATTGACTCATATTTGATGAGCAATGGCTTTAGCAAAAGTGATGGTGAGCCCACTTTTTACATCAAGGAAACAAATGGTAATGTGTTGATTGTTGTCTTATATATTGATAATTTAATCTTCACTAGAAATGATAATTTCCTAATCAATGAGTTCAAGGAGGCCATGAAAAGTGAATTTGAAATAACAAACCTAGGTCTCTTGAAGTACTTTCTAGGAATAGAAGTAAAACAAATGCATGATGGCATCTTCATCTCTCAAGAAAAATATGCAAGGCAGATCTTGAAGAGATTCAAAATGCAGAACAATAAGGTAGCCCCAATACCAATAGTAGTAGGTCTGAAGTTGAGCAAAGAAGATTACATCAAAAGTGTGAATCCAACACTATACAAGAGTATGGTCGGAAGTTTGATGCATTTGTCTGCAACTCGGCTAGACATAATGCATGCAATAAGTTTGAGTTCCATATTAATGGAAACACTAAAGGATTTTTATTGGCAAGTGGGAAAGAGGATCCTTAGGTATGTGAATGGTACCAAGGAATTTCAAATTTTGTATAATGCAAATAGTGATTTTAGGTTGGTTGGTTATACGGATAGTGATTGGGCTGGAAGTTTAGATGATAGAAAGAGCACTTCTGGATACATGTTCTATATGGGATCAGGTGCTATTTCTTGGGCATCCAAGAAACAACCTATTGTTGCTCAATCTATAGCAGAGGCTAAATACATAGTAGTAAATATAACAACATGCCAAGCCATTTGGTTAAGGAGGATCTTGACAGATTTGAATGAAAGGAAAGTGGATGAAACCACAATTTATTGTGACAACATCTCATCAATTGCATTATCTAAGAATCTAGACTTCCATGGGAGAAGGAAGCATATAGAGATCAAATATCACTTCATTAGAGAGTTGGTGGAGAATGGAGATATCAAAATAGAATTTTACAAGTCTGAGTAGTAGCTAGCAGACATATTTATTAAGCCATTAAGCATTGGAACATTTATACACCTACAAAAGAGTCTTGGTGTAGTTGATGTGGATCTGTAGTGATCCTAGTTGTATGTGGCTCAGGAAAAAGGGGGAGTGTTGGAATATTTATTGTATTAGGTGGTTGTCACTAAAGCCAAATGCTCACCTACCACTGCTGACAGCTAGCAGAATAGTCAAAAAAATTAATATGGGTAGGTGAGTTTTTCAAATCTGAAAAGAGTGGGAAAATGTTTTTGCCAGTAAGACAAAAGGAATGATCTAATCCATATAACCAGAGAGATAGATATAGAAGAAAAAGAGTGGAGTTAGAGAGAAGTTGTAGAGTAGAGAAGAGAAAAGGTTTTATTCAGTTGCAGAGAAGTAAGTCGATCAGTAGATCAAAGTAAAGCATTCAGAAGGCTCAACACGAGTTGGATCTTTTTTCATTCTGTAAGTTGTTATTGTTATTTTTGACTTGTTGAAGTAGTGTTTACTCCAGGCATTGTTGAATGTAGCCATTAGAGTTATAAGTTTAAGTTTTGAGTTTTAGCAGTTTGAAAATTTCAAGTTTTTCTGGTTGAAGACGAATGCTCCCAAATTTTGTAATAGTTTAGTTGAATAGAATATAAGCAAGCAAGTATACATATCTTATTTTCCTCATCTTCTATTCACCATTGCATATTTTGTGTTTGAGAAGTTCCTTGTTGAAATTTTCATCCTTCGACTCTCTTTACATTGAGATGGTCATTTTCCATTCTACTCACTCGGTCAAGTATTGAATGACCTTCCTCTCTACTAACCTTGGCAAGCTCACTTGGCATCCTTTCATGCTGAGCTTCTCCTTCTAGTGGAGAGCAAGATCACTTGGCATCCTTTGATTGCTAAGCTTACTCGGCACTGCCTTGTGCCGAGCAGCCCAAATGCTGAGCTCACTCGGCTTCTTCTTGTGCCGAGCTAGCTCGGCACCATCTCCCTATGAATCAGCACCCCTTTGTGCTGAGCAAGACTGGCACTCGGCAATAGTTGTTGCCAAGCGAAATTTTAAATTTGTGATTTTACTTTTTTTTTAAAAACATTGGAATAATTCCAGTGTTGAATGAGTAATTATCTCTGTTTGTTACAACTACATATCAAGTTGTTATTGACATCTTCCACTCCATTAATTGGTGACTGAGTAAACTTGTATTTTTGTCATCTTCACCTTCTCCACATTTGAAATCAGTTGAGCTTTTCTTGGTTCTAGAAAATGTAAAAGTCTCTATAATTGTAGAGCAAAAATCAATCAATAAACTATGCTCTTTCTCTTTTCCAAAAATTTTTTGTGCTGCTATTCTTTTCTCTTAAGTTTGTTTATGTTTTCTTCACCATGTTCCTGAGCTTTTACCCATGCACTTAGACTTTCTAAATCTGTTGTTCTAGATGATTTCACAATATTTCATCGATTCACAGTATTAGAAATTACTTTTTTGGAATATTGCTATAGACAAAATGTGTTGTGAGGTTATATATAGCCAAATAAACCTACCTTCAAAACATTTGAAGAGATTTTCTTTAGACATTGAAAGTACGTTAAGAGGTTTCATGAAAATTTTATATCAATGAAAATTAAACCCGATTAACCAATTTTTGTCAAATTCTCTTCCAGCATGTGTTATATATGCGAAACATTTCATATTTGTATAAGAAAATGAGTGTAGACCATTTCACGAATGTTCTGACTTATTTTTCTTGATTCGGATTCTTTCACAATTCTATTTATCTAATCATACAAAAAGATTAAAAAATCTTACATAGACCAGATGCTATTAGTGCTGAGAATAATAATAGTTCCTTGTCAGTGATTGTTTCTCATTAAAATAAATGATTAAAAAAATTGACCAGACTAGATGATATCAGTACTAAGAATAATAATAATTCATTGTCTGTGATTGTTTCCCATTAGAATAAATTACACTAGTTTTGACCAATTATGATATGTAGTTTGATGATTTGTTTGATCACTTTAGTAATTGTGTCCTACTGATATACAAAAGAGGGTATGCTATCATTAGTTTTCTATAAAGTCTTGAATGAATGTTTTGAATTTTTCACAATCACATTAACAATCTAATGTCTTATTATTCAAAGATGGGAAAAATAATTTTTCTACATATTGCACATTGTATTATATAAACATCATTTGTCTGATAGCTCTTCCTAACTTTAGCTCAGATGTTTATATATTTTATATGTGAAGAGTCTCTGATCTCTCTTCCAATCTATGTTGAATGTTGGGATTTCAAACTTCTTTTGAATAATTGTTTCTGTGAAGATCTATTGGCTGTTTTGAGTGTTAAATAATTTCACTTCTAACTACATTTGTATACACAACATGCAGGTGGCATTTTTGTTTGATCTTCTATTGCTGATGCAGTCTTTTTCTTTGTTGGTGTGGTTTCTTTGTTTACAAGGTTAGGGTTTCACAACCTTCTGTTGCTGGCAACTCTTCTAATGGAAGTCAATTTGTTAGATGTTCATGGTGTACACTAAATTGGCTTTGACTTCAAGGGGTTGTTTGTTTTAAGAGAAAGTATTTCGTGATTATTTCCACTTATCTCTACTCAATGGGAAAAAAAAAATTATGACTCTCCTATCATTTTTTGTGAGGGAGGCTTCTTGGTAATCGTTTTGTGGGAGGCTTTATTATGGATCCCATATTTTTGTCACTAGTTCTATAGTAAATGGTAGTGAAAGGTAGTTTAACATATCTGATCTATGGACCTAGCTGACATTTATTGTACACTTATGTTTTCATCTACCACAGACCAAGGCTTCAATGTTGATCTTCTAACATTGATTATAAATATAATGTAATGATAACTAGTACTCATTCCCAATTGAGTCCAGCTCTAAGTTATAAGAGGTTGTTCAAAGCAAAGATTTGTAATGGTGTATATATGTTCAAGTTTATATGTAGTGTAATGTGATGTTCAAGTCAATACTATATATATTTTTGTTGTAGTAGGCACTGGGTTAATTTATTTCTACACTTGTGACTTTGGTGAATATTGTTTTTGAAACCTTTTCCTAAATTTATTTAAGTTGATGGGAATGTGATGCTCTAGTTCTTGGTGGGGCTTGAGAAATTCTTGTTGGTTTTCAACTCTTCTCCTTTTTATGAGCCTAAAAAAAGTTGTCTACCTCCATATGTGATGCAATGTTTTTTGGCCTATTGGGACTGGGTTGCCATGGAAGTATCCAACACTTTAGGGGCTATTTGTTATTTTTCTATTTAGAGTATCTTTTTTATCTAGAAGGGTTGATGGTCTTGTATTTTTTTGGTGGCAAGTTGTTTGGTAAGAGCTTTCAGGTGCTCATCTTGATCAATGGTTGTTTTTCGTTGAAGTCCACATACAATATATTATTTTTAGTTGAAGTCCAAGTAGACTGTTAGGTTGTTCTTGTCTTTGATGAGGTGAGGTACATTCTATTAGCCCTAGTAGAGGTCTGACACATTTAGTTTGATTCTTTTTCTTATATGGATCTCATTGAGGTAAAATCATCTCTTACAAAGGTGGAGATTTGCTTTATGAACGAGAAAGTTTGTAACTCTTTGTGGTCTTCTCCTTATTGTGGTTACATTGTGGTTAGTTTTCTGTTATGGCGGTCTCTTTCTTTCCTGCTCCTATTGTTTGTGGGCTTCTTTTCTATTGAGGTGGAAACAAGTTTTGCATATTGAAGACAAACTCTTTATTATAATTTTGAATACTGAGTTATTTCTGAAAATAAAGGCTTGGGGATCCTTTCAAAATCCCTTTTTAAGTTCAAAAGGCGTTGAAGAATACAAATATGACTCTCTCATCCATAACTGTAACCGTGTTGAGGTAAAATTACTGCATGTTGTTACTCTTATTATTCTGAAAGTATTGCTTAGAGTGCTACTTCAAGAGTAACCAAAGTCCTTAAGGATGCCACAAATTAAAAGATAATTAATGACAAGTCCTGTCTGGGGTTCATATTGTGGATGATTTCAAGCTATTTTGTCTTTTTGTCTTTTACGTTGATGATTGACTATTCCATTTAGAGTTGTGACTCTTTTTATGCCAATTGGTATAGCTAACAAGTCATCATATTGATTATATTGATTATTGCTGCTTGACTAATATAGTCAAATTTTTGGTTGCTGTTAATTATCATTCCTCACTGTTGGTGGTCGAACATTGTTTCCAATTAATTTGAATATTTTTTACGTAGACTGTGATAATAAGAATTGTCCTCTAAATCTATCGTAAATAGCCTTAAGCAGAACGTAGAATACATCATGCGTAGGTCTCCATTTATCAACAGAAACAAACCATACTTAGCAGAAAACAACTGAAACATAATGCTTAACACTCAGAAATAAGCATGTTACACAGCCAAGACAATCTTTGAACACAGAATCTCGGGTGAGGTGAAAAAGAGTTCAAAATACTGAAAACAACTGAAAGATAATGCTTTATACTGAGAAGCATAATGTTTAATACTCAGAAATAAACATGTTTCATTGCTAGGCATCAGTCTTTGCATCTGATCATTCAGCGAGTTATTATTCTCAGCAATATAAAGATGCTTATTATTGTGAGCTGCAAAACGAATTCTTTTAAGTAGGTGCTTCCCAATGATTCGGTTGAGTGGGATTCAAGGCTTACGACCTGCCAATAACATTTACAATCTAGATTTAATAATATTATGCCCATTGATGAATACAAACTACAAACTTATTCTTGTGCTTGAAAAAATTGGAATAGAGGAGAATCAATTATTTCCTAGATTCATTTATGTAAAGAAAAAGAAAACTGCAAAGAGTTCTAAAGATGACAATGGTGAAGCTCTAAAGATAGTTAATGCAATATTTCATATTGTTTGAAGTTGTTTTTGGTCTCTTTACATAAGCCAATTTAAGGTCAAGCAGAAAGTAATGCATATAACTGTTTTGTCGTTAAAATGTGAAAAAATCACATTACATCACAACTCTTGCAACACAGGTAAAAAATCCTTGAAAATCTGATACATTCTAGATATTTGTAATACGCAAGGGTCAACACCCAGTTTGTAATAATTTCCCTTCTTAGTTTATGTGTCTGTCAAGCAATTTATATAGATACTTTTTGGGTTGATTTGTTTCAAAAGGTTTCAAAAATGAAAATGTTAACTGTTTTTGTAGTAAATTGTAGTTTCATTGTTAGGAAGTACAATTTTGTAAGTGATTGTATCATTTTTTAGACAAATATCTATGAATTCTTTTATTTTAAGATTTTTTTATTTAAACTTTGGACTATCATTTATTTAAAAAAATCTACATAAAATATAGATTCACTGATTTCACTTTGGATGTATGTGATGTAGCTATAAATTTTTTCTATATAAATGCTATTTAAATTGAGACAATATAAATGATATTTTGGATAACATTTTTGTTTAATAGTTCTATCTTCAAAGACTTGTTGATTGTTGTCCTCAAAATGGTACTATATACATAATCCATAATGTTCTATCTACATAGCCTTCTAGTGACATGTACAATATTGTTATCTTTGTAACAATATCTCTTTCTTTACTATTTCAAACAAATAATTTGTGAATGAATCATTAATTTGAATGGAATAATATAAATGAAATCCATTATTAATCAAATCCACTAGCATTTTGGGAAGACTTTTCATTAACTCCTATCTCACATGAATATAAGTGGATTCTAAACATAATTTTGTAGCAGAGACCTTAATAGTGAGGGGATACATTAATTTGGGAAAAAAGCTCCAATGGGAGATATTCAATGAAGGAGGGTTATATATCCTTGTTGCATGGGTCAGTCTTGAGGGGTAATTGGGAATTTATCTTTTGTTGGCATCATGTTGTTTTATCAAAAGAAGGAGCTTTCTTGCAACTAGCTTTATAGAATGGAATGTTAAAAAATGAAAGACTTCATGAACTTGGAGGATACTAATCATTTTCTTGTAAATTGTAATTTATTCCAAGAGTGTTGGAAGTGGGCCAAAGAATTTGGAGAATGGTTCCTTAAGCAATAGTGTGGGGTTTATGGTTGGAGGGAAACAAAAATATTTTAAGGAAATAATGTCAATTGTTAATTAATAGATAAAATTTCCTAACATCTCCATGTGAAAAGTTTACTCAACTAAACTATAGTATGTGTTGCACATTCCTCATATTTTTGCAGAATATTAAGCCACATCTTCTAGAGGAATAGACTTTACCACTTATGCAATCATCAACATGTGTGAAACCTATAACCTTCTTCTACTTGTATAGTTTCTAAGAGTCTCTATGAATAAGAGATTCAACCATAGATGATGTAATTGCAATCACAAAGGTTATGAATGAATTAAATTAGTCTTATTTACTTTGTTCTATTTATTTTATGGTTTTTCTATATGATATAGAAATGTGCTACTCTATTTTTAATTTCTTAACATAGTATCATAGCACATTTAGATTCATGGGCTGTGATATTTTTTAGGTGTGTAAAACTTTGATCTGTTTATAGGTTAAAACGTTCTCTTCTTTCTATATTCCTATTCTTCTATGTTTTTAAGGATAGGATTACTCATTTTGAAGAAAGAGCAAGCATTATTTTTTTATTGCACTAGTTTGTGAAGGATTTCTAGTATCCTAATTTGGTGTTTTGAAAGATTTAGTTATTGTGTCTTGCTGATATGATATCATTATTTTTTGGTAAAGTCTTCATAGAATGTTTTAAATTTGTCAAAAATCACATTAACAATCTAATTTCTTATTATTCAAAGATGGGAAAATAAAATTTTACACACATTGCACATTCTATTTGATAAACATCACTTGGCTCTACCTAAATCTAGGGAAGATGTCTATATATGTTCTATGTGTAGAGTCTAACATCTAACTCTAGCTTAGATGTTTATATATGTTCTATGTGTAGAGTCTCTAGTATATCTTCCTATCTGTGTTGAATGCTAGGATTTCAAAATTCTTTTGGCTAATTGTTCCATGAAGATCTATTGGTTTTTTTGAGGGTTAAATAAAAAAAATTAGCTACATTTTTTGACACAACATATAGGAAGAATTTTTCTTTTTATCTTATTTTTCTAATGCAATATTTTTCTTTGTTGATGTGGTTTCTTTTTTTGAAAGGCTAGGGTTTTACAAGAGGTTCTATTGTTGGTGACTCTTCCAATGGAGGTCAATTTGTGCCCAATCGTGGAATGGGAATTTCTATTCTCAAAGATGTTTTATGTTATATTTTGGTGTACATTAAATTGGCTCTCTCTTCAAGGGTTTCATTGTTTAAAGACAACCTATTTTGTGATTATTGTTGTCTCTTCTTAGTGACAACTTTTTTTATGACTCTTCTACCATTTTTTGTGGAGGGAGACTTGTGTTATTAATCTTTTTGTGGGAGGCTTTATTTTGGAACTCCCCTATTGTTGTCATTAGTTTTTTAGTAAGAGGTAGTGAAAGATTGTTAAACATATCTCATTTGGTTAAGGTTGGTCAAGATGTTTTGGACTCTTGGTTCATGGTTTCTTGTGGCATTGTTGCCTGGGTCATATATCTATTTTCTAACAATGATGATTTGATTTGATACATGGCTAGCGTCGTTGTGCTTCCTTTTGTGGGAAACCTTGGAAATTTTTTTGAAGTCACAATTAGTGGTAATTTTGTTGAGGTATCTTGTTGTTGGAATATATTAATTTCAACATGTGGAGATATCATATCACATATTAAATCCATTAGCCAATCTAACATCTTTGATATGTGGACCTATCTAACATTTATTGTATAATTATGTTCTTATCTACCAGGTAGACCAAGGCTTCAATGTTGATATTCTAACATTGATTATAAATGCAATGTAATGAAAACTAGTAATCACTCCCAAATCCTCCTAGAGCTGTAAGAAGCTCTTCAAAACATAAATTTTTATGGTGTATGTCTGTTGTGTAGGGCTGAAGCTATGTCCAAAGTTTATGCAATGTAATGTGAAGTTCAAGTCAATACAATATATATTTTATGTGTAGTAGTACATTGGGTTATTTTTTTTCTACTTTAATTTTCTATGTCTCTACTTTCGACACTTGTGACTTTGGTGACATATTGTTTGTGCAATCTTTTCCAAAATTTATTCTTGTTTATGGGAATGTGATGCACTAGCTCTTGGTGGGGCTTGAGAAATTCATGATGGTTTTCAACTCTACTCCTTGTTATGAGCCTTCAAAAGGTGTCTATTTCAATATAGGATATAATGTTTGTTTGGCCTGTTGGCATTGGTTTGTCATGGAAGTATCCACCACTTTTAGGGCTATTTTTATTTTTCTATTTAGAATATCTATTATAGATGGTAAGGCTAATGGTCTTGTATTTTTCTAGTGGCAAGTTATTTTTAGAGAGTTTTCAAGTGCTTGTCTTGATCAATTGTTATTTTTGGTTGTAGCTTAAGTAGAATATTTTGTTTTTGGTTGAATTTCAAGTAGACTATTAGGTTGTTCCTATCTTTGATGAGGCAAGGTATATTCTATTAGACATAGTGAAGGTTTTACACATTTAGTTTGATTCTTTTTCTTTTATGGTTCTTATGGATGTGGAATCATCTCTTATAGAGGTGGAGATTTCTTTCATGAAGAAGAATATTATAACTTTTTGTGGTCTTCTCTGTATTCTAGTTGCATTGTTGAAAGTTCTCCATTATGATGGTATCTTTAGTTTATGCTCCTAGTGTTGGGGGCTCTTTTTGATTAAGGTGGAAATGAGTTTTGCAAATAAGGGATGAAATTTTTATTCTATCATGCTAGTTTTTATTATAGTCTTGGATACTAAGTTATTTATGAAAATCAAGGCTTGGGAACTTTTCAAAATCTCTTTTTTAAAGTTCCAGAGGCATTGAAGAATAAAAGTATAGCTCTCTCACTCATATATGGGTTGAGGTAAATTATTTATCAGAAGTCCTACCTAGGGTTCATATTGTTGATGATTTAAAGCTATTTTGTTTATTAGGTTGATGATTGTCTATTCCATTGAGGGTTATGACTCTTATTGTGCCAATTGGTATAGATAATAGGTCAATATCGATTATTCATACTTGACTAATAATGCTTAATACCCATAATTAGGCATGTTGCATAACTAGGCATCAATTTTTGCATCCAATCAGTTGTGATTCAATGACTTATTGTGAGAAAGGTCAATTGAAGAGTGTATTGCTCCTTCCCAATCATTCAATTGAGCATGATTCAAGTCTTACGATCTCCTATTAACATTGAAATCTAGACTTAATAATATAATGCTCATTAACATTGGTATGTCTGATACATTCTAGATCTTTCTAATAATTACCCTTCTTAGTATATGTGCCTTGTGAAGAAATTATATAAATACCTTTTGGTTTCATTTCTTTCAAAAGGAACCCAAAAATGAAAATGTTAACTTGTAGCTTTTGTAGCTCTCATCAATCTAGGTACTTCTTCTAGTAAGTACTATTTTATCATAATTTACTGTACCATTTTCTAGATAGATATCTATGAATTTTTTTTTCGAAATTTATTTGAACTTTAGATTATCATTTATAAAATAATTTTTCATAGTCTATATTCAATGAGTTCACTTTGGGTGCTAGTGATGAAGCCATAAGTTTTTCTTTTTCTATATAAATGCTATTTAAACTAAGAAAATGTAAATGATATTTTGGATAACATTTTGGATAACATTTAAGTATAATAATCTTCAAATTGTCTACTGACTTGTACAATATTGTTATCTCTTTCTTTACTATTTTGAACAATCCAATGACTTGTACAATATTGTTATCTCTTTCTTTACTATTTCGAACAATCCAATGACTTAGAATATTGTTATCTCTTGATTTGCTATTATCTCTTGATTTGCTATTCCCAAAAAAAAAATCTCTTGCTGTGAACATAATTTGTGGCTCATTTTACTTTTGTATTTATCTTTTGAATAACTAGTTATTAAGTTAATAAATCTTTCTCACTGTTGACTTTATAAAAAAAATCAGATTTCAAATAAAATCCAAGACTATAAATGTTACATTTGAAATTTCACCAGAAACATTCAAATTTTCAATCAATGATTTGTGAATGAATCATTAATTTGATAAAAGAAATCCATTACTAATGATATGATGATATCTATTTGAAAATGAAGACTTTTGTATTATGATATTATTATAATTTTTTAGTTTGTAATATGAGAAATAAAAAAAGATTAATTCTTAAATAGTCTTAAAATCATGTGGGAATGGATGAAGATGAAGGTGGAGTCCAAGTTGAAATGGAATAATAAATATCTATCATTAGCAGAGAGATATAAATCTGTAAGAAAATTCTTTCTTCATATTTTATCTACTTTTCCTTCAGCCTAGATGTTCAATCACCATCAATTTGAATACTTGCAAAAGGCTATTAGGAACTTGTTATAGTGTTGTGCGAGGCATTAGGTTAACTGGAATTGGTACACCATGGATAAAGAGTTAGGAGGGCTTGGTCTCAAGAATCTTTAACACTTAGGGTGTTGCTCTTGCTACTAAATGGATTCCAAAGCCTTCAGCTGGAGATGAGCTTTGGAAAGTTATTATTAGGCACAATATTTATAGAGGCTCTCATTGTCATTCTAAAGGATGGCATAGCTTTGCATTTGGTGATTTTCTATTCCTCGACATTAACTTCTATGTTAAATGCTCCATTGTCCTCAAATCTTTATGGAAGTGCTGGAAGTTTGTTAGAAAGTTGCAGACAGATAAAGGTTGTATGGAGCAGAATAACATTGTTTGTGGGCAGAAATCCCTATGGTGGAATCTGATACGTGGAGATAAGCCCTTGGCCGGTGTGCAAGCCTGTTCCGATAGAAAATGGGAGGCCTAAGGCATAGCTACATCTATATAATCCTCAAATTGTTACTGTATATATAGTAGTTGTTGTCTAGTGACTTACAATATTGTTATTATTTTTTAAACTATTCTGAACAATCCAGTGACTTGTACAATGTTGTTATCTCTTGCTTTATTATTCCAAACAATCCAGTGACTCATACAATATTATTATCTCTTGCTTTACTATTTCGAAAAACTAATAAATCTTTGTCACCGTTGACTTTATAAAAAAATAAGGTTTGAAATAAAATTCAAGACTATAAATGTTGTATTTGAAATTTCACAAAAAACATTCAAAATTTAAATAAATGATTTGTGAATGAATCATTAATTTGATAAATGAAATCCATTACTAATGATATCTATTTGAACATCAACACTTTTTGTTTGTATTATAATATTATTATAATTTTAAAGTTTGTAATATGAAAAATAAACAAGATTAATTCTTAAATAGTTTTCAAAGCATGTGGGAATTGATGAAGATGAAGGTGGACTCCAAATTGAATAAATAAATGTCTAACATTAGCAGGGAGATTTAAAATCTGCGAGAAATTTTTTTCTTCATATTCTATCTACTTTTCTTCAGCCTAGATATTCAATCACAATCAATTTGAATACTTGCAGAAAGCTATTAGGAACTTGTTATGGTGCTGGGAGAGGCATTAGATTAACTGGAATTGGTGCACCATGGATAAGGAGTTAGGAAGGCTTGGTCTCAAGAATCTTAAGACTCAGGGTGTTGCTCTTGCTACTAAATGGATTGCAAAGCCTTCAGCTGGAGATGAGCCTTGGAAAGTTATTATTAGGCACAATATTGATAGAGCCTCTCATTGTCATTCTAAAGGATGGCATAACTTGGCATAACTTTGCATTTGGTGATCTCCTATCCCTTGACATTAACTTCAATGTTAAAGGTTCGATTTTCTTCAAATCTTTATGGAAGCGCTGGAAGTTTGTTAGAAAGTTGCTGACAGATAAAGGTTGTATGGAGTAGAATAACATTGTTTGTGGGCAGAAATCCCTATGGTGGAATTTGATACATGGAGATAAGCCCTTGGCTAGTGAGCAAGCCTGTTCGGCTAAAAAATGGGAGGCGTAAGGCATAGCTACATCTAAGGATATTATAGGAGAAAGGAGTCTTATCTCTTGGGAGGAGTTGAGGGACAATTATGACCTCCCTTACACGCAAAAGAGAACCTACAACCTCATAGTGGAGGCTTTTAGGAACTAGTCACTACTTTCTGGAATGTTGTGCATAGATGTAAAGCTTGCAATTTATTTTGCTCTTTTTTTTCTGCTCTATTGCTTTGGTCTATTTGGAAATTGAGAAATAATGATGTATTTGAAGGAAACTAAATGCTTCTTACTGGGTCTCTACTAAGACTCATTTACCATCACTTGTCATTGCATTTTACAGAGCATGGCCTGTTGGGGCTGGGTTGCCATGGAAGTATCCACCACTTTTAGGGATATTTTAATTTTTCTATTTAGAGTATCTATTTTAGCTAGTAAGGCTAATTGTCTTGCATTTTTCTGGTGGCAAATTATTTTTGGAGAGTTTTCAGGTGCTCATCTTGATCAGTGGTTATTTTTGGTTGAAGCTCAAATAGAATATTTTATTTTTAGTTCAATTTCAAGTAGACTATGAGGTTGTTACTGTCTTTGATGAGGTGAGGTATGCTCTATTAGTCATGGTGAAGGTTTGACACATTTAGTTTTATTATGTTTCTTTTATGATTCTTATGGATGTGGAATCATTTCTTATAGAGGTGGAGGTTTGTTTCATGAGGGAGAATCTTTATAACTTTTTGTGTTCTTCTCCATGTTCTAGTTGCATTTTTTAAAGTCCTCCATTATGATGGTGTCTTTATTTTATGCTCCCATTGTTCGGGGCTCTTTTTTATTGAGGTGGAAATGACTTTGCAATCAGGAGATGGACATTTTATTCATTTTTAATATGAGGATACTAAGTTATTTCTGAATATCAAGGCTTAGGGAGCCTTTCAAAATCCTTTTTTATAAGTTTAAGAGGAATTGAGGAATAAAAATATGGCTCTCTCATTCATATATTTTTCAAGGTAAAATTATTGCTTGTTGTTACTCTTATTAATCTCAAAGTATTGCCTAGAGTGTTATTTCAAGAGTAACCAAAGTTCTTAGGAGCATCACAAATTGAAAGATAATTTATTAGAAGTCCTGCCTAGGGTTCATATTGGGGATGATTTAAAGCTATTTTGTTTGTTATGTTGATGATTGTGTGTTCTATTGAGAGTTGTGAATTTTATTGTGCTAATTGATATAGTTAACAGGTCAATATTGATTATTGTTGCTTGACTAATAATGCTTAATAGTTAGAATTAAGCATGTTGCATAGCTAGACATTAGTTTTTGTATCAAATCAGTTGTGATTCAAGGAGTTATTATTCTTAGTAATATAGATGCTTAATACTCAGAACAAATGATTCTAAACAAGGAAATGAAGTCTTTTTAGGAGGTCCTCTAGTTGGCCATTTGAATATGGCTTTGGTCCTTCCCAATGATTCAATTGAGTGTGATTCAAGTGTTATGATCTTCTATTAATATTGCAATCTTGACTTAATAATATAATGCCCATTAACATTGGTAGAAGTCCTATTATATGACACATTCTAGATTTTTCTATTTGAACATCAAGACTACTTTTTGTATTATGACATTATTATAATTTTTAAGTTTTTAATATAAAAAATGAACAAGATTAATTCTTAATTATTCTTAAAAGCATGTGGAAATGGATGAAGATGAAGGTAGAATCCAAGTTGAATAAATGGAATAATAAATATCTATCATTGGCAAGGAGATTTAAAATCTAGGAGAAAATTCTTTCATATTATATCTACTTTTCTTCAACTTGGATATTCAATCACCGTCAATTTCAATACTTGTAGAAAGCTATAAGGAACTTGTTATGGCTCTAGGGAGGCATTCGGTTGATTGGAATTGGTGTACCATGGATAAAGAATTAGTAGGGCTTGGTCTCAAGAATCTTAACACTCAGGGTACCATGGATAAACTATTTTTCTCTCTCTTTCTTCCATCATGCATAACATACCTCCTTCCATATTTGAATCTCTTTGTCTTCTATAGAATATTGGCAAATTTGTTTTACCTGTGTATGTATTATCCTCAATCCTAAGTTGTCTTGCCAATTTTCCAAATACAAAAGGCACATTTGTTGGTTTATATTCATTTGACTCTAGAGGTAAAATAGAATCTACCTGATAGAATCCAATAGAATTAAGAAAAATACTACAAATATGATTTTTCAATAATCAATTAAGATTAACTGATAAGTTTTTTATAGAAAAATAAAATGTGAAATTCTTAATCAAGATTTTGATTCATATGCTTTATCTCAATGATGATTCATTGAATTTTTTTCTGATATTAATTTACTTCTTCTCAACATATGATGAGGGCCTTGAGGAAATCTATTTAAAAATGCTGGTCACATGCAAAAGGAAATTTCCGTCCAGCTGAACTATGGATTTCAATGGAAAAAGAGATAACAAAAGGTATCATTTAAACTATTAAAGCACGATGCATCTTACTATGTCAAGATGGATAAATGGATAGTTAATAAATTAGGGATCTCAAACTCAAACATTTAGATCTTACTATTGATTTTGAAAACATCCTAGAGAGTATGGATAACAAAACAGGGAAGAAGATGGAGGTGGTCATGATAGTGTTTGTAAAGAGGGGACTGAGATTCTTGGGTTAAATAATTACTGAGATTCTTGGGTTAAATAATTATGAGTTGGAACCAAAAATTAGAGTGGTGGTGGATAATAAAATGAAAAACTTGAAAGATAAGGTTGATAGGAGCGAGTATATGCTCAAAACAATCCATCATCACAGTCATGAAGGTTTGAAGGCCCAAAAAGCATACTAGGGCGAGCCTGAAGAAAAAAGGTAACATGCAGCCTAAGAAGCTAACAAATCTCAAATTTCTCCTCTAGAAAGTTTCTAATCTATAAAAGGATATTGTTGATTTCCATGCATAAATTGTGAGAAATGATAGATGTCCCCCATCAAATTTCAAGGCTTATCCTAACATCACAATGACTGGAGACGCATCTAGCGTATTTTCATCTTTTCGCCTACATGTTATAATGGTACACAATGTATGAAAATGGAGTTTTAAAGGAAGAGAACATGGTAGTTTCCGAGAAAAGGTTTACTTGTTCCCTGGCATTCGCAAAAATTTTTAAGGTTGAATGGATCAAAATAGTTTTGAGAAGAATTCATGATATGAAATTTTAGCTGAAAAATGGGCTAATGAAGATAAAAAAATTATTATCCATTGAGTCATTGGTTACCCTACCTTAGACCAAGTGAAGATTGTGCGATGTTTGGCTAGAAATGTATTTGAGGAACATACAAAGGGGTATGTGCACTAAGTTGTGGTGTCAAAAATAGGATGTCCAATTTTTTTTAAAATTTTACAAAGCATATACACACAATTTTGCAAAGTGAGTACATACTATAGCACGCACGTACTTTGGCT
Organism: Cupressus sempervirens; assembly: GCA_028749045.1. Taxonomy (NCBI): domain Eukaryota; kingdom Viridiplantae; phylum Streptophyta; class Pinopsida; order Cupressales; family Cupressaceae; genus Cupressus; species Cupressus sempervirens. The sequence continues at coordinate 575,296,189 of CM053791.1, forward strand.
TGGGCTCCACAAGCTAAAGAACGTACACGCTTTGAAAAAGATTTTTTTTTATAAATAGGCTGCAAACTTGTAGTCCATTTTATCATTGCATTTGTTTTCTCATTTCTCTCACAAACACCATGCATGCAGTTTGAAGAAGTCAAAGAATTATTTCACTCGCCTCCTCAAAATGCCTCCTCATCACCGAAGTTCAAGATTGGTATCATGTAGTATGCTTTTTTACTCTCTTTTTTACATTATTTTATATGCTTTTACATTATTTTGTAAGTTTTTACATTGTTTTGTAGGTTTTTTCAATTTTTTTAAAAATATGTTTATTTATTTAGATTGCATTTGGTTTCTTATCAAGAAATGTAAATAATCAATTGCCAAATCCCCAGCCAGATCAACAAAATCAAAATGGAAATCCTCCACAAGATCCTAATCAAAACCCTCCACAACAAGAGTAAGAAATTCTACAACTTGCACTGATTGGAAAACCTCCACTTGGCACCCAAGAAAATATTATGAATGAAATAGAAAGAGGGAAAAATTAATTGGAAGCACTCATTGGTAGGTTGGAAGCTTGAGGACAAACCAATCTGATTAGAGCACAATTGACATCCTCCCTCGAGTCCATTATGACCCATATAGCTTCTATTAGTGGTCAGTTGGATATTTGGTGTGTTAAGAGGAATGAACAAAGAAGATATTATGCAAACAAATTATCATATCAAGATGTAAAAAAGAAAAGAAATAACAAAAGGTAGTATTTGTGCATTGTCTAAAAAGCCTAGTAAACAAAATACTGTTAGAGAAACAACTAAAAGGTTCCCCATCCATTGGTGCATACATGATGGTATTAGAAATAACTTTTGGGATAGATAGTAGATGGTCTTTGATGCCCCTCCCTGAGGTTCCAATTTATTTCTTAAAGAAATTCTATTGTGAATTTTTCCTTGGGGATATCCCCAATTATTTTGATATATTAGAATCTCAAGGTAGAGGTGGAGAGTCATCAGTTGAGAGGTTGGGGGCACGTGAGGTGACCCTAATGTAGTTAGGGTACCTATTGTCAAGCCATAGGATAAGCATGTGATTATTCTTTCAGTTATGAAGGAACATGTAGAGACCAGCACTCTAGGGACTATTAATGCTTTGACACAGACCCTCATTCATTGCACGAGTCCATTAATTGAGGAGGAGCCTTCTGTGCATCGCGGTCATATGTGCACATCATGTGGATCCTTATGCACATTTGGTAGTCATGCTAGAGATAGTATGGATGATGGGCTAGTCACTAATCAGTTCTTGAGTGAGACATTTGGCATTGACACACAAGTAAATTACAATTATAATAAACTAATTTAATCATATTTTGGATGTATAGTGAATGACTAATTAATTAGCATGTATTGATATTGTTCAAAATTTAGGGTAAGAGTGTTGCTAGCCCTAGTAGAGATCCCCTGACCCCATTTTTCATCCCATTGACGAGTCTAAAGGTATGTATTGATTTAGTCATTTATATTAATACATATATTTATTAAGTAATCATATGAAAGATTGACAAAAAAATTATGCATGTGCATCAGTTCTCTACTAGACCATCGACATTCACTAGGGACTCTGAGCCTAGGTGTGCTATGATATTTGTAGAAGTACATTTGTTTCATGTTAATTTAATTCATTTAATTATATTTATTTCAGATTTTATGTTACATGTAACTTGTATTGTATGGCATGTAGCTCTTGACATCTAAGACTCCTCCTCATCTTTGCTAGACCATTGATCGTGGAGTTGCTGTAGAGATGGCTAGTTCAGAGCCATTGATTGAGGTATGAAAGAATTTTCTTAGTTTTAGTTATTTATAATAGTTAGTATCAAAAATTTAAATGTTATTTATAAGTGATTATATTGATTGAATTGTTGTAGGGCCTTGTTACACTTGATTGCCCATGAGCCTTTGAGGTGGATGTACAGAGTGACTATTTGATGGTGTTAAGAAAATAATTAATTTTGTGTGTACATATATTTGATTTCAATATATATTAATTATTGATTCATATCTACTTTTTTTGTATCAACTCGAGTTAGAGAAGAGCCTAAACAAGAGGGTGAGTGGGCATGTGAGGAAGACCCCATCATCCCTATCATCTCCCTCCACACGATGACCAAAGACCTCTAGGGATTTTTTATCACAATATATTATATTTTTGTTAATGTATGACATTATTGGTTATCATTTTATATTATATGTTTGTTTATGTATGATATTTTTGGTTATCATAATATATTATATGTTTGTTCATGTATGACATTATTCATTATCATATTATATTATATGTTCATTCATGTATGACATTATTGGTTATCATAATATATTATATGTGTGTTCATGTATAAAATTATTGATTATCATAATATATATCTTGTTTTTATTATTTACATTTTAAGTACATTTCATGTATTTCATTTTAATGTAAATTACATCCAAAATGATGCAGAGTGCTCACACCAAAAGCTAGTGGATTTTGAACAATAACACTTTTAAGGAAAACTACCTTTCCCACCTTCATAAGTGTCTTCAAAAACTCTTTCCAACTTAATTACAACATTGAACAAACTTCTACCCAGCTTCACAAAACTACTTGATCACTTTCCCTATTCAAGACTTGGGAAGCAATAAGGGAAAAATGAGAAAATTTGAGAAATGGATCATAATCAACTTCTTGCTTCAAACTAACATCTTAGACACTTCAAGGAACACCTAATAATTATCTCAAAAACTTCAGTCTATCATATATTCCATCCTTGAAAGGGATTCTCTAACATCCTATTACTATATTTTCTTTGCAACAACATGTAATTTGCTAATTTTAGACAACTCTTCATAGAGGAAAGCAGTTATGTTTAACCAAGAAGATCATTAACATCTTCCACTAACTCTATTCAATGATAACATGCAGCTGTATAAGGTGTCATGACTCTCAAAAAATTTATTGAGTTAACTTATTAACAAAAGCAAAAAAAAAAAGGAAAAATTGTTAGGACTAAAGCAACTTAGGTTTATAGGTAACCTCAAGTTCCTTGACCTGACGAACAAGGATTACCTTATTACCAAAAAAAGAAAAATGTTCAAAATGATGTGTATGATCACCCCTTTACTTTCTATCACAAGTCCCCATCATTGGATGAGATGACATATCCAGTTATCACAATCAAATATCACTGCCCTATGACATTTAGTGACTCTTAGAGATGATTTACTTTGGCATGCCCAAGAATGTTTGAGTGCTCAATGGGATAGGAGAAGTTTGGGGCTAGTGTTTATCTAGCAATCTAGAGCTAATCGAATAGACAGTTTGATCCCACGATGAGAAGTGAGAGAGATTTGGTAGTTGGCAACTTTGTACTAGCCAACACTACAAGTTTCAACATCACTCAAGATGGCATTGCAAAATCAAAATGGAGTAAGATTACCAAAAAATAAGAGAGTTTATTGTAGGTCTGCACAACATGGTCCTATAGCACATAAAATTGCATCTATACCTCACACAAGCTCTGAGATATACCTCGTCAATGATTGTTTCCCTATGGCAATTAATGACTCTTAGGGATGATTTGGTTCAGTGTGCTCGATAACATGCTAGTGCTCAATGAGATGGGAAGAGCTTGGGACTAGTGTTTACCTAGCCACTTAGAGCTAATAAAAGAGATAGTTCAATCCCACAATGAATGGTGAGGGAGATTTGGTAGTTGGAAACTTTGTACTAGCCAATGCTACAAGTTTCAACATCACCCAAGATGGCATCAAAAAATAAAAATAGATTAAGATCTCCAAAAAGAAAGAGAGGTTATTGTAGGTCTCTAAACCATGGTCTTATAACACCCAAAATCACATCTATACCTCACACGAGCTCTGAGATATGCCCTATCAAATATCATTGCCCTATGGCATTTAGTGACTCTTAGGGATGTTACGGTTCGACATGCAATGTTTAAACACTCAATGGGATAGGAAAATATTTGGGCTAGGGTTTACCCAATCACCTAGAGCTAATGAAATAGATAGTTTGATCCCATGACAAATGGTGAGGGAGATTTAGTAGTTAGCAACTTTGTACTAGCCAACACTACTAGTTTTAGCATCATTAGAGATGGCATCAGAAAATCAAAACAGAGTAAGATCTTCAAAAAGTGAGAGAGGTTATTGTAGGTCTCCAAAACATAGTTCTATAGCACCTATAATTGCATCCATACCTCACACAAACTCTGAGATATGTCTTGTTAAAGATCACTTCCCTATGGCATTTAGTGACTCTTAGGGATGTTTTAGTTCAGCATGCTCGAGAACATGTGAGCACTCAACAAGAGAAGAAGAACTTGGGGCTAGGGTTCATCCAACCACTTAGAGCTAATATAATAGATAGTTTGATCCCATGATAAATGGTGAGGAAGATTTGGTAGTTGGCAACTTTGCACTGGCCAACACTACAAATTTTAGCATCACACGAGATGGTGTCACAAAATAAAAATAGATTAAGATATAAAAAAATTGAGAGAATTTATTGTAGGTCTTTGCAACATGGTCCTATAGCACCTATAATTGCATCCATACCTCACACAAGCTCTGAGATATGCCTTGTTAAAGATTGTTTCTTTATGGCAGTTAGTGACTCTTAGGGATGTTTCGGTTTGGCATGTTTGAGAACATTCGAGTGCTCAATAGGATGGGAAAAGCTTGAGGCTAGAGTTTACCTAGCCACCCAAAGCTAATAGAATATATTGTTTGATCTGACAATGAATGGTGAGGGAGATTTGAGAGTTAGCATCTTTGTACTGGCCAACACTATGAGTTTCAACATCACCTGAGATGGCATTGCAAAATCAAAATAAAGTAAGATCTCCAAAAAGTGAGAGAGGTTATTATAGGTCTTTGCAATATGGTCCTATAGCACCTAAAACTATATCCATACCTTGCATGAGCTCTGGGATATGCCCCATCAAAGATTGTTGCCCTATGGCATTTAGTGTCTCTTAGGGATGTTTTAGTTTAGTGTGCCTGAGAATGTGTGAGTTCTCAATAGGATGAGATGAGCTTGGGGCTATGGTTTACTTGACCACCCAGAGCTAACAAAATAGATAGTTTAATTTCACAATGAATGGTGTGAGAGATTTGGCAATTGGCAACTTTGTACTGGCCAACACTATAAGTATCAACATCACCTAAGATGGCAATACAAAATCAAAATGGAGTAAAATATCTAGAAAGTGAGAGAGATTATTGTAGGTCTCTACAACATAGTCCCATAGCACCTAAAATTGCATCCATACCTCACACGAGCTTTGAGATATGTCCCATTAAAGATCACTACCCTATGGCATTTAGTGACTCTTAGGGATATTTTTGTTCTGTGTGCTTGATAATGTTTGAGCACTCAATAGGATAGGAAAATCTTGGGGCTAGGGTTTACCTAGCCACCTAGAGCTAATAGAATAGATAGTTCGATCCCACAATGAATAGTGAGGGAGACTTGACAATTGACAACTTTGTACTGGACAACACTACAAGTTTTAGCATCACCTGAGATGGCATTGCAAAATCAAAATGGAGTAAAATCTCCAAAAAGTGAGAGAGGTTATTGTGAGTTTCTAGAATATGGTCCAATAGCACCTAGAATTGTATCCATACCTTGAATGAGCTTCCAGATATGCCCTATCAAAATTTGCTTCCCTATGGCATTTAGTGACTCTTAGGGATGTTTTGATTCAGCATGTTTGAGAATGTTTGAGCACTAAATGGGATAGGATGAGCTTGTAGATAGGTTTTACCCAACCACCTAGAGCTAAAAAAATAAATAGCTTGATCCCATGATGAACAGTGAGAGAGATATGAGCAAGATATGTATGCCTATGCCACTTTGTGCAAGATATGATCAAAAGTGGCTAATTAGGCCAAATTGGGTATTTTTGAGTCTTTGGTCAAGATAAATTAAGATTATGTATTTTTAATTCTTTCTTAATAGTTTTGAACCTTTTCCAAGTCTTAGAAGTGAAATCTAATGAACTTTGCATTAGTTGCACTTTTTGTGCAAAATTGCAAAAGTTGTAAAAGTTTCTTAAAAATGCAAATCTGATTGGAAACCTTCTAACCTTTGAAAAAATGTTTCCCATTCTCATATACCTGAGCATGGATAGTTACAACTTCTCAAACTTCCATTTGCAACCTTTTTTGCAAAAATTGCAAAAGTTGCTCAAGCAACTTTTTGAGCAACATTGCAACTTTTGAGTAATTTTTGCTCTTTACATATTTAGGTCAAATGGGTCCATCTAGGGCTATTCTAGGACCCTAGTTGAGATTCCTAGGACCTATTAGGTAACCAAATACCTTAGTTTTCTATGAATATTGAAAGACAATGAATAAGAAATTTGATACTGGCTACATATATTTCAATGACATTGAGAACTATATATATATATATATATTTTTTTTTATTAATTTATTTATTTTTTCTTTCAAGAAAAATGAGGTACCGATTTTGAAAATAAGATTGAAATGATTCCCATCAGTGGCATGGCCAAGAACTACCTTTTTAATATAGTTAGTAGTAGTTTCCCTCACTCCCCATGCCTTCTCATTCGTATGAGGAAAGCTTAATATACAAAGGAATATATACAGAGGAATTGCAACTACATCTATTAAATATAGAAAGGAAGATATAGAAAACCTACTTAATAGAGAGATTAATCTAAGAGAAAAGGATATTTTAGAAGAAAATGGCTACCTTAGTGCCATCCAGGGTATGCAAATTACTTAGGAAAAAGAGAAAAAACCTACATCTATTGGGAAAGAGTGCACATGTACACATACACAAAATTTTCAGATAGAGAAGTAACAAGTGCTATAGAATTGTCTAGAGAGCAATGTGAACTGAAGCCTCAAATTGGCTCATTACTAGGCAAATAATCTAGTCTTGCAATTGATGCAAATAGTTAGGGTACTAACAATGAAGGTTGGGAGAGTACAACCCGCAAGAACACCTACAAAAAGTTTGAAAGCCTAAACTGCACCCAAGAACCCGCACATGCACCTTGACAACAATAAAAGCTTAACACATGAAATCTACTCCAGACACGGAACCAAGAACTCTAACTCAAGGAATATTGTTCTTACATCAGTATGGACATGTTGGCTTAAATTGAAAACTCCAAACTAAGAAAATGGGATAGTTTTTTCATTAAGCCCTTGAATTCTTAGTAGCCCAAGGAATGGGATTTTGGCCTATAACTTATATATTTTGAATGGAAGAAAGCAGCTAACAAAGAGGGATATTTTCTATTTTTGATGTACTATTAGATTCCAAAGTGTAGAGATCCCATGAGCAAGAAAACTGTTATAACTCATGGGACAACAACCAGGCCTAATAGGTTAATTAAGCCACCATTACAAAGAAGGCACCCTTTTCAAACATGCTAAAAACATGAAACCAATTAGGTTAGTTAAGGAATGCCAAAAATGTGCTAAATGTAAAGTTACAAACTAGGACATAAAGTTTGGGGGTCTTAAAACGCTATTACAACATGACTATGTGTTGATGCATACAAGGTATATGCATCTAGTGCATCATCTTTCTCCCTTCTCCCTACATATTATCACCTAAAAAAAAAAGAAACTCATAGTGCATTAGGAGTAAAAGGATTCCACCAAAGGCCATGAATTTCCTATGGTGGAATCTGGAGTTATGAAATAATTTCCTTCAAAACCCTACAAACCCTCAAAAGTTGGGTTGTTTGTAAAAAAATAGGTGTAACTTGATTTCTATAAAGCATCAAGGCCTCAAACCAGTTGTATTGGATAAATAACTTGATGGTGCATCCAAAAATATCAGGTTAAACCTCCTATGCATCAGTATATGTTCATACCATCCAAAAAACTCACCCAAAATGTAGAAAAAAAGGTTACTTTTATTGATTTCAATGCCAAAAACCTACATTGTACCCTCCACATACCTAAAAGGGCTATATGAAGGTCTTACCAAACTTATCTAACCAAATTTGAAAGGTTTTTATGGTTGAGAGAATGATTACAATAAATTTTTCTTAGTTATGCAAAAAGTTGCAAAGTTGCATAACAACTTTTGCACTTTTATTAAGGTTTTCGCATTTTAAGGCCTTAAAGGCATTGTAACTATCTAAATGAGTCCTAAATGACTTAAAAAAAAGTAATAGACCATAAATTATAGTAAATATATCCAATTACATCAAATTTGTGCCCTTGTGACCTCATTGAGCAACAAGTTTATAAAACACCCAAATTGTTAATGGGCCACACATAAGGGTTAAAAGTGAACTTATGAATCTAACAACATTGTCTTATTGAAAAAAAGAAAAATAAACTTCAACAAGGTCATAAATGACCCAAAAACCCTTATTTCATTATTTTATGGAAGAGTGATCCTTCACCAACACTTCATTCCAACACGATAGATGTTTCAATTAGAAATGCTTATTCATTAATGATCTTGCATTCATAGGACTTGGGAAGCAAGGATATTCAAGATGGGCATGATCCCTCAAAGTTATCATCAAAATGTATCAATGATCTTAATAGAACAACAAAAGGCTCATTGCCACCTTTAAATGGAGACTTCAGTTTAAATGGAGATTGTTAGCAAACATGTCCTAGTCAAGTAGATGACTAGTGCAGGAGCACCCATTCTAGACTCAGCAAAGAAGGCATAGGTAAGGATCCTAGATAGTTCACTTAGGATAGGTTGTGATGCAGTAGTGCATGATGGAAGCTTGTAAAAGGCAAGGCACTAGGTAATTAGATAAGGTTGGAATCTTTCAAATTTCTCAAAAAGAGAGTTTAGTGCTGGGACACTTATCACAAAAATCAATAATGAACTTATCATAGGTTATCACAACCCAAATAAGGTAGGAACCTAATCGCTAGGTTTTTCTAATTTCAAAAGTACCAAAACATAAGGATTCTACAAAAGCCTAATAAGGAAACATACTCCCAAACATGAATGAAAAGAGAACAATGACCATGGAATGGAATACAAACACGCCATAGACCTATTAAGGTTTTTATATGGTAGATAAAGTCATTCTGTTGTATCCAAACAACACTAATATATAGTTAGAGAAATTTGCCATTGAAAAGGCTAGTGACCCTTCAAACTATAAATTGAACATAATATGGAAAAACCCCACATGAAGACACAATTTAAAGTGAGATTCAAACACCCTTTTGGGACATATAAAACATATATAAACCTCACACACTAGAAGAGACTAGAAGCCACTGTTGTAACAACATTTGAAAAGTGTTGATAAGCCTAATTAGGTTGTAGTTACACTACAAGTACCCTTTCACATGTGCCAATCTACAAAAAAATTATTGGAACATCTAGGGACATGTGAAACAAATCTAAATCCAAAGCTATAGACCTTGGATCACTCTAGAGCAAAAGTTATAGTGATTGCATGGTGAAATGTTGAATGGTGAATGTATGGAGCCATACACCTATGGTATGGTGGAAAAATTCATTCATTATTTGGCCATCTATAAAACCTACAAAATAAAGAAGTACAGTGATGGAGCTTGCATTATAGTAAGGGGTATCAAATTCTCATGGTGGAAAGTGCCAAAATAACAAGGCCCTAGGTGAAACCCTTGATTTAATGTTGATTTCAAGGCACCTTCAGAAAAACTTGAATAACTTGCAAATTAAAAAGGATCAAAACATGAAACCAAATGAAAATAAAAGGTAACTCACCCCTCTAACTCTTTGGGTCATTGGCACATGTCCTAACATCTGTACTAGTCTATACAATAGTTTGAAACACATAATTTTATAGGTTATTTTATTGATTTATTACAAAAAATAAGTACATATAGGTTGTAATGGCTAATATAAGGACTAATATAGGTTGTCTCCAATGGTTATAAGGTTGGTTTGACACAACTAGCCCTTTGGGGAAGAGTTTTTGAAAGTTTACCAACTTTTTAAGAAGTTGCCCAAAAGTTGTCAAGCAACTTTTTGAGCAACTATGAAAAGAAAGACAATCAAACCAAAGTTCCTAAAACAAAATTGTTCTAAACAACTCAATCTACCATGGAAACTAGTACAATCTACAAAAACAATGTCAAAAATGTCTTAAACGTCAAAAGCTCAGTAATTTTTCCTTTAAATATCATGCTATGGTCTTAAAACTCAGAACCTTAATTTACCTAGGTCTTTCCCCTTCATCCTTATGGTTTGCATCTGCCTCCTTCAAGTTTTAAAAGTCAAATCCACTATTTCTTTCAAAATCAACATTTTGCAAAAATTGCAATATAGCAACTTTTGGACTTTTCTTACTTTCTCAAGTCTTAACACTTCTAACTTGTTATTTAGGCTATCGCTTAGCAATTCCATGCTAGGGACCCTTCCCTAATCTAATGATTCAACCCTTAGTTTACTCATTTCCCTATGGTAATGTATGCCCTAATTTTTAGGCCAAAATAGTGACTCTTTTAAGGACATTGAATGACATCCAATACCCTAACTACCACACCTAGGTCCAATGATGCTTATTCTACTTACAAGGCTCACTTGGAGCATAACACAATAAAAATGAAAAGGTGAGGGCCCTATGATTCAAAGTGACCCTGAACCACTCTTTCTCTCTCATCCTCTCTTCCTATTCAATCTAATGAGCCAACTAGATGTGCTCTACATTTTAATGTCTCAAGTATTGCCTCATGGTCTGATTCACAAGCTTTCTAAACAGTCATATTATGTAGTTTTCCACCATATTTTATCATGTGGACATTTGGTGTGACAACAAGGTTCAAATAATGAATAATTTTCCTCTTTATTTGGCAATCCTCAAATAACCACAAGTTAGGGTTCTTCATGTAGAATATCGTCTAAGCCATGTGTTGGTTACAACCACTGTACCGATATGGTACTCTGAACCTTCACCATCTATAACTAAGTGATCCAAAAAAAATTGTCCTTGGACACAATGACACAAATAATAATTTGTCCCTTCTTCATTGTCTTTAGCTACAATAATAGCAAAAACATGGCCTACAGTGATAAATGTACAAAATGTGGTCATTAATTCAAAAAATATTTAGTTAAAAGTTATAAAGTTACATATTGAATCTATATATATATATATATATATATATATATATATATATATATATATATATATATATATATATATATATAGATATTTCTAGGATGCACTAGATTAGACAAGCAGTCAAAGTCAATAGATGAATCCATCTCTAACATTGCAAATGCTTGTGGGGAAAAATAGGTATCAATTGGGTCCAATACCTATATATCCTATTTGTCCACCCATTCAGTCAACTCGCAGTCATCCCAATTTTTCTCTACACATGATGGACAATAGCATGTCATTTTTCGTGTGTGAATACTCCATGAACCTACATTAGAGCTTCTAAAAGAGTGCAACTCCCTTAATCCTATTAGTGTGCAACAATACTCATATGATGCAATGTTAGTATTATCTATCAACCAAAAAAATCTACAAACTATAGACTCACCTTCCTTACTTGGACTCATTGTAGCATTACACCACTGAAAAATGGATTTTACATCTGATAATTCCATCTTTGTCCTTTAGTTCTTCACAAGCTAAGGATACATGAACCTATACCATCATGCTCTCCCTTTCCATGACTAGCCTCTGTGAAATTTCATATATATTGAATTCTAGACAACCTGTGCATCCTACTCAACCAATAGAACATCCATGCATTCTTGAATTGGGATGCATAATTGTCTAACTAAATAATGTTTTGACAATATGGTATGCCCCTATTAGCCAAATCTCCATAAAATAGTTGAAAACAACCATGTATAAACTCCATAGAATATGATCGATCATCACTAATGTAAAAATGGTACTCCCTCAAAATATTCCTTTCATCCTCAGTACTTGTAGATGAATGCATGAATATGATATGAACAAATATGGAAACCTATTGAGAAGTATAATAATTTTCTTGCACCTCATATTGTGGTTGTAGTGTGTAGTTATTTGCAAATTCTACAATTAAAACAATGGTACCTAGTGGAAACGTATCCTTGCACATCTTGAATTGCAAATCCAGCCATTGAGCTCTATGTGTATGGCTTGCGTACTCATAAATAATCTTTTCACAAAAAATATTCATGAACTCATACACTAGAATCTTTTCAATGACTAAATCAAATCTTTCACCCTACTTCCCATGTTTTAGAGCATATGTCACTATCTTATATTTTTCATAATCTACTATTTCATTTTCAATTGCATGTGTATTATCCATATGTTCATAAGTTGATAAAAGTTGCAAAGAGCCACAAAATAAGCATGTACCATCCAAGCATGATGTCTTGTAAAATTGTTGGCTGTCCCCTATTTCACATAAAATGTTGGATATGAATTCTTTTGATGATCTAGGTGGCTCATTCATGTCACAATCCTATAAAACAAACTTAGAATGCAAAAATACACATATATGCCTAAAAAAATCAAAACGGTTAGAAAATTCAATGTGTATCCTAAAACAACAAGTTGTGCATGTGTGATGTATCTTCACATTAAAAAGATTTACCCATCTCAAAAAATCTTTGACTTATATGAATTTGAGGATACATACCAATAAATTTTGATAAAAATTGTGTTTGGGTTGAGTCTAAAAAAAGTTTCACACGTGGGTCATGATTTTGGCTACCAATCCTCCCTCTTACAACATCTCTTTGATTAGGGGATACATGTGTGTTATTTGTCCAAAATATTTGATCAATGATTTCAAAGCTTCACTAATTTCTTTATCCTTTTGTGATAGTCTACCACTAAATGTCCATAACTCATTTTTTGTTGGATCTTCCAATCTCTCATACCTTAGCATGGCTCTCCTTAGAGTACCTCTATTGATTTTCAATGATTTACTTGTCTTTCTCATGAATTGAGCTTCCTTCATTTGGGTACTTACTATTGTTGATGTAAGTACTCATCTTGTGATATTACTATCTTTGGTGCATGATTTGGAACCCACTTTATCATAAGCACTCATTAGATTCTTTACAATATTTTTTTCTTTTGAATTGTCCATCGTTCTTAGTCCAAGAATCTTCATGATAGGCCTAAATTTAAAATTTCTCATCATTTCAACAAATAATTGGCATTGACCTATAATATTTAATTCCTCAAAGAATAATCTCCACATACAATTAACTTTTCTTTGACAAGTATGCTTGCTAATCTTGTTAGGCATTGATTTCAAAATGTTAGTATCAATATCAATCAAATATTTTGGTCTTCTAAAACAAATTCTAGAAGGTGTTATAATCTCTTCCATTCCCTCAACATTATGAACATCAACATAAGGTTGAGTTCTTTACATACCTTGAACTGAAGATGATATGCCTTGGCAATAAGATGCAAAAGATGGAATATCACTTACTTGATATGTTGATGTTGTGCCTTCAACATGACATGATTGGGTGTGTACATCATCAAATCTACAAATTAGCATCTCCTCAACATGAGATGATGATATGACTCCAACATTGAAAAATGGTGTAGCTTCACAATTCGATTGTCTTCTTGACCATAATAGTCTCATTTGTTCTCTTTGTCTTTCCAATTATTCTTCTTTGTTTCTTTGTATCAATGGTTCTTGTTCCTTTTCGAAAGTCAATTTTTCATTATTGGTTTGCAATTTTATTTGTTCACATAATAGTTTCATTTTATCTCTTTTAATTGTCAAAGCTCTCTCCCTCTCTTCTATTGTTTGAGATTTTGTTTTCTTCCTTGGCATGATGGTGATTTCTATATGTCAAATTATTTAAACATCTGAATTACTTACAATTTGTAAATTATAAATCATTCAAATACATGTACAAATTACAATTATTTCAATGAATACACAATATATATTAAACAACTTGTCAAAATTTTAACCATTTCCAAATAAGAATTCATTGAAACATAAAAATTTAAGTGAATTCACTATATATTAAACAACATGTCAAACTATAATCAAAATTTTTTCTATATAACAACAAAGAATATTTAAAAAGGACTTCACTAACCTTTTCTATAGAAAGAATATTCAAAAAACCTTCAAATAGTGTATCCAATGATTGAGTTTGGTGTTTTCTAGCTTAAAATAGAATGAAAGAATATTCAAAAACCCTTCAAATATTGTTTGCTAACTTCCAACAGCTTGGAACCCATGTTTTCTATCAGAACTACATAATGCACAATAGATAAAAAGTAGAGTATGGATCAGCAGGGACCTAAACTTACATTAAGACCATTTTTTGGTATTCTCATATAGTGCATATGCACTATAGTGTGTACACCCTATAAAGTGTGTATGCACTATAGTATGTATGCACTATGTCAAGAATAATCTCTACATATCCCACCATCCCCCATCCCCTTCTCTCTCTCTCTCTCTCTCTCTCTCTCTCTCTCTCCTTTATCTCTCTCCCACTCTCTCAATCTTCTCCCATCCCCTACTCTCTCTCACTCTTTCTCTCCTCTCCCATCTCCTACTCTCTCTCACTCTCTCTCCTCTCCCATCCCATACTCTCTCTATCTATCTCCCTCGCTCACTATCTACTCTCTCTCCCACTGTCCTCTCTGATCCCCTACTCTCTCTCTCACACACTCTCTCCTCTCACATCCCCTACTATCTCTCACTCTCTCTCCTCTCCCATCACCTACTCTCTCTCTCTCGCTCTCTCTCCCATCCCCTACTCTCTCTCTCTCTCTCTCTCTCTCTCTCTCTCGCTCTCTCGCCCATCCACTACTCTCTCTCTCTCTCATACACACACTCCCATTCCCCTCTCTCTCTCTTGCTCTCCCTCTCACACTCCAAATCCCCCTGCTACTCTCTCTATATATCTCCCTCTCCCACTCCCTCTCCCATCACCTACTCTCTCTCACTCTTTCTCTCTCCTCTCCCATCCCCTATTCTCTCTGTCACTCTCTCCCATTTCCTACTCTCTCTCTCTCTCTCTTACACACACTCCCATCCCCCCTCTCTCTCACTCTCCCTCTCACACTCCCTCTCCCACTACTACTATCTCTCTCTCTCTCTCTCTCTCTCTCTCTCTCTCTCTCTCTCTCTCTCTCTCTCTCTCTCTCTCTCCCCCATCACCTACTCTTTCCCATCCCCTACTCTCTCTCTCCCATCCCTTACTTTATCTCTTACAAAAACTCCCATCCCCCTCTTTCTCTCTCTCGCTCTCCCTCTCACACTCCCTCTCACACCACCACTCTCTCTCTATCCCACTCCCTCTCCCATCATCTACTCTCTAACATCCCCTACTCTCTCTCGCTCTCTCTCTCTCTCTCTCTCTCTCTCTCTCTCTCTCTCTCCCATCACCTACTCTCTCTCTCTTACACACACTCCCATCCCCCTCTCTCTCTTCCTCTACCTCTCCCACTCCCTCTCCCAGTACCTACTCTCTCTCACTCACTCTCTCCCATCCCCTACTCTTTCTCTAACACACACTCCTATGCCCCTCTCCCTCACTCTTGCTCTCCCACTCCCTCTCCCGCCACTACTCTCTCTCTCTCTCTCTCCCTCTCCCACTCCCTCTCCCATCGCCTACTCTCTCTCCCATCCCCTACTCTCTCTCTCTCTCTCCTGCTCCCATTCCCTCTCTCACTACCTACTCTCTCTTTTTCACTTGCTCTCCCTCCCCCACTCCCTCTCCCATCACCTACTCTCTCACTCTTGATCTCCCATCTCCTACTCTCTCTATCTCCCATCCCCTACTCTCACTCTCTCTCCCATCTAGTACTCTCTCTCTGCCACCCCCTACTCTCATTCACACTCTATCCCATCCCCTACTCTCTCTCCCATCACCTACTCTCTCTTTTGCACACACACACACACACTCCCATCCCCCCTCTCTCTCCTCTCTCATCTTGTACTCTCTCTCTCACTCACACACTCTTATTCTCCTCTCTCTCTCTCCCTCTCTCTCCCCCTCTTCCACTCCCTCTCCCATTGCCTACTTTTTCTCTCTCACTCTCTCTCTCCCATCCTGTACTCTCTTTGCCACCCCTACTCTCTCTTTCACAGTCTCGCACTCTCTCCCATACAATATTCTCTCTCTTACACACACTCTCATCCCCTCTTCTCTCTCCCTCTCCCTCTCCCTCTCCCACCACCTACTCTCTCTCACACACTCTCTCTCCCATCCCCTACTCTCTCTCTCTCACTCACACACTCTCATCCTCCTCTCTATCTCTCTCTTTCTCGCTCTCGCTGTCCCTCTCCCACTACCTACTCTCTCTCACTCTCTCTCATCCCGTACTCTCTCCTTGCCACCCTCTACTCTCTCTCATAGTCTCACACTCTCTCCCATCCCCTATTCTCTCTCTTACACACACTCCCATCCCCATTTCTCTCTCTCCCTCTCCCACTCCCTTTCCTGCCACCTACTCTCTCACACACTCTCCCATCCCCTACTCTCTCTCTCTCTTAGTCTACTCTCTCTCTCCCCTATCCCATCCCCTAATATCTCTCTCATAGACATACACTCCCATCCACCCTCTCTCTCTCCCCCCTCCCACCCCCTCTCCCACCACGTACTTTCTCTCTCCCATCCCCTACTCTCTCTCTCTCTCTCTCTCTCTCTCTCTCTCTCTCTCTCTCTCTCTCTCTCTCTCCCCTCTCACATCCCTTAATCTCTCTTTCATAGATAGACACTCCCATTCTCCCCCTCTCTTCTCTCCCATCCCCTACTCTATAGATCTCTCACACACACTCCATCCCCCTCTATCCCACTTGCTACTCGCTCTCTCTCTCTCTCTCTCTCTCTCTCTCTCTATCTATCTCTCTCTCTCTCTCTCTCTCTCTCTCTCTCTCTCTCTCTCTCTCCCTCCCATCTCCTACTCTCTCTTATCCCCAACTCTCTCTTACACACTCTCCCTATCCCACTCTCTCTCTTCCCTCTCCCATCACCTATTCTCTCTCTTTCACACACACACACACACACACACTCACATCCCCCTCTCGTTCTCTCTCTCTCTGTCACACTCCTATCCTCTCTCTCTCTTCCCCCCATTCCCTACTCTCAATCTCTCTCTCCCATCCTATACTCTCTCTCTCTCTCTCACTCTCACACTCTATCCTATCCCCTACTCTCTCTTTCACACACTTTCACCCCCCTCTCTCTCTTTCCCTCTCTGACTCTCTCTCCCACTTCCTACTCTCTCTTACACACACTCTCTCTCCCATCCCCTACTCTCTCTCTTGGGTTACTTTATCTCTCCTCTCTTTCATCCCCTACTCTCTCTTTTTTACACACACTCACTCTCATCCCCCCTCTCTCTCTCCTCTCCCATCCCCTGCTCTCTCTCTCTCTCTCTCACACACACACACACACTCCCATCTCCCCGCTCTCTCTCTCTCTCTCTCTCTCTCTCTCTCTCTCTCTCTCTCTCTCTCTCTCCCTCTCCCTCTCCCTCTCCCACTCCCTCTCCCACCACCTACTCTCTCTCTCTCTCTCTCTCTCTCTCTCTCTCTCTCTCTCTCTCCCCCCCATCCCCTACTCTCACTCTCTTTCTCCCATCCCCTACTCTCTATCTCCCCTCTCCCATCCCCTACTCTCTCTCTCTCTCTCTCTCTCTCTCTCTCTCTCTCTCTCTCTCTCTCTCACACACACACACACACACACACACACACACACACACACACACACACACTCCCATCCCCCCCCTCTCTCTCTCTAGCTCTCACTCTACATCTCTCCTTCTACCAAGCCTAAGACTTGGTTTTTCCTTGAGGATCCAACCCAAAGGTTTGGACTCCCTAAACTAGTTTGAGATGTGTTATGCTATAAACATATAAAAAATGATTGATTTTTCTTGTCTTCTCTCCTTCAAGTTTCCTTGTGGTTGAGCATTGATAAAATTAGGTTACATGACATTGTAGGTTTCTGTGTTAGCTATATAGCCATATAATTCATTTTTTATTTGAACTATCTCAAGCCTTTGAACTATATTTTATTTTGAATGTAAGACTATTTTTTGTCAAAACCCAACATGTAGTAATTGGGCTATAGATTTTAGCTCATTCATTGAATTTCGTGACAACTTAGTCTTTTAGAAACTAGACTCCACTCTACAGACTTTGAAAAAAGGAAGTTTTGATTTTAAATTAGTTTTCAATCATTTCTAGGGGGAGCACATAAATATTTCATGTTTTTGAAGTATGGACAATTAAAAATTCATTAAAAAAATACACATTATAAAATTACCCAAAAAACTTGGGATAAACTACACAGTGTTAGGTAACTTTTGACTAGAGCCATTAAAGAATTTCAAAAAAAAAATGGTTAAAATGTTAGGGGGGCCACATTTTGTATTGTGGTATATTTTTTCTAAATAAAAAATACCACTTTCTATGGCCCCCTTTTTGAGGATCTAAAACTGAACAATTTTAAAATAAAAAGTAGTTTAGAAACTAGATTCAAAGGACTACTACTTTTTTTTTTGTCATATCTTAAAATTTTGAGAGTAACTATCTTCAAATTCTTGTTGAAGTTCATAAATTGTTGATTTCAGTAAAAATGTGTCCACTTTTACCCCCTTTTGGCACCACAACTTGGTGCACTTACCCACTTGAGTTAGTTATTTGAATGGTCAAAATTGTATTTTCATATTGTTACATATTAAAAAAATTAATCTCTTATTCTAAGTATTTTTAATATTTCTTGCACAACATGTAGTACTAAACATTATTTATTTTAACTCTTGCTTTATTACAAATTATAGATGATTTACAGTCCTAATTTTGAAATACTAATTTTATTTATTTTTTAGTTTTTTGTAGTAAAGAATTAAAACAATGGATGCTTCAAAACACAAATCAAAAATCATTGTTGGAAGCTCAAATGGCTTTGTAAACTCTAATACTTTTTTTGAATTTGATATTGACAAATGTGTAAGATTTGTTACAGAGTACTACAAAGGTATCATGATAACTCTTGAACACAGGACATTAATGATTGATGATCTTGATGAGGTAGAAATATGCAAAATGGTGGATGTTGCAAAAAGAGTACATGAGGCATCTCATTACATGGATGCATTCCCATCAATGATGAAAGAATTTCATCATGATCATTGCATAAATAAAGGTCATATTACCAATCTAATCACTAAAAAATATGTCATGTACTTACAACATTATGGCAAAGTGCTTTACATATAGTTATTGCTTCTTTGACCTTTGATACTTATTGGTTATTATATATGATTATATTGGAACATCTCTTTTCTCTTTGATTTGTGTAAGTTTGACAATCAACAACTTTTTTTTTATATGTGGTTTTATAAATATCTTCTATATTCTTTTTTAACTCACATTAGAATACAAGAAAATTCATTTTTTTTAATTCTTCACATGATGTGTATTGTTACTTTCATAAATCTATATTCAAAATATGTGTAGGCTATACTTTCATGAGTCTATATGCATGACTTTCTAATATTTTTGATATCAAAATATTACTTTATATGGAATATAAATGAGAAATATGTGATAACACAAAAAAATCAAACGTTAAATCTATTTGTAATAAATTTTAATTCTATGCATAATCTTAACCATCATGTATAAATCATAAACCTAATCATTGTTTTTTGTATAGATTTATATAATATGTATCGCTAATAGAATTCTAAAATAGATAGCGTTAATGGATGTGGAAAATATTGATGAAGTAATATTTATAATGTACATGCCAAAAATAAACCAAGTTCTAATTATGTGCATAATCCTAAACATAATATAAATCTCAAGATTGTCCATCATCTGAACTCTAAGATTAACACCAATCCTCATCTTAAGTATTTGACCTATAATAACTATTATTGTAGTAATCCTAATACTAAGTTATATTTGAGGCAAAATCAAAATAATTACTCAATTTGTTATGCACGTGATTGCTAATAGCTAATATATACTCTTTATTCTATATGTAGAATATGTTGAGATTCGAGGGGTTGAATTTTTTCATTATTCACTTCTAATATACATTAAAAAAATTCAACACCTCCATGCATGTCAGCATATTCTACATATATAATATATATTAGCTAGTAGAGATATTGTTTGCTCAGAAAAATAAAGCAAGAGATACTATTACAAATATCAATATTTTACAAAGCTTAAAAAAGACTTCATTGCCCTACTCAAAAAAATTTATAAATCTATAATATTGAGAATAATAACTCACTGAATTGCAAAGACTGATGCCTACCTATGCAACATGCTTATTTCTAAGTATTCCTCAATAGTTTATTGGGCCAGTAATTCAATCACATTTTGCATGAAGTTGTCACAAAAACATCCTCTCCATGCTAGCAACTAGTAAATACATTAGCTAAAAAAACTCCCTCCTTGCTATTGCTATGCAACATGCTTATTTCTAAGTATTAATTATTATGATTCTAAATATTCCTTAACGGTTTATTAGGCTAGTAATTCTATCACATTTTGCATGAAGTTGTCACAAAAACATCCTCTCCATGCTAGAAACTAGTAAATACATTAGCTAAAAAAATCTCCTTCCTTGCTAGTGTCAATCAACGTAGCAGATAAACTAGCTTGAAATCATTGGGAATATGAACCACATAGAGGGCTTCTAATGAATTATATTTCAATTTGTGATTCTCCTAAGAACTGTAAGACAATACTTTCAGATTACTTCCTTGCTAGTGTCAATCAACGTCACAGATAAACTAGCTTGAAATCATCGGGAATATGAACCACATAGAGGGATTCTAATGAATTATATTTCAATTTGTGATTCTCCTAAGAATTCTAAGACAATACTTTCATATTAATAAGAATAATGACACCAAAGATATGGCTGAGAGAGCCATACTTTATTCTTTAATGCCTATTCAAAGCATAAGTAATACTAGTGAACCTTTCAAAATAAATAATTAATTTCTAGATCAGAGAAACAAAGGTGTCAATGAAAATTTTGTTTTTTTTTTAATGTTAAATTCTACATCAATGATATCAAAAAGAAATTTCATTATAGCATTGTTGGACTTGGAGAATTCCTGGACATAACCCCACACACTTAATTGGAGCATAAGTCTTAAGATATCATAAAATCAAATAAATTAAAGATATCTGTAGGTTTTTATTAAAACCTTAATTTTTCTATGCTTCAAGAAAAGTTAAACTCTAATTTCTCTGGATCTCCCAAGAAACTACAAATATTTAAAAAAATAATTTTATTCTTCATATTTTCAAAGTACTAAGTTTGTACTTATTCATAGTTGAAAAATAAAATAAAAATAAACAACTTATCAAAAGTCACTCTTTCTATAACATGGAGGACAAGATATATAGAGGTGGCTAGATCTTTCTCTAACCGTTTAAATAAACATCATGATCGATTGATTTAATTTATTAGCAAAGATCTTTTTATCTTAATAATTTTTTTGAATAATAATTCACAACACTGGAACTATTGTTCAGAATGATAGAGCAAGAGGCAAACAAATTTATGGAAGGAATTAATCACCATTGCACTCTTCCAGGAGTCAATATTGTGCTATTTGAGGATGGAATTTACATCCTTAACACTTGAAATAACCAATGGATTTCAACAGAAACATTTATCCAAAAGAAGTTTATAAGTTTTACCAAGAATCATTGTAGTAAAAAAATGTAGTGACACTTATTTGGAATCCAAGCATTAAATGCAATCACGAAGATAGACTAGACTCTTTTTCCAAAAGGAAATTAAAAAAGATTATCAAGATTATTAACATTTGAGTTAGAGTTAGGGAGAGTCCTTGCATGTTTGTGTAGAGTTTTCCATCACATCAAAAGTATGTGTTAGTATTGGAGGGGGTCTCATTAACAATATAGTTGCTACACCAATAATTTGTAAATATCATAGAAACAATCACTAGCTTTACCTCTCAAGAGGAGAGTCCATATATAATTGTAACTATCATTATATTGAACCTAGAAATAGGAATAACTTCAAAAACCATTTCATTCCCCTTAAGAAACAATCCAACCCTTGAACAAGTATTTGTAAATTTGAACTTATCCAAAGATTTTTACTATGAGATCAAATTCTACTCTTTATTATAGTGAGGATAATAAATCACTAAATTACAATTGATTTATTCCAAGGACTGATGTCTTGCTATGCCACTACTTAATTTTTATCTTGAAGATTTGATGACATGATTTCTCTCAAACTCCTCTCTTGAAAAGCTAATTTAGGATTGACTACAAAGTTTTGGGTGATCATGCGATCTACTGGAATCTACTCAATTGAAGATAAATTTGTATGATTACGAGGAGAAATTTGCTAGTTAAAATAATTTTGGATAAGATGTTTGATTTGTTGTTTGCAAAGTAACCACAAAAGAGTTATATTTTTTGTTTTATAATGAATGAAGTTATCAATGCAACTATATGAATTCCTATTTTAACCAAGTATTAGAAAAGAAAATAACAAGATAGAGTAATGGGCGATTAAGAAAATAACTCAAAAGATGAATTCCTAATGGACATAAACCATGGTAATAGCACATCTACAAGTTAAATCATCAAAAAGATTAGCTAGGAAACCAATGAAAGTAGAAGCAAAACTTCCTCAATTTTACTGATATAATCATCAATGGCAACTCAATAATAATTGAAAGATGTTTTACTTCTCATCAAATTGCAAGGCCACAAAATGTGCACTCATGTCAGACAAGAAGTGATGCAAGAAAAATGGGTGATCCTTTCTCCAATTCATTACATCAGTGGAAGTTGTTAACATGAGGAAAACACCAAAACTAAAATATCATACAATCATAGCAACACAATAAAACCATTGGCTCCATTATAATTCATGAACATGCATTCACAAAAATAACTCACTCCAACAAGAATAAGTGCACATAGAATGAGAGCACCAATAACATATATTTTTGCATCAAAATAATGGTTTGGAGTACATATTAGATCCATGTATTTATAAGAAATCATCTCCTCTTTTTGTGTTGAGAGTGAGAGCTCTTAAAATGAAATCACATACTAAAACCTAATAAAACAACTCTAATTCTATACAAACTGATTCTCTAAATGGTGCTAAGTAGGTCACCACCCTATTTATATCAATTAATAGATGCATGAGCTATTACATGACTTAAAACAATAAAATAATGAAAAGATAAGAAGATAGAAGTGATGGGATGATTTGGGAGTCTCTAAGAGCTCTAAAAATGGAAGCTCAGCCTTCTGTACATGTTTCTAGGAGTTTAACTACTATCAAAAAGTGTTTTCAGTGCATGAAATGTTATAAAATAGCAACTAGCCATTAACTGTCGCCACACTGCTTCCTCTTCAAAAATTGTTAGCGCACCTCTAAGAAAAGAACACTTTTAAAAGGCACACATGCGCACCTGCACAACTTGGTGAAAAGACTAAAAAATCCACAATTTCTTCCAAGTGTCAATTTTCCAAGGTAGAATTTTTTCTAAGTTCACATTTTTCAAGATTTAGAATTTTATCTAGCATCACAATTTTCCAGAGTTTGAATTTTTTCTAACTTTCTAATTTCCATCATCTGGGTCTTGTTTCCCTTTGAACTTTTGGATAGTAGAGGTGATTTATGAGGTGATAATAACTCTAAAGATCCATAATTTACCCTCACTTCCCTATGGAAATAATGAAATTTGAATTCTTAGGAATTCCCTAGAACTTGAAATTCATGGGTTTGAGTATGATCTTAGCTACTACAAAAGCCAAGGAAATCATGGTAATGCTTAGGACCTTTTGGGGGGGGGGGGATATCGATGTTTTAAATATGTGGACTTGCACAAATTAAGAGATAATTCATTCATCAAATCTTCAAATTGCACACTTGCAAATCTTCAAGGAATTGTGCAAGGTGCTCAATTCACCCAAAAGTTCTCTATTTTGATAACGTTTTTTGATTTTTTCTCAAAAGAGGTTTGGGAAAAATCTTGTGTACTTATTTTAATCTTTTTGATGGCTTATACCCTCTTTATAGTCCAACATTCTTATAGACTTCAACTTTTTCCACTTCTTCTATCTAAACTCCTAAAGTACATGAGTTGACTCTTGTCATTAATAGTTTCATAAGATGAGGAAGTTGTTTTGATTCATGTTTCTAACCTCTATATCTTTGATATTTAGTGTAAATTCATTAATCAAATCTTAGGTGAGATCTCTATTGTTGCTAATAATGAAGATACTATGATAATTTGTGCACTTGCACATTATGCACCACACCTTCATGTTATGCACATTTGCGCACCTTTGTTTTATGCACATCTTCGTGAACTATGAAGTCTATTCCTTGATTTTTGTTCTCTTTTTAATTAGCTTTTTCGAAGGTCTTCTGCTCAAAATTTCAAGTATAAAATTTCATCAGTCCCTAAAATTGGGAAGCTAAAGGCTTGCTATTTTAGGGACTAAAATTAGATGTTTAGTTCTTCTCTCCAATGATGTAAACCATTTTGAATCCCGAGCTCTATGTCTAAAGTTATGACCCCAACTAGTTGGAGTAAATAAACACCTAGTTTTGAATAGTTTTAGTTAAATAGTGTTGTTTTTATTATAGCCACATATACTTTTCAAATTCATTGCAATGGTGACATTTGGTGCTTCATCATTGTATATATTTTTACATTTTCAAATAATATGATGGCTTTTGGTTTACATATAACTCCTTCGAGTTTTCCCAAGTTTTTCTAGAAATTGAACATTGATATTGTAGGTACTTAATTCTCATTAGATATTGTGTTTCAACCCATTTCTTCAATCATATCACCAGGGTTTGACCTAGACCTAGAGAATGATCCAAAATGGCAGAGGCTCTATACTAGATGCCTCATAGGGAATTTTAAAACTAGGGGATCCCCATTTTCTAATTTAAAATGGGGCATACATTCTAAGGCCACAAAAAGAGTCGAGATGATGCATGCCTAACACAAAAAATATTGAGATTTCAATCTGTTCGCAAACATTAATGTTAAGAAATTAAATAATAGCGCACTTAAATATACCACAAAGAAACCATCACATAAATAGAACAGAGAATACAAGATTAATTTTATTCATTCATAATCTCTTGATTACAATTAATCACCTATGGTTATGTCTCTAATTTATAGAGACTCTCAGCAACTATACAACTAGAAGAAGATTTTAGGTTTTATAGAGGTGGATTATTGTATGAGAGGTAAAGTCTAGTCCATTGGAAGACATGGTTAACTTTGCACATGGAGATCTGAGGAAATTTCATCCAATACTCTCCCTTAATTTTTACAACTAATGCATCTTTATGTGGAGAAATTATTACAATAAAAAATTCAAATTCAAATAACTATCCTCCTATAATATAAGTAAGCATCTATATAAAAATTAATCTTATTTGAAACACATATGCCTTTCTACTTCCAATACATTTCTTAACCTTTTCATTCCGTCTTTCAAAAGATTCTTTTCACACATTAATCATATATTATCTTTCTTTGCCTTATGTAATTCTTCTTCTAAAGTCTCTAATTCAGAAATTAAACTTTCATTTTCTTTTAACACTCTTTTGTCTTGTTTCTCATTGCTAAGATCAACTCAATCCTTGTACAAATCATATTTTAAATCTTCTACTCATCTAACAACAACCTTGCATCAAAACATAAACCTTTCATAATCTTCCAAAAAAAAAATCAAACTCTATACAAAACTAGTGTCAAATTCTAGAAACTCATTTTTTATATTATGCACACCTTTTCTAATAGTCCCAAACCAAGGATCCTCATAATTATGCTTTCAATAGATTATTGCTTTGTCTAAATATCTTTGTACTAACATAGGTGCACACTTTGAAAAGTTATCATGCCTCTTTTCCTTTTGCCAAGGAAGTGGTTAAACTTCCATGAAAAACACAATTTTAGAGGCTCTAGTAAAAATCCAATAGCCAATGGTTGGGTTGTGCAATAGTTCTTCATAGTAATCTCTTTCATAAGACACTATAAATCTTCCACAAATTGCTGTCTTATAAAAATAATGCTCACTCTTTCTTTCAGAATGCATAATTACCCTCTTACAAACATAGAAAGATAGAAATATAGAAAGAATAGAAACTTCCAACTTGCAAATAGATCAAAGTTCTAAACACCTAAAAAATATATCACACCCATGAATCCAAATGTGCTCTTGATACCATGCTAATAAATTAAATATCTAATAGCACACTGAGAGAAACCATAGCATAAATAGAATAGAGAAAATAAGATTAATTTTATTCATTTATAATCTTTGTGATTGCAATTACATCAACTATGGTTATGTCTCTAATTTATAGAGACTCTTGACAACTATATAGGTCGAAGAAGGATTACATGAGATATAAAGTCTAGTCCACTAGAAGACATGGCTAACTATTCTATAAAAAGCTCAGGAATGTGCAACACATGCTGCAGTTTGGTTTAATCAACTTTGCACATGGGAATATGAAGAAATTTCATCCAACAATTAATAATTGACATTCTTTCCTTTCTGAAAATGTTTTTGTTTCCTTCCCACCATAAAACCCACACCACTACTGAAGGAACTACTCTCCAAATTCTATGGCCTACTTTGAGAACTTTTGGGAGAAATTGCAATTTACTAGAAAATGATTAGTATCATCCAATTCTCTACCACACATCACACATGAGAATATATCTTCTATAAAGCTAGTCACAAGAGAATCTATCTTCTATAAAGCTAGTCAAAAGAAAGCTCCTTCATAATGTACCCCTCATTATTAAGAGACCTCAAAGGTCTCGTACAATTATGTTCAAAATCAGCTTATCTCAGTCTAAGATAGGATGGGATGATAAGTCTTCTCAAAATGTTCTTGGAAGCTCATACCTACTTAGACAATATTAATGATTTTTATACAACATAATCATGATTCTTATGAGAAGAAGAAATGTAAATATTCTAATATTCTTAAAAAATTCACAATTTAGATTAATTTATAGAAAAATATACGATAGACTTGTTTTATATATAATTGTTTTTTGTTATTTTTAATATAAATTTACACTCTCAAAATGAAATATAGATATTCTTCATACTTTTTAGTAAGCAGATATGGCACATTTTTTAGAGCACTAGAAAATGGTGGGATATCATGGTGGAGAAGTACTTGAGAAGGTCTTCCCTTAGCTTTTTTCTTAGTGAAGCTGATATTCCACAAGGATATTTTATCTAGAATGGGATTCTTAAGGCAAGATCTTTGGCCAAATCAAAGGCAAGGTGGAAAGTGGGGAATGGTGAAAGCATCCTTTTCTAGCAGGATAATCAGTTAATTCAAGGGTCTCTCATAGATTGCCCTAATTATGAGAGACGGGTTGACTCATGTATAAGAATATTTGGATTGAAAGTTAGTGACTACAGGACAAACAAAGGGTGGAAAGATCTATCCTTAGTATCATAAAACCTCAAACCTCTAATGATTATACTGAATGCTATGATTTTAAATAACAAGAGGGATGAACTTGTATGGGGGGACAATACCAATAGTTTATACTTAGTTGCTTCTAGGTATTTATTTCTTTGGAACAGGATGGCAAAACCCATTTGGGCTAACGCTTGGATGACTGGTCTAAACCCTAAAATCAACATCTTCTTTTGGTTGATTTTACAAGATAAAATTCTCACCCTGGACAACCTAGCTAAGAGAGGTCAGTATATTCCAAATAGATTTAGTCTTTGTAAGCATAATCTGGAGACAGTTAACCACATTTTTATTCATTTTCCCTTTTCCTGAAAGATTTGGGAACTTATGACCAAGAGCTATGGGGTCAGTTGGTGTAAACTGGCCAACATCTAGGATTTCTTTAGTCAATGGGATTGTTTGCATAAAGGCATGAAGAAATAGATAATCTACTCCTGGACTCTTCCACATTTCTGCTAGGGAATATGGAAAGAGAGAAATAATAGAATCTTCAAAGAAAGGGAAGCTCCTACCTTTGTTCTTATAGATAAAATAGATAGTACTATGAGAGAAAACTATGCTATTAGAAAGGGGGGAAATATTGAAGGAGGAAAAAGGATAAGGAGGTGAAAAAGAAAAGAGGCTACATGGTTTTTTCCCCTTGAAGAATGGACTAAAGCCAACTTTGACGGCACAACCAAAGGGAAACCTAGCCCAGTTGGCTATAGGGGAGTAATCAAAATTTGTCATGGGATTAGTGTAGCAGCCTTTTCCTCTCCTTTAGGGACTCAAACGAACCATTATGTGGAGGCTAGTGCGGCTCTTCAAGTTGTCAAGCTAGCTCTTGCTATCGGGATTGAAAATATTTGGTTGAAGGGAGACTCTTTAAATATAATCAAATATTTAAAAGGATGCTCTCATCCTTCCTAGACTATTGCTAACATGGTGGAGGAGATCCGATCTAATTTTGGAAAATTTGAAAGAGTCCATGTTAGCCACGTGTATAGAGAGGCAAACGTAGCTGCGAACTAGCTTGTGAATGAGGTGGTGACCAAAAGTATGGCAACAATGTGGCATAGTAGAGACAACTTTCTGGTGGCCATGAAAGATATTTTAATGCTAGAATGAATCTAGGGGAGTACAAAATTAATCTTGAGTTAATAATGGAAAGGTATGCAAGATCGCATGAAAGACATGGTTTTAATGAGAATCATGGCAAGGTAATGAGATACCATCATTTCATGTACTTCTAGCACATTTTATGGGTCTCATTTGGATCTTCCATCAAAAATGAAATAGGAAAAAAAGACTGTGAATCGAATAGTTCAGAAAGTAGAAGATTGTGAAGGCCCAAAGAATTGGTGTAGGGTTTTCTCAAAGGAGATCAAGATGGTTGGTGAGAGGAGTAGGAAGGAGCTAGCCAGGGAGGCAAAAAAATGGAGAAAGAGTAGAAAGGTCTAAAACAAAATAAAGATTACTAAGCTCATGGTGAACACCTGAAAGGATGGGCGTGTCAAAATTGATGGGGTTTCACACCAAGTGAGTGTGAAAATGATTGCTCTTGTCACATATATTCCTTAGGAGGGGATACATTTTTATACAGACAAGAAAATGTTGGCAAAAATAGTGAAAGATTTTTTGAAGGATACGAAAGAGAGGAAGAAGTTAGTGAAGGTTGAGACTTATTACGAAATGGACTGAATAAAAAATTTATGGAGGTATGTCTTAAGGGCTGTCATCAAATTTTTTTCCTTGGATACTAGATTTGACAAAGTCAGAACTCACCACTTTGTTCTACTAAACCATTTTAGACATGGTATTGAAATTGCTTTTCCTTTCTTTCTATTTACTTCATTGTGAAAAAACATTGTGGAGCACAAAATTTTCTCTTCATGAGGGTTTTCTCCTTCTGGTTCATAAATGTCTTAAGACACAGACTAGGGGCAAATCCTTAGGCCACTCTGGGGATGCTTCTAAGGATATCGGGAGCTCAAATTTTTTAGACTCTGAAGAAAACCAAAGTCTTAGCTCTGAGGAAGAGGATAATAACCCCCTCAATGGGTAAGAAACCAAAGGGGGGTGAAAAAATTACTCCCACAACTAGTAATGTTCCAAACAAAAAGAGTCCCAAAGGATTAACACCCAACCCTATGGAATAGGGGGAGGATGAGTATAATGATGATGAGGAGGAAATGCAATTAGAGGATGAGAAGAAGAGGGAGGATGCCACTATTCTACCTGGCAATCCCAAGAAGAGGAAGGCTAAGGAGGATATTCCTCTAGAGAGGAGAAGTGATGAGACACCTGAGATTCTTGGCCCTCCCCCTTCCCTCTCTTTACCCTAGGGGAAGATAAAGGAGATCTTGGTGGAAGATAGTGGTGAGGAGGTAATGAAAGAAAGGAGGATGTTGTGGAGAAACTTCAATACTAAAATTGTGAAGATGGGGATCATCAGTGAGACCATGAATCCTCAAGTTCTCGGAGACAAGGAGGGAAAAGTTTATTTCAAGGAACTCATAGACCTGACTTTGGTTACAATTTTGGACAATGCAAGGGAGATAGGGCTCAACCTACTCAATAATGCCAAAAATAGTATGATAGACAACTTTTCTCAGTTAAGTGGTTATTCCATGAGATTGAAGAGCTTAAGGAGAAAAGGGCCAGGAGGAATGCCAATGGAAGAGTAGCAACCAGGGTTTTTTAGCTGACTAGGAGGATCATCTTTCTAAGGTCGAGAAAATGGTACAAGGAATGGAGATATCAAATCAAAATCTTGCCAATCAGGTGATTGCCACTCTGAACACTCTCATTGAGAACATCAATAGCCTAGGTGAATCATTGAAAAATGTGGGCATTGGTGGGAAAAATGATGAAAGGGTCAATGAGGAATCCAAGCAGACTGAGGGGGAAATGAATGAGACCAAGGGCCCGATGGAAGATTCTAATAATCTAAACTAGGAGTGTGTGACCGAGGAGATCCAAAGAGCTTATGAAGTAGCTAAAACAATGTACGATCTTGATAGGAAGACTGAGTAGTAAGTGTTTTATCTCTTGTCTTGTCTTTCTTTTGTTGGGTCTTTTGGCTTTTCCTTTTTGGCCATTGGCTTGTCTTTTGTTATTGCCTTATGTAGGTAGAATTACTGGGTTAGGACTTTATTAATATTATGTAGCCAACTTATTTGTAAAAACTATTGGATTTTAAGATCCCTGTAAAACCTAATTTTCTTAATCAAAAACATATTATATAAAATTCTCTCACCAATTTTATTCATCAAAATATTTAAATTTTTTTTTTTAAAAATTATAATATTAAGTATTAGCAAGACAAAAAAAAAACTATTACATGATCCATTAAATAACAAATACTGAGAGAACTACATATATGCAATAATTACATTATCAATAGTATTAAATGGCAGCTACAAAGTTCAGACGTTGTCAGCCTCCTCTAAGACTAAGATTGGGAGCTAGGGGGAGATACCAAGGCTTGCACAGGCATTTTCTCATTGAGAACTCTAGCCTATCTGCTGCTGGAGGCAACTCGTGGTTTGTCTTTAACCTATCTAAGAAAGGAAGCCAATGCAATATTTAAGTCCTCATTAGCACGTTCAGTTGTAAATCCATACGCAACATCCTCCCTTTCAAACTCTACCTTACCATTAGTGATCAGCTCCCTGTATTTTCTCTCTTTGATCTTAAAGATCGCTATAATCTACAATGCCAAGTCATGGTAAATGAGTCTCCGTAGAGACCCTGTAAGTATAATGTAGTTTCCTTCAAATACATCACTATTTCTCAATTTCCAAATAGACCAAAGCAAAACAGCAGAAAAAATAGACCAAAATAAATTGCAAGCTTTGCAGCTGTGCACAACATTCCCAGAAAGTGGGTTTTCAATATCAAAAACAGATAGAGGATTAAGTCAAAAGATGGTCCAAACTTCTATGGCAGAGGGGCATTCCAAGAATACATGAAATACAGATTCATTCTGTTGAGAAACTTTACACAGATTGGGTTCCACACAGGGCTTTTTTTGAAAGGGAGCTTAGGTTGAAGAAATTTGCAAAGGAAGCAAGAGAGTTTTGGTTCGATAGATCTCTTCCATATCTTAGCAAACCATTTCTTCTAATAACAAACAGAGCGGTTTAGATGCCAGACATAGTTACAATGAATAAAGATGCAATCATTATGAGTAAGAAGGGAGTGCAACAGTTTAGCTTTCACCTTAGCTAATGTTCAGGAATCAGGCCAGGTTAAATCCATTAAGCAATTATTGGGGTCACAAAAATCCAGAGGTAGTGACTAGTTCCTAAAAAGCTCCACTATAAGGTTGTAGGTTCTCTTTTGCGTGCAAGGGAGGTCATATTTGTCCTTTAACTCCTCCCAAGAGATAAGACTCCTTTCTCCTATAATATCTTTAGATGTAGCTATGCCTTAGGCCTCCCATTTTCTATCGGAACAGGCTTGCACACCGGCCAAGGGCTTATCTCCACGTATCAGATTCCACCATAGGGATTTCTGCCCACTAACAATGTTATTCTGCTCCATACAACCTTTATCTGTCTGCAACTTTCTAACAAACTTCCAGCACTTCCATAAAGATTTGAGGACAATGGAGCATTTAACATAGAAGTTAATGTCGAGGAATAGAAAATCACCAAATGCAAAGTTATGCCATCCTTCAGAATGACAATGAGAGCCTCTATAAATATTGTGCCTAATAATAACTTTCCAAAGCTCATCTCCAGCTGAAGGCTTTGGAATCCATTTAGTAGCAAGAGCAACACCCTGAGTGTTAAGATTCTTGAGACCAAGCCCTCCTAACTCTTTATCCATGGTGTACCAATTCCAGTTAACCTAATGCCTCCCACAACACTATAACAAGTTCCTAATAGCCTTTTGCAAGTATTCAAATTGATGGTGATTGAACATCTAGGCTGAAGAAAAAGTAGATAGAATATGAAGAAAGAATTTTCTTACAGATTTATATCTCTCTGCTAATGATAGATATTTATTATTCCATTTCAACTTGGACTCCACCTTCATCTTCATCCATTCCCACATGATTTTAAGACTATTTAAAAATTAATCTTTTTTATTTCTCATATTAAAAACTAAAAAATTATAATAATATCATAATACAAAAGTCTTGATTTTCAAATATATATCATCATATCATTAGTAATGGATTTCTTTTATCAAATTAATGATTCATTCACAAATCATTGATTGAAAATTTGAATGTTTCTGGTGAAATTTCAAATGTAACATTTATAGTCTTGGATTTTATTTGAAATCTGATTTTTTTTATAAAGTCAACAGTGAGAAAGATTTATTAACTTGATAATTAGTTATTCAAAAGATAAGTACAAAAGTAAAATGAGCCACAAATTATGTTCACAGCTAGAGATATTATTTTTTGGGAATAGCAAATCAAGAGATAACAATATTCTAAGTCATTGGATTGTTTGAAATAATAAAGAAAGAGATAACAATATTGTACAAGTCATTGGATTGTTCAAAATAGTAAAGAAAGAGATAACAATATTGTACAAGTTAGTAGACAATTTGAAGATTATTATACTTAAATTTTATCCAAAATGTTATCCAAAATATCATTTACATTTTCTTAGTTTAAATAGCATTTATATAGAAAAAGAAAAACTTATGGCTTCATCACTAGCACCCAAATTGAACTCATTGAATATATATTATGAAAATTTATTTTATAAATGATAATCTAAAGTTCAAATAAATTTTTAAAAAAAACATTCACAGATATCTATCTAGAAAATGGTACAGTAAATTATGATAAAATAGTACTTACTAGAAGAAGTACCTAGATTGATGAGAGCTACAAAAGCTACAAGTTAACATTTTCATTTTTGGGTTCCTTTTGAAAGAAATGAAACCAAAAGGTATTTATATAATTTCTTCACAAGGCACATATACTAAGAAGGGTAATTATTAGAAAGATCTAGAATGTATCAGATATACCAATGTTAATGAGCATTATATTATTAAGTCTAGATTTCAATGTTAATAGGAGATCGTAAGACTTGAATCACGCTCGATTGAATGATTGGGAAGGAGCAATACACTCTCCAAATGACCTTTCTCACAATAAGTCATTGAATCACAACTGATTGGATGCAAAAATTGATGCCTAGTTATGCAACATGCCTAATTATGGGTATTAAGCATTATTAGTCAAGTATGAATAATCGATATTGACCTATTATCTATACCAATTGGCACAATAAGAATCATAACCCTCAATGGAATAGAAAATCATCAACCTAATAAACAAAATAGCTTTAAATCATCGACAATATGAACCCTAGGTAGGACTTTTGATAAATAATTTACCTCAACCCATATATGAGCGAGAAAGCTATACTTTTATTCTTCAATGCCTCTTGAACTTTAAAAAAGAAATTTTGAAAAGTTTCCAAGCCTTGATTTTCATAAATAACTTAGTATCCAAGACTATAATAAAAACTAGCATGATAGAATAAAAATTTCATCCCCTATTTGCAAAACTCATCTCCACCTTAATCAAAAAGAGCCCCCAACACTAGGAGCATAAACTAAAGATACCGTCATAATGGAGAATTTTCAACAATGCAACTAGAATACGGACACGACCACAAAAAATTATAATATTCTTCTTCATGAAAGAAATCTCCACCTCTATAAGAGATGATTCCACATCCATAAGAACCATAAAAGAAAAAGAATCAAACTAAATGTGTAAAACCTTCACTATGTCTAATAGAATATACCTCTCCTCGTCAAAGATAGGAACAACCTAATAGTCTACTTGAAATTCAACCATAAAAAAAATATTCTACTTAAGCTACAACCAAAAATAACAATTGATCAAGACAAGCACTTGAAAACTCTCTAAAAATAACTTGCCACTAGAAAAATACAAGACCATTAGCCTTACCATCTAAAATAGATATTCTAAATAGAAAAATAAAAATAGCCCTAAAAGTGGTGGATACTTCCATGACAAACCAATGCCAACATGCCAAACAAACATTATATCCTATATTGAAATAGACACCTTTTCAAGGCTCATAACAAGGAGTAGAGTTGAAAACCATCATGAATTTCTCAAGCCCCACCAAGAGCTAGTGCATCACATTCCCATAAACAAAAATAAATTTAGGAAAAGATTGCACAAACAATATGTCACAAGTGTTGAAAGTAGAGACATAGAAAATTAAAGTAGAAAAAAAATAACCCAATGTACTACTACACATAAAATATATATTGTATTGACTTGAACTTCACATTACATTGCATAAACTTTGGACACAGCTTTAGCCCTGCACAACATACATACACCATAAAAAATTTATGTTTTGAAGAGCTCCTTACAGCTCTAGGAGGATTTGGGAGTGATTACTAGTTTTCATTACATTGCATTTATAATCAATGTTAGAATATCAGCATCGAAGCCTTGGTCTACCTAGTAGATAAGAACATAATTATACAATAAATGTTAGATAGGTCCACATATCAAAGATGTTAGATTGGCTAATGGATTTAATATGTGATATGATATGTCCACATGTTGAAATTAATATATTCCAACAATAAGATGCCTTAACAAAATTACCACTAATTGTGACTTCAAAACAATTTCCAAGGTTTCCCACAAAAGGAAGCACAACGACGCTAGCCATGTATCAAATCAAATCATCATTGTTAGAAAATAGATATATGACCCAGGCAAAAAATGCCACAAGAAACCATGAACCAAGAGTCCAAAACATCTTGACTGACCTTAACCAAATGAGATATGTTTAACAACCTTTCACTACCTCTTACTAAAAAACTAATGACAACAATAAGGGAGTTCCAAAATAAAGCCTCCCACAAAAAGATTAATAACACAAGTCTCCCTCCACAAAAAATGGTAGAAGAGTCATAAAAAAAGTTGTCACTAAGAAGAGACAAGTGACCATAATCACAAAATAGGTTGTCTTTAAACAATGAAACCCTTGAAGATTTAAAAAACACACCTTAGAGATACTATAGAAATTGAGAATTCATAAAGAGTTATGGCACATTTATTTTTATTGAATGAATTTGATTTGAAAATGAAATTAAATATTTTTCATTAATTCAAGTTATAAATTAAAAACTTCAATTAAATGTGACTGAACGAAGATAGGAAATATTGATGAAAGCGTGAACAAAGATAGGAAGAATATTAATTTGCAAATATTGAGAAATCTCTCACCTGCCTTCGATTTATCTGTGGACAAAATTTGTGGCAAAGACAAGCCTGCAATGCACTATCAGTTTGATGCCAAATATGAAGATTGATGGCACAAAATGATGTCTATGATGGAAATTTGCAATCAATAATTGAAATGTGAGACATGGTGATTTTTGTTTCGTGGATAGAATGATGTTTCATGCATGTAGACATAGGTCCCATTTTTTTTTTTTTTTGGGTTTTTTTGACTGTTCGCACGAACACCAAAAATTTAGGCATGTTCGCGCGAACATGCCCACTTAATTTTTCAACCGTCGTGAAATTGCAATGGGCATGTTCACCTGAACATGTGTTCGCATGAACATGCTCAATATGTTTGCACGAACACTATTTTCAGGCGAACACCCAAAATTAAGAAAATTTCAACCCATTTTTCATTATTTTTTTATTTTTTTCTCTTTTGACTCCCATAATTGCAGGAGAATGATCTCCTACTGTAAAATTAAAAAATGTCAAAATGTGCTGCTTGGAGCAAGCTTTCCAATGACTATAATTTTAATACATATTTTAGTCATTAAGACTTTCAAATATGAGTTTAACTTATTATAGGTTCATTACTAGTTCATTACCGATTGAACATCAACCGAATTCAATACCTTGGGAAAATTAGTAAATTAGGTCAAATATTTTTTGAAAAATATGTAGGCACTAGCTTACTAAGATACCTTACTATTCAAAAAAAAAAATTAGGTTTATGATAAATTGACTTCAAATTATCTGTGTCAAATGGAACGTATGTCTGAATTATGATTCGTGTCACTTCAAAACTTCATAAACTATACAATATTCAAAAAAAAAAAATCAAACCAAATGCAGACACTGGATATTGATGTTACAAATCCAACGCTGAAAGAATTACTTCATTATCATTTCTAGAAAAAAAGTTGTGTGTCAAACGGACTGTCACTCTTTAAAATATTGAATTTTATTATGTACCACTTTTTGGAGGAGATAAAAAAAATTGACATAAACAATTTTTTTTTTTAGATTAAAAAATATAGTTACAAAGTAGGAACAAAGTATTCAAAATCACTAGTTTATGTCATCTTGAAATTATTTATAGTTTTGGAGATATAGTCACTTCAACGTGACGTTTGTTGCAAAAATATTTATTTTAGTGTCAAAATTGGTCAAAAAGTGGAACCCATTATTGTGGGATCACCCTAAATACACTACAAGGAAGTTGAGGGCTAAGAATGAAAAGTTCATCAAAGATAATATCGAAGACGGAACCCTTAGGCACACATGTTGCACTACCATCAGAGCCAATATCATTTAGATGATGGGGATGAAGTGATAGCTACTCTCTTCTTTAAAAGAAAAGAACTATTGAACTAAGAAATGCATGCATCAACCTAAAATAGAGTACCTCTCCTAGTACCCTTAGCAAGCACCATAGCTCCTCTCATTATCTTGCATCCATATTTAGAAAAAATAACACACCTACATCATTCAACATACTTATAGATAATAGGTTTCGTGCCAAACCAAGGATGTGCATTACCCCATTGATCCCCTTTACTCGTCCATCAGTGAATCTGATAGTGACCTATCTTCATCCAACTATCTTTAGGTGAGAATTATCACCCAAGTACACCTTTCCACCATTGAAAACTTCATACTTTGAGAACTAGCTTTGATGAGAGGTCATGTGGAAAGAAGCACCCAACTCTATCAACCACAGATCATTAGATGCATGTACCCCCAATGCTGCAATGAAAGCATCATCATCTTCTTCATATTTTTTTGAACCTGAATCTTAGGCCTTCTTCTTCTTCTTTGGCTCTTTTTAGTTTTTACAAAAGTGCCCTGACTTATTACAGTTCTAGCATTTTGTCTTGGAATTTCTAGGTGTCTTTGATTTTCCACTTTTAACTCCACTTTTAACAATCAATGTAATAGACAAAATAGCTTGAAATCATCCACAATAGGAACCCTAGGTTTAAAATGGATTTTTGAAAGGCTCCCCAAGATTTGATTTTCATAAATTAGTATCCAAAAAAATAATAAAAACTACCATGATAGAATAAAATGTTCATCGCCTGTTTGTAAAACTCATTTCCAAATTAATAGAAAAGAGCCCTCAATAATGGGAGCATAAACTAAAGACACCATCATAATGGAGAACTTTCAACAATGCAACCAGAATACAGAGAAGGCCACAAAAAGTTATAAGCATCATCCTTCATGCAACAAATCTCCACCTCTATAAGAGACGACTCCACATCCATAGGAACCATAAGAGAAAAAGAATAAAATGAAATGTGTCAAACCTTCAATATGTCTAATAAAACATATTGCACCTCATCAAAGACAAGAATAACCTGATAGTCTACATGAAATTCAACCAAAAAAAAAAAATCTACTTGAGCTTCAACCAAAAATAACCATTAGTCAAGAAGAGAACTGTCTTGCCACCAACAAAATACAAGACCATTAGCCATACCAGCTAACATAGATATTCTAAATAGAAAAATAAAAATAGCCCCAAAAATGGTGGATACTTCAAAAACCATTATGTTCTATATTGAGATAGACATCTTTTTTAGGATCATAACAAGGAGAAGAGTTGAAAACCAACAAAAATTTCTCAAACCCCACCAAGAGTTGTAGCATTGCATTCCCATCAACAAAAATAAATTTAAGAAAAGATTTCACAAACAATATGTCACCAAAGTCACAAGTGTAGAATGTAGAGACATAAAAAGTTAAAGTAGAAAACAAATAACCCAATGTGTTATTGCATAGAAAACATGTATTGTATTTACTTGAACATTGTTAAGATTAAACCATGAACAAAAATAACAATTACATGCAAATATAAACAATATTAGTCACAACAAGATTTAATGTGGTTAAGCCGAACTGTGGGACACGTCCACCAAATAACAAGTCCAATATTATTACGATCTAGTGATTACAACCTGATTATAATCTATAATCCCTTATGGAAAAATCCTTAACCCTAAGCCCTTTTATACAAGAGTTTTTGTCGCTTTAGGGTTATAGTTAATTACAATATGTGAACTCAAAATTACTAATAAAATAGGCCCTGATAGTCACCACAAACTAACAAACATCACCTTATATCAAGCATAAAGTTTGTACACAGCTTAAGCTCTTCACAACAACTTCTTACAACTCTAGGATGTACTAGGAGTGAGTACTAGTTTTCACTACATTGTATTTATAATCAATGTTTGAATATCAACATTGAAGCCTTAGTCTATGTGGTAGATAAAAAGATAAGTATACAATAAATATCAGTTAGGTCCACATATAGAGATGTTATATTGGCCTATGGGTTTAGTCTGTGATATCATATGCCACATTGTTGAAACTAATATATTCTTACAAAAAGATACCTTAACAAAAGAACCACTAATTATGATTTCAAAAACAATTCCAAGGTTTCTCCTAGAAGGAAGCACAACCACTGCCATCCAAGTACCAAATCAGATCACCATTGTTAGAAAAGATATGTATGACCAAGGCAAAAAGATGCCACAAAAAAACCATGAACCAAGAGTCCAATACATCTTGACCAACCTTAACTGGATGAGATATGTTTAATGACCTTTCACTACCTTTTAGTACAAAACCAATGACAACAATAGGGGAGTTCCAAAATAAAGCAGCACACAAAAATCTAATAATAACACAAGTCTCCCTCCATAAAAAATGATAGGAGAGTCATCAAAAGAATTACCACTAAGTAGAGAAAGTGACCATAATCACAAAATAGTTTGTCTTTAAACAATGAACACCTTGAAGTGAGAGCCAAACATAGAATGTCTTTTACAATAGAAATTCTCATTCTAGGATTAGGCACAAATTGATCTCCATTGGAAGATTTTCCAGTGATAGAACATGTTGTAAAACCCTAACCTTTCAAACAAGGCAACCACAACAACAATTACACCAATAAAGAAAAAGACTGCATCAGAAATAGAAGATAAAATGAAAATGCCACCTACATGTTGCACATGAAGGTAGCTAATTATTTTTTATTTAACACTCAAAACAACCTATAAAACTTCACATAAGAAATTAGCCAAAAGAAAATTTAAATCCCATAATTCAACACATATAAGAAGATAGACGAGAGACTCTACACATAGAACATATATGAACATCTTCCCTAGAGTTAGGGAGAGCCAAATGATGTTTATATAGAATGTGCAATAAGTGGAAAATTTTATTTTCCCATCTTTGAATAATAAGACATTAGATTGTTAATGTGATTTTGACAAATTTAATTAATTCAGTGAAGACTTTACGAAGAAAATAATCATATCATATGACACAATTACTAAATCTTTCAAAACACAAAAATATGACACTAGAAATCCCTCACAAACTGGTGCCATCAAAAAATAACTCTTTCTTCAAAACCAATAATCCTAGGCTTTAAAACATAGAAGAATAGGATTATAGAAAGAGAACTTTTCAACTTGCAAACATATTAGATTTTTATACACCTAAAAAAAAATCAAAACCCATGAATCTAGATGTGGTCTAATACTATGTTAATAAATTAAAAATAGAATATCACATTTTTATATCACACTATAACATAAATAGAACAAAGAAAATAAGATTAATTTTATTCATTCATAATCTTTGTGATTGCAATTACATCAACTGTGGTTAGAGATACTCTTAGAAACTATTCAAGTAGAAGAAGGTTGTCGGTTTCACACATGTTGATGATTGCATCAAAGGTAAAGTCTAGTCCTTTGGAAGATGTAGCTTACTATTCTACAGAAATGTCAAAAATGTGGAACACATACTATAGTAAACACTACACAAAGAGATGTGAGAAAATTTTATCTATTAATTGAGAGTTGACATTCTTTCATTTTTTAAAATACTTTTGTTTTCCTCCTAGCATAAACCCCACACCATTGCTACAGGAACTATTCTCCAATTTCTATGGTCCACTTCCAACACTCTTGGAAGAAATTACAATTCACATTAAAATGATTAGTATCCTCCAATTCCTTACTACACATCATAGACAAGAATTTGTCTGTTATGCCAAGTGGTGAAGTCTTTCATTTGTTAGGATTGTGTTCTATAAAGCTAGTCATAAGAAAGCTTCTTCTTTTGATAAAAAAACATGATGCCAAAAAAGGATAAATTCCCAATTACCCCTCAAGACTCATCCATGAAGCAAGGATATATAACCGTCAAGACTCACCCATGCAACAAGGATATATAACCCTCCTTCATTGAATATCTCCCATTGGAGCTTTTTGCCCAAATTAATGTACCCATCATTATTAAGGTCTCTGCTATTGAATTATGTTTAGAATCCACTTACATTCATGTAAGATAGGAGTGGATCATAATTCTTACAAAATTATGTTTAGAATCCACTTATATTCATGTAATACAAGAGTGGATGATAAGTCTTATAGAATTATGTTTAGAATCTACTTATATTCATGCAAGACAGGAGTTGAAAATGCTAGTGGATTTCATTAATAATGGATTTTTTTAATATTATTTCATTCAAATTAACGATTCATTCACAAATCATTGATAAAAAAAATTGATTGTTTTTTTATAAAATTTCAAATACAACATTTATAATCTTACATCAAATATTTTATTTGAAAGCTAAATCTTTAAAGTAAAGAGTTACAAAGATTTTTTTATCTTAATCATTCTTATCAAACAAATTATATATTACTCAAAAGGAAATTACTAAAGTAGAATGAGCCATAGATTAAGTTCACCATCATAGATATTATTTGTTTGAAATATTTTATTTGAAACCTGAATCTTTAAAGTAAAGAATTACAAAGATTTTTTATCTTAATAATTCTTATCAAATAGATTATATATTACTCAAAAGGAAATTACTAAAGTAGAATGAGCCACATGTTAAGTTCACAATCATAGATATTATTTGTTTGAAATAGTAAAGAAAGAGATATTGTGATAACAATATTGTACAAGTGATTGGAAGGTTATGTAAATAATGCATTATGGATTATGTATATAGTATCAATTTGAGGACCATAGTCAACAAGTCTTTAAAGATAGAATTATTATACAAAAATGTTATCCAAAATATCATTTATATTTTCTCAGTTTAAATAGAATTTATATAGAAAAAGAAAAACTTATGACTAAATCACATGCATCCAAAGTGAATATATATTTTATGTAGATTTTTTTAAATGAATGATAGTCGAAAGTTTAAATTAACAAAAACTTAAAATAAAATTTTTTGCAAATATTCGTCTAAAAATGATACAATCACTTACAAAATTCCACTTCCTAACTATAAAACTACAATTTACTAGAAAAATTACCTACTAAAGTAGACTAAGAAGGAAAATTATTACAAACTTGGTGTTGGCCCTTGGGTATTACAAATATCTAGATTGTATTAGATTTTCGAAGACTTCTACCTCAATTGTAAGAGATGTGATGTAAGGTACTTGTTTCACATTTGAACAAGGGGCTCTAATGAAAACAATGTTAGGTACATTACTTTGTCTATAGGCACATATACTAAGAAGGGAAATTATTACAAACTTGGCATTGACCCTTGGGTATTACAATTATCGAAAATGTACCAAATTTTTCAAAGGACTTCTACCTCTATTGAAAGAGATGTGATGTAATGTGCTTGTTTCACATTTGAACAAGAGGCTCTAATGACAAAAATGTTATACACATTACTTTATGCTTGATCTTAAATTGGTTAATGTAAAGAGAACAAAAATAACTATAAACAATACGAACAAAGAATAATTCCTGCCGAGTATTTATAAGCAAGGGTTGTAGTGCAGCATAGTTCCTATTGAGTATTGGTAAAATAGTTTTGGAATCTAAAGCATGCTAAATAAACTAGGGCTATACTACAACATAGTTCATGCTGAGTATTGGTAGAATAGTTTTGGAAACTAAAGCATGCTAAATAGGAATGGTAGGTAGATGATTATAATTAAGTTGTATACAACTTTAGTCATTTAAAAGTTGACTAAATTTATTTTTTTCTATGCTTAGAGATAAATATTGTTGACTAAGAATTTTTCATCCTAAGCCCCTGATCTAAAAACCTAGAATGCATATGATATATCTAAATTAAAAAAAAAAAACTAATGTCCAATTCTAATTAAAGGAAGGAAGATGAAATTTTAAAAAAGGCTAGAATGCATATGAAAAGTCTTTAAAAAAATAAAAATAAAACTAATGTCCAATTCTAATTAAAGGAAGGAAGATGCAAATTCAAAAAAGGGTACAATTTGAGTCATTGTAGTGACTCAAAATCCAATTAAAGGGAAGATGAAATTTTTAAAATGGTACAATACTAGTTCCTTGTCAAGAATAATATTGTAGC
This sequence comes from Cupressus sempervirens, assembly GCA_028749045.1. NCBI lineage: Eukaryota > Viridiplantae > Streptophyta > Pinopsida > Cupressales > Cupressaceae > Cupressus > Cupressus sempervirens. The sequence continues at coordinate 575,339,358 of CM053791.1, forward strand.
GAGTCCAAATCTTAGTCCAAAAATTTTTTTTTCAAGAATAATTTTTGAAGACTCATTAAAAAAAATGTTTACAATCTTTTATAACAAATAATTGATCCCAATTTAATAACAAATGTTTACAATCTTTTATAGAAAATACTTGATCCCAATTAATAACAAAATAGTTTAAATGAATTATTGACATGCATCAATAGTAATACAAATAAACAGCAAATATATATATATATATATATATATATATATATATATATATATATATATATATATATATATATATATATATATATATATATATATACTACATCTAAAAATGTAACCATCTCCCTTTTATTTATAACAATTTAACAAAATAAGACACTACACCACAGAATCAATAAATTGACCTGACCATTTCCCTTTTGGCTAAAATGTTTCTATAAAGAAACAAGCTTACTTATGTATAGATAGAAGATATCATTGATTTTATAAGTTAACATATATTTTTTCATTATATCCCAGTTCTAAAAAATTATGACAATCAGAAGTATCATATTTTTCATAATTTAATAAAATAAAATAATTTTTTAAACTATATAAATAACATAGAAACTACAGTAGATTATTTTTTAGAAGTTCAACTATTCCTTATGAGCAAGAGATATTAATAGCAAAATCACACTTCGTAACCACACAAATCGTGCTTATAGTTAAAAAAGGGGAACATTCAACATGATAAACACAGTGATCATTGCATGGAGTGGAGGAGGGATGAACCACATCATAGAGATCACCTTGATATGAATATTAAAGTAGCCTAAAAATAAAATACTCTAGGGTTGCTAAATCTATACAGGCTATTTACAAGGCTAGAAATTTCACTAAATTTAGCTATATCATGTGGTGAGAAGTTTTGATGTTCTCGCACAGGTGGAGGATCCATCTACATAAATGATAAATGATGATGTAGGAATGGAAACTAGTCGGCATCAGAGGAGAAAGGATACAAAGGAAGCATATAAGAAATAATAGAAAGATATGAAGAATGTGAAAAACTTCATACCTTACTAATGTGCACAGAATGCCCTAGTTTTTTAAGGGCACAATCTCCATAGCCTCCTGGACCATGGGAAGAAATGTGTTTGCAGAAATATGTATATTATTATATTCAACCACTGACTTCTGTGATATAATAAAGTTACATATTCACAAAAAAGGTGGCCAGGGGATATAGGATTACCCTGTGAGTTCATAGGCCACTGGTCAGAAATCAGTTATTCATCAAAAAACTATAGAAAACAATGGAAAATAAAGAAATCCTCAAGCTATCAATCCAGTACCAGTTGAGGAAAGAGGATTCTTATCATTAGAGCCCCGCCCAAAAGTGGGGAGAAAAGATGGCTCAAAGGGAGCCCAATCATCATTCGCAGTAGCAACATTATCTTCTTCTTTCTCTCCCTCAGGCCTGGGAGGAGAAATGGTTAAATCCAACTGGGGAAAGACCCACTTTGGGTCTTTGTGAGTAGAAGGCCAACTAGTACCAGGAGCAATAGGAGGAGCCATTGGGAACTACCCTGAACTAGACCTCTAGGGAGGTGAGGCCAAGCGGTGTTGATCACGTTCAAAAAATTGGTACCGACCAAAAGCACCACTGCTAGGAGAGTAGTTCTATTGAGAGCGAGGTGTGTGAGAGCCATGAGAAGAACTGCTATGTCCTTAATGATGACCACGAGGAGGAGTATGGTTTTCGGAGGCCAAATCCAGTGGAACACAAGTGACCATATAGGGGACATTTCCCCAATGAGACAAAAGCTCCTATAAGTCTACCACCTCTAGAGAAAATTTATCCATCTATACTTGAATCTGTAATGTGACATTGTTATAAATACATGTTTTAGAGTACATAGCCACATTAATGTCAAGTGTGTTATGAGCATAAATGACTACATTGTAATCTTTCCAAATGGTAAATAAGATTTCTAATCTAAAAGCAAGCCATATCTAGGTGTATTTGAACGGAATCAAGGTATTACCACCTAGAAGAACCATATGCCAAGAAAAAGATTCTAGATGGAAGGGGTTAAAGAGATCATGGATCCATCACCAATAACACTGAGCCCATCTATAGAACCAAAAAATGTGCAAAAAGGACTCTGCTTGACCACAAAAAGGGCAACAAGGGTTAGGAACTCCCAAATGGTACAGCTAGGAGCCCAAAGGCAAGCCCTGGAAAAAAATACACTAGGCAAAGTGTGCAATTTTGGGTTTAGTAATGGCGTACCACACAGTGGAAAACCTATGACTCCAAGTGCAATGTGAAAATTGCAAATGCCAACATTGGTTGAGAACATCAACCATGGGTGGGTGAGGAACTAGCCATCAATAACCTAGCCTAAGTTTATAGCTGGTTACCAGAGTCTCTGGATACCACTTCCAATCTTTCCACCAAGGGTGAGAAGACTGAATGCCCACTTTTTGTAACAAATGTGAACGCACTACAGAAACTAGAAGATAAAAAATATGCTGATCTCGACAAGTGAGCTAGAATTGTATTCACATGTCTTCCCATGATCACAAGCTCATAGTAACTCTAGAGAAAAGATTTTTATGGGTCCTTATGCTACATTTTAAAAAATGCAAAGCACTAGCCCCGTGCACCTTAGCCAAGCGAACACATTGTATAGCGAATAAAGGTGACCACCAGAGATTATGTTGGTTCAAGGAGGACCCATCTCTAGAACCATTTCTAACCTAGTGAAGCTAGGGCTTAACTACTTCTCAGGCTTTCACAATACTCTTGGCAACAAAAGTACCCTAAATTTGAATAGGTTCAGGGGTAACGAAAAGGGTTTGAAAGCCAATCCACTTCCAAGCTAGCCAATGAACCATAAAGCCTAAAGAAATTCAATGCCTTAACAAAATATCCAAAGCTTCATTGTCAAAAAGAGCTCAAATCACCCATTTGGCACATAAAAGTAGTACCTTGCTTCTGGGTGGATAGCAAGCAAAGGCCACCAGACTCCTTGGGAAGACAACAAAAATCCCAGGTAACTTTATGAAAGCCCTTATGTGAAGTGTCTGATGCCCAAAAGAAGTCACATAAAAGGCATTCAAGTTGAGGTATGAGGCCTTTGATGGAGCCTAATAGGAAGAATAATAAACATGGGTAGCAACTAGCACTTTGGAATAAATCTGAATATTCCTACAAGTGAAAGAGTTTTGGTGATCCAATACTCTAGCTTCTTCTCTATTCTAGCAAGAACTACATTCCATAGCTCAATAGTTGAGGCTTGGAATGTGAAGGGGATACCTAGGAAATGAAAAAATTCTCCATGTTGGACCCATTTCCATTCGTACTACTCAAGCCAAGCAGGACAAGGGAGGTAAGGCTATCGGTAACAAAGGGTTTTGCACCATTGAATGGTAGACCCTAAAGCAAGACAAAATGTGTCAAGACATTGCAAAGAAGAGGCAACATTCTCTTCATCCTCAATGAGAGTGAGGAAAGATTCATCTAAAAAATAACCATTCATAAGCTAGTCAAGGGAATCCAGAAGGGAAATACCTCAGACCCTTCTTTGGGAGATGGCATTAGTGAGAAAATATCCAAAACCTTCTGCTACCAAGACATATAATAAGGGTGCTAATGGGTAGCCTTGGAAAATTGAACGATAAAGCCCAAATGCTTGAGACTGATGGCCAGTAATGGAGATACAAGTAGAGGCATCTCCAAAGAGCATTTGGACTAACTACAAAAAGGTAGGACCAAACCCAAGAGCCTAAAGCTTGGCTAGAATGAAAGGCCACTCAATCCTATCATAAGCTTTAACAAAATCAATTTTGAGAAAGATGGCTCATTGCTTGGAATGACGAGCCCATTCCATCCCTTCCCACATAGTAATTATATTATCCAAGATATAACAGGACTTGATGAAACCTATTTTTTCAGGGCAAATGATTTGAGGAAGATGATGATAGATTTTGAGTGAGAGAACCTTGGCAATGATCTTATAGGAAACATTCAACAATGTGATAGACCTCTAACTGTAGATATCTTTAGGGTCACCTGTCTTAGGTATGAACTTAATATTCCCTTTGTTAATAAGATTACTAGAGAATGAGAACTGTATGCCTTGATATAAACCTTATGCAGGTCTGGACTAATCTCATCCCAAAATGTTTTGTAAAATTCACAAGGAAAGCCATCATAACAAGAGGCTTTATCATCCACCATGGAGAAGATAGCTTCCTTGAGGTACTCTAGAGTGAGCTTCTGCTCACAAAATGCATATTGTTCTAGAGTGAGTTTTTTAGGTGTGACGGCCAAACAAGCCTGCAAGGCTTGGTCCTTGGTCGCTAAGGGACCCTAACCTATGAAAACTTTTTCATAGTGGTGAACAAAGGCTTGAAGAATATAAAGAAGCTCACAGAGGATATGCTGACCCTCCTGAATGTGCTTGATCCCAATGATGGAGTGGTGTTCCCTCAATGCATTAAAAAATTCTTTGGAAGCTTGATTGCCACCCTCCAAGTAGTGAAGACAGGCTTTGAGTTGAGCTCCCCAAGTAGCATAATTGTTTGCAACTTGTTTCTAATGGTGAAGGTTGGCAAGCCAAACTTAGAGATTTGTATCAAATGGATTCATGGAAAGAGCTTCAGTGGCCATATGAAGATCTTTGATAGTGGTCTCATAGGATCTCTTGCGGTACGTAGCCAATTGCCTCCCATAAATTGAAAGAAACCTCATAGTACAGGTAATGGCATCATTCCACCACTAGATCCACCTAGAGGATGAGTGGGGCCTAGGTTCAAGGTTCCAAGTTTCTAAAATATGGGTGGTGGTGGGTGGATGGGATAGCATAGAAGTATTAAGATAAAACTGAGTTTTAGAATTATGAGGCGGGGAAGAATGCCAAGTAATGGAGAAGTGGATGGGAAAATGGTTCGAAAGAGTCACATCAGGGAGCAGAGTGATAGGTAGCAGAATTGTGTGAGAAAAAGAAAAAAAGGACTGAGTAAAAATCATAGCATGATCCAACCTTTTAAGGACCCTATCAACTCCCTCTCAAAAGTTGGACCATGTGTACCAAACACCATTAGTCCAGTGGCGATGAGCATTGGAATAAAAAGGAACCAACTTGTTCTGCATGTAGAACTAGGATTCTTTCTTACCAGATAACCATTGAAAAGGTAGAATGCAAAATTTATCAACAACTAGCTCAACCATATTAAAATCCCCATAGAATGACCAGGTGGTAGGTGGCAAAGAATCAGCTAGCCACCTCCACAAGTGTGAGCGCTCAATTGCATCATTAGAAGCATAGATATTGACAATACCAAAAGAATGATTTTGAAAAGATAAAAAAATCCAAACTACTCTCTACATGAGCTTAGAGCCATGAGAAATAAAAAAAGGAAAAAGTTGAGGAGAGAGGAGAGTGACTACACCACCTTGGCTAGCTTCATGTTGGGAAGTAAAACTAACACCATCCAATGGCATCATTCCACCATTGGATCCACATAGAGGATGAGTGGGGCCTAGGTTCAAGGTTCCAAGTTTGTAAAATATGGGCAGTGGTGGGTGGATGGGATAGCACAGAAGTATTAAGATAAAACTAAGTTTTACAATTGCAAGGAGGGGCAGAATTCCAAGTAATGGAGAAGTGGATGGGAAAATGGTTTGAAAGAGTAACGTCAGGGAGCAGAGTGACAAGTAGTAGACTCATGAGAGAAAAAGAAGAAAAGTACTAAGAAGAAATCATAGCACAGTCCAACCTTTTAAGGACCCTATTAGCTCCCTCTCAAAAGTTGGAATAATTGTACTAGATGCCATCAGTCTAGTGGTGATGAGCATTAGGATCAAAAAGACCCAACTTGTTCTACATGTAGAACTAGGCTTCTCACTCACCAACTAACTGTTGAAAAGGTAGAAGGCCCACTTTATCAATAGCCAGCTCAACCATATTAAAATCTCCATAGAATAACTAGGTGGCAAGTGGCAAAAAATCAGCTAGCCACCTCCACAAGTGTGAGTGCTCAATCACATCATTAGAAGCATAGATATTGACAATGCCAAAAGAATGATTTTGAAAAGATAATAAAATCCAAACCACTCTCTACATGGGGTCATAACCATGTGAAATAACAAAAGAAAAAAGCTAAGGAGAGAGGAGAGTGACTATACTACCTTGGCCAGCTTCATGCTGGGAAGAAAACCTAACACCATCCAGGCATATTACACGACAAGCTAAGTTGAGAAGGAACCCAGAGACTTTAACTTCTTGCAAATATAGAACATCAATATTGCCAAGACAAGACTTGGTATCATGAACATAATACTTTCTATGGAGGTATGTTAGCCCCCACACATTCCATGAGAGAAAATTCATGTCATAAACTAGCTTGCATATTCTCCTCATCCTCAAGCAAGGAAAAACTATTATGCAAGAAAGCGAAGGGTTCAAATGAAGAGTCACGCAAAGTGATGGCTCTTCGCTTATTGACTTTAGGGTTATGTGAGCAACAGGGAGATGAAGAAGAAATCATAGAAGCTACTTGAGGTGCCTGAACCCAGGTAGTTCATAACTTTGGCTTAGCTATTCCCTGTAATGCAAGGTTTGAAATGGGTGGTAGTGACACACCTAGAGGAGCCTTTGGAGCTACACTAGAACTAGGTCAGCTAGGTTCTTGAGAAACAAGGTTTCGCTTAGTAGTGCCCTTACCTTTCTTAACAACCATTGTTCACTAATCTTTTTTAAGAACTGAAGCTAGCTTGGGTTCCTACATTGGAGAGCGATTGTGCTTAAGAAGAGGACAATAGTTGATCTTGTGACTGATAGGTTGACAATGAAAATAATTATTCGGGAGATTCAAGTAAAGAAATTTTTGAGAAAAGGTGGTAGCACCAATCTTGATTTCCACAGACTCTATAAGGTCCCTAGAAAGGTCGACCTCAACACAAACCCTCCGTTAAGGATAGGCATTAAAAAATTTGTACGATTCCATGCAAATGACTTTGCCCATAGTTTGGGTAATTTTAGTGAGAAACAACCATCAAGGGATGGGTAACCTAGGAAACTCTACCCAAATTGCAACCCTAAGTTTGTGGTCATTCAAGACATAAAAGTTGCGAGACCATCTCTGGAAAACAAGAAGAGATACAAAATGATGATTGAAAATACTCTCAGCCTGGGAGGAGTTACCAAAATGAAACAAGAATAAACCCTTGTTGAGGTTTTGAATCCCTTCAAGATGAATCCCTTGGGGAGACTAGGCTTTGGATACCCATTCATGCAGCATGCTTTCAAACAAAGCGCGACCCAAAAAATACCAAATAAGAGTTTGGGTTTCTAGCCATTGACAAGTAGATTCAAAATAAAAAATATTCAAAACCAAGTCAGGAGAGGAATAACCTCATGAAATACCTTAGGCACCAATTTTCACAAGTGTTTTCTCGACAGAGCCATTATCGCATGCAGCAACAAGTCTAGTACTAGAAGTAATTGATGGGATAGAGAGGGCCAAGGCCATTATAAAATAAAATAAAATCCAGCAATAAATGTGAAATGATAGGAAATAATGTAGAAAGGGCTTAGACAAGTTTTCATTTAAGTAAAAGGTAGACATTAAATTGGCTCTGGCTTCAAGGGGTTGTTTGTTTTAAGAGAAACTATTTTGTGATTATTGTAACTTATCTCTGCTCAATGGAAACTTTTTTTTATGACTCTCCTAGAATTTTTTGTGAAGGGAGGCTTGTGTTGCTAATCTTTTAGTGGGAAGCTTTATTGTGGCTCCCACATTCTTGTCATTAGTTCTATAGTAAATGGTAGTGAAAGGTGGTTAAACATATTTCATCTAGTTAAGGTTGGTCAAGACGTATTGGACTCTTGGTGTTCATATCTTTTTGGGGCATCTTTTTTCCCTGATCATACATCTCTTTGCTAAAAAATGGTGATTTGATTTGATATTTTACTACTGTGGTTGTGCTTCCTTTTGGGGGAACCTTGGAAATTGTTTTTGAAGTCACAATTAGTGGTGTTTTCATTGGGGTATCTTGTTGTTGGAATATATTAATTTCAACATGTGGACACTACCAACCAATCTAACAAGTTTGATCTATAGACCTAGCTAACATTTCTTATATACTTATCTTTTCATCTACCACATAGACCAAGGCTTTAATGCTGATCTTCTAACATTGATTATAAAATACAATGTAATGATAACTAGTACTCACTTCCAGTTGATTCAAACTCTAAGTTGTAAGAGGTTGTTCAAAACAAAGATTTGTAATGGTGTATGTATGTTCAAGTTTATGTAGTGTAATGTGATGTTCAAGTCAATACAATATATATTTTTAGTGTAATAGAACTCTAGGTTAATTTATTTCCACACTTGTGACTTTCGTGACATATTGTTTGTGAAATCTTTTCCTAAATTTATTTTAGTTGATGGAAATGTGATGCTCCAGCTCTTGGTGGGGCTTGAGAAATGCTTATTGGTTTTCAACTCTTCTCTTTGTTATGAGCCTAAAAAAGGTTTCTATCTCCATATGCAATGCAATGTTTTTTGGCTTGTTGGGATTGGGTTGTGATGGAAGTATCCAACAATTTTGGAGTTATTTTTTATTATTCTATTTACATTATATTTTTTATCTAGAAGGGTTGATGGTCTTGTATTTTTTTGGCAACAAGTTGTTTGCTGAGAGTTTTCAGGCGCTCATCTTGATCAATGGTTGATTTTGGTTGAGATCCATGTAGAATAATTTTTTTGGGTTGAAGTCCAAGTAGACTATTAGTTTGTTCTTATCTTCGATGAGGTGAGGTACATTCTATAAGCCATGGTGAAGATTTGACACATTTAGTTTGATTCTTTTTCTTTTATGGTTCTTATGGAGGTGGAATTGTCTGTTATAGAGGTGGAGATTTTCTTTATGAAGGAGAATTTTTGTAACTCTTTGTAGTCTTCTCCTTATTGTGGTTACATTGTGCTAAGTTCTCCATTATGGCCGTCTCTATCTTTTCAGCTCCTATTATTTGAGGGCTTCTTTTCTATTGAGGTGGAAAGGAGTTTTACAGATTGAAGACAAACTCTTTTTTATAATTTTGGATACTAAGTTATTTCTGAAAATAAAGACTTGGGGAGCCTTTCAAAATCCAAAATCCCTTTTTTAGTTCAAGAGGAGTTTAAGAATACAAGTATGGCTCTCTCATCCATAACTATAAGTATTTTGAGGTAAAACTATTGTGTGCTATTACTCTTATTAATCTTAAAGTATTGCTTAGAGTGTTATTTCAAGAGTAACCAAAGTCCTTAGGGGCATCAAAAATTAAATGATAATTTATGACAAGTCCTACCTGGGGTTCATATTTTGGATGATTTCAAGCTATTTTGTCTTTTTGTCTTTTAGATTGATGATTGTCTATTCCATTGAGAGTTGTGACTCTTATTGCACCAATTGGAATAGCTAACAAGTCATAATATTGATTATTATTGCTTGACTAATATAGTCAAAGTTTTGGTTGTTGTTAATTATCATTCCTCACTATTGGTGGTCAAACATTATTTCCAATTAATTTGAATATTATTTATGTAGATAGTGATAATAAGAATTGTCCTCTAAATCTATCATAAATAGCCATAAGAAAAATGTAGAATACTTCATGCACAAGTCTCCATTTATCAATATAAATAAACTATACTTAGCAAAAAATAACCAAAACATATTGTTGGAGGGTTACACCTCCTCCTCTTTCTTCCAACACACCATGATAATATTTGCAACTTTCTCCAAATCATCCGCCCTAGATCTTGGTGCTAAAAAAAAGGTCAATTTCTCATTATTTGATTTGAACAAATTTGGTAGTGAGAACACCAATTTTTTGAAATCATCAAGGACACCTCTTGTTTGATATAGGCCTTGTAAATTTATAGATAATGAACTAACCAATTCTTACTCTCTTATTCTATAATTCCCCTCCACCACAATAGAAAATTAATACTGGATTCCATCTTTGGCCATACAATGTAGAATAGAATATTATCATGTGCTCACCTTGCTACATTGGCTAACCCTAGATTACTAGGGGAACAAGCAATGTAAATTTCAGGTAGAGGAATCTTTAGCTTTTGATCAATTCTAAGGACTTTATTCTCAAGATCCTCTAGCCAAATGGGATCAAAGATGTTAAGAAAAAGTTGTATGATTTTCCATTTCCCAACATTGGCCTTAGCAAAACATCCTATGAAGGCACCAATGACAAAGCTATTAGTACGCTAGGTAAAACCATAACTAAATCCCTTCTCACCAATAACCTAATTGACAACAACCCTAGTCATTTCAACTACCAGATTCAACATTCTATTCCATCTCTCAAGCTTGACAGACCTTGAAATGCCATAGTACTTACTTCTAGAGCATGATACTATACGAGTTGATGAAATCCAACTCCACAGCTCACCAAGATCACCTACATGCAAATAACCTATTGAAGGGAAACCAAGAAGGAAGAGGTGAAGCTTGGAAAAACCCTAAATGGACTTGAGAGAGCATATATTGCAAAGCAATGAAAATGTATTTACAATGAGAATGTGATGTGTGATATAATGAGAGAGCCCAAATATAAAGGCCTCATGGAAGCTTGTAGAACAAGTTGGAAAGTGGTAGAAGATAAGGTTGACAATTAAGCACTCTTGCACAAAAAGGTGGAACATGCTAGAAGGGAACAAACTCTCATGTTGTCAACAACTCATCACTATATGCATTAAATGCTAACTATTAAATAAATGCATTAACCTAAGTAAGCTTAAGTAATAGAATAAATAATTAATTATTTAATCTAACACCCCCCCTTAAGTGCAACTTAGGGGAATGCCTTAAGCTCACAAAACTAAGATGAAATGTAGAATGGGTCTCAGCAATGAGGCCATGTTAGGTACCCATGTACAATGAAAAGAGATAAAACCTCTAAAAATGGGGAAAGAGAGAAAAACATATGGGAAAAACCCTCCCCCAAAAAGTGGTAAGAACCTAGTGAAGAACTAAAGAAGCCTCCAACAGGGGGAATGCCCCCTAAAGTAGGAAGAAAGAAGATCATGAAGAGCATCACTGAAGCATGAAGAAGCCCCAAAATCTACCATAAAAAAGAAACTACTGATCTGAAGAACCTTCAAGGAAGAAGAAGGCATGAACCAAGCATTTCTATATGGTAGATGATCCATCTCACCAAAATGCATAGGTAGCCAGCCACTATAATCACCTCATATATAGGATCAATCACTGAATACATAGTTCACACTATCAAACCATCAAACCAAGGATGCATTAGAACAATAGCATAAGCCCCCTTAATGCAGATGGGGTGAGATGACAGGCAACTGAGAAAGTGGACCAAAATCCTCTGTAGACAGAATCAAGAATGACAAGAGAAGAAGATGTACAAACAGCTATAAAGACAGGGTCACAATAACGCTACATGGGGCTAATGTCATGGAAGGGACACTCACTTGACAAAGGGAGAAGGCCTAAAATAACAAACAAATATCCCCCCCATGGTGCTTTATAAAAATAGTGCAAGTACAATTGACTCAAAAACAATGTTCATGAACTTGAAATGTAAAAGTGACACTTTATCTTAGTGTGTATACAAAAAGTGCTTACAAATGATGTCTACAATAATCAAAAAAGGAAAAAAAAATGACACAAAAGATAGGACAACCCGAAATAAAAGAAACCATGCCAAGAAAATGATCCTCAAACCTTAAACACCCAAGATAACCATCATATAGCAAAAATGCCAAAAGCATGATAGAAAGAGCCTGGGCAGAATCTAAGGAAAAAGACTACATTTTTAAAAAGGTGAAAAAACTAGCTTTTCAAAAATATAACATTTTCAATAAACTGTCATGGGATGCAAAAGATATGCATGCCAGAGTAAAAAACACAACTTCGGACTTCAACTAAAAAAATGGGCAAAAAAATTGCATCAAAACCTAAAAATACCTGCACCAATGTCTCCATCTCGGAACCAGCTTTTCAATGCTTCTTTTGTATCAGAAAAATATCTCCGTGTGCTGAAGTTATGGCCAAAAAATTGAAGGTAGGTAAAAAAGGACCCTGGAGAGCTTGGCAAGGGTACCGATGTAGGATGACATCATGTTAATGTTAGAAAAATGCTACATTAATTTGACAGCTTTAAAACTGTCACAACAAAAAAGGGTGCCACATGGCATACCACATGGAAGTTCCATGTGGATACCACATGGCAGAGGGCTTATTGGGTAGATAACATGGCAGGGGCCACATGGCACCCCTGGCCATGTGTCAGCTGTAGACTAGGCCAAGTTAGCAAAAAGTCCATGCAGCTACTATGACTGTGTAGAGGCTATTGATGAATGGAGCGTGAGAGGAGGACCTAGCAAAGTGGATGTGTAGGCAGCTAAAGCAGGCAAAGGTGGTGAATAGGAGCTAAGGATAGGGGAGGCACCGCTAGAACAAGGGGCACGTAGGCCACAATGGAGATAGGGTGCTGCACATGAGGCGCTACCCTCCAAAGCTGAGTGTTGGTGGAGCACAGGTGGCCCCATGATAACTGCTAGGTGGTGCCGTGGTGGTCTACCAAATTATTATTTAAAAACAAAAAAAAAATTCACACTGCGTCAATACGATCGTAGGGAAGGGCCTGTGCCTAAAAAATTTTGACTCCTGAAGCCCTGTCTCCAAAATCAAAAAATTTTATATGAATCCTAATTGCAAACAGCCTTCTAAATCCAATGGCAGTGTCCATTTGTGCCCAAAGTGCTTCGAAAAATAATTTTTCAAATGGATTGAAGAGAACTGCATAAACAAATTAGGGTTTGTGTCTTCGAATCACAACTAAAAAAATCCTTCAATGAAGTAGCAGTAGGGAGGCTTTGATACCATGTAGGAACTAATGAAATCCAACTCCATAGTTCACCAAGATCAACTACGTGCAAATAACTTGTTGAAAGGAAACCAAGAAGGAAGAGGTGGAGCTTGGAAAAACCCTAAATGGACTTGAGAGAGCACATATTGCAAAACAATGAAAATGTATTTACAATTAGAATGTGATGTGGGATACAATGAGAGAGCTTGAATATAAAGGCCTCATGGAAGCTTGTAGAACAAGCTGGAAAGTGGTAGAAGATAAGGTTGACAACTAAGCACTCTTCCACAAAAAGGTGGAACATGCTAAAAGAGAACAAACTCTCGTGTTGTCAACAACTCATCACTACATGCATTAAATACTAAATATTAAATAAATCCATTAACCTAATTAAGCTTAAGTAATAGAATAAATAATTAATTATTTACTCTAATAGTTACAAGGAAATCACAAACTCCATGGAAACTAATAAGTATTAAAATGCTAACTCTAAATAGTAAACACCTAAAAATAGCTAGATTTATGCTAATGACCAAGTTAAATAGAATCTAGACACAACAAAAAGATTCAAAAAGATCTAGAGAGGAGAGCAATACTCACATTATACTCCTTGTAATTATAAAAAGACCAATCTAAATCCTCGTAAAATCTTGGTTGCAACAATATTAGAATTGATCATCTATAAATACCTTAATTATCGAGACTAAGCTACCCACTAACATATATACTAATCATTTTTTAAAAAAATTAAGGTTTTCTAGAAAGGGGATAAAAGAAAAAGATTAGAAAAATAAAGAGTAAATTGGAAAAAAGGTTAAGAAAAGAAAGAGTAAAAGGAACTAACATAGGAGCCATGCCTAAAGAAATGTTGAGGCTTGAAGAATTAAATCCTTGCTTTCAACTCCTTTATTTTCTAAATGATTTGCTTTTGTGTTTCCTTGTCGATATATGTGTTTAAACATAGTTTCTTTGAACTTATTAATTAAACTTTGAACATTTTCAAGTTTTGAATTCATCACTTAATTTGGAGTTTTTCAATTTTAATGGCATTAATAAGGATTTGGGAATCTCTTTCAATGATTATTACTTTTATCCTTTTTAAACTTAGTGCAAGCACCTCACTAATAACTTCTAATTTATTTGTGTTGTTTGTGGTGATGCCTAATGGTTTATCCCTTTTAATAATCCATTCTCCCATGTTTGATCTTAGAATACACCTAATACCTTTTTTACCTGGGTCTCCTCTTGATACTCTATCATAGTTAAGTTTAATCCATCCTTTCGGTGATGGTTCCCATCTGCATTCTTTTCTTGTTTTTTGATCTTTTTTCTCATAGACTAAAGGAGGATTGATTATGAAGGCCCACTTAATTTTTACTTCTTCATCCCATGGTGTAAAGGTCCCTTAGATTTGAACTGTCTTTCTTAAATAGTTATTCATAACCTCTATTATGCTTGCCTCTACTTTGTTAAGAAAGCTGGAAACTTTTAGTCCTATGTTTCTAAATATTCACCTATTCCTTTCTCTCTATATTTCCCAAATTAGTATGGCTGGATTTATGTTCCATAGTTTACCATATATGTTGTAATTATTTTCTTTATGCCATCCCAATAGGTGATTATAAAGATTCTCAGGAAGAGGGGAAGTCCAACTTAAGTTTTGTTTGAGCCAATATCAATTTTCTTGAGCAAAGGAGCAGTTATAAAGTAAGTGATATGTTGTCTCAGTACTTTCCTTGCAAAGACAACATCTTGATGGACCTTCAAATCCCATCTTTTTAAATCTATCAGTTGTTAGAATTCTTTTTTGCATTTCTATCCATAAGAAGATTCCTTCCTTTGGTAGACATACTAAATCCCAACATAGTTTAAGGGGAATCTTTATGTTTTCCCATATTTGTGAATTAATAATTAGATTATAACCTTTCCTAAAACTATACATTCCACCTATGGAATCTCCCTAGATAAGTTTTCCTTAGGATGGATTCAAGGTTCTCTTTATCTTAAATAGTTTGATCTGCATTCTCTAAAGCTCTCCATGCCTATACATCTTCCCCATTTTCCATTCTGATATTCTTATAATCAGCTACCTTTCTTCCCCATAAATTTATAAGAATTTTTTTTGACATTTATAGGAATTTTAGTGCTATTTAATGGATGCATGCCATCCCAAGAGTCGTCCTCGAATAGTGTTTCATCTCCTCTTCCAATGTCCCAAGTGGTGTATCTACTAATCATTGACTTGCATTTAACCATGAAATTCCAAGATTCTAACCCTTTTGGGGAATTCCTAATTCTGAATAGTAGTTTTGGGTCTTCCACATTCAAATATTTATTATATAAAATTCTATCTCATTTTCTTTCTCTTTCTTGATACATTCATCATACTAGTTTTTCTCCCAATGCTTCATTTTGCCAACTAAAATTCTTAATTCCTAATCCACCTTGTTCCTGCTTCAACTATTTCTCTTCCTACTTCCCCTTGTAAATAGTGGATTGCAAGAAAAATTCTTGCCTCTTTCCCCACTTCACTTAAGAAAGGAGGCTCTAAGTCATCTTCTTCAATTCTTCATAGGGTTGATTGCGGTATGGATGATTCACCCACAAAGTTGACTAACCCTATACCTGACACAAATTTGAAAACTGATATGAAAAATATAAATCAACCAGATTTGATTGATAAATTAGATGATGATAGAGATGGCTTGGACATTAGTAAAATGAGATTTTTATCCTAGTCCATTTTGATTTTGAAGGACCAAGAAAAGTTTAATAAGATCAAGAAATCTAAATTCCAAAAATCAAATGAACTCCATAGAGAGGAAGAAGTTGCAGCAAAAGGCTTTACCAACATCCAAAAATATTCTAGTACCAAGGGAGTGGTATCATTTCTTGTGAAAGAATGTTAATTCTTACCTAGAATGTTAGCTACCTAAATGACCCTGACAAGACATGCCTTATCAGGAGGCAACTCCAGCTCTATACTGGCCAACTCATTGTTCTTTAGGAAAATAAACTTTCTATAGTAGAAGGTCAAGCTTTTGAAAACTATTGTCATCTTTGAAAATGTCTTTTCATAGACTCCTTGAATGCTTCAGGGGGAACTGATCTCCTATGAAAAAAAGGCTCTTTGTTAGTGAATTGCATTCATCAACATCCCAATTATTGTGCGGCTAGGATTACAATTCTTTCTGATAACTCTCACTTTGTTATCATCAATGTTTATGTTCCTATCTCCACTATGGCTACAAGGTTAGTTTGGGAAGCCCTATTGGATTCATCAAGTCCACTCATAATCAGATCATTTTGGGTGGGGATTTAAACACAATCCATGACCTATCTAAAACAAATGGTGGCATTAGAAAGATCAATCAAGTTATTAGTGATTTTAGGGACTTTGTGGGGTCCTCTGGGTTATGTTATTTCCCAACTAAAAATGGTGTGACCACATGAAAAAATTGATGCAATGACTTTACTGACATTTTTGAAAGATTAGACTATTTTTTATTTCCCCTAAATGGTTATGTTGCCATGCAACATTAAATGCTCATATCCTTCCTATCTAAATTTCTAATCACTTCCTTATGGAGCTCAACATAGCAACTGTAAATCTCTCTCATTAACATACCTTTAAATTCCACAATATGCAGTGGAGGCATGCAAATTCCTCTTCAAAGGAATCAAAAGCTCTTAATGTGGTACTCATTTAGAGGGGTATGTTTAATGATGATTTCTAGGAGGAAAATAGTCTAAAGGAGGAACTAATTGAGGTTATGCTTAGGAAAGAGATATATTGGTGAGACAAGGCTAATAAAATACGTCTTAAAGAAGGTGATGCCAATACCAAATTCTTTCATTCCTCAGTGCAATCTAGATAATCATCTAACAAATTTGATGGTATCCAAGTGGAGAATGAGAGATGGATTTTAGGTCAAGGTAATGTTGGCCTAGCAGTAGTTGAGTATTATAATTTGACATATAGAAATCTTCATCATGCCAAGGAAGAAACCAAAAACTCAAACAATTGAAGAGAGGGAGAGAGATTTAGCAATTAAAAGAGATAGAATGAAACTACTATGTGAGAAAAGAAAATTACAAAGCAATAATGAAGAATTCACTTTCAAAGAGGAATAAGAACCATTGATACAAAGAAACAAAGAGGAAGAATTTGAAAGACAAAGAGAATGAATGAGATTGTTACTCTCAAGAAGATAATTGAATTGTGAAGCTACACCATCTTTTAATGTTGGAGTCATATCATCATCTCATATTGAAAAGACACTAATTTTTAAATCCAACAATGTACACACTCCATCAAGTCATGTTGAAGGCACAACATCAACATATCAAGTAGTTGATATTCCATCTTTTGAATCTTATTGCCAAGGCACATCATCTTCGGTTCAAGGTATGTAAAGCAGTAAACTTTAAATTGATGTTGAAATTGTTGAGGGAATAGAAGAGATTATAACAGCTTCTAGAATTCATTTTAGAAGACCAAAATATTTGATTAATATTTATATTAACTTTTTGAAATCAATTCCTAACAAGATTAGCAAGCGTACTTGTCAAATAAAAGTTAATCATATCTGCAGATTATTCTTTAAAGAATTAAATATTACAGCTCAATGCCAATTATTTGTTGAAATGATGAAGAATTTTAAATTTAGGCCTATCATGAAGATTCTTTGGCTAATAATGATGGATGATTCAAATGAAAAAAATATTGTAAAGAATCTAACGAGTTATTATGAAAAAGTGGGTTCTAAATCATGCACCAAAGATAGTAATATCACAAGACAAGTACTTACATCGACAATAGTAAGTACCCAAATGAAGAAATCTTGACTCGTGAGAAAGACAAGGAAAACAATGAAAATTGGTAAAGGTACTCTAAGGAGAGCCATGCTAAGGCGTGAGGGATTGGAAGATCCAACAAAAAATGAGCTATACACATTTAGCAATAGACTACTGTGAAAGGATAGAGAAATTAAGGAAGCTTTGAAATCATTGACCGAAGGTTTTTGGACAAATAGCACATGTGTATCCCTTAATCAAGGAGATGTTGTAAGGAGGATTAATAGCCAAAATTGTGACCCACATGCGAAACATTTTTTGGACTCAACTCAGACACAATTTTTAGCAAAATTTATTGGTATGTATCCTCAAATTCAAATAAGTCAAAGATTTTTTGAGATGGGTAAACCATTTTATATGAATATAGATCACACACACACAACTTGCTATTTTAGGATACACATTGAATTTTCTAACCATTATTGATGTTTTTAGGCATATATGTGTGTTTTTGCATTCTAAGTTTATTTTGCAGGATTATGACATGAATGAGCCACCTAGATCTTAAAGAGAATTCATATCCAACATTTTATGTGAAATAGGGGATAGCCAACAATTTTACAAGACATCATACATGGATGGTACATGCTTATTTTGTGGTTCTTTGCAACTTTTATCAAATTGTGAACATATGGATAGTACACATGCAATTGGTAATGAAATAGTAGATTACGAAAAATATAAGATAGTCACATATGCTCTAAAAGATGCAAAACATGGTAAAAGATGTGATTTAGTCATTAAAAAGATTGCAGTGCATGAGTTCATCAAGATTTTTCATGAAAAGATTATTTAAAAGTACACAAGGCATACACATAAAGCTTGATGTTTGGATTTGCAATTCAAATTGTGCAAGGATACGTTTCCACTGGATACCATTTTTTTAGTTGTAGGATTCATGGAGAACTACACACTACAACCATAAAATGAGTGCAACCAAAGTATTATACTTCTCAATAGGTTTCTATATTTGTTCACATAACATTCATGCATTCACCTACAAGTACAGAGGATGAAAGGAAGATTTTGAGAGAGTACCATTTTTACATTAGTGATGATCGATCACATTCTACAAAATTTTTACATGGTTGTTTTCAACTATTTTATTGAGATTTGGGTAATAGGGGCATACCGTATCGTCAACACATTATTTGGTCAAATAATTGTGCATCTCAATTCAAGAATGCATAGGTTGTCTACAATTCAATATATGTGAAATTTCACAAAGGTTGGTCATGGAAAGGGAGAGCGTGATGGTGCAATCGCATGCATCAAAAGAGCCTTAGCTCATGAAGAAGTAAAGTACAAAGATGGAGTAATATTGACAAATACAAAATCCATTGTCTAGTGGTGTAATGGTACAATGGGTCCAGGTAAGGAAGGTGAGTCTACGGTTCATAGATTTTTTTGGTTGATAGATAATAATAACATTGCACCATATGAGGATTGTTGCACACTAATAGGATCAAGAAAGTTGCACTCTTTTAGAAGCTCTAATATAGGTTCATGAAGTATCCACACACAAAAAATGGCATGCTATTGTCCATCATGTGCAGAAGAAGATTGGGATGACTATGAGTCAACTTAATGGATGGACAAGTGGGATATATGGGTTTTGGACCCAA
The DNA here is from genome assembly GCA_028749045.1 of Cupressus sempervirens. NCBI lineage: Eukaryota > Viridiplantae > Streptophyta > Pinopsida > Cupressales > Cupressaceae > Cupressus > Cupressus sempervirens. The sequence goes on from CM053791.1 coordinate 575,358,721, forward strand.
TTGACACCTATCATCCCCAACAAGCATTGAAAATGGTAGAGATGGATTTGTCTATTGACTTTGGCTACTTGTCTAATCTAGTGCAACTTGGCAATATATATATATATATATATATATATATATATATATATATATATATATATATATATATATATATCTTTGTAATTTCAATATGTAACTTTATAACTTTTACCTAAGTATTTTCTTAATTAATAACCATATTTTGTACATTTATCACTGTAGGCCATGTTTTTGCTATTATTGCACCTAAACACAATGAAGATTGGACAGATCATTATTTGTGTCATTGTGTCCAAGTAAAACAAAAAATTGGATCACTTAGTTATAGATGGTGAAGGTTTAGAGTACCATATTGGTGTGGTGGTTGTAACCGACACATGGCTTAGATGATATTCTATGAAGAACCCTAACTTATGGTTATTTGAGGATTGGAAAATAGAGAGGAAAATTCTTCATTATTTGAACCTTGTTTTCATGCCAAATGTCCACTTGATAAAATATGGTGGGAAACCACATAATAAGTCTCTTTGAAAATTTTGTGAGTCAAACAATGAGGTAATACCTGAGAAATTAAAATGTAGAGAAAATCCATTTGGTTCATTACATTGAATAGGGAGAGAGGGGGAGAGAGAAAGAGTGGTGTAGGGTCACCTTGAATCATAGGACCCTCACCTTTTCATTTTTGTTGCCTTATGCTCCAAGTGAGCCTTGTAAGTAGAATAAGAATCATTGGACCTAGGTGTGGTAATTAGGGTATTGGATGTCATTTAATGTCCTTAGAAGAGTCACTATTTTGGCCTAAAAATCAAGGCATACATTGCCATAGGGCAATGAGTAAACTAATGGATGATTCATTAGCTTAGAGAAGGGTCCCTGGCATGGAATTTCTAAGGGATAGCCTAAATAACAAGTTAGAACTGTTAAGACTTGAGCAAGCCAGAAAAATCCAAAAGTTGCTATATTGCAATTTTGCAATTTTTGTAAAATGCTAATTTTGTAAGAAATTATGGATTTTCCTTTTAAAACTTAAAGGAGGCCAATGCAAACCATAAGGATGAAGGGTAAAAACCTAGGAGGAGATATATAGACTTTCGAAACCCTAAAATGAGAGAAGTTAAAATCATTGTGTATAGTCAGCATGAAATTTGAAGGCAAAATTACTGAGTTTCTGAGTTTTAAGGCATTTTTGGCATTGTTTTTTTTATTGTACTAGTTTCCATGATAGATTAGGTTTTTAAGAATAATTTTTTTTTAGGAATTTTGGTTTGATTGTCTTTCTTTACAAAGTTGCTCAAAAAGTTACTCAAAAAGTTGCTTGACAACTTTTGAGGAACTTCTTAAAAAGTTGTTAAACTTTCAAAAACTCTTTCCCAAAGGGCTAGTTGGTTAAAACCAACCTTAAAACCATTGGAGATAACCTATATTAGCCCTTATATTATCCCTTATAACCTATATGTACTTTTTTTGGCAAGAAATCAATAAAATAACCAATTTTTTGTGCAAAATTTTATGATTTAGAGCATTTTATGGATTGGTATAGACATTGGGACATCTGCCACTGATCCCAAGAGTTAGTGGGGTGAGTTAACTTTTATTTTCACTTGGTTTCATGTTTTTATCCTTTTTATTTTTCAAGTTATTCAAGTTTTACTAAAGGTGCCTAGAAATCAACATTAAACCAATAGTTTCACCTAGTACCTTGTTGTTTTGGCACTTTGCACCATGGGAATTTGATTCCCCTTAGTAAAATGCAAGAACTATCAGTTTACTTAATGATTTTTCAGGTTTTATAGATGGCCAAGAAAGGAATTAATTTTTCCGCCATACCCTAGTTGTATGGCTCCATACATGCACCATTTAGCATTTCACCATGCAGTCAGTATAACTTTTGCTCTAGAGTGATCCAAGGTCTATAAATTTGGATTTGGACTTTTTTTACATGCCCCTATATGTTCCAATAATTGTTTTGCAGATTGGCATGTGTGAAAGGGTACCTATAGTGTAACTGTAACCTAATTAGCCCTATCAACACTTTCCAAATGTTGTTATAGTAGTGGCTTCTAGTCTCTTCCATTGTGTGAGGTTTACATATGTTTTATATGTCCTTAGAGGGTTTTTGAACCTCACTTTAAACTATGTTTTCATGTGGGGTTTTTCCATATTATGTTCAATTTACAATTTGAAGGGCCACTAGCGTTTTCAATGGCAAACTACTATAACTTTATATCAATGTTGTTTGAACACAATAGAATCACTTTATCTATTGCATACAGACCTTAATAGCTCTAAGGTGTGTTTTTATTCCATTCCATGATCATTCTTTTCTTTTCATTCATGTTTGGGGGTATGTTCCCTTATTAGGCTTTTGGAGAATCCTTATGTTTTGGTGCTTTTGAACTTAGGCAAACCTAGTGATTAAGTTCTTGCCTTTTTTGGGTTGTGATAACCTATAATAAGTTCATTACTAATTCTTGTGATAAGTTTCCTAGCACTAAACCCTCTTTTTGGGAAATTTGAAGGATTCCAACCTTGTCTAATTGCCTAGTGGCTTGCCTTTTAGAAGCTCCCACCATGCACTACTACATCACAACCTATCCTAAGTGAGCTATCTAAGATCCTTACCTATGCCTTCTTTGATGAGTCTGGAATGGGTACTCCTACACCAGTCATCTACTTGACTGGGCCATGTTTGGGAATTGACAGTCTCCATTTAAACTGAAGTCTTCATTTAAAGGTGGAAATGAGCTTTTTGTCTTTTTATTAAGATCATTAATATATTTCAATGAGAACTTTGAGGGATCATGCTCAACCTGAGCATCTAGGCTTCCCAAGTCTTGTAAATGCAAGGCCATTGATGAATAGGCATTTCTAATTGAAACATTTGTGGTGCTGGAATGAAGTGGTAGTGTAGGAGCACTCTTTCATGAAACAATGAAATAAGGGTGTTTGGGTCATTTATGACCTTGTTCATGTTTAATTTTCTTGGTTTTCAATAAGACAATGTTGTTAGATTCATAATTTCACTTTTAACCCTTTTCTGTGGCCCATTAGCAATTTGGGTGTTTTATAAACTCATTGCTCAATGAGGTCACAAGGGCATAAATTGTTGGGTGATGCGACGTGCTCCCCTGCCCACAAGTGGTTAATTATGTGGTGTTCCATGTTCACTAACAGTCATGGTTTTTGGTGCAACGGTAAATGGGCCCAACAATTGGTATCAGAGCCTGGTTTTGGCCTGGTCATGGGTTCAAATCTCCCCAGTGCCTTCCTGACCCACGTAAACACCTAGTATGCACATCGAGGGGGATATTTTTGGGTGATGCGACGTGCTCCCCTACCCACAGGTGGTTAATTATGTGGTGTTCCATGTTCACTAACAGTCATGGTTTTTGGTGCAACGGTAAATGGGCCCTACACAAATTTGATGTAATTGGATAAATTTTCTATAATTTAGGATCTATCACTTGTTTTAAGTCATTTAGGACTCATTTCCATAGTTACAATGCCTTTAAGACTTAAAAATGCAATAAATGCAATGAAAGTGCAAAAGTTGCTATGCAACTTTGCAACTTTTTGCATAACTAAGAAAAAATAATTGTAATCATTCTCCCAATGGTAACAACCTTTCAAATTTGGTTGGATTAATTGGGTAAGACCTTAATATATCCCTTTCAAGTGGGTTGAAGGTACAATGTAAGTTTTTGGCATTGAAATCAATAAAACTAACCTTGCTTTATGCATTTTTAGTGAGTTTTTTGAATGGGACAAACATGTACAGATGCATAGGAGGTTGAGCCTAACATTTCTGGATGCACCATTAAGTTATGTTTCCAGTGCAACTATTTTGAGGTCCTGAGGCTTTATAAAACTCAAGTTACACCTATTTTTGTGCAAATAGCCTAGATTTTGAGGGTTTGTAGGGTTTTGAAGGAAATTGTTTCATAACACCAAAATCCACCATAGGAAATTAATGGTCTTTGATGGAATCATTGTAGTCCTAATTCACTATGAGATTATTTTAGTTTTAGGTGATAATATGTAGGGAGAAGGGAGAAAGATGATGCCCTAGATGCATATACCTTGTATGCATCAACACACAGTCCTACTATAATAGCATTTTAAGACCCCAAAAATTCATGTCCTTTATTATGAATTTGCATTTAGCATATTTTTGGAATTCCTCAACTAACCTAATTAGTTTCATATTTTTAGCACATGTCAAAAGGGTACTTGCTTTGTAATGGTGGCCTAATTAGCCCTTTAAGCCTAGTTGTTGTCCCACAAGTTATGGTAGTTTTCTTTCTCATGGGATCAATGCACATTGGAATATGATAGTACATAAAAAATAAAAAATATCCATGTTGATTATCTTTTTTCTTCCATTCAAAATATATAAGTTACAGGCCAAAATCCCATTTCTTGGGCTACTAGGAATTCGAGGGCTTAATGAACAAACTATGCCATTTTCTCGATTTGGGGTTTTCAATTTCAGTCTAGATGTCCATGTTGATGTAAGAAAAAAATTCATTGAGTCAAAGTTCTTGGTTCCATGTCTAGAGTAGATTTCATGTGTTAAGCCTTTATTATTGTCAAGGTGCAAGTGTGGGGTCTTGGGTCTAGTTTAGGCTTTCAAAGTTTGTTTAAGTGTTCTTGTGGGTTCTACTCTCCCAACCTTCATTGTTAGTACCTTTACCATTTGCATCAAGTGCATCACCAAATTATTTTCCTACTAATGAGACAATTTGAGGCTTCACTTCACATTGTTCCATGGACAATTCTATAGCACTTATTACTTCTCTATCTAAAATTTTTGTGTCTATCTACATGTGCACTCTTTCCCAATAGCTATAGGTTTTGTCTCTTCATCCTAAGTAATTGGCATACCCTAGATAACACTAAGATAGCAATTTTCTTTTTAAATGCCCTTTTCTCTCATATTCATCTCTCTATTAAGCAGGTTTTCTACATCTTCCTTTGTATATTTAATAGATGTAGCTGCAATTCCTCTATATATATTCCTCTATATATTAAGCTTTCCTCCATAAGAATTAGAAGGCATGGAGAGTGAGGCCAACTATTGTTCACTATATTAAAAATTTAGTTCTTGGCCATGCCACTAATGGGAATCATTTCAATCTTATTTTCAAAATCGATACCTTATTTTTCTTGAAAGAATAATATATATTGTTTTCGATGTCTTTGAAATATTTGTAGTTGGTATCAAATTTCTTATTCATTGTCTTTCAATATTCATGGGAAAATAAGGTATTTGGTTACCTAATAGGTCCTAGGAATCTTAACTAGGGTCCTAGAATAGTCCTAGATGGACCCATGTAACTTAAATATGTAAAGAGCAAAAATTGTTCAAAAGTTGCAATGTTGCTCAAAAACATGCTTGAGCAACTTTTGTAATTTATGCAAAAATGTTACAAATGGAATTTTGGGAAGTTGTAACTATCCATACTTGGGTATATGAGCATGGAAAATATTTTTTCAAAGGTTAGAAGGTTTCCAATCAGATTTTCTTTTTAAAGAAACTTTTACAACTTTTGCAATTTTGCACAAAAAGTGCAACTAATGCAAAGTTCCCTAGATTTTACTTTTAGGATGTGGAAAAGGTTACAAACTATTAAAAAAAACTAAAAACACCTAATCCTAGGCTATCTTGACCAAAAAGTCAAAAAGACCCAATTTGGACTAATTAGCAACTTCTGCTTATATCTTGCACAAAGTGGCCTAGGCATAAATATCTTGCTCATATCTCTCTCACCGTTTGTCGTGGGATCGAACTGTCTATTCTATTAGCTTTGGGTGTCTGGGAAAACCATAGCCCCAAGCTCATCTGATCCCTTTTAGTGCTCAAATATTCTTGGGCATGTCAAACTAAAACATCCTTAAGATTCATTAAATGCCATAGGGCAGTGATCTTTGACAGGGCATATCTCAAAGCTCATGCAAGGTATAGATGCAAATCTTGGTGCTATAGAACTATGTTGTAGAAACTTACAATAACCTATCTCACTTTTTGGAGATCTTACTCTGTTTTGATTTTGTGATGCCATCTCGGGTGATGCTGAAACTTGTAGTATTAGCTAGTACAAAGTTGTCAACTACCAAATCTTTGTCACCATTTATCATGGGATCAAACTGTCTATTCTATTAGCTTTGGGTGGTTGGGTAAACCCTAGCCTCAAGCTCATCCTATCTTGTTGAGCACTTGAACATTCTCAGGCACATTGAACCAAAACATCCCTAAGAGTCACTAAATGCCATAGGGCAGTGATCTTTGATGAGGCATATCTTGGAGCTCGGGTGAGGTATGGATGTGATTCTAGGTGCTATAGGACTATGTTGTAGAGACCTACAATAACCTCTCTCACTTTTTGGAGATCTTACTCTATTTTGATTTAACAATGCCATCTCGTGTGATGTTGAAACTTGTAGTGTTGGCTAGTACAAAGTTGCCAACTACCAAATCTCCATCATCGTTCATCATGGGATCAAACTATCTATTCTGTTAGCTCTAGGTAGCTAGATAAACCCTAGGCCCAAGCTTGTCCCATCCTTTTGAGCACTCACACATTCTCGAGCACACTGAACCGAAACATCCCTAAGAGTCACAAAATGTCATAAGGTAGTAATCTTTGATGGAGCATATCTCAGTCCTCGTGTGAGGTATCGATGTGTTTCTAGGTGCTATAGGACCATGTTGTGGAGACCTACAATAATGTCTCTCACTTTTTGGAGATCTTACTCCATTTTGATTTTGTGATGCCATCTCCGGTGATGATGAAACTTGTAGTGTTGGCAAATACAAAGTTGCTAACTCCCAAATCTCCGTCATTGTTCATTATGGGATCAAACTGTCTATTCTATTAGCTTTGGGTGACTGGGTAAACTCTAGCCCCAAGCTTGTCCCACCTGTTAAGCACTTGAATAGTTTCGGGCACACCCAACCGAAACGTCCCTAACATTCACTAAATGCCATAGGGCAACAATCTTTGACCAGGCATATCTCGGAGCTTGTGTGAGGTATGGATGCGATTTTAGGTGTTATAGGACTGTGTTACAAGGACCTACAATAAAATATCTCAGTTTTAAGAGATCTTACTCCATTTTGATTTCACAATGCCATCTCGAGTGATGCTAAAACGCATAGTGTTGGCTAATACAAGGTTGCCAACTATCAAGTCTCCCTCATCATTTATCATGGGATTGAAAAATTTGTTCCATTAGCTCTAGGTGGTCAGGTAAATCCTAGCCCCAAGCTTGTTCTGTCTCATTGAGTGCTTGCAAATTCTTAGGCACACCAAACTAAAATGTCCCTAAGAGTCGCTAAATGCCATAGGGTAGTGATCTTTGATAGGTCATATCTTGGAGCTCCTGCGAGGTATGGATGCAATTCTAGGTGCTATAGAATCATGTTGTAGAGAACTATGATAAATTCTCTCTTTTTGGAGATCTTACTTTGTTTTGATTTTGCAACACCATCTCGAGTGATGCTGAAACTCATAGTGTTGGCCAGGACAAAGTTGCCAACTGCCAAAGCTCCATCACCATTCGTCATGGGATCAAACTGTCTAGTCCATTAGCTCTAGGTGGTTGACTAAACCCTATTCCCAAGCTCATCCCATCTTGTTGAATGCTCAAACGTTCTTAGACATGCCAAACTGAAATGTCCCTAAGAGTCACTGAATGCCATAGGGTAGCAATATTTGATAGGGCATATCTTAGAGCTCATGTGAAGTATGGACATGATTCTAAATGCTATAGGACCTTGTTGTAGAGACTTACTATAAAATCTCATGCTTTTTGGAGAACTTAATCCATTTTGATTTTGTGATGCCATCTCAAATGACATTGAAACTTGTAGCATTGGCCAATACAAAGTTGTCAATTGTCAAATCTCCCTGATCATTCATCGTGGGATCTAACTATCTATTATGTTACCTCTAAGTGGCCAAATAAACACTATTTCTAAGATCTTCCCATCCTATTGAGCACTTGAACATTCTCAGGTATGCCAAACCGAATCGTCCCTAAGAGTCACTAAATGCCATAGGGTAGTGATCTTTGATGGGGCATATCTCGAAGCTCATGTGAGGTATGGATTTAGTTTTAGGTGCCATAGGACTATGTTGTAGAGACCTACAATAAGCTCTCTCACTTTATGGTGATATTAATCTATTTTGATTTTGCAAATGCCATCTCTGGTGATGCTAAAACTTGTAGTGTTGGCCAATACAAAGTTGCCAACTGCCAAATCTCTTTCACCTTTCATCGTGGGATCAAATTTTCTATTTCATTAGCTCTAGGTGGCTTGGTAAACACTAGCCCCAAGCTTCTCCCATCCTATTGGGCCCTCAAACTTTCTTGTTCATGCCAAACCAAATCGTTCCTAAGAGTCACTAAATGCCATAGGGCAGTGACCTTTGACTGTGGCAACTAGATATGTCATCTCATCCAATGATGGAGACTCATGATAGAAGGTAAAGGGTTGATCGTACACATCATTTTGAACATGCTATTTTTTTATAGTAATAAAGTAATCCTTGTTTGTAAGGTCGAGGAACTTGAGGTCACCTAAGGATTTTCGTTTTTTTTTTTTTTGTTAAAAAGTTAACTCAATAAGAGTTTTGAGAGTCATTACACTTTATATAGCTACATGTTATCACTGAATGGAGTTAGTGGAATATGTTAATGATCTTCTTGTTTGAAACATAACCACTTCCCTTTGTGAAGAGTTGTCCAAAAATCAGCAAATTACATGTTGCAAAAAAAAACATAGTCGTAGGATGTTGGAAGATTGTTTTCACTCATAGGATGTTGAAGAATCTCTTGGAAGGATGGAATAGATGATAGACTAAAGTTTTTGAGATAGTTATTAAGTGTTCCTTGAAGTGTCTAAGATGTTAGTTTGAAGAAAGAAGTTGATTATGATCCATTTCTTAAATTTGCTCATTTTTCCCTTATTGCTTCCCAAGTCTTGAATAGGGAAAGTGATCAAGTAGTTTTGTGAAGTTGGGTAGAAGTTTGTTCAATGTTGTAACCAAGTTGGAAAGATTCTTTGAAGACACTTATGAAGGTGGGAAAGGTAGTTTTCCTTAAAAGTGTTCTTGCTTGTAATCCACTAGCTTTTGGTGTGAGCACTCTGCATCATTTTGGATGCAATTTACATTAAAATGAAATACATAAAATATGCTTAAAATGTAAACAATAAAAACAAGATATATATTATGATAACCAATAATTTCATACATGAACAAAAATATAATATATTATGATAGCTAATAATGTCATACTTGAATGAACATATAATATATTATGATAACCAATAATGTCATACATGAATGAACATATAATATATTATGATAACCAATAATGTCATACATTAACAAACACATAATATATTATGATAACAAATAATATCATATAATAACCAATAATGTCATAAGTCTAATAATGTCATGCATCAAATATATGTCATACTTCAAATACAAAATGTCATATATACATCAAATGTATATTGAATATGTCCATTAACATAAAATCCAACATATATGTCCACTAATACCTATACATGTGTTTCTATCAACTATAGCTTCTCCTTCCCATGAGGGGAAGGAAAAAAATCCCTAGAGGTCTTCAGTCACCGTGTGGAGGGAGATGATCGGATCTTCCTCACATGCTTGCTTGTCCTCTTGTTTAGGCTCTTCTCTAACTCAAGCTGATACAAAAAAAGTAGATATGAATCAATAATGATTATACATTGAAATCAAATACACACACACACACAAAATTAATTATTTACTTACCATCATTAAATAGTCACTCTACATGTCCACCTCAAAGGCTCGCAAACGATCGGGTGTAACAAGGCCCTACAATGATTCAATCAATATAATCACTTATAAATAACATTAGAAATTTTGATACTAACTATTATAAAAAACAAGTAAAACCAAGAAAATTCTTTCATAACTCAATCAATGGCTTTGAACTAGCCATCATTGCAGCAACTCCAAGATTGATGGTCTATCAAAGATGAGGAGAACTCTTAGATGTCAAGAGCTACATGTCATGTACAATAAAAGTTACATGTAACATGAAACATGAAATAAATATAATCAAATGAAATAAATTAACATAAAATAAATGTTCCTCTATGAAGCTTGTATCACACATAGGCTCGGAGTCCTTAGTGAATGTTGATGGTCTAGTAGAGAATTGATGCACATGCATAGATTGATTTTTTCAATCCTTCATATGATTACTTAATAAATATATGTATTAATTTAAATGATTAAATTGATACATGCCTTTGGACTCATTGACAGGATGAAAAATGGGGACGAGGGCTCTCTACTAGAGCTAACAACACTCTTACCTTGAATTTTGAACAACCTAAATACATGCTAATTAATTAGTCATTCACTATACATACAAAATGTGATCGAATTAGTTTATTATAATTATAATTTACCCATGTGTTAATGTCAAATGTCTAACTCAGGAACTGATCAGTGACTAGCCCATCATCCATACTATCTCTAGCATGACTGTCAAATGTGCATAAGAATCCACATGATGTGCACATGTGACTACAACACACAAAAGGCTCCTCCTCAACAAATGGACTCATGCAATAAATAAGGGTCTACATCAAAGCATTAATAGTCCCTAGAGTGTTGGTATCCACATGTTCCTTCACAACTAGAGGAATAATAACATGCTCACCCTATGGCTTGACAACAAGTGCCCAAACTACATTAGGGTCACGACGTGCCCCTGACCTCTCAAATGATGACTCCCCACCTCTACCCTTAGATTCTAATATATCAAAACAATTGGGGATCTTCCCAAGGACAAATTCATAATACAATATCTTTAAAAAATACATTAGAACCTCTTGATTATTGCAGGGAGGGACATCAAAGACCATAAACCATCTATCCCAAAAGTTATTTCTAATACCATCATGTATGCACCAATGGATGAGGAACCTTTTAGTTGTTTCTCTAACAATATTTTGTTCACCAGGCTTTTTAAACAATGCAAAAATTCTACCTTTTGTTATTTCTTCTTTTTTACATCTTGATATGATAATTTTTTTGCATAATATCTTCCTTGTTCATCCCTCCTAACATGCCAAATATCCAACTAACCACTAACAGAAGCTACATGAGATATAATGGACTCAAGGGAGGATGCCAATTGTGATCTCATCAGATTGGTTTGTCCACAAGCTGTCAACCTACTAATGAGTGCTTCTAATTCATTTTTTCCTCTTTCTATTTCATTCATAATGTTGTCTTGGGTGCTAGGGGGCAGTCCTCCAATCGTTGTAGGTTGCAAAATTTCTTGCTCTTGTTGTGGAGGGTTTTGATTTTCATCTTGTGGAGGGTTTTGATTAGGATCTTGTGGAGGGTTTTTGCTTTGATTTTGTTGATCTGGCTGGGAATTTAACAGTTGATTATTTACATTTCTTAATAAGAAAGTAATTGCAATCTAAATAAATAAACAAATTTAAAGGATAATTTAAAAGCCTACAAAACAATGTAAAAACTTAGAAAACAATGCAAAAACATATAAAACAATGAAAAAATAAGAGTAGAAAACATACTGCATGATCCTGATCTTGAACTTTGACGACAATGAGGCATTTTGAGGAGGCGGGTGACAAAATTCTTCAACTTCTTCAATCTACATGTACACTGTTTGTGAGAAATGGGAAACCAATTGTAATGGTAAAATGGGTTGCGAGTTTGTAGCCCATTTATATAAAAAAATTCTTTTTCAAAGCATGTATGCACTTTGCAAATTTTTTTATATAAATAACCAAAAACTATAGGTGTCATGTTTTTGGCACCACAACTTGGTGCATGTGCCCCCTTGTAAGTTCCTTAAATACATTTCTAGCTAAACATCACACAATCTTCACTTGGTCCAAGGTAGGGTAACCAATGACTTGATGGATAATAATTTTTTTTATCTTCATTAGCCCATTTTTCAGCCAAAATTTCATTTCATGAATTCTTCTTAAAACTTTTTTGATCCACTCAACCTTGAAAAATTTTGCGAATGCTAGGGCACGAGTAAGCCCTTTCTTAGATATTACCATGTTCTCTTCCTTTAGAACTCCATTTTCACACATTGTGTACCATTATAACATGTAGATGAAAAGATGAAAATGAGCCAGATGCCTCTCCAGTTATTGCAATGTTAGGATAAGCCTTGAACTTTGATGGGGGGCATGTATTTTTTTCTTACAATTTATGTATTGGTATCCTTAATGCCTTCTCCCCACTTATAGACACAATAGATGTCATTTCTAACTAGGGTTTTCAAACTAAAAAACAATTTCACAAAGCAACCAAACTTGGTTTAAATATGCTTCACAAACTTTACTTACTTCTCACAATTGTTGATGTCATGCACAAGATGTCTACATAATTTTCTCAAAATTCTCTTAATCACCTTGGAATTGCTCTACAAACTACATATCACTTGGTGAGTGAAGAAATGCACATAAAATTCACTATATACCCTCAAACAATCAAAATACCCTCTAATTCAATGCTTAGTACATATAATACATATATACATAGTGTATGACAGTTGTCTCAGCATCCAAAGACAACTCAATATTCATTTTTCATTCACTAGTTCAGTTGATATACCAAATAAATTCCAACTTCATTTCAATTCTCAATCATAGATAAGTCAACATTTTGACTTGGTCACTACATACATTAACACTAATGATCACCATCAACTATGCTTCTATTCATTATATGTGGATTTTCCCAGTTCACACTTAATAAGCGTCCCAATGCATCTTATCTTAAGTGGATATGGACTTCACCTCATCACATGTTGGGAACTGATGTATGATAAATCATTTGAAATATAGTCCCTCACATGCCTTCTTTGTTTAGTTTGAGGTAGTATGATGACATGATCCATTGGATTGGGTGATCTCAACATCACTAGGTCCATTATTGTTGCCTTCTTCCTTCTTTCTCCATGTTTGATTCATCTCATTCATTGTCTATTCTACATCAACCTTTCTCTTTCCTTTGATTTTTTCATTGCTAGGTGTGGGTGCTTGGGTTTTGTAGTTCTTGCTCACATGTCCAATTTTGTGACAACTATAAAAATTAAACCTCCATTCATCCAACTCTTAGATTTTCCTCTAAATGTGTCTTGATGTAGTTTACTATAACATGACTATACTCACCCCATAACTGACAATTGTACCATGTTTTGTAATCCCAATTGATTGTGTTTCCTTTCTTAGGTGCATTTTGTTTCTTCTTAGGTTTCTAATCAAGTTTAGCCTTTGATTTGCATTCTTGATATCTATGTCCATATTTCTAAAAATTGTAGAAATGACTTTCAAATCTAGGTGTAACAGGTGTATTGCTAGTAGATCTTCACTTGTGTGCTTGATGTATTTTCTTGTTGCAATTAAAATAATGACCAATGAATTTATGCTTAGGGTTTTTGTTACCATTCTTTCTTTTGTAGTTGTTTTTTATATTGCCTAGCTTTCCAAAATGATAGCATGTAGGTTTATTCTTCGGATTTGCATTTCTTTGTTATACTCTGCTCTTTGATGATTGCCCTTCCTCAAAAGATGATAGTTTCTTGGTGTAGCCTAGCCTACATTTATAATAAGGTCTTCTTTGAGATCTCATCATCTCTTCATAATATCTCACAGATTCTTTAGGATTTTTCAACCTTTCAATGAATTTATTTACATATTTCACTTTGTTCTTCAGATGCTCATTCTTAGATTTCAAATTAGCAATCTCAACATCCTTTCTATTGAACTTTTGAGTTGTACAAAGCAACATGTTAGCCATGTCAAACTGATTTTGAGTAAGCCTTTTCAGTTTTTTGTTCCCGTCATCAAGTCTTATAGATTCTAGGTGTATAGTTTGTTGACTATATTGGGTCTGTGAGCTGTGAGCTATGATTATGTTGATAGTGACTCTCACTATATTTGTGAATTCTGCGTGAGTGACAAAAATTTTGACTACTTTTTAATATCAAATGTATATTTGAATTTTCTTTATTTATGATTTTAGTTAAAAAAAAAAAAAAATACTACAAATCTATTGAAAAGAATATAGATAAAAATATCTATTAAAAAAAAGCTCAGATTAAAAAAAATAGTAGTTCAAAAAAATTTGGAAAATCCTTAAAGACTTTCCTAATATTTGTATTGTGACCAATCAAATTATAAAACTACTTGGTAAGATTTTTTTTTAAATGAGTATCTAGGAAAAAAATGGTCGGCGTACTTATTTTGCCAAATTAAAAAATGAATGAAATGGTCGGCCTACTCGTTGGAAACAAAAACAAAACTAAATCACTGCCTATAAATAAAAGCAAACTTAATATATTTACTAAAAAATGTCAGGAACGTGTTTCAATATAACCGAGGCTCAATCCAAGGATTGACAAGCGTATGGACAATCCGAAGGCGATGTAACTTCAATTGGGAGTGCAATATTAGCATGGTGTTCCGTTCAATTGATTCCCGGCATGGAAATTGTGGAGGTGAGCATGGAGATCAAGAAGACAATGCCTTCTGACAATGTGGCCACCGCGCTGCAATTCATCTTAGATGATCCTCTCGTCTTTCATCTATCGTTTGGCGGCGGCAAATATACATGGCTTTCGGTAAAGGAGAGCCCGGGTCAGATGCAAAAGTTGGAGACCGCCATGGAAGAGGCAGTCGATGGAATGAGTGTGAGTATGAGTATGGATGAGAGAACATTTAAGAATGGGCCTCAGGTTTTACTGCCTGAAATTATAAAGGAGTATTTGGAGGAGTGCGCCAAAAGGTTGCATTGTCTTAAATGTTCTCTCATCCATACTCACACTCATTCCATCGACTGCCTCTTCCATGGCGGTCTTCAACTTTTGCATCTGGACCGGGCTCTCCTTCACCGAGAACCATGTATATTTGCCGCCGCCAAACAATAGATGAAAGACCAGAGGATCATCTAAGCTGAATTGCAGCGCGGTGGCCACATTGTCAGAAGACATTATCTTCTTGATCTCCATGCTCACCTCCACAACTTCCGTGTCGGGAATCAATTGGACGGAACACCATGGTAATATTGCACTCCCAATTGAAATTATATCACCTACATTATGTAATATTGCCTTAGAACTTTGGGAGACATTTCTATTCCTTGCTTTTAGAGAAGAGGCGAAGAACTCAGAAAATAACAAAATGGAAAGATCTGAGAGCCGCACGCAAGCAGTGAACAAAATAACAGTAATCCCAAACAGCTGTGGTTCGATATTAATCGATGAACCAGTCGCCACGAACCCTGAAGTTAGGGTTTTACCTGAGACTCCTGCAACAGAGAATGCCTGTCAAAGTAGCAAGAAAAATGCTTTAAAGCAGGAAGAAGAGTCTGGTAGGGACAATCTCAATGGCCTCATTTTCATGTGCAACTCCAAAACGAAGGTGGAAAAGGTTAAGCCAGGAATGAAGTTGTTTCTGTTTGATTAAGAGTAGAGAATGATGTATGTTATATACATCATTCTACTGGAGGTATGAACTTGGAGCCAGATGCCTTTAAAGGGGACAACTTTCCTTCTCAGATTCGCATTCGAACTTACAAACTATGCTTGTCTTTGAGTGATCATATTTTCAAGAAAGTGGTCGGGGATGACTACTACGGAAAGAACAAATTTAAGCTTGACCTTAGTTCTCAAGAAGTGAAGAAGCTTAGTGGGTTAAATGGAGGTGGAAGGCTTGAAGCTCGAGTCCCAGTTGAACCACCACTAAATACGGGGGAGGAGTTGATGTGAAGAAAAGAGATGCGGAGGGAAGAACAGGGGAGAGAGGAAGAAATGAGGAGAAAGAAAATTGGGAAGAAATGAGGAGATTTCTTAATGCTCTAAATGAGCTTTTGATAGAGACGGATGGACAACGCCGCACAAGCATAGGGCAATCTATTCCTTGAGTTGCTAGGTCAGATTTATATTTTAGAATTTTAGCATCACAGGTCCGCATAGAAACAGTTATTAGATGTCTACTACCATCGATTTATAAGTTGGTGCCCACTGTTGCAGATTTATTTCTTTTTAAAGTGGGTACTCAAGGTTGTGATTCTGTAAAATTAAGATAGTTAATTTTTAAGCATTAGCTAACAAAATTATCTAAAGTTAAAGATGGTTAACTTTTACACATTAGTTAATTTTTTAACATTGGTTTTGTTAAATCTCACTGCTGGTGTTTCATCTGTTCTTGAATAAACTTACATTGGTGAGATAGAATATTTCAATTTTATTTCACTCTAAAAGGTTTCATTCGTGGAATATAATACATTTTACTGAATATAGGTCCCTTCTTTATTAGCGAAATGGTTCAATGATAGGGACCATGTTTTTTGTGTTCAGTACTATATGATAATATTCTTAGTACAATGGATAAATATTATTTAGATTAATAGTTATTCTATTTATATGTAGTTTATATTTTTCTTCCTTTATATGATAATTTAGTATAATAATCTTCAGAGATCTTTTAGTGAAAAAAGGATAGTGTTTCCAAATGAAAATTATAAATGAAAGTTATATGCATGGAACACATTTTGAATCAAACATAAATCAATTGTTAGATAAAAACAAAGTGTTCAATGAATTATAAGTCTAATGATTTTTTCTATTAGTTCAAAGTAGATTTTAGAAGGACCCCAAATCCCCTTTATATTATTGAAGAGAATATAATCAATAAGTACCAGGTACCAAAACGATTGCTATGACAAAGGAGCACTATTGGAAGATTGAAACAACTTCAAACTTCAAACAAAAGGAAAAAGATGATCGACCAGGAGAACATGTCAATTGATTGACGAAATCAACAATATCCTTTTCCAGATTAGAAATTTTCTAGAGGAGCAATTTGAGATTTGTTTGCTTCGTAGGCTGCATGTTGCCTTTTTTTCTTCAAGCTCGCCCTAGTATGCTTTTTGGGCTTTCAAACCTTCATGACTGTGATGATGGATTGTTTTGAGCATATCCTCGTTCCTATCAACCTTATCTTTCAAGTTCTTCATTTTAGTATCCACTATCGCTCTAATTTTTGGTTCCAACTCATAATTATTTAACCCAAGAATCTCAGTACCCTCTTTACAAACACTATCATGGCCATCTCCATCTTCTTCCCTGTTTTGTTATCCATACTCTCCAGGATGTTTTCAAAATCAATAGTAAGATCTAGATGTTTGAGTTTCAGATCGCTGATTTATTAACTATCCATTTATCCATCTTGAAATAGTAAGATGCACCGAGCTTTAATAGTTCAAATGATACCTTTTGTTATCTCTTTTTCCATTGAAATCCATAGTTCAGCTGCATGGAAATTTCCTTTTGCATGTGACTAGCATTTTCAGATAGATTTTCTCAAGGCCCTCATCATATGTTGAGAAGAAGTAAATTAATATTGGCAAAACATTCAATGAATCAAAATTTTGATTAAGAATTTCACATATATTTTTCTATTTAAAACTTATCAGTTAATCTTAGTTGATTATTGAAAAATCATATTTGTAGTATTTTTCTTAATTCTATTGGATTCTATTAGGCAAATTCTATTTTACCTCTAGGGTCAAATGAATATAATACAGCAAATGTGCCTTTTGTGTCTGAAAATTTGGCAAGACAACTTAGGATTGAGGATAATGCATACATAGGTAAAACAAATTTGCCAATATTCTATACAAACAAAGAGATTAAAATAGGGAAGGAGGTATGTTATCCATGATGGAAGAAAGAGAGAGAGAAAAATACTTTATCCATGGTACCCTGAGTGTTAAGATTCTTGAGACCAAGCCCTCCTAATTCTTTATCCGTGGTACACCAATTCTAGTTAACCGAATGCCTCCGCAGAGCCATAACAAGTTCCTAGTAGCTTTCTGCAAGTATTTAAATTGACGGTGATTGAACATCCAAGATGAAGAAAAGTAGATGTAATATGAAAGAATTTTCTCCTAGATTTTAAATCTCCCTGCTAATGATAGATATTTATTATTCCATTTATTCAACTTGTAGTCTATGCTCATCTTCATTCATTCCCACGTACTTTTAAGAATATTTAAGAATTAATCATGATTATTTTTATATTACAAACATAAAAATTATAATAATATCATAATACAAAAACTCTTGATGTTCAAATAGAAAGATCTAGAAAGTATCATATAATAGAACTTCTACCAATGTTAATGGGCATTATTTTATTAAGTTGAGATTCCAATGTTAATAGAAGATCATAACACTTGAATCACACTCAATTAAATCATTGCAAAGGACCAATGCCATCTTCAAATGGCCAACTAGAGCACCTCCTAAAAAACATAATTTTCTTGTTTAGAATCATTTACTTTTACTATTAAGCATCTATATTACTAAGAATAATAACTCCCTGAATGACAACTGATTGGATTAAAAAACTGATGCCTAGCTATGCAACGTGCTTAATTGTGAGTGTTAAGCATTATTTTTTTGACCTATTAACTATACCACTTGGTGTAATAAGAGTCACAACTCTTAATGGAGCACACAATCATCAACATAACAAACAAAATAGCTTGAAATCATCCACAATATGAACCCTAGGCAAGACTTATGATAAATTATCTTTTAATTTGACCATTATTAGTCAGGAAACAATAATCAATATTGACTTTTTAACTATACCGATTGACACAATAAGAGTTTACAACTCTCAATGGAACACAAAATCATCAACTTAACAAACAAAATATCTTGAAATCATCCACAATATGAACCCTAGGTAGAACTTTTGATAAATTATCTTTCAATTTGTGATGCTTCTAAGGACTTTGGTTACTCTCGAAATAACACTCTAGGCAATACTTTAAGATTAATAAGAGTAACAATAGGCAGTAATTTTACCTAAACACATATATGAATGAGAGAGCCATACTTTTATTCTTCAATTCCTGTTGAACTTTAAGAAAGGGATTTTGACAAGCTTCGCAAGCCTAGATATTCAAAAATAACTTAGTATATATATAAAAAATAAAAATTAAAAGTCCATCCCCTGTTTACCAAACTCATTTCCACCTCAATAGAAAAGAGCCCAAAACAATGGGAGCATAAAATAAAGACACCATCATAATGTAGAACTTTCAAAAATGCAACCAGAACGTGGAGAAGACCACAAAAAGTTATAAAGATTCTCCTTTGTGAATCAAACCTCCATCTCTATAAGAGATGATTGCACATCCATAAGAACCATAAAAGAAAAACAATAAAACTAAATGTGGCAAACTTTCAGCATGGCTAATAGAACATACCTCACCTCACCTCATCAAAGATAGTAACAATCTCATAGTCTACTTAAAATTCAACTTAAAAAAAAAAAATTCTACTTGAGCTTCAAGCAAAAATAACCATTGATCAAGATGAACACTTGAAAACTCTCTGAAAATAACTTGCCACCAACAAAATACAAGACCATTAGTCTTACTAGGTAAATTAGATACTCTAAATAGGAAAATAAAAATATCCATAAAAATGGTGGATGCTTCCATGGTAACACTGCCCCAACAGACCATGCTCCGTAACATGCAATGACAAGTCATGGTAAATGAGTCTTAGTAAGACCTAGTAAGTAGCATGTATTTTCCTTCAAATACATCATTATTTCTCAATTTCCAAATAGACCAAAGCAATAGACCAGAAAAGATAGACCAAAATAAATTGCAAGCTTTGCAGTTGTGCACAACATTCCCAGAAAGTAGTGACTACTTCCTAAAATCCTCCACTATGAGGTTGTAGGTCCTCTTTTGCTTGCAAAGGAGGTCATAATTTTCCCTCAACTCCTCCCAAGAGATAAGAATCCTTTCTCTTATAATATCCTTAAATGTAGCTATGCCTTAGGCCTCCCATTTTTTAGCTAAACAACCTTGTTCACTAGCCAAGGGTTTATCTCCATGTATCAGATTCCACCATATTGTACAAGTCATTAGATTTTTCAGAATAGTAAAGCAAGAGATAACAACATTGTACTATTAATCACTAATATTTATGGTTTCTAAGTACTAAATATTAGATTAGGTTTTTGGTTTGCTATTAGTTTTTTGTTCTGCCAGTTTTATATAGCAGTTCATAACTCTTATTGCCATCTACTTTATAAATTGGTTTTCCTATTCTGCAATTGTATTCAATTTCAAGGAAAATAATAGATACATTCCAAATCTTGGGCCAACAATGGTATCAGATCATTGAAACAAATCTATACATGAAGCTTCTAAAGATTGGAGCATTTCTACATGGAAAACAAAATTGATTCAGATGCAATCAATTTTTAAAGATTTCTAAAACTTGATTTCTTTGCTAAATTTTGGCAATCAACAATTATTTAAATTTGTAATTTATGCAAATTGTACTTGTTTTTGGATTCACAATGCAGTCTATTGTTCCATTGATTGGACAAACATTGTCTATAAAAGATAATTTGATAGAATGGAATAGAAAAGTAGAAAACACACTTATTTTTAATGATTTGTGGACCAAAATATGTGATGGAAGTACTCAGTCTATAGAACCAATTGATGTTAAAGAAAAAGAAATATGGCTATATAAAAATTTAAAAGCTTTAGCTTTGATAAGGGCTTCTATTGGAGAAGTGTATCAACATATATAGGGATGCACACTTGCTTGGGATGCCATTCATAAATTGAAAAATTTATTTGATTCTTATTTAGAGTTGGAATTCATTCAATTACAATTAAAAATATTCAATCTTGAATTGAAAAATGGTGATGTTATGAGTCTAACTTTAGAAATTAGAACCATAAAAGAATATGTTGATGTTGTAGAAAGGAAATTTGATATGTATCTAGAATCTCTTCAATCAACCAACCAATTAAAAACTATTACTTTTGATTTATTAGTTGAAAAGTTAGCAAAGTGTGAGAAAGAATTTGGAAGAAAACTAGATAATACAAATGAAAATTTGTGTCTTGCTCATCAAGAGAAACCTCCAAATGAAACTTCATCAAGAGATGGTTATAATGATAGAGGGAAAGGTAGAGGGAAATGTAGAGGTCAATGGAAGAAAAATGGCAATCAAAATGACAGGCACTTTTTACATTGTAAAAGATGTGGTAGAAAAGGTACTCATGAAGCCCATGAATGCAAACTCTCTTGGGATAAGATAGAAAGTTTAAAAGAAAATTATTTTGAGCACAAAGATAATACCAAAGTTTATAATGATGATACACCTTCAAGTGATAAAAGTTTAGGAGCAACTCAGTTTGCTTGTGACAGTGATGAAGATCAATATGTTTTTTCTATTTCAGAATGTGCATCTCATTCCTCATGATATGATAATTAGATATTAGATACTGGGGCCACACAACATATGACATTTCAACAGGATTACTTTGATGAATTTCATAAAATTGATTGTGGTCCAATTTACTTAGTAGACAAGTCAATTATCAAACCTATTGGAAAGGGAACTATTTGGTTTAAGTGTCCCAATCTTCTAAATTTTTTGCTTCGTGATGTTTTATTTATTCCTCAACTACAATCTAATCTATTATCACTAATATTGATTAGACCAAAAGGACACTCTATTCTATTAAAAGATAGCCAAGTTGTTGTCAGAAAGTAATATAATATTGTAGTTGTATTGACTGGATGTAAAGATGGAAGATTATTAAAATTAAATGGAACTTGTGCTACTTCTAAATTTTTTGCATATCTTACTAAGGAAGGTTGTCTATTTGCTACTATGTTATGACATGCAAGATTTGGGCATATTTGTTATGGTACAATTCATATTATGAAAAAGAATGGTGTCAATGGCTTGCGTATTTTGCCTAAATCAAATGAAAAATGTGAAGCATGTATTCTTACTAAGAAACATAAAAGTTCTTTCCCTTCTTCCAATTGGAGAGCACAAAGAAATTTGCAGCTTGTTTACTTTGATTTGTGTGGGCATTTACTAGTAACTTTTATAGGAGGATCTCAATTTTTTATATTTTTCATTGATGATTATAGTCACATGACATGGATTTATTTCAGTTTCGTGTTATGATTGAAAATCAATCTCAATCTAAAATTGTTACTGTTTGAATAGAGAATAGTGGAGAATTTACTTATCTATTGTTTGAAGATTATCTATGTCAACATGGGATTCAACATCATCTAACTATGCTAAGTACTCCTTAACAATATGGAGTTTTTGAATGAATGAATAGAACCATCATGAATATGGTTAGAGAAATCTTGTATTTTAAAGGAATCAAATTGCATTTTTGGGCTGAAACAACAAGATCTGCAGTCTATCTTCGTAATAGATCTCCATCATCTGCACTTCAGCAAGAAATTCTATATGAAGTATGGTTTGGTTATACTCCTTCTATTCAACATCTTAAAATTTTTGGGTCCATTTGTTATGGTTTAATTCCTACGGGAAAAAGAAGTAAGTTGCATCAACATAGTTTTAAATATATTTTTCTTGGACACTCTAAATCCTCTATAGCATATAGGTTGTATGATGAAGCTAATAATAAATTCATCATTACATCCAATGTATTCTATGAAACCTCTAAGAGTGTTGAAAATATTGAATGTCAGCTAAATGATACACTTTCTGAGGGGAACCTAGCCTATTTAGCCTAACCTTTAATGGATTCACATTTGAAATCTTTTTCTCAAGCTATCCTTAGTCAAACTAATCCATATATGAATGAGCAAGAAGAAAATTCATCAAATGATGAGCATGAAATTGTAGAACCTTTGGCCACTATTGAAACATCTTATGTGCAACCAAAATCTTCTCATAAGTGGGAAAAGGAAGTCCAACAAACTTTGAAAGATTTAAGACCTAATGAAATAGGTAAAATAGGTACATGAAGTTCTTATAAGGAAAGGCTACATGCTTAATCCAACATTTTAGATAACCAAGAACCTATTGATGAGCTCAATTTCACAAGTGACTATGATCCAAGTTCCTTTAATGAAGCTAAAAATACTGCAGTTTGGAGGAAAGCTATGTAGAATGAGTATGATGCACTTATAAAAAATGGCACATGGGAGTCGATTGATCCACCACTTGGTTTTAAGCCTATTGGTTGTAAGTGGATTTTTAGAAATAAATATAAAGTAGATAGCACACATGAAAATTATAAAGATCAACTTGTTGCTAAAGGATATGCTCAAAAGCAGGCAATAGATTTTGATGAAACATTTGTACCTATAGCAAAATGGACTACCATTCACGCTTTGTTGAGCCTTGTAGCTCAAAATGGGTGGAAAATTCACCAAATGGACATCAAAGCCACATTCTTAAATGGTGATCTTAAAGAAATAGTTTAAATTACTCAATGTGAAGGATATGTAGTCAATCAAAAGGAATATCAAGTATGCAAGCTTGTCAAATCTCTATACAGTTTAAATCAAGCACTTCGTGCCTATTATGAAAAACTTATAGAGCATCTCTTGAAGTTAAATTTAAAAAATTTTGAATTTAATGATGTAACACTTTTTATTAAAAAGGTTGATAACATTATTATCTATCTTGTTGTTTATGTGGATGATTTACTTGTCACTAGCAGGGATGAGAATTATTTTCAAGATGTAAAATAACAATTGAAGAAGGGATTTGATATGACTGATTTGGGTCATCTTCATTACTATTTAGGTATTGAAATGGTTCAAAAACTCATTCTATTTTTATTACGTAGCAAAAATATATTGGTGATCTTTTGCATAAGTTTGGAATGGCTAATTGTAAGCCCCTTAGTACTCTATGGAGCAAAATATGAAACTCTCATATTTTATGATGCCTTAACATTGGTTGATGCAACTATGTATAAGAAACTTGTTGGTAGTTTGATCTATGCTACAACTACTCATCCAGATATTTCTTTTTTTGTTGGAGTTCTCTCAAGATTTATGCAACAACCTAGACAAACTCATTGGTTGGCTGCTAAAAGAATTCTTCAATATCTACAAGGTACTCAACACTATGGGCTAAAATACTCCAAGACATAATAGTTTTCTTTGGTTAGCTATTCAGATTCAAATTATGTGGGTGACTCAACAGGTGGAAAATCTACAACTGGATATTTAATACATCTTGGGTCTACTATAATTTCTTGGAAATCTAAAAAGCAATCAGTCCCCACTATCTCTTCTTCAGAAGCTAAATATATGGTAGCCTTTGAAGCAACTCAAGAAATCTTATGGCTTCAAAGGATTCTTGAAGACTTGCAAATACCATAGGTTTAATCAATGCCACTCTTGGTTGATAATCGATCTGCTATCAAAATGGCTAAAATTCTAGTATTTCATGATCACACAAAATACAATAACACAAGAGAACCATTGATTGTGACTTCAAAAACAATTCCAAGGTTTCCCCCAAAAGAAAGCACAATCTCTCCATGCTAGCCAAGTATCAAATCAAATCACCATTGTTAGAAAGAATATGTATGACCAAGGTAAAAAGATGCCACAAGAAACTAGGAACCAAGAGTCCAATACATCTTGACCAACCTTAACCAAATGAGATATGTTTAACAACCTTTCACTACATTTTACTACAAAACTAGTGACAAAAATAGGGGAGTTCCAAAATAAAGCATCATATGAAAACAATAATAATAGAAGTCTCCCTCTACAAAAAATGATAGGAGAGACATCAAAAATGTTGCCATCAAGTAGAGACAAGTGACCATAATCACAAAATAGTTTTTTTTTAAACAATGAACACCTTGAAGTGAGAGCCAAATATAAAAAATCTTTGACAATACAAATTCCCATTCCAAGATTGGGCACAAATTGACCTCCATTGGAAGATTTGCTAGTGATAGAATCTATTTTAAAACCCTAACCTTTCAAACAAGGCAACAACACCAAAAAAGAAAAGGACTGCGTCAGAAACATAAGGTAAAATGAAAATACCACCTATATGTTGTGCATAAAGGTAGATAATTTTTTTATTTAACACTCAAAACAACTGATAAAACTTCATAGAAACAATTGGCCAAAAGAAAATTTAAATCCCAAAATTCATCACAGATAGGAAGATAGATTAGAAAATCTACACATAGAACATATATTAACATCTAAGCTCAAGTTAGACTTGAGACTCTACACAAAACATATATAAACATCTACCCCAGAGTTAGGGAAAGCCAAATGATGTTTATATAGAATGTACAATATGTGCAAAATTTTAATTTCCCATCTTTGAATAATAAGACATTAGATTGTTAATGTGATCTTGACAAATTTAAACAATTTAGTGAAGACTTTACCAAAAAAAAAATGATATCATATGACACAATTACTAAATCTTTCAAAATATAGAAATATGACACTAGAATCCCTCACAAATTGGTGCCATCTAAAAATAATGCTTGCTCTTTCTTTAGAACCAATAATCCTCTCATTTAAAACATAGAAGAAATGGAATGCAAAAAGAGAACTTTTCAACCTATAAACAAATCAGAGTTTTATACACCTAAAAAAATATCACAGCCCATGAATCTAAATGTGCTCCAATACTATGTTAAGAAATTAAAAATAGAGTAGCACATTTTTATATCACACCATAACATAAATAGAAGAAAGAAAATCAGATTAATTGTATTTATTCATAACCTTTTTGATTGCAATTACATCAAGTGTGGTTATGTCTCCACTTTATAGATAGTCTTAGAAACTATACAAGTAGAAGAAGGTTCTCAGTTTCACACATGTTGATAATTGCATGAGAGGTAAAGTCTAGTCCTTTGGAAGATGTAGCTTACTATTATGCAAAAATCTTAGGCATGTGCAACACATACTACAATTGAGTAAACATTGCACATAGAGATGTGAGGAAATTTTATCTATAAATTAACAATTGACATTCTTTCCTTTCTGAAAATATTTTTGTTTCTTCCCCACCATAAACCCCACACCATTGCTGGAAGAACTATTCTCCAAATTCTATGGTCCACTTCCAATAGTCTTGGGAGAAATTATAATTTACAAGAAAATGATTAGTATCCTCCAATTCCTCACCACACATCATAGACAAGAATCTATCTACTATGACAAGATTGTGAAGTGTTTCATTTGTTAGGATTCTATTCTATAAAGCTAGACACAAGAAAACTTCTTCTTTTGATAAAATAACATGATGCCAACAAAGGATAAATTCCAAATTACCCCTCAAGACTCACCCATGAAGAAAGGATATATAACCCTCATGACTCACCCATGCAACAAGGATATATAACCTTCCTTCATTGAATATCTCTCATTGGAGTTTTTTGCCCAAATTAATGTACCCCTCATTATTAAGGTCCTTGCTATAGAATTATGTTTAGAATACACTTATATTCATGTAAGATAGGAGTAGATAATAAGTTTTACTGAATTATGTTTAGAATCCAATTATATTCATGTAAGATAGGAGTGGAAAATGCTAGTGGATTTCATTGATAATGGATTTCTTTTATAGTATTCCATTAAAATTAATGATTCATTTACAAATCATTGATTCAAAATTTGAGTGTTTGTTATAAAATTTCAAATACAACATTTATAATCTTACATCAAATATTTTATTTGAAACCTGAATGTTTAAAGAGTTACAAAGACTTTTTATCTTAATAATTAATACCAAATAGATTATATATTACTCGAAAGGAAATAAATAAAGTAGAATGAGCCACAAATTAAGTTCACAATCATAGATATTATTTGATCGAAAGATTTTATTTGAAACCTAAACCTTTAAAGTAAACAGTTACAAAGATTTTTTATCTTAATAATTCTTGTCAAACAGATTGTATATTACTCAAAAGGAAATTACTAAAGTAGAATGAGCCACTGATTAAGTTCAAAATCACATATATTATTTGTTTCAAATAGTAAAGAAAGAGATATTGTGATAACAATATTGTACAAGTCACTAGAAGGTTATGTAAATAACGCATTATGGAGTTATCTAAATAACGCATTATGGATTATGTATATAGTTCCAATTTGAGGACCATAGTCAACAAGTCTGATAGAATTATTATACAAAAATGTTATCCAAAATATCATTTATATTTTCTCAATTTAAATAGAATTTATATAAAAAAGGAAAAATTATGGCTACATCACATGCATCCAAAGTGAATATAATTGATGTAGATTTTTTTAAAATAAATGATAGTCCAAAGTTTAAATTTATAAAAAAAAAACATTAAAAAAAAACATTCATAAATATTTGTCTAAAAAATGATACAATCATAAATATTTGTCATTTAAAAGTTGACTAAATCTATTTTTTTCTATTCTTAGAGATCAATATTGTTGAATAAGAACTTTTTGTTTCTATGCAAATAGATCACTATTGATTCAAAGCCCATGATCTAAAAACCTAGAATGCATATGATAAATCTATTTTAAAAAAAAACTAATGTCCAATTCTAATTAAAGGAAGGAAGATGAAATTTAAAAATAGGCTAGAATGCATATGATAAATCTAAATTAAAAAAATAATAATAATGTCCAATTCTAATTAAATGAAGGAAGATGAAATTTTGAAAAAGGGTACAATTCGAGTCATTGTAGTGTCTCAAAATCCAATTAAAGGGAAGATGAAATTTTAAAAAGGGTACAATACTAGTCCCTTGTCAAGACTAATATTGTAGTGAGTCCAAATCCTAGTCCAACAATTCCTTTGTCAAGAATAATTTTTGAAGACTCGTTAAAAAAATGTTTACAATCTTTTATAGCAAATACTTGATCCCAATTAATAACAAAGTAGGTTAAATGAATTATTGACATGCATCAATAGTAATACAAATAAACAAAAAAAAAATACTACATCTAAAAATGTGACCATCTCCCTTCTATATATAACAATTTAACAAAATAAGACACCACACAACAAAATCAATAAACTGACCTCACCATTTCCCTTCTAGCTAAAATGTTTATATAAAGAAAAAAGCTTACTTGTATATAGTTATAAGATATCATAGATTTTATAAGTTAACAACATATATATTTTATTTTGTTATCCCAGTTCTCCAAAATCTTGAGAATTATATTTTTCATATTTTAATAAAATAAAATATTATTAAACTATGGCAATAACATAGAAACTACAGTAGATTTTTTTTTGAAGTTCAAGTGTTCCTTACGAGCAAGAGAGATTAATAGCAATATCACACTTCCTAACCACACAAATCATGCTCACAGTAAATCAAAGGGGAACATTCAACATGGTAAACACATTGATCATCTCATGGAGTGGAGGAGGGATGAACCACATCATAGAGATCACCTTGATAGAAATATTATAGTAGCCTTAAAATAAAATACTCCAGAGTTGCTAAATCTATACACACTATTTACAAGGCCAGATATGTTACTAAATTTAACTATATCATGTGGTGAGAAGTTTTGATGTTCTTGCATAGGTGGAGGATCCATCTACATAAATGATAAATGATGATGTAGGAATGGAAACTAGTATGAGTTAGGCAAGAAAGGATACAAAGGAAACATACGGTAAGTGCATAAAAGAAATCATATAAGAAATAACAGAAAGATATGAAGAATGTGAAAAGCTTCATACCTTACTAATGTGCACAAAATGCCCTAGTTTTTTAAGGGCACAATCTCCATAACCTCTTGCAACACGGGAAGAAATGTGTTTGTAGAAATATATATATTATCATATTCAACCACTAACTTCTGTGATCTCCCAAACAATGAGCTTTGAAGAAATCTCTTTTACCACTTCTATTTTCTTTTATTATGCCCTGCCTCTGAAATCAAATTGCATCGAGACCATGAACGTTACACATGGCTAGGGGCAGGGGCCCTAGTTCAATTGGCTAAATCTTCCCTGTTGCAGGGGGTTGGTCACGGGTTCTAGTCTCCGCAGTCCCCATGGTACCAGTGACTGTGTTGCACCAGCACTACTGGTCACATTAAAAAGTTACACATGGCTAACCCACATGCAACCACGCCGAGTGTTGATTCCATTTGTAAAGGTGGGAGCCTCAAAACTCCTGTCAAATTGATAAGCCCAAAATTTTGGTAATCTATCTGGAGGAACATGCCAGCTTTAAAGATCACCTGCGAGAATGGGAACCCCAAATATCCCAATACAGTCACTTTGATTTTTACCCCTTCTCTCACATGAAAATATATGAGAGCATTGATTTGGCCAGAAGAAATGTGCCAGCATATCAAAAGTATTCCAAAATTTTTGGAAGTAACTTCTAAATCTCATTCTAGAATTGCAGTCCCTAGAACAAGTCATGTAGCTTATTTATGTTTCTCTATTTCCCATAAAATTCCTACAAGAAGTTATGATAGTGTCTCTAGAATGGCACTCTATCAAACAGTTCGAATGTCATGCTTAGGCTTCTTTGCTTGCTCCTGTACGTGCCTTTTGAGTCAGTTGTGATGACTGCGACTAAGAAAAATAGAGAAATTCTATTAGAAGATGTAAAATTATAAATTATAAAGAAAATGCACATTCATGCTAAGACTTCCTGATGAGTTCAAAAAAAAAAATGGTTTAAGTACAATTTTTCTAGTGAAAAATCTATAATGGAAATAACCGTTGGGTTTCACCAATATATTCACACATTCTTTGGCTTCACTTCTAAACAAGTTCTTTGGCTTCACTTCAAAAATAAAATATTTAGATTCTTAGACTTTGTGTACAACCAAGTTAATGAGAAGCTTATTTATCTTTCATTTTTCGATTATAAAACATATATGCATGAATTGTTTCTAAAACAAGTTGTCTATTTTTTTAATGAATAGTCCCTTCCTTATATTAAAAAATAATATAATAAAGTTAAATATTTACAAAAAAAGGGGTCAGGGATATAGGGTCACCCCGTAAGTTCATACAGCCACTAGCCAGAAATAAGCTATTCATCAAAAAACTGTAGAAAATATTAGAAAACAAAGAAATCCTCAAGCTGCCAGCCCAGTGCTAGGTGAAGAAGGAGGATCCTTATCATCAGAGCCCCACCCAAAAGTGGGGAGAGAAATGGATCAGAGGGAGCCCAACCATCATCTATAGAAAAATCATTCTCTTCTTCTTTCTCTCCCTCAGGCCTGGGAGGAGAAATGGTTAAAGCTAGCCGAGGAAACACCCACTTGGGGTCTAGGTGAGTAGAAGGCCAACCAGTAGCAGAAGCAATAGGAGGAGCCATTGGGGACCACCCCAAACTAGACCTTCGAGGAGGCAACGCCGAGTAGTGACAATCACCTCCCAAAACATGTCAATGACCAAAAGCACCACTATTGGGAGAGCGATGCTATTAAGAGGAGGCATACAAGAGTGGCGAGTGGAACTGCTACATCCTCAATGATGACTGCAAGGAGGAGTATGGTCATCGAAGGCCAAATCTAGTAGAAACTAAGCAACCATAAAGGGGGGCATTTCCCCAATGAGCCAAAAGCTCCTATAAGTGCACCACCACTAGAGCCACTTTATCCATCTGTACTTGAATCTGCAACATGACACTGTTATAAATACATGCTTTAGAGTACATAGCCACATTAATGGAAACTATGTTGTGAGCATAAATGACTGCATTGCAATCTTTTCAAATAGTAAATAAGATCTCCAATTTGAAAGCATACCATATCTGGGTGTATTTGAAGAGAATCAAGGTATTATCACCCAGAAGAACCATATGCCAAGAAAAAGCTTCTGGGCAAATGGGGGGAATGAGATCATGGATCCATTGCCAGTAACACTGAGCCCATCTGTAGAACCAAAAAATGTGCAAAAAGACTCTGGTTGACCACAAAAAAGGCAACAGGGTTTAGTAACTCCCAGATGCTGTAGCCGAGAGCCTAAAGGCAAGCCCTAGAAAAGAATACACCAAGAAAAGTGTGCAATTTTGGGTTCAATAATGGCGTCCCACACAATGGAAAATCTATAACTCTAAGTGTGATGTGAAGATTGCAAATGCCAACATTGGTTGAGAACATCAACCATGGATAGGTGAGGAAATAGCCATCAGTAACCCAACCTAGGTTTATATCTGGTTACCAGGGTATCTAGATACCACTTCCAATCTTTCCACTAAGGGTGAGAAGACTGAATGCCCACTTTGTGTAACAAATGTGAAGGCACCATAAAAACTAGAAGATCAAAAGTCTGTCAATCTATATGAGTGAGCTAGAATTGCACTCACATGTCTTCCCATGATCACAAGCTCATAGTAACTCTAGAGAAAAGATATTTAGGGGTCCTTATGCCACGTTTAAAAAAATAAAGAGCACTAGCTTGTGCACCTTAGCAAGGGAAACACCAAGTATAGCAAATAAAGGTGACCACCAGAGATTATGTTGGTTCAAGGAAAGCCCATCTCTGAAACCATTGCCAACCTAGCAAAACTAGCATTTAATTGCTTCCTAGGCTTTCTGAATACTCTTGTCAACAAAAGTACCCTAAATTTGAATAGGTTCAAGAGTAATCAAAAGGGTTTGAAACCCAATCCCCTTCCAAACTATCCGGTGAATCGGAAAGCCCGAAGAAATACAATTCCTTAACAAAATCTTCTAGGCTTCATTGTTGGAAAGAGCTCAAATCACCCATTTGGCACATAAAGCAGTACCTTGCTTCTAGGTGGATAGCAAGCCAAGGCCACTAGACTCCTTGGCAAGATAGGAGAAATCCCAAGCAACTCTATGAAAGCCCTAGTGAGAAGTGTCTGATGCCCAAAGGAAGTCACGTAAAAGGCATTCAAGTTTAAGGTACGAGGCCTTTGATAGAGCCCAACAGGAAGAATAATAAACATGGGTGACTGCTAGCACTTTGTAACAAATCCAGAATTTTCCTACAAGTGAGAGAGGTTTGGTGATCTAATACTCTAGCTTCTTCTCTATTATGGCAAGAACCGCATTCTAGAGCTCAACAACTGGGGCTTGGAATGCAAAGGGGACACCCAGAAAAATGAAAAACTTCTCATGTTGGACACATTTCCATTGGTATTGCTCAAGCCAAGCAAGATGAGGAAGGTAAGACTGTCTGTAACAAAGGGTTTTGTGCCACTAAATGGTAGGACCTAAAGCAAGACAAAATGTGTCAAGACATTGCAAAGAGGAAGCAACATTCTCTTCATCCTCAATGAGAGTGAGGAAATAGTCATTTGCAAAATTACCATTCACAAGTTGGTCAGGGAAATCTGGAAAGGAAATACCTTAGACCCTTCTTTGGGAGATGGCATTAGCGAGAAAATATCCAAAACCTTCTATTGCCAAGACATATAATGAGGGAACTAGTGGGCAGCCTTGGTGAATTGAATGTTAAAGCCGAAATGCTTGAGACTGACAACCATTAATGGAGATACAAGTAGAGGCATCTCCAAAAAGCATTTGGACTGACTGTAGAAATGTAGGGCCAAACCCAAGGGCCTAAAGCATGGCCAGAATGAAAGGCCACTTAATCCTATCATAACCTTTAGCAAAATCAATTTTGAGAAAGATGGCCTATTTTTGGAATGATGAGCCCATTCCATCCCATCCCACACAATAATTATATTATCCAAGATATGAGAAGACTTGATAAAACCTATTTGTTCAGGGTGAATGATCTGAGGAAGAAAATGATAGAATTTGAGTGAGAGCCCCTTGGCAATGATCTTATAGGAAACATTCAACAATGTGTTGGGCCTCCAATTATAGATGTCTTCAGGATCACATACCTTATGTATAAACTTAATATTCCCTTTCTTAATAAGATTACCTAGAGAATGGGAATTGTATGCCTCAATATAAACCTTATGCACGTCTGGACCAATCTCATCCCAAAATGCTCTATAAAATTCACAATGAAAGTCATCACAACTAGGAGCTTTATCATCCACCATGGAGAAGATAGCTTCCTTGAGGTCCTCCAAGTGAGTTGCTACTCATAGAATGCATATTGTTCTAGAGAAAGCTTTTTTAGGCATGACAGCCAAACAAGCCTACAAGGTTTCAGACCTAGTTACCGAGGGACCGTGAGCTATGAAAACATTTTCATAGTGGCGAACAAAGGCTTGAAGAATATAAGGAAGCTCATACAGGGTATGCTGACCCTCCCAAATGCACTTGATCTCTACCATAGAGTGGCATGCTCTCAATGCATTAAAAAATTCCTAGGAAGCTTGATCACTAACGTCCACCTAATGAAGATGGGCTTTGAGTTGAGCTTCCTGGGTAGCATAGTTCTCTGCAACTTATTTCTAATGGAAAAGGTTGGCAAGCTGAACCTGGAGATCTGTATCAAAGGGATTCATGGCAAAAGCTTCAATGGCTATACAGAGATCTTTTATAATGACCTCATAGGATCTCTTACAGTACATAGAGAATTGCCTCCCATAAATGTGAAGAAACCTCACAGTACTCTCATCCATACTCATACTCACATCATCCATAAATGTTCTCTTATCCATACTCATACTCACACTCAGTCCATTGACTACCTCTTCCATGGTGGTCTCCAACTTTTACATCTGAACTGGGCTGTCCTTCACCGAGAGCCATGTATATTTGTCAGTGCCAAACAATAGATATAAGACTAGAGGATCACCTACGCTGAATTGTAGTGCGGTGGCCATATTGTCAAAAGACATTATCTTCTTGATCTCCATGCTCACCTCCACAACTTCCATGTTGGGAATCAATTGAACAGAACACCATGGTAATATTGCACTCCCAATTGAAGTTACGTCTCCTACATTATGTAATGTTGCCTTAGAACTTTGGGAGACATTTATATTCCTTTCTTTTAGAGAAGAGGTGAAGAATTCAAAAAATCAAAAAAATGGAAAGATCTAAGAGCAGCAAGCAATCAGTGAACAAAATAATAGTAATCCCAAACAGCTGTGGTTCGATATTAATCAATGAACTAGTTGCCACGAACCCTTAAGTTAGGGTTTTACCTAAGAATCCAACAGAGAATGCCTGTCAAAGTAGCAAGAAAAATTCTTTAAAGCAGGAAGAAGAGTCTGGTAGGGAAAATCTTGATGGCCTCATTTTCATGTGCAACTCCAAAATGAAGTTGGATTGTTTTTTATATCGCATCTTTGGTTTGCCTGCAACTGAGGAGAAACTGGTGGAAAAGGTTAAGCCAAGAATGAAGTTGTTTCTATTTAATTATGAGGAGATATTGATGTATGGCATATACATCATTCTACTAGAGGTATGAACTTGGAGCCAGATATTTTTAAACGAGACAACTTTCCTGTTCAGATTCACATTTGCACTCACAAACTATGTCAGCCTTTGAGTGATCATATTTTCAAGAAAGTGGTCGGGGATGACTACTACGCAAAGAACAAATTTAAGCTTCAGCTTAGTTCTCAAATAGTGAAGAAGCTTAGTAGGTTATTTGGAGGCGGAAGGCTTGAAGCTCGAGTCCTAGTTTAATCACCACTAAATAGGGGGGAGGAGTTGATGTGGAGAAAAGAGGTGCGGAGGGAAGAAAAGGGGAGAGGAATAAATGAGGAGAAAGAAAATTGGGAAGAAATGAGGAGATTTCTTAATACTCTAAATGAGCATCTAATAGAGAGGGATGGACAATGCCACACAAGCATAGGGCAATCTATTCCTTGATTTTCTTGGTAAGATTTATATTTTACAATTTTAGCATCACAGGTCTGCATAGAAACAGTTGTTAGGTGTCTACTACCATCGACTTATAAGTTGGTGCCCACTGTTGTAGATTTATTTCCTTTTAAAGTGGGTTCTCAAGGTTGTGTTAACTACATAATTTTTTTTGTCTCGAATTCTGTAAAATTAAGATAGTTAATTTTTAAGCATTAGTTAACAAAATTCTCTAAAGTTAAAGATAGTTAACTTTTACGATTAGTTAATTTTCGAACATTGGTTTTGTTAATTCTCAATGCTGGTGTTTCATTTGTTCTTGAATAAAGTTACATTGGCGAGATAGAATATTTCAATTTTATTTCACTCTAAAAGGTTTCATTCATGGAATATAATACATTTTACTAAATATAGGTCCCTTCTTTACTAGCAAAATGGTTCAACGATAGGGACCATGTTCTTTGTGTTTAGTACTATTAGATAATATTCTTAGTACAATTGATAAATATTATTTAGATCAATAGTTATTCTATTTATATGTAGTTTATGTTTTTCTTCCTTTATATGATAATTTAGTATAATAATCTCTAGAGATCTTTTAGTGAAAAAAGATAGTGTTTCTAAGTGAGGATTATAATGTAAAAAATAAATCACAACTCAACTCAAAAAAAGATTGCTCGGCACTAACTATTGTCGAGTGCCAGTTTTGATCGGCACCAATAGTTGTCGAGTGAGCTTGACACAAGAAGTGAGCTTGGCACTTGAAGGGTAACTCGGCACAAATCGTTACCAAGTGAGCTCAATAGTGTAGATGCCGAGTGAGCTCAACAATAACTACAGAGAGAAAACTCAAACAAAGACAAGATTGAGTGCAAACTTATAATGTGAATATTTTCACCATTAAAACCAAAGAGCCAAAGCTCTAAGCTTTTAAGAATAAACTTCTCAAATGAAAAACTAGAGGAAGATCAATGGATTCAAGTATGCTTGCTTGCTTGCTATTCAACTTTGATTTGAAATCATTACAAAATCTGGGAGCATTCGGCTTCAAGCACTAATGGCTGCCTACAACAATGCCTGGAGTAATCACTACTTTACAAGATGAATTCAACAAACAACTAATTTATAGAATGACTAGAGAAGAAACACGTGCCACTGCAGGCACAAAATGAACTTCTTTCTATCTTTTGCATGACTAGATCTGCAGATCACTTTCTTTCTTCTTTCTTCTCTACTCTTCTCTACAATTTATTTCTTCAACTTTGGTCGAATGAATATAGATCATTCCTTTTTTCTTCTGGCAAAAATATTTTCCCCCTCATTTCCAAATTTGAAATCTCACCTACCTCATTCAATTTTTTTATCATTCTGCAATCCTTTAGGTGGTAGGTGGGTGTTCGGCTTCTAAGGAAAATGATTATATGAAATTAATATTTCAACACTCTCCCTTTATCTTGAGCCAAACAAACAAGGATCACTACTAATCCAAATCAACTACACCAAGACACGCTCTTAGGTGTACAAAAGTGCCAATGCCTAATGGTTTTGTGAAAATGTCTACTAGCTACTACTCAGACTTGCAAAATTTTATTTTGATATCCCCATTCTCCACCATCTCTTTAATGAAGTGATATCTAATCTCTAAGTGTTTGCTTCTACCATGGAAGATTGGATTCTTGGACAGTGCAATTGATGAGATGTTGTCACAATAAATTGTGGTTCCATACTCTTGCCTCTCATTCAAATCTGTCAAGATCCTCTTTAATAAAATAGCTTGACATGCTACTACATTTTCTATTATGTATTCACCCTCTGCTATAGGCTGAGCAATAATAGGTTTCTTCTTGGATGCCCATGAAATTGCACTTAATCCCATATGAAACATGTATCCGAAAGTGCTCTTCCTATCATCTAGACTTCCAGCCCAATACCTATCTGTATAACCCACCAACTTGAAATCATTTGCTGCAGCATACAAAATTCCAAATCCCTTGCTACCATTCACATACCTTAGGATCCTCTTTCCTACATACCAATTGGAATCCTTTGGTGTTTCCATAAATTTGGAAACCAAACTTACTACATGCATTATGTCTGGCCTTTCTGCAATCAAATACATCAAACTTCCAACCATGATTTTGTATAGTGTTGGATTCACACTTTTGTTACAATCTTTCTTGTTCAACTTCAAACTTATTGCTATTGGTGTTGGGGTTGCCTTACTATTCTGCATTTTGAATCTCTTCAAGATCTACCTTGCATATATTTTTTGAGATATGAAGATGCCATCAAGCATTTGTTTTACTTCTATGCCTAGAAAATATCTCAAGAGACCTAGGTCTATCATTTCAAATTCATTTTTCATAGCTTCTTTGAACTCACCAATTAGGAAATTATCATTTTTGGTAAAAATTAAATCATCAACATACAAGAAAACAATTAGCACATTACCATTTGATGTCTTGATGTAAAGAGTGGGCTCACCATCACTTTTGTTAAAGCCATTGGTCATCAAATATGAGTCAATCCTGTTGTACCATGTCCATGGAGTTTGTTTGAGCCCATATAGAGCTCTCTTCATTCTATAAACTGTGTTCTCTTCACCTGTAACTTCATAACTAGGTGGCTGCTCCACATAAACTTCTTCCTTCAATACACCATTTAGGAAGGTGGACTTCACATCCATTTGATATACCTTCCACTTGTGTTGGGCTATAATTCCTATGATAGCAAGCATGGTTTCCATTCTTGCAACTGGGGCATATGTCTCATCATAATCTCTATCATACTGCTACTTATACCCCTTGACCACTAAACATGCCTTATGCCTATCTATTTTTCCTTCAGCATTGCACTTGGTCTTGTAAACCCATTTTACTTTAATTACTTTTTTCTTGGGAGGCAATGTAGTTAACTCCCATATATCATTCCTTTTAATAGCATCTATCTCCTCATTCATGGCATTACACCATTTCTCCTCATTCACAACTTCTCCAAAATAAATTTGATCACTATGAGAAAATAATAAAAAATTTACACTCTCATCATAATCTTCCACATACCTTTCATCTTGGTATATCTCCCTTAGACTTTTAGTCTTTCTTGGAAATAGGGAGGCAAGAGTGGGATCTAAATTTTTAGTATTGCTACTGCTATTGTTTTACATACTAGCTCAGGGCTATCTTGAAGTGCTTGGAGCTGATGCTTGACATGTTAAGGGTTGCTTGCCTTTTTGCCTTTGTCTGCAATCTATGTTTACTACTCCATCATCTTGATGATCATCAATGTCATCTTCTTCCTCTTCAATAGTACTCACTTTACTTAATGTGTTTGAGGATACATCTACCAAGCCATCCCATGACTAATTTTCAAAAAATTCCACATCTCTTGAAATGATGATCTTCTTGTCAATTCAATCATATAACATATAGGTCTTTGATTTTGAGCTATACCCTATGAAGATGCACTTCACACCTTTGCCATCCAGCTTTTTTCTTTGTTCCTTAAGCACATGTGCATATGCTACACATCCAAACACTCTTAAGTGCTCAACTGTCCATCTGCCCCTTGACCAAGCCTCAAGAGGAATCTTATCATGAACTGATTTTGTAGGACACCTATTAATCAAGTATATTTTTGTTGCTATAGCCTCTCCCCAATATTCAGTTGGGAGCCATTTTTCTTTCATCATGCTTCTTTCCATTTCAACAATGGTCCTATTTTTCCTCTTAGCTACTCCATTTTGCCGCAGAGTATAACTGGCTGCCAACTCTTTCTTGATGTCATTCTTCCTACAAAAATTTACAAACATATTGAAGGTATACTCCCCTCTATCTGATCTAAGGACCTTAATATAGTGTCCACATTCTTTTTTGGCTAGGGCTTTAAATTCAACAAACTTGTCAAATGCTTTAGATTTATTTTTCAAAAAATACACCCATGTCCTACAATTGAAATCATCTATGAATGTCATAAAATAAGTGCTGCCCCCAATAGAAGTAGTTTGCATAGGGCCTACCAAATTAGAATGCACCAATTCTAATGGTGCCCCAGCCCTTCTAGAATTTTTAGAATTAAAGGGAAGCTTATGTTGCTTACCCAATATGTAAGCCTCACACTTGTCATATGAATTTACAGTGCTTGGAAAACCTTCTACCATTCTCTTCTTGGACAACAAATTTAAACCAGCAAAGCCAAGATGTCCATACCTGAGATGCCAAAGCTTGGAGGGGTCTTCAATCATACTCTAAGAACTGAGTTCTGGTGTAATATTGTACATGCAGGCTTGGGAGTTGCAATATTGACTTGAGAAGAGAAACATGTCTCTATCCTCAACGGGAACATCCATTTCTTTGTCATTTGGACTACTACAAGTAATCTATTACTCCCATCCTTCTCATGAATGACACACTTGTCATTTTCCATCAGCACTTTATATCCATTTTAAATGAGTTGTCCAACACTAATCAAGTTGTGCTTCATACCAGGGGCAAAATACACATTTTGTATTTCCTTCTTCTCACCTTTCTTGGTGCAGACCATAATAGATCTTTTGTCCACTATGGGAATACTTCCATTATTTCCTCTACTCATGTGGTTGCTACAGCCACTGTCTAGGTACCATACCTCAGCGCTTCCTTCTTCACCAATGTTACACATGATGAAGGCAGTGGGATTGATTGCATTTCCCATATTCACATCAGCCACATTAGCATTTTTCTTTGACTAATCACCCTAGTTTTTCCTACATTCACTTGCATAATGCCCATACTTATGATAGTAGTAGCATTCAACATTACTCTTATTAGAGTTGTAGTTCTTCTTACCTCCTCTAGAGTTGTTTTGAGAGGTGTTTACTCCCTCTTGGTTGCTTCCTCTTCTTATGATTTCTGCACCAACATTCCTTTGACAATTCCTTCCATGAGCTCTACTTCTTGAGCCTCTACCGGAGCCATTTCTACCTCTCCCCTTACCTCTTGAACTATCTTGAGCTTTGAAAGACTACTCTTGAGAAGTTGTAGTTAACCTGTTAATCTGGTGCTCATGGGTTTGAAGAGTTCCTATTAACTCATCCATGGTCAATGTGGTGAGGCCTTTTTCTTCCTCTATGGTCATGACAAGATTGTTACATTTATGAGGTAAACTCCTCAATATTTTCTCTACAATTCTCTGCTCATCATATTCTTCTCCATTTGATTTGAGCTAGTTTATCAAAGTGGAGATTCATGAGTTGAACTCTGCATTAGGTTCATTTTCCCTCATCTGAAGGTTCTCAAACTCTCTTTTGATCATTTGTAGCTTTACTACTCTAACCTTATTAGTTTCCTTGAAGTTTGTCTCAAGGATATCCCATGCTTCCTTAGCATATAATTTATTGCTGCAATTTTGGGGAAGACTGCCTCTATCATTGCTGCCTCAATTAGACTTAATGCCTTAACATCCTTTCTCCTTGACTCTTTCAACTAGGTCTTTTGTAGATTTGTGAGAGAAACATACTAAGTTGGTTCTATCACATCATTGAACCCATTAATCACAAACTCTCATAAATCATTTGCAACCATTATAGTTTTCATCTTCTTTGCCCATGTATCATAATTTTGTCCATTGAAGGACGATGGCTACTGCCATATCTTTCCTGTGTCTCCTACCATGTCAAATATCCCAGAAAAAAATGCCCTAACTCACTATGAATGTGGAGTCTCAAAGCTTTGATACCATGTAAAAAATAAATCACAACTCAACTCAAAAAAAAATTGCTTGGCACTAACTATTGTCGAGTGCCAGTTTTGCTTGGCACCAATAGTTGTCAAGTGATAGGAGAAGGTGTCAAGTGAGCTTGGCACATGAAGGAGCTGAGTGAGCTCAGCACTTGAAGGGAAGCTCAGCACAAATGGATGCCGAGGGAGCTTGGTAGTGTGGATGCTAGGTGAGCTCAGCAATAACTACAGAGAGAAAACTCAAACAAAGACAATACCGAGTGCAGACTTATAACATGAATATTTTCACCATTAAAACCTCACATCTCCATGTGCAAATTTAACCTTGTCTTCCAATGGACTAGAGTTTACCTCTCATACAATCACCCACCTATGTAAAACCTAGAATCTTCTTCTAGTTGTATAGTTGCTAAGAGTCTCTATAAATTAGAGACATAACCATAGGTGATGTAATTGCAATCAAGAGATTATGAATGAATCAAATTAATCTTGTATTCTCTATTCTATTTATGTTATGGTTTCTTTTTGATATATTTAAGTGTGCTATTATTTAATTTATTAACATTAATGTTTGCGAATAGATTGAAATGTCAAAAAATTT
The DNA here is from genome assembly GCA_028749045.1 of Cupressus sempervirens. Taxonomy (NCBI): domain Eukaryota; kingdom Viridiplantae; phylum Streptophyta; class Pinopsida; order Cupressales; family Cupressaceae; genus Cupressus; species Cupressus sempervirens. The sequence goes on from CM053791.1 coordinate 575,399,695, forward strand.
TGTTAGGCATGCATCATCTTGAGTCTTGTTGTGGCCTCACAATGCATGTCCCATTTTGAGTCACAAAATGCGGACCCACTAGTTTCAAAATTCCCTATGAGGCATCTAGTCTAGAGCCTTAGCCATTTTGGATCCTTCTCAGGGTCTAGGTCAAACCCTGGTGATATGATTGAAGAAATTGGTTGAAACACGATATTTGATGAGAATCAAGTACCTATAATATCAATGTTCAATTTTTGGAAAAGCTTGGAAAAACTCAAAAAAGTTGTATGCAAACCAAAAGCCATCATATTATTCAAAAATGTAAGAATATATACAATGATGGAACATCAAATGTCACCATAGCCATGAATTTGAAAAGTATATGTGGCTATAATAGAAACAACACTATTTAACTAAAACTATTCAAAACTAGGTGTTCATTTACCCCAACTAGTCGGGGTATAACTATTGACATAGAGCTCGGGATTCAAAATGGTTTACATTATTGGAGAGAAGAACTAAACATCTAATTTTAGTCCCTAAAATAGTGAACCTTTGGCTTCCCAATTTTAGGGACTAATCAAAATTTATACTTGAAATTTTGAGTAGAAGACCTCTAAAAAAGCTAATTAAAAAGGCCTAGAAAAGCTTTTTTTTTTAAATATGAAAAAGTTTCAAATATTTGATCATTCTAGATAATATGGATCACCTAGTATTTCACTAGGAAGGATGAAGTAGTCAAAGAGAACAAAAATCAAGGAATGGACTTCATAGTTCATGAAGATGTGCATAACACAAAGGTGTGCAAGTGCACATAATGAAGGTGTGGCACATAATGTGCAAGTGCACAAATTATCATAGTATCTTCATTATCAGCAACAATAGTGATCTCGCCTAAGCTAGTAACCTTCACCTTCAAAGGGGTCACACATAAGTTTTGATTCATGAATTTACACTAAAGATCAAAGAGATAAAGGTTAGAAACATGAACTAAAACAAGTTCCTCATCTTATGAAACTATTAATGACAAGAGTCAACACATGTACTTTAGGTGTTCATATGGAAGAAGTGGAAGAAGTTCAAGTCTATAAGAATGTTGGACTATAAAGAGGGTATAAGCCATCAAAAAGAGTAAAATAAGTACATAAGAGTTCTTCCATAGCTCTTCTAAGAAAAACTCTAAAAAAAAATTCAAAATAGAGAAATTTAATTTTTTGGTGAATTGAGCACCTTGCACAATTCCCTAAAGGTGTGCAAATGTGCAGGTGCATAACTTGAAGATTTGGTGAATGAATTGTTTCTTAAGGTGTGCAAGTCCACATGTCTAAAACATCTATTACCCCCCACCCCCCAAAGGTTCTAAACACTACAATGATTTCCTTGTCTTCTATAGCAACTAAGATCATAATCAAACCCATGATTTTCAAGTTCTAGGGAATTCCCAAGAAGTGAGACTTCATGATTTCCACAAGGAAGTGAGGGTAAAACATGGATATTTAGACTTATTAGCTCCTTAATAGATCACCTCTACTATCCAAAAGTTCAAAGTAAAACATCCACACATCATTTTGGTTGAAGGTCAACAAGACCCAGATGATGGAAATTAGAAAATTGTGAAGTTAGAAAAAATTCAAACTTTGAAAAATTGTGATGCTAGAAAAAATTCTAAATCTTGAAAAATGTCAACTTAGAAAAAATTTCACTTTAGAAAATTGACACTTAGAAGAATTTTTGGACTTTTTAGTCTTCTCACAAAGGTGGGTAGGTGCGCATGTCTGCTTTTCTCAGAGGTGCGCCAATAGTTTTTGAAGAAGAAGTAGTGACCCAAAAATTAACTATCAATTGCTATTTTAGAGCATTCCATGCACTGAAAGAACATTTTGATAGTAGCTAAACTCCTAGAAATGCGTTGAGAAGGCCGATCTTCAATTTTTAGAGCTCCTAAAGACTCCTAGATCATCTCATGGCCTCTATCTTCTTATCTTTCTATTATTTTATTATTTTAGGGTAAAAGTACAAATCTGTGTCACCATTTGTGATATCAAAACCTGTTTTGGTCAAATTTCATTTCTCTATCAAAACTCAATTTTATTCAAAAACTAAAAATACCCTTTTATAGATCTTAGATTCAATATCATCATTATATAAAATTTTAAGTGTTTTGATTAGTTATAATATGTTAGAATTTCAAAATATTATAAGTCGATATTTCAACATTTCAGAAGATGCTCACTTAAAAAAAGGAAAAAAATAGTAAATCATACCAAAAAAATAAAACAATTATATTTATCTCTAGAGGAGACAGTCCTCTTCATGAATATGTAATTTTTTCTGAAGAAGGTGTAGATTTGATTGGGAAGTTTTGACAGGAGGAAAAACTGTTGGCTTCTGAGAAGGTCGAGCTTGAGTACTTATAACAAAAAAAATATAGATCAAAAATAATTATTTCTTTTTTTTGTGCACTAGATATACATGTCATCTATAAGATATTTTCAAATCAAAACAAAAAAAGATGATTTGCATTTTTTTTTTTGACGGGAACTACACCCTATATTTTTTATAGTTAAAAAAGGGACTTCAAAATAAAATAAATGAATAAATTCTTGCTCAAATTTTTTTTTAAAAATTATAGGCATAAATTTCATCCAATTCTACACATTTCATCAGTTTACATCATTTTCAAATTCTAAACACAAATATCATTTTTTTTGTCATTAATGTTGAACTGTCGCATTCTGATATCACATTTCTTCATAAAATGTGACACAGGTTTGTGCTTTTACCCTTTAAGTCATGTAACAACTCATGCACCCATTAATTGATATAAATAAGGGTGGAGACCTACTTAGCACCATTTAGAGAATTAGTTGGTATAGAATTAGATTTGTTTTATTTGTTTTTAGTATGTGTTTGCATTTTAATAGCTCTCACTCTCAACACAAAAAGAGAAGATGATTTCTTACAAATACATGGATGTAATATGTACTCCAAGTTGTTATTTTGATGCAATAATATATGTTATTCTTGTTGTACTGTGTTATTTTTTTGAGTGCATGTTCATGAATTATAATGGAGCCAATAGTTTTATTGTGTTGTTATGATTGCATGATATTTTAGTTTTGGTGTTTTCCTCATGTTAATAAATTTCACTGACATAATGAATTGGAGAAAGGATCCCCCATTGTTCTTACATAACTTCTTGTCTTGAATGAGCGCATTTTTCATGACTTTGCAATTTGATGAGAAGTAAACCATCTTTCAGTTATTATTGAGTTCCCATTGATGATTGCACTAGTGGAATTGAGGAAGTCCTACTTCTATTTTCATTGGTTTACTACCCAATCTTTTCAATGATCTAACTCATATATGTGTTGTTACCATGGTTTATGTCCATTGGGAATTTCTCTTTCAAGTTATTTTCTTTAATCTCTTGGTCCCTTCTTTTTTAACACTTGGTTAAAATAGAAATTCACATAGTCCCATCGATAAATTGCATTCATCATATAAACCATATATATATATATATATATATATATATATATATATATATATATATATATATATATATATATATATATATATATATATATATATATATATATATATATATATATATATATATATCTTTTGTGATTACTTTACAAAAAAAAAAATCAAACATCTTATCTAAAATTGTTCGAACTAACAATGGTCTCCTCATAATCATATACATTTATCTTCAATTGAGCAGATTCTAGTAGGTCACATGATCACCCAAAACCTTATAGTTGATCCTAGATTAGTTTTTCAAGAGAAAAGTTTGAAAGAAAAAATGTCATTAAGCATTGTGCAAAATGACAACTCAACAAGTCTTCAAGATAACAATTAAGTAGTGGCATAGCTAGACATTAATCCTTGGAACCAATCAATTGTAATTTAGTGATTTATTATCCTCAATATAATAAAGAGCAGAATCTAATCTCATAGTAAAAATCTTTGGATAAGATCAAATTTACAAATACTTGTTCATAGATTGGATTGTTTCTTAAGAGAAATGAAACAATTTTTAAAGTTATCTCTATTTCTAGGTTTAATGCAATGATAGTTACAATTATATAAGAACTCTCCCCCTAAGAAGTAGAGCTAGTGATTGTTTCTGTGATATTTACAAATTATTGGCATAGCAACTATATTCCTAATAAGACCCCCTCCAATACTAACATGTAGTTTTGATGTGATGGAAAACTCTACACAAACATGCAAGGACTTTCCCTAACTCTAACTCGGATGTTAATAATCTTGATAATCTATTATAATTTCCTTTTGGAAAAAGAGTCGTCTATCTTCATGATTGCATTCAATGCTTGGATTCAAAATAAGTGTCACTACATTTTTCTATTACAATGATTCTTGGTAAAACTTACAACTTCTTTTGGATAAATGCTTCTACTGAGATCCATTGGTTATTTCAGTGTTCAAGATGTAAATGTCATCCTCAAAATGGCACAATTTTGACTCCTAGAATAGTGCAATGGCGATTAACTCCTTTCATATTGTTATCTTTGTAAATTTGTTTGCCCCTTGCTCTATTATTATGAACAATAGTTTTGATGTTGAGAACTTGATCTATGGCTTATTTTACTTGAGCGCTCTCTTTCTTAGTAGTATATTATTATTCAGAAAAATTATTAAGATAAAAAGATCTTTGCTAATAAATTAAATCTATTGATCATGATGTTTATTTAAATAGTCAGAGAAAGACCTAGCCACTTCTGTATTTCTTGTCCTCCATGTTGTAGAAAGAGTGATTTTTGATAAATTGTATAGTTTAGTATTTTTTTTTCAATTATGAATAAGTAAAAGCTTAGTACTTTAAAAATATGAAGAATAAAATCATTTTAAAAAACTTTATAGTTTCTTGGAAGATCTAGAGAAATTAGGGTTTAACTTTTCTAGAGGCATAGAAAAATCAGGGTCTTAATAAAAATTTGTAGATATCTTTAATTTATTTGATTTTATGATATCTTAGGAATTATGCCCCAATGAAGTGTGTGGGGTTATGTCCACGAATTCTCCAAGTCCACCAATGTTGTCATGAAATTTTTGTTTGATATCATTGATGAGAATTTAACATTAAAAAAACAAACATTTTCATTGACACCTTTATTTCTCTAATCTAAAAAATTTATTTCGGAAGGTTCGCCAGTATTATTTATGCTTTGAAGAGGCGTTAAAGAATAAAGTATGGCTCTCTCATCTATATCTTTGTTGAGGTAAAATTACTGTGTGTCGTTACTCTTATTAATCTGAAAGTATTGTCTTAGAGTTCTTAGGAGAATCACAAATTGAAATATAATTTATCAGAAGCCTTCTATGGGGTTTATATTATCGATGATTTCAAGCTAGTTTATCTGCTACGTTGATTGACGCTAGCTAGGAGGGAGATTTTATAGCTAATGTATTTACTAGTTGCTAGCATGGAGAGGATGTTTTTGTGACAACTTCATGCAAAATGTGATAGAATTACTGGCCTAATAAGCCTTTGAGGAATACTCAGAATCATGATAATTAATACTTAGAAACAAGCATGTTGCATAGCTAGGCATCGGTCTTTGCAATTCAGTGAGTTATTATTCTCATATTACAGATTTATAAATGCTTCTGAGTAGGGCGATGAAGTCTTATTTAAGCTTTGTAAAATATTGATATTTGTAATAATATTTTTTGTTTTATTGTTTTGAGAAAACAATATCTCTATTAGCTAATATATATTCTATATGTAGAATATGCTGACATTTGAATTTTTCCTTCGATGCATGTCGGTGTATTCTACATATTAAAAATTGAATAATTAATTTGATTCTATTTCAAATATAACTTAGTATTAGATTACTATATATTTATTATTATAATAATTAGAAATAAGGTTTAGTGTTAATGTTGGGTCTATCATCTTTAGAGTGGAAATATGCTTAGTGTTAGTATTAAAGTTAGGGATAGGGTTAGGGTTACTTAAATTATGATTATAAAAATTTAGTCAAGTTACAAATAAATTTTTGATCATGATATGTTTATAATTTAAAATTAGTGTTAGATTTATGTTAAGGTTTATTTTTAGGGTTGGAATTATAGTTAGGATCATAATTTATTTTTATGGTTATGATTTTGTTTAGCCTTTAGATCAAACTTAAGGTTATGGTAGGGATTAAGATATGAATTATGATTAGAGTGATTGAACAATTAGGATGGAGAATATTATTAATATGTTTATGATACAATAATAGTTATTATAGGTCAAATACTTAAGATTAGGATTAATGCTAATGTTAGAGTTCAGATTATGGACAAGATTGAGATTTATATTATGTTTAGGATTATGCATATAATTAGAACTTGTGTTCCATAGACATTTAAATTTTAGTTTATTTTTGGTATGTACATTATAAATATTACTACATATATATTTTCCACATCCATTTAATGCTATCTATTTTAGAATTCTATTAATTATCTGTATTATATAAATTTATACAAAAAACAATGGTTAGGTTTAGGATTTATACATGATGGTTAGGATTATGCATAGAATTAAGATTTATTACAAATAAAATTAATTTTTGATTTATTTGTGTTACCACATATTTGTGACTTCCATATAAAGAAATATTTTGATACCAAACATATTAGAAAGTCATGCATATAGACTTATGAAAGTATAGCCTACACATATTTTTAATATAGAGTTATGAAAGTAACTGTACACATCATGTGAAGAACTAAAAAAACTGAATTTCCTTATTTTCTAAAATAAGTTTAAAAAGAATATGGAAGATATTTATAAAACCACAACTAAAATAAATAACTTTTTGGTTGTCAAACTTACTCAAATCAAAGAGAAAAGAGATGTTCCAATATAATTATATTTAATTAATAACCAATAAGTACCAAAGGTCAAAGAAGTAATAACTATATGTAAAGCACTTCATCATAATGATGTAAGTACATGACATATTCTGTAGTGATCAGATTGGTATTACGACTTTTATTTGTGCAATAGTCACGATGAACTTCTTTTATCATTGATGGAAATGCATCTATGCAATGAGATGTCTCACGTACTCTTTTTGCAACATCCACCATTTTTGATATTTCTAGCTCATCAGGATCATCAATTGTTAATGCCGTGTGTTTAAGAATTTTCATGACAACTTTGCAGCACTCTATAACCAATCTTACACATTTGTCAATATTAGATTCAAAAAAGGTATTAGAGTTTACAAAGTCATTTGGGCTTCCAACAATGACTTTTGATTTGTTTTTTGAAGCATCCATTGTTTTAGTTCTTTATTGCAAAAAAACTAAAAGATAGGGAATATTAGAATTTCAAAATTATGAGTGTAAATTATCCATAATTTTGAATAAAGTAAGAGTTAAAATAAATAATGTTTAGTACTAAATGTGCAAGAAATATTAAAAATACTTAGAATAAGAGATTAATTTTTTTACCATGTAAAAATATGAAAATGTAATTTTTACCATTCAAATAACTAACTCAAGTACAAAGTAATGGATTTGAATTACCAAAGTTACATAATATAAATAAATGAACAATAGATTTTATCACCAAACATTTGGATCAAGAGAAAAAATATAATAATATTGTTCATTATTTCAACAAGTACAAACCACCAAAATTTATTGATAATGTCTATTATGTATCAAAAAAATGTGTTGACAAAATACATAATCTATCAAATAACTTTTAAGGTTCCCAATCTACTTTGTTCTTTTCTTCTAGCAACTTGCTTTCCTGCCTTAATTTTTTCATATCTGTCATATGTGAAGGGTGGCATAAATCTTATTCCTTGCAAAGATTTGATGCGTGATATTGCCACAAATGTGAGACAAGTTCTTTAAGTGGGACCTACAACAATAGTAGCTCTTTCTAGTGTTAGCCCTTGTGACTTGTGTATAGTTAAAACCCAAGCTAGTCTCAATGGAATTTTCTTTGTGTTACCCCTATCAATTGTGAGAATCAGAACTCTCTAGGGATGATGATCATCAAAAGGAATTCCAAAGTAACTATCAAAATCCACACATACATATGATGGCAGTAGAGGTGGTCCTCTTCCAGGTCTATATACAATACTTTGAATATATCCTAATGATACATTGACAAGACTAGCTTCAATCTATAGGTTTGAAGCTAGCATCACCCTTTCATCTTTGCTAAGTAATAGTTCCATGTCCAACTCATCACTTCCATCTCCATCCATAGAACTATGATGTTTTAACAACAATGCTTCAAGTAATAGGGTTTGTTAATGATATTAGTATTTTCTTATTATGATTGTACACATTTTCATCTATTGAAAATAAATGAACAACATTTTGAAACTTCTCATTTTTTGTAATACTCATGTTTGAATTACATCTTGATATAAGTATCATCCAATCCTCTAGTGTGGGGTTTGCATCCCTTATATTTGATAGAAGAACAAAAAAATCTTTCTTGCTCATTGCTTTATCCATCCTATCTAAATATATGATTTAAAGTAAGTACAATATGGAATTCTTGCCATAGTAGCTTTGCATGCCCTCTACTTTCATATACCGGTCTATCACCAATTGGAGGCAATTGTGCCAAATATCCAACCAATATCATAGACATCCCTAGAAAAATATTGAAAACATGTTATACAAAATAATATTACTTTGGCTTTAGTATTCTAATAGTAAGGAAAAAAAGTAAATTACTATGTGAATCTCTCACTCTAAGAAATTGTAAGACTAAACATACCTCCAAATGTTTTATGGGTAATTTTTGGGAATGCTTGTTGAAGATGAGAGTCTATGTTTTGGATTATCCTCTCTCCAAGGAAGCTCATTTCATCTATCAGTATGTATTTTACATTAGATAATTCCTCTTGGAAATGTGCAAGTCTTGTTCCTTGTAGCTCAGTGAATTCTTTAATAGGTATTTTCAACTTGGAATGAATCATTGATGGACCAATGCTGAATGTTGCAACACCTATCAATGAAAGTAGAAGGAGAGGAGAGCATTATGGAAAGGATGCATTTTGTAATGCTTGACTTATTGCACCAATCAAATATGAATTCCCTATTCATGTTGTCTCTTAAATTATCATGCCTAAGGGTGATGCATCTTGACATGTATAATAGTGTGGCATTATAATGTTAACTGCTTTACTTTGTTGTTCACTAAGTTTTTCATAGTCCACACATTGTGGCATCTCATCTACTATAAGACAACCTTCACTTCTCATTAAGATAATGAAATTTATAGCTTCATTTATGTATTGTTCACTTTGAAATTCTTGAGACCAATTTGTTTTTCGATCAATATCTCTTCTCCTCGACATATCTATCTCTAAATCTTGCATAATTTGAGCACAATGAAGTCTAGATAAAATCTCATAATCATTCTCTATAGTAGTGCCTTGGTGATGATCATTTTCTTTAGATTTTGAATCAGACTAATTTTCATTATTATTTGAATCTTATCTTCTTTAGAGGTGCCATCGATTATATCTAAAGTTATCCCATGTTGTAACTATAGAATCATCATTATTACCAATATCTATGTGAATGTCATGAAAAGGTTTATAAAAAAATAATTTTGAATAGAAAAAATCAATCCATTTTCTAAGTGACATGCAAGAATTGAGTAAAATCTAGGAAAGACTCTTACAATAGCTGATTTTTTCCTTGGACTTCATTTATCATCACCTCTCTTTTTCTTTTTATATATCTATGATTTGGAAACATCAATAAGGCATAAAGCTTCCATAAAGTGTGGCCTATTTTTGTAAGCATCGATGAAAGATATGGTTTATTCCTCATTTTATTCATCAATATTTAGGTCTGCACATTTGAATACTTCCTATGAAACATTTAAGTTGACAAAAACTCGACTACTCTGCACCAATGGAAGCTCTAGTAGCATATGACTTGTTTCTTGTGCCCCAATATCCCTTTCTATCAATGTTTTAGTGAGAAGTCACTTATAAGCTTTTGATGCTAGATCTTCAAGATTTTCTATATTTGCTAGTCAAAATAACATCTAATAGTATGTCTTTGAACTTCTTTCAGCTTTGGCTACACACTTTGCAATATAATTAATCATTGTATGTTTAGACATAATAGGTCGCCAATCAATATTTTCTCTCCAAATTTTTAGTATGTAATGGTTATATGAGTTAACTCTGTCATCATTTTTTAATACCTCAAACATTTTTTCACCAGTTCTTAAATCTTTCTTTAGTCTAGATCCTTGTAAATTCAATGGCCATGGTGCATTATACCTATATTTCATTAACATAGCATTTTGATAAATATAATGATATAGAAACAAAGAATATTATAAACAATTGAAATAAATTGGATCAATTAGGAAGCACACATACCTACAAAAAAACTTGTCTCTCTTTTTGTGTAGACATGCTCCTTCTTTATACATTTTGTACCTTTGTACAATATTTCAAATCATCATAGTCATTGTTGAAATTACTTTCAACCAATTGTCTAGAGTTTTTAAATATGGGTGTAGACTAAAATTCTAATATACCTAAAATACAAATTTAGATCATGTTGAATATCATAATTGTATTTATTTTAGAGTGAATAAAGTAAAGATAAGGTTAATTTTTTAAAAAATTATTATCATACCTATATATTTCGAAGGTGTGTATCTCACCTAGGGTTGCATGCGTGAACCAAATCATGGAGATATGATGCAACATAGTACAACAGATCTTGATTATTCCAATCAATATTTTCCATTTTTCCAACTCCTTTTAGAGAAATGAATACATGGTCATGTGTAGATCCCCTGTGTTTCCATTCATATCTAGACCAATAGTCTTTAATATTCATTCCATTCTTGAGTATTTCTTTTCAGAAAAGGATATTTCATAAATGCATGTATTATGCAACAATGTGTGGGTAGTCAATGATATTTTGTTTCCTCCACATTTGTGCTTCTCTTGGATCACTTGATGGTGTTCCAAGCATCATTGCATGCAAGTCTGGCCAATACAAGTCTGCTGCACTTAATGTAAAAGATATTTTTGGTGTTCCTAGTTGGTGAAGAATGGCTATCAATTCTGCTCAACACATTGTCCAATATGACCGGGTTCCCCTTAAACTAGTCCCAAATCTCATCAATCTATCTACCAAATGAGAGTGTGGTGTTTTCTCCATATGTTTGCGCAACTCTTGTATTGTAATTGGCATTTTTTGCAAACTTCTTTTCATGCAAACACTTGTAGAGCTATGTACTCAATGTCTCATAATAATATTGATCATATGGTAATGAAATTTTGGATGTTTTCCAAATATATTATCTCTATATCATATCAAGTGCTTGACATATTCATGTAGATATACTCTCTTCAATCATGGTTTTAACCAATCACATTTACCATTAGGGAATAATGAGGGAAATGTCATATCAAGTAAACCTTGCGTGGCATATTCATTTATGGGAGACGCACCAGTGTTAGGCCAATCCATTATTGTTGTTGGGTCTATGTTAGGATTTTTGACCCATACACAAATTAACTCTAATTCTCTTTTTGCATTTGGTGGTTTGGATGCCATCGATGTTGTGTGCTCTATTATATTTATCTCATCTATCTCAACTAAAGGGCCGATAAAAACAACATCATTTCTATTAGAATTAAACTCCATATGCATTGTTTTTAACTCACTAAAAATGTTATGATCTTCATTTGGTGATATATTATCCAGAGCATTTTCATCAATAATCACATAAGAGTAGAAGTTATCATGCATAATATTGTATCGTAAAGCAACATACACACGATCTCTATTTATTGTGAAATTATAGTGTGTTCCCCATTGATCCTTTGTGTGCACTACAATCAATGGAAGATCTTTAACTAAATGAGGTAATTTCTTTGCCACACTCAATATTTTATGGAAAACTTATTATGTACCCTCTATATTTTAATTGACCACTAGTCTCATGTGTTACTTGTAATATTGGGCTGACACGTGTAATGAAAATTTCTTCCACTTGAGTTAAATTTTCTAAATCTATTGGTTGTGCCTCTAGATCCATATTATTTTCAATTGAGAATCTATGGATGCCCTTTTCTTGTTTGCATCGAGTACAAATGGGACCTTGAGGGGTACGTGAGATGGTAATTCCTATATAACCTTGTTGACAAATGTAGCACATGGCTAGAGATGTCAACCTATCCAATTCATTTCAAAATTCCAATTGTACTTTCATGAATTTAGTTTCTAGCAATCTATTTGCATTAGGAAAACCATGTTGAGATGATTCAGGAGTTGACCGTATTCCATTTTGATTTATATTTTTTGGTGTCTCTGCAACACATTCAACTAATGTAAAATCTTCCTCTTTGAGATTTCTTGCACAATCCTAATTATGTAAATTCATTTAAATATTTTATTAATTTCTATTTTCTTGTGTTCCCTATAGCTAGGGATTATTATGTACTTCTCCTACACTATGTTGGCATTCAATGTCTATAGGATGTATCCCAACATTATTTTGTTCTCTTATCGGTTGTTATTTATGTGCCTCCTCAAATGTGCCTTGATGTGTATTCCTTTCATAATCCTAATTATGTACATTCATGGCAATATTTTCTTGATATGTAATTTATTTTGTTTCATGTATGTGGCCATTGTTTTGTGTGTTTCCTACATTATTTAGACCTTCATTGTGTATATGATGTATCACAAAATTATTTTTTTCTCTTATCTCTTGTTGTGCATGTGCCTCCTAAGATGTGTGCTGACATGTACATCTATTTGTGTTGATGTGTAGGTTGTTCATGTTATCCTCTTGTATTTTTTCACTTTGTAATTGTTCAATAGTAACATTTGGTCAATGTTTACCATCTTGTTCTAGTTCAATGCCATTCCCCTCACTTTTGAATTGATCATTTTGAGCATCTGTCTTTTGTTGGATACAATCACAATGTTTATGATATTCTTGTTGATATTGTCTTTTATAATGTTTTTTTTGCTCCTTCATCTCAAAGAAGAATTTATTTGGTCAAACCATAACTAATCTAGAAAATACACAGAGAAATCAAATAAGTAGAAAATAGTTTTTTATAGTATTGTGATAAAAATATTATTCTATAAACATAAACATTCAAAATAGAAAGGAATCTTTGGATACAAGTAAATTAAAAAAAATACTTATATTATAAATATTGTAGAGTAAATAAATTTTTTGACCTACATTTTGATATCATCTAAATGTCCCAAAATTCCACGTTTATGTATTTACTTAAATTTAACATATATTTTATAAATGTTAAAAATAGAGGAATATTTAGGTACATTTTTATATTTAGTAAAATTTTGTGTTTTTATTAATTGTTTTATTATTTTCTTTATCATGTAAGAATTACTATATATACTCTTACCTTTTTAATAACTTGTTACTTTTTGGAATACATTAAAATTACACTGTATTTATTTTGAAATATGAGATTAATAATGCAATACATGAAAAAATATATTTTTTATTTTTTGTAAAAACATAATTTAGTAGATACAAAAATGTGTGTTAGACACTACAAAATTATTTTCTGCATGAAGCACTATGACTTTTCCTCACATTACACTTCATTTAAATATCTCATAAACCCATCCTTGATTAACTCGGAGTCCCCTTGATTAACTTCATATTGCTCATCATAAAATAACTCTATAGAAGCCTCCAAAAGCAAAAAATTTGTAAACTATTCCATAGCATGATTTTTTTTTTTCTTGAATGCAAGTCACATCATCCACTTCAATTGCATGTGCATTTGAGGCAATGACTTTAAGTCTTTCAATCAGCTGTTTGCACAAATTCATAATTTCTCTTCCCAATTTTTGGACCTCTGTATAATTGAAATTGTTTAAGTTGACACTTGATACTAAAGGAGTGGTAATTGATTTATCAGTCATAGCAGAATCCTCAAAAGTGGAATTTTTTATTTCTATAATTTCAACTTCTTCATGGTTTTCCCCAATCTCGAATTTCAACATTTTGTATTATGTTGATAAGATTGTCCATGACCTAAGATATTTAATGAAAGCAAGAAAAATAATGATTTAACAACAATAAAGGAGTTAACTATCTATTTAATTATATTTATTTTATTTAATATTTAAACTTTAATATTAAAAATATTGACTTACATATAAATAAAATTTTGAAACACTACATTCTATATTCTATATCAAAAAATAATTTAAATAAATTTATGACATAAATGTGCAATAAATATTCATGAATAATTTTTAGTAGGGCTTAAATCTTTGCATAAAAACTTCAAAATATAGTCATGATATTCATTAATATTTAAATAAAATTGTCAAAATTGATATTCTATATTTTCCATAAATAATCCTAAATTATAATTTTATGTTGATACTAATTAATCACTAACTTTAAAGTGTATTCAATTAATTCAAAAAATATCATTTTCTTAAGTTTAATTAATGCCTTTAAAAAAAATTAAAAAATTTACCATGTTAAATATAACTAAGAAATCCTAAGAAAAATATAGAATAAATGATCAAAACAAAATATAAATGTATAAAATTAGAAAAGTGCATTTGAAATGAAAGATGAAGTTTAAGTTATAGTTGTACCTAATCAAATCGTAATGGCTGGTGAAATTTGTTAAAGGCTACTAAAATTGTCGAGAGCTGATTACTTTGAATGGAATAGATGAAAATATCTGATGTTATGAATTAGAAGAAAAGTATGGGAAAAAAAAATTAGTATAAAAAAAAAAATTAAAATATGAAATTGGACAAACTTGCAATGAATAAATTACTAATTTATTGAAATCTAATAATGATTAGTAATGACATTAATTTAAAACACAAACATATTAATTTTACTTATTAATACACTTACTTTTTTGAAATCAATCATACTAATAACAACATTCTTAACTACTAATTTCTCTATATACAAAACACATACAAATAATATGAAAAGTTCAACAATATATTTAACCAAAACATGGACATTTTTTTTATTCAAAAAAAAAAATCAAAGATAATTCGACAATAATGGAAAGAAATCTAGTTGCCGCCATAATCCAATCTTATTAATGCATATGCCATATTCCAGGAATAAAAAATTTAAAATGTCTACATGCATGAAATTCAAAAAGGTGACGTTTATGTCTCAAGAAAAAATCATTTTTTGGATTATGTAAAGAATATTTAAGTCTTTTTAAAATTGGATATTACTAAAAGATAGAGAAATCATATATTACATCTTGAAGAAAGATATTCAATAGTTTTTCTAATTTCTATAATACATTGTAAGTTTTTAAAATATTGTAGATTCGATGAATTATATATGTAAAACTCAAAAATAATTTAGGGAATCCATTCAATTGATAATTGTAGCGGTCCTCTTGTAGCGATCAAACAATAATTTTTCTTGGCAAAGACAATAAAAAAAAATATAAATTGGTAGGTTATATGATTGGGGAAATTGAATATCTGTAGCCATAAGAATCACCTTATGCTGCATCTTCTTCTCTCTTTGCATTCACCATTGTAGCCAAATCCCAACTCTATAAAATATGAAAGTTATAGGCATTTCTTGATTCCATTATTCTCAAGCTTTGAGATCTCATTCCCCAATCACAAAAACCATAACATCCAACAATTATGATTACAATTCTATCAATTAGAAACAAATATCCTTACTAAGAGCTATATTAAACACTAAGAAAAACAATGTTGCAATATTTAATTTGTAATATGTCATATCAACAATGCAAAGCAAAATTACAGAGCAAAATTTATGTGACAATGTATGAGAAAATAGAATCAAAATAAATATATACAATTGATAAAGCTTTTAAAACATGCATGTAATAGAAGGTGTAGTAAAGTGCAATACAAAAGAAAAGAAAATCTAATTACCTCAATTTTCTCTGCAGAAAATAAAAAAGCTCATTATGAAGAGAAGAATGAACAAAGTTCTCAAGGTTGAATATAAAAAAACAATAATGTTTGGCATTTCAACTTTCCTAATTAAATCAATAATTTTTTTTGAAGTAGGGGTTGTCATTTGGTATTTTCAATACATATGTTAAAATTGATTGAAGTGGTTTCGTATATTCTCAGTTGTTATTGATTGAACTAGTTTCCTATATTATTATTTTTTTCTATATTTCCAGTTTTTATATTGTTTTTTGGGCTATATTTCGAGTTTTTTACATGTTGGCAATGGGATGTGGATGGTTTCTTTTTTCTTTCATCCATTTTTTTGGAATGAGCTCCTATAGAAGAGTTGAATGCCATTGTAGTTTTATGCCTCTTGGCATAAATATTGTAAACTTAATCCATGCCTCATTCTACTTTAGCACTTTTCCTTGAGTAATATAATAATCTGTTTTAAAATAAATATTAAGATAATAAATCATTTTCACAATTTTTTAAATTGTTTTCTGATGATCTATTTTCTTTTGGTTAGATCTTTTTTTAATAAGAGATTCAAATTTCAAATAAGAAATTTGATATAAGATTATAAATGTTCGATTAAAAATTTGATAAGAAACAATTCAATTATTAATCAATGAATTGTGAATGAATCATTAAATATCATAAATGAAATCCATGACTAATGATGTCCATTTAAACATCAAGACTTTTTGTATTATATTTTTATTATAATTTTGAAGTTTGTAATATGGAGAATGAACAAGATTAATTTTTAATATTCTTATAAAGATAGATTGTAAAAATTTGAAAATTCAAGAGTGTAGTCTATTGCCCATTAGGCATCCCACAATATATTATCTTTTGAATCTCTGTTATGTTATTCATTATCTTTGGAGATATAGGAGGGTTGTTGGAAGATGACACACAGATTTGTAGATGGCATAGGTCCAAATTGTTAGAGCAGTATTTTGATTCAAATGTTATCGTTTGTCTTCTTGATGAGGATTTCATAGGACACATTATAGTAACTTAGGTATTTGAGATTTTGTATCTCATTACGAACAACCTTATAGATTGTTTTGTGAAATGTGGAGTGATTCCAATAAGCTTATCTCTCCCATAGATTTAGGGATCTCACCACTCAAATGTCTTCTTGAAATGTTGACCATATTCAAACCTTTGAGACATTCAATATTCCAAGGAGTGTTACTTGACAACCTATTGTTGGAGAGGTGGAAACATGTTACTAGTCTCAATATACTAGAATATTTTAGATCTCGTTCTTTAGTTTTATTAGTTATTTCATTTATATAAAATTGTTCTCTTTTTTCATTCCATATAACAAATAGGAGTCGATTGTTTAAAGTTATGTGGATTATGGAATTGATTTCCATTGGACTTTATTGTTTAAAGTAATTTCCTTCACTCATGAAATAAATGAAGTTGTACTTGCCTCAAAATTCTACCAATTCAAATTTTTTTCTAGTGCTGATATGAATAATTAGAAGTTTTTCTCACTCAAAACTTTTAAATATCACATTTTTCACATTTGAATAGACATTAAATATTATTTTCACCCACATAATTTTATATTATTTCCTATATCATTCCAATTTATGCTATCTTATTCTAAAATTTTAAAATTAGGT
The DNA here is from genome assembly GCA_028749045.1 of Cupressus sempervirens. Lineage (NCBI taxonomy): Eukaryota > Viridiplantae > Streptophyta > Pinopsida > Cupressales > Cupressaceae > Cupressus > Cupressus sempervirens. The sequence goes on from CM053791.1 coordinate 575,417,298, forward strand.
TCACCAGTGAAATTATCTGCGTGCTGAAACAGATTCAAGATCAGACGAACCTGGTATGGATGGAAGCCTCAATGGGTTGGACAACGTGGATGGATACTGTTGAAGATGTGCTCCATTAAGTGCTCATTTTGCTTCCTCTCCTTCTTTTTCCTCTCGGATTGTATGTAATTACTTTTTTTTGGTGTGAAGCTTGTCCCTGAATGAAATGATACTTTGCTGATTTATTGTATCTTTTTTTATCTCCTTATACTTAATAAAAAATAAAAAATTAAATATAATTTTTATATTACAAATTGTTTACTCTGAATTAGGAGAGTTCCATTCTTCTCCAAGATGTAATTGAAATATTAACCAAAATAATAATAATAATCATTTTCTTTCTCTGTAAACTTTCAACATTTTGACTGGTGCAATCCCAACATTCCATGATACTCATGACCCTATTGCTTTCATATCAATCAAAGAAGTGCGAATGTAAGTTCGAATTTCAAACGTCTTAAAATTCGTTCACGATTGTAGATGCCCATGCAATAACCAAAATGTTTTAACACCCAAAACAACTAAAGAATCTCAAAAGAAATAATTAATTTAAAGAAGTTATAGGTTTTATCAAGACCAAAAATAATAGAAAACATGCACTGAATCTTATCTGGATTCCAAGTATTCAACACCGAGTGGAAGATGGACCAAACTTCTTTCTCAAAAAAGACGATCAAAACTGTACAATAACTACTCTGCAGGTGCTCTATCTATCATTGTATTGAACCCGAAATTCAAGGTGTGCCTTCACAAAACACTTGTTTACCCATCTCAGAGACAAACCAGAAACAAACAAGATTCAATGCTTAATTGTGCATGAGACCTAGCTATGCAACGATTGATTGGACCCAGGCATGGTGTCTAACTATGCAACATGCTCAACAAGAAAATTGAAAAAGTACTCTGATTCGGCTGGTCCATTAAATTATACTCAATGACTTGAAAATCTGATTACGGGCTTTATCAGTGTGTTTCAAAGAGTGTAAAATGTAGTGTGGCAACTACTTTTTTTCTAGTTGAAAAGCATCAGCATGGCCCCAGCAATGCACTTATCAATCATTCATTTCATATAAAAAACGTTATACAGTTATTTGGAATTGAACCATCCAGTCCAGACAGAAAGATAGCAAAGACTTATCTTACAAAAGGGGAAATAAAAATTACGTTATCAACACTCCTAGGGACTCTACACATAGGATATATATAATCACTTCTTTTACAGAGCAGAGATAGTAAAGTGGATAAGGCAGGGATATCAACCAAGCAATTAAAACCATCAGAGGTAAGGTAGATAAGGGAGGGCAGAATTACAATCTCTGATAACATATTATTTTGAGCATGAGGAGATACAAAGGAGTACACATGATCGAATACTTCGGCCTTTATAACTTATTAAAGGATTACAGTGTCTCACAAATAAGAGCAATGCTTCTTGTTTAGAGTTGATTGTGTTTTTTTGTTATATTTGTAAATGCTACAACTACTTTTGTGCTTCCCTTTAATTTTCCTTTTATACTTCTTTCAATAAAAATTGCATTTTCAAAGAGCTCTTGTGAAGTGTTCTAAGAAGAAAACAAATGTATCTCTGAGTAAGAAGAAAGGCAAGAAGGCAGTGGAATTTGATGATGATTACCTCAAAGAGGGTGAAGACATGGAGACTTAAGTTGAGGAGGTGAGGAGGTGACTTATAGCAAAAAGAAACAAGGGAAACTGTTAAGAAGAAGCAGGATAGTTCGACCATGAAAAGTTTCAAAAACCCTATGACCAAAGTTGTTATAGCTTGAGATGATTATGATGAAGATGTTGGAATATTAAATAGAAAAGGCCATTTGCCCCTGGAGCCAAACGCCCACCTACCACCTGACAAACTCCAGAACAGATAGAAACAATAACTACAGTGGGTGAGATTTTGAAATATGAAAAGAGGGAAAAAAAAATGACAAAAGGAATGTCTCAGACTCATTCGACCAAATTCAGAGAGTCAATTCAGCAGAGCAGAGCAAAGCAAAAGGAAAGAGATCAGCAGATCCAATTGGCAAGTGTTTCCCTTGTTCACTCTGTAAGTTTGCTATTGTTGGTTTTGTCCTGTTGAAGTAGTGATTGCTCTAGGCACCATTGTATGCAGTGATTAGAGCTGCAAGTTTAAAGTTCATTGAAGTTTGAAGTTTTGCTAGTTTAGGGTTATTTTAGGATTTTCCGGTTGAAGCCGAATGCTCCTAGATTTTGTAATATTTTTAATCAAAGTTGAATAGAAAGAAAGCAGGCATACTTGAATCCATTGTTCTTCCTCTATTCATTGTTTTTTGAGAAGTTTATTATTGAATGCTTCAAGCTTTGGCTCTCTGATTTTAATGGTGGAAACATTAACGTTGAAATTTCTCTAGGTTATAATTTTTTCAGTTTGAGCTGAGCTCACTTGGCATCCATTGTTGCCGAGCATTACCCTTTGTGTGCCGCGCTTACTCGGCTTCTTTGTGTGCCAAGCTTACTTGGCTTCTTCTTGTGCTGAGCTAACTCAGCACCTACTACCTATCACTCGGCACCTTCACGTGTCGAGAAAACTGCCACTCGGAAATAGTTAGTGCCAAGTGAAGTTTTTTAAAGTTGTGATTTATATTTCTCACATGGTATCAAAGCTTTGAGGCCCCACATCCACAGTGAGTTAGGGCAATTATTTTCTTGAGATATTTGACATGGCAGTAGATACAAGAAAGATATGGTAGCAACCACCATCCTTTAATGGAAAAATTTATGATACATGGGCAAAGAAGATGAAAACCATAATGGTTGCAAATGATTTATGAATTTTTTTTATAAATGGGTTCAATGATGTGACAAACCCAACTCAGTATCCTGCCCTCACAAATGCACAAAAGACTCATTTGAAAGAGTCAAGGAGGAAAGATGCAAAGGCATTAAGTTTGATTGAGGCAACAATGACAGAGATAGTATTTCCAAAGATTGCAACAACAAATTATGCAAAGGAAGCATGAGATATCCTTGAGATGAACTTCAAGGGGACTAATAAATTTTGTATAGCAAAGCTACAGAATATAAGGAGGGAGCTTGAGAACCTTCAGATGAAAGAAAATGAATCAGTTGCAGATTTCAGTTCAAGGACTTCCAATGTGATTAATCAACTGAAATCAAATGGAAAACACTATCAAGAGTAGAGGATAGTGGAAAATATATTGAGGAGTTTACATCATAAATATGACAATCTGGTCATGACCATTAAAGAGGCAAAAGACCTCACTATTTTGACAATAGATGAGTTGATGGGTACTCTTCAAATCCATGAGCATAGGATCAATAGATCTACATCTTCTTCTTCCCAAGAGCAAGCATTCAAGGCTCAATAAAATTCAAGAGGAAGGAGGAGAGGAAGAAATGGCTCAGGTAGAAACTCCAGAGGTAGAGGCAGAGGTAATGGAAGACAAAAAAATGCTACAATAGAAAGCTCAGGAAGAGTAGATTGAGCAAGTAGCTCACAAAATACTTGAAGAGGAGGTAACAAAAACTACAACTCAAATAGGAGTAATGTAGAATGCTACTACTGTCATAAATATGGGCATTATGCATGTGAATGTTGGAAGAAGCAAAATGATCAGTTAGGACAAGCAAATGTGGCTGATGTGAACATGGAAAGTGGAAACAATGCCGTTGCCTTCATCATATATAATCTTGGTGAAGAAGGAAGCCTTGAGGTGTGGTACCTCAACAATGGATGTAGCAACCACATGAGTGGTAATGAAATATTTTTTTCATTCATTGACAAGAGTTTCAAATCTGAGATTAAAATGGGTAACAATGGAACCCTACTAGTAGTGGGCAAAGGATCTATTATGGTTTGCACCAAACAAGGTGAGAAGAAGGAAATACAAAATGTGTATTTTTTCCTTGGTATGAAGCACAATTTGATGAGCATTGGTTACCTCATTCAAAATGGATACAAAATGTTAATGAAGAATGACACGTGTGTCATTCATGAAAAGGATGGGAGCAAGAACTTACTTGTAGCAGTTCAAATGACAAAGAACATAATGTTTCCCTTGAAGATAGAGACATGTTTCTCATTTCAAGTTGGTGCTACACCTCACACATAATCAGCTCTAAGGAGTGTGATTTAACACCCTTCATGGCTATGGCACCTCAAGTATGGTCATCTTGGCTATGCTTGTTTAAATTTGTTGTCGAATAAAAGAATGGTAGAAGGTTTGCCACGAATAGGAAATTCATGTGACAAGTGTGCGGCTTATATTTTGGGTAAGCAACATAGGCTTCCCTTTAATTTTAGAAATTCTAGGAGGGCTATATATCCATTAGAGTTAGTGCATACTGACCTAGTTAGTCTTATGCAGGTTACTTCCATTGGGGAGAGTACTTATTTCATGACATTTATTGATGATTTCAGTCATAGGACTTGGGATTATTTTTTGAAATCTAAATCTAAAGCAATTGATAAGTTTCTTGAGCTCAAAGCCCAGACTGAAAGAGAATATGGACACTATATCAAGGTCCTAAGATTAGATAGAGGAGGGGAGTATACTTCCAATTCTTTTCTAATTTTTTGCAAGAATCATGGTGTAAAAAAAGAGCTCATAGCCAGCTATACACCATAGTAGAATGGAGTGGCTAAAAGAAAGAATAGTACCATTGTTGAAATGGCAAGGAGCATGATGAAAGAGAACCAACTAAATTTTGGGGAGAGGCTATGGCAATAGTAATTTACCTAATTAATAGGTGTCCTACAAAGGCAATCTGTGATAGAATTCCAATGGAAGCATGGTCACGAAGAAAATGGACAATTGAACACCTAAGGGTTTTTGGATGAGTTACATATGCACATGTGCCTAAAGAGAAACGGTAGAAATTGAATGACAAAGGTGTGAAGTGCATCTTCATAGGGTACAGCTCCAAATCAAAGGAATACAGATTGTATGACCCATTGAACAACAAGATGATTCTCTCAAGAGACGTGGAATTTCTTGAAAATCAGTCTTGGTATGGACAAACTGATGAGTCACCTAGCACCTCAAATAAAGTGTCAATTATGAGTGAAGAGGATGTTGATGAATAACAAGGAGTAGATAGAAGAAAAGACAAGCAACCTCAGTCATTTCCAAGCTCCTCTAGGCATGACCAAGTGTCAATGCCTAGTAACAGTGAAGACCGAGCTGGTTGGCAAAGCAGCAGCAGTGAAGATTCTGATCCCACACTCTCCTCCCTTTTACCAAGAAAGACCAAGAGTCTTAGGGAGATATACCAAGATGAAAGGTATGAAGATTATGATGAGAGTGTTAATCTTGCATTATTTTCTCATACTAATCCAATATATTTTGAAGAAGCTATTAAGGAGAAGAAATGGTGTAAGGCCATGGATGAGGACATAGATGCTATAGAAAAGAATGAGACATGGGAGCTAACTGATTTGCCTCCGAAGAAGAAAGTGATTGGAGTGAAATGGGTCTACGAGACCAAATGCAATGCTAAAGGCAAAATTGATAGACATAAGGCAAGGCTGGTATTCAAGGTCTACAAACAATAGTATGGCAGAGATTATGATGAGACATATGCCCTGGTTGTAAAAATGGAAACAGTGTGTGCTATCATAGCAATTGTAGCTCAACACAAATGAAAGGTATATCAAAAGGATGTGAAGTCTGCCTTCCTAAATGGTGTATTGAAAGAAGAAGTATATGTGGAGCAGCCACCTAGTTATGAAGTAGCAAGTGAAGAGAACAAAGTATATAGATTGAAGAGAGCTCTTTATGGGCTCAAGAAAGCTCAAAGTGCATGGTATAGTAGGATTGACTCATATTTGATGAGCAATGGCTTTAGCAAAAGCAATGGTGAGCCTACTCTCTACATCAAGGCAAAAAATGGAAATGTGTTGATCGTAGTCTTGTATGTAGATGATTTGATTTTTATTGGTAATGACAAGGCTCTAATTGGTGAGTTCAAAGAGGCCATAAAAAATGAATTTGAAATGACAGACCTAGGTCTCTTGAAATACTTTCTAGGCATAGAAGTAAAGAAAATGCATGAAGGCATCTTCATCTCTCAAGAAAAATATGCAGGGCAGATCTTGGAGAGATTCAAAATGTAGAATAGTAAGCTAGCCCCCACACCAACAATAGTAGGTCTAAAGTTGAGGAAGGAAGACTCTAGCAAGAGAGTGGATCCGACACTATACAAGAGTATGGTTGGAAGTTTAATGTATTTGACTGCAACTTGGCAAGACCTAATACATGCAGTAAGTCTGATTTTTAGATTTATGGAAACACCAAAAGATTCCCATTGGCAAGTGGAAAAAAGGATCCTAAGGTATCTGAAAGGTACCAAGGGATTTGGGATTTTGTATACTGCATCAAATGAATTCAAGTTGGTTGGTTACACTAATAGTGATTGGGTTGGAAGTATAGATGATAGGAAGAGTACATCCAAATACATGTTTCATATGGGATTGGGTGCAATTTCATCAGCATCCAAGAAGCAACCTATTGTTGATCAATCTATAGCAGAGGCTGAATACATAGCAGCAAATGCAGCAGCATGTCAAGCAATTTGGCTAAAGAGGATCTTGACAGATCTAAATGAAAGGCAAGAGGATGGAACCACAATTTATTGTGACAACATTTCATCAATTGCATTGTCCAAGAATCCAGTCTTCCATGGTAGAAGAAAACATATTGAGAATTTTGTAAGTCTGAGAAGTAGCTAGCAAACATTTCCACAAAGCCATTAGGTATTGGAACTTTTGTACACCTAAGAGAGTGTCTTGGTGTAGTTGATGTGGATCAGTAGTGATCCTTGTTTTTTTGGCTGGGGACAAAGGGGGAGTTTTGAACTATTAAATGCAAAAGGTTGTTTGCCCCTGGAGCCAAACACCCACCTACTAGCTGACAGACTCCAGAACAGATAGAAACAATAACTATGGTGGGTGAGATTTTGAAATCTGAAAAGAGGGAGAAATATATGACAAAAGGAATGTCTCAAACTCATTTGACCAGATTCAAAGAGTCAATTCAGCAGAGCAGAGAAGATATAAGTTGCAGCGCATAGCAAAGAAAAAGGAAAGGGATCAGTAGATCCAGTTGGCAAGTGTTTCCCTTGTTCACTTTCTAAGTTCTCTATTGTTGGTTTTGTCATATTGAAGAAGTGATTGCTCCAAGCACCATTGTATGCTATCATTAGGGCTGCAAGTTTAAAGTTCATTGAAGTTTGAAATTTTACCAGTTTAGGGTTATTTTAGGATTTTCTGGTTGAAATCGAATGCTCACAGATTTTGTTATGTTTTTAAATAAAGTTGAATAGAAAGCAAGAAGGCATACTTGAATCCATTACTCTTCCTCTATTCATTGTTTTCTAAGAAGTTTATTATTGAATGCTTCAAGCTTTGGCTCTCTGGTTTTAATGGTGGAAACATTCACATTGAAATTTCTCTAAGTTATAATTTTTCCAATTTGAGTCAAGCTCACTGGGCATCCATTGTTTCTGACCGTTGCCCTTCGTGTGCCAAGCTTACTCATCTTCTTCTTGTGCCGAGCTAACTCGAAACCTACTACTTGTCACTCGGAACCTTCACATGTCAAGAAAACTGCCACTCAGCTCCTTAAGGTGTAGAGCAAACTGGCACTCGGCAATAGTTAGTGCCAAGTGAAGTTTTTTAAAGTTGTGATTTATATTTCTCATAGAAGGTAATGACACAAAAAAAAGACATTGAAGAGGAGGGAACGAGAAAAAGTGTAAGCCCTTAAAAGAAAAAGAAAAAGTTGGGAAATGTGATGATGGTGTCAACAAGGGTATGAACTCCCCTCTAAATCTTATTAAAACCCAGTATGGGGAGGACTCTCTAGTCAAGGTGGCTAAATATGAAACTCAAGCCACTAGGCTACCCCAGTCAAGAATCACATTGTAGTCTCCTCTTGTCCTTCCAAGGGTGTGGAAGAATATGAGTATGAATTCAGTGAGGCTCGACATTGGAAAGAAGAAAATTAATCCCTTGGTTGGTAAGTTGTAGCTAGGAAAAGTTGAACTCTAGGATCCTAATGACCCTTCAATGATTATCCTTAGTGACTATAGTAAGAAGGACAACATGGATGTTTTGAAAAATGAAAGAAACATCTTGTTGGATAACTCAGATCTATCAAGTGGTTGTTCCACTAGGTCATGGATTTAAAGAATAAGATGGGTCTCCTAGAGGGAGGGATGGGCAGTCAAAGGATTCTAGACATTTTGTATAATGAGAGTTTGATATGATGGCCTTTTACAAACTGGGGGCTAAGGAATTGGAGGTGGACAACAAGGTTAATGGTATTGAAGAGTACTCTAAGAAGTATTGTTGATCAAAGTTATAAAATTCTCAAAGCCTCAAATGAGCATATCAATATTCTCATCAATAAGTTGGATAATTTTGTAGGGGCTAAAGTCATTGTTGTTCTTTAGGATCAAGGTGGAGCTAGTAATAGCAAGGACAAGCTGGATAAGAGGATCAAAGCCATGACTAAGAAGATGGTTACAATTGTCTCACCTAAAATCCAAATTAAGGAAGTAGTTGAGAAGATAGATCAGATCAAGGAGCTTTTAAACAATATGGGCTAAGTTCCTTTGTGTTTCAGTGCTCCTTTCATTGTTGGTTTTTGTTGTTCTATTCATGTTGTCCTTTTTTATCCTATTTTTCATAATGGACTTAATGTTAAATCTTTAAGGTTTCCATGCATAGAATTTGAGGGGCCCTTCAAATTTTTTTTCTAAATAAAAAATAATTACATTTTCAACATCATATCAATTACATTTTCAACAGCATATCATGTTTATCTAACAGAATGTGCAATATGCCCAAAAATATATTTTTCCATCTCTGAACAACAAGACATTAGATTGTTAATATGATTTTGACAACTTTAGAACAATCTTTGAAGATCATTATATTCTATGATTTATTTTGGAAAAATAATGAGTTAGAGAAGAAGAAGAAAGTGATTTATTCTCTTTCTTATCTTTTAATTATTTGAATGATAGATTAGATTGTGATTTGTTTCCTCAAAGAAAAGAACAAAAATCAATGATTTTTAGGAGAGATGGAGGTGCCCTAGCTTGGTTGCATGTTTGCATGTGGGGTTCTATGGAAATGTTTCACCAACAAAGTACTTTTTTGTTTATTACATTGAGTTTTGTTTATGTTTGACGTCTGCAAGGACCTTTTCAGTTTGGTGGCATTGTTCTGGTTTTTGTTTTTCTCCTTAGTTTCAACCTTTGCATTACAGAGATTTTTATGGCATCAGTTGGGGATATTTCTTGCATGGACAAGGCTCATAATCGGTTCTCTTCAAGCATGCATACATAGCAAGCAGATACATTTTATATGAGTGCTAGTCCTAATATGAAGAAGGTTAACAGGTGTCTTCCTAAAACCCAGGATCGCCCAGTTTTGGTCATTCCTCCTGATGTGGTGGAAGAAGATGTCTCATATTAGAGTAGACATACTCTAATTGGTAATTTTCTTTGTATTCATATTCCTTTGTCCACTCTTGAGGCTTGTATCTGACATTCCTGGAGTTTTTGAAGGTGGCTCATATTTTTATAATAAGGTTGGATAATTTATTAAACTATGGCATTTAGGTTTTAATTTAGTTGAAGAAATGCCTTCTTGAGTTCCTATTCGAGTGCATCTACCTTGTCTTCCCTTAGAGTTTTCGCAAGAAGACATTTTACATAAAATTGCTAGTCTCTTGGGAAAGCTCGTCAATTGCTACACAAACCCTTGATAAAAAGGTGATTTCTTTTGCCCAGATTTGTGTTGAGATAGATCTAAATAATCCCCTCCCAGATTATGAATCTCTACCTTTTTGATGTTGTTTTTCTCATGAGTATGGTCGTCTCCCATGGCATTTCCCTAATGTTTGTAAGGAAGCTCATTCCCCCACTTCGGCACCTCCTCCTCTGGGTAAAGAGGACAAAGGGAAAGCTCCCATGATGGCTAAACTTTAGGAAGAGGACAAGGAAGGATTTATACCTATAAAAACTAATGCTAAAGGACAAGGTTAGAAGAGGCCATTCAAGGATAAATAGATAGATGGAGGCTTTAACAGGTTTGAGGTGCTAGAGAATTTAGCTTTGGAAGAAGGGGTCCTACATGTGGTCACTTCTAATAGTGTTGGGGTTAGTATGGAGGCTGTATCGGCTCTTGAACTAGAACCAATTCAAGCTATTTAGGGACAACAAGTGGCTCAAGTGACTTTAAATAATTCCATAAAGGATGACATTGTTTTGGCAAATTTAGCTAGAGAAGTTTTAGTTTCATCTCAAACTAAGGGTTCATCTCATAGATTGGGAGTGCAACATTGACCCCTTAAGAAAGTTCCTACTAATAGCTCCTCAAAAGGGCGGAAGACAAACCTTGAAAAGATTAAAATTACTAAAGATCTATTGGTGGAATCTGGGTTTCTTAAACCTATTGATGCTCACTTGTCTAAAACCCCTCAATGATCATTCTCTCTTGGAGTATGAGGGGCTTGAATAGCACCTATCATTTAAAAACTATTCATGATTTGATTACAATTCATTCTCCAGATGTCTTTTGTGTTCAAGAGACTAAGGTTTCTATTGAGGTTATGCATCAGCATGCTCCACGCATTTGGTATGCTAGTCATTGTCAAAGTATTGGGTCACAAGGGAATTTTGGAGGTTTGGCTCTATTGTGGGACCCTCAAAAGATTTCTCTCCTTTGGTGGATTTCTAATCATTATTCAATCTCTATGGTGGCTACTATCTTGGACTCTAGTGAGACTATTCTTATAAAAAATTTGTATACCCCTATTGACATTTGTGGAAAGACTCATCTTTGGGATTAGAATAGGTATGTGTCTTCTTGTGCTTGCTATTTTCATTTGATTTTAGGAAGCAATTTTAGTTCTATTTTAAGTCTTGAGGAGAAAAGAGAAGGTTGGCCTAGGCTTGGCCCTGCTTTTGATCTTTTTCAAGCCTAGGTGGATGTTCTTTCTGTTATTGATGTTAAGCCTTCAAATGGGGTTTTAACTTGGAACAATAAACAAAGTGCTCAGGAAGCTATCTCAAAATGTTAGTATGGGTTTCTTGTTTCATGATATTGGGTTGACGGTGGCCTAATTATGAATTCTAAAGTTCTTGATTGGAGAGGTTCTGTTCATTGGTCAATTAAGTTCTCTTCATCTCTATTGCACTCCTTAAGAACTCTTCTTTTAGATTCTAGCTTATGTGGCTTCGAGACTCATCCCTTTATGATTTGGTGGCTAAGTGGTGGAGAGAGGGTGGCTCAGTTTATGGCATTCAAGAAGAGATTTACTAGAAACAAAAGACTCGCATTAATTGGTTGTAGGAAGGGGATAGAAATATTGTTTTATTTCATCATTTTGTTTAGGCTCATTGTAATAAAGGGTATATTTCTTTTCTTGTTACTACCAAAGGACTTAAGATTTCTTCTTAGTCATCTATGACCAAGGAAGCCCTTCAATTTTATTCTAACCTTTTTGCTGAGGATTCTCAGCCTACAGCTAAGGTGGAAAACTTAATTCTTTCATGCATTCATTCTCTTATCACCAATGCTATGAATGATTCTCTTCTTTGTCCAATTTTGATATCTGAACTTGAAGAGGTTGTGTTTGGGATGAATAAAGGTAAAGCTCCAAGCCTAGATTGCTTCCATGTGGAATTCTTTTAGGAATTTTGGAAAATTATTAATATGGATCTCTTGGAGGTGGTTAAGAAATCCCCTTCAGAATAAGAAAATGCTTCGTGCATTGAACTATACTTTACTAACTCTTATCCCTAAGAAAGAAGGTGTTGATAATCTTGACTAATTCCATCCCATTGGTCTCTGTAATGTTGCATAAAAAATTATCACCAAATTGATTGCTAATAAACTCAAGATATGCCTTCCAAGTGTGATTTCAAAGGAACAAGGTAGTTTTGTGGTTTTTTAGAAAATTCTTGATGGAATTGTTATTTCTTCTAAAGTTATTCATTCTATGCATACATCAAAAGATAGAGCTATGTTCATTAAGTTGGATATGGCTAAGGCTTATGACAGATTCAAATGGAGTTTTCTCCAGAAGATCCTCTTAGCCTTTGGTTTCTACCAATAGTGGGTGAACTAGATTATGAGTTGTGTTACTTTAGCTTCTTTCTCTATTCTGGTTAATGGTGTTCCTTCAGAGCCCTTTGGTGCCTCTAGAGGACTTCGCCAAGAGGGATCCTATTTCACCTTATCTCTTTATCATTCTAGCTAAGGGTTTGGGTTGCTTTCTTAAGCTTCATTTTCACCAGGGTTTGATTCATGGGTGGAAATGGGGTGCTAGCTTGCCTCCTATTTCACATCTTTAGTTTGTGGATGATACTTCATTTATGGGATAGGCCTGTATTCAGGAAGCTACTTCTTTTAGGCATGCTTTGGATGTTATCTTGCAGGTTCAAAATAGAATGTTAATGAGAACAAATCATCCATTTTTTTCTTCAATACTTCCTAGGCTATTTAGAGGAATATTGCTACTAATTTGAGGTTTTAGATTGGGTCTCTTCCTTTTGTTTATTTGGATATTCCTCTTAGTATTGGTGGACATCCTAGATCTTCCTGGCAATTTTTTCTTGATAAACTAAAAAAAAAGGTTAATCATTGGACTCATCGATGGCTATCAGTTGCTGCTTGCCCAACTCTATTAAGATCAATTATTCAAGCCCTTCCTATTTACAGGTATTAAAATCTATTATTCAAGCCCTTCCTATTTACAGGATTTCTGTATTTCTTAAGGAATTTGATGCTCTATGCTGTCAATTCCTTTGGAGTGGGAATCTTTCAACTTCTAAATGGAGTCTAGTTAAATGAGAAATAGTGTGTAGACCTCGGGAGGAGGTTGGCCTTGGCTTACGATCAACTATTTTAAATGGATAGGTTCTCACTGCAAAACTTTAATGGTTACAGCGTACTAACCAACATCAACTTTGGGCTTGTATTCTCAACCATAAGTATTTTTCCAAATATTGATGTGGTGGAAGTTCACCACTTTCCTTTGGAAGGGAGAGGATCCATGATTTGGAATACACTAAAGTTTGGAGCTCAGTTGGTTAAAGATGATCTCTTTTGGATTTGTCCTTCAGGATCACAAAATTTATTTTGGCTTGACTCTTGGGATGGGCACCCTTCTATTCTTACCAATCATCCTTAGCTACATGCCCTCTATCAAAATTTTAGTGCTGCTACTTGGGATATAGTTGATTTTTATAAGATAGGGTGTGTTAGACATTTGGCTCCCTCCTTTCATTGGAAATACCCTTTTGAATGGCCTCCAATAGGATCTGAGGAGGATAGGAAAGAGTTGTTTCAGATTTTGTAGTCTCATGAGTGTACTTTGGTTGGTAATGCTGTTCTTTCTTGAGACACCAAAGATTTGTCTAGAAAATTTTTAGTGTCTATAGGATATGTTGAGTTTCTTTGGCAAACATTGGGAGAGATTCAAATGCCTTGGTGGAAGCAAGTCTAGTACAAGTTTTCTTGGCCGGAATGTAATTTTTCTATGTGGTTGGTGGTCTATAGCCGATGTCTTGCATGGGATAATTTATGCAAGTGTGGCTTCCAAGGACCCTCAATGTGTGTTCTATGCTGGAATAGTGCAGAAAATATCTGTCATTTCTTTTTCTAATGCTCTTTCACTAGACACATTTGGCACTCTTGTGGAATGTGTGGAACCAATCCTGTTGACATGTTTCCTCACTGGCAAAATTCTTTGCTCCTAGGATAAGGCTCCTGTCAAGACTTCATAAGTTGTCTAGACTCTTGGACCCTTATTTATTATTTGGCATATCAAGTTGGAAAGGACCTGTCGTATGTTTAAAGATGAGTTTTTAGAGGTTCCTCACTTATGGTGGAAAATTCTCCATTCTTTGGGGGAAACTATTTCTACAAAATGTGACACTTCTGAGGCCATGGAACTAAGGTAGGATATTTTCAATAATCATTTGATTATTCCCCCCTCACATGGAAAACTACTAAGAAAGGGGTGTAAACATCCCTTGCAAAAGATAAATTTAGGGTGGGGGAGTGCCCCTCTGCAGGGTATTCTTAAAATCAACACGAATGGGTCTTCCAAGGGAAATCCAGGCAATTAATGTTGTTGGTAGAGATAGTAAGGGGGATGTCCAGTTTGTGTTTTCTATTTATAAAGGTTATCACACTAACAACTTGATTGGAGTCTATTCCTTTCACTCATATTCCTAGGGAATGGAATAGTGTTTTTAGTTGTTTGGTGAAGTGGGCTTCTAACCATATGTCTAATTGGAACATTTTTGATAAGACTTAACTTCCAATGGGTTTGTCCTATCAACTTGATCACTTGGTTGATCTTAATAGGGCTGTCTGATGCCCTTTCTCTATTTGTTTTTGTTTCTCTTTCAGCTTAAATAAATTTTTATCCCTCCTTTATTTGATTTAAAAGATTAACGTAGAAATTTCAATACAATTGATACAATTATGCAAAAAAAATTGTCCTTCTCTCAGCCTCTACAATCCTAATTATGGAGTCTGATTCTTCTCAAGCTCCCTATTTTTTTTTATGATGGAGTCTGATTTATATATAAGCACCAAATCTTTCTTCCTCTCTACATCTATGTTACTCTAATAATTACCTCTGATTTGAAATGTCAATGCAAAAACTTTCTTCTACCTTAACATTTTGTTATTCTGATTATAGAATGTGATTGAAAATGCCAATGTAAAAATATGTTTCATCTCTAACTCTCTATTAGCTTGATGACAGAATGTGATTTGAAATGTTGATGCCAAAAAAATTTCTATTCTAGCTCTGTATTATCTTGATGATAGAGTCAAGTCAACGAATTATAAATGACCTCATTTTTCATTGTCTATGTTTTGAATGGCATGAAAGTTTGCCCTACATAAGCGCATAAGTGTGTTTAGAATTTTTTTTGTAAGAGACTGTACAAATCTGCAGTATAGTTACTCCTCTAATTAAGAAGAATTTTTCTGAGATAGTGTACAAATCTGCAGTGTACTTACTCGTCTAGTTGAGAAATATTTCAGAAATGAATGGTGTTATTGATGTAGGAAAACTCCAGACTACGATGAGGGTCCAAGAATAATGTGCAGAGCTCTAGACAAGACCAGTTTTGCATATAATCCAGAATCATCATCTTCTCTCCTTCCAACAGTGCTGAAGGCGAAGCTTAAATGAATTTATATGATTTTCATTAATGCAGGATCAACCATCTTCACTTTGACACGGACAAGTCCCAATCCAAATAGGTTATGACTGTCCAATTGTGCTCTACTCCTTAACTTCCTCCTCCTATTTTCCCACTCTAAAAGATCTATTGAATGAGAAGGATATTGTATTGTAAAAGATAAGAGGAGCTTCTGGATCACATCACCTCTCTTAAAATCTCTTCTTCTTTTCCTTCTCGGTGAATTCTAGTTGGAAAAAATATAGAGCCCTCAACAAAGTATGGGTTTAAAACTACATGGTTGATGAGATTCTGTTGTGAGTTCCATCAAACCTTGACAATGAATCCTGTGAAATGTGAAGGTGAAGATATTTTTGCAATCAATGTTGTGTTATGTGGAGGCAAACATTGATTGCAACGGTGTTTTGATGTAAATTCTTAGCAATGGGCAGTGACTGCGATATTTCTTTTTCATTAAGAAACATTAGACTATATGGCAGGACACAATTACTAAATTCTGGTCATTAAGAGAATCGTATTTTATCATCAAAGATTGTTATATATTAGAATAAATTATAGAGTTTTGACCAAAAATTTATCAGACTCAATATTTATTGTGAATTAGTTTTTCTTAGATATTAAAGGACAAAAGCTTCATTTATAAAAAATTGTCTTTGTTCTATCTGATAAAATATTTACAATATTGCATCAAAGATGTGCTATGATTACATAAACAGAAAGTAAAACTGTACAAAGGCAAATTTTTAAAAGTGGTATTGTTAATGCAGTCGAACTTATTGAAGCAAGGGCTGTAGAGCAGCATAGTTGCTGTCAAGTGAATAGGAATTTGGTGCATAGAAATTTGATTTAGAAGGAATTATCTCAGATTAGAAAGGACAAAATTTTCAATTAGTCCAGGTGATATTGGTAAATTGATTCCAAAAACTGTGTAAAATCCCTTAAACATTTGATTATCATTTTATCCTTTGCCTTTTCTAGTGTATTCATCATTCCAGGAACTTCTTGTGCACATATATACGAACGGTCTTGGATCAAATGATAAATACAAAAAACTAATGCAGCACATTCCTACTCCAAAAAGTGAAAGAAAGTTGCAATGGGGACAAGTTATGTCTAAATTGTATTATAAAATCAATTAGTATAGCAAATCTCATATTCCTATATCATCCCAAGGGAAACTCTCCAAATTTTTAAGAAAATGCACTAAATACAAATTGATTAGAAAAAGGATGACATTAAGACTAATTGAATCATAAATTTAAATTCAAGTTGGCTATAATTTTCTTTTATTCAATAATTTTATGCTCAGATCAACGCATAGCAACTAACAATTTTCTTTTATTCAATAATTTTATGCTCAGATCAACACATAGCAACTAACAATTAATTGAATAGTAACTTAGACTAAATTGCATTTAAATTATTACACTATTCAAAAGAAACAACATCCTATTTATAAGATTTCATTTTATATCTAAATATGTGAAACCTTTTTAACATTTTTTAATGAAATGTTGACTATAATATATTTATTTTAAATTTTAGAAATTTCCTGTGCATTTCTTTTCTAGAAAAACATTATATTTATATTAATAATAATTGGTTCAAGGAAAACAATCAGAAAAAGAAATACTTTGGTCATTGCCTAATATAAAAAGGATGCAAAAGAAAACTACATCAAGAAAGAGTATCTAACAACACTAATAATCTTGTCCTTATGATTCTCAAATCAAGAATATTGTGATTACAAAGAGCCCAAAACTCATATGAATACAATTCATAATTTAGTATCGGAGACAAAACCAAGAGTCAAGCCAAAAATTGCCATAAAAGTTTCCACCATTGACGTATACCAAAACCTCCAATTGAGACTGTGATATTAGAGAGCGATTTGATGCAAGTGCAATCCAAGACCCTAAACTACATATAGAACAAGTCAGATTCATAAAAGTAAAAACATGTAAAATTGTAGAGAAGTGGTGATTTACTATCAAATAAAATATGAGAAAGGTTCACCATTATTCTAAACATATATGTTTGTCATAATATTAACCAAGTTGGGGAAATCAAGGAGGTTAAGATGGGAAAGTAAAGAGATAATATAAACCCCATCAGTACCCAAATTAGCTAGATAGTCAGCTAAAAGATTGTCTTCTCTATAAGTATGCATGATGTAAAATTCAGAGAATGAATGAAGAAGAAACCATACCTGATCCAATATATATTGAATGGATTAATTATATACATCATGTTTAAAACACACATTAATAATAATGGTTGAATCCCCTTCAACATGTAACATAGATATAGATAGTGATTTTGCAAGTTCCCAACCAAAAAGCAAGGTCAAGAGCTTTGTTATTAGTACATGAAGGGAGAAGAGATGATTTTGTTGCAATCACATGGCCTTTAAAGTCTCTAATGACTATGTTATAGCCTGAGTTACCTAGATTTCCTCTAGTGGCCCCATCAAAATTGAGTTTGAAATAACCCTGACTTGGAGGAATCCACTTGGTTTGTGCTCGAATAAGAAGAATGTTGGATGGACACAGTGCAGCAGGAAGATAAGGAAAAAGTAAACCCTTCCACCGATGAATAGCATAACTATCCCAATGAGAAATTTTTTTTTTACCCTTATATTAAATTTTGAAGCATTAATAAGCTCAACAATTGATCTCTCTAATCCTTCCAGAAATTGAGTGATTGGAGATGATGTCTATCTAAAAATTCTATTGTTTCTATCCCACCAAATTGCCCATACTATAGATTCAAGGATGCAAGTCCAAAGACATGAAAATATTGATTCAAAATATAAGATTGGCCATGCCTAGAATAAGTCCCATAGAGAGTTAAGTAATGACATATGGAAATAAAATTTATTAAGAAAAAAATGCCAACAATCTTGGGCAAAAGGGAAATTTAAGAGGAGGTGATCTATTGTTTCTATAACTTGCAGATAGAGCACACAATTAAAGGGATAAAAAAATTTCAATCTATGAAGTCGATCACTAGTTAAAATTATATTCTTTAATACAAGCCATGCAAAGTATCCTGCTTTTGGTAGAACTAAGCTATTCCAGCAAAAAGTACAATATGTGGTCTGATTTTTTAAATAAAAAAATACAACATTTGCTTCCTCAAATTTGAACATTAATTTAAGATTTTAAAAATAGTAAAAAGCATTCACATTTGTGTAAAATTGAACATTATTTTAAGACTACAAGTAATAAAAAGAAATCACATATGTTTTAATTTGTAGTCTTCCTGAAAGAAGCCTCTATTTTTAAATATCAAATATTTGGCCTACAACTTTCATATAATGAGTATACCTGTCAATCTTTGCTTCTCAATTTTAAATAAAAATATTTAAATCTGTATACAATTATAAAAATTATGTTTAACCCTTAAAAGAATTCACATACTTAGCATAGAGAGGTTTGTTCTTGGCCATAAGATAGAGAATAGAGCTAAAGAATGATAAAGGTGAGATGTAACTTTTTTTTACTAGATGATCTTTGAAAAAACATTGTCACAACAAGATCAACTTAGATCATTGATATTTGGAATCTTCAACTTGGAGAGGATATTTCTTCATTCCAAGATAGACTGATTAATATCAACTAAACAATTACAATTGAAATCGACATTATTGGATCTACTTCTAAGTACCTTCTTTTAGGGTCTCTCTATTTTTTATCATTTCCTTTGCTTCATGGTACAATGTAAAGGCTATAATTATCACAGTTCCTCCTACCACACTGCATAACAAATAAATGTCAATCATATCAGCTATTATGAAATAGCAGAATACCATCATACACAATATAATGTTTAGAGTTACGAATATAAAATTCACATTGGTTCTGAAGTTTTGTGTAGAAAGAGATTTAGTAAGAAGGATACTTCTCTTAATCAGAAAAGTTGAAATTAAAAAAAGATTTAATGAAGATAAGTTGAGGAGGAGAAAGTTAAAGTTGAAATTAAAAAGGATTTAATGAAGATAAAG
This sequence comes from Cupressus sempervirens, assembly GCA_028749045.1. NCBI lineage: Eukaryota > Viridiplantae > Streptophyta > Pinopsida > Cupressales > Cupressaceae > Cupressus > Cupressus sempervirens. The sequence continues at coordinate 575,436,577 of CM053791.1, forward strand.
TTGAGGAGGAGAAAGTTAAAATGGATGATGAGTGGTCTATTTGTAAGGTCATTCACTCATACTATGAATGAGGAAAATTGAGCCACCACTCCATTCCACCTCCATCTTATATATTTGTGTCCTCCTATCTTCTTTTTGTGACTATATGTATATACTTTAATCAATAAAATTAAAAGAACTTTTTCATTAGAAAACCATTCTAAGAATTCTAAGTATCTTTCCACATGGAATAATAACCACTCCAAAATTGTAACCAATATTGCTGCTAATGGGTTGAACACCACTAGAAAGATAGGACCCTTTTCATGGATAGAATAGGCTTTCACAATGAAAAGAATTGCTGAATAGAGCACTCACTAGTGCTTAAAAATTAGTCTCAAATTTATTTTATTTTGATTTGTTCCATCTGAAATTTTTATTTACTTAGCCAATACATTGTATAATGTTAAAAAAATATTTCATATTGCTATGGCATTCTTGATGGGGTATGTGTGGATGGGTTTTGGGATAGGACCAAGGGTTTAAATTTGGGTATGATAGGAGAGCAAAAATGGAAGATTGTGTTAATATAAACATTGAGGTGAACTAAAATTTTCAAAAAGTTAATGAAAGGAAAACTAGTTTTCATGAACTTAACAAATGATTATAACTATAGGGATAGCAGAAGTGGTCGTGCTCTGAAAAATGACTTTCATATCCCCAAGTCTTAGAAACATCCATTATTAAAGACACATCATCATGGAACATTGTAAAAAAACCCCAAACTTTTATTTGAGATACTGACTCAATATATAACAAATCGAGTGCATCAAGCATCATAATGTGTCCCTACAAGAGGAGGGATCTTGTATAAAGGCATGATCATTGCCCCTCCTATACAGATTATGGTGCCTATAACTTTTTCTTGTTAACATGCTTACTTTTGACATCAACATTCTCTAATCTAAATAGGAAAAGCCCAGTTCATATCAATTTAAACACATTACATACTTCTGATGTCAAATTTATTCCAATTTGAAATAAAAAAAACTTCAGTTCAGATTAATTTAAACACATTTTATATTTTTGATATCAATTGTTTCCAAATTGAAAAGAAACCATTTTAGATGAATTTAGAGCAATTTCATATTGATGATAACTCTTTTAAATCAAAGAAAAAGGACACCTGTTGATGTGTATTTTATGACCCACCAAACAGTAGAACAAAATACCAAAATATCTTATCCTCTCTTGAATACAATCTCATGTATGCTAAGATTGCTAGAAGATCATACGATGACTTCAAGGTTCCTTTAATGTTAGGTCTTCACTGTGGATAGGATTGGTGGTTGATGTGATTTGTTGATGGTCACAAGGGGCCTTATGTGTTTATTCAAATTCATTTCAAGCCATACTGGATGTGGGAGCTTTCTTAAGGTTTTGCAATGAAGTACTTTTTGGATTTTTATCAAAATATGCAAAAATTCAATAAGATAGGGTTCAGGAATTCTATTCTAATCCTAAGGGTAGTGATAACAAAAAATAGTACTCTGATGGAAAAATTCCTCAATTTACCGAATTCCACTTCACCAAGTTATACTAAAACTATGCATGAATTGGTGCAATCTTCAAGGATTATGCCAAAGGCTTTCATATCACCACATATGCCATCATAAAGAACAATGTATACGAATGATAGAAGTTAAGAATATGCATGAAAGGGGTTAAGGCTAACTTTACACAATGAGTTAGAATCGCTAAAATGTCAAAAGTATGAACCAATGGAATTCATCAATACGCCATCATATTCTTCACTCTAATCACCACACATTGACTAGGCTAAACTTAATCTAATTAAAGAAATTTAATAGAAAAAGAAAGCACTAAGACACATCAAGTATTCACCAAGCTCCAACGAAAATTTTATTATCTCAATAGCTCATAGCAAAAATCTCATAAAAAAATCTCTTTACAAATGAGAAATAATGCCTTTATATAGGTCCTCGATTAAAATAGGTGGCTCAGATGATCACAATAATTGATGGCCAAGATCATGCCACATCAACCCTAATTAGGGTTACGGCAAAGGAAAGGAATCTACATTAATGCAACAAGGAATCTACTACTATAGTGGGTAATAAATACCCACTATGCATGCTCATTTAGGAAGGAGTGGGGTGTAATAAATGAGCCCTAAGAATACCCACTATGCATTAAATGCATCTATCCTTGATTCCCCCACCTAAAGGAGCCAAATTGATCTAACAATATTTCCAACTCCTCTATATTGATGTTTGGTGCAGATTCTTGCTTGAACTCTAGAACTGCAATTGCTCTTTCTCCAATTTTTGCCCACTTTGACACAATTTTGGATTTAGGATAGAATCCTCTCATTTCATTCTTTATCAATTGTCCATGTGTTTCTCCTGTTCCCCTTGGGTTCTACCATTCTCCTTTCCTACAAAATATAAAATGTCCACACATAAGACTATGCAAAGAAAGTATAAAAAAATAGATACAACTTGTCCATAAGACAAAGATTTTTGATTTTTGCCAAAATTTCTATACTCCTCTCAAGATTCACTCTTCAATATTTCCATGGGAAACGTGCAATTTTCCCCAACTCACTGAAAAAAGTTTCTTTCTGATAGGATTCAAAATCCTCTATCACGAATTTCCAGAAAACTCCTCAACGATTTCATAAATTTTGCCAAAAAATCATCTTTCCAAACTCTTTGAATTTAATTCCTATTCTCAATTTGCTCTCCAAATTTTTGTGGGAGAAGGAATGAATGAGAGGGTTTCTTATATAAATCATCCCTCAAAAAAAGATGTCTTTAAAATTGTAGGCTAAAATTAGGTAGTTGCTTTACTTAGCCATCAAGGTTTCCATCTTTTGTGCCACTTGTCACTTTTTACTGTTTGTTTCAAAAAGTTGCCATTATTGATGCTTTTAGCTTTGAGATGAAACTAAGTATTCCTTTATCCCATTTTGATTTTTTTAAAAAAGTTTATTAATTAAATATCAATTAAAATCAATATTTAATTAATTTCCATGTTTTAATGAAAAAATCAAACTTCTTTCCAACTTTTCTCGAATATTTATTTTTTTGGATTATTATTTTGACAACCAAATTAAATATCAATAAAATTAATATTTAATTTTTCCATGTAAATCCAAAAAATCTCCTTATAAGAAAATTATACTTTTTGCTTTTTTCCCTAAATTTATTTTCCATTCATGAAGAATTTTCCATTCTTTTCCTTTTTTTTTCCTAATCTATTTTGTCTTCAAATTTGGGATTTTTCTCAAATTTCCCAATATTTCAACTTTTCATGATTTTTTATACTTTTGGGATTTTTCACAAGATTTTGGATTCCAAACTTCCTTTTTTTCTTCCCTTTGGAATTTTTTGGGATGTCTTTGATTCTCACACTTTCCAAGTTTTACTGATTTTTTTCATATTTTTCAATTTTCTAAATTTTTTGAAACTTGGGTAATTTTTGTGCAAAGATGTGCAACTTAAATTGAGTTCACGATGAGTACCAAGATAAAAGAGGGCTGATTTTCAGCTCCCAACAAGTTTTAGATTCTCACCAACAGTTGAGTCTGGGATCAAGCCTCAATATGAATGTTGAAGAGAATAAAAAGGTGGGCATTTCTAAATTCATTACAGAAAAGTTGCAAGCATCCATTCAAAATGAACTTGCAATTATAGGCAGTTATGTATCATCATGGCTATAGATCGATATCAAAGACTTGATTATTGGCCACAAATCAATAGGAGAGGGATCGAGTGGGCTTGTACATGAGGGTTTGTGGCTTGGATACAATTCTTAAGGAGAGGTTGGGAAGTAACAAGCCCTCTTTGCCACTTCCAGTTGTAGTGGACATTATACTTCACATATCAAAAGGAGTGGAGTATCTTCATAGCCAGAAAGTCATGCACATGGATCTTAAAGCAAAAAATATCCTGATATAGCCGTCAACATTACCAGAATTTCCCTAGATTTTTTTTCTCCCACCCTCTTTTGTATCATATGGCCCAACCTTCAAGTCCCAGAGTTGAAGTTTTTGATAACCTTCTTGATTACATTCAACAATATCCTTATGAGGAAATTGTATAGTCTACTAATTGTTTTTCTAGGAATGTTTTATGAGGTTCTTGTGTAATGTGGAAATATATTATGCAAGATGGAACACATGTTGCTATGAAAGAACAAGTGAAATTAGAACTTTCAATGGGTGAGATAAATATATTGTGTTGATTGCATCATCCAAATATTGTTTGCTTGGGATGTGTGTGTTGCAATTTTAATGCATGTATGAATTATTTATCCATGGGAGACATTCCATGACTAACCCAAATTTGCACTCCAAAATTTACAAGTAGGGTTCTTGCCTGATGAAGAAGCATTTTGTCATTCACAAAATATTTTCGTGCTATCATCAACTCTCGCTCCATGGAGTGTGGAAAGTGAAATTTTAAAATAGTCAAGGATTTTGACCATTCCCTATGGATGGTTCACTTGCAGTCCAAAATTTTCAAGAAATAATCCATGGCCGAACAAGGAAATCTACGACTAGCTTAGAAAATAAAAAGTAGGGGTCCCAAGCATAGGCGATGGTGAGTCTTGGTCACAACATCTAGCTACTCCATGGGTGAAATATTACAAACATTTCAAGGATAAAACTTAATTCAAACTCAGAATCTTTGGTTTCTCAATCTTGTCACCAATAAGAGAGAAAACAAGCTCAAAAGGGGAGAATAATCATATATTGGATCAAAACACATTTACTCTGTTACAATCTAAGTGTGTGCAAATGTATTAATTCCATCTCAACAAGACCACTCAGAAATCCTAGGATTGATCATGACAAGTTATTGGTTCCTCTTGACTTCAAAAGCATCCTAGACATTGCCCTACTACCTGTCAGGCATCCATAGCCCCAATAGAGTTGTCGCTATAAAACCAAAGGAGATTTCTCCACTTCCAACAAATTATTCTTTTGAACACCTATGGAGATTTTTGCATACCCCCAAAGCCAATCTTATTATTTCATCTTTCTTTTTTTCTCTTTTATATTCCTTCTGAATTGGTATTTCTTTTCTTTCTTTTCTCTTGGCTTGTAAGAAATGAAGCTTACCATGGGTTTAGGAGTTATAGTGGCATTGAAGAAAGATTTTAAAATTTTCAAAAGTTATGACTTTTCCCAAAGAAACGTAAATGGACTTACAGCAATAGTTAAGAGTGTGAAATATATGGCAACCTCAGAGTTTAGGTGTCAAGACACAATGTATGATTAACCTTCCAAGTCAAGTATGTTTTCCAACCCAATGAAAATATATGAAGGATGGCCAAGATTCTAATGCTCTTAATAATAGTTATCCAAGAAATGAAATAAACAAAACTCAGTGAAATCTTCAAATGAAGTAATCGAATCACTACACCACTTCACTTGCAAAAAGAGATTCTCACAGCTACAAGCTACCTAGCAAAAGCCAAAACCAAAGCCAAAACCAAAAGAAAAGAAAAGAGAAAATCAAACCACCTGAGGAAGAAAACTCAGGGAAAATGAAAACCCAACAAACAAGGGAAAGAAATCTAAACTATGCAAAGCCAAAACTCCTGACCAAGAGAGGGGTGACAAACCAAACCCCCACCTAACTAAAAGGAAAGCATAAAAGAAAACACACCACAAAGGAAAACCTAAACTAACTATGTAAAAGTTAAACTTCACAAAGGAAACCTAAGGGCAGAAATAATGCTTTAGGAATTGCCCATTGATGGGAAATTGGACTTCCTTTCCTGTTAGAGTCTTAAGCTTGAATGCATTATCTCCCAAAATTTTAGAAATTTGCTAAGAACCTTTCCATAGATTGTCAAACGTGTCATGTCCACCTTTCTTTTCATGTGCCTTATCCTAGCGAAGTACTAGATCTAAAATTCAAAATTCTTTAACCTTCACTATTTTTTCAAACCATCTCTTGACAACTCCTTGATGTTTAGAAAATTTTTCCAATGCTTCATCTCTCTTTTCCTCCAAGTGCAACAATTGAGTCAAACGTGTCTGCACTCTATCTTCTCCTTCCATAAGATCTCACATAAATCATAATGTTGGAATCCTCAACTGGATAGGAAAAATTGGATCTTCTCCATAGACCAAATGATATGGAGATGTCCCCAAAGAACTCTTTATTCTGATCCTATCTACCCAAATTGCAAATCTTAGCTGTGTATGCCAATCTCTAGGATTATTGTCTAGTAACTTCTTCATTGCACTCAATAGATTTTTGTTTGTTGATTTTTCCAATCCATTCCCTTGTCGATAGTGGTTTGATGAAAACTTTAGTGTGATCCCATAGTCAAATGCCCAATTTGAGAACTTCAAAGATCTAAATGTTCAACCATTATCATATACAAATGCATGGGGATATCCAAACCTAGTAATGATATTTTCTTCAATAAATTTGATAACGACCTCTATTGAGCAATTTTTTAGTGATTGAACCTTAGTCCATCCAGTGCAATAGTCTATAGTAGTTAGGATATACTAGTGGTTTCCTGAAGATGGCAAATTGATGGGACCAATGAAATACAATCCCCATTTTGTGAATGGTTTTACTTCAATAACAGGTTGTAATTGCATAGAAGGATTTCTTTCACTTCTTGCAGCTATCTAAGATGTGTGACAAGTCTTCGCATGTTCATAAGTGTCTTTAAACAATGTTGGCCAATAATAACTTGTTCTTCATATTTGATGAGCCATAGCCAAACCACTTCCATGACTGGTTCCATATTTACTATGAAAATGCTCAATGATGTGTCTAGCCTCTTCCTTTCCCACACATCCTAAATAAACCCTATCATGGTTCTTTCTATAGAGCATAGATCCTTGAAGCATAAAATTTTGACTCTTCATTCTCAATGAACACTTTTGAATATGAATCAAGTGTGATGGAGACTTATGGTTCAGCAAGTAATGAGCAATATCGTCATACCATTCATCTAGGGATACTTCTTCTAACACATATACTTGTTGTACTAACCTAAGACCAGTTGTAGATAGGATTTGAGCTAGAGCTTGTCCTTGTACCAACTTCATTGGTTGTATCTCCATGTCATATTCTTGAATAATTGCCATCCACTTTCCTCTTCTTTCCCCTAAATCATTCTGCGTTAGCAAAGTCTTCACTGCTGCATCAGAAACTATTGCATAAACCTTGCGTCTTAGGATGTAATTTCAGAATTTCTTTATTGCTTTTACCAAAGTGTAAGCTTGTTTTTCAACATTCGTGTATCTCAATTCTATTTCTTTCAAGGGTGAACTCATGAATGCAATAGGATGTTCATCCCAATCATCTACCTTCTAGGTGAGGATAGCTGCACAGGTATGTTCTAAGGCAAAGGAATATATATAAAAAGGCTTGGTGTAGTCTTGACTCAACAAAATAGGAGTATCCATGATTGCTTGCTTGATTTCTTAAAATTTCTTTCTTGTTGTATGTGTCCAATCTATCCTTGCTCCTTTCTTTAACATGTCATTTAAAGGCCTTACTATCTCTGCAAATCTAGTTATGAACTTCCTTACAAAGTTAATTTCCCCAAAAAATGACTATAATTCTTTCTAACTAGCTGGCAATCCTATCTTTGATATTGCCTCGATGCGCTCAGGATCAATTGAGATTCCTCATTCTGATATTACATGTCCTAACAATTTCTCCTCAGTGATAGAAAACATGCATTTCTTTGGATTCAAGGAAATCCCATATCTTCTACATCTTTGGAAGATTCTCTTCAAATAACCAACGTGATCTTCCCTGTGTCAAGACAATGTCATGAGATCATCCATGTATATGATGATGTATTTCTTTACCAAGTCTCTAAAAGCATAATCCATGGCCCTTTGAAAAATGGCTCCTACATTGATCAAACCCAAAGGCATTCTTCTATAAGAAAATGTACCCCATTTAGTTGTGAATGCAGTCTTTAGTCTATCTTCTTCTTCTACCATCACTTGATTATATCCAGAATAACCATCTAAAATTGACATCATTTTAGAACCGTTAACAACTTGTATCACTTCATCTAATGATGGCACTAGATAATTATCCTTCTCTAAGGCTCTATTGAGATTTTTGAAATCCATGCACAACCTTATCTCTCAATTCTTCTTTCTAATAGGGACAAGCTTGGCAACCCACGTTGAGTGTCGAACTACGAATATAATTCTTGCTAACAATAACTTCCTCACTTCTTGGTGTATTAGTGGTTCTAACAATGGATTTATTGGTCTTTGCCTTTGTCTAAATGGCTTACTATTTGGCTTTAATGGAATAGTATGTGTGATGAGAGATGTATCATATATCTTCAAATCTTCATATCTCCAAGCAATCACATCAGGGAATTCCTTCATAAGCTTCAATATTTCTTCCTTTTTCATGGGAGTACAAACTTTACCAATAAATACATTCTTGACATTTTCTCTCATTCCTACATTTACCTTTTCATATTCCCCTCCATTGGTACTTTGGTACTTGAGGGAACTTAGTTTGTCTACATAAAAAATTCTCTCTAGTTCAATAATTCCTTTTGGAATGGTATTTGTCCTTAAATTCATAATCTCATCAATTTCAAATTGAGCTTATTGTTGTTCTCCTTCATCTATGACTTGTGCTTCAAATACCATCAAGCTTGTTAAAAAATTGAGGATATGCTTATCATCTTCAAACACTTGAAAATTTGTGATGTTGTTAGGAACTGATGGCATTGAAGTTGGCTCAACCATGAATTTCTTCACACAATCCATGGCTAATGGTTCCAATGAACTTGCAGATTGAGCCAAAGAGTTTGCTACTAGATTGCTTGTTGAACTTATCCTTTTAATATTGAAAGCATCAAAGCTTTCAATTAGGTCCCAAACTCTATTGCGATAACGACCCAATCTTTTATTGTGGCACGTATATTTCTTGCATACCTGTCCAATGACTATGTTTGAATCTCCACGTACATGTAGGATTTTCGCCCCCTTTTGGATAGTGAGGAGCAATCCAATGACCAATGATTTGTACTCAACCACATTGTTAGTACATGGGAATTGCACCCTATGTGCTGCCAAATAAGTTTCTCCAATTGGTTTGATGAGTTCAACACCAGCTCTAGTACCTTTCTTTGATTTAGATCCATCAAAGGATATGGTGCATACTTGATCATTTCCATATTCTAGGGGTGGTTTTACCTTTGAATCCTTCAATTCTTTATGATATTCTTCTTGTCTTATTTCACCTTCCTAAATTCTTTCCTATTATGCCTCTAAAATTTTCATGTGGGATGAGTTCACTTTGGCCACATTTTTTTGCTATCCATGCTTGTGGAACCATTTTGAATACTTGTGCAATTGCATCTTTACACATGGTACATGATATCTCAAAATGAAAAAAATTATGTATTCTACACCAGTTGGGTAACAACAAATTTTGAATGGATGCATCTTTTCCTGATTCAACTTCTTGCTTAATGCTTTTTAGAACAAAATTCCTAAAATTTTCAAAATTTCTTCATTCAGTGATGGTCCTAAAACATCCATAATTGGAGCCTTAGAGTACTCTCTATCCTTATCTGATTGGGAATTCCCTTCCATGGAAGCCACATGTGTGAAAAGTCTATTGCAATATAACCATTCAATTTCCTTGACCAATCTCTACTGAGAATCATACCATATCCCTCAAGAATATCCACAAAAAATATGTCAATACAACTTTGAACATGTGGATTAGAGGCTAATTGCATGTGAATTTTATTCAAATCTCCCACGATTCGGACCTCCGTTTTATCCAATTGTGTAACCTTCTTGTCAGTCTGAAGTGGAATCAACCCCAACCTTTTACATATTTCCAAAGGTATTACATTGCTTGATGCACCAAAGGCAATTAAATAATTATGTAACATTTTCCCAAAGACTCAAACAGATACTAGGAAAGGTACAAGTTTCTCCTTCCCTTGATAAAAAACCACTAGCTTTTGCCCTTTTGAATCAAATGTCTCATTGTTCTGTACAGAATTTCTCCCATTTTGTGTTGTCATAGGACTTTCTACTACAGGAGAATTATCTCTAATCATTTCTAGTAGTGGATTTTTTCAAGATATTTGTCCATTTGATGTAACCTTATGATCATCCTGAGAGTTTTGTACCATTCCAATGAAATTTGAAGGATTCTAAGAAAGGTGAGATGCATATGGTGATACATCATCTGTAACATTGGTGTTTTGTGTGAAATTGTATTGTTGGACATTGGATGTCCATGTCAGGGCAAGAAGTTGGGTCTCATTTTTGGCCAAAAAGTGGAAGTATTTTTCCTATTTTTGAAATTTTTTGTCAATTGATGTCAAAATTTGAGGCATTTAAAGATTGAATATTAAAAACTTCATAAATAAAAATTTTAGTGTTCAGAATCTAGTTTTTGAATATGTAATTTATTTGTGTACCCATATGATAGATTATTTTTGTGGTATGGATCTTAAAAAACTACTTTTTCAAAATGTATGTTTTAGGACCATACCACGTTCATCTACAGACACCATAATTTGACACAAATAAATGAATTTTAGCAAATCCTTTTAAAGGGAGTTACCTAATACACCTAAGATTGATGACAATATTTTTCCTTAATTTTTTATTGAATAATTTATTATTATTAATTATTAATTGACTATAAAGGTAAATTTTAAAACCTCTCGTGTACGAACCAAATAATTTGATCAAAATCTCACTTTTTTCAAAAAAAAAAAAATCTCAATAGAATTGCATTTAGATTGATGACATATAAATTAATTTAAGAAAAATTATTAAATAAAAAAGTTATTAAAGTTTTAGTGAATGTTACTTTTTAACATTTAAGAGATAGTTTTGATTAATAAATAATGGAAAAATAGAAAATAAACTAATAAAACTATAAAATTTACATTTTTGGAATCAAAATAGTAAGACCTATAATGGTTTTTTGTTTCATCAAAAAATTCAATGGTGATGACTATTAAAAAATTATGACAATACCAAAAATTGTGGATTAAATGCCTTAGAAAAAAATGGATTATAAAGGTATGGCTTGGTGGAACCAAGCCTATGCCATGCCTTTCCCCAAGGCAAAACCCCATGCAAAAGTCGTGTGCCATACCAAATTCATGCTCATGTTTCAAGAATCGAGCACCCAATTTGTAATTCAAAAATCGGGTGCCCGATTGCATTAAAACTATTATAAGAATCAGATACTTGACTATTTAAAAATTAGGTATCTAATTCTTTTCAAAATCAGGTACTCGATTTATAAGTAGGTACCTAATTTTTAAACAATCGGGTACCCATTTCTAATGTGCCTGTTGATCCCCAAACGTTGCCCTACAAACCAAATTTCAATGATTGAAATGATTGAATAACAATTTTGATCTGCAACAGCAAATCCAATCATAGTTATTATATTTTCTTGTCTTCTTATACAATTTGCAAGCTACTAATTTAAATTCAAAATTGGTGCAAACATGGGATCAAAACAACGAAGAAAGTAAAAAGAAAAAGTTCTAACAGATGAGGAGATTACAACAAATAAAGAGAATGAAGCATGACGTCAATGAGAGAGAAGACAAAGAATTAGAGACTTGAACAATGTTTCAAAGGAGAAAGACATTGAGCATACCATGATGGATGAAGAGGTCAAAGAAGAGAAGCCAATACAAGAAAATTCAGGTGCACATTCTAATCATGCATTCAATATAGGTGTATCTCCAAACCTTCAAATTTTCTTTCGTGATGAAATTGGTGATTTTTTAGAAGTAGGTTACGATTTAAACGATTTAGATTTTCTTCATGAGAAGCAATTGTCAAACGATCATGCACAAAAAACTTCAATTGAAATGCATTCCTTGAAAGAAATATCAAGAAAAATTGAAAATGAGATTCAAATCCCAAATAATAGTGAAAATGAAATGTCAATTGAAAATAAAAATTGCATGAATGTAGACATAGAAATACCAACTACTAAACAAATATGTCAAAATGATAGTAAAGTGTCTAAACATAATTTTCATATTCCTAATGATGTGCTAGATAATCTTGAGGGATTGGTTTCATGGAGACAAATTAGGATATAGACATTTTTTTTATAATAAGAAATTTGGCTTTCAATGTCAGTTAATGTTGCAACTAATATAAATGGGGTTGCAAGCTTTGGGTTTAACCATGGAGGAAACTCTGTAGTTAAGCGCGCTCAGGCTAGAGTAGTACTGGGATGGGTGACCTCCCAGGAAGTCTCGGTGCTTCACCCCTATGAGCATCACCTAGATCCAATGAGTACTAAGTGTTCCATTTATTCTCATGAGAGATGGATTCATGTTGAATCACTACTCATGAAATATGTGTCAATAAGTTTGACTCAAAAAACACATAGTTAAATCCTGATAGCAATATCATAATTAAAATGTCTAAAATACAAAAAGTAATGAGAAGGTTGGGAATGTATGCAAAACTCAAGAATAAAAATGAGTCTTTAAAACAAGTTGTATCAACTATTACTAGTGCTTTTAATGTTATCAAAAAAAGAAGTTAGTCTAAAGATAAGAATGCAACACCACGAGCAATAACAACAACTTTAGTTAACAAATCAACATCTAACAAAAGATTGATTAGCAACATAAGTGGATATCTTAATGTGAATCGTAAGACTTTAGAAAGAGTTGTAAAGAGAAGTGTTAACATTGAATGTGATCCAACAAATATTTTATGGACTTCTAGTGGTAGACTCCCAAGATGTGATATGAAACTTACTAGTGAAGTCAAAAGTTTGATTGAAATTTTTTGGCATGATAATACAAGAGTATCACCTAATTCAAGAGATGTTCTTAAATTGAGAATTGGGTCAAAAATACGTGATCCACATCCTAAAAACCTTTTGGACATGACTCAAACTAAATTGTTTTAAAAAATTGTAGATGGTAAGATATTAAATATTACCATTAGTTAAAGAACTTTTGAAAAGTGTAAACCATGGTATGTAAGGATTAACAAGGAAAGAATCACATGTTGTTGTAAAACTCATATTCAATTTCATTACCATTATGATGTATTTCGATCTATATGTTGTACCATGCATAGTAAAGAAATGTCTTAGGAATGTGGTATAAAAATACCACCTCAAACTATAAAGGATTTCATATTAGGTTTGTTTTTTAAGCCACCTAATGATCAATACTTTCTTTTCAATGCATGTATTTTTAATACATGTGATATGTGCAATAATCTTTCTTTGTTAGATGAATGTTTGCATAAAAATCCTTTGACTACTTTTGGACAACAATTAGTTGATGTAAAAAGATTCAAAACTATTGAATATCCATTGAAGGATGGGAAGATTGGAAGAAGATGTGATCTAGTTACAGATAAAGTTAGTTGTCATGCATTTATACATGAGTTTAAGAGTGTGATCATACCAATATATGTTAAACACTCTCAATATGCTAGATGGCTTGATGGACAATTTTGCATATGTAAGAATACATTTCCAATTGGTACTATACTTTTAGTTGTTGACTTTTTAGAGAACTACACATTTGCACTGCAAGAAGAGGTACAACCACAATATTACAATTTAGTGCAAGTAACAATTTATATTTATATGGTTTATAGGCATGCACCTAATAGGATAGAGGAGGATCAAAAAATATTGAGAGAGTACCATTTTTATATGAGTGATAATAAACTCCATTCATCTGAGTTTTTCCAATATTGTTTCAAGGTCTTTTATGATAATTTAAAAGAGAGACAAATTCAAATGACAAAACATTGGATATGGTCAGATAATTGTACAGGACAATTCAAGAATTCTAGAATGTTCTATTGGTTGAGTAGGAGACATAGGAAAAGTTTTTTTGAGGCTGGACATGGTAAAGGAGAACATTATGGTGTTGGTGCATGCGTAAAGAGAGCCCTTAGTAGAGAGCAATTACAATTTGAGGAAAAAGTTAAATTAAAAAATGCACATGAAATTTTTGAATGGTGTAACAAATATTTATACATGGGATCAAGTCAGAACTCTACAATCAAATGTTTCTTCTACCTAGTTGAAGAAAAAAATATCCTTTCAAGATATGACTTTGATACAATTAGTGGGTCAACTAAATGACATTCATTTAGGAGTTTAGATTCTAACACTTGGACTATATGGACTAGGGAGCTTGCTTGTTTTTGTCAATTCTATCTTGCAGGTGAATGGGAAGAATAAAAGAATATAGAATGGGTTGAAGATTAAAGTTTTTCTATACTTTATAGAATACAAGAATATGTACTCATGTGATTATAGTGTTTCTATACTTTATCTTATCTTATAGGACATGTTTATGCTATTATTGCGCCAAGTAATAATGATGAACAAACTAAGTATTGGCTTGCTAGATGTGTGAAACCTAAGAAAAAATTGATATGTCATCAAGTAGATGATGATGGTTTTGAGTATCCAATTGGGTTTGTTGTTGTAGCTGGCACCTAGCTACGTAGATACCTAACAAGAAGAAATGGTTTACCAGCATTTGAAGACTACCAATCCAAAAAGAAGATTTTACACTATTCTCATTTGGTTGTGGCAACAAATATCAAATTAGAAAGATACAAAGGGAGACTTGCCAATAAGGTATTATGGACAATTTCAATGAACGAGCACAAGACAATCATAGATGCATTGCAAAAGAGAGAGGATGTAGATGGTATAGTGGGATGAGTACATTTAAATCAAACACATGTATTTTTTTTGTTTATTATGTTATTTTTATATATGTGCTTATATATATTCCTCTTATTCAGGTCTCAATTACAATTTATGCAAATTTAAGTGTTAAAGTGGAACGAGCATCAACATCTTGTGCAATTCCACATAGTGAGTACATACAAATTAAACATATATTTACATAGTTCATCTACCTAATATTAATTTATGTGTTTATTAACATGTGTTTTTGTTTTACAATTTTATTTTACAGGACCTCATTTGAAGAGATGTGTTGAACCAATTTTATATTTTGAGTTCGTGCTTCTATATATTTATCATTGACATTGTCTTCCATGTATTGTGAAATATGTTATACAAACAAATTTAAAAGCAAGAGTTTACTTCTATTTGAAAGTTAAAGGTGTGCACTTGATATTATAAATTAATTGTCAATTTAAGTAATGGCCTCCTATTTTTTCCATTAATTTTACATTCAAGCATGTTTAAATGAATGTTTGTTTCAATTTTCAAATTACTATTGATTGTAATTAATAACCCTTCACTTATACATGATAATTTAAATATCATTACTCATTGTATTGATTATATGCTATTGTTATGTTGATAATTGATATGTATGTTTAACCATGTTAACAATGTTAAGTGAGAGGGAGGGAGGGAGGGAGAGAGGGAGGGAGAGGGAGGGATAGATATGGGGAGGGTTATAAGTGCTTTTAATTTATCAAAAAGGGTTATAAGAAACCTTAGGACCCATTATGACTACTTGGAACCCATTCATACCATTAACATACTTTATGAACCCTTAGAACATATTAATCATCATAGGATATTAGTCATATGTTCTAAAGGGACATTAAGGATTTTTAGGACCCATTAGTATACATCAAGTCTCATTAGGACACATTAGGATCCACTTGCACACATTAGGACCTGCTAGACCCCATTCAAACCTCTCATAACATATTAACCATTGCAAGACATAGTAATGTGTCCTAAGTGGTCCTAATATCTCACAACGGATCATGAAGGGTCATAATGGGTTCTTAGTGGTCCTAGGACATCTTAAGGTATATTAGGATCCCTTAGAACACATTAACTATAATAGGACACACAAATGGGATGTTAATGATTCTAATGTATCATAAGGGGTCATAATGGATTGTAAGTGGCCCCAGGACCCATTAAGAACCCTTAGAATATATTAGGACCAATTAGGACACATTAAAACTACCTCAATTTGATGTGATATTTATCCAATAATCTTTTTGATATTAGTACTAATGCTCTATAAATAGTTAAAATTATGTCAATTAGGATTAATACTTTAGGTCCTAATTTTAGATTAATTTTAGGTACGTTATCCATACATCTGTGTCATAAGGGGACATAGGATTCCTAATAGGTCATAATATTTTTTTATAGGTTCTAATAAGTCTTAATATGTATTATTATGATATAATAGGTCTTATTAGGTAATAATAAGTCTTACATTACCAAACAACACATAAGAGCCCGTTATGATACATTTCTAGGTACTTAGATCCATATTTGTATTAAAGGGACCTAGAGAGTCTTACTCGGTCCTAATATGTGCTATAGGTTCTAATAGGTCTTAACATGTCTTAGTATGTAATAATTAGTCTTATGTTAACATGAAACATGTAAGGACTCCTTATGATACATTTCTAGGTACTCTGATTCATGTGTGTGTTTTAATAGGACTTAGGGAGTCCTACTAGGTCCTAATGTCCAAAGGCATTATAATAGTTCCTAAATGGTCTTAATATATCATGAAGTGTCATAATGGGCTCTTAGTGGTCCTAGGACATCTTAGGGCCTATTAGGACCCCTTAGAACATATTAACTATGATAAGACATAGAATTGGGATGTTGATGATTGTAATGTATCATAAGGGGTAATAATGTGTGAAAAAAAGGGTATCATCAATCATTTCAAAAAAAAATCTTCAATCTTTACCTAAATTTTATAAATTTAAATTTTTAGGATGAAAAAAAATTATTTTTATGAATCTCAATGCATAAATTTGACATGATATTTATCCAATAATATTTTTTATATTAGTACTAATGCTCTATAAATAGTTAAAATTATTGTTCATATAGCATATATACTTACAAAATGTGTCATATGTTCATGAATAAAATATGTCGCAATAAAGAAAATGGTTTGAATACTTAAAACATGATGAAACATAATAATATATACTACATACACAAGCATGATAAGAAGTCATAAAAAAATAGTACATGGTCTAACATACATCATAACATGATCTATGAAGTTAAAAAATACATATATAATATAGTTTTAACTATCCTAACACAAAGTGTATCAAAATATACAATATGTGTCATAAAATAACAATCTATAGGTGCCAACAACACCTAATCTATCTGATTGAATGTCCTCTTTACTCCACACGAAGAGGACTCAGATGGATCATCCTTTGTGATATGAGTTGTCTCATCATGTGGGACACCCTGTGAGGTAGATGGATCACCCTATCTAACATGAGGCACATCTCATCATGTACATGCTTAATTGAAATGGGTTTCAAAATCAAGCTTGCAAATAAATTAAATATTCACTACATAATAAAATAAATACCACATGAGATGGGTGTCCCTCAGTAATGAGAGGAGGCGCACTATGAAAACTACCAAATGTAGCAGTGCTGAGGTCCTATAATTTACAATACATACATTTTTAAAATTTGATTTTAGAGCATAATGAACTATACATTATGTACATAAATCACAATAATGACCTCAAAGGATGATGTAGGTACCTCCATCTAGCTAAGTCCAATGCTCTCAACAACACTCATGGTGACATAGTCCTAAAATTATGGATAAATAAATGTTGAGTCAAAATTATATATATATATATATACATGAATAATTACAAAGTACGCAAACTAAAATGTAATTAATTTGTACACTACATTTTTTATACACTATAAATTTAACATGTATATATATATCATACCTGAGTAGTAGCCAATGTTACAGATGTGTCTATAGGTATGCTAGCACAATGATCATAAGATGGGGTCAAAAATAGACTATATCGAGGCCTGTATAGAATAGTACGATCCATCTCATGTTCATCAAATTAGAACACATAAAAATATATATACATGAGTCAAAAAATTTTAGATTATAAGTTAATAACAATATATATACATAAAAATAGTACAAATTATTTGTCTTTAGTCAAAAGTTCATATCATATGTATTTGAGGTTGTGCCTCAGTGGTAACTAGAGTAGGACTTGTACTGAC
Source organism: Cupressus sempervirens (assembly GCA_028749045.1). Lineage (NCBI taxonomy): Eukaryota > Viridiplantae > Streptophyta > Pinopsida > Cupressales > Cupressaceae > Cupressus > Cupressus sempervirens. The sequence continues at coordinate 575,454,635 of CM053791.1, forward strand.
ATCAAACTATGTAGCTACGGACAATCCCTACAAAATTGGATAAAAAGAACATATGAGCACATGTTATTAAATTCAAGTTTGAATGTACATTTTTACAATGTAATTCAAACTGCATGTTGTATGAGGGATGCCAATGTTTGTAGGTCTCAAAAAAGGAGTATACTGCCTCCTAGGAGGAACAATATCATCCATCCTTTGTTATTTCAAAAGTAAAAATTAATATGGTTAATACAATTAAATATGTATGTAGAAAGTAAATAATTATGTGTACTTTATATTTAAATTAAAATTAAAATTTTACCTACTACTCTTGACTATCTTTGAGCTCTCCCTACTACATGAGGTTAACAAATGATGATGCATCAATCTCGTCACTACCATCACCATGGGTAGCGTATATGTCATTATAAAAATCATCACCCTCAGCATAATGGTCATCATGCATTGCATCAACATCACTTTGGGGGCCTATGCATATGCCTCCACAACTAGTACAAATATGTCCAAGTGGATGAACATGTCTCGCCTACGTCCACTACTATACTAAATTACCCAAAAGGGCACTCAAAGAGGTAAGAGCAGATGAAATTGCTCGATGATGGTGTGGAGCTAGTACAATAGGCATAGGAAGAGGTGCAAGGGGTTGAGGTCACCTATGGTTTCTTGTTCTATCACTCAACTTTGCACCAGGCCTATCTTGAGTCATCCCTCTAAGAACCCCCTGAAATGATTTCATATCAAAATAATTGGGTTTCAAAACTAATTCAAACTCAGCCCATAGCTTCCTAAGGAAGTACATGGGCACCTTATGATTAGCGTGTACCATCCACCACCACTCCCAAAAATGTGTTTCTATACGTGGATGTGTGCACCACCTAATAGAAATGTGAGGCTTCTTCTCATTAATCTCTTGACCCATCTTAGGGTTTAAAAAAAGGCTTTTAAAATTTCCTTTACCTATATTGAGGTTATGAACCTCTCTATATGATAAGCCATTGGAATAGAAGGCACACATGTTTTGCCTCCATAATTTGAATGAATCAATATCAAAATCTAAATATTGCATAGAGTGAATGACACCTTGCATGCTATCTACAAGGTGTACTAGGTGAGAAGGGGGTGGGTCTCGCATCGGATAGCCTCAATATCATGCATGAGGTCACTAAGATTATGCCTCATGCTCTCACAAAGATAATTTGCGGTGGGTGGTGGAGGTGGGAGTGGAGGTGGAGGTGGAGGCAGAGATGGAGGGAGCAGAGGCAGGGGTGGGGGAGGGGGAGGGGGTGGTGGTTGGTCCATCAAATATAATCTACATATATATTTAAACAACAAAAAATGACAAAATTACTATTTAATAAAATTTAAATCTAAAATATCAATTATATAAATTATGTGTAGATCTTTAAAATCATATCAATTAAATAAATAAAGTTAAACACTTAAGTCTAATTGAGCATTAAATACCAAATTTAAGTCTAATCATAAAATAATACTCCATAAAAAACTATATAGGTTACTTCAATGTTTCTTTTCTAAAAATAGGAGCCACCTAGCTAATTGCTTTCATGTACACTTATTTTGTGACACTGGAGGATTGTATTCTCATTATGGATTATATGTTCATCTCAAGATCAAAAAAAGTTAAGATTATGGAAAGGTTATGGTTTAAAATTTTGTTATTTTTACGGTTTTCATGATGGCTTAGCTTACGATTATTATAATGGTTATGACTTTAATGTTAGGGAACTTACCTAGGATTATGGTTTTAGTTAGAATTATATTTAGGTTTCGGATATTTATTATGGTGCTGTTGTTTAAAAGATTTATAATAGATGGCATTTGGATGAGAGTTAAGGATACAATTAGAATAAAAGCTTAGAGATAGAATTATGATTTGATTATTATTTATGATTATAGTTCATCCTAAATATTATCTGCTTTAATGAAAATGATAATCTAGATCATCCCAATTCTAATACATGAACCCTACCCCTAACCATAATAATCCTGATTCTAATCAAGGTAAGTGTACCAATTTTTGGTGCCAAAAAGATGATAGTTTTTTTTCTTCTAATTTTTAAAAGTGCGTACATGCTTTTCAAAACAAAAAAAAATTATAAAGCGCACACGTGCTATTAAGACATAAATTTAAAAAGTTTTAAATAGCATGTGTGCACTATAGCATGCATGCGCTATTCAAAGCTTTTCATTCTACCAATCCTAAGGTTTGGTTTTTCCTTGGGGATCTAACCTAAAGGTTTGGAGTTTATAAACTAGTCTGAGATGTGTTTTTCTGAAAACATACAAAAAATGATTGATTTTTCTTGTGTGCTCTCCTTCAACTTTCCTCATGGTTAAGCATCGATAAAATCAGGTTACATGAAATTGTAGGTCTTTGTGTTAGCTATATAACCATATAATTTATTTTTTATTTGAACTATTTCAAGCCTTTCATCTATAATTTCTTTTGAATGTATGTCCATTTTTTGTCAAAAACCAACATGTACTAATTGGGCTATAGATTTTAGCTCGTTCATCGAATTTTGCAACAACTTAGTTTTTTAGAAACTAGACTCCATTCTAAACACTTTTAAAAAAAGAAGTTTTGATTTTAGGTTACTTTTCAATCATTTCTAGGGAAAGCACATAGATATTTCACATTTTTTGGATGTGTCTAATTAAAAAATTCATTTAAAAAAAAAAATTATAAAATTACCCAAAAAATTTTGGGATAAACTTCATAGTGTTAGGTAACTTTTGACTAGAGCGATTAAAGAATTTCACAAAAAAAGTTCAAATTTTAGGGGGGGTACACTTTGTATTGTGTTATGTTTTTTTGGAAGAAATAGCACCACTTTTTGTGGGCCCCTTTTTTGAGAATCTAAAACTAAACCATTTTGAAAAAAAAAGTAGTTTAGAAACTAGATTCAAAGAACTACTACTTTTGTTTTTGTCATATCTTAAAATTTTGAGTGTAACTATCTTCAAATTTTGGTTGAAGTTCGGAAATTGCTGATTTCAGAAAAAAGGTGTCCACTTATACCCCTCTTTTAGCACCACAACTTGGTGCACTTACCCATCATAATACTTAAACTTATATTAAATATCTTCTTTAGTAATTTAAATCCTATCTTATCATTTGACAACTGTTATGAATTGCAAATAGAACTTTTCTTCCCTCTAAATCTCTATGTTGGAATGTGTTATATTAATTGCATTTTCTAATTATGACCAAAGTCTTTTTACTATTAGAAAAATTTGTATTATATTACTTGATCACATCATTTGTAATTACTTTTGGATGCTCACTTGTCTTCCAACTATGAACTACTCTTGGCTCATCCAAAAATTAGCCTTAGTAGTTTCAAAATTAATAAAATATGTTTTCATAATTTTGATTTGTAGGTGGAAGCAATTTCATAAATTATCATTTTTCTTAAGGTGTTTTGATGAGTTGCTCGATATAAATCTTAATTATAAACCTTAATCATAAATCTTAATTATAAACCTTGATTACAAACCATAATCATAAATCTAAATATACTTATAAAATCTAAATTATAATACTTAGATCCTATTTATATTCTAGAATTAAATACAAATCCTCATACTAGATCATAATCTTAAACATGAATTGTTAAACCCTAACCTTATACATGTAAATCATAGTTAAGGTCAAGATTAGGGTTTAACATTTAAGCGTAATATTTTTATTTAGAATTAGGAGAAGGGCTTGGCATTTATGATTATTTTTAGGATAAAGGATTAGCATTTAGGATAACTTAGTTAGTCTAAGGGTTAAGAATTTAGGATATAAAGGTTTAGGATAAGGGTTAGAGTCAACATAATTAGAATTTAAAACTTAATGTCAAGGTTTAATATTTTGTAAATTAGGTGCATGTAATCATAAAATGGATGTAATCATGAACTCAAGTCACACTAAATAAACCCTACATGATTCTAGAAAGCTATAAAGTGTAATGAGATTATCATCTTGTAAGACATGGATTAGCTCTCAAATGCCCATAATTCACTCAAAAGCACTTGAAAATCACCTAGAATGATTTGCATAACCTTATTAAAAAAAATGTAGATATCTCAAAAGCTTGAGTTGATGGCACATTTATAGAAATCTCTGGGAGTTCAATGGTTTGGATTCATTCTCCAAGAGTGGTGGATGTTGAGACCTTGATTGATCAATCCATGATTAAGCTTTATTGGAGGGAATTAATTTCATTTTCCATTAGTGATGATATGGATAATTGATCATTTTAATTAATTCATTCAATTAATAGTTCTAGCCGTAGGATTTAAAAACTTGATTTGATTAATTATGTTAGAATTAATTAATGAATCAATGCCCCTTTTTTAAAATTGATTTTTTATATTAAATTATTGATGTTTTATGATGGGCCTCTGGAGCAAGAAGCCAAAGGAGAGCCCACATAATAAGATGTCATTAGGGGACTCTAGAGAATATTGAGAGTAGCACAGTGCCAGGTGATACTCTAGACATAGGTGGTCATTTGAGCTAGCATGGTAATTGATCATGATAGGCAGATTGTAAAGCTAACTTCTCAACTGAGGATTACATAAGGTGAGGCCACTTATCATAACTCTAGAGAGGCTTACTATTATGATGAATAATGAACAACTATTCTAGTGGAAAGACGAGTTATTCACTTCTCTATATATTCTTAGGCATGCAAGGCTGTATAGTCCCTCCTACTCACACTGATGTTCCACCTCCACCTCTTGATGGTGAGGGAGGGTTATTTAATTAGATGCTTGATTCCTTCCTCTCTTCTAATTTTTTTATGATGTATCATTGTCTTTGTATCATTTTGAGACCTTGATATTGATAATGCTATGATATCACACATTTTTTGATATTTTGATTATATCACCCCCATACATTGATAGTATATGTGATGATTACAAATATTATTTCCTCATTACATGTGTCATGATCAATTTTTCTAGTTTATACATGAGATGCTCCTACATGGTGTTTTTCTTTTCTTATAATATAATGTTATATATAAATTTACCTAAGTACCCTTCATGATTATCTATGATGGATGTAGTAAATGACATCTCTCTATATGATTCTTTTGATATGATATGCATGGATAATATAATGAAATTTTTAAATCCTTCCTATGTAATAAATGATGTAATTAGATATGTAAATATTTTTAGGTTCATATGACATGTAGATGTAGATATCATGCTACTCTAGGATAATAGTTTATCATTTAAGGTTACGATTATGGTTTGAGATTTATAATTAGTACTTGGTTCCTAGGATAGTTATTGAATTATTTATATATTAGGGTGTAGGTTTTAGAAAATTAAGATTATGGTCAGGATGATAGTAAGGGTTATGATTAGAGTATTGGTTAAAATTGTGATTATAGTTAATCCTAGATGACGCCTAGCTAAGGGATCCAAAGAACTAATCTAAAGTTTTACTAAGAAAGCAATAACATGTACAATAATTTACATTAAAAAACATAAGAGATTGCATTCCTTAATGAGCACATCCATATGAAAGAATAACTACTTGAGTTCAATCCATTTAAATAATATACATTTGTTTTGAATGCCACTTGGCAAATTAATTCAGAATGCGCAATCATCCATTGTACATGTCACAGGCTATGAAAGACTGAAAGAATATACATTTATAAAATAGTTTACATCATCCATTGTTGATCCATGAAACAAAGTACAATACAATAAGTAAAATAATTAAATACTAAGTTCTGTGTTTGGATCCCTTGGTGGGGTGTTATGTAATTAAATACTTATTTATATGTTTAGGGTTTTATTGTATAGAACTATATGGTTAGGTCGAGGTTATAGTTAGTTTAAATAATTTCTTTGTTATATGGTTTACAAACTAATCTAGATAATTATAACTAGTTATTTGAAATCAATCTTTATTTGTAATTACATGTTTAAACAATGAATTTACATCTAATCTATTCATTCAACATTGTAATAAATACATAAATTAAATACATTTCAAAACATCTAAAATAATAATTTTTAAATGAACATCTACGAAACTATTATTTAAATTAAAAAATACAATAATCTAAAAATAATACTCATTAAAAATGTAAATTTACAATTTTACATATATTAAAATTGGAAAAATAAAATAAAAAATTGACATACATATAAAACATAAAACTAAAAGTGATTAAGTAAAATAGTACAAAATAAATTAAAATACCTAGTATGTCAAAAAATAGTAGTAGGGGGCAGTTGGTAGAGGTAAAAAAGGGGCTCCCGTATCACTCTCAAATTGGGCTCCTATTTTCCAAATGGTGAAAATGACCCCCAAAATGCATAAAAATTGGTATTTGTAACTTAAAAAAATCGGGTACCTAATTTGTAAAGGTATTGGGCACCCAATTTTCTTTTCAAAAATTGTGTACCCAAATTTTGAATCATGGCTTAGGTGCCCAAAGTGTGATTTTAGAAATGGGTACCAAATTCTAAGAAAATCAGGTACCCATTTCTGAGAAGTACAATTCTATGGATTTGACTTCTATAGAATTGCGACCCAGCTTCTTGTAGGTATCCACCCCTCTTGGAAGATGTGATACATTTTGAGAAACAATCTTCATGGGGGTGTTGTTGAAACTTCCCAACAATGTATCTCTAATTTTTTAAATTTTCAACAAATCATATAATGGAACACTCACTTTAATTTGCTTGAATTCCTCTAATACATAAGAACTCAATCTCTTCAATTCCTCTCTAGGAGGACTTCCTTTCTATTTTTGTCCTGGATTTTTGTATTGCCTTTGTTCTCCTTGCTGAGTAGAGGATTGAAGATTATTCTTTCCCTTCTCACTATGTGAAGAATTTATCATGGAAGATTGGCCTCTATCTCCTTGAGAGTTTGCAAGTTGTCGATACTTAAGTGAGTCTCTGAGAGGCTCAAAATTATTATTCACATTGGGATCTGGAGGAGTTGAAAAGTTATTTGGAGGAACTGATGATGTTAATGGATTGTGATTCCTATAATTCCTTTGATATGTCTTTATCAGAGCATTACCAGCTGTTTGTTGAAAAACTTGCACTTCACTTGTCCCTTCCACCAAAACACTATTGTATAGATGAAGGAACAAAAATCCATCCTTATGTAGTGATTCATGCAGGGATACTAGTGGAGGTTGATTTTCTGGTGGAACTTGATAATGTGGTGTCTCTACGAGACCATTGGCTAAAGCCAATGGGAATTTTTGATTAGCTTGTATTGGCATGTAATCTTGAGAATAGGAGGAGGAAACCTAAAATCATCAAAAGCCAATGCTTGGTCATATCTTGGTGCAGGTACTTTCTCATATCTCGTAGGAGGAAAATTCTTAGATGAGGTAGTGTTCCTCACTTCTCCCTTAAAAATATCTACTACTCTTTGAAATTCATGACACTATAATTTAGAATGTTAACTAGTCTCATGTAATCTACACCATCTAGATAGTGTGGCTTCTACTAAGAAAACTTTATCAGCTAGGTGATTCTTAGATGGAGGGTTGTCCAATGGTGATGGTATGCCCACATTATTTGGATTAGTGTTCCATGATCTTCTTTGATGACCTTGGTTATTATTATGATATCCTTGATTACCTTCATTGAATCCCTAATTACGTCCTTGATTACTATCGTGACGTGGAGGAGGATTCCCTTGATAACCTTGGTTGCTATCTTGATATGACTGATAATTCCTCTGTGCATTTTGCAACTGATTATTCTGATTTCTAAGGTAAGTGACCTCAATGGACAACTTTTTGACTTGTTCAATCAAATCTCTCATCTCATCTTTTTCCTCTTGGGTCCTTGTAGAATTTGTTGTGTTCTGGAGATAAATTGGCTACGTGGGTATTGCTTGTGACATAGGTGCTCCAGGATGCAACACCAACCAATTCAGAGGGGTAGGAACTGGATTGATAGTTAGAGCATAATTCAAAACTCCTTGATTTAATGTATTTACATTTCCAAAATAGTTGGGTGCTCCATTCATAGCTACAAGTGATTGTAAACTAACTTTCTTTGCCTCAGCATATGCTTGAATCAAACTTGTAGGAGCCAAATGAGTTTTTTGAACAAACATAGATATGAAATAGTTTAGTGTTGCATAGTAGATAGGTCATGCTACATCATCTCCTATGTGATATGGATTGCGCAATCTTGAATAAGCCTTTTGAAATCAGTTATTGAAAGCTCCAATTGGTTCATGTTCTTGTCTCCTTATCTTGACAAATTGCCTATACAATTCTATAGGAGTGATAGGCAATCTGAACTTCCCAAGGAATGCATCCTTCAATCGTTGCCAAGTTTGTATTGAATTTGAAGGTAGGTTGATATACTAGTAAAATGATTCTTCACCGAATGAATAATGGAATATTTTGCATGCAACATCCTCATCTTGCACATTTCTATTCTGGAGGACATCCTCAAAAACCTTAATGTGATCATCAGCAATGTAGTTTACATCATTCACAAAGAATTTACAACAAAAGTGTTTAGGATTCTTTGGCATATTGTTGTATGCGAGAAACGTTGCAAGGGGTGATGCATTCTATGGACAGCATTGATGGGCCATTGCTAGAATTTTTTGTTGGACAGTTGTAGGTGAAACAACTTGTATAGGTATTTGCACAAATAACTATTAAATTTGTGTAGCTCCTGGTAGAACTCATCCTTGGCTTGATTGTTGTGCTTGATGTTGAGGTGGTGGAGTTTGGAATATCCTTGTGAGATCGGCTACACTTGGTGAATTCTAACTTGTAGATGCTTCTTTATTTCCTCGCCTAGGCTTTCAATCAAAACTCAACTCTTGTAGTTCATGCGCTCCTAAGGTGAATCTCAAGGATCTTCGATGTACCATGGGTGAGGATGAATTAATGTTCTCCAGTATGTGAAACTACTATAAAATCTTTAAGTCAAGGCCCTCCTTCTAGCACCAATTTTTGTTGATGTGTATTTTATGACCCACCAAATAGTAGACCAAAATATCGAAATATCTTATCCTCTCTTGAATAAAATCTCGTGTATGCTAAGATTGCTAGAAGATCATACAATGACTTCAAGGTTCCTTTAATGTCAGGTCTTGACTATGGATAAGATCAGTGGTTGATGTAATTTTCTAATGATCGCAAGGGGCCTTACATGTTTATTTAGATTCATTTCAGGCCATACTAGATGTGGGAGCTATCCTAAGGTTTTGCAATGGAGTACTTTTTGGAGTTTTCATAAAATATACAAAAATTCAATAAGATAGGGTTTACGAATTCTATTCTAATCCTAAGGGTGGTGATAACAAAAAATAGTAATCTAGCAGACAAATTCCTCAATTTACCAAATTGCACTTTGCCAAGTTATACTAAAACTACATGTGAATTGGTGCAATCTTCAAGGATTATACCAAAGGTTTTCATATCACTGCATACGCCATCATAAAGAACAATGTATATGAGTGATAGAAGTAAAGCATATGCATGAAAGGGGTTCAGGCTAACTTTACACAATGAGTTAGAATCACTAAAACATCAAAAGTATGAGCCAATAGAATTCATCAATACACCATCATATTCTTCATTATAATCACCACACATTAACTAAGATAAACTTAATCTAATTGAAGAAATTTTAGAGAACAAGCAAGTACTAAGACATAGCAAGTATTCACCAAGCTCTAATGAAAACTTTATTAGCTCCATAGCTCATAGCAACAATCTCATAAAAATATCTCTTTACAAATGAGAAATGAGTCCTTTATATACATCCATGATTACAATAGGTGGCCCGAATGATCACAATAATTGATGGCCAAGATCATGCCACATCAAACCTAATTAGGGTTAGGGAAAATGAAAGGATTCTACATTAATGCAATAAGGAATCCACTACTATAGTGGGTAATAAATGTCCACTATGCATGCTCATTTAGGAAGGAGTGGGGTGTAATAAATGAGCACTAAGAACACCCACTATGCATTAAATGCATCTATCCTTGATTCCCCTACCTAAAGGAGCAAAATCAATCTAACACTATTTCAAACTCCTCTATACTGATGCTTGGTGCAGATTCTTGCTTGAATTCTAGAACTGCAATTGATCTTTTTGCTTTTCCCAAGCTTTCATCCCAATCTAGTAGTAAGTTCTTAGTAGTGTGCATTGTATTTGAGAAGATGGAGAAGTTCAAAAAGTCATCTCTTTCATAGACATTTAGTTTAAAGAATTCCTCTAACTTTACTTTCAGATTATCAGTTGTCATTTCTTCTTCCAGCAATCTCTGCAATAACAAGGATGCAACAACATTTGATATTCCTTGCTTGATTTTATCAACGATCTTCTTCCATCGACTAGATTCCTTTGTAAAGCTCTCAAACATTTCCTTAGCTATGATCACTACACTATACCATTGAATAAAATCATAGACATCCCCCTCGCTGATAACTTGACCATCAATCAATTCTTTCTTTGGGGTCTCCATCAGATTCTAAATGTTAGCAATCACCTCTTCTTGGTAAATATGTTCATCCACCCATGATTCCTCCATGCACTAGATCTTGGAGAGTGCAACTAATTCCCTATTGTGAACTTGCACTAATTTTTTTGCATGTTTGAAGGCTACCTCCTAAATTCCTTCAACCCAAACCTTTGCACCTTGAGTACTCCACTTGATTCTATCAATATCACCTACCACTTCAATGGAAACACCTATTCGAGGGACAAATGATGGACCTTCCTCTCTTACTAGATGAGGCAAGTTATTGATGTACTGACATAAGGCCCTAATTTCTCTTTTCTATTTTTCATACCCTTCTTCCACTTTCTTTAGCCTATCCTTCGAAGCTCGTGTAGAGTCATCAAATTATTCTAATATTTTCTCTTAGAAGGCCTAACCAAGTTTTATTTCTGTAACATGATATTCATCTAGAGCAATATGAGTTTTTCCTTTGTCGACTATGGGAGTCACAGTCTGCAAGATTCTAGATCCTAATTCTCCTCTGATGAATTTAGTATATCTTCTTACTTTCCATTGTTCTTTTGATCAGTTTGATTGGTCCAAAATTTCCTATAATTCAATTGTTGGATCAACCTCCCTTTGTTGATGCAATCAAATTCATTGCCTCAACCATTCCGAAATGGGTATACTTTGGTCTCCCGAAATCACCAATGGATCTTTCCTTTGGACTGCTCGAATGTCAATCTCCTCTTCATCTCTTGCACTATCCACTATAACCTCAAGAACTATGCCTTCAACATTTGGAAGATGTATTGCTACTGTTGGAGTTTCTTCCTCTAGTGGACCATCTTCATCATTAATCATTTCTCACTCTAAGATTGTAGCGAGACTTTCCTTTGTAGCAATATCTTGATCTCTACCTCTTTCTTGTATGGACTTTTCATAAGCATTTATACTTAGTCTCCCATGAATTGGCCTATCCAATTTGCTTCTCACTCAAATCTCCTTATACTTGTCCCTGTGTCCTGGATTTCAAATGTATCTATCTCTTGAACACTTGGAGTGTGACTCGGAGAAGAGGGAGCATTTCCATGTTTCTGCTTCTTATTTTGAGGTTCATGTTTGACTTCCTCAATCCTAGGATGCTTTTCTCAAGGTACCTCTTTTCCTTTCTTGTTTCCTACATCCTCAAATGGATTTCCTCTTTCCTCAGTAGTCCCCTCAAATATTTTTCCTGATCTTTCATCCCTAAGTGGTCTATGACCAAGCAACCTATATGTGAATCCATTAGCTAGTGTAGCTAATTTTTCAAGCTTGTGCTCAATCCACCACTTTGTAAAATCTAAGACTAGCTTTGAAAGAGCTTCTAGATCTGTCACTTCTTTCCTCTTCCAATCATATGGTTGAGCTATCATTTTTGGATTGAATCCCTTCTACATCATGTTTGGGTCTTCCTCCATTTGGTCAGGAACCCTGAATATGTTGCATGTTCTGATAATGTTCAACGGCAATCTTGAATACATCTTCTTTCTAACCTCATTCTCATCTACCGCATCTTTTAAAAAGTCTTCAAGGTGAACCTTGTGTTGGTACTTTGATCCTCCTAGTAATGAGATCTTGTTGTAAGGATCAAAATCATTTCTTTTTAGATAAAGCGAAAGATGGAAGAAGTGGAGCTCATCTAATGATCTCTCTGCAGCCTTTAGACATGGGCATACCTCAGTTTTCCCTTCTCCTATGGAAATTCAGAACTATAATCCCAACTTCTTCTTCCCTTTCTGAATCTTGTCATAGGCTGTAGGTTGTCAAGTAAGCTCTAACAAGACCACCTTGTCCATTGGGTACCTAGGCAGTTTGTATGGCTCCATGGAGAATTTGTGAACTCGAATGTATGAAAAGGTGGAAAATCGAATGAACCAAGCACCATATTCTTTGACCAACTTCGTCGTACCCACTAAAAATCTTATATGTAGCCTCTTTTGAAGTGTTCTTACTATGTGCATAGCAAATATATCATTAACCCTCATGTAATCATCCTTTGAATATAAATGCAACTGCTGGTAGCATTCATGGACTTTGAGGTGTTGGGTTTTGCTTCCAATTGCTCCTTTGCATCGTAGTCCATCATAATTCATTCTCCATGCTAGCATGTAAATGACATATGAGCTCATGTAAAATTTCCTTGTATACTCTAGATTCATCAACTATTCATTCAAATTATCACTTATGAGCCCAACCCAATCTATTATGTCACCTTCCTCCATCACCTGCTCAACAAAATACCACATCCAAGATTAAAATCTATAAGAATGAGGCATGCCAAATATGTGATTCAACATCATGATCATGTCACTATATTCCCTCTACAAGTCGAACCATACTATCTCATTAGGAATCTTGGAATGATGCGATCTATTCTTTTTCAACCATCTTTTGTTGATTATTTCATCACATAAATGGACTCCTAAAGTGTGGATTCTCAATGCTTGCTCCTATGTTTTTGTGACCATCCTTCAGTGAGAAGGAATTCCAAACATTTCAGAAATGGATGCTAGAGAAAAATCTACCAAAATATTTTTTTCAGAATCCTTGATGGTTTTGTCCCTAGGACTGTAGTTTTTGGTACATTCCACAATTAACTCTGGATGTTGAAAAGAATGAGGGAAACTAGCTGCATCAACAATTCCACTTCTCACAATTCTTGTGGCTAGGTGTGTTGGGTGATGATCATTGTATCCAAGCATTCTCCAAGTTAAAATCTTTCAAATTGAGGCCTTTGAGGCTTGTATCTCCGATTTCTACCCACTTTGACACAATTTTGGATTCAAGATAGAATCCTCTCCTTTCATTCTTTATCAATTGTTCGCGTGTTTCTCCTATTCCCTTGGGTTTTTCCATTCTCCTTTCATGCAAAATAGAAAATGTCAACACATAAGACTATGCAAAGAAAGTATTAAAAATAGATACAACTTGTCCATAAGACAAAGATTTTGGATTTTTGCCAAAATTTCCATACTGCTCTTGAGATTCACTTTTCAATATTTCCATGAGAAACATGCAATTTTCCACAACTCACTAAAAAAAGTTCCTTTTTGATGGGATTCAAAATCCTATATCACAAATTTCTAAAAAGCTCCTAAACGATTTCAGAAATTTCTCCAAAAAATCATCTTTCCAAACTCTTTGAATTTCACTCCTATTCTCAATTTGCTCTCCAAATTTTTGTGTGAGAAGGAATGAATTAGAGGGTTTCTTATATAAATCATCCCCAAAAAAAGATGTCTTTAAAGTTGTAGGCTAAAATTAGATAGTTGCTTAAATACTTAGCCGTCAAGGTTTCCATCTTTTGTGCCACTTGTCACTTTTTACTGTTTGTTTCAAAAATGTTGGGTGATGCGACGCGCTCCCCTGCCCACAGGTGGTTAATTATGTGGTGTTCCATGTTCACTAACAGTCATGGCTTTTGGTGCAACGGCAAATGGGCCCAACAATTGGTATCAGAGCCTGGTTTTGGCTTGGTCATGGGTTCAAATCTCCCCGGTGCCTTCCCGACCCGCGTAAGCACCTGGTATGCGCGTCGAGGGGGAGATTGTTGGGTGATGCGACGCACTCCCCTGCCCACAGGTGGTTAATTATGTGGTGTTCCATGTTCACTAACAGTCATGGCTTTTGGTGCAACGGCAAATGGGCCCAACAAAAAAGTTGTTATTATTAATGCTTTTAGCTTCAAGATGAAACTAAGTATTCCTTTATTCCATTTTGATTTTTAAAAATTTTTATTAATTAAATATCAATTAAAATCAATATTTAATTAATTTCCATGTTTTAATAAAAACAAAAGTTCTTTCCAACTTTTCTCCAATATTTTTTTTGGATTATTATTTAAAGAACCAAATTAAATATTAATAAAATTAATATTTAATTTTTCCATGTAAATCCAAAAAATTTCCTTATAAGAAAATCTTTTTTTTTGCTTTTTTCCTTGAATTTCTTTTCCATTCATGAGGAATTTTCCATTATTTTTCTTTTTTTTTTTCCTAATCGATTTTCTCAAATTTGGGATTTTTCTCAAATTTCCCAATATTTCAACTTTTCATGATTTTTTATACTTTTGAGATTTTTCACAAGATTTTGGATTCCAAAATTCCTTTTTTTCTTCCCTTTGAAATTTTTTTGGATGTCTTGGGTTTTCACACTTTCCATGTTTTAATGATTTTTTTTCACGTTTTTGAATTTTTGAATTTTTAGAAACTTCGGTGATTTCTGTGCAGAGATGTCCAACTTAAATCAAGTTCATGACGAGTACCAAGATAAAAGAGGGCCAATTTTCAGCTCCCAAAAAGTTTTAGATGCTCACCAATAGTTGGGTCAGGGATCAAGCCTCAATATGAATGTTGAAGAGGACAGAAAGGCGGGCATTTCTAAATTCATTGCAGTAGAGTTGCAAGCATCCATTCAAAATGAACCTGCAATTAAACACAGCCATGTATCTTCATGGCTGCAGATCGATATCAACCACTTGATTATTGGCCACAAATCAATAGGAGAGGGATCGAGTGAGCTTGTACATGAGGGTTTGTGGCTTGGATACAATTCTTAAGCAGAGGTTGGAAAGTAACAAGCCCTCTTTGCCAGTTCTAGTTGCAGTGGACATTATGCTTCACATATCACGGGGAATGGAGTATCTTCATAGCCAAAAAGTCATGCATATGGATCTTAAATCAGAAAATGTCCTCATACAGCCATCAACATTACTAGAATTTCCCTAGATTTTTCTTCTCCCACCCTCTTTTGCATCAGATGGCCCAACCTTCAAGTCCCAAAGTTGAAGTTTTTGATAACCTTCTTGATTACATTCAACAGTATCCCTAAAGATTAATGCCAAGATTGCTACTGTTCAGAAATAGAAAATTCCAGTTCCACCACTGTTCACAACAATTAAAATTAGAACTTTCATGGATATTTGTTAGATTGCATGGTTATCGGCAGTTTTTTTTTAGTAGTCATAAGAATTTCTAAATTTGATGGTTAATAATGCATGCAATCATGCTGAAGATGCCATATTGAACTTGAGATCAGGTAGTAGTTTTAATTAGTTATTTTCTAAATAAGTATACCAGCAATGGTATTAAATGTAATGGTTTTTTTGAATAGTATAATCAGTAATAAAAAAGTTGTTTTGATTCTGCTCTAAAAAATAGAGCGTACTCTGTTTCTTCATTATTGGAGGTTTGTTTATTTTTCTTGTTTATCATCTTTTCTATTATAGATTGGATTGTGCAGGTGTTCATATTCTACATTTGGTAACAGAGTTGAAGGTGTTTGGAAGACAGCAGCATGGCAAACAATTTGGAAATCCCAGAGTTTGATGGAGTTGATTACCAATATTGGTCAATCAAGATGAAGACTTTTTGATTGGAAAAGTTTTTGGGAGATCATTGAATCCGGATATGAAGAGCCTACAGATTGGAATACTCTCCAACCTAATGACAGGAGATTGAAGAAAGAAGCTGAGAAGAAGAATGCAATGGCATTGTTTCACATTCAGATTGCTCTTGATAAGAGCTTGTTTCCCTGAATTGCTGATGCACAGACAACAAAAGAGGCCTGGAAGACTCTAAAAGATGCTTACCATGGCAATGAACAAATCAAGGTTGTGAAACTACAATCTTTGAAAAGAGAATATGAGAATTTGAAGATGAAGGAGACAGAGAGTGTGGGAGATTTTTGTGTGAGAGTGAAAGATGTGACTAATAAAATGGCCACTTTGGGTGAATCTATTGCTCAAGAGAAAATAATACAAAAGGTATTGAGATCTCTAACCCCAAGATGGAATATTGTAGTAATTGCCATAGAAAAAAGAAAAAATTTAGCTACCATGGAGTATGATGAATTGGTTGGATCTCTTATATCACATGAGGATAGAATAAGGGACACATCTACCAGTGTTAATGAGAAGGCTTTTGCTTCCCAAATGCAAATTTCAAAGAACGATGGTGCTAGCAGCAGTAGTAACAACAACAAAGGCTCGGGAAGGGGCCAAAATAAAATTTTTTCAAGAGGATCTAGAGGAAGAGGAGGTGCTCAAGGAGGAAGAGGTAGAGGCAGATTTAATAAAAGGAATATTCAATGCTATCATTGCAATAAGTATGGACATTATGAGAGAGAGTGTAGACTGAAATCAGGTAACAATAATGCAAATTATGCCCAACAAGATGAGGATCCTTCCTTGGGTAATTTATTTTTGTGTTATGGGAAAGGTGAAAGTAATGTGAATGATGTTTGGTATTTAGATTCTGGATGCTCTAACCATATGTCTGGTAACAGAGAAATATTTTCAAAGCTTGATGATAGTTACAGATCCAATATTACCCTTAGTAATAACAATATTGTGGATGTTGCTGCCAAAGGAGCCATGGATGTTCAGACAAAGGAAGGTATGAAAAGTGTTCAAGATATTTATTATACTCCCAAGTTGAAGCATAATTTATTGAGTGTTGGGCAGCTATGTGAGAAGGATTATAGAGTGGTATTTGAGAACATGCAATGTACTATCTATGATAAGAATCGGAAAAATAAAGTGATTACAGTTGTTCCTATGACAAAGAATAGGATGTTTTCTTTGAAGTTTGGTCAAAACGACAATTAGATTGTCAATATGGCTTATGAGGATAAAAGTTGGTTGTGGCATCTCAGGTATGGCCATTTGAATTTCAATAGTTTGAAGAATCTAACATCAAATGCATTAGTTCTTGGATTGCCTAAGGTTGAAGAGCATAAACAGATTTGTGAAGGATGTGCAAAAGGGAAACATTCAAGGGAATCATTTCCAAAAGGCAATGCATGGAGGGCCCAATACCCACTTTAGCTTATTCAATCAGATATTTGTGGTCCAATGCAAACACAAAGCTTGGGTAAGTCATCATATTTCATTACTTTTATAGATGATTACTCACGAATGTGTTGGGTATATTTTTTGAAGACTAAGGATGAAGCCTTTGATACATTCAAGAGGTTTAAAGCTCGTGTAGAGAATGATAAAGGGAACACAATCAGATGTTTGAGAATAGATTGAGGAGGAGAATTTTGCTCAAACAATTTTCAAAATTTTTGTGAGAGGAATGGCATCAAAAGATAGCTCACAACTACATACACACCCCAACAGAATGGAGTGGCTGAAAGGAAGAATCATATTGTGGTAGAAATGGCAAAGAGCATGTTACAAACCAAGGGTTTGAACAATTCTTATTGGGCTGATTCAGTTGCTACAGCCATATATATTTTCAACAGGAGTCCTACAAGCGCCCTACACAAGATGACTCCATATGAAGCATGGTATGAGAAAAAGCCTAACGTAAATCATTTTAAATTTTTTGGTTGTTTGGCTTATGTTCGCATCCCTAATCAGAATAGGCAAAAGCTAGATGCTAAAAGTGAATCATGTATTTTTGTGGGCTATAGTGAGGAAAGCAAAGCTTATAGATTATTCAATCCTATTACTAATAAGATTTTTATTTCAAGAGATGTGATTTTTGATGAAGGGGGAGTTTATGGTCATCAAAAACAACATGTTGGAAAGTCGAAATCGGTTTTGGGTGATGATGATATTGCTGATAATGATAATGAGCAACCAGATAATGGTTCTATTTCAAGATCACCAAGCCCACCAAGAAACCCCTCACCAATCCTAAGAGCAAGTCCATCCTCAAGTCCTCCAAGGAAGGTAAGAAGATTGAGTGATATCTATGAGAGGTGTCAAAATCAAGCACATGAAGAAGATCCAATAGGTGAGATAGTAAATTTTGCATTATTTGCTAAAGCTGATTTTGAGCCATCATGTTTTGAAGATGCATGCGCTAATGAGGTTTGGATGCAAGAAATGAATGAAGAGATGGATTCCATTGATAGGAATGAAACATGGGAGCTTGCAGATCTTCCACATAAGAAGAAGAAGATTGGCACAAAATGGGTCTATAAGACCAAGTATAATAGTGATGGGAGTGTTGAAAGACACAAGGCAAGATTGGTTGTTAAAAGTTTCACTCAAAGGTATGGCATTGATTATGAAGAAACTTTTGCACCAGTAGCAAGACAAGAAACTATTAGGATGCTAATCTCTCTTGCAGCTCAAAAGAAATAGAGTATTCATCACATGGATGTGAAAAGTGCCTTCTTGAATGGGTACTTAGAAGAAGAGGTATATGTGGGACAACCACAAGGTTTTGAGATTCAAGGCAAAGAAGATTATGTCTAGAAGTTGAAGAAGGCTTTGTATGGCCTCAAGCAAGCACCACGTGCATGGTATGCAAGAATTGATGGATATTTTAAACAGAATGGCTTTCAAAGAAGTAAGAGTGAACTTACCCTTTACTACAAACAAGAAGGTAATGATATTCTCATTATGAGTTTGTATGTTGATGATTTGTTATATATGGGTAGTAGTTCAAAGATGAAAGATGAATTTAAAGTTGCTATGATGAATGAGTTTGAGATGAAAGATTTAGGTCTCATGAAGTACTTTCTTGGCATGGAGGTTTACCAAGGTAAAGATGAAATTTTTATTTGTCAAGAAAAGTATGCAAAAGATATGTTGAAGAAATTTGATATGGCTGATTGTAAACTTCTTTCCACTCCAATTGCTCATGGAGTTACATTATGTAGAGATGATGGTGCTAAAATTGTTGATGAGACATTATACAGGAGCATTGTGGGGAGTTTGATGTTTTTAACTCACACAAGGCCTGATATTGCTTATTCAGTTTCATTGGTTTCAAGATATATGAAAAATCCATCAGAGGAACATATGAAGGCAGCCAAGATAATTTTGAGGTATGTGAAAAGTATGGTAGATTTTGGCATTCACTATTCTTCTAATAAGTTTGAGCTTGTTGGCTTTAGTGATTCAGATTAGGGAGGTTGTTTGGATGACCGAAAATCTACATCTGGTAATTGATTTTCTTTGGGTTCTAGTTTAATTACATGCAGTTCAAAGAAGCAAAGTATGGTTGCTCTCTCTTCTACAAAAGTGGAATATGTTACGGTCACTTCAGCTAGCACACAAGCTTTATGGCTTAGAAAGCTTCTTGAAGAAATTGGAGAGATACAGGTTTAGCCTACTGTGATTTTTTGTGACAACATAAGTGCTATTAAATTGGCCAAGAATCTGGTTCATCACAGCAGGACCAAACACTTTGATTTGAAACAACATTTCATTAGAGATTTGGTACAAAATAAAGCGGTTCAATTGAAGTACATCAACACAAAGGAGCAAATCGCAGACATCTTCACAAAGGCAGTTGCAAAAGATCAGTTTTTGACACTCAGAGATCATATTGTTGGCCCTCCCAGCATCAAGGGGGAGTATGAAGATTAATGCCAAGATTGCTGCTGTTCGAAAATAGAAAATTCCAGTTCCACCACTGTTCACAACAATTAAAATTAGAACTTTCATGGATAGTTTTTAGATTGCATGGTTATCGGCAGTTTTTTTTTTGATAGTCATAAGAATTTCTAAATTTGATGGTTAATAATGCATGCAATCATGCTGAAGATGCCATATTGAACTTGAGATTAGGTAGTAGTTTTAATTAGTTATTTTCTAAATAAGTATACCAGCAGTGGTATTAAATGTAATGGTTTTTTGGAATAGTATAATTAGTAATAAAAAAGTTGTTTTGATTCTGATCTAAAAAATAGAGCGTACTCTATTTTTTCATTGTTGGAGGTTTGTTTATTTTGCTTGTTTATCATCTTTGCTGTTATAGATTGGATTGTGCAGGTGTTCATATTCTACAATCCCTACGAGGAAATTGTATGGGCTACTGATTGTTTTTCTAGGAATGTTTCAGGAGGTTCCTGTGTAATGTGGAAAGGTATTCTAGAAGATGGAACACATGTTGCTGTGAAAGAACAAGTGAAATTAGAACTTTCAATGGGTGAGATAAATATATTGTGCCGATTGCATCATCCAAATATTGTTCGCTTGAGAGGTTTGTCTCGCAATTTTAATGAGGGTATGGATTATTTATCTGCGGGAGACATTCCACGGCTAACCCAAATTTGAACTCTGGAATTTGCGGGGAGCGGGGTTCTTGCCCAACGAAGGATTTTGTCCTTCACAAAATATTTCTGCACTATCATCAATTCCCACTCCATGGAGTATGGAAAGCGCAGTTTTAAAGCAGCTCCATGGAGTATGGAAAGCGCAGTTTTAAAGCAGTCAAGGATTTTGACCATTTCCTGCGGATGGTTGACTTGCGCTCCGAAATTTGCGGGAAACAATCCATGGCCGAACAAGGAAATCCACGGCTAGCTCAGAAAAAAAAAAGAAAAAAAGCAGGGGTCCCAGGCATGAGCGATGGTGACTCTTGGTCACAACAACACCTAGTTCATCTGATGACAACTTTTTCCAATCTGAGCTAAACCTAGTTCAGATAATATAAATCCATTTCATATTCCTCCTGTCAACTATTTCCAATCAGAAGAAAACCAACAACAGTTTAGATCATGTTAAAACCCAATTTGTTGTTCAATTCGCTATCCCACTATAAATTTGATCCCCCAAAATTAATCTGCACTGACTTATTTCGTACTTCAATATAATTTAAGTTTTGATGAATGGAAATTATCTTCATTTGTTTTGAACTTTTAAGCTGCATTGTATCTCTCCTTCTTAGTGCACGAAACTCTTTATGGCTATGAATATATCACTTTTCAGGAGCAAATGACTGTAGATTCTATTCCTTAATTGATATACTTCAAATATGTTTGGTTCTTGCATCAAGTGATACTGAAACCATGGCTCCTTTTGCTAGTCTCAACACCATTTTGCCCTGGAAAAACCACTTCAAGTCTCATTGGAAAGTGAACCAATGAAGCTTAGAAGAGATCAATCATAGCAGAAATGACTACCCATGAGAAATATGCAACTGTAGAATGGATCCTGCATCACATCGCGTAGAATAATTTTTATAAATTTTGTTGGTAATTTGTGCAGGTGGTTGTTCTCAAAGTGTCTTTACACTGCCAGAGATATGCCAACAAAATGAGAAGGTGATATCTAAAGTGGAAGGTGTGGCTCTTTCAGCATTGAAGTTTAATGACATATAAGATTAGTTGAATATGAACATATCTGACTCCACTAACAAAGAGACCAGCTAACAACTATATTGTTATGTAGTATATTATGACTCAACATATGGGTTACCTCTTGATCTCATCAGGGGTTATATCAGTTTTGGTTGATTCGGAGAAGATGATTATCATATTCAAGGGCAATGTATAACCTTCTGAAATTTTGGAAGGTGTTTGTAAAGTGGAAAAAACATAGTTGTGGCCTAGCTCCATGAAACTATGATGATATATTATGTGGAGAATAGAAAGCTCTAGTTCCAAAGGAAATGGACCATGTTGCTTGCATTGTAACTTGCTCAGTGATTTTGCATGTAATTCCACGGGACACGAAGTGTAAATTATATATTTCAGTTGAATTTTCTTATTGGAAGTCATGAAGGAAAATTGCTTCAACTTATTCCTACTTCTTTTTTAATGTAAGTAATGTATAACCTTTCACGAACTCAATGGGATTTCATAGTTGGAAGCTTTAAAATCCCTATAAACTGTAATTTATGGTAGTTTAGTTTTTTAAAGTAATGCTGGGTAGTGGAATGTCGGTACTAATCCCTGGTCAACTTCAATCACATTCTTGAAAATGTAGGAATTTTTTTTTCCCTGAATATATTATAAGATTAAATATTAAAAAGTGGCATCTTTTGAAAAATGTCATTTTATATAAAGTAAACCAAAAATTTCTTACTTCAATTGTCACTAGACAAGTTGAACTAATCTGAACTTTGCCTCCCTATGTTGAAACAGACTATAATCTATGGCACTATTGCAAAATGCTTACTTCAGTTGCTTCTCAACAAATAAACAAAGATTAATTTTCCATACCAGTCTGAATTTTTCCTTCCCATGCCAGGACAATCTGCCTTATCACTGCAATGAGGGGTGGGCAAAGGCACACATAAATAAAATATGAAATGCAAAACACTATCTTTTATAAGTAAGTTTATAATATTTTAGAGATATTTGACATTTTCCAACACAACCTAAACCTAAACCTAAAATTCTAGAAACATTTAATGACAAATATGATTAAATAGGTTTTAGGAGTAAAAATTAATATTTTTAACTCCCGCCCCCTAATTTCTACTATCAACTCTTACAAACATTTTTAATATTTACAACTCTTAGAGCCTCCTTCAAAATTTCAAATTGTACTTGTGGTAAGGCCTTGGTGAAGATATCTGTAAGTTGCTCCTCTGATCTACAATGTTGTAGATCAATTTCTCTGTTATTGACCAGCTCTCTAATGAAGTGATGCCTTGTGTCAATGTGCTTTGTCCTCTTGTGAAACACATGGTTCTTTGAAAGTGCAATAGCAGACTTGTTATCACAATAGATTGTAGTAGGTTCATCTTGAGCTTGCATTAAGTCTTTCAAAATCCTTTGCATCCATATTGCTTGACATGTTGGTGTTGTTCCTACTACATCCTCTACTTCAGCTGATGAGAAAGTTACTACAGGTTTCTTCTTTGATGCCCAGGCTATAACACCTATCCCAAGATGAAATGCATATCCAAATGTGCTCCTTCTATCCTCAATATTCCCTGCAAAATCACTATCTATATATCCAACTAATTGAAAATCATCTAAAGTAGAATACAAAATGCTATGATTCATAATTCCTGCAATATATCTCAAAATTCTTTTTCCTGCTTGCCAATGTGAGTTCATAAGTGATTCCATGAATCTAGAGATTAAACCCACTCCATACACAATTTCTGGTCTAGTAGTAGTGAGATACATCAAACTATCAACTAATCTTTTGAATATAGTTGAGTCAAAATCTCTCTCAATATCCTCTCTGTTTAGTTTGGTGCCTACTACCACAAGTGTAGAAACTGGGCTGCAACTTATAAACAAACAATCAACATATAAACAAACAATCAAAACCTAACCTTGTTCATTGATTTTGGTATATAATGTAGGTTCATGAGTGCTTCTCTTGAATCCATTTTCCATCATGTATGAATCAATTATGTTGTACTAGGCTCTTGGAGCTTGCTTCAATTCATAGATTGCCTTCTTCAATTTATAAACTTTGTCTTCATGTCCTCTTATTTTATATCCTGGTGGTTGCTGCACATAGACTTCTTCATCAAATATCCATTCAAAAATGTTGATTTGACATCCATTTGGTGAACCATCCATTTGTTTTGAGCTACAATAGCCAATATTATTCTCACAGTATCAAGTGTGCTATAGGTGCAAATGTATCATTATAGTCAACCCTATATTCTTGTGAAAATCCTTTAGCAACTAACGTTGCCTTATATTTGTCTACATCTCCATTAGCTTTAAACTTAGTCTTATAAACTCATTTTACACCAATGCAATCTTTGTTCTTAGGAAAATCAACTAATTCCCATGTATCATTTATGTCAATTGATTCTATTTCATCATTCATTGCAATAATTCAATTTTCTTCCTTAATTCCATCTTCAAAATATACAGGATCTTGATTAAATAAAGAAAAATTTGATTGCAAGTCTATTTTACTTCCTTGATCATAAATCTCACTCAAGCTTCTAGTTTTATTTCTTGATCTCAATTTTGCAAGTATAGGGTTTGAATTATTAATTAGTTGTGAATTCGAAGATTCTCCATGCTTAACTTCATTTCCTAAGTGATCTCCTTGTGGACTTTGTAGTGGAGTTCCTTCTTGGTCACTTGGTTGATCCTTTTTAATCTTCTCATCATATGGTATTGTTGCAGCACCTATAACATTTTTATCTATATTTCCATCCCAAGATTCATCCTGTTTAAATACAACATCCCTACTCACAATGATTTTTCTAGTGATAGGATTAAACAACCTATATGCCTTAGATTGCTTATCATAGCCAACAAAAATGCATTTCTCACTCTTATCATCTAACTTACTTCTAGTTTCTTTAGAAGCATGTGCATATGCAATACAACCAAATACTTTGAGATGAGAAATGCTATGAATCTTACCACTCCATGCTTGTTATGGAACCATGTCCCTCACAATCTTTGTTGGACTCCTATTCAAAATATAAACAACATAAGAAACTGCCTCAGCCTAATACTCATTAAGAAGATTCTTACCTTTCAACATGCTCCTTGCCATATCCATTATTGTTCTATTCTTTCTCTCTACAACACAATTTTATTGTGGTGTGTAACTGGTAGTAAATTACTTTTTGATTCCATGATCCCTACAATAATCTAAAAACTTGTTTGACATATACTCTCATCCTCTATTAGATCTCACTACCTTGATAGGCAAACAATTTTGTTTCTCAACAAAAGTCTTAAATTATTTAAATTGTCTTAAAGTTTCAGATTTGTATTTAAGAAAGTAAATGCATGTCTTTCTACTAAAGTTATCAATAAATGTTAAGAAATAAATTATCCCCCTTAATGGTAGTGTTTTCATTGGACCACATATATCTAAATGCACAATTTCTAAAGGTACCCTTGCTCTATATGACATCTCTTTTGGAAAACTCTTTCTATGATGTTTGGCCAAAATACAAATTTCACATGGACTTAATGATGCTTCAATTGGGGGTAAGCCTTTTACCATTTTCTTTCTTTGCAACAAAGATAATCCTTTGAGATTTAGATGACCATACCTCAAGTGCCATATCAATGTTTAATCTTGACTTGCTGCCTTAAAACTTGTTGCAACTTCATCAATCATATTGCTCTTCATTTGAAGTGGAAACATTCTATTATTTGTCATTTCTACATTGCAATCACCAAGTTACTAAGAGGCATATCAAATATAGTGCACATATTTTTCTCAAAAATAACTCTATAACCTTTTTGACTAAGCTGCCCCACACTTATAAGATTATTTTTCAAACTAGGTACAAAGTATACATTAGAAATAGATTTCTTACCATGCTTTGCTATAACACTGATTGTGCCTTTTTCACTCACTTCCACTATCTCTTTATTTCCCAACTTCACTTCTGATTTAATTGATCTATCCAAACTTTCAAAAATCTCTTCATTGCCTATCATATAATTGCTGCAACCACTATCTAAAAATAAAAAATTATTTGTGCTCTCTTGAGCTACATTGCAAGTAATGAACAATGTCTCAGAATTACTCTCAGAAAAATTTACATTTGGCTTACTCATATCTACTTGTTTTTTCAACACTCATTTGCAAAATGTCCAAACTTCTTATAGTAATAACATTGAATATTTGATTTATCATACCTTTATGATGTCTAGCTATTATAGCTTCCCCTTGAGTATTGATTTATTCTTCCTCCTAAATTTGGACTCCTTTCTTCTTTTTGAAAATTATTTCCGCCTCTTCCTCTTCCTCTGCCTTTGCCAAATGTCATTTGTGTTTTAAATGCATTCTCCAGTGAATTACCATTGTGTTTGTTCAACCTATCTTCATGATTATACAAGGATCCAAACACCTCATCTATAGACAATGTTGTTAAATCCTTAGATTCTTCAATTGCAACCACAATATTATGAAATTTAGGAGGCAAACTTCTAAAAATCTTTTCTACAACATTTTGGTCAGAAAGCTCATCACCATTCATCCTTACTTGATCAACCACATTCATAAAACAATTTGAAAATTACTCTATAGAGTTAGAATCCTTCATTTGTAAATTCTCAAATTCTCTTCTAAGTGCTTCCAATTTAATAATCTTTACCTTACTTGTACCTTGATATGCAGTCTCAAGAATGTCTCTAGTTTTCTTGGTTGTAACAACTAGCTTAATTTTTTTAAGAACTAAGTTATCAAGAGCTTGTCCAATAATTTACAAAACTTTTTTACTCTTTTGCCTATTTTTATCAAGCTTTTTCTTTTGATTAGCATTTAAAGTAGACTCATCTACAGGTTCAACATAACCAGTTAAGATTATATCTAATAACTCATAGGAATTAAATATAAGCTTCATTCTAAAGCCCAATCATCATAATCCTTTCCAAAAAGCACTAGAATTGAAGCCTAAAAACTCCCTAAAGATATGCCTGATAGAAACTTATAAACAAAATTCACAGATATAACAAACCATAAATAGGGCAATAAAAAAATGTATGGACAATAACTTTCTATCCCCTTTCTCTGCAACAATCCTCCTTATGCACAATCCTTCAAACTCCTCTTCATAACTTGGCTTTGATACCACTCTAATGGGTGGGTAGAGGCACACATAAATAAAATATGAATACAAGTCAATTGTATTTAATTATTCTTTGATTGACAAAAAATGGATACATAACGCTCCCTTTTATAAGTAAGTTTACAATATTCTAGAGATATCTGACATTTATTGACAAGACAATTATCTATAGAGTTCTGGAAACTACTATAGTTGACACAACCTAAACCTAAACCTAAAATTCTAGAAATATTTAATGATAGATATGATTAAATAGGTTTTAGAAGTAGAAACTAATATTTCTAACATGCAATGCCTTAGATATAACCAAGACACCTTGCAGTTAGTTAACTCCATTATTTCATTAGAAAAAACTATTGGTGGATATTAATTTCTCCACCAGTCCATAGTTACTGAACTGTCCATAGCCCACAATAGCCAACAACCCGCCATCAGCAATAGGACAAAATGTTGCATTCAATCGCCCAACGTCATTTTAGTCTTCAATTACCAGTAGTTGCCTATATTTATCAATATCTATTAATATTATATATCATGTAATACATGTTTGATATTCTAGAGAGTTCTTAGATTTCTATAAATAGAGGCATTATGTAAGGATTTGAGTATAAGATATTATCTGATCATTGTGGATCATGAGTGGATAGAGTGATGTAGCATTCTAAGGACTTGTAATAGATTTTAGTTATGCATGAAGTGTTGTAGCACATTGTGATAAGTCTTTGTATTTTACATATTGAATTGAATGCTTATCTTTTAGTTGGTGTTTGTCTTTGATCCACTCCATCCACCTCCTACAAATGGTATCAGAGCCAATGGAAAAACCATCTTAAATTTTTTTTAATAGATTGGTTGGAATGAGAAGTGCTAGCTATTAAGTATTTTGTTGCTAAGGCTGAGGCATTGTAGTCCAGAAGGAAATGAAATTTGAAACTATCTTTTGCGTCATTAGATTTGCAAAAATAAAATCTAGAAAGAGAGAAAGCACAAAAGAGAATCATGCTAGTCGCTGCATGGAGGATCTCAAGTATGTGAAGATAGATCGTTGTCAACCTAGAAAAAAAGAGAAGACATAAAAAATGGGACGATAAAGTTAAATATGGAAGTTTGTTTTTCCAAGATTAGAAGTGGTGTGTTATGTGTGTGTGTGTGTGTTTAAAGTGTTATATGAAGATTGAAGTTTGTATTTTATTTGTTAATGTGTGAAGGTTAGTATTGCTTGTTGTTAATTGAGTTTTTCAAAGGAGTGCAATTGTGAGTAAAGAATGAAGTTGAGGCTGAAGTTTGTTTGGAAGATGTATAACGCTAGTTGTGTTGTTGTATTTGGTAAAAGAAGGTGTTTTTTGTAGATGCAAGAAGATGTGGATGAGGAAGATCAAAGTTGGCAGTAGACTGAATTTGTGACAATTTTCTATTCTTAAGGGCTATGTGTTTTGGAAAAATTTGTTGCATGTGAGTTGCATTTTTTAAAAGAGAATTTAGACATTGTATTGTACCTAAGTTATTTTAAGGAGTGCATTATCAGTTGTATCTGACACCTTAGAGTTTTGTTTAACATATTGATGAACCATGTATATGAAAAGAATTCCTATAGAATTGGCGAGTACAAAGGTTGGGTACCCATGTATATCGATAGATGGATTTCGTTTTATATGGACTCTCTAATTAGTTTGATGTAGGTCAAGAAGGAGAAAAGCCAAAGTGATGATAGTTTTCCCATCGTGTAAGTTTTTGGTAATCTGAAACCATTTGTGATGTTTCCACATCATATGAGTTTGTGGTAATTTGAAACCATTTTGATGTTTGGTGGTCAATTGTAACCACTATTATGTGAGGTTTGTGGTTAGCCAAAACCATTCAAATACAAAGTTTTTGGTCAGCTAAAAACCATTTGTGTTACATGTGTTAGGAGTAAGCCATGAAACCCAAAGTGATTATGATGAGGGAAAATAATATAAATGCAGAAGCATTAGTGGAAGAAATTAAGGGGGAGTGTTGGTGGATATTAATTTCTCCACCAGCCCATAATTACTGAACTATCCATAGCCCACAACAGCCAACAGCCTGCCACCAACAACAGGACAAAACATTGCATTCAGCCGCCCAACATCATTTAAAAATTAGTCTTCAACTACTAGTAGTTGCCTATATTTATTAATATCATATGTCATGTAATACATATGTTTGATATTCTAGAGAGTTAGATCTCTACAAATAGAGGCATTATGTAAGAATTCGAGTATCAGATATTATCCAATCATTGTGGACCATGAGTGGATAGAGTACTGTAGCATTCTAAGGACTTGTAATAGATTTTAGTTATTCATGAAGTGCTGTAGCACATTGTGATAAGTCTTTGTATTTTACATAATGAATTGAATGCTTATCTTTTAGTAAGTGTTTGTCTTTGATCCACTCCATCCACCTCCTACAAAAACAAGTCTTTCTATCGAACTCCTCAAAATGACACAGGGATTGACATAATTATAACAACATAATAAATGATTTGATTCAGAATTCTTTTTCTTCAACATTCTAAGAAAATCCTCAGAAGATATGATCTAACGACAAGGTACCAATCTAAGGAAAATCATACAATGTCAGTGAAATCAAACGCTTGTAGACCAGAGCTCAAACAAACAGTCTTCCCCATAATTACAAGGCAGCCATGGACAATTCCCTTCAGACTGAAGCAAACCCATCCAGCCCTTCTCTCAGAATTAGTGCTAAAAGCAAACCTAAAATATCCTCTATTGTCCAAAATTGTGCAAAGTATTTGTCAAGAAAACTAATGTTTGGAAGCAGTGATGAAATTATAACAAAAGCAGTAAAAAAAATTATTCTAGTCATTCCATCATCTTCGGTAGATTTTTTGAAAGTTATGAAGAATCCTTAGGGAGAGAAAAGAAAGTTACCTACTAAAACTATGCAGCCCAAAAGAAACTTTCAACCGTCTGCAATGACAATCAGACTCAAACAAAACGATTAATACTGTAACTACTTCTGCACCACCCTGTAGCGCACTGCAAGATTTTTCTTAGCAAGGAGATACAATGTTCATGAATTATCAACCTCCTCCTTTTCTCACCAGTAAATCAACAAACACTTTTAATGCTTATCTTGATTCTTCATAGTAGTGATCATTGTAATTTCCCCTCTCCTCTCTACAGTTATTAATATTCAAGCACATTGCTTCTGGTTTCCTTAGACACATGCATACCTAAATGGTACGAATTGAAATTTGATATAAACATTTCACTTACTTCAACACAAAAACTATATCTTCTTAGAACATCTGAATTCCTTTGAAAATCAGAAGTGTGTTTCCACAAGATAACAAAAAGAATAAATTAGAATGGAACCGTTTGAGATCATGTGCAGTATTGAATTGCCTTGGGGTTAGTAATGTGGTGGGCATGTCTGGGCAGCTTAACCTAAAAATAACTATTGCAGAGGGTCACATACAGTTGCAGAGTATATTAAATTATGTTCATTATCAGCATTGTGAGTAGTTGAAGTAGTTTGAAATAGCTTGATTCAAGTGGTCCTACTAGAAAACAATAGAAAACCTAATATAAATATTTTTATCTGCAAAATGATCCTACAGCAAAACAATTAAAATCCTAATATAAATATTTTTATATGAAAACTAGTACAGATAGCTTGGGAGAAAGATCCTAATATAAATGTTTTTATATGAAAACTAGTACAGATAGCTTGGGAGAAAGATCTTTCAAGAGTAGTAAACAGGTATATTCCTGCATTACATTATTAATTTACAATCACTTATATCTTATCCTAATATCTTTCACAGACAACATTACATGTGGCTGCCATGCTGAAAGAAAGCTGGAACAATTAAGAATGCCGCATAGCTGATTTATTATAATGCAGTCATTTATTAAAGACAATTTAGCAAATGCTTTCATTGACAAAAACTGCATTTTCTCGAAATCTCTTAATTTATTTTCTAACGTTTAAAGAAAATATCTTCAATGATTTTATAGGCGGCTGTAGTTGGATGAATAGAACCTCACAATACCCTATATCGATGGATATATGACTGTTGAAAGTTCTAATTGTAACACATATTGGAAGAAACGTTGACCAAAAAAACTGCATTTTCTTGAAATCTGTTAAACTCTTTTTATTGTCTAACAAAAATCTCCTCTTCAATGGTTTTAAAGGCGAGTTTATTTTGCTTTAATTGTAACATCATAAATTCTTTTAGGACAACATATAGTTTGCAAAAGCACAGTAAATGCAGAAAGTCTAAAGTCTACGAACAGCAGATAGCTTTGATTCATTCATGAAATTCTAAGAGCATGGGCAAAACCTTAGTGGCATGGATAGCCATTTTCTGATAGTCAACATAAACGGGTAAACTACTTCTGCTGGCCATATTTTCAGTTCCCCACTATCTATATCTATATCAAAGACCCTTCTTTCCTGAATTACCCAAATATAACCCCCCTAACACAAGTTATTCCAGAAAACAAAATTTCGGACGGTAGTTCATACTTAAATCTCCAGATCTCCCCAAGCTCATGGAGCTCATAAAAAATGAGAACATTCGGATATCGTGTCTCACCATTGCAAACAATTATAATTCTGCCCTTTACCATTAAAATTCCCAAGATGCGGTACAGTATACCTTGCCTCCTCGGTGGAACCCAAAGACACTTGATATTGCCATCTCCATTCAAATCACACACAAACACAGATCTCCCATCTTTAGAAACCCAGTAGATTTTCTTGTTCTCCATGAAAGTTCTTGTACAAAAGCTAATTGGCATAGAGCCATAAGGCTTTCCTTTGGAGAAGGAAGCATCTATTATTTCCCACTTCTTCTTTACAGACTTATAAATCAAAACAATAAGTTTCTTACTTCTGAGAAGGTAAGGATTTCTAATTATGAGAGTTACCTGATACATTTTTTTCATGGGATCACAGTTGAGATGCACAGCCACATCATCATGATAGTTTTTCATGTAATATGAAAATTTTCTTTTTCTGTTCAGTTTTACATCTTCAAGATAATGAGACTGCATAGTCAGTGGATTGATCATTTGAAGGGTCCCATTTCTCTTACAGCTATACACCAAGAGGCCTCCATCTCCAACTCTCAAAAACCACTGGAGTCACTGCATCTCCACTCTTCATTAAATATCTTCTTGCACCTTAGCTTTCTAGTGACATCAAAGAGAACAAGACCATTGGAAGATCCACTGGTTTCATCATTAAGTTCCATCACCAGCCACCTTTGTGCATTGCACTGCTCCCATAGATTATGAAAGTAAGCAGATCCAAAAATAGTGCTTTGCCATGAAGTAGAAACTATTTGCATTTGGAGCAGAGTATGGAGAGGAAGTTTGCAAAATATGGAGGTCAAGATTTCCTCTGGAATATGACCTGAAAAAAAAAATTCTTCCATTCCTTCTACTCTTTTGTTTTGTTTGAGCAGTCATCACTATTTGATGATACCTCCCCTCTATTTCCTGCAGCCTTGGCCTCGTCTATGAAATATACATGTTTACTCGTTCCATCTTCAATGGATGAGCCTTCTTTAAGGGTATGCCAATTGGTATAAAGTTCAGTTGATCCAAAGTGGCCTTCGTTTAGAGCAGCCATTACCTTACCTTCGCCATATGGAGATTTGCTTGAACCTAAGCCATCCCCCTCATTCTCTTTACTGAAAATGTTATCCAAGAAAAATTTCCTCCTCTTAACATTTTGGATGAACCTTGAATCGCGAGGTTCTTCCTCCCAAGCCATCTTTGTTGTGAGTACCCTAACAAATTGGTGAGGCTTTATAGAGGTCATCCACTAAACCATTTTAGCTAGGGATATGATCAAACATATCTGGGCACAATCCCCATAAAATATTAAAGTGACATGTCATATAGTTAAAATTATAAAATTTCTAAAAATCATACCAGTTTTAATCCATATTTTATAGTATGATATGTAGATTTTCATTTGACATATATGATACCAAACTCAAGTTTGACCCCAAATAACCCCCTTAAAACACTTACTACTAATATTGATGAAAGAGACAATGTCATGGGGTGTCATGGTACTAAATTTAACATTTGATTATAACATTAATATATAATTTATATGCATATAATTATACGATAATTTAGTTACTTCATTTTTACATAATATTTATTTTTAAATATAAGGAATATTCTTATGGTTGTATAACCATGTATTTTAGAAAGACACTTATAAAATTTCTTATTTTAAAGATTATGACTATTCCTAAAAGGAAACAATAAGTATGTTAATTATAGTTTATATAATTTAAGGTTTACATTTTTTTAATATTTAAATTCATAATGTTGTTGATTTGTAATCAAGTGTTTTGAAAATAAACATTTGTAAATTTTAATTGATTTTGTAAAAGCACTTTATGAGGAAGTTATGTTATAGTATCATTTAGCTAAATGACAAAAGTTTCATTAGTTTATTAATTTTTGTACAAATATTTATTTTTAGATGATATTTTTCAAACTTCATTTGAGGTTCCAAGTGAGATTACTAGGTAAGAAGCTATGTTAGAGTTGCATGTCTTCTAGTTTAAATTGTGAAATTTTGACAATTCATATTAATTGTAAACTTGAACATGTAAATTTTTGTATTTCAACACTTGGGATCAAATACTTCAATTTTATTATAGTCATATTTTGATGATGGATGGTGGACTTCGATTCCAATTGGGTGTAATAATTAAACTATAATCCATAATCTAGCATTTCTATATATATATATTGAATTGAGGCATAAAGGCCTTAATTTTTTCATGATAATGTTATATTATTTAAGTTAAATAATAATAAATTAAGTCTTGGTATCTCTCATTTTATTTTTTATATTACTTATAAAATATATGGATGCTACAACATACAATAAATTTTATTCATGAAAATAAAAAAATTGTAACATCAATCATTAAAATTTTCATAAATTCTAAAATAAATGAAATAGGATTTTTTTAAAATTAAAATATTGTAACTAAATAATAAAATTGATTTAACATTTGATTTTGCACTTTAGCTAACTCTTATTGCTAGAAAACTCAAAATGAAAACCAACCTTTATTAAACTATTATCTAAATGTGCTAATGGAGCACATAAGAGACTATGTGGTGTTGGGTGTACATGTGAAGCTCAATAATCTTTAATTTATTATTGTTTCCCTCCAATTTTTTGTCTCTTCATTTCTCTTGAGACTCTATATATATGTATTGGAGGTTCATTATTTCATATTGTATTCAAAGAGTTGAAGCTACAGTTGTGATGTCAAGTTTAGACTTTAACATTAATAAGAGATCTTCCATACAGTGTAGATGTAGCCACAATTTGTGGTGAACCATGATAAAATTGTGTGCTTATGTTTTTCCTCTTTCTTGTTGTTTTGTTCTTTCTCAACTTGCAGTTTCAGTTTCAGCGAATGTCACAATTGGTATCAGATCTTGGCATAGTCACTAGAATTGATTTTAGTGTTTGAAAATCAAAAGTCATGGAAGATTTACGAGTGCAAAAATTCTCAGTATAGAATTTCAGTTTGTGGAAAGTTTAGATGCATTTGTTGCTAGTCAAGCAAGATTTGGCAGTAACAATTGATGAAAAAGAAAAGAAACTGGCTACACAGAAGGATGAAGACTAGGATAAAACTGATGAAAAGGAAAAAGGCAACAATATTTCTCTTATTATCATAGAATATTTTATCCAATATGCACAATGAATCTATGACCAAGGAATTTTGGGATAAACTTAAAAGTATTTATGAAACGACCTTAGTTGCAAACAAAATATTCATTATGAAGAAGCTCTACAAGCTTAAAAAGAAGGATGGAACTGTGATGTCAAATTACATAAATGATTTGAACACTTTATTATGTCAAGAAACTTCAATTGGCATGACACAAGATGATGAATCTAAAGCTATCATCTTGTTGTGTTCATCACCTGACAGTTGGGATCTTGTTGTCACAATAATTTGAACTTCTAACTCCTCAAAGACCAAGTTGGTCTATGTTGAATTAATGGCAACTCTACTTAGTGAGGGATTACAAAGAAGAAATAAGTAATCCTCATCCAGTTAAGCCTTGATGGTGGCTAGCATCAAAACTAGAGGAAGAAGCCAGAATGGGTGGGAAAGAATCATCATAGAAGTTCAAAATCAGCTAGACACTTGAAGTCAAAGTAGAGGAATGGAGGAGACTATTGGTTTTATGGAAAAAGTGGTCATGTGAAAAAGGTTTGTAGAGGTTATAAGAGAGCACAAGAACAGGTGTGGGAAAGTCAACCCAACACCATCTATGACAAAGATGGTAGTGTATTGATTTTATCTACAATCAAGACTACTTTAGCCTCATGGGTCTTGGATTTTGGTGCATCATTTCATGCCTCTCCATGTATGGAATAATTCTCAAATTATCAAGAAGGTAAGTTTGGTGAAGTATACTTGGGTGATATTAAAGCATGTGAAATAGTAGGAAAAGGAGATATTTTGTTATTTTTGAAAGGAGGTATTAAATGTCTTTTAAAAGATGTGTGTCATGTTCCAAAACTAAAGAGAAATTTGAGTTTCATAAGTCAACTATATGCACAAGGTTATGTCACTTCTCTAACCAATTCATGGAAAGTCACAAAAGGATTCATGTTATTTGTGAAAGGAGATAAGATTGGGAGTTTATATTTTGTAGAAAATATTAGTGAAGTTGGGGCTGCCATGACAGTTGAAGATAGCAATTCAAAATTGGGGCATCAAAAGCTCAGTCGCATGAGTAAAAAGGACCTTATTGTTATGCATAAAAGGCAGCAATCATCATGGCTGGAATTAGTTGACTTACAATTTTGTCAACATTGTCTCTATGGAAAACAAAAGTGGGATAGCTTCTTGAGGACCAGACATGAAAAGAAATGTACTCCCTTGGCACTTGTTTATTTTGATGTGTTCAGACCCATCAAGGAAAGCTCTATTGGAGGAGCAAACTTCTTCTTCACTTTCCTTGATGATTGCACAAGAAGGTATGGATTTACATATTGCATAAGAAATCTTATGTTTTCAGCAAGTTTAAAGTTTTTAAGGCTTTAGTTAAGGATTAGATTGGACACATAATAAAGTTCTTGCAAATGGATAATGGTGGAGAAGTTTTCTCATTGGAGTTTGATTCATTTTGTGTGGATAATGGCATCTGTCAAATGAAGATTGTTCCATTGACCCCGCAAGGAAATGGAGCAGTGGAGAGGATGAATAGAACAATCCTTGAGAAAGCTCATTGTATGCTTTCTAATGCCAATTTAGATAAGGAGTTTTGGGCAGAGACATGTAATACAATAGTCTACTTAATCAATCGAACTCCCTCTTCTCAATTGGATTTTGGCATACTAGAGGAAGAGTGATTGGGAAGGAAAATCTCATATTTTCACATCTAGGTGTTTGGATGTGAAGCTTATGCACATGTCCCGAAGGAGAAAAGAAGGAAACTTGATCCAAAATCACAATGTGGCATATTTGTGGACTATGGTGAAAACCGATTTAGTTTCAGAATTTGGGATCCAGTTGGAAAGAAAATTATTAGAAGTAGAGATGTCATCTCCAATGAGAAGGTATTTCCAACATTATAGAAGGAAGAAAAAATGGTATGTGAATATACCCCTTTCTCTATTTTTGATAATAACAATAATGTTGCTAGAAATTAGAACACTATTTCTTCAATTATTCTATATCCTACTTCAGTTTTAGCTCATGCCCCTCTTTCCTCCTCTTTTACAAGTATGTGGAATCAAGATGATGAACATGGTGAAAAAACTTTAGATTATCACAATCAGAGTGATGGCATTCTATCTTCAAATCCAAATCAAAATAGAGATTGCAGCAATTTGATTCAATATATAGACCCAATTGAAATAGAGCATGGTAATATGAAGGCCAATTGTTCAAAGTTTCCTCACAACCTATTTGAAAGTATCAACATAGAGAATAGTGATGAAGCTTCAAGACAGTCATACACACTACATTATTCCATTGTTGAAAAAAATTAAAGACCATGATATCTTGTAGGCACATGATAATTACCAAGATCTCTGCGCTAGCACTATTGGCACATCTAGTCAATGCACCAAAGACTATGTCCAACTTGTTGATAGACTTGGCACTTGGTGCTAAGAGCCCATAGTGGACTACAGGCTTGTTTCCATCCCTCACGTTGGACCATTTACCACTCTAGCTAATAGTGAGCATGTTTCAACCGCACTATGATCATTGCACTCCCATTTTTCACATTCCTACACACAAAGATGAAGTGCATTCTCACATACATGCCAATGAGATTTAAAATCAAATCCCCTTCCTCTCTCATGCCAAGCCTAGTCACCACTATCAGTATGGTCTCCACACATCCAAGGGTGAATGTTATGGTATTAGCTCCCTACATCATGATCTCTGATCAAGGTATTTGTAACACTTAGTTGCAGGCTCCCCATTACCACATAGCTCTACTCAAGCATAAATTAGGTGATATTGCTATCAGATCCATAGGTGAGTTGGATGACTCCCAATCTCCTTCTCACATTGGTCTAAGTCCACCAATGAGTCAACATGAACCACACCACTGCAACACATCAGGTCACCATGAAGCAATTTCTCAGTCTACAAATAATCAAAGACACTCACATAATGGCAATTCAAATATGGGGATTGTGCAAACAAAAATTAATCACACTAATGTTAAGAAGATTTATTTCACATTTTCTAAAGGCAATGATTATGAATCACTAAGAAACCTTTGCATGACATTAACAAGGGACATGTTGATGATAGTATACAAAATGGGAATAATTTTCAGGGGCTAAGAAAATCTACAAGCCAGAGAAGGCTTCCTACCCATTTATCTGATTAAGAATTATTATATTCCAAAGAAGTAGAGCTAGAATATTTTCTTTTAGAGAAAGTTGAACTAGCAAGCTTCAAAGAAGCTTGCAAAGCATTAGATTCTCAAAAATGGGAGACAGTGATGCAAGAAGAGATGGATTCTCTATTGCAAAATAAAACTTGAGATTTGGTTCCTTTGCCACCAAATTGGAAAGCACTCAAAAATTGATGGATTTATTGATTGAAAGATGAAGGTAAAACTCAGAAGCATTTCAAAGCCAAACTGCTTGTTAAAGGTTTTGATCAACAAAAGGGCATAGATTTTAATGAAATCTTCTCACCCGTGGTCAAGATGACTACAATTCGGGTTATTCTTGGTTTAGTTGCTGCTCATGATCTTGAACTTGAATAGCTGGGTGTAAAAACAACATTTCTCCATGGTGATTTGAATGAAGAAATTGACATGATGCAACTCAAGGCATTCATTAAATGTGGTAAAGAAAACTTATATAGAAAAATGAGGAAGAGCTTGTACAGTCTCAAGCAAGCTCTGAGGCAATGGTACCTCAAGTTCAATCAATTCATGATTAAAAATAACTTTATTTAGTGCGAATCTAATCTATGTGTCTACTACAAGAAGTTACCTGATGGTTCATTTGTTTTTTTATTGCTCTATGTTGATGACATGCTTATTACCAGTTCATCTATGAAGCTGATTTCAAAATTGAAAGAAAAGTTGTCACAAAGCTTTGCCATGAAGGACTTAGGGGTAGTAAAATAGATACTTGGCATGGACATTTTTTGTAATAGACACAAGAAGGAATATAAAGCTTTCTGAAGAACACTATGTTCTCAAGGTAATAGAAAGATTTGGCATGGTTGATGCCAAATTGGTCAGTACTCCTCTTACTAATCATTTCAGATTATCTTTAGCCATGGGTCCCAAGACACAAGAAGAACAAACCTACATGAAGAAAATTCCATATTCTTTAGTAGTGGGTAGTCTTATGAATGCAATGGTTTGCACTCATCTATATATTTTCCAAGTGGAGGGGGGGGGGGGGGGGTGGGGGTTGTTAGTAGATTTATGAGTAATCCAAGTAAACATCATTAGGATGCAATTAAGTAGATCTTAAGATATCTTAAGGGAACTATTGATTTTGTATTGTGTTTTGGTGGCAAAGGCACTTCACTCAGAGATTATACTAATTTAGATATGGCTGGAAATTTACATAATAGAATATCTACTACTAGTTATGTATTTAGCTTTTTTGGAGCAATGATCAGTTGGGCGTCGAAGTTGCAATGAGTGTTCCCACTTTATACTACTGAGGCTAAATGCATTTCTCTCACTAAAGGAGAAAAAGTGTTGATTTGGTTGAAATGTCTACTTGGTGATTTTGATTGTCCTCAACAAAGATCAGCCTTCTATTGTGATAGTAAAAGTGCCATTGACTTAGCCAAAAATGCAATGTTTCATAGTAGGACTAATCATATTGAGGTATTCTATCATTTCATTCAAAGTAAACACCAAGGGGAATCTAGCTAATGTACTCACAAAGATTGTTCAATAAGAGAAGTTTGATTTCTATTGATCTTCTCTTGGCATTGTAAAGAAATAACAATAGGGGATTTAAGGGAGACTCATACATTATAGAATTTGGACATCAAATGGGGGTTTTTTGGGTGTACATGTGAAGCCCAACAGTCTTTCATTTATTATTTACATTTATTATTATATCCTTCCAATTGTTTGTCTCTTCATTTTTCTTGAGACTCTATATATATGTATTGGAGGTTCATTATTTCATATTGTATTCAAAGAGCTAAAGCTATAGCTATGATTGAAAGTTTAGACTTTAACATTAATAAGAGATCTTCCCTATAGTGTGGACATAGCCAAAATTTGTGGTGAACCATGATAAAATCATAAGTTTGTGATTTTCCTTTTTCTTGATGTTCCATTCTTTCTCAATTTGCACTTTCAGTGAACTTCATGTGCGGGATCCTAGAAAGTAATATGGGGTCCTTAGGCAGGAAACTATTGCCTAGGTTTTCAGTTAACCAGTTATTAAACCTATCATCCACAACCAAACACAATGTCATCTTCTCAATGCTACTATGTCCATTTTCAATAATCAATTTTTTAAACTGCAAAAGGGGCATTTTTTCCTTTTACAATATCCAAGGAAAGAGAAGAGGCATGAATTGAGGTGCAAGTCTTGAGATTAGGTTTATTTCAGACATTCCCACATTGCAAGGTCTTGGGCCACCCATTGGTAGGGATGCTTGAAAGCACTAGCTGGTGGCTAAGGCTTCTCCTCCTTCATGTTACTATGACACTTGTCTATGTCTTCTGGGATCTTAGAAAGAAGAGATTCATCCCCATACAAACCACCTACTTCACTATGCAAAATACATAGGGTCTACTCAAAACTAGAAGAATTGCAAGTCCCAATTTGATTTGTGGTTATTTTTATGTTTTACCCTGATTAAAATGTTGTTGCATGCTTCCCCTAGTAACCTAGACTAGTAAGTACAATCAAACCTAGTATTAACTAAAAATTCTAAAGAAAAAAGAATAAGTCTACTAGCTATAATGGGCAATTCATAGGCATATGTAGTTGGATTTTATAGCATGATCCATACTATGGTTTTCACCCAAATTAAATAAATGGCGTGACTGAATTTTACTGAATTTGACCATGCATTCTACATAGTTCATGTGTATATTCAATTGGTGTCCAAGCTTTTGTTTGGTTGAGGAATGGCTTTTATGTGTCTCATTTGATCAATTTAAGAAATATTAATAGGCAATCATTGATCGATTAGAAGGCATTTTGTGTGTCATCAGGTTGCACATCATAGTGGGGTTTTCAAATATCACTCTTTTGTATAGTGAAATGAATATCAACGGCAATCTACCAAATAGTTCCAACAATTCCCCTCTATAATATTTCAATATGAGCCACTATATGATATTTTGAGGAAAGGAAACAAGCAGAATTTTGATGGATATGGCCAAATGATGTTTAGAGTCCCACGCTTGGATTGTGTGATCACTTCCATTGATAATCTAGGTCCCTTCAATATCACTTTCAATTATATCCATTATATTGACAAGAGATTCAATTGTGTGCCTCAAACTTTACTTGATTTTTTTTGAAATGGAAGAATGTAGATCTTGAAGATGGACAGAGACAGAGAAAAACTAAAAATAAGAAATCTTTTTACTATAACATCATTGTCTAATAATTACATCAATAACATTTGCCTCTATTTATAGATGTCTAGGAATAATCTAGAATCTTATATGGACAAGGAAAGAAAATTCTAGAATATATGAGAGTCAAAGAACATATGTGAAAAATGAAAAAAGAAGAAAAATCTAGAAGGGTGGTGGGAAGGTTCTATATTATATGTTTTTTTTGAATATCATACTTTCTTGGTGGGAGAAATTATTATTTCTATCTAACACTCCCCTCTAATTTCTATCACTAATTACATCAAATTTTACAATATTCATTTGATCTCTTAGATATTCAAATTGTTCTCGTACTAATGCCTTTGTAAATTTATCTACCAATTGATCTTCAGATCTACAATGCTCCAAGATGATTTTTGCATTATTCACCAATTCTCAAATGAAGTGATATCTAGTGTCAACATGTTTTGTTCTCTAGTGGGAAACATGATCCTTTGACAATGCGATGGTGGATGTGTTGTCACAATAGATTGTAGTAGATTCCTTTTGCACATGCATTAGATCCTTCAAGACTTGCCACATCCATACTGCTAGACATGTTGCTAATGTATTGGCTACATATTCTACCTTATCTGAAGAAATAGTCATGATAGGTTGCTTCTTTAATGCCCATGCCACAATACCTATTCCAAGGTGAAATGCATATCCAGATATGCTCTTTCTATCATCAATATTTCCTATAGAGTCACTATCAGTATATCCATCTAGCTGAAAATCACGTAAAGAAGACTATATTATGCCATTATTTAGAGTCCCTGCAATATATCTCAATATTTTCTTTCCTTCTTGCTAATATGATCTCTTAGTGAATCTATATGTCTAGATATTACACTCACTGCATGCATAATATCAGGCCTAGTTGTTGTGAGATACATCAAACTAATGGACAATTTTATGAATGTAGTAGAATCAAATTCAATCTCATTATCTTCTCTACTTAGTTTTGTGCCTATTGTCATAGGTGTAGAGACTAGACAACAATTTACCATTTTAAATTGTCTCGTAACATTTTGTGCATATTTATTTTGACAAATGAAAATGCCCTTGTCATTTTGTGTTACTTCAATACCAATACAATATTTCACCAAACCCAAATTTGTATCTAAAATTCTTTCTTCATTTTTGAGTTAAACATATCAATGGAAAGATTATCAGTAAAGATCAAATAATCAATATACAAGCATACAATCAAAATTTTGCCTTCCTTATTGACTTTGGTGTAGTATTGGCTCACTAATGCTTCTATTGAATCCATTTTCAATTATGTATGAATCAATTGTGCTATACCATGTCCTCGGTTCTTGTTTCAACCCATAGAGTGCCTTCTTCAACCTATAAACCTTATGTTTGTGTCCTTTGAATTCATAATCTGGTGGTTGTTTAACATAAAATTCTTCTTCCAAATACCCATTTAAGAAAGCTGATTTTAAATCCATTTGATAAGCTATCCATTTGTTTTGAGCTGCAATAGCTAGTACCATTCTAACAGTGTCTAGTCTAGCTACAGCTACAAAATTTTCATTATAATCAACTTCATATTCTTGTGCAAACCCTTTAGCTACTAATCTTGTCTTATGTTTATATACTTCTCCATTTGCCTTATACTTAGTTTTATAAACCCATTTTAAACCTATTAATTCTTTATTTGTAGGAAAATCAATTAGTTCCCATGTATCATTTTTATCAATAGATTTCATTTCTTCATTCATTGCATTAATCCATTATTTTTCCTTGATTGCATCTTCAAAATATATAGGATCTTAAGAAAATAGAGCAAAATTTGATTGTAAATCTATTATGTCCCCTTGTTCATAAATCTCTTGCCAACATTTAGTTTTTTAATTTTTAAATCCTTGATCTCAATGATGCAAGTGTAGGATTAGAGTCATTACTTACTTGTGGACTTGAAGATTCTCCTTTTCCATCTTCCATTTGTGTGTTATCTCCATGTGTACTTCTGGATAATGTTCCCCCTTGCTCATTTGTTTGATCTACTTCATTCTCTTGGTCTATTCCTTCTTGGTCATCATATAGTATTGTCATTTTTCCTATGATTGTGTTGTCTATATTGTCATCCCAAGGTTCTTCTTCTTTTTTGAAAACAACATCTCTAGTTATAGGATTAAACAACTTATCTGCCTTAGATTGTTCATCATAACCAATAAAAATAATTTTTTCACTCTTATCATACAATTAAATCCTTGTTTCTTTAGGGATATGTACATATGCAATACAACCAAATAATCTAAAATGGGAAACACAATGGTGCTTACCACTCCATGCTTCTTGTGGAATCTTGTCTCTTACAATTTTTTTGGACTCCTGTTCAAGATATAAACAACACAAGTTACTACTTCAGCCCAATATTCATTTGGTAGATTCTTACCTTTCAACATGCTTCTTGCCATCTCCATTATTTTTCAATTCTTTCTTTTGGCAACACAATTCTATTGAGGTGTGTAGCTTGTAGTGAATTGTTTCTTTATTCCATGATACATGCAATAATCCAAAAACTCATTTGACATGTATTCTCCCCCTTTATTTGACCTTAATACCTTAATGGATAGACCACTTTGTTTCTCAAAAAATTCCTTGAACTCCGTAAACTTGCTAAATGTTTTAGAATTATATTTAAGAAAATAAACCCATGTCTTCTTACTAAAGTCATCAATGAATGTTAGAAAATAAATGCGCGCCCCCACCCCCCCCCCCCAATGATGGCACTTGCATAGGACCACATATATTAGTATGCATAATTTCTAAAGGTGTCTGTGCTTTATATGACATTTATTTTGGAAAACTTTCCCTATGTTGCTTAAATAAGATGCAAGTTTCACAAGAGTTAAATGGTGCTTCAATGGGGGATAAGCTATAATGTTCCCCATCTTTTAGACCCTCAATGGAGTTCTTAACTTTTCATTCTCCAAAGGCTAAGTGGAGAAATAAGGGGAAATAAATTAAATTAAAGTCAAGAAATAAAAAAATCTAAAGGTGACTTTATATTTAATTAATTTAATTTTCTTGAAGCACAACTAATTATTGTATTGGAAAGGGGGAAGCTTCTAGAGAATGCATTTTCTAGAAGCACAACTAATTATTGTATTGAAAATGGGGAAGCTTCTAGAGAGTGCAATTAAATAATATTATATTTCATTCTAGAAGGGTGAAGGAAAAGAATAAATAGAGGTGAGAGTTTCATTGTTAGGAATCTGATTATTGTCAATTGCATTTGACATAAAGTTGGGAGAAAAAACTAAGGGTTTTTTATTTTAGTTAGCCATTAGAGACTGTCAATTCTTTAGTGTTGCAACCATTTGAGGTGGTGAGATAGCCACTAAATTTGGCATTCAAGAGAGTTTCAATCTACAGTTCTATTTGTTTGAAGAATACATTTATTCCTAGCTTCTAGAATGTTGTGAATAATATCGTGAACAATGACATGAACAATGCCATGAACAATACCCACACTAAAGTACTTGGCTTGCAAGGATTACTTTAAGAAACTCCCCTTTAGAAAAATGTATTGAATTTTGGCGAATCAAACATTATTTTAGGGGGAAATTTTAATTTCTATTGGCGAATTTTTATTTTTAAGTAATAAATTTTGTAATTTTATTAGCTATTATTTTTCAATCATATGAAAATTCTATAAAATCCTGGTGAATCTTTCATTATTGATGAAAATTGTGGAAAAAAGTACACATATCTAGAAACAATGATTTTATTATTATTATATGGAGCCTAATTAATTATCAAACTTTAAGGTTTTATTTATTCCACTTTTATCATTA
The DNA here is from genome assembly GCA_028749045.1 of Cupressus sempervirens. Lineage (NCBI taxonomy): Eukaryota > Viridiplantae > Streptophyta > Pinopsida > Cupressales > Cupressaceae > Cupressus > Cupressus sempervirens. The sequence continues at coordinate 575,499,324 of CM053791.1, forward strand.
AAGTTTCCCTCCAAATTATTGAATGGTGGTTTGGGAGAAGCACCTCTATTATTTTTAACTATTGGATGATCCTAGAACAATGGCCTAAATCCTATTCCAAGACAAATGTTTAAAAGGATACCAAGTTTTAAAGAAAGTTCCCAAAGTAAAAACATGTGTCCATAATCAAATCTATTTAATTGCAAAGTGAGAAAGGACAAAAAGTTTCCTAAAAAGTCTTCACAATAGAGATACATGTCTAATCTACATACTTAATTTGTAGTGTAACTTAAATTTTTACAAAATATTGGTGAATATGAACATCAATTAAGACAAACCTTGAAAATTATAGGTGAATATATTTAAATTACTACGTAGAAAAATAAGATTCCATTGGCGAAGTCATCACTAAAATACAAATACTTATGTATTATTATTAGCAATTATCCTAAGCATGGGACCTAATTTTGGTAAAGTGAGTGCGATATGGACACCCCAAAAGTGCAAAAAAAAGAAGAAGCCAAAAATAGGGTACCTGATGGGTGAGATTAGACAATTGGTGAATATTAACAACTAAAGTTATCCTTGTTGGCTTGATTATGATTGCAATTTCATCTCCTTCATTGGGTGATTTGTATATCAGGTTCTACAATCAATTTGCATCATTTAAATTGGTTTTTTGGCATTGTAAAGGTGGTTGTCATAAGTGGTTGTAGATGCACATTTTATATCAGATTTATAATGTCATTTCTACTCAATTTTTTTGGAGGTTGCAAAGCGAAGAGCCTTGGAATATTATGTTAAGCATTAAATTAGAAAATATCTCACTAAAGAAGTGATAAGTTGTAGGTCTATATATTTGATGTAATGTGCATATTTATATCTTCCATGATTGAGATAATAGTATGCATGCCAAGTGTTTGGCAAAATACCAATTGGCTGCAAGTGCACATTTTTCATTTAAAATTCATCTATATGTATTTGAAAAGAAAAAAAAGAGAATTGCATAGGAATTTAGTTCTTTTCTTAGATATAGTAGTAATCAATTACAAGCTTTTAGATTCCCTTTGATATCATTTCAAGCAAGCATAATTAGTCTGAAACTCAAAAACAACAAGCATAGAGATTGTATTGAAAGTGTTTGACAATTTTCCTTAACTAACAAATCAACAAGTTGAGGTTTGAATTGACAGGGGACATTATAGTGGTATCAGGGTGATTCCCTACCATCCTATGGGGTAGGAAATTTATATTATTGTTAGATTTTCTATTGCATTTGGAGTTACTAGCACGTTAGCATTTTCTAGCCATGGATAGACAATTCTAGAAGTTAGTGGAGTAATGAAAAAGTTAGGGTGAAGATGAATGCTTTGCAAGAGAGTATGAAGAGACTTAAGCTTCATCAACAAATATTGAAAGAGAGCTTTTCAGCTATAGAGTCAACTAAAATGGAAGTGAGATATATGGTTTCCACCTTTAGAATGTCGAGATCAAGATTGTAGGGAAGGAAGCTTGAGTTTTCCTAGATAGGAGTCAGTGATGTAGATGTACCTATATTTAGTATGACACCTACTAGTCGTATCTATAGTGTTGATGATGGACTTAGTGGCACCGAGCTCCAACGGGTTGAGGCTCCTAGAGCTATTGCTATAGTTAGTGTAGAGAAAGTTGATACAGTTGTTACCACTGATACTTTTGACTCTCTCAAGGATAGGATTATTATTGGAGATTTGTATGTTAGATCTCATGGTATTTCTCTAACGCAGAAGGTAGTTGATTCCTTAGGTGGGATTGAGGCATGTATAGAGTCACCTAGCTATGGTGTTGCTATTTCAGCAGAGTCAGTAGATGTGGTTTCATACTCTAGTATTATTGATTCACAACCTATCATAGAGTCATGTGTATAGAGTCATGTGACAAAAATTGAGGCTTTTTTAGGTGATGGGGATGCAAGTAGTATGGACACCTCTGATTATTTGTTGGATGATTCTATGAGTTGCACCATGTATGATATCCCTTGTCATTTATTGGGTGATGACTCCAAGAAGGTTTTGGATGAGTCCTAGGATTGATGCTTACATGATCTTACTATTGAGGTGGAAGTTGAGACATGTGAGGAGATTGATATGACAAGGGCTTCCATTTCTTTGGATGAGGAGTTGGTTGAGGTAAATGGTAGTTATATGTTGTATGAATAATTGTGCAAGGAAGATAGTGTGCATATGAGCAATTCTGTGATGGAGAGTTCTAATTCATTTTCCTATCTCAGAGTAGTTGGTGAGACACAAATCTTGCATAGGAGTCAGGGATTACAAAGGCATCATGTGACTTATCAATTGAAAGTGAGTGATAGTGATATTTCTTTAGCTCTTGAGCATTATGATGTTATCCATCAAATGCTAGCTACATCTAGTTAGGGTGCTCCTATGTTTGATGAGCACAGTGATAGTACTCTTTCTCTAATAGAGGCTCATGAACTTTGAGAAGCTATCAAGATCTTGAAGCATAGTTACTATCAGTTAGTTATTGACAAGGATTACATTTTGGAGTGGGGTAGCACCTGCTATGAGATATTGCTAGGGAAAGAGGTGGAGGTGGTTGAGCTCACCAAAGAGCTTAAGGTGATGGTGGAATATCTTTAGTATATTCAGTTGGCTCTTCAAAAGTTATAAGCACAGTTGGATGAGGTTACTGTGGAGTTAGAGTAGGTATAGTTGACACTAACCCCAAACCCTATTCAATTATATATTGTGTTTAGTGGTGAGTTTTATTCTAGGTTGAAGATGAGGGATGTGATGATATCTAGAAAACACATTCATCCAAGATATGAGTGTAGTATGTATAGAGGAGGTGAGAGCATTAGTGGAGATAGGCTTTCATGGTGATTTGCTTCCTTCTACATGAAGTGAATATCATTCTTCTTTTCATATGATTGGTAGCAATGGATAGTTGGCATTGTCACATTTTCAGAGGGATTAGTTGTGGATTGCGGGGGAGTAGATTGATGCTTCCAGATATAATTTCTACTATATTGAGTTATTCATGGAGTATTTTCTTGATATTTTGGATTTGAAGGAGATTTCATATAGTAGATTTGAGAGTACTCTCATTCAAGGCTCATTTTTTATATGATGATTAGTGAGGAAGATTGTAGAAACCTTGGCTGCAATGCTTCCCAATGTTGATTTTGTGGTTGTGTTTTCTAAGAGGGTTGTTCAAGATCTTACTCTATCAATAGTTTGCAATCAGAGATTGGAGTCATCTTCTGATTCCTAGTTTGATGATGATGAGCCCTTAACAGAGATTAAGAGTTTTTATCGGTATTACACTATGAGGAGTGCTCATCACTTTTCTTTCAACCCACAGGTAGAGAGCTTGGCTTTCAACATTAAGGATGGTGATAAAAGGCTCAAAATTCATTATACCTACATAGGGTGTACTTCTCCACCAAGGGATGGAGATTCTGAGATACATGGTATTAAGAAACAGTTGGATGTGCTAGTGAATGAGATAAATCAAAATCACAAACGGATGACCCAATAGATTTCAAATCTGAGATTTGAGCAAAGCATGATATCACTTTTTCAAAGAGTGAAATGTGATGATATAGTTATGACTTTAGATTTGTGGGACATTTCTTATGAAGCCCTACATGAGTTGGGCACAATTGAGGTGGAATGTGATGAGAATTTGTGTCAATTTAAGTCAAATGATGTAGTTGTTGGACTGAGTTCTATATTGATGCACCAAGTTGTGGTGCCAAAAGCACAACATAAAAAAAATTAAATTCTAAAAGCGTGCATGTCGTAAGCCCATGCACACTTTTTAAAATTACAAGTTTTAATATATGGGCTACAAACCCATAGCCCATTCTATTCCATTTCTTTTCTTTTTGTTGTTCCTTCTTTCTCCTCAACAATGCACACGCGATTTGTAAAACTTGAAGAGTTTTCCCACTCGCCTCCTTAAAATGCCTTCTCAATGCCAAAGATCAAGATCAAGATCACATAGAAAGTTTTTTACTCTTATTTTTGTTTTTTTTAATATGTTTTTGCATTGTTTTATAAGTTTTTACATTCTTTTGTAGGTTTTTTTAGTTTTTCTTTGAATTTATTTATTTATTTAGAATTTAATTGGTTTCTCATCAGGAAAGGTGAATAAACAACTGTCAAATCCGTAGCCTAATCAACAAAATCAAAATGAAAACCCTCCATAAGATCCAAATCAAAACCTTCCACAAGAAGAGCAAGAAATTCTACAACCTTCACTAATTGAAAGACCTCTTGGCACCCAAGAAAACATAATGAATGAAATACAAAGAGAGAAAATGAATTAGAAACAATCATTGGTAGGTTGAAATCTTGTGGGAAAACTAATCTCATGAGAGCACAATTGCCATCCTCCCTTGAGTCCATTACGAGCCATGTAGCTTTTGTTAGTGTCAATTAAATATTTGATGTGTTAAGAGAGAAGAACAAAGAAGATATTATGCAAAAAATTTATCCTATAAAGATGTAAGAAAAAAGGACATAGCAAAAGGTAACATTTGTGCATTATTTAAAAAGCCTAGAGAACAAGATAATGTTAAACATACAACTAAAAGGTTCCCCATCCATTGGTTCATATGTGATGATATTAGAAATAACTTTTGGGATAGATGGTGGATGGTCTTGGATGTCCCTCCCTACAATAATCACAAGATTCCAATGTATTTCTTAAAGAAATTGTATTGTTAATTTGTCTCTAGGGAGATCCGCAATTATTTTGATATGTTAGAATCTCAGGGTAGAGGTGGGGGTTGTCATTTGAGAGACCGGGGGCACGTCATGACTCTAATGTAGTTACGGAACCTATTTCCAAGACACAAGGTGAACATGTGATAATTCCTTTAGTTGTGAAGGAACATATAGAGACTAGTACTCTAAGGACTATCAATGCTCTGATGCAGACCTTCATTCATTGCACTAGTCCATTAGTTGAGGAGGAGCCTTCTTTGCATCATGGTCATATGTGCACATCATGTGGATCCTTATGCACATTTGGCATTCATGTTGGAGATAGTATGGATGATGGGCTAGTCATCAATGAGTTCCTGAGTGACACATTTGGCATTGAAACATAGGTAAATTACAATTATAATAAACTAATTTAATCACATTTTATATCTACATTGAATGACTAATTAATTAGCATGTCTTGACATTATTCAAAGTTCAAGGTAAGAGTGTTGATGGCCCTAGTATAGATTCCTTGGCCCCATTTTATGTCTCGTCTACGAATCAAGAGGTATGTATCAATTTCATCATATAAATTAATACATATATTTATTAAATAATCATATGAAGGATTGACAAAAAAAATTCCATATGCATTAGTTCTCTACTAGACCATCAACATTCATAAGGGACTCTGAGCCTAGGCATGATACGATCTTTGTAGAGGTACATTTGTTTAATATTAGTTTAATTCATTTGATTATATTTGTTTCATGTTTCATCTTATATGTAAATTTTATTATATGACATGCAATTTTTGACGTCAAAGACTCCTCATCTGCACCAATCTATCAATCATGGAGTTGCTACCATGATGGCTAGTTCAGAGCCATTGATCAAGGTATGAAAGAATTTTCTTATTTTTAGTTGTTAATTATAATAGGTAGTATTGAAATTTTTAATGTTATTAATAAGTTATTATATTGATTGAGTTGTTGTAGGGCCTTGTTACACCAAATTGTCCAAGAGCCTTTGAGGTGGATGTACAAAGCGACAATGTGATGGCAGTAAGAAAATAATTAATTTTTTGTGTACATATGTTTGATTTCAATGTATAATAATAATTGATTCATATCTACTTTTTTTGTATCAGGTCTAGTTAGAGAGGAACCTAAACAAGAGGACGAGCGAGCATGTGAGGAAGACCCCATCATCCTCATCATCTCCCTCCATGCAACAACTGAAGACCTCTAGGGATTTGTTTCTTTCCCTCATAGGAAGGAGAAGATATAGGGATAGATACACATTTATAGGCATTAGTGGACATATATCTTGTATTTTATGTTAGTGGACATATTTGACATATATTTGATGTATATATGACATTTTATATTTGATGTACAAATATATTTGATGCATGAAATTATTAGAGTTATGACATTATTGGTTACCATAATATATATCTTGTTTTTCCTTGTCTATATTTTAAGTACATTTCATGTATTTTATTTTAATTTAATTTGCATCCAAAATGATGCATAGTACTCACACCAAAAGCTAGTCGATTCCCACCAAGAACACTTTCAAGAAAAGCTACATTTCCCACCTTCCTTAGTGTCTACAAAAACTCTGTCCAACTTGTTTACAGCACTGAACAAACTTCCACCCAACTACACAAAATTACTTGATCACTTTCCCTATTCAAGATTTGGGGAGCAATAAGGGAAAAGTGAGTAAATATGAGAAATGGATCATAATCAACTTCTTGCTTCAACCTAACACCTTAGACACTTCAAAGAACACCTAATAACTATCTCATAAACTTCAGTCTATCATCCATTCCATCCTTCCAAGAGATTCTTCAACATCCTATGAGTGAAATCAATCATCCAACATCTTATGACTGTATTTTCTTTGCAACAACAAGTAATTTGCTGATTTTCAGCCAACTCTTCACAAAGGAAAGTGATTATGTTTCAAACCCATGAAATGGTTATTAAGACAACCAAGAAGATCCTTAACATCTTCCACTAACTCTATTCATTGATAACATGAAGCCAAAGTGGTGCTTCATTCTGACAAAGTATGGGTTTGTTTTTTTGAACAAGGAGTAATGATATTTGACAATAACTCAATGATCCTATATACAAGTTTAACATCAGTGATGATTCCTTTCCATATAAATAGAACCTAATAAGATCACCAAAACTTTATGCCTCCTCTAACTTCATAAAGGGTATTTTCAAAATTTTATATCCATTCCAACCAATTACTAGTTGGTTTGATTGGTTAAAAGGTTAATTTCAACATTTTTCAAAAAATTACTAAAATTGCCAAAACATTGTCAGCAAATTTTATTGCAAAATGCAATTTTTGCACTAACTCTTCCCAAAACGTAACCAAGTGGTTTTTGGTAACACATAGGACCTATATAAGGTTTAATTGACTCTCAAAACACTTCCTAAATTAACTTATTAACAAAAACAATGAAAAAGAAAAAATCCTTAAGACTAAGGCAACATGGGTTTATAGGTGACCTCAAGTTCCTTGACCTTACAAACAAGAATTACCTTATTACCATAAAAAATAACATGCTCAAAATGAGGTGTATGATCACCCCTTTACCTTCTATCACGAGTCTCTATCATTGGATGGGATGACATATCCAGTTGCCACCTAGGTGCCCTACACCACAAGTTTCAACATCACCCGAGATGGGGTCACAAAATCAAAATGGAATATAATCTTTAAAAAGAGAGAAAGGTTATTATAGGTATCAGAAACATGATCTTGTATCACCTAGAATTGCATCTATACATCACACAAGCTCTGAGATATACCCTGTCAAAGATCGTTGTCCTATGGTATTTAATGACTCTTAGGGTCAATTTAGTTTGCCATGCTGAGAATGTTCAAACAGTCAATAGGATGGGAAGATCTTGGAAATAGGGTTTGCTAGGCCACCTGAAGCTAACGTAATAGATAGTTTGATCCCATGACAAACGGTTGGAGAGATTCACCAGTTGCCAACTTTGTACTGGCCAACACTACAAGTTTCAGCATCACCTGAGATAGGGCCACAATATCAAAATAGAATCTAATCTCTAAAAATAGAGAGAGGTTATTATAGGTTTCATCAACATGGTCCTGTAGCACCTAGAATCACATCCATACCTTGCACAAGCTCTGAGATGTGCCCCATCAAAGATTGTTGCCCTATGACATTTAGTGACTCTTACAGTCAGTTTGGTTTGGTGTGCCTAAGAACATTTGAGTGGTCAATGAGATAGGATGAGCTTGGCACTAGGGTTTACTCAGCTAGCTAGAGCTAACAAAATGAACATTTTGATCTCATGAAAAACAGTGAGAGAGATTTGATAGTTGGAAAATTTGTACTGACCAACACTACAAGTTTTAGCATCACCCAAGATGAGCTGCAAAATCAAAATGGAATCTAATCTCCAAAAAGTGAGAGATTTTTTTGTAAGTATCCAAAAAAAGGTCTTGTAGCACCCAAATTTACATCCATACCTCGCACGAGCTCTGAAATATGTCTCGTCAAAGATCGCAACCCTATGGCATTTAGTAACTCTTTGGGTCAATTTGGTTTGGTGTTTCCAAGAATGTTCTACCACTCAACAGGATGGAATGAACTTGGGACTATAGTTTACCCAACCACCCAGAGCTAATGAAATAGATAATTTGATCCCAAGATGAATGGTGAGAGAGATTCAACAATTGGCAATTTTATACTAGCCAACACTACAAGTTTTAACATCACACAAGATGAGGCTGAAAAATCAAAATAGAATATGATCTCCAAAAGGGTAGAGTTTATTGTAGATGTCAGCAACATGGTTTTGTAGCACCTAGACTCACATCCATTCCTCGTAGAAGCTCTAAGATATGCTCTATCAAAGATAGTTTCCATATGGTATTTAGTGAGTCTTAGGGTTGATTCACTTCAATGTGCCTGAGAATGTTTGAGTGGTCAACGGGATGGGATGAGCTTGGGACTAGGGTTTACACAACCACTTAGATCTATTAGAACATATGTAGTTTGATCTGATAATGAGTAGTGAGAGAGATTCGACAACTTTGTGTTGGCAAGCACTATAAGTTTTAGCATCACCCAAGATGGGGCTGCAAAATCAAAATAGAATACGATATCCAAAAAGAGAGAGGTTATTTTAGGTGTTGGAAAAATGGTCCTATAGTATCTAGAATAACATCCATACCTCACACAAGCTTCAGATATACCCCTTCAAGGATCGATGCCCTATGGCATTTAGTGACTCTTCAGGTCAATTTGGTTCAAGGTAAAAGTACAAAGTTGTATCACCTTTCATGCTGACTTATTAGAATGATTCAATTTGATTATTTCTATCTTAAAATCAATTTTACTCAAACATATGATCTAGGCAAATTCATTCTAGCTAAGTTATATATGGTGTCACAATTTTTCAACTGGAAATGTCTATTAAATGCATGTTTTATACTAGTTTGCATCCAATTACTAAAGAAATAAAATTATTTCACAAAATTGATTATTTTATGTTTGTTTTTAAATAACATATAAATTCTATTTTATAGAACTTAGAGTCAAGAATATTCTTATATAGATTTTATAGTGTTTTAATTAGATATACTATATTGTAATTAAAAAATCTACAAGTATGCATTTTAACACTCAATAAGATGTCAATTTTGAGAAAAGAAAAAATAATAAATCATATTAAAAAAAATAAAATTACATGACATCATAGACGAGAGAGTCCTCTTCAAGAATGTATAATTTTTCTTTTGGTTAGAATAGATTTGTTTTGAAAAATGTGGTGGGAGATGAAAACTATCGATTTTAGGTGAGTTGAAATTTGAATCATTATGAAAGATAAAACATAGGTCTAAAGCCAATTTTTTCTTTTGATTGTTCTACCTATATATGTTATGTATAACATAATCTAATATTGAAGGAAAATAAGTTTATTTCCATATAGTTTAGTGGTGGGAACAAGAGCCCTAATTTTTAGCATTTTTCAGCATTTAAAAATTTGTCTTTGGAAATTAGGAAAAAATATCAATTATTATTCCAAATAATTATTAAAAATTATAATCTTAAACTTAATCCATTTCTACACCTTTCATTAGTTTACTTCATAATCAAATTCTAAATAATACTACCAAGTTTATGTCATTAGAGATGAACAATTATACTTTTGTTAGCATTTTCCTATAAAATGTTGACACAGGTTTATGCTTTTACCCTTTAGCATGCTCAAGAATGTTTGAGTGGTCAACAAGATGGGATGTGCTTGGGACTAGGGTTTACCTAACTACCCAGAGCTAACAAAATAGACAGTTCAATCCCACACTGAATGGTGAGAGAGATTTGATAGTTGACAACTTTGTACTCAACAATATTACAAGTTTTAGCATCACTCAAAATGGGGCCACAAAATCATAATGGAATCTAATCTCCAAAAAGTGAGTGAGGTTATTGTAGATGATGACAACATGGTCCTGTAGCACCTAGAATCACATCGATGCCTCACACAAGCTACGAGATATACCTTGTCAAAGATTACTGCCCTATGACATTTAGTGACTCTTACGATCAATTTGGTTTGGCATGCCCAAGAACATTACAGTGCTCAATGAGATGGGATAAGCTTGGTACTCAGCTTTATCCAGCCACCCAGATCTAATGGAATAGATAGTTCAATCCCACAATGAACAGTGAGAGAGATTTAGCAAATGACAACTTTGTAGTGGCCAACACTACAATTTTTAGCATCACCTGAGATGGGGCCGCAAAATAAAAATATTATCTAATCTCCAAAAAGAGAGAGAGGTTATTGTAGGTCTTGGCAACATGGTCTTGTGGTAACTAGAATTGTATCCATACCTCACACAATCTCCAAGATATGCTCTGTCAAAGATAGCTACCCTATGGCATTTAGTGACTCTTAGGGTCAATTCAATTCAGCATGCCCAAGAATGTTCTAGCACTCAACAAGATAGGATGAGCTTCAGACTAGGATATACTAGGCCACCCAAAGCTAACGGAATAGATAGTTTGATCCCACGATGAATGGTGAGATAGATTTGGCAGTTGGCAACTTTGTATTGGCCAACACTACAAGTTTTAGCATGACTTGAGATGGGGCCACAAAATAAAAATGGAATCCAATCTCTAAAAAGTGAGAGAGATTATTATAGGTCTCAGTAACACGGTCTTATAAAATCCATAATTTCATCTATACCTCACATGAGCTTTGAGATATGCCCTATCAAAGATTGAATCCTTATGGCATTTAGTGACTCTTAGGGTCAATTCAGTTTGGTGTGCCTGACAACATTGTAGCACTCAATGGGACTATATGAGATAAGGACTAGGTTTTACCTATCCATTTGGAGCTAATAGAATAGAGAGTTCAATCCCACGATTCACGGTGAGAGAGATTTGACAGTTGGCAACTTTGTACTGGCCAACACTACAAGTTTTAAAGCATCACCTGAGATGGGGCTGCAAAATATAAATAAAATCTAATCTTGAAAAAAATATAGAGGTAATTGAAGGTCTTTGAAACATGGTCCTGTAGCACCTAGAATTACATCCATACCTTGTACAAGCTCTGAGATATGTCCCATCAAAGATTGTTGCCCTATGACATTTAGTGACTCTTATTGTCAATTCAATTTGGCATTCCTGAGAATGTTCCAGTGCTCAATGGTATGGAACAATCTTAGGACTAGGGTTTAACTAGCCACCTGAAGCTAACAAAATAGACAGTTTGATCCCACAACGAATGGTGACAGAGATATGAGTAAGATATGTATGCCTAGGCTAGTTTGTGCAAGATATGAGCAAAAGTTTCTAATTAGGAAAAATTGGGTCTTTTTTAGTTTTTGGTCAAGATAGCCTAGGATTGGGTATTTTTAGTTGTTTTTTAATAGTTTTAAACCTTTTCCAAGTCACACAAGTGAAATCTAGTGAACTTTGCAAAAGTTGCACTTTTTTTGCAAAATTGCAAAAGTTTCTTAAAACTGTAAATCTGACTGGAAATCTTTTAACCTTCCAAAATATGTTTCTCATGCTCATATACCCAAGCATGGATAGTTAAAACTTCCCAAACCTCCATTTGCAACTTTTTACAAAAATTACAAAAATTGCTCAAGCAACTTTTTGAGTAACTTTGAAACTTTTGAGCAATTTTTGCTCTTTACATATTTAGGTCAAATGGGTCCATCTAGGACTATTCTAGGACCCTAGTTAAGATTCCTAGGACCTATTAGTTAACCAAATACCTTATTTTCCTATGAATATTCAAAGGCAATGAATAAGCAATTGGCTACTAGCCATAGATATGTCAAAGACATTGAAAACAATATATTATTCTTTCAAGAAAAATGAGGTATTGATTCTAAAAATAAGATTGAAATGATTCCCATCAGTGGCATGGCCAATAACTAGTTTTTCAATACAATGACTAATAGTTGGCTTGACTCCCTATACCTTCTTACTCCTATGGAGGAAAGCTTTAAATACATAGAAATTGCAGCTACATCTATTAAATATATAGAGGAAGATAAAGAAAACTTGCTTAATAGAGAGATTAATCTAAGAGAAAGGGACACTTCAAAAGAAAATGGTTATCTTGGTGCTATCCAGGGTATGCCAATTACTTAGGATGAAGAGAAAAAACCTAAAACTATTGGGAAAGAGTGCATAAGTACACAAACACAAAATTTTTAGATAGAGAAGTAACAAGTGCTATAGATTTATCCATGGAGCAATCTGAAGTGAACCCTCAAATTGGCTCATTAGTAGGAAAAGAATCTAGTCACACACTCCATTCCAGCACCACATATGTTTTAATTAGAAATGCCTATTCATCAATAGCCTTACATTTATAGGACTTGGGAAGCCAAAATACTCATGCTAGGCATGATCCCTCAAAGTTCTCATCAAAATATATTAATGATCTTAAAAGAACAAAAAAAAGCTCATTGCCACCTTTGGTGAGATAGTCTCATTCCTTTTACAATGAAGGCTAGCTGTCTATAATCCAAGGTTTTAATTTAGCTAAGAAATGGAGAGGTTCTCATGGTACTAATTTCTTTCATGTAGTTCCTAATAAATCTCAAAGTTCTCATTTAAGTGACCAACTACCAAGAGGTCCATGATCAAAGAGTTTCCCAATCAAAGAGAAGTGGAAATCCTAATGAATTGACATCTATCATTAGGTGACCAACTATCATCTATTCCAGAGACTTGAGTTTAAATAGAGATTGTCAGTTCCTAAACATGTCCCGGTCAAGTAGATGACCAAGTGTTGCTTGAGTAAAGGGGATACTAGTTTATTAATGTATCTTTATGATCCCACTTGCATTCAGTTACTATTTTTTGAGTGGCTAGCTAGACACTTCAGTGTGGGATTTCTAAAATATATAATGTCCTCATATAAGTACATGCTATTTTTTGTAAACATTTTCTATTGTAAAGGATTAGTGAACAATATTTGTAATGTCCAATTTTGGGACTGAAGAGTATAACTATTAAAATAAAAAAGTTTCCATGTTGTTGTAATGGAGATTATATGCAATATCTTTTTGCTAATTCTAATTTGGTCAATAATACTATATACATATGTAAGAATAATTAGGTTCATAGATATCTGGTTCTTAATTATCTAAATATTATGAATGATTTATTGCCTTTGCTTTGGAAAATTCTTTGTTGTATACAATGCTCAATATTGGTATTCCTTTATATTTTTTATTGGTAAATGTTCATATATGCATATATATACTTTAGTGATGTTCCTTTTCTTTATTGGATGCATGTACTTTAGATTCTCAGAATGACTATTTATTACCTACTGGAGGGTTCTCTCCCTTTAGGGTCTCATCAAGAGTAGAGTCCCTTCCATGCACCCTCTACTCTCTCTCTCTCTCACCCCCTCCCTCCCTATTCAATCTAATGAACCAAATAGATCTACTCTATATTTTAATGTTTCAAGTATTTTGACTCGTGAACCTTCCAAAGAGTCTTATTATGTGGTTTTCCACCATATTTTATCATGTGAAAATTTGATAAGACAACAAGGTTCAAATAATGAAGAATCTTCTTCTTTGTTTATCAATCCTTGAATAGCCAAAAGTTAGGGTTCTTCATAGAATATTGCCTAAGCCATGCACCTATTACAACCACTACAGTGATATGGTACTCTAAACCTTCACCATCTATAACTCAGTGATCCAATTTTTCTTTGGCCTAGACGCAATCACACAAATAATAATTTGTCCCTTCTTCATTGTCCTAAGGTGCAATAACTACAAAAATATGTCCTATAGTGATAAATGTACAAAATACGGTCATTAATTTAGAAAATACTTAGATAAAAGTTATAAAGTTAGATATTGAAATTACAAATATATATATATTACTAGGTTGCACTAGATCAAACAAGTAGTCAAATTCAATGGATGAATCCATATCTACCATTTCTAGTACTTTTGGGTGATGATAGGTGTCAATTGGGTCCAAAACTCGTAGATCCCATTTATCTACCCATTTAGTCGACTCACACTCATCCCAATTTTCCTCTATACATGATGGTCAATAACATGTCATTTTTCATGTGTGGATACCCCATGAACCTTCATTAGATCTTCTAAAAATGTGCAACTCACTCGATCTTGTTAGTGGGCAACAATCCTCATATGGTGGAATGTTAAAATTTTCTATCAACCAAAAAAATCTACATATTGTAGACTCACCTTCCTTACCTAGACCTATTGTAGTGTTACACCACTGAATGATAGATTCTGCATCTATCAAAATTTCTCCATCTTTGTACTTTAGTTCTTCATGGGCTAAGCCTCCTTTGATGCATGTGCCTACACCATCATGCTCTCCCTTTCCATGATCAGCCTCTGTGAAATTCTACATATTAATTCTTGACAACCTATGCATCCAATTGAACCAATAGAACATCTATGCTTTCCTAATTTAAGATGTGAAATTGTCTAATTAAATAATGTGCTAATGATATGGTGTGCCCCTATTAGCCAAATCTCCATAAAATAGATGAAAACAACCATGTACAAACTCCGTACAATGTGATCGATCATCACTAATGTAAAAATGGTACTCCCTCAAAATATTCCTGTCATCCTCTGTACTTGTAGGTGAAAATATGAATGTGATGTGAAAAAATATGGAAATATGTTGAGAAGTATAATACTTTTCTTCCACCTCATTTTTTGGTTGTAGTGTGTAGCTCTCTGCGAAGCCTAAAATTGAAACAGTGGTATCTAGTGGAAATTTATCATTGCACAACTTGAATTGCACATCTAGCCATCAAGCTCTATGTGAATGCCTTGCATACTTGTAAATAATCTTTTCACAAAAAATATTGATGACCTCATACACTAGAATCTTTTCAATGACTAAATCACATCTTTTACCCTGTTTATCATCTTCTAGAGCATATGTCACTATCTTATATTTTTTCGTAATATACTATTTCATTTCCAATTGTATGTGTACATCAGTATGTTTAAAGTTGATAAAAGTTGCAAATAACCCCAAAATAAGCATGTACCATCCAAGCATGATGTCTTGTAAAATTGTTGGTCATCCCCTATTTCTCATAAATTGCTGGATATGAATTCTTTGAAGATCTAGGTGGCTCATTCATGTCAGAACACTTCAAAACAAACTTAAAATGTAAAACCAAACATATATATGCATAAAAACATCAAAATGGTTAGAAAATTCAATATGTATCCTACAACAAGTTTTGTGTGTGTGATTTATCTTCACAAAAAAAGGTTTACCCATCATAAAAAATCTTTGACTTATTCAAACTTGAGGATACATGCCAATAAACTTTGCAAAAAAAAAAAGTCTAAGTTGAGTCCAAAAAATATCTTGCATATGGGTCATGATTTTGTGTACCAATCCTCCTTACAACATCTCTTTGATTAGGGGAATCACGTGTATTATTTGTCCAAAAATATTTAATCAATGATTTCAAAGCTTCACTAATTTCTTTATCATTTTGTGGTAGTTTACCACTAAATTTTCATAACTCATTTTTTATTGGATCTTCCAAACTCTCATGCCTTAGCATGGCTCTCCTTAGAGTACCTCTACTAATTTTCAATGTTTTGTTTTTTTTTCTCATGAGTCAATCTTTCTTCATATGCGTACTTACTATTTTTTCTGTAAGTACTCGTCTTGTGATATTACTATCTTTGGTGTGTGATTTAAAACCCACTTTGTCATATGCACTCATTAGATTTTTTACAATACTTTTTCCATTTGAATCATCCATTGTTCTTAGCCCAAGAATATTCATGATAGGCCTAAATTTTAAATTCATCGTCATTTCAAAAAATAATTAGCATTGACCTATAATATTTAATTCTTCAAAGAATAATATTCACATACGATTAGCTTTTATTTGACAAGTACACTTGCTAATTGTGTCAAGCATTAATTTCAAAATGTTAGTATAAATATCAATCAAATATTTTGGTCTTGTAAAATGTTTTCTAGAAAGTGTTATAACCTCTTCCATTCCCTCAACATTTTGAACATCAAAATAAGGTTGAGTTTTTGTGTACCTTGAACCAAAGATGATGTGCCTTGGCAATAAGATGCAAAAGATGGAATGCCACCTATTTGATATGTTGATGTTGTTCCTTCAACATGACATGATGGAGTGTATACATTATCAGATATACAAATTAGCATCTCTTCAACATGAGATGATGATATGACTCCAACACTAGAAAATGGTGTAGCTTCACAATTCAATTGTCTTGTTGAGTGTAGCAGTCTCATTTGTTCTCTTTATCTTTCCAATTTTTTCTCTTTGTTTCTTTGTATAGATGGTTCTTGTTCCTCTTGGAAAGACAATTCTTCATTATTGCTTTGCAATTTTCTTTTTTCACATAGTAGTTTCATTTCTATCTCTTTTAATTTTCAAATCTCTCTCCCTCTCTTTTGTTGTTTGAGTTTTTGGTTTCTTCCTTGGCATGATGATGATTTCTATATGTCAAATTATTCAAACATCTAAATTACTTACAATTTGTAAATTATAAATCATTCAAATACATATACAAATCACAATTATTTCAATGAATAAACAATATATATTAAACAACTTTTCAAAATTTTAACCATTTCCAAATAACAATTCATTCAAACATACAAATTTCAATAAATTCACTATATATAAAACAACTCATCAAGTTATAATCAAATTTGTCTCTATATAGTGACAAAGAATATTTAAAAAGGACTTCACTAACCTTTTTTGTAGAAAGAATATTCAAAAAGCCTTCAAATAGTGTATCCAATGATTGAATTTGGTGTTTTCTAGCTTCAAATAGAATGAAAGAATGTTCAAAAAGCCTTCAAATAGTGTATCCAATGATTGAAGATGTTGTTTACTAACTTCCAATAGCATGAAACATGTGTTTTCTATCAGAACAACATAACACACAATAGAGAAAAAATAGAATATGGATCAGTAGGGGGCCAAACTTTTGTTATGACCATTTTTTGGTATTTTTATATAGTTCATATGCACTATAGTGTGCGTTCCCTCTAAAGCGTGTGTGCACTATTTTGTGTACACACTATGTGAAAAATCTACATCTTCCTATCCCACCCTCTTCCATCGCCTACTCTCTCTCTCTCTCTCTCTCTCTCTCTCTCTCCCATTGCCTACTCTCTCTTTCACAAAATTTCATGTCCCTTTTTCAAATAATTAAAAATAATAATCTTTTCTAAGGCAGTCGGGCCCAAAAAGGTGAAGTTTCAGAAAAAGGGGATAATATTTGGAAGCTAATGGACTAATAAATGAAAATTATTATTAAAATATGTTTAATTAACTCCTCTTGGATGTGAGTTAGGGTTATGCCCTCTTTTAAGGAGTTTGGAGGCATTTTGGGCTCATTCTAGAACTTGATTTTTGCTCATTTCTTTGTTATTTTTAAGAGGCCGCCAAACCTATGGAGAAGGAGACCCAAGAATGGGAGTTTGAAAGTTTTTAGGAAGGCTAAGGAGGGGAGTTTGAAACCATTCCATGTGCATGCTCATGCTGAGTTTTCCTTTGTGCTGAACAGTGCAGATTTGTGATTTTTTGAGTGTGTTTTTGTAAGAGTTTGGTATTTTCGGTTGAGTATTTCATATCAGTTTGGGTTGCTGCTGTATTTCATATTTTTAGATGTTAAAATAGAGCTGAATATATTTATTTGGTCATGATTATACTTTTGTGATAGATTATTAGTGTTTTTGTGGTGTTTTCGGGCTATTCTATGTTGTTTTCGGGAGCCCGATGAGCATTGTTTTTATCCTCCGTTTGGGAGCTGTTGTGTAAATGTTATATAGATATAAAAATGTCATTTTGTAGGCTATTATGCTGCTGAAATTTTTATAAAAATGTCCACTTTCAGATTTACTAATAATATTTGAAGCTGTGAAGTTTTTGGCACTATTTCTGGCATACCCGATTTGGGGTTTATTGAGAAATTGGTGGATCTTTGAAATATTGGTTGTTTGATCTTAAAGATCTAATTAAAGGCTTCAAATATCATAGAAAATTAGGAAAAGGACATTTCAGTGGTATCAGAGCTATGATCTTGCCAGCCTGAGGGTTTGTAGAAGTTTGCATGTTAGTTTTGACAACTACCCAAATCTTGCATGTCAAAATTTATGGTTGCATGTTAGTTCTTGGTGAATTTGGTGGTTGCATGTTGCTTCTAATTAGTTTCATGTCAAAATCTATGGTTGCATGCCACTTCTAATCATTTGCATGCTAGTTCTTGGTGAATTTGGTGGTTGCATGTTGCTTCTACTCAGTTGCATGTCAAAATCTATGGTTGCATGCTACTTCTAATAAATTGCATGTTGGTTCTTGGTGTTTGAAGAAGTTATAACCTATTGGGGTTACACTCTACTTTATCTAGAATGGACAGGTATAGTAAAGAGTCTCAGAGGACACGATCTTGGACAATTGATATCCAGAGTTAGAATAGTAGAAAGGATGGTTATTTAGACATTCAAGATAAACTTAGGAAAATAAGCCATGACATGTCTGAAAAGTTGGTTGAGCACCATCGTATGATGAATGACATGTTTTCTGACCCAGCTAAGGTAGATAAGTTGATTGGATTTCTATTTGGAAGATTTTCTCATAGGGCAGATGACACAATTACCAAGAACTTGCACGAGGAGTTTGAGAAACTAGCTTATAGCCAGGCAGAGGTCTCAGATTCTACTCTACCACAGGAGGTAGTGGGTTTAGATGACAATTATGAGGATATTTTTTTTCATGATGGTGAGATACCTAGTAGAGATGAGTAGACATTGAGCATTCATGACTTTGCTGAGAAAGAGTACCAGGCACAGTTAGATGCTTCGTCACATGAGGTTGAGGTAGGTAGTACTTCACATGATTTGTCCAGCCAGCTGAAGGTGAACAAAGATAGTGTTGTGATTTAATTATCTCATCATGATAGGATGTGGGATATGATAGAGGATCACATTCGAATGATTCAGTTACAGGGTAGACATAAGGGAGTTCAAGAAAAGTCTTCTTGTATTGACTTACAAGTGATTAGGGAAGGAATGGGAACAATGAAGTTGAGTTATTTACATCTTCTATCAGATCATGACCATCTTCTTAGCCTTGTCAAAGACTATTTAGATGCCTTGAGGAGGAAGGAGAAGGAAGTTGATAGGCTTTCTCACAAGCTTGAGGACTCCATTGGTGTTACAAGATTGGGAGAGACATGGGGATAAGCATGGCATGGAGTTGAGTTTAGTTTCATCTTGCACTCTTGATACTCAACTTTCTACGAATGGTAGATCATATGTGGTCTTTGATAATGTTGTGAGTTCATCTTGCATTCACATCTAGGATATAGGGACAATGTCAGACAGGTATGTGGAGTTAGTTGGTATTGGTCATATTACTCAGGTGAAGAGTTTTCTTGAGTTACCAGCTGATTATAGTTTACGGATATGGACTCAAGATTATTATATTAGAATTTGGGATTCAGTTGACTAGAAATCTTTAACACTTTTTGGTAGCAGTGATTGTTTGGGCGATATCATGGATTTGATTAGTAGATTGCACGGTGTTGTCTTTTCTTGTGCCAACAGCTTCTCCAATCTTAGTATTAGTTTTTATACACCGATGTTGGGCTTTGTTCATATATTCAGTCGACCATACTTGCTAGAATACGTTGATGATCTTTCATATTTGGCAATGTGTATAGATGAGTCTCAAGATCATATTGGCATTGATGACATCCAAGAGGATGTAGTGGGCAGTTTTGAAGACTTAGTTTCCTTGGTGGTTTCTTTTGGTACAAAGGAGTTGGATAGTAGTGCTACAGTTTTTGATACTACGTATGTTGATATGAGCTTTGGAGTTGATTCACATGATATAGATGGTAATACTCTAGAGACCAGTAACCTTGAGGATGCTCCTCTAGATAGTGCGTCAGAGGAGGTTTGTAGGATATAGTCTAGCCAGTGCCATCATGTGTGTAGTCAGTTGAGAGTTAGTGAGCGAGACATTGCTATCGCTTGCCAACATTTCGATGCTACTCGTCAATTGTTAGCAGTTTATGGATGGGGTTCTCCTACTAGTGATGAGTAGGGAGGCAATTATCTTTCCTTGACAGAGTTCCACTCTTTATGGGAGGCTATCCAAATTTTGAGATAGGATTATATGTAGTTGGTAGCTGACAGAGATTATCTTATGGAGTGGGGCAGTACAGCATACGATGTATTGTTGGCCAAGGAAGATGAGGTGAGTGAGCTTACTCAGCAACTTGAGGTGACTTCTAAGATTCTTGAGAGTACAGAGTTGGCTTTCAAGGAGTCACAGTTTCATTTGGCTAAGGTGACCATGGAGTTAGAGCAACTACAGTCTTTACTAGATTATGTACAGTCACAAGCTATGGTGTCTAGTGATCCAAGGATGTCCATGGTCGAGATTGTCAAAGATAGTGGAGATGGGGATGCATCCATCCTTGATACTAACATTGGTATATCGGGTTCATCCTCACTAGAGTTAGGTTCAGTTGAGTTGGGTGCTGCAACAGATTGTTGTGGTATGCCTGACATGGTGTGACCTCTAGTACTAATGGCATGAAGACTAGAGATGTTGTATCAAAGACCATGTGTGATGTTGGTCAGCTGTCAGTTGGCATGGTTCCTGCTAGTAATACTACTCCCTTGGTGATGTCTTCAAAGGTAGTAGTCAGTTCCAACTTGCTTAGTGATCGATTGTAGTTAGTTACATCTAGATTTTAGTCTGAGCCACTGACTAAGATTGGCGCATTCTATCGGCATTACATTGTGAGGTATGCTCATCAATTTACCTTTGATGACCATGTTGATGAGATGATGATATAGAGATGTACTTTGGTTCCTAGTGCTTATCATCAGTTATGGGATAGTTTGATGCCTCGGGATGAGAGTCATGATGGGCACGACATGGTGATAGGTTCTATAGTTTACAACTTGATAATACATGACTTAGAGTAGGATTTTTGGAGTGATGCTTTAGCAGGTGTTGTTATTGATTCTACTCCTTTGGCTATGACATCTCCTGACTTAGTTGGTGATCAGTCATAGTGGGTTGTATCACTTGTTCATGGGGTGCATGGGAGTTATGGTTATGAGATAGTGGCCGGTGATCTGCAGAGTTGTGTTGACTGCAGGAGTTATACAGTGTGTGGATTCTCCATACTTGGTACGGTTTCATTCAGGAGCATTCACCATTGTTGCAGAGTTGGATTGTACATTTCATATAGGCCAGTGGGATGTGTTGATGGTATTTACTATGTTGGCAATTTGATTTTTCCACTTTACTTGGGTTTTGATGTTCTAAGAGTTTGTGTCTCGTGGGTTTCTGACTATGGAAGTTGTGACTTTGGAGTTTGGTTGAGTAGTAATTGTCAGTTTGATTATGGATTCCTCTTGGTTATATTTCAAGAGCCTGTGATTATTGACAATAGGATAGTTCATGACTATATTTGGGATCCATATGGATTGATTGGTTTATTGTTCAGCCATTTCTTGAGGACAAGAAATATTTGGAAGGGGAGGACTTGTCATGTGCCCTTTCAAATAATTAAAAATAATAATCTTTTCTAAGGGAGGCAGGCCCAAAAAGGTGAAGTTTCAGAAAAAGGGGATAATATTTGGAAGCTAATGGACTAATAAATGAAAATTATTATTAAAATATGTTTTATTAACCCCTCTTGGACATGAGTTAGGGTTATGCCTTCTTTTAAAGAGTTTGGAGGCATTTTGGGCTCATTCCAAAACTTGAGTTTTGCTCATTTCTTTGTTATTCTTCAGAGGCTGCCAAAACTATGGAGAAGAAGACCCAAGAACGGGAGTTTGTAGGTTTCTAGGAAGGCTAAGAATGGGATTTTTTAGCCATTCCATGAGCATGCTCATGCAGAGTTTGCCTTTGTGCTGAACAGTGCAGATTTGTGATTTTTCGGGTGTGTTTTTGTAAGAGTTTGGTGTTTCCAGTTGAGTATTTCATATCAGTTTGGTTGCTGCTATATTTCAGACTTTTAGATGTTAAAATAGAGCTGAATATATGTATTTGGTCTTGATTATAATTTTTTGATAGATTGTTAGTGTTTTTGTGGTGTTTTCAGGCTATTCTATGTTGTTTTCGAGAGCCGATGAGCATTGTTTTTATCCTCTGTTTGGGAGCTATTGTGTAAATGTTATATAGATCTGAAAATGTCATTTTGTAGGCTGTTATGCTGCTGAAATTTTTATAAAAATTTCCACTTTCAGATTTACTAATAATATGTGAAGCTATGAAATTTTTAGCACTATTTTCGGCATACCTGATTTGGGGTTTATTGAGAAATTGGTGGATCTTTGAAAGATTGGTTGTTTGATCTTAAAGATCTGATTAGAGGCTTGAAATATCATAAAATATTAGGAAAGGGACATTTCACACACACACTCCCATCTTCCCCCCTTCTCTCTCTCACTCTCTCTCTCTCCCATCCCCTACTTCCTCTCTCTCACTCTCTCTCACATCCCCTACTCTCTCTTTCTCCCACCCCTACTCTCCCTCTCCCATCCCCTACTCTCTATCTCTCTCTCACTCCCTCCCTCTCTCTCTCTCTCTCTCTCTCTCTCTCCCCCATACCCTACTCTCTCCATCTCTCTCCCCTGCTCTCTCCCACACTCTCTCTCCCATCCACTACTATCTCTCTCTCACTACCATCCCCTTCTCTCTCTCTCACTCTCCAACCCCTACTCTCTCTCTCTCTCTCTCTCTCTCTCACACACACACACACACACACACACACACACACACAATCATCCCCTTCTCTCTCTGTCCCCTAGTCTCCCACCCCTTACTCTCTCTCTCTCAAACACACACATTACCATCCCCCCATCACTCTCTCTTTCTCCCACTCTCCCACCCCTACTCTCTCTCTCTCTCTCTCACTCCCATCCCCTACTCTCTCCCATTCCCTACTATCTCTCTCATATAAAAAAACACTCCCATCCCCTTATCTCTCTCTCTCTCTCTCTCTCTCTCTCTCTCTCTCTCTCTCTCCCCTACTATGTGAAAAATCTATCTCACCTTCTCTCATCCCCTACTTTCTCTCTCTCCCATCCCCTAATCTCTAACACACACACTCCTATCCCCTACTCTCTCTCTCTCTCTCTCTCTCTCTCTCTCTCTCATCCCCTACTCTCTCACACAAACACTGCCATCCCCTACTCTCTCTCTCTCTCTCTCTCTCTCTCTCTCTCTCTCTCTCTCTCTCTCTCTCTCTATCTATCTCTCTCTCTCTCCCTCTCTATCTTCCCCTACCATACCCTATCCCATCCCATCCCCTACTCTCCCTATCTCTCACTCTCTCCCTCTCTCATTCCCTAGTCTCCCTCTCTCTCACTCTCTCCCTCTCCCATCCCCCCCCCTCTCTCTCTCTCTATCCCAACTTCTCTGATCTCTAACTCTCTCTCTATTTCTCCCTCCCTCTCTGCCTATCCTACCTCCTACTCTCTCCCCATCATCTACTCTCTCTCATTCTCTACCCTCTCTCCCTCTCTACTAAAATTTAGGCTTTAAGAGTGTGTGTGCACTAAAGCGTGTATGTGTTATGTAAGCCTAAATGTAAAAAATGCTTTAAATAATGCACACACACTATAACGT
Organism: Cupressus sempervirens; assembly: GCA_028749045.1. NCBI lineage: Eukaryota > Viridiplantae > Streptophyta > Pinopsida > Cupressales > Cupressaceae > Cupressus > Cupressus sempervirens. The sequence goes on from CM053791.1 coordinate 575,523,259, forward strand.
GCATGCACTACTAAAATATATTGATTCTACCAAGGCTAAGGTTTGGTTTTGCCTTGGGGATCCAACCCAAAGGTTTGGAGTCTCTAAACTGGTTTGAGACATTTTTTTCTACAAACATACAAAAAATGATTAATTTTTCTTGTGTGCTCTCCTTCAAGTTTCCTTGTGGTTGAGCATCAATAAAATTAGGTTACATGACATTGTAGATCTTTATGTTAGCTATATAATCATATAATTTATTTTTAATTTTAACTATTTCAAGCCTTTCAACTATAATTTATTTTCAATATAAGTCCATTTTCTATCAAAAAACAACATGTACTAATTGGGCTGTAGATTTTAACACATTCATCAAATTTTGCAACAACTCAATTTTTTAGAAACTAGACTCCATTCTACACACTTTCAAAACAGACAAGTTTTAATTTTAGATTAGTTTTCAATCATTTCTACGGGGAGCACATAGATATTTCACATTTTTGAGATGTTTCCAATTAAAAAATTTACAAAAAGAAAAATACACATCATAAAATTACCCAAAAAAATGAGATAAACTACACAGTGTTAGGTAATTTTTTACTAGAGCGATTAAAGAATTTTTTTTTAAAAGTTCAAATTTTGGGGTGCAACACTTTGCACTGTGTTATATTTTTTCTAAAAAAATAGTAGTACTTTTTGTGGCTTCCTTTTTTGAGTACCTAAAAATAAACCATTTTGAAAAAAAAAAATAGTAGTTTAAAAACTAAATTCAAAGGATTACTACTTTTTTTTCTATCATATGGGTATGTGCAGGATCATGGTGTAGCAAACTATGGCCTTAAGTAGCAGTGAAAAATTAGCAAATCAGGGTTATGTCAACTTGACACATAATGTTAAAGTGGTTATGGGCTTTTTATCAAAAAAATCTAATAAAATAATCTGTAGAAAATTGAACGTAGTTTCTAAACTACTAGGCCTTATCTAGAGAAAAAAAATAATTGATTGGTGAAAAGTTTGGAATTTAATGCAGTACTAAAAAAATTTCAGGGTAAAAATAAAAAGTAGGTGTATGTCTGACCACCTTAATCAAAATCAAATGATAATATTATTTTAATATAATTATAGATATAAAAAGTAGACTCATGCCTAGATGTGACGCATATTTTTGGGTATTTTTATTCCAAATAAATAATTAAATATGAATTTTCTACCAAAAAATTTTTGAAAAAAAAACTCATATGTCTAACCACCTTAACTAATAGAAAATTTTACCAAATTTAATTTTTAGTTTATTTTTCTTATCCTAGGAGAAGCATAGAATGTGATGCAACTTTTAGATTTAAAAAATGTTATACCATTTGAAAGTTATAGCTATTTCTCAATCAGTATGTTAATCATCACTTTACAACAATCTTCATTGAAAATTAACTAATAAATACTTATCAAACTTAATATTTCACAACAATTATATTGATGGAATCTCAAGAGTGATATAAAAATATTTTTTTCGTTTCATCCAATTTCAATCAAAATAACATTGTCAGATGGCTACTCGAAGTCTAAGTGTCACTGAAACCCTTCTCAAACACATTTTTTGGGTTGATCGAATAGGCTTGGTAAATACCAAGCCTCATCAGATATCCAATTTATAATCAAATATCTGATTCCAAATCGAATATTCGATTCCAAATTGGATATCCGATTAGGACCGGCAACTTTATACCCATATTTGGAGGAAAATTTCAAAAGGGAGATTTTTTTGAATTTTAAATTTGGAGGGAGACAAATTTAAAACGAAATAAACTTAACAGGGTAACTTTAGACAAATTTAGAGGAAATTTATTTCGTGAAAGTGTGGACATTAATATTTTTATTATTACATTATAGTAATATGTATGATTATTATTATTAAATATAATATAGTTCTAAATAAAATATAGTGATATATATGATATATATTATTATTAAATATATAGTAGTATTATTTGACAAAATTATTCAATATAATAATATAAATGGTTATTATACTATTAAATCTATAATCTAGTAACATGATTATTATTGTTATATAATCTAATAATATATTATTATTATATTAAAATATACAATATAATATAATTATTAATATAATATTTTCCCTTCGACCCATATGAAGGATTCTAATATGTCCTTAGGGATCTTAGGACCCTTACAGACATATGTCATGATGTAATGGGTCGAAGGGGGTTAAAGGTCACCCTATGACCACCTTCAACCCATATGAACAATTTTAATGTCCCTAGGGGTCCTAGGACCCCTAGGGACATATGTCATCATGTAATAGTTTGAAGGGGGTCATAGGTCACCCTATGACCCCTTTTGACCCATATGAAGGATTCTAATATGTACCTTGGGGTCCTAGGACCCCTAGGGACATATGTCGGCATGTAATAGATCAAAGTGTATCATAGGTCACCCTATGACCCCCTTCGACCGATATGACCAATTGTAATATGTCCTTAGGGGTCCTAGGACCCCTAGGGACATATGTCATCATGTAATGTGTCGAACGGGGTCATAAGTCACCCTATGACCCCCTTCGACCCATATGACCAATTGTAATATGTCCCTAGGGGTCCTAGGACCCCTAGGGACATATGTCATCATGTAATGTGTCGAACGAGGTCATAAGTCACCCTATGACCCCCTTCCACCCATATGAAGGATTGTAATATGACCCTAGGGGTCCTAGGACCACTAGGGACATATGTCGTCATGTAATGTGTTGAAGGCTCGGGTCATAGGTGACCCTATGACCCCCTTCACCCCATATGAAGGATTGTAATATGTTCGTAGGGGTCTTAGAACCCCTAGGGACATATGTCATCATGTAATGTGTCGAAGGGGGTCATAGGTGACCCTATGACCCCCTTCGACCCATATGAAGGATTCTAATATGACCATAGGAGTCCTAGGACCCCTAGAGACATATGTCATCATGTAACATGTCGAAGGGACCTATGACCCCCTTCGACCCATATGAAGGATTCTAATATGTCCCTTGGGGTCCTAGGACCCCTAGGGACATATATCATCATGTACTGGGTTGAAGGGGGTCATAGGTCACCCTATGACCCCCTTTGACCCATATGAATGATTCTAATATGTCATCATGTAGTGGGTCGAAGGGGGTCATAGTTCACCCTATGACCCCCTTTGACCCATATGAATGATATATCATCATGTAGTGGGTTGAAAGGGTTCATAGGTCACCTTATGACCCCCTTCGACCCATATGAATGATTCTCATATGTTGACATATGTCATTATGTAGTGGGTCAAAGGGGGTCATAGGTCACCCTATTACCCCCTTTGACTGATATGAATGATTGTGATATGTCCCTTGGTGTCCTAGGACCCCTACGGTCATATGTCATCATCTAATGGGTTGAAGGGGGTCATATGTCACTGTATGACCCCCTTCAACCCATATGAAGGATTGTGATATGTCCCTAGGTGTCCTAGGACCCCTAGGGACATATGTCATCATGTAATGGGTCGAAGGGTCATAGGTCACCCTATGACCCCCTTCGACCCATATGAATGATTCTAATATGGCCCTAGGGGTCCTAGGAACCTTAGGGACATATGTCATTATGTAGTGGGTTGAAGGGGGTCATAGGTCACCTTATGACCCTTTTCGACCCATATGAATGATTATGATATGTAGCTTGCAGTCCTAGGACCCCTAGGGACATATGTCATCATGTAATGGGTCGAATGGGGTCATAGGTCACCCTATGGCCCTCTTCAACCCATATGAAAGATTTTTATATGTCCCTAGGGGTGCTAGGACCCCTAGGGATATATGTCGTCATGTAATGGGTTGAAGGGATCATAGGTCACCCTATGATCGTCTTCAACCCATATGAAGGATTGTAATATGTCCCTAGGGGTCCTAGGACCCCTAGGGACATATTTCATCATGTAATGGGTCAAAGGGGGTCATAGGTCACCTTATGACCCTCTTCAAACCATATGAAGGATTGTGATATGTCCCTAGGGGTCCTAGGACCCCTAGGGACATATATCATCATGTAATGGTTTGAATGGGGTCATAGGTCACCCCATGACCCCCTTTGAACCATATGAAGGATTATGATATGTCCTTAGGGGTCCTATGACCCCTAGGGACATATGTCATCATGTAATGGGTCAAAGGAGGTCATAGGGTGACCTATGACCCCCTTTGACCCATATGAAGGATTGTGATATTTCCCTAGGGTTCTTAGGACCCCTAGGGACATATGTCATCATGTAATGGGTCGAAGGGGGTTATAGGTCACCCTATAAACCCCCTTCAACCCATATGAAAAATTGTGATATGTCCCTAGGGGTCCTAAGACCCCTAGGGACATATTTCGTCATGCAATAAGTGGAGAAATAAGGAGAAATAAATTAAATTAGAGTCAATAAATAAATAAATCTAAAGTTGACTTTATATTTTATTTATTTATTTTTCTACAAGCACAACTAATTATTGTATTGGAAAAGGGGAAGCTTCTAGAGAGTGTATTTAAATAATATTTTATTTCCTTCTAGAAGGGTGAAGGAAAAGAATAAATAGAGATGAGAGCTTCATTCTTAGGCATCTAATTATTGTCAATTACGTTTGATATAAACTTGGGAGAAGAAACTAAGGGTTTATGATTTCAGTTAGCCATTGGAGAGTGTCAATTCTTTAGTGTTGCAACCATTTGAGGTGGTGTAATATCCACTAAACTTTGCATCAAAGAGAGCCTAATTCTAGAGTTCTATTTGTATTTAAATTGGAGAATACATTTATTTTTGGCTGCTATAGTGTCATGAATAGTGTCATGAACAATACACATGCTATAGTACTTGGATTGATTATGATTGAAATTTCATCTCCTTCATTGGGTGATTTGTAGATTATGTTCTAAAATCAATTTGCATCATTTAAATCAGTCATTTGGAATTGTAAAGGTGGCTGTCATAATTATCTTTAGATGCACATTTTATATCAGATTTATAATGTCGTTTATACTCTCTTTTTTGGGGGGTTGCAAAGCCAAGATCCTTGGAATATTATGTTAAGCATTGAATTAGAAAATATCTCACTAATGGAGTGATAAGTTGCAGGTCTATATATTTTATGTAATGTGCATATTTATATCTTCCATGATTGACATAATAGTATGCATGCCAAGTGTTTGACAAAATACCAATTGGCTGTAAGTGGAAATTTTCCATTTAAAATTCATCTATATGCATTTGAAAAGCCAAAGAGAATTGCATATGCATTTAGTTCTTTTCTTAGATATAGTAGTAATGAATTATAGGCTTTTAGATTCTCTTTAATATCATTTCAAGCATACATAATCAGTCTAAAACTTAGAAACAACAAGCATAGAGATTGTATTGGAAGTGTTTGACAATTTTCCTTGACCTACAAAAAAACAAGTTGAGGTTTGAATTGACAAGGGATACTACATAAGCCTCTTACCATATCCTTTCTTTGCAATAAAATCAATCCTTTTAAATTTAGATCACCATATCTCAAATGCCATATTCATGATTGATCTTGACAAGTTTCCTTGAAAATCACTCCATTGTCCTCCATCACTCTGCTTTTCATGCAAAATAGAAACATTCTATTGTCTATCATTTCAACCCTTGCAATGACCATTATTCTAGGAGAAATATCAAATATAGTGCAGATGTTATTTTCAAAAATAGCATTATAACCTTTTTGTGTAAGTTGTCCCACACATATAAGATTATGCTTTAAATCGGGTACAAAATACATGTCAAGAATATATTTCTTACCAAGATTTTTCATCACAATAATTGTACCTTTTCTACTTACTTAAACTATATATATATATATGGAAAAAGTGGGCTAGCCACTAAATATATTTATTAATAAAACTGGTTCAAAGAGCTCAACCAGGAAAGAACCAGAAAGAAAACCTAAAATCATTGCTTATATACAAATCTACATAAAGATATTTGCCAATATTTACAATAGATATTATATCAACAAAATCGAGGCTCATAAAACTATACCATTGAGAACTTTGTCCTGAGTCAAGCTTTACATCTAAATTTTATGAGCATGATAAACAACTTTCAGATGCAATCAATGAATGTAATTGTTCGAATTGTTCAATAAATGAATTGGGTTGATGTGTGTTAACAACAACACCATCACACCCGAGATTAGATATGAAATAGGCCACTTTATTTCCTTCTCATAGGGTATGTGATATGGTAACTTTTGAAAGTTGATCAATCAAGTACCAAATTTGCTTGAAGATATATTGCAAATGCCATGAATAGGATTGTCATTTAATGCAACTGTTAATAACCATTTGAGAATCACCTTCAATATGGACTCTGTGAAAATTACCTATTTGAAGCAGTACAAGGCCTGCCAACAGAGCTTGTGTTTCTGCTGAATTATTATTCCCATCTGGTAGCGGGTAGGATGAAATTGCTTGAACTATACCTTTACTATCTCTGACACATGCCCCGAGACTTGATTTAATTAAACTATGTTATCATTGCCCAATTTTACTTTTGACTTGATTGAGGTATCCAAGCTTTTAAATATATCTTTGTTTCATGTCATATGATTGGTACAACTACTAGCTAGAAACCAAATATCACTTGAGCTCTCTTGAGCTACATTACATGTAATGAAAAATGTCCCTAGACTACTTTTAGAAAAAAAATCATTTTGTTTGCCTACATTTATTTGCTTCCTCTCACATTCATTTGCTAAGTGACCAAACCTCTTGCAATAATATCATTGGACATTTGATTTGTCATACCTTTCTGATGCTTGATTTTTTTTTCCCCACTTATGCTTAAATTTTGATTTCTCCTTACTCCTTGATCAAAACTCCATTCCTCTATTTGATAATTATTTTGTTGTCTTCCTCATCCTTTGAATCCTAGATTTCCTCTTCCTTTGCCTCTACCAAAAGTTATTTGTGTTTTGAATGAGTTCTCTAATGAAGTGTTATCATGCATGTTCAACCTATATTCATGGTTTTATAATGACCCAAACAACTCATCTATAGACAATATTGACAAATCCTTAGATTTCTCAAATGCCACAACAGTATTATAAAATTTAATAGGCAAGCTTCTTAAGATCCTTTCTACAATTTATTAATTTGTTAGCTCATCACCATTCAACCTTATTTGATTAACCACATTCATAACTTGAACTAAAAAAATTTCTACTGAATTAGAATCTTCATTTGGATGTTTTCAAATTCTCTTCTTAATGATTACAATTTAGATATGTTTACCTTGTGTGTACATTGATATGTTGTTTCAAGAATCTCCCATGCTTTATTGGTTGTTGTGGCTCCATTAATCCTTGCAAGAATAGTGTCATCCAAACCTTGTTCAATAATTTGAAAAGCCTTTATATACTTTCTCCTATTTTATTTCAGTTCATCCTTTTGATCTGTAGTTAAAACAATTCATCTCGTGGTTCTAAAATTCCATTCACTATAATCTCCAATAACTATTGGGAACAAATTATTGTTATTATTCTAAATGTCCAGTGATCATAATTCTTGCCAAAAAATACTGGGATCATGAACTGATTCATGCTTGATTCCATACTTTAAAAACAAATAGAATATTTTTAACATATTGAAATCCTAAGTACTATAGAAGAATCAATAAGATTATCTCAATTTATTTTTAACAAAAAAAAAAAGAATTAGATATCTAGGTCCTTACAAAATTAATGACTTAAAATAAAATATAGCTCATAAACACACAATTTAAAAATCATAGAGGTGCCTCAAATTCACAATAAAATGCAAATACCTTATGATTGGATTGATCTCAAGTTTTAGCCACAAACATTGACAATGATTCCATTAAGAATCTGCACCCATTTAAACTCACAACATACCTTCTTTCTTGTAGCAGCAATCTCCTTTTTTAGCTCCACAATCGGCTTGGACTGTGATTCCTAGGCTCTAATACTACTGTGAAGGTGAGCAAAGACAAAGAAAAACTAAAAATAAGAAAGCCTTTTATTATAACTTCTTTTCATAATTATTACATCAATAACATCTCCCTCTATTTATAGATGTCTAGAAATAATCCAGAATCATACATGGATAGGGCAATAAAATTTTGGAATACACGATAGTCAAAGAACATATGTGAAATATGAATAAATAAAAAAATCTAGAAGGGTGGTGGGAAGGTTTTATATTAAATGTTTTTTTCGACTATTGTGCTTGTTTGGTGGGAGAAATTATTGCTTCTACCTAATAGATCTTTGTATGGGGATAAGAAAAATTCTCCAATTCACTTAGAAAAATATGCTCAACAATAATTGATTTTCCCTATCATGTCAGATCTAACCAAAATCTCCTAGTTTTGTAGAAGATATTAGCGAGTGATACCAGTGGACTCAAATCATGACCAAATGTGTGTGTGTGTGTGTGTGTGTATACATATCATATATACATATATATGTATGTATGTATATATACATATACATATATATATGTATATATATACATACATATATATATATGTATACATACATATATACATACATATATATGTATATGTATATATACATACATACATACATATATATATATATATATATATATATATATATATATGTATATACATATATATATGTATGTATGTATATATATATATACATACATACATATATATATCTATATACATATATATATATATATGTATGTATGTATATATACATATACATATATATGTATATATATATGTATATGTATATATACATACATTGTAATGTCCCTATTTTAGCAGTTGACCAAGTGTGTGTGCGTTAGCCTTGTTCTACATGGTCCCGAGGGCTAACGAAGGGTTTAATGGGATCTTGGAGTGTTTTGGCCTAGTCATTTCCAGTTTGGGCCAAAACGAAGTTGATTTTCTCAGTTTCAGGCATACTTACTATTTTTAGTAAGTCGGCATGACACAGCGCAGGTCAATTTTGGTGATTGGATTCGATACTCCTCGGTGAGAGCTTTCCGATGAGCTATCACTCGCATTATTTGGAGTTCGATTGCTAATACATTTTAATGCCTGAAGTTTTATTAAAGTAACGTCTAATTTAATTGTAAAATATTAAAGTGTTACTTTAATATTTATTTTATGGTGATGTGTACCCAAGGGAGACATAAGGGGTATTTTAATATATGTTTTATATTACACATCTTTTATCCCACATTGCCCATATGAGTTGAGCGGACCCGTGGGAATAGAATAAAAGGAAGCATCTGTGGCTTCATTAGGCAGGTTGAATATGAGAAGAAATTGGTATGTGAGTTGCAGCTCAGTTCTTGGCATTTGAGGACGTCTATCCTCTCTTGTAACATTCTAGACGTCATTCCCTTGGGGTTTGGCCTTTGGAATTCTTTGTTTTTGGCTTCATTATCAGGCAGTTTAGTTGCATTTCTGGCTACAGGCAGATTTGGTATTTTGCTCATATCTTCTTCACTACTTGTCCGACGCTTATGCCGCTTTGAGGGAATGGTATTACAAAGGTAGTGGACTGATTGAAGGACAAAGTATTGTAGCAGCAAGTTCGTAAGCATGGGCTGGAGTATTATGACAATATTGCTGAAGTAATTAGTGAGTTGATAAATCTGCCATGTATTTGGTTTTATGAATTCTGAAAATAACATTTTATTAGCAGCAGTTCATTTCCACTTTGCATATTATTGTAGTTCCTTTCTTGTTTATGTTGTATGATACCAATTCCATGCATGAAACACAACAAACAAATAAACGTTTGATTTCCGGAGTTATAAGGGGTTTTAAGAAGTTGAATGCAAACTGTTTGACATAATTCCTTTCAGCAATTTGGTTTAATTTTTTTGGGACATCCAGGGGTGCCCATTACAGTGGTATCAGAGCTATAAGTCCTGCCATCCTGTGGAGGTCTTATAGGGAATTTGGAACAGCCGGATAGAGGGAAAAAGTAAGTAAAAAACACAAGCTAAGCATTTATGTTTGAGTATGCGACAGGGGTCTTATAATTTTCGCGATACCAAAGCAAGACAAAATAGGATTTCAGACTTGCAAAGCAAACAATCTAGTACATCCGTGCAGGGGGACATTGAATTCAACCATACAGACACAGAGGAGATATTCTGTGATCAGGACAATAATATGGGTCATCGAGATGACAAGAATACAGGATTAGGCGGAGGCAGAAATGCTGGTCCAGATCAGGAGGAGGTACTGTTCTGACAGTTACTGGATACATTAGAGCAGGGGCAGCGTATGCAGCAGGAGCAGAATAGGCGAATGGACATGATGTTGCAGCTCATGGCTAGACAGATGGGTGTCAATATTAATCCAGGTGATGCCAACAACAGAAACAATAACAACGAGGGAAACAATAACAACGGGGGAAACAATAACCATGAAGGCCAAGGCAACAACAATGGTCCTGAGAATAACATTAATGGTAATAATGGACACGGCAATAATGGGAATGAGGCTGATAACTTTAGACACGTTGCACGCCCAGCATAGACTGTGAGCTCGAGACCTCTTCTACCCACTTTTCTACCCAGAGATCCGGTTCATCCAGTAAACGAACTGCAGATTACCGAGTTACAAGATCAGTTCAGGAGGGACTGGGAGGCTAGTGGACCAGAGTTTCAGGTGGATATTTCTCTTAGAGATTATATGGACTTGAGGATGAGACACATGCCTAAAGCAGGAGGGAGGAATCAAAACTTTGAGCTGAGGAAGAAAGTTGGAAAACTTTCTTTACCTTATTATGATGCTTCAGGGAAGATGACTGCACGAGCTTGGGTGCAGAAGGTAGATACATACTTGTAGCTAAATCCTATGCCTGAGGAGGAGGCTATCAAGTATGTGGCTATGCATTTGGATGGCATTGCACATGAATGGTGGCATCATGGCATGGTGACTTTGGGGCATAATCAGATTACATCCTATGAGGAATTCACTGAAACATTGATTGGGAGATTTGACACTAAGGATTTCGAGTTACATTTCAAGGAGCTAGCACAGTTAAAACAGTCAGGTTCTGTGGATGCTTACATTGCCGAGTTTCAGCGCTTGTCTGTACTTGTTACTGATATCTCTCCTAGGAGATTGGTGGTGTTATTTTGTGATGGTCTTGCTGATCCATTACGAGGTTGGGTGAAGGGACATGATCCACTCACGTTAGCTGAAGCAACTAAAAAGGCACGAGATTTAGCCCCTTCGGTATACAAAGGAAAAAACCATTCAACAGATTCTTCCTACCGCAAGGACAAAGACAAAAAATCATTTCAGAAAGAGTATAGCAAACCCAAAGAAGGATCAAAAGGACTAGACAATGAAACCTTGAATGAACTTCGAAAGAAGAAGCTGTGCTTCCATTGTAGAGAGCCTTGGGACTTATCTCATAAATGTTCTCTCAAGGCTAAGGCAAATCAAATGGAGTATTTTTCAGCAGAAGAGTCAGAGTCAGAAGGGGAGGATCAGCACTCCGATTCAGATGAGGGTAACACTATAGAGGAGAGCAACATTCCTAAGGATGATAGATCATTGGCACGCTTGACAGGGGCCCAAAAGGCAATCACATTTAAGGTCAGGGGTACTATCCAGGGGCAGAAAGTGATATCTCTTATTGACACTGGGGCTACACATAACTTCATAGATGCACAGTTGGTAGCCAGGAGAGGGTTACAGAAAGAGGAGCATGATGGGTTTAGAGTCATGGTGGCTAACGGTGATAAGTTATTATGCACTTGGAAGATATCTAATCTTCGCATCAGGTTTGGAGATGGCTACGAGTTGGAGGATGAGTTCTATGTTGTGGACATGGGAGATTATGATGTCATCCTTGGCATGACATGGATGGCTTCACTAGTTGAGTTCACACTCAATCTAGCAAAATTGGAGATGAGATTTCAGCATGAGGGGAGAACTGTGGTACTTAGAGGGCTTTCAGATGGAGGTTGCAGAATAGTGTCCTTGAGGAGAATGGAGAGATTTTTTCGTCATGATGACATAGAGTGGGCGGCAGAGTGCCACATTATGCCAACTTCACCAGAGCCACAAGAAAAGAGTCATCCACTAGATGTCCAGAAGATACTCGATAGACACGTTAAAGTATTTAGCGATATTCCTCATGGGGTTCCTCCTGACAGAGGGATGGAACATGTTATTGAGCTCGAGGAGGGAGCCAAACCAGTTATGATTACTCCCTATCGTCATCCTAAGAAACACAAGGATGAGATAGAGAAGGCGATTAAGGATTTGTTGGAGATGGGGCATATCAGGCCCAGTAAGAGCCCTTTTGCTTCAGCAGTAGTATTGGTAAAGAAGAAGGATGGGACGATGCGCATGTGCATCGATTACAGGGCACTGAATAAGAAAACAATTAAAAATAGGTATCCCATTCCTAGGATTGATGAGCTGATTGATGAGTTGCATGGGGCATGCTTCTTCACCAAAATTGATTTGCGATCCGAATATCATCAGATCAGGATGAGAGCAAAGGACATTGAGAAAACAGCCTTCCGATGTCACTATGGCCACTTTGAGTTCATGGTTATGCCATTTGGTCTAACCAATGCACCTACTACATTTCAAAGTTGTATGAACCAGGTATTCAGGAAGCAACTGAGGAGATTTGTCTTTATCTTCTTTGATGACATCTTGGTCTTCCGTAAGACCTGGGAGGAGCACTTACATCATCTAGAGGAGGTGTTATCTATTGTGGAGAGAGAGTCATTGTATGCCAAGGAATCTAAATGTGAGTTTGGCATGACTGAGCTCCTTTACCTGGGGCATATCATTAGTGCAAATGGCGTTCGGGTTGATCCTGAAAAGATTAGAGCTATTGTAGAATGGCCTACTCCCACAAACCTTACACAGCTTAAGGGATTCTTTGGTTTATGTGGTTTTTATAGGAGGTTTGTTAAGGGATTCTCACAGATTGCTACACCCTTGACAGATCTTACCAGGAAAGGAGCCTTCGTGTGGACAGGGGCAGCACAGAGGTGTTTTGAGCATTTCAAGCAGGTAATGTCTTCATGTCCAGTTTTAGCTCTACCGAATTTCACGAAGCCTTTTGAGCTTCATTGTGATGCATCTGGTGATGGGATTGGAGCAGTATTGATGCAGGAGAAGCATCCCATTGCATTCGAGAGTAGGAAGCTCCGAGGAGTTGAGAAAAGTTATTCTATCTATGACCGGGAGATGTTGGCCATAATGCATGCATTGGCCAAATTTTGATCATATTTGGTAGGTGGACGTTTTGTGATCAAGACTGATCACAACAGTATTAAATACTTCATGAGCCAGCGTGATCTTAATGACCGGCAACAAAAATGGGTGACTAAATTGCAGGCTTATGACTTTGACATAGAGTTTGTCAAAGGTAAGAAAAATGTGGTGGCTGATGCCTTATCTCGGAGACCTCACTTATGTGCTCTGGCAGAGATTTCAGGAGATTGGAGAGATCGGATTATAGCAGAGTATGTCGGAGATGCTTGGGCTTCTGGATTGATTTCAGGTACCATACAGGATGATTGCTATGAGGTGATAGATGGATTCATCAGAGTTCAGGACAGGGTTTATTTGATTCCATCATCACATTTGAGAGAGGCGATACTGAAGGCATTTCATGATGCACCCACAACTGGACATCCGAGGGTCTTCAAGACCTACAGGCAGATCCGAGAGCGGTTTTCATGGAAAGGGCTCAAGGATGATGTTCAGAGGTATGTAAGGGAGTGTGTGGTTTGTCAACAGAATAAGGGAGAACACACATTTCCTGCAGGTTTATTACAGCCCTTGCCCATTTCTGATAGGAAATGGGAAAGTATTTCGATGGACTTCATCACTGGTTTACCACGAGTACAGGGAAGGGATTGCATCTATGTGGTGGTGGACCGCTTGACAAAGTTTGCTCACTTCATTGCTATTCTGTCCACTTACACAGCAGCACAGGTGGCAGAGCTTTTCTTTAAAGAGATATTCAGGTTACATGGGTTGCCTAGATTCATTGTCAGTGACCGGGATAGTAAGTTTATGAGTGTTTTTTGGCAAGAGTTGTTTAGGTTGTGTGGTACAGATCTTACACCTAGCACTAGTTATCATCCGCAAACAGATGGGCAAACAGAGATTGTGAATAAATGGGCGGAAGGATATTTGAGGAACTATGTAACTACACAACAAAAGGCTTGGATCAGATGGTTGCATATGGGAGAGTATTGTTATAACACCACTTATCATATGTCCATCAAGATGACTCCTTTCATGGCACTCTATGGTTATGAAGCACCTAGCTTCATGGATTTAGTTTTGGGGGACAGTAGAGTGCCCAAAGCCAAAAACTTATTGCAGGATAGTCAGGACATCCTGAAAGTGCTTAAAGAGAATATACAACAGGCCCAGAATCAACAAAAATTGTATGTTGATCAGCACCGAATAGAGCGTAGCTTCGAGGTAGGGGATATGGTTTACTTGAGGCTACAACCATATAGACAGTCATCGCTTAAGAAGAGCGGAGCTGAAAAGTTGAAACCTAGATTTTATGGTCCATACAGGGTGATTCGCAAAGTGGGCAAAGTCGCCTATGAGCTTGAGCTTCCAGAAGGCAATCGAGTGCACAATGTGTTTCATGTGTCTAGGCTTAAGAAAGCCATTGGTCAGAGTGTAATGCCTTCTACAGATTTACCCCCTTTGGATGAGGAGGGGAAGCTTGTGTTAGTACCTGAGGCTATTCTGGATACCAGAGAGAGGAAGCTTAGAAGCAGGATAGTGAAGGAGTATTTGGTCAAATGGAAAGACCTGCTGGAGGAAGATTCTACATGGGAGAGTGAGCAGGTTATTCAGCAGACTGGACTGAGATTGCTTGAGGACAAGCAATTTCAAGGGGGGCGGACTGTAATGTCCCCATTTTAGTAGTTGACCAAGTGTGTGTGCGTTATCCTTGATCTACATGGTCCCGAGGGCTAACGAAGGGTTTAATGGGATCTTGGAGTGTTTTGGCCTAGTCATTTCCAGTTTGGGCCAAAACGAAGTTGATTTACTCAGTTTCAGGCATACTTACTATTTTTAGTAAGTCGGCAGGACACAGTGCAGGTCAATTTTGGTGATTGGATTCGATACTCCTCGGTGAGAGCTTTCCGATGAGCTATCACTCACATTATTCGGAGTTCGATTGCTAATACATTTTAATGCCTGAAGTTTTATTAAAGTAACGTCTAATTTAATTGTAAAATATTAAAGTGTTACTTTAATATTTATTTTATGGTGATGTGTACCCAAGGGAGACATAAGGGGTATTTTAATATATGTTTTATATTACACATCTTTTATCCCACATTGCCCATATGAGTTGAGCGGACCTGTGGGAATAGAATAAAAGGAAGCATCTGTGGCTTCATTAGGCAGGTTGAATATGCGAAGAAATTGGTATGTGAGTTGCAGCTCAGTTCTTGGCATTTGAGGACGTCTATCCTCTCTTGTAACATTCTAGACGTCATTCCCTTGGGGTTTGGCCTTTGGAATTCTTTGTTTTTGGCTTCATTATCAGGCAGTTTAGTTGCATTTCTGGCTACAGGCAGATTTGGTATTTTGCTCATATCTTCTTCACTACTTGTCCGACGCTTATGCCACTTTGAGGGAATGGTATTACGAAGGTAGTGGACTGATTGAAGGACAAAGTATTGTAGCAGCAAGTTCGTAAGCATGGGCTGGAGTATTATGACAATATTGCTGAAGTAATTAGTGAGTTGATAAATCTGCCATGTATTTGGTTTTATGAATTCTGAAAATAACATTTTATTAGCATCAGTTCATTTCCACTTTTCATATTATTGTAGTTCCTTTCTTGTTTATGTTGTATGATACCAATTCCATGCATGAAACACAACAAACAAATAAAGGTTTGATTTTCGGAGTTATAAGGGGTTTTAAGAAGTTGAATGCAAACTGTTTGACATAATTCCTTTCAGCAATTTGGTTTAATTTTTTTGGGACATCCAGGGGTGCCCATTACATACATACATATACATACATACATATCTATGTATATGTATATATATACATACATACATATATATGTATATACATAGATATATATGTATATACATATATATCTATATACATATATATGTATATACCTACATATATATGTATATGCATACACACACACACACACACACACACACATATATTTATATATATATATATATGTATGTATATGCATACATATACATATGTATATACATACGTGTGTGTGTGTGTGTGTGTCAAGGTGTGAAATAGAATCCTCAATTATAAGTTGTGTTCCCCTATTGAGGCTTACCATCCATTCACTCTCTAGAAATATTTCCATTTTCAATACCTCATTCAAGGCGATTGTGAATAGTTAATGTGACTTTAACGCATCACAACCTTTGCAAATATATTGGGTCTACATAATTTTACAATACTCGGACCTAGTACTAATTTGGACTATATTGAGAGAAAACTATATTTAGAAAATGATAGTTTGAATCTAACTAGGAAAATCCCAAGAAGTATATCACTATATCCATTATGCACCAGGAAATGAATTAGGCAACACAACTTATATCTTTTCATTAGGACTTTTGAATAATGCTTTCTACAATTTGCTGAGAAAACTCATGGGATTTAAAACATGAATGAATCATGCTCGTAATTGTTGAAAATTAGCTTTATGTAGTGATGTAATTGTTGTCATTAATGGCAACACATGATGTATTTACTTGTAGAAAACCTCGGTAATAAAGATACTTAGCTTTTGGTACTCAGAAAATTGTCTTACTATGAAATTGGTTTACATCAGTACATTATTTTATATGTAAAATTTTTCTAACATCATATTATGACTATCAAAGATAGATGGAGACAACATACATGTTGATGATGATGTGTATAACCTTGGACATCAGTGCAAACAATACGAAAAAGAGATATTCATGATTTACCAGTGAAACAAAATAGTGGAATTAAAGGAAATAGAATTATTTTGTTTACAAGATAATTACTTGCCCAATTAGGGCCAACATCCTAGATTTTTACTCTAAGTTATAAAAGTATATTGTGGTCTTAATCAACCTAGTAGAAATTTATGAAAAGGCATGGTATTTATGCAAAGACATCTTGTGAATTCATTAGCAATGCGAAGTAATTTGAAGCGATGTGAAGTAATGTGCAATTGTAATATGAGAAGTGATATGCAAACCTTTTCTAAAGCAATATATGTGAAGTTTTTGTGAACCTGATCTGATGATCCAAGATCAAGCTGAAGTCAGATTAGCCAAGAAAGAAGACACTTGAGAACTAATTAGTTGTTTGGGTAGTGAACTCTTCTTTTAAGTGGAAGTGCATGTTTGGGTAGTGAGCTCTTCTTGCATCCATTATACTACAACTCCTAACAGGGATTCAAAGTCTCCTAACAGGAACTCTCTATATTGAATTTTCTCATTGACTCCTAACAGGGTCCATCCTCTAACAAGGAACATATATATCAGTATATTATCTAGTGGGTATCATCCCCACCAGAATTTTCCCTTGGCCATGCCTTCCCTAGTTAACAAAACATGGTGTTATGAGTTTTCTTTATGCATGTTTATTATTACTATTTAGCATTACTTGTTTACTTTCTTATGCATGGTTCAAAGTAACTAATAATATCCGGTTGCCAACAAAAGTTTGTAGAATATTGATATACCCCCTCCCCACTCCTCCTTAGTATTCCCTATTTCTAAAAATTGGTATCAGAGCACAGCTACTCGAAAGAGGCTTAATAGCTTGAGTAAGATCCCTATGGATATGAAACAGTTGATGGAGAACCTTGAAGAGGCACTTGAATAAACTGATCTCCTTACTAAAGAAAGAGATAAGATGAAAGATAGATATGAAAACTCCAAAGTATACATTGGACAATTGAAGGACAAGGTTGAACATCTCAAATCCAAAGAGATAAGATGAAAGATAGATATGAAAACTCCAAAGTATACATTAGACAATTGAAGGACAAGGTTGAACATCTCAAATCCAAACCTGAATCTACTGGTGATGATGAATATTGAAAACTAAGAACAAAGTACAAGATCTTGAAGTATAAATTGAATATTACAAATTTAAAGCTGAGTTTGAGGAACGATCCTAGCAAAACTGAATTTGATTTGAAAACTAAAAAATTTAGAACTTAGAGTGAGTCTAGCAAAGAAAACATCTAAGTTTGAAAAATTGAAAGAAGATCATGAAGAACTTCATAAGTACAACACTATCGTGAAAGATGGACTCGATGCAATCAAAAACTTGAAAAGATTTACACTAGTAGAGAAAAGCTGGATGAATCAATGTCAATACAAAGACCTATATATGATAAGATTGATCTTGGTTATCTATTTAACATGTCTACAAAGAAACCTGAAAGTAAATCAGATCCAAAAGAGAAAGATAAATATAATGATAAGATTGAATCCAATCAATCTTTTGATAAATCAAAAGAAGTTGGACAAGAGAAGATAACTGTGAAATTAGATGAACCTAAAAAAGTGGAATCTCTTAAGGAAACTAGGTATGAATTTAGAGTTAAATCTTTTTCATGTAGTGAAATAGGTCATATCAAAAAGAGATTATACAAATAAAATCATTTAATCATGATACAAAATTTTACTGTCATAATTTTCTTGGTATTGATCATAATGCAATTGACTATAGGAAACCTAAATATGTTAATGATAGACAAAATAATAGAATTTCTAGAAAAACTAACCATACATATAGAAGAAGATATAATGAAAGGACATGTGAAGAAAGGAAGCAGATCATGTGTTATAAGTGTAACAACTTTGGACATATAGCTTGGAATTGTCAAGAACATATTGATCAATAGAATCTAGAAGTAGAACCCCAGTATGTCAATTATGCAACTTTAGACATACATCAAAGTACTATAGAATGGATAGAAGCAACAATGGGAGGAACTTTGGAAATGACAAAAGGAATCATGAGAGTAACTTTGGAACTAAGAAACGAAATGAAGAATTAAAAATGTAGTTAGTTAACTCCAAGAAGAACTTAATAAGGCATTTATAAAAGGATTAGATATTTTAGAGGAAAAATTAGATGATGGTAAGATAGGGAAATCGATGTCAACAATCAAGTTTGATTCAACCAAGTTGAATTAAGCTTGTTCACAGCACTAGAATTGTAAACTTCATTTAGAGATTGAGCTTCTCATAATGAGGTTGAGAGAAGATGTATCTTGATGATTTTGGACTGTCGTTAAGATTGCTTACAATATGGAGCTTAATAAAATGAGTAAATAAGAGTCACTGTTATAACAAAGAAAATTTACTCTATAATAGAAGATGAAATCTGTGTTTCTACAAAAAAAATTGTGAAGAGAATTTTTGTGGAGCATTGCCATGATGAAAGGAAGCTATGTTGAACCTTGGATAGCATTCAAAGATCAAATAGTCAATCTTTTGTAGATACTTGATTTTAGAATGAAATAAATAGCTTTTTTGATTTAGTGAAGTACACAATTAATTCAGTTCTAGTTGAATAAATAGAGTACAAACTTGATTATCTCTACATTGTGGTCATCTCAGAAGCTAAGAGCACATAGAAGCATTTTGGAAAAAGTGATTTCAAGAAAAGCCCTATCCAAAAAAAGATATTTTATCGTTCTCCATATAGAAACTCTTCGATAAAAAAAAAATTCGGTCTATTTATGGATATGTTAGTTGTTCTAAATGTTGAAAATGTTGAGAGACCAAAACTAAAGTATGTTACTATAAAACCCTAGAGGAAAACCCTAATTCATCTTAGTCAATTACTACAAAAAATGTAGTTTTCTTGGAAGATGTAGGAAGCTACCTATGTAGTAAGTTTGAAACCATTAAAAGTGAGTTTATGGACAAACATATGAAAAAAAAAAATCATGATATGACTATTAAGCCTGGATATGAGCATTTGAAAGACTTAGGATTAGTCAGATATCATTTTTACAACAAAACTGATATAGAAGAATGGACACATATCATATTGAGTAGAATTCATAATTGAAAGATTTGGATGGGAGACAATGTAGTCCACATCTCTGCCGACCTTATTCATGAGGCCATTAGTCTTAGCAAACAAGTGTACCTATTTATGAGAAACTAGTTAAGAAGAAAGTTGAAAGTTATATTAAGGCAGTTTACAATGGTAAAGCAATCATGATTAGCACCATCAAACAACATGATGCAAGGTTTTTGAGTAGAATCATTGCATATTATATTTGTGCAAGTTCTATGAATGATTAGTTGTCAGTAGGCTTCATTTATGAATCTTATAAAATATGTGTTGAGAAAGAACAAGTGAATCTAAGTGAGATTATGAGAGTACAACTTCTTGAGAATTTGGAGAAGATTAAGAGAACTAAGAATGGTGTATTCAGATTCTAGTCTCTGATTAATCATATTTTCTTTCATGTAATTAAAATATTTCCATTTTTATCAGTTACTAATATTATGAGTAGTGAAAGATGCACTATGGATAAGATAACATATGTGTGCAAAAGGCATCTAGCAGAGAAAATCTTGGACAATAGAAATTTGATTATGACAATATTTTAAAATGAGATGAAACAAAGATTTAGAATTGCCTCTGCAATTGTTGACAGATTTAAGAATGATATATGTTTTATGGTGGATGTTGACTTAATCTACATTAAAGCAATAGAACCTCAAGAAACATTTCTTCAGCCCCTAGGTTATGAATTGAGCAATGATATAGGTATCAGTTACATTGGTTTAATGTCAAAATCTACTATAGATGAGCATCATAAAGATTTGGAACATATAAGGAAGTAACCCAATCAGCTTACCAAGCATCATTAGAAAAGGAATCTCATAAGAAGATTACATCTATAATGAAGAAATCACTATTTGATGCTGGTGTGTTGGAAGAAGAATCTCAAGCAATTAGACAAACTATCTCCAAACTGAAAAAAATTGGTGAACAAGGCATAATGTATGTGACACCTTTGTCCGTTGGCCAAGCATCTGGTGTATCTATTGTAGAAACTCCTATAGAATAGAGAATTCCATATTTTTTGTATCAATCAAAACATCAAGTGGATCAAAAAGGTAGTCAAAAAGAGTTAAGCAAAAAACTACTAGACCAGAGAAAAGAAAGAAGACATTATTGACAATTAAAGATTCCAATAGTGAAGAAGAAGAAGAGGAGGAACAAGAAGACAAACAACTAGAGAAAGTCATTGTTTCCAAGCAGCCAATAGGTAAAACAAGACAACCTTGGAAATAAAAGATAGAGAAGATTAACATAGCCATTGTTAATGAAGGAAACTTTGTACAAATGAACAAGTTTTATGATTTGTATAGTGATATGAAGAAGGAACAGATTGATATCTCTACTATGAGATATATGATTCTAAATAAATTGAAACTTAAGGATATTAAAGGATTTATCAATCAAAAAGTCTATGATAGACTTATAGCAAAGAAGGAACTAGTTCGGGATGATGATATAGAACTTAAGAAATAAATGATAAGAACTATGTGCAAGACTAAAGATGAAGAATAAATAAAGATATTGATGGGTAAACTAGCACCCTATCTATAGAACAAAATTATGCCTATTCTATTTATGGGAGGTGATAAGAATACAATAAGATGTGATACTATTTCAGCTTTCAATAAAATGTTGATAGAGCTAGAGATAACCCTTACCACTATAGAGAAAACTTCATGCAAATTAATCAAACTAGTGTCACAATTAAGATTGATGATAATACTTTCATAAGTTATGATCAGCCTGGGCCCCATTTTGAAGATATTCAGGATCAGTTAAGACTAATTGGAGAAGAGAAAAGACATCTAGAATAAGAAAAGAAGAAAATTAAAGAAGCCATGTTAAAATTGCTTGAATTAGAAAAGAAGCAGAAAGAAGATGAAAAGAGGAAAGAAGAAGAAAAAGAGAAAGAGTTGAAAGAAGAAATGAAAGAAAAAGAAGAGAAGGAAGAAGAAGAGAGAAAATCAAAGGAGGCAATAGACAAGAAACAAGTGGAAAATGAGGTGAAAGCATCTAGCTCCTCCTCTCCTATATCTCTTGCTAACCTTACAGGTGATGATGATGTTCAATCTAAGTTGATCTCATCCTTGACAAAATTATTTGAGAACAAAAAGGTCAAAAGTCTACAGAGATCATTAATGAAGGTGACTAATAGATTGCACAATAGCCTCATAGCTAAACACGCTAATGTAGACCCTAAACAGAGAGCACAAGCAATTGTGAAGTTGTTTGATAATGAATTTACAAACTTGTTGAATGTTATTGAGTCTAAGGTTCAAATTTCACATAATGTTAATCTTTTTAGCACCATTTGTCAAAATATTCAGAATGATTTGCTGAGTCTTGATACTTGTATCAAGGAACTCCGAAGATGTCAAAAAGTTGGCAAGGTATTGTACATCAAATGTACTTTATCATAAGTTGACCAAAGATTTGGATAGAAAGATTCAAGGGAAGTTGAGTGATCTAAATTCTCTAACTAGTCAGATACAACAACCCTCTTGTAGAGTTGATGAATTGGAAGGACAAGTTGTTGGTGTTCACACTAACATTAGGAAATTGGAAATTGGAAAATAACTAACTTTGAGAAAACTATCAAAGTTCAGAGAGATTGTTTCTCTAAAGATATAAGTCATTGAAAGATGATTGGAAGAATGTGTCAAAGAAAAAAACATTTATGCAAACTTCACCTACTCTAACCTTAATATAGTTTGGATTGCTTCATATTCCTTATGTGCAATTCTCACCTCTGCTGAAGTAGCTAAGGACACATAGGAGAAAGGTGTGAACAATTTGAAGGTAAATTTTGATGATTGTATGAAGATTTTAACAACTTAAGGTGGCAAGATAGTGTTTTGGATTTTCTAAGCTTTTTCATTGATGTCAAAGGAAGAGAAGTTGAAGAAAAAAATTGTGTAGTAAGTTATGTATGTAGCAATCATATTCAAAGGGGGAGCAATTTAGATATTCAAAAGTATATGTAATGTAATAGATGACAAGTATTGTAAGTTTTTGTTAAGGTTTTGTCACTTAGCCTATGTTCCTTACTTTGTTTCCATCAATGCAAAAGGGGGAGATTGTTGACAATTAGCTTTATGTACTAATATAATTTTTTTCACTAATGGAAACACATGATGTACTTACTTGCAAAAAATCTCAGTAATAAAGATACTTAGCATTTGATATTTAGAAAATTGTCTAGGTATGAAATTGGTCTACAACAGTACATTATTTTATATGTAAAATGTTTATGACATCATATTATGACTAGAAAAGATAAATGGAGACAGTATACATGTTTATGATGATGTGTATAATCTCAAAAATCATTACAGATAGTATAGAAAATAGATATTCATGATTTACAAGTGAAACAAAACAACAAAATTAAAGGGAAAAGAATTATTTTGTTTACAAAATAATTACTTGACCAATTAGGGCCAACATCCTAGATGTTTACTCTAAGTTGGAAAAGTATATTGTAGTCTTAGCTGATCTAGTAGCAATTTATGAAAAGGCATGGTATTTTTGCAAAAACATCTTGAGAAGTCATTAGCAATGCGAAGTAATGTGCAATTGTAATATGAGAAGTGATATACAAACCTTTTGCGAAGTGATATATGTGAAGTTTTTGTGAACCTAATTTTGTGATCCGAGGTCAAGTTGAAGTCGGATTAGCCAAGAAAGAAGGTACAACATCTAAATACTTGAGGACTAATTACTTGTTTGGGCAGTGAGCTCTTCTTCCATCCACTGTACTACAACTCCTAACAGGGCTAGAATCTCCTAATAGGGATTCAAAGTCTCCTAACAAGGACTATTTATACTAGATTTTCTCATTGACTCCTAAAAGGGTCCATCCTCTACTAAGGAACATATATATTAGTATATTATCTAGTGGGTATCATCTGCACCTAAGTTTTTCCTTGGCCATGGTTTCCCTAGTTAACAAAATATGGTGTTATGAGTTCTCTTTATGCATGGTTATTATTACTATTGAGCATTACTTTTTTACTTTCTTATGCATGTTTCAAAGTAACTAATAATATCCAATTGACGAAAAAAGTTTGTAGAATACTGATTCACCCCCCGTCTAACAACAATCTTGAACTTTCTAAGAATCTCATATGATGAGATGTACACATTGCAATCACAGCTTCTCCCCCATCTAATAGTAATCTTAAACGTTTAAGAATCTCATATGATGAGATGTACACATAGCAATAACAACTTCTTTGTTATGTTCTAAGCACCTTTTCTATGGGTAGAAAATGACTGTGTACACTTGAACAGAAATAGAATATATATCAATGTCTACCACTGGTCATTTCTGGCTACAGGAACTAAAGAAAACACAAAGTCCAAAAATGATATAACGTTAAAGGTGCCTCATACAATTCCAATACAATGAAACAAATTTAAGGAAAATGAATAATAGAAAGCAACAAATCACAGTCAAAGAAATTGAATTTGAGAGTTATTAGATTTCTATACTCTACAATTACTATTGCATGGCCCTTCCAAATTCAATTGTATAGCACAACTGTGTAATTATACAATCAAACTATATTTATCATAGGGATTATTCAATTTGATTATACCTTATTTTAGTTTTCAATGTTCATTAATATCTATTACCTATTAAACCATAATGTTTTGGGTTGGGCAATATTCATCGTAGGATTTTTTAAACTTTTCTCACATTTTCATTCATTTTTACATGTTAATTCAAGGTTTGGATATATATCAAGAGATATTTCTTTTGTAGATACACATGTTTTGACAAAACATTGTTTGGAGGGAAATATTAGTTTTATCAAATCTGTTGTAGTCTAAAGACCAAATTGTAAATATAGAATCTCATATTTTTATAGTTATTTTATTATGAAGTTTTAATGTCCTTTACTTTCAACCTTAGGGACAAACTTTGAGAAAAGATTTGTTGGAGTTCTTATGACGGAAATTTCAATATGATTATATCATAGATTCATTCTTTTCTAAGAAAATGATGTTGAATCTATTTTTTATTCTGCCTCCCTCAATTTTCCTTACTCTAAGCCTCTTCCTACTAGTCTAGAGTTCTACTATAAACTTTAAAATTCAACTTTATTTTTCAAAGATTACAAGTATTGTGGAGACCAATATGTAGCTGATTTCACTGCACACTATAGTTTTTAGTCTTTTTCTTTATAGGTTCTAGTTGTTATTCATCTAAAATTAGTCAAATATTTAACATTGTCTTCTACATTTGTACTACAAGTTAGGTAACCAAAACTTTCATCCTTGATTCTTTGCCCTTATGTTGTTCTTGCATCTTTATAGATAAAGTTGGCCCATAATCACATTGAAGAATACATTGGTACACTAGTTATAACCTAGTTTTAAATTCATGCTCAAATTACAAAAAAATTGTGGATCACTAGTAATAACCAAATATTAAATTTGCACTCAAATTACACAAAAATTTATGGATCAAGAAACACCACAACACATAAATAACTACAAAACTAATATCGTTTTTCCAAACAGCTCCACTATAAATATAATTTCACTATTACAATCCTAAACAACCAACTAAACTTCAAATCACTGACCTCCATCTAGTATATTTATGTCTAAGCAATCTGACACTTTTTCCTGACACACTCACAAATGCCTTTTTCATGATCTTAATCCTGGTCATCCCTTCAAATACCTTTTTCCTTCTTTATCCATTCCAACACACAATATCTTAGTCTTATCTAGTTCTAGTGCTTAATGCTACTAATATTCTTACTATGCTCCCCAACTTCATGCTATTCATCTTGTCTCTGCCTTGGAGAAACTAATTTAATATTTATAGCAAGCTTAATAGTAAACCATGTACATACTTAAACTCTTCATGTTTGTCTAAGAAGTGGATGCCATTATATCTAGGGGAAAGCCCTTCTTTTGACTCCCAATGATAGCAACTTGATGTTGTGTAATATATTTATACTGATGCCCATCAATTTCTAAGTATGGAGGTTCACGTAGAAATTCCCTGTTGCTTCTTGTACTTATTTCTCCAACTAATACCTTCACATTCTTCATGGTCTTCAAGTAAATGAAATCCTCTTTGTTATCGATGGTAATATTGGTTTTGTTTTGTATCCTTACATATTTCCACTTGGGAGTACACGAATACAAAGGAATTCTATCAAATAACTTATCACATGTTTCCCCACATCCATGTAGGATGATATAATAGCTGGATGTTGATAGATATTCTCACATTTCCTTTTGATTGAATATGTGCATTTCTCATCCATTAAACTTGCACTAATTATTTGATCATTTTAGTTCATTAGTTGGGTTCCCATCTCTTTGCCCATTGTATCAAATAATCTATCCACATGGTTTATGAGTCAAGATTTTGCATTATAAAAGGCATCGTACCATCATGACATTAAATATGTAAATTTTTCAGCACCTCTAAGCTCGAATAATTTGACTTTTTCTCTACAAAAGCATTTCAAAATATAATATCAGACAAAGACCAACCATTGAACATATGTACTACCTATATTCTTTAAAATTGAAAAGAAACCATTTCTTAAATGTGTCATCTTGCATGCTCCTTTGTCACAAGGTATCATTGTCTTCCCCTTGCTTCCTCTTTAGAGGCACATTACTACAATTTATATAAGATACTCTGATTTAAAATTAAGAAAAGCACAAAATTAAAGAGTTGAATGTTACTTCTTAGGCTACTAGCCTCCATACCAATTTCCAAACTACAAACCTTTCCCTCCAACTACTAAACATTCACAATCTTTGGCAAGAACTTGGATACACTGTAGCCCTTGTTTAGATTCCTTAGCTAGATACTTGATTCTTAAATTTTCTCCATGTATGAGTCATGGTGCCTAGTTAATTTTAGCCCCCATAAATTGTGTACATGATGCAAGGAGGTTTGATAAAAGATATCTTCAATTATCCTAACCAACCAAGATTTTCAATGAATAGTCAACTAATATTTCAACTCTACTCTATTTTCATCAAAATTAATGGGAGGGTTGGTTGATTATTCTCAATGTAAGGAAAACATGGTAAAATTTATCGGAAACTACTTTTTTTTACAAAGAAATAATGGATTGGATATTTATTCCGTTGATCATGGGAAGGGGAATCAACCATTCAAGTGAAAAAAAAAGAGATATATTTATTCGAGACTAGTTATTGTTATGAAAAATGCAATATGTATTATTAGGATGAAAAAACATGGTGTATATCATTGGAAAATGTAATGAGTGTATTATTATGCATAGAGTTTCAATGCAATATGTTTTAGTGATGATTACCAAGTTGTGTATGCCTTATCATGGTCCTATGTAATTAATTATGCTTTAGGGAAGCTTTAAAATAAGCTTATCTAATTAATTTTTTTTAATGTTATAAAAGAAATATTTTTTCCTTGAATATGAGAGTAGAGTTGAGATGGATATTGGTCGTGTTGAGCTTCAAAAGAACTATTTTGATAAGTTGTAGTTAGTTTGGCATTTTTTTGAATAGGATTAGAACATTCTAATAACTTTTCAAGGTATCCTAGTCACATACTCTCACAAGGAGCTTATATATGTAGGAGCATCGAGCTTGGATTTTATGCACACTCTTATCTATGAGCTTGGGGTTATGTTCTAGGCATATATGTAGACCTTGTCTTATGTGCACATAATGATTACAATGATTGTATTGGAGTTAGATCTTTGTTGGTAACATGTTCTTTATTTCATGAGACTTGGAGATTATCTTCATGGTCTTCAAACCATGGCCTGACATAGCTTGTGTGATCTTATATGTGGATCATGGGATGGCTTATGGCCCTATGTCTAAGATCTAATAAGGTTATTTTATATTTTAAGTTAGTTAAGTTTGTAAACTTGGGGCATGTCCTAACTATTATTTAATTTACCAAGTTGCCTTATGACTTTATTTTTATTTAATGTAATTGTTTATTTAATATTGTGAGGTGGTAGATTGTGGTTCTCACTTGCAATTATAGAGGTCTCAAAGATAGATCATTTTGTTTGCTTGAAACCTTGATGTGAGAGAATTATGTTTTCCTTGAGTGAATAGATTACTACATTTAGGTAGGTTGTGAAGATGGAATATACATTGTCGAGTGTGAGTCATTTAATGTCTTGCAATCAAATCACCAATGTAAGGTAGTTGTACTTTGAGAGGAACCTAATAGATAAGTTAGTGAGTTTTGGGCTAAATCCAATCAAAGAATTGAAGTGATGATGAAGTGTTTTTTGAGTGGGTATCTACCCATCAAGAAGAGATTTGTCTCGCCAAATAGATAGATGGGTCAGAGGAGAACACACTTTGTTACTAATGAAGACGTAAAAGTTGATTTTACTAGAGTTGATAAAGTATCTCTTGATTTTCCTCAAAAGATAAATAGATCTAACATGGAAATTGCAAAGCATATTATTGGGAGAAATGAGATTATTGATGATGAGATTTGCATTTGTGGAAATAAGAGTTTACATATGGATATAGATTTTCTTACGATTTCTGATTTGAATGTATATGTTGTTGATGAGATGATTGAGGATGTTTAGGTTACTAATGGTATTGTTGATTTGGACCTCCATATTGTTTCTAATGTCAATATAGTTTTTGTTTAACATGTTTTTTCTTAAATGGTTGGGGATTGTATTATTGTTGATATGGGCATAGATCTATATGTTTATAATAAGGATGTTGCTACTGATGTGGAGTTGGATGTGGATGTTTATGGTGTGGATTCACTTTTTTTTTATGTCAATTTTTTAATATTTGACATGATTATGGATTTAAATGTATCTACTATTGTGGAGTTGGAATAACACTTTGTTGATTTATTTTTGGTTTTTCGTGATGTTGTTGGCATGAATTTCATGTTTGAGGGTGTGACATTTTCAAGTTGTGACCAATTGCATAGATATGTGTGAAGCCTTATGATGTTCAAGCTGTTCCTATGAGTGAGCATGGTGATGGGTTAGTTGTGGTACAAAAGATTTATATTCTTGAATGGATGTGGTAGAGATGGTTGATTTTCATATTTTTTCTCTTGATCTTGATGGATCGGAAACCTTTGGTGAAATTTAAGATGGCTACAAACATTTCTTTAGGCATCAAAGTATGGGATACACTTTTTATTTATCCTAAGAGTTAGATACATGAGCATTGACCTTTGATTTTGTGGGCCCCATGTTCTAGGAGATTAGGGTTGTATTGGACTTTTTCCTATGTGCACATAATGATTGGAGTGAACATATTAGGGTTAGATCTCTTTTGGTGCTTTCTATAAATGTGTTCTTTATTTCCTAGGAAATCTTTCAAGCTTGTTTATGTAAGCTTTGATCCATGGGATGCTAGTAAATTTGGACCTATTTTTTGGCAATGATTGGTCAATATTTCAAAGGACAATAGTCAAAAAAATTGGTCACTATAATTTCGTCAAAATTTTGACAAAATCCTGGGCTTTTAATACATCAGAGGAAAATAGCATAGAAAATGATCCCAAGCTCTATCCCAAACTGGTGTTAGACCATTACTAGGAAACATCAAAACTTCATTGATTAGGACATCAGTATTGACAAGTTTTCAATGCCATCAATGAAAAACCTCATCAAAACATCACCAGAATCCTACGAGATTATGATGATGTTGTCATGCCATCAATGATAGTGACCATTGATAGATCGACTAATGGTAATCAAAACTTTGATGATAGCCCTAGTTTTTTTAAAAAGAAAATCATAAGAATCCTATTTATTTGGTGTTTAAGAAGTTGTGTTTTGAACAGTGGCATTATGGTGGGCAATACTAACTCATAAGAGCACTCTTGCTCTTCCTAAGACCTATTCTTTGGTCTTACTAGGATATTCTAGTCTACCCTACTCAGAGATCACTCCTAGCATCTTATTTCTCCTTATAGCAACTTCAAACACTCAATTATGTTCCTCAATCCAACTATGTACTCATGGACTCAACTTAGCCACTATGCTCCCAAACTAATACTAGGTCTTGGAATAGGTGTCATAGCTATCTTGTGTTTAGTTTCATCCATTTTTATTCACTTGGATTGGTTCCTCTTTGGATTTTCCATCAAGTTCTTACTTTTCAATTTTTAGGCCTTGTAGCCCTTTTAGCCTAATTAGGCCTCCTAAAATTAGTGTTCTAAAAATAACTCTTAAATTCTACAAAAAAAATCCAAACTTGTTTACAGATTATTTCTAAGGACTTCCTAAGCTTTAATATTTCCTATGTGTTAGATCTCCAAGGTGTCCATACATAGGTATGTCACCAAACCCCTATCTTCTTGGGTTTTTTTAGGGCATGTGAACCAATCTAGGTTCTTAGCTTCCATTATGTTCTCTATTGAACTTCACCACTCCTCTCCATGTAGTCAGTTATCAAGGACCAATGCCCTTACTTACTCCAACCATTTTCTAGCACAAACCCATCAATCTTGCAAGCTTTCTTTCTACTATTCTATGCAAACTCCTAGCTAGAATTCCTCTACACTTGTCAAGGACTTCATTGGAAAGTAGCTCCCCAACAAACAAGAATGTTAAAATAGATATTTACACTATTTGTAGTATCCCTTACTTGATACTAAGTGGCCATTAAATTTTAACCACAAAAAATTGAGTAGGGCTCATATTTACATAATTGACACTATTCAGGATAGCAAACTAAAGGAAATTAAAGAGTTTGCAAAATGACAAAAAAATATTTCAAACTCTTTTCAAGGTTGGATCAACCAGATATTTTTATATTACAATATGATCCTTTACATTTTACTACAATTAGAGAAGCCTTAAAAATACTTTATCCAATTGAAATAAGGAGAAGATCATCGATGCACATCCCTTATTCAGCACCACATATAACAAAACAACATTATGTAGGAATCTTAAGAAAATATTGTTGTCGATACTTTCCTTCTAGATTCAAACCATAAATAGATTCAGTCCTTACCTCGAATTACTCTCAAATAATGGAAACATGATTTCTTTACCCTATAACCTCAATTTCTCATTCAATTCGGTTGCTCGATACACTGCAACCAAATACAACTAAATCATGATCAATTAGAGTTACAAAAGATGATGAAATTTTTCAAGATATGTTCCATTTTTGTTGCATTTGTGAGTGTGATATATGCATATTACGATATATAGTCTTATAACAATAACTTTAAGAAGACTAAGATTGACATGTTACTAATATGGTTGTAATTAGCAGAGATCAATTTTAGTGAATGAGGGCATGATACAGTTCAACAAAGGAAATAAAGTATTACTTTTAGAACATCAAAATGTAGAATGTAGCAATAGACAAAATAGGGAACTCAATAATAGAACTATAATATAAATAATGAAGAATCATTGTCTATAACCACTTAAGCATCCATATATCTTTGGTTTTTCTCCCACCCATCCAAGACACAGTGCGAGATGATAGACCTACAATGTAAATTGATAGAGTCATAAAAACTATGACAATGTCAAAGTGAGATGTGATAATTCACTCGTAGAATAATTTTATATTGGTGTTGAAAATTCATGGTAGTTTAAAATGCTATATGTATATTCCAATTAAAAACATTATTCTCCTAGACAAAGGCGAGACCTTACAATTCGGTAAACATCTTCTTTGTTTTAGATTACAGTAAAAGAAGGTTTTGAAAGGGCCCCGAAATCCTTTAACAGTAAGAGAAAAGATATAGCAATAGTAACCACTAGGAAAAATAGTCTTAAAACCTACTGAAAAACAGCATCAAAATCAGGTTTTATAGGGACCTGAAACGAAAAACATAGTCCAATAAAAGTACCCAGGTTTTACAAGGACCAGGAACCTCAAATATAGTTTAGACTGAAAACCAGTAAATAGTACCAAAAACAAGAATCATTTACTATGACCAACAAATAGGACTAGAACAGGAACAAAACCAAAGAACAAGACCTAAAGCTACTATTGCAACTCCATAATCATCTTGACAGCCTCCTTACCAATTGTAGCAGTATCTTGGATTGAGTCAGTAGTCGAAGTAGCAGCAACTTTCAAGGTTATCTTCCTCGAGCTCTACCTTGTTCTCTTGCTTGGACCCTTTAAAGACATAATTTCTTCATTAGCTCTTTTACCAAGGCTTGCAGTGGTAGCACAGATACTAGATGTAACCTATTCCATCTTTGTTCCATTTCCTTGATAAGCATTCTAAGATTTTTCTCATAGTCTTTAGGTTTATTTGGGATATCTCCCATTTGCACCTCTAATTGGCTGATTTTGGCATGACCAATATCCTAGTTGTGTTGTAGAGTTTCCACTTTCTTCTTGAGCCCCATCAATTTATTATAAATCCATGAATCAACTTGTAGAATGGAGTCATATTTGAGCTTGGCAGAATGCAAGAAGGAAAGCTTGCTTTCCCTCTACGAAGAGTCACTGGTGTCTTCTACAATCTCATGAGGAGGGGAACCAACCTTGTCGGTATATTTCTCCCTTTCCATCTATTCCTCCTCCCTAGTCTCAACAGGGTCCGCATTGTAAACAACTTCTTTGTTATTTAAAAAACAAAGGAAGATAATCTATCACTCAAATAAGAGTGTTGAAGTATAATGACTTGTAGCTTATAGTATTAGAGGTATTATTGTATTTTTCATAGGCTATACTATTGCAATCATTTGTGCTAAACTAGAAATTAAATTTTTTTATTTCAACCTATTAGATGTATGTGCATTTTTTATTTTTTTATTTGGGAAAATTGTTTAATTTCAATCTAATTGGCTAAAATATTTGGCAATATTTTATGATGAATTAACCAAGGTATGCTCAATTTGCATTTGTTTGTTTAGAATGTTAGACTTTAATTTTATTTTTTTATGTTATGGTTAGTATATTATTTGATTTAATGTTAAAGTGAACTTATTTGGTTTAAAATTTTCTTAATTACAAAATATAATTAAAATTTACAAAATAATAGGGAGCTTGAGAAGATGATTTTTTTCACCACTAACTAAAATCAGATTCCATAATTAGGATTGTAGAGGGTGAGAGAAGGACAATTTTTTTGCATCATTGTTTCAAATGTATTAGAATAGTTAAGTCAAAATTTTAAATCACACCCTAATCTATCATTCAAATAATTAAAAGATAAGCAAGAGAATTAATCACTTTCCTCTTCTTCTATATCTCATTATTCTTCCAAAATAAATCATAGAATATAATGATCTTCAAATATTGTTCTAAAGTTTTCACAATCATATTAACAATCTAATGTCTTGTTATTTAGAGATGGGAAAATATATTTTTGGGCATTTTGAAGAATCTATTGGATAAACATGATATTTTGTTTAAAATGTAACTGATATGATGTTGAAAATGTGATTATTTTTTATTCACAAAATAGGTTTTGAAGGACCCCTCAAACTCTATACATGGAAACCTTAAAGATTTAACATTAAGCTCATCAAGAAAAATAGAATAAAGAAGAACATGAATAGAAGAACAAAAGCCAACAATGAAAGGAACATAAAAATACAAAGAAACTTAGCCCATATTGTTTAAAATCTCCTTGAATTGGTCTATCCTCTCAGCTGCCTCCTTAATTTGACTTCTTTTAGGTGAGAAAATTGTAGCCATCTTTTTAGTCATGGCTCTAGTCCTCTTACCCAACTCGTCCTTGCTATCAATAGCAACACTTTGATCCTGTGGAACAACAATGAGTTTAGCCCCTACAAAATTCTCCAACTTATTGATGAGATTATTGATATGCCCGTTGGAGGCTTTGAGATTTTTATTGCTTTGATTGGAAATACTTCTAAGAGTACTCTCAATACCATTAACCTTGTTGTCCACCTCCAACACCTTGGCCTCTAATTTGTAAAAGGTCTCCATATCATACTCTTGTTATAAAAAATTATCTAGAAAGTTATGGCTGCCCATCCCTCTCTCCAAGAGATCCTTCTTGTCCTTTAAATCCATGACATAGTGGAACAACCACTTGATAGATCTGAATTATCCAACAAGATGTATCTTGCATTCTCTAGCACATCCATGTTGTCCTCCTTACTGTAATCACTAAGGATAATCATCGAAGAGTCATTAGGATCCTAGAGTTCCAACTTTTCCTGGCTGCCCCTTACCAACCAAGAGATCAATTTTTTCCCTTGCAATATGGACCTCAATGAATTCATGCTCATATTCTTCCACACCCTTGGAAGGAGCATAGGAGACTATAATGGAGTTCTTGACCTGGGTATCCTAGTGGCTTGAATTTCCTATTTAGCCACCTTGACAGGACAGTGCTCCCCATACTGGGTTTTAATAAGATTCAAAGGAGAGTTTTTAGTCTTGTTGACACATTCATCAGCTTTCCCAACTCTTTGCTTTTCTTTTAAGGGTGTACACTTTTTCTCATTCCCTCCTCTTCAATGTATTTTTACATGTCATCACTCTCCTCCTCATAATCATCTCAAGCTATAAAAACTTTGGTAACAGGGTTATTGAAACTTTTTCTAGTCAAACTATCATGCTTCTTCTGTAACACCTTCCCTTTTTTCTTTCTTCTATAAGTCACCATCTTAACTCCAGTCTTCATGTCTTCACCCTCTTCTAGGTAATCATCATCAAATTCCACTGCCTTCTTGCTTTCCTTCTTACTTAAAGATACATTTGTTTTCTTCTTAGACCACTTCACAACGGTTTTGAAAATATATTTTTTATTGAAAGAAGTATAAAAAGAAAATTAAAGGGGAGCACAAAAGTAGTTGTAGCACTTACAAATATAATAAAAATCACAATCAACTCTAAACAAGAAGAATTGTTCTTATTTGCACGAGACATTGTAATCCTTTAATAAGTTCTAAAGGCCAAAGTATTAGATCATGTGTACTCCTTTGTTAGCAGAGATTGTAATTCCTTCCTCCCTTATCTACCTTATCTCTAATGGTTTTAATTGCTTGGTTGATATCCCTTCCTTATCCACCTTATTATCCCTTCACTATAAAAGACATCATTATGTATTTCCTATGTGTAGAGTCCCTAGGAGTGTTGGTCGTGTAATTTTTATTTCCTCTTTTGTAAGATAAGTCTTATCTATCTTTCTATCTGGACTAGATGCTTCAATTCCAAATAAGAGTATAAAATTTTTAATATGAATCTGTGAATGATTGATAAGTGTAATGTTGGTGCCATGCTAAGGATTTTCAACTAGGGAAAATGTAGTTGCCACACTACATTTTACACTCTTTGAAACACACTGGTATTAAGGTTTTCAAGTCATTGAGTATAATTTAATGGGCCGACTAAATGAGAGTACTTTTTCAATTTTCTTGTTGAGCACGTTGCATAGTTAGACACCAGTGCCTGGGTCCAATCAATTGTTGCATAGCTAGGTCCCATGCACAATTAAGTATTGAATCTTGTTTGTTTCTGGTTTGTCTCTAAGATGGGCAAAAAAGTGTTTTGTGAAGGCACACCTTAATTTTTGGGTTCAATACAATGATAGATAGAGCACCTCCAGAGTAGTTATTGTATAGTGTTGATCGTCTTTTTTGAGAAAGAAGTTTTGTCCATCTTCCACTCGGTGTTGAATGCTTGGAATCTAGATAAGTTTCAGTGCATTTTTTCTATTATTTCTGGTCTTGATAAAACTTATAACTTATTTAAATTAATTATTTCTTTTTGAGATTATTTGATTGTTTTAGGTGTTAAAGAACTTATTTATTCCATAGGCATCTACAATCGCAATTTTTTTTAAGACATTTGAAATTCAAAGTTACATTCACACTTCTTTGACTGTTATGAAAATGATAGTGTCATGAGCAACATGGAGCATTTGGATTGCACAAGTCATTTTTTTTGGTATTTGACATGACTAAGGATTTACATGTTTCTACTATTGTGGAGTTGGGATTACATGTTGCTGATTTAGTTTTGGTTTTTCATCATCTTGTTAATATGAATTTGATGTTTGAGGGTGTTACATTTTCTAGTTGTGACCAACCACATAGATAATTTTTTAATCCTGATGATGTTCATGGTATTCCTATGAGTGAGCATGTTGATGGGCTAGTTGTGGTACAAATTACTTCTATTCTTGACAGGATGAGGTAGAGAGGGTTAATTTGTAGATTTGTTCTCTTGAGCTTGATGGATTGGAAGCCATTGATGAAATTGAAGATTGCTGCAAATATTGTTTTAGGCATCAAAGTATGAGACAAACTCATTTATTTTCCCTAAGAGTTAAATACATGAGCATTGAGTATTGATTTTGTGGGTCCCATGTTCTAGGAGCTTAGGGTTAAATTGGACTTTTTCTTATATGCATATAATGATTAGACTGATCATATTGGGGTTAGATCTCTTTTGCTGCCTTCTAGAAACATGTTCTTTATTTCCTAGGAAAAAAATTGAGATTATATTTTTGAGGTTCGATCTATGGGACAATAGTAAAATTGGACATATTTTTAGATGAGGGTTGGTTGATATTTCAATAGATAATGGTCAAAAAATTTCATCGCTATAATTTCATCAAAATTTTGACAAAATCTAAGGCTTTCAATATATCGACAAAAAACCTATAGAAAATGATCCCAATCTCTATCCCAAGGTAGCATTAGAGCATTACTAGGAAAAGTTGAAACTTCACCTATTAGGAGATTGGTATCAACAAGCTTTCCATGCCATCAACAATAGACCTCGTCAAAACATCCACAAACATCATCAAAATTCTATGAGATTCTGATGATATTTCCATGTCATTGATGACAATGAAAATTGGTAGATCAACTAATGGTCATTGAATTTTTGATGATAGCTCTAGTTTTTCCTTTTTTAAATCATAAGAATCCTATTTTTTTGGTGTTTAAGGAGTTGAGTTTTGAACAGTGACATTGTGGTGGGCAATACTAACTGAGAAGAGCAATCTTGCTCTTCCTAAGGCCTATTCTTTGGTCTTAATAGGGTATTCCACTCTAACTTAATCATAGATCACTCCTAGGATCCCCTTTCTCCTTATAGAACTTACCACCAACTTCAAACACTCAACTATGTTCCTCAATCCAAGTACGCACTCATGGGCTCAACTTAGCCACTATGCTCCCAAACTAATCTTCGAACTAGGAATAGGTGTCCTAGCAATCCCCTATTTAGTTTACAACCATTTTGATCCACTTGTATCGATTCTTCTTTGGATTTTCCAATGAGTTCTTACTTTTCAAGTTTTAGGCCTTGTAGCCCTTTTAGCCCAATTAAGCCTTTGAAAATTAGTGTTTTGTGAATAACTATCAAATTCTCCAAAAAAATCCCCAACTTTTTTATGGATTCTTTCTAAGGACTTCCTAGACTTCAAGATTTCCTATATTTTAGATCCCCAAGTTGTCGCTACATTGGTCTTTCACCAAACCCCTATCTTCTTGGGTTTTTTTTAGGGCATGTGAACTAGTGTGGGTTCTTGGCTTCAATTAGGTGCTCTATTCAACTTCACCACTCCTCTCCTTCCAGTCACTTTTCAAAGGACATATTCCCTTACTTACTCAAATCATTGACTAGCACAAACCAATCAATATTGTAAGCTTTCCTTATACTATTCTATGCAAACTCCTATTCAAAATGCTTCTGCACTTACCTAGGGCTTCATGGAAAAAATAGCTTCCCTATGAACAAGAACCTCAAAATACATATTTACACTATTTACAGTGTCGCTTACTTGATTCCAAGTGGCCATTAAATTTTAACCATGGGAATTCAAGTAGGGCTCACATTTACATAATTGGCACTATCCAGGACAACGAACCTAAGGAAATTAAAGATTTTACAAAATGAGAAGGAATAATTCAAACTCTTTTCAAGGGGGGATCAGCCAGATATTTTTATATTACAATATTATCCTTTACAAATTACTAGAATTATAGTAGCTTTAATAATATTCTATCCAATTGGAATAAGAATGAGAAGATCATCGATTGACGCCTCTCATTCAACACCAAACATGTAACAAAACAAGATTTTGCAGGAATCTTAAAAAAAATTGTCATTGATACTTTCCTTCTAGATTCAAACCATAAATAGATTTATTCTTTTTCTTGGAATTACCATCAAATAATGGAGTGATTCTTTCTTTACCCTGCAAACTATATTTCTCATACAATTCTACTCCTTGGTACATTGCAACCAAATACAATGAAATCATGATCAATTAGAGTTACAAAAGATGTTGAAAAGTTTCAAGATATGTTCCATTTTTGTTGCATTTGTGAGTGTGACATATGCATATTAGGATCTATAGTGTTATAACAATAACTTTAATAAGAGTAAGATCGACATGTTACCAATATGGCTGCAATTAGAAAAGATCAATTTTAGTGAATGAAGGCATGACACATTTCAACAAAGAAAACAAATCATTACTTTTAAAACATCAAAATGTAAAATGTAGCAATAGTCAAGACAAGGAACTCAATGATAGATCTACAATGTAAATAGTCATTTTTATAGCCACTTAAGCATCCATATGTCTTTGGTTTATCTCCCTCCCATCCAAAATATAGTGAGATGTGATAGAACTATAATGTAAATCGATAGAGATAGAAAAACTATGAAAGTGGCAAAGTGAGATGTGACACATTTATAGTGAATTTTGCTAATTCAATTGTCTCTACTCATAGAATAATTTTATATTGGTGTTGAAAATTCATGGTAGCTTACAGTGCTATATGTATATTCCAATTAAAAAAATTAGTCTCCTGGACAAAGGCAGGGCCTTACAATTAGGTAAACATCTTCTTTGTTATTTAAAAAACAATGGATGATAAGCTCTCACTAAAATAAGAGTGAGTGTTGAAGTAGAATGACTTGTAGCTTACAATATTAGAGATATTATTGTATTTCTCGTAGGCTATACTATTGCAATCACATGTGCTAAACTATTGATTAATATTCTTTATTTCAGCCAATTAGATCTAAGTGTTTTCTATATTTTATTTTTAATGTTGATTTTTGTAAAGTATATACATGCATTCTTTTATTTTTTTATTTGGAAAAATTATTTAATCTCAATCTAATTGGCTAAAATGTTTGGCAATATTTTATGATGCAAACAAAAACTAAGGTTAACATGATTTAATCATGGTATACTCAATTTGCATTTTTTTGTTTATTATAATAGACTTTAATTTTATTTTTTTAATGTTATGGTTAGTATGTTATTTGATTTAATCTTAAAGTGAATTTATTTGGCTAAAAAAATTCTTAATTACAAAATCATAGGGAGCTTGAGAAGAAGATTTTTTTCACCACTAACTAAAAGCATACTCCATAATTAAGACTCTAGAGGGTGAGAGGACAATTTTTTTGCATCTATTTCAAATGTATTGGAATTTTTATGTCAATATTTTAAATCACACTCTAATCTATCATTCAAATAATTAAAAGATAAGAAAGAGAATTAATCACTTTCCTCTTCTTCTATATCTCATTATTATTCTTCCAAAACAAATTATACAATATAATGATCTTCAAAGATTGTTCTAAAGTTTTCACAATCATATTAACAATCTAATGTGTTAATTGTAACAGATTTCCATAATCCATAAAATTCTGTATTCGCTTCTGGGTGTGATTGTGTATGTTAAAAAAACATACACAATCACACCCAGAAGCGAATACAGAATCTAATGTCTTGTTATAGAGATAGGAAAATATATTCGGATAAACATGATATGCTATTCAAAATGTAATTGATATGATGTTGAAAATGTAATTTTTTTTATTTATAAAATAGTTTTTGAAGGGCCCCTCAAAACCCTATACATGGAAAGCTTAAATATTTAACATTAAGCCCATTAGAAAAAATAGGGAAAAAAGGACAACACGAATAGAAGAACAAAAGCCAACAATGAAACGAGCACTAAAACACAAAGGAACTTAGCCCAGATTATTTAAAATCTCCTTGAACTAGTCTATCTTCTTAGCTACCTTCTTAATTTGGCTTATTTTAGGTGTTGTAACCATCTTTCTAGTCATGGCTCTAGTCCTCTTACCGAGCTCATCCTTGCTATCAGTAGCTCCACCTTGATCCTCAGGAACAACAGTGAATTTAGCTCCTACAAATTTCTCCATATTATTGATAAGAATATTGATATTCTTGTTGGAGGCTTTGAGAGTTTTATTACTTTGATTGGAAATACTTCTAAGAGTACTCTCAATACCATTAACCTTGTTGTCCACCTCTAGCACCTTAGCCTTTAGTCTGTAAAAGGTCGCTATATCAAACTTTTATTATTAAAAAAAAAAGTGTAGAAACCTATGGCTGCCCATCCCTCCCTTGAGGAGACCTATCTTGACCCTACAATTTCAATTTCTCATTCAATTATGCTACTCAGTACACTGCAAAAAAATTCAATGAAATCATTATCAATTAGCATTACAAAAGATGTTGAAAAGTTTCAAGATATGTTCCATTTTTTGTTGCATTGGTGATTGTGCTATATACATATTAAGATCTATAGATTTATAGTAACAACTTTAAGAAGACTAAGATTGGCATGTTACCAATATGGTTGCAATTAGCAAAGATCAATTTTAGTGAATGAAGGCATGACACATTTCAGCAAAGGAAACAAAGGATTACCTTTAAAACATCAAAATGTAGAAGGAGAAATAATCAAAATAACAAACTCAATGATAGAACTACAATGTAAATAGTGAAGTATCATTTCTTGTAGGAACTTAAGCATCCATATGTGTTCGAATTCTCTCCCTCCCATCCAAAATATAGTGAGATGTGATAGAACTACCATGTAAATCAATAGAGTTAGAAAAACTATGAAAGTGGAAAAGTGAGATGTCAAACATTTACAATCTCTACCCACAGAATAATTTTATATTGATGCTAAAGATTCATTGTAGTCTATAGTGCTATATGTATATTCAAATTAAAAAAATTATCCTCTT
Source organism: Cupressus sempervirens (assembly GCA_028749045.1). NCBI lineage: Eukaryota > Viridiplantae > Streptophyta > Pinopsida > Cupressales > Cupressaceae > Cupressus > Cupressus sempervirens. The sequence goes on from CM053791.1 coordinate 575,564,347, forward strand.
GGATAAATACTATCAGAGATAATATTGTATTTGTCATAGGCTATACTATTACAATCACTTGTGCTAAACTACTGATTAATATTCTTTATTTCAACCAATTAGATGTAAGTGTTTTCTATATTTTATTTTCAATATTAATTTTTGTAAAGTATACATTTGCATTTTTTAATTTGGGAAAATTATTTAATCTCAACCTAATTGGCTAAAATGTTTGGCAATATTTTATGATGCTAAAAATACAAAAACAAAAACTAAGGTTGGCATGAATTAATCAAGGTATACACAATTTGCATTTGTTTGTCTATAATGTTAGACTTTAATTTATTTTTCAATTTTTTTGAAGTATCAGATGCCAGCCAATAAAGACCCCAAAGAACAAAAAGTTTGAAGAATCAATCAAAGGCTACCTCCTAGTTATCTATCTTATGCCAACTTTAAACTTTAAAAAACAAGATATGTCCATAGTATAATCCTTCATAGACTACTCCAACCTTTCCAATCTGGCCTTACTATGGTTGTGCTTGTCTTTCTTTCCAGCATCTTGGGTGGTTTCTTTCCTTGGGGATGTGATATCATCCCTCCTACTTCTAGCTGGTGTAGCCTCTAGAGTGTCAAAGATATGGGAAAGTCTAAGAGGGTTGGGGGAAGGCTTGGTGTCCTAAGGTAGTCTCTTATTTCTCATAGGTTTGACATCACTATAGGAAGAATTAGAGGTAGAATCAAGCTTGTGGGGGAACTTAAATTTTTCCAACTGGAAACATTTACTGGTTCTCGTGGTACTCTATGTACCCTTCCTAGTATCTGAATTTGACTCTATAAGGTTGATTTTAACTTTAGAGTCAATTTTGACTTTTGAGCCAAGGGTTTTCTTGAATTTCTTGTGGCTAGGGCTAGGGCTTGGGTCCAAGGAGACTTGGGAGTGACAGAGACCAGAGGATTAACTAAGAGAGGTGGGTTTTGGGCTAGATGCTGGTTAAATAACTTGCTCATAAGCCCTTGATGGATAAGGTAGAAATTTTTACCCTCCTCATGTTTCCTTCTAGCCTTATAAATACAATCTTCTAGCGAATGCAATAAAAAAAAAAGGAGGAAAATATGGTCAAGACCCTTGAAGTGATTCAAAATAGAGAAGTGATAATAATAGATTACCTAAAACTGGTCCTACAGGGTGATATATCACATAATTGCATAGCAGATGGCGTCCCAAGGCTTGGGAAGGGTTTCTCATGAAAACCCTTCATGCATTTATGTCAGTTCCTCCTTGAGTTTGAAAAAATTCCACAAATTGGCTTCCTCATTAACCTTGGCCTACCTTTGCTAGTTCTTTCCTTCCATAGTAAATTGTCTAACCCTCACAATGGTTTCCTTGGAGATTTCAAATTCCATGCCATTGAAACTCACTTTTTTGTCCTTCCAAGTCTAGAAGAGCTGCATCAAGAAAATCTCATTGTGTTTCACCATAACCTCCATATATAGTAAGAATTTGTCTTCCTGTAAGTAAACCATCACTGCCTCACTACTATGGATACATTTATCCACACCCACTGGTTCAATGTGATCACTAGTGCCCGTGCCTTCTCCCAGTTGAACAATAAAATCTTTAGACAATATAGCCATGTTACAGGTTTGGAAGTTACCAAATATAATATGAAAAGACTCAAAAATAAAAATGAAAAGGTAGTGCATAATCATCATAACTTCATAAGGTTTCTCAAAAAATAAAAATCTAACCTCTGCAACATGTGTGAGCAATCTCTTTCCATCTGTAAATGGCTGACACTAGTTGTAGTTTGTGCGAGAATTCAACAACTTGTCACTTTGATCATTAGTAGATCATTCTCTATATCTTGCTAAATCCACCCTTTGCATCCTTTTTTTGGAAATATTCTTGAGACTATGCTAGGTTACTGAGAGGGGAGGGGTGAATCACTAACCTTAAAAATTTATCAAATTTAGATCTTGATTACCATAACCCAATAATCATTTAATTCATTAAATCAGATCTAACTACATGCATAAGAAACTAAAAACATAAACATTCATGGCACATGAACAGAATAATTTGGTGACCGAGAAACCTTCTAAATAGAAAGTAAAACTAGGGTGGGGATGATACCCACAATACTTCAATACTGCAGCATAAAGTTGGCCTATTATGGCTTACGTTGATCACTTCTGATGATCTGCCCTATTAGGAGAAATAAGGACTACTAGGTCCACCTTGTTAGAGGATTTACAATGATACAATGAAGTATGCACTTAGTAAAGAGATTTGACAAAAGATTGTTAAGTCTACCTTGTTAGAGGATTTTGGAGTTGATTCACCTATTAGGATGAAATAGTAGATCTCTAACTTACAACTAATTTTATTATTTGAAGTACTGATCACCTTAATGTGATAAATATGAATCTGTTGCTCCTTTGTTGATATGGCCTTACAATACACTTGCTACTAATTCACATTCACATGCCTCTTATATATTCTTTTTTCTTGTTTCTCATTCATACGTACACACATCTATCTATCATGTCTTTTCTTATGTGGATATGATACAATACATTACATATATATCCATCCAATTTACAAAGTTACAAAATCGGTCAATATACAAGCTAACTCCAATATTACAAAGTCAGCTCGAATGAAGACACTCGGGTTCTGAAGATTGACTTGGTGAAGTTATGATACATTGAATCCATTATCATTACTTAGCATTTTCATGCATTTGGTAGAAGTGGAAGTTTGGTCCATACTAAACATCTCTGAGTAGTCTCAAACTTAGTTTACACTAGCAACTCGATAAATACTATGCAACTTGGTAGAAACTAAATTTCATCTTTACCATACCTGAACTTGATAAACACTAATCATCTCATCATTTGGTTATCACTAACTTCACTTCACATGAACTGAGGGCTCGATAGAAACTGCTAAGCTTGGTAACCACTGAACTGCTCGGTAAGAATTGTAGCACTTCACACTACCTAAATTTACTTGGTAACCACTGGAATGCTCGGTAGGAACTGTGAAGCTTGGTAGCTACTGAATTACATGGAAAAAACTATAGACTATTCAATGAGCTCAATAACCATATAGAATCTAAATAAGTGTTATCACTAATAGCAAACTTGACTTAATGTTAACAATCTCTCCCTTTGGCATTAGTGACAAAAACACTTATTAGCCAAAACTTATATACATTATAGTGTGATACTGGCTTGGTACTAGGATACTATTTTTTTTTGAGATTTTTCAAAAAAAATCTTTGTAAGCATATACTTTCCTTTCCTTTTTTTTGCATGATTCTCCCCCACACAATATACATACTAAGTGTTTCTTCCCATATATACATACAGACTCTCACATAGATATATTTTGCTTCTCCCCCCATTTTGACAATAATGCTAAAGATTTATTCAAAACTTATTTACACAAAGACACCAATCTAAGAAACAAACTTAGAATGTACCTTGAGTATGAGTGCTAGAGTCTTATCACAAATTTCTTGCAAAACTTTGCACATATGTAGAGCAATTTGAACTTTTGTAGAGAGTTCTATCATGTGATTTGCAATTGACAAGTTGTTGTCATGTATTAATGTTTTGGAGTAAACAATGTGCTTCTACATTGTGTCCATGATGGTAAGGATCATATTCTGAATATTTATTAGTGAAGACTAGATCCTTGCTTCTTCTCTCAACAATTCTACCTACATATTTGACAAGAATCTAATTTTCATATGATGTGTAGAGCTTGAGCTAGGGTCAAGTTGCAATTGTTGTGCACTAGCCTTCAGATCTTCATAAATTTTATTCAATTTTCTCTTTATTTCCTTAGTGAACTTGGTAACATTACATAATTTTGCAAAAAGTGATGTTACATTTGTGCAAGAACTTTCAAGATAGGTCAAAATTGAGGAAAGCTCCACTTGCTGAATAGCAATTTGTTGAGCAATGTGCTCAAGCACTTTGTTATCAAATTTCTTCTCTACTTTCTCAATCAATTTCTCTAGACCACTGGAGTCCTTATTAAACTTTTGAACTACTTCTTTCAATTGAAATAAAATGTGTTGAGAAGTATCAACTTCAACACCTATTATCTCAGTCAAAATATCCTTAGCATTCTCAATGATTTTATATTCTCTATCTCTTTCCTCTCTTAATTTCTTCTATTTTTCTTTCTTTTGAATCTCAATCTCATCATCTAAATCAATATCCTCCTCTATCTCCTTTCCACTCAAAAGTCTTGTACAATGTTGAGCCTTGGGTTCAACTACCTTAGTACAAACTACCTTAGAATTTGGAATGGAAAAAATAGTAGAGATAACAAGACTAGTAGTAAAAATTGACATAGTACTGACTGGAATGCTTACTGAATCCAAAACTGATATGCTTACAGAAGTATCCAAAGCTATAGAAAAAAATCCAAAATTTTAGAAGTCAAAACTATACTTACTGCTAAAGAACTTGACTTTGGAACTGAAGAAGAGGGAGGCTATAGCTCGATAGATGAAGGGGTAGCCACTTCCATTAGTCATATGCCGAGCTGTTATGGAGCAAAGAGTGATTGGACGTTTGATGTATCTATTGTGGTCACAATCAAACTTTCTGAAGCTAAGTCTGGATTTGATGTCACTATTGATTTTCTTGGAGAATGAGGAAGTGAGGCAATGACTATTGCATCTATCTTCATAGGATCAATCTCCTCATCATCTTGTTTGACTTCCTCAGTGGCTTCTTCCTCTTTATCTTCTTCAACTCCTTCGTTGTCAAACTGAATTGTTTCAAATTTTGTTTCATCTTCCTTATCATCCTTGACTTCTACTGGAGAGTCACTTGGTTTTTGCAAGCAATAGATATTCTTCCACATGCCTATAGCATTCTTGACTACATGCTCTACATCTTTTAACACAATTAAATAAGTATTGAATCTAAGAGTCATTTTGTCTTCATATTTCTTTATAGACTCTTTCACCTTAGCATTTGTAATGCTTAGTAACAACTTTGTTCATAGATATCTCTTGTTGTCTACATGGTTGAGTCCCATCTTGGCTTCAATCTCTCTAAAAGATCATTGGAAATCTAAGAAGCTATCTGATTAAGGGAATACTTTCATTTACCCATCTTGGTTGGCACCAATTTCTCAATCTGCTTCTTCTCAACCTCTATCCTAGTCTCATACTTCAATGATTTGAAGTTGGTTATGATTGCACCTTCTTCCATTTGTTTCAGTCTTTCCTAAAAGGTGAGAGGAGGCTTACTAAACACAACTTCACTACCTTTCTTCCTGGATCTTCTAGTAAACACTACAGTGGATGGCTTTGATGGCTTGGTGATGATCACCTTGCCTTTCTTCTTCACTAGCTCTTCTTCCTTCTCTGACACATCTTAATCCTCTACATCATCATCATCATCTTCTCCTTTTCTCTTAGTCAAAAAAAGAGGTGTGTTGGTTTTGAGTTTTTCTATTCTCCTCTTGCCTATGTTAACCACCTGTGGAAGCTTGATTTCAAGCTCTATTCTTGCCTTGGCCTCATCATATGTTCCAAAGTGTGGTGCCTTTGGATGAATAGGTTTATTTAATAAGGCTTCAAGTATGTCTTTTGCTTCATCAATGTTCACCTCATAGGGAAGAGATTTTACCCATACAACTCTTCAAATCACTATCTACCATGAAACAAACATCATCTTTGTAATCTTCAACCAATTTCTTGGGAATCTTGAATCTATTATTCATTTTCTCCTTGAAAAAATCAAAGAAATTATCCATTATGCTGTCAAAACTTTCACCCATTTCTACAATGTACTTGTTAATCTAACACAAAACTAGCACATCCTTTCTCCATATGGCTATAACTTTAGAAGGGAAAAACTTTTGAACATAGAAAAATAGACATGTCAACAATGAATTGAATTTACAAGGATTTTTCTTAGATGTCCTTATAATTTCCATGTTTTTGTTAAACTATTTCAACAATAAGTTTGCAAGACCATATGATATTATTTTTCACAACTTTGAATGCCAATTCTAATGCTTCACATGACACACTATTGAGACTACTTGAACTATAAATCTTGTGTTCTATCACATGTATACAAAATTTAATTTCTACATTAGTTACACTACTAATCTTCATGCCTCTGCCTTCCCACTTGGCTAGAATTTTCTTTTCTAACTCCACCCGACCTTGGGTTTTAGTAACTCTGGCTTTGGAGAGCAAAATTTTAAAAATACTTTGAAAGGCTTCCCCAGCTTGAGATGCATATAATATACAAATTATGCTACAATGCAGTATTTTTAAAGTTAATAATAGTCTTAATCATCTTCAAGCTTGGTCTCCATGCAACAAATCATCTTCTTAGTAATCAAAATTGGTTTCTCAAGCCATAATTGACTGCTGTGAATTTGGATTAGGATATATCTGATCCATTTCATTTGGAAACTTCAAGGTAGGTTCAGAATGTGGGTTAAACCCTTATCTTCTAAGTCCTTATGCTCAGGTTTAACAACACCATTTACACATAATTCACCTAGGGCATCATCCATCTCTAGGGTTCCAATTTCTTGAATTGAATACTTAAAATGAGTTAAAATATCATTAATGATAAGTACATTAGGATGGATTTGCGATTGCACTCCATTTGGATCAAGGGTTTCCGCAATTGTTGGTACAAGTTTGAAATCTAGAGGTTTTTGTTCAACTCCTCAGACCAACATTTATGATCCTTTCTTTGCCTTGTTTCTACTACTTGATGCTACCATGGCTACATGGTAGGTTACGAGAAACTTCCAAAAAATCTACTACAAATTCTACTCAAAATCGCTTGATTTCTCTACAATTCGCTTAATCGCAATAACACTTCAAGATTTTTGTGAAAAATGAATTCAATTTCCTACCTTTTGATAATATTTTTCCATTAATTCTTGGTATGAAAGTAGTTGTGATGACAACATTATGTGTAATAGGCTATCATCCACTATCTATTCAGATTGCTCTGTGAAAACTTCATAAGTCAGTAACCAAACATGTGTGACTAGTTACTCTCGACCTTGCTCGGTAGAGTCCATGACCCAACCTTACTTGGTGATAACTGATACTGATCTTCAATTATCCTATTTTATCTTGAATGCTAATTTGGATCTTTGCTTCCTTTCAATTTTGGAACTGTTTTAGATGTGACTATGATTACGCAGTTCTAGTTCTTACATAAGAACTTAGTTGGAAATGGTGGAGTCACCCACTTCTTGAGTGACATGACCATCATTTCTTGGATGAGTTTCCTCGATGGATGTAGGAATCCATTGTTTCCTCATTTTCTTTCTAATGTTATTTTTTTTTTCTTTCTTTTCATCTTCAATTCTGCTTGTATTCATGCAATTCTAGTCTAGATGACCAAGTTTTGTACAAGTGAAACATCTTGTGGTGGTATCTCTCTTCCTTGTACAATGTTTAACACAGTTCATGCCAATGTGTCCATACTCTCCATAGTAATGACATCTGCACTAGGTGTTATAGTCCCAACCAAATAATGCTTTCACAATTTGCTCCGCTGGATTGAATGACTTGGTCTTGCAGTTTGATGCCTTGTGACTTTGTTTCTTGCATTTGTTACATTCTCTTTCAAATTTTGGTTTCTCTTTGCATTCGTTAGCCTTGTGACCATGTTGATTGTGATTATAACATTTACCATTGAATTTTGCTTTTCCATTACTCCAACATTTGTTTGATGTATGACCTATCTTACCATAGTGTTTGCAAGTAGGTCTTTGATTCCTTTGAGCATCTTGTTTGGAGGATTCAACTTCTTCTTTTTATCCAATTCCTAATTTACCCTTTTGTCTATAGAGATTTTTCTCATTTAGCTAATTCAACTGATTCATGCCTACTTGAGATTTCATCATTCTCTCATTGATTTTCTTTTAGTGTTTAGGTCATTTTTCAATCTTTCACTTATTTGTCTTTCTAAATTTAGATCATTCCTTAATCTTTCATTGATCTGTCTTTGACTCATGATTTCTTCATTTGCATTGGAGATTTGATCTATAAGATCTTCATGCTGAAAGGATTGGTTCTAGATCTCATTTTTTCTTTTATCCATTTCTTCTTTCATCTTGTTCCTTTGCTCCAAGATTTCACATAGCCTTACTAACTGAATTTCTTGTTCTCTTTTGAGCTTTCTCACTTCTTCTTCCAGGGAACCATTCTTCTCTAAGAATTCTTTGATTACATTATTTTCTTCATCTAAATTGGTTGAAGGGAAAAAGTCTTTAATCTTTTCTTCAATGTATTGGTTATCATTCATTTGATTTGCAAGTTCCTTCTTTTTAGGTATTGGGAAAGTTGCTCCTTATCTTTTTGAGTTGAGCAATGGCCATTTCTAGATCCAGCTTTTCATTATCAATTGTTTAATCAAGTCTGAAAATCTCTATTGTCCTTGATCTTTGCTCAAGCTATCAAGCTTTATCCTAAGAACCAAAAATCTCTTATACCAATTGTTGAAAATATTCAAGACTATGCTAGGTTACTAAGAGGGGAGGGGTGAATCAATAACCTTAAAAATTTATCAAATTCAGATCTCAATTGCAATAACCCAATAATCATTTAATTCATTAAATTAGATCTAACTATATGCATAAGAAACTGAAAACATCAACATTCATGGCACATGAACACAATAATTTAGTGACCCAGAAACCTTCCAAATAGAAAGTAAATCTGGGGTGGGGATGATACCCACAAAACTTCAATATTGCAGCATAAAGTTGGCTTGTTAAGGCTTACATTGATCACTTCTACTGATCTACCCTATTAGGAGCGATAAGGATTGCTAGGTCCACCTTGTTAGAGGATTTACAAACCTACAATGAAGTATGAACTTAGTAAAGAGATTCGACAAAAGACTGTTAAGTCTACTTTGTTAGAGGATTTTGGAGTTGTTTCACCTATTAGGATGAAATAGTAGATCTTTGACTTACAACTAATTTGTTGATAGAGATTCTTTGATGTACTAATTACCTTAATATGATAAATATGACTCTGCTACTCCTTTGTTGATATGGCCTTACAATACACTTGCTGCTGATTCACATTCACATGCCTCTTATATATTCTCTTTTCTTGTTTCTCATTCATGAATACACACATCTATCTATCATGTATTTTCTTATGTGGATATGATACATTTTATATATATATATATATCCAATTTACAAAATTACAAAGTTGGCCAACATACAAGCTAACACCAATATTACAAAGTTGGCTCAAATGAAGACACTCAAGTTCTGAAGACTAATTTGGTGAAGTTCTGATACATGGCATCCACTATCATTACTTGGAATCATCATGCATTTGGTAGAAGTAGAAGCTCAGGCCATACTAAACATCTCAGAGTAGTCTTGAACTCGTTCTACACTGGAAACTTAGTAAATTCTGTGCAACTTGGTAGAAACTAAATTTCATGTTTACCATACCTAAACTTGCTAAACACTAATCACCTCATCATTTAGTTAACACTAACTTCACGTCACATGAACTGATGGCTCAGTAGAAACTACGAAGCTTGGTAACCACTGAACTACTCGGTAAGAACTGTAGGACTTCACACTACCTGAATTTAATTGGTAACCACTGGAATGCTCTGTAAGAATTGTGAAGCTTGGTGGCTACTAAATTACATGAAAAACACTGTAGATTGTTCAATGAGCTCAGTAACCATATAGAATCTGAACAAGTGTTGTCACTAATAAAAAAGACTTGACTTAATGTCAAAACCTTTTTTAGTAGGTAATCAATACTCACCACAGTCAAAACACTAATGCATATCATCATATAATCTTTCCAAAAAACCCTTTTTATGGAGTGCCCTATCCTCATGCCCATGTAGAAAAATGAAGGCTTCACCTATTTTGATTATTAATATGGAATTATTGAAAGTACACCCCCTTTCCATCACCACTTGTGTTGATGATGGAAACAATCTAATTTCCTACCATTCAACTAATCTCATGACACCATGGCCAAATTTTGCTAGCTCATCTGCCACACCATTTACTTCCCAATATATGTGAGTCACTTGGATCTCATGAGAATTTTCCATCAACCTTTGGATTTCATCAATGATGACTTTAATCAACCAGTTGCACTGGCCCTCACCCTTAGCATCCTTAATGATAAGCATAGAGTCCCCCTCAAAGGTCCACTTATTGATTCCCCATGCTCTCGCAATTCTCAACCCCCGCAAGAGCGCCAAAGCTTCAGCTTCATTATTAGAGTCTCCTTCGCAGTTTCTAGCATAGGTGACCATCATATTTCCCATACTATTATGAAGGACACCTCCTGTCATGGTGCTTCGCATCATGTTCGAACCACCAATATTTAGTTTGAACCAAAACATAGGGGGTGGGTGTCATACTATCTTCTTTCTAACCAAGACTTTTGAATTATCAAATTATGTCACAATTGAAGTCCATTTCATAGCTAGTCCACCCAAGGGGTTTGAGGGAGCTTCCAACACCAATTCCAACTACATTCTTTTATGATCCTAATAATCTATTGGGCCACCCTCAAACTAGTAGTGGTTTGTTTGCTGAAAATCCTATTGTTCCTTTCCTTTCAGATATGCCAAGTAATATATGGGGGGATAATTGACCACAAGTTTCTAAGATATGGGTGAGCAGTTAGGTCCTTCCAATGAATAAATTGCTTTAATTCACTCTCCATACAGCATTGGACAGGTCCCATAGGGAAAGAACTTCCCTCCACACATCCATCAAAAAGGGGTAGTGGATTAGCAAGTGTGGAATAGATTCTGTATCTTGGAGACATAAAATGCAACAGTTAGTGAGTAGGCACCCTCTAGGCTAGAGGTTATCAATAGTGAAGATCGATCCATGCAAAGTTGTCCACCAAAAGATTTTTTTTAAAGTTTTTGGTTAGTATGTTATTTGATCTAATGTTAAATTGAGTTTATTTGGTTTAAAATTTTCTTAATTACAAAATATAATTAAAATTTACAAAATAATGAGGAGCTTGAGAAGATTATTTTTTTGACCACTAACTAAAATTAGACTCCATAATTAGGATTGTAGAGGGTGAGAGAAGGACAAATTTTTTGCATCATTGTTTCAATTGTATTGGAATTTCCACGTCAATATTTTCAATCACACTCTAATCTATTATTCAAATAATAAAAAGATAAGCAAGAGAATTAACCACTTTCCTCTTCTTCTATATCTCTTTATTAATCCAAAAAATTATAGAATATAATGATCTTCAAAGATTGTTCTAAAGTTGTCACAATCACATTAACAATCTAATGCCTTGTTACTCAGAGATAGGAAAATATATTTTTGAGCATATTGCACATTCTATTAGATAATCATGAATGTTGTTGAAAATGTAATTATTTTTTATTTAGAAAACAAGTTTTGTAGGGCACCTCAAACCTTGTAAATGAAAACCTTAAAGGTTTAACATTAAGCCCATTAAGCAAAACATGACAAAAAAGTACAACACGAATAGAAGAACAAAAATCAGCAAGGAAAGGAGCACTAAAGCAGAAAATAACTTAGCCCATATTGTTTAAAATCTCCTTGAGTTGGTCTATCATCTCAGTTGCTTCCTTAATTTGGCTTATTTCAGGTGAGACAATTGTAACCATCCTCTTAGTCATGGCTCTAGTACTCTTATCTAGCTTGTCCTTGCTATAGTAGCTGCACCTTGATCATCAAGAACAACAATGACTTTAGCCCCTACAAAATTCTCCAATTTATTGATAAGAATATTGATATGCTTGTTGGAGGCTTTGAGAGTTTTATAACTTTGATCGGAAATACTTCTTAGAGTACTCTCAATACCTCATTTGTAAAAGGTCACCATATCAGGCTCTCGCTTTAAAAAAATGTCCAGGATCCTATGGCTGCCCATCCCTCCCACCAAGAGACCCATCTTGTCCTTTAAATCCATGACATAGTGGAACAACCACTTGATATATTTGAATTATCCAAGAAGATGTTTCTTGCATTTTTCAGCACATCCATGTTATCCACCTTACTATAGTCACTAAGGATAATCATTGAAGGATCATTAGGATCCTAGAGTTCAACTTTTCCTAGCTACACCTTACCAACCAAGAGATCAATTTTCTTCCTTGAAATGCTGAGCCTCACTGAATTCATGCTCAAATTCTTCCACACCTTTTGAAGGAGCATAGGAGACTATGATGGGATTCTTGACCTAGGTAGTGTAGTAGCCACCTTGATAGGAGAGTCCTCCCCATACTGGGTTTTAATAAGATTCATAGGGGAGTTTGTACCCTTGTTGACACCATCATCACCTGTCTCAATTTTTTGTTTTTTTTTTAAAAGGGCTTACACTTTTTCCTGTTCCCTCCTCTTCAATGTCTTTTTACATATCATCACCTCCTCATCATAATCAGCTCAAGCTATAACAACTTTGGTCATAGGTTTTTTGAATCTTTTTGTGGTCAAACTATCCTGCTTCTTCTGTAACACCTTCCCTTGTTTCTTTCTTCTATAAGTCACCTCCTCAACTTTAGTCTCCATGGTGGTAATCATCATCAAATTCCACTCCCTTCTTGCCTTTCTTCTTACTCAAAGAATCATTTATTTTCTTGTTAGACCACTTCATAGGGGTTTTGAAAATGTAATTTTTACTAAAAAAAAGTATAAAAAGAAAATTAAAGGGAAGCACAAAAGTAGTTGTATAGCACTTACAAATACATAAAAAATCACAATCAGCTCTAAACAAGAAGCATTTCTCTTGTTTGTGAGACAGTGTAATTCTTTAATAAGTTATAAAGGCCAAAGTATTTGATCATGTGTAATCCTTTGTATCTCCTCATGCTCAAAATAATATGTTATCAGAGATTGTAATTCTGCCCTCCCTTATCTACCTTATCTCTGATGGTTTTAATTGCTTGGTTGATATCCCTACCTTATCCACCTTGTTATCTCTGCTCTGTAAAAGAAGTGATTATGTACATCCTATGTGTAGAGTCCCCAGAATATCAGAGTGTTGTACAATCCTATAATTTAGAATGGGAGGCACAATTCAATAGATGTGACAACTGTAAGCATGCCACTATACTTCCTATAAATTGTACTTTTGACTAAATTTCAAAAAAATGAAAACACAACGAATTTTTTTGAAATTTTCTGCATTTGATCTGTATATTTTGTTATCAAAAATAACAATTTTTTTGGAAAAATTCACTTTGTTTTCATAAATCTGAAAAAAAATCATGCATAACTCTTTTAATTCTTTGGTACATTTTGTCTATAGATTAGCAAGCCCCTGTAATGCTCTAAATAAATAGTAGATCTTAAGACAACCCCTAATACAGAAAGAACTAGTATAATGCAGAGTGCGGGAGAATCCAAGCAACGGATTTTATTTCATTAAATTCATTAAATTAAAACTGCTCGGTTGCTCATGCTCAACATAGATGTACGGGCAGCAAAAGGGAGGAGGATCATTCGGTCAGCAAAAGGGAGCAGGATCACTAAGCAAATTTTGTAATCCGTTCAGCAAATTATTTAGTTTTGTCTAATTTTCTTTCGCTCTGTCAAAATATAATTCGACTGTTTTTAAATGTAACCAGTGAAGGCTTAATTTCAATCCGTTCCTGATTTCTAATTTTTGATTTATTTCACTTTTGTTCTATGGTACTTGTTATTGCAATTTCATTCAACAAATAGTTAAAAGAGTGTATTGGAGCTCTCATAAAATAATGGGAAAACTATGAGAATATTCTGTTATTACAAAAAAAATTAATGGAGTTGTGACACCATTTCGATTGTTCAATTTGTAGGATCGAAAACAGGGGATAAACAGAGCAACACATGAAATACTAAAGACACAAACTCTGCTACAGCAGACAACGAAATTATTTTATTCATTTGCATATTCAGATATATTACAGAGCTTAGTTATCTTATTATCAAATATCATAGAATTGACTTAAACTAGCTTATATATATATATTATATATAATAAGTGCTTATTGTACTGAGTCAAATTACGCCTCCTCTAACTTATTATATATATATATATATATATATATATATATATATATATATATATATATATATATATATATATATATATATATATAAGCTAGTAACACTCAGCAATGCTATATATATATATATATAATAAGTGCTTATTGTACTGAGTCAAATTATGCCTCCTCTAACTTATTATATATATAAGCTAGTAACACTCAGTAATGCAAAATAAAGGACATTATTTTTTAAAGTATAATTCATCATAGTTTATCTATAATCATAAATTTTAATTATTTAATTCTTAATATTATTATAATATATTATACTTTTTATATATTCAATTAAAAAATATGCATAAAGAAACAAATAAATAGTAATTTCAAAGGATATTTTAAAATGACAATTATTTAATGCTACAATAATTGAAGAAATGTTATACATTCTATTGCTAAACAATTTGAGCACATTGAAGCAATATTGAATTATTTATACAAACATTTTGAATAAATTCATAAAAAATTTCACATAATCCATCACAAAAATTAATAGTGTAATAGTTAATAGTTTTTCAAAAATAGGGTATGATGAAAAACACTATTTTTCAAAATGTTGGCAATAGATTGACACATAATATGTAGAATATTTTTACTTTTTCAACCATGAATAGATTGGTAATAACTCTATATTTCCAGGTAGAATTTTTCAAACTTTAATTGATAGAGTAGACTTTATGTGATATAATGTAGGTATGTCATAATTTGTATGCAACAACCTCAAAGACGGAATGACTCAGTGTATTGTGAATGTGAGAATGTAACCAAAATTAAGAGGAGTAGCTATCAACCATTCTTCGAGTGGACCCTTGTGATAGCTAATTTTAGATTTTCCTTTAAGAAATTTCATAAACTTTAGATTGAGCTCATCAAAGAGAGTGTGCTTCCTGACATTTACTGTTGGGGCAATGATAACTTTAAAAATGCATCTTGCAAGGTAAAGATCATGAATCTCATGATACAAAGCATCTAACCATCTGCAAAAGCCTACAACCTCAATCTAAAGTTGATGAAATTTGACATCTAAGTTCATCTTCACTTTGTTGTCATAATGGAAGTTGAAGTATAGAGCGTAGTTACAAAATTTTAATTGATTGTTCCTTAGTCCATTGTTTATAATTCGTTTGGTCATTTTATCCCTTATCCAATAGTGAACACTCAACTCCTCTATACGAAGGATGCCATTTTGTGCAAGTCTACAATGAAAGTCCTGCAACCACCAGTAAACCCATTCTAAATGTAATTTGTCTGACATCTTGGTAAGTTGCATGAGAATTACCAAAAACATTTATATCATTATAAAACATGATAAAGAACATGACTTTTCAAAAATGAAAGAAATGTTGCATCAAGGTTACTAACCATAAAAATTTAAATAAGGTATGTTATGAAAGAAACATAAAGAATATTGTATCAAATTGATACCTTGACAGACATTTTTTTAAAGGTTAGTATATTTAATCTTTAAAAAAAAAAATTGACATAAAGTAATACAAATTTATAAAGGCATAAGAAAATAAGCGGTCATTTTCTTTAATGTAAGGATACTACATATAATTTTCAAGGGTGTATTATATTTCTATTTATATATTATGAATGTGAAAACATTTCAAATGTGAGTCATAGTAGTAAACAAGTAAATGAAAAATATTGATTTTCTTTCAATACTACAATTCTACAATACGATAGTGAGTATAATACTAATTACAAATTATTAAAATGGAAAATAAAACTTGTGCTTGCATTGGAAAAAGTTTTCAAAAATAAAATATTACATCAATTTTCTTCTAACAACTTAATTTTATTTTCTTCATCCTTGAGCTTGGCAACTTGTCTACCCTTTTTCACTTTCTCATAGTGATCATATGTGAATGAAGGCATTATTCTTAGACATTATAAAGATTTAACACAAGCAATTGCCACAAATGTAAATCCTATTCTTTCTCTTGGTCTTATATCAATTGCCACTTTTGGAAACCCTGAGATTTTTGTATAGTCAATGCCCATGCCAATCTTAAAGGAAATCAAAATGGTGTTATTGGAATTGTTTTTGGATGATGTTCTTCAAATGGTAGTCTAGAATAATTATCAAACTCAACCATCACATATGTTAGAGGTTCAAGCGGAGAATTGCCTTGTTTTTAGACTATATTTTGAACATACTCCAAAGATCCATTTACAAGACCTGCTTGTACCCATAGATTTGAAGTTAGTATGACCCTTGAATCCTTATAGATTAGAAGCTTCAGATCAAGCTCATCATTTGAATAATCTTCAAATGCATTAGCATGTCCTACTTTTGTCGCAACACTACATGCAATGTGATACTTCAACAAATCTAATATTTTTTTATTATGACTATGAACATTTTCATTTGTTGAGAATAGATGGATAGAATTTCCAAATTGTAAATTTTTTGCAAGTTCTATGTTGATTAGGGTTCTTGTCTTTAGCAACCTCTAATCATCAATCTATGGGTTTGCATCTCTTAGATTCATCAAAAGTTGATGAAATCTTTGTTGATAATCATTTTCCCCATCTTGTCTAAATATCTTATCCAAAGTAACAATAGTCTTGAATTCTTGCCATAGCAATTTTTCCCTTCTAATACTTTCATATGTTGGTATGTCACTAACTGGAGGAAGCTGGCCCAAATCTTCTACCAAAATAATAGATACACCTAAAATATAAGAACAAAATATTTATGTCATAAGCAATAATTTGTAGTTGTATTTTAGTAAAGTATTAGTATACATTATCTACATGAGTACTTGTTCATGAGAAAAAGTGGAGCCTTTTACCTCCAAATCTTATATCTGCAATTTGTGGGAATGTTTGTCAGGCTCGATAGTATATGTTCTTCAACATGATCTAACCAATGAAGCTCATTTCATCAATCAAAATATACTTGCTATGTGTCATTTCTTCTTGAAAAATGGTGAGTCTTGTTCCTTCCAATTGAAAAAAATCATGTACTAGTATTTTTAATTTTTAATTAACTATAGAAGCTCCTATGTTTAATATTGCAACTCCTATTGGCGCAAGTAATAGAAGGGGAGATAGATAGGGCATTACTACATTTTAAAGAGATTGACTGTTGGCACCAATTTGATATGACTTCCTAGTGCCCGATATTCCTTGAATTATCATGTGCAATGGCTCCACATTCTGATTTCTGTGATAGTGTCTCATAATAATGTCAATTGCCTTTTTTTGTTTGTCACCAAGGGTGATGTAGTCGATGCATTGGAGAATGTCATCATATATTAGACAACCATGATTCTTCATATTACCTATTAAATTGATTGTTGTAGTAGTGTACTCATCTCCCTTATAATCAGTAGACCAATTTGTATGTTTGTTAGTGTCTCTTCTACTTGACATGTCTATTTCTAAACACTCCATGTTTTGATCACAATGCAGCCTAGATATAATCTCCCATTTGTGTTCTATTGTATTATTTGAATATTTTCATTGTCTTTAGTTTCATAATCACTTGGGTTTTCATCATTGTCCATCACCATCGTACGTTCGAAATGCCATGGAATGTAATTAAATTTCTCCCAATTTTCTATGATGGTGTCATCATCATGACTAATATATCATTCTATATCATATAATGGCTTGTAGAGCAATAATTTTGATAAACAAAAGTCAACCCATTTAGCTGACTCCTGTGAAGGCATAGATACAAATCTACGAAACACTCTGACAAATTTTTTTTTTTTTCCTTTGCTCCCATTTATTATCTCTTCTTATTTTATGATTAAATATCCATGATCTTGTTGCATCTATTAATGTGATAGCTTCCATACATAGTGGCTTTTTCTTGGACCCATCAATGAAAGATTTTGTTTGTTTTTCAATATTCTCTTCATCATTTCCATTTTAATTATTTATTGTTAGAGGTTTGAAGACCTCATGAGAGACACTTAGATTAAAAAATCTTCCACTATACTCTACCAATGGGAGCTCTATTAACACATGACATGTTTCTTGAACACCAATGTCTCTTTCTATAATTGTCTTGGTTTTAAGTTTCTTATATGTAGGTGCAGCTAAATCATTTGGGTTTTCCATGTTTGAGAGGCACATCAACATTTAGTGGTATGTTATTGAGCTTTTTTTTGGTTTTATTGTACACTTGGCAATATATTTTACCATAGCATGTTTGGAAATATCAAGTTGTTAATCTATATTTGCTCTACATAGTTGTAGTATGTGGCAATTATGTGCATTGACTCTTTCATCATTTCTCACTAGTTCAAATTTCTTTTCACCTATTTCTTTGTCTTCATATAATTTTGATCCCTCTAGGTTTAATGGCCAAGGTGCATTATACCTATAATAAATATAAGAGACATTTATAGCTAGTCATAGGACATGCATGGCCAATTTGTAATTTTAATTAAAATATCCCAATGTATTGAGATGATTACTTGCAAACCATCCACCCCTTTTTATTCGCACACATGCACCCTCCTTACAAAATGTTTCTCTTTCTACACATTTTAGGATCTCCTCATAGTCATGATCTAGATTGACCTCTACAAGTTGTCTCGTATTTTTTAGACATGGGTGTTGTTGAAATTTTATGAAAGCCTAGAATTCATAATAAGTTGAATGAGTAAATCAAGTTTTATCAAATTATATTGTGCAATATATATTTATAAGTATACATGTATGTTTCACTGATGACGATCTTCTGTAGGGTTCCATGAATGATTAATAGAATTAAAATATCTTTCAACACTTTTGCATTCATCCTCACTTGACTAGTAAATGTTGTCCATAGTAGGTGCCTCTTCAATCCATATGAATCCATGCACATGTGGGGACCCCCTATTTTGTTATTCATATCTATGCCAAAAATCCTTGACATTCATTCCATATTCTCAAATCTCTTGTCTAAACATAGAGTGCCTCAAGTGCATATAGTGTGCCATATTGTGAGGATAATCAATTATATTTGAATGCCTAAGCCAATTTTTAGCTTTGTGTAGATTAGTTGACAACATTCTTGGCATCAATGCATGTAAATCTGTCCAATACATATCTAATGCACTCAATGTGAAAAATGTTGTAGGTCAACCAATTTGATGAAGCAAATCTGTCAATTTTGCATGAGATTTTTCCCAATATGACCTTGTTCCCCTTAGTGTTTTACCAAACCACATCAATTTATTTGCAAACTGGAGTGAGGTGTATTTTCAATATATTTTCACAACTCATTGATGGTTATTAGCATGTCTTTAAAGTTTCTCTTTACAAGCATAGAGGATCAATTATGTGCACGATGTTTCATGAAGATATACATGCCACAACAGTGGTTCTAACCAATCACAAATACCATTAGGAAATAGTGTTGACAATGCCATATCCAATAATCCTGATGTGACATAGTTAGTAATAGGTGACACACCAATACTTGGCCAATCTATCATTGATGTTGGGTTTTCATTAGGCACAAATAAGTTCCGTTTCTTTTTGTGCATTAGGAGGTCTTGAAGCCATTGATGTTGTGTGTTCAATTATAATCCCTCCATTTTTGAGCTCATTGACTACACTTGAGAACAAAATATGGACCTCATCTTGCCAAAATCTGAAATAGACAAGGGCCAATGATTGGCTCCGTGGAATGTTATTTTAGGAGTTAGTACCACTGGTAAAGGGTTACTTTGTTTGACTTCCCTTAGAAATAATAGGGCTTGCAAAGTTTTCAAGCTAGCTTTTAACTTGCTATTTTAATAATAGATTGAAGGCAATGTTCATACTAGTTCACATGTCTTAAATTGAAAGCTTACAAGTAGCACTAGTAAAGAGTTACTTTGTGTTACTTCCCTTTGAAATAATAGGGCTTGCAAAGGTTGGAAGCTAGTTTTTAACTTGCTATTTTTATTATAGATCGGAGGCAATGTTCATAATAGTTCACATGTCTTAAATTGAAAGGTTACAATAATAAAAAAATAATGAAAAAATTCTTAGGATATGGTGATTCTTGTTTTATTATCCACTAAATAGATAGATCTAAATATGTTATCAACATTTCTTTCATTAAAATATAACATAATGAAATATAATTTAATCTAATTATATCTACTTTGTTAATTCTTTAATTACTCTTTATTTTATTTTTATTTATTTAAAAAAAAGGAATCTATAAATTTTATTCAATTGAATACATATGAACAAAACTTCCTAACTTGTCTAATTGCTCCCAGTGGCATATGGAATCAAACTTTTTGTTGGATGTAATAAATGATGAATAATGAAAAGCTTTTAAATGTTGGCCTATTAACACGTTAGCAACCATGATCTACATTGAATAAGGTTCAAAATCTTCTTAGCAAGATTGAAGGCTACAAGGATGCCAATGTTTGCTAATGTGCAATAGTATATGTGCCTAAAATTATAAACTTAGGTCAATAGAGAGTACCCACACCGATTCCAACTCACATTCATCTTGAAGATTTGATCAACATTGAAACATCAAACAAGAGAAGTGATAAGAAGTTGTGGTCATGATCTAGAGAAGAAACCAAAGCCAAGATTTATACATGTTTTTTTGTATATACATTAAATAAAGTTTCATAGGAAAGAACAAGTAAACACATATAAATTGTTCATAATCGAAGACTATATGCATCATTTGAATATTATACTGAACTGTAATAATAATATGAAAAATAAACTATAGCAGTAGACGTCAGTCTATTCGATCATAAACTATGTTTAGACAAATTACAATGTGCCTCCAATAAATTATAATGGACCATAAGAAAACATTGACCATGATCAATATAGTAATGGAGTCATAGATTTTTCCCAAATATGATAAAAAAATGCACAATTAATATTTATTTGAATACTGTAAAATAAATATTGTATGCTCTCAAGGGCCAAAATTGATAGAGGCAAATGCAAAGAAATTTTATCAGACAATACCACTTACTTTCTACCATTACTAACAACGGACACATGTAAAATTAGGTCACAAGGGAACATAAAGGATTTTTTGGGGTTGCAGGTAAGATCAATAAAGGATTATTTGGATTTTTTGTTGCATGATCATGATAAGCATGGACAGACCTAGTTCTAGTTATTATATATGATCATCGTATAATATTTACACAATATAGTATTCCATAGTTAGTACTATTACTACTAGTGCTGAGAGGCAGACTATAATACAATCATATATAGTAATTTGGGCTAGGCCTATTCATGCCCATCATATGATCATGTAGTAGGTAACCAAAATAACCATTTATTAATCTTACCTACAAGCCCACAAACTCTATTTTTTTCCTCTATGACTTAATTTTGCATTCACTTACTTTCTACTATTACTCAGAACTAGAGTATGTGAAATTATGTTACAGTGGGACATAAAGGAGTTTTTGGGGTTGTAGGTAAGATTAGGTAAGATCAATAAAGGATTATTTGGATACCTTGATGCATGATCATGATGGGTATGAATAGGTCTAGGCATAGTTATTATTTATGATCATAGTATAGTCTCTACACAATATAGTATGGTATATTTAGTACTATTACTACTAGTGCTCAAAGGCATACTATAATACGATCATAAATAATAAATAGACCTAGGCATGTTCATGCCCATCATATGATCATGCAATAGGCAATAAAAATAGTTCTTTATCAATCTTACCTATAGCCCCATGCAAATTCCATTTTGCTCCCCTATAGCCTAATTTTGCATTCACTTAATTTCTACCATTAGTGACAACACCACATTTATGCAAATCGGCAAACATAAAGGAGTTTTTGGGGCTATAGGTGATATCGATAAAGGCTTATTTCGATTGTCTATTGCATGATCATGATGGACATGAATAGGCCTAGGCTTAGTTATTATTTATCATCATGGTATAGTCTCTGCACAATAATAGGAGGACTTCATGTTTTCTATATGCATAAGCTTATATTAAAAGAGTAATAAAAAAGTTATGGTCATGCATGATAAAGGAAGTTGTGCCTTTTTGTAGACACCATAATTTGTGGTATGTCATTATTTGCATTTTACACATGACCGCCTATATAACCAACCAATAAATCATCCAAGAACTGCTTCCTCTTATAATGAAACCATTAACATTTTAGGTACATTTGAAACCCTGGATAACAAACAACCTTATTTAGCTTCACTTTTTTTCAAGAATAGTTTAATATTTTCTACTAAACACATCATTCAACTATTCTTTCAACTTTAATAAAACGTAACATTCATTAACTATAACATGATAACATTCATTAACACATAAGACTCATTAGCATTGATTAACACACCACAATCATCAATATTCACTAACACATTATATAATTCACAAACATTCATTAGCACATAATTAAATTCATCAAGACATAAAAATTAGTCATTATCCATTAAGTTTCACAAATGACAATCATTTATTTTTCTCCTTAATTTTCTTGATTTTAAGTAATCTTGAAGAGGAACATCGTCTTTATCATGATCATTTCTCGAACCTCAACAGTTCTTCTTCCCTCTACAATAAAAAATAAAAGGAAAAATTTAAAATTATTTTATTATAAATGTTAGAATTATTTTAGTACTTTAAAGAACTTAATCTTGTTGCTCTTTACCTAATCCAACCACATAATCTTACATGTTGGCCTCAACCTTAATGTGCTCATCGTGAACAATAGTGTGTATGTCATTGTGAACAATAGCCCATAAATTCTCTATAGATGCAATAGAAAATAAAAATCATTTTTCTTATTTAGTGTGATGGATCCATTAGTATAACCTTGCACACTCATTTATTGTAACCTTTCAGCCACAAATCGATAGTCATGTTCAAAGGCTATTTTCTTGTCCTCTTCTAAGAATTTTCTTTTAAACACCACACCTTGCATTTTTGTTTGGTATCATGATTTTTTGTTGCATTGTTTGATCAAAACTAAACTAGTTGCAATTTAAAACTATTTGCATTGTTTGATCAAAACTAAATTAGTTACAATTAAATAATATTTGCATACAGTTTTTTATTTACTAATATTTACAACTTGTGTGGCAACTTTTTAGTAACCACCATAACCGACTTGTATTGCTCATACTTTTTATTTTCTTTCCTTTATTACCTTTCATGTGTTGGGAAATCTATGAAACATTTAAAATATGTTAGATGATATAAATAAAAAGAGTAGTTTGCACATATATAATTACATTCTTAACAGTGTCGCATACCTTCCTTTGGCAACTGGTGGTTCATGTCCTTTATGTCTTTGGCTTCTCTCCACCCCATCCAACTTAATATTCTACCACTCCAAATCATGATTGTAGGGGGGCATTGGTAGTTAGGTTTATTTTCTAATGTAGCTCTATAGTGGTCTCTAATATACCTCAAACATAGCCTCACTTTCTCAAGGAACCTAAGTTTCTAAAATGCACGAGGTCCAAAATAATTTTTCATACTCTCAATGAGAGCCTCCTTTAACTTTGGACTTTGGACATTCCACCTTTTTAAGAAGAAGAAAATGTTATATTTCTAAATGGATCAAAGGAAAGCTATTTTAGCAATGATATCAAATCAAAATAGTGGATTAGGATTTTAGATAAGATATAATGTTTCATCCTATATGTATCTTGGGCCCTAATATCCAGAGAAAATCATCATTAAGTTTGTCATAAAAAACATTGTTCACTCAATAATAATCAGGGGATCATTAGTTATTGCAAGGAACTCTATAAGGGGTTATTAAATTAGATTACGAGTATAACATGTATAGTAAAATAAAGAACCAATCTTTAAAGTACATGGAAGCTCTGATACTTTCAAATGATGTCTATCGTCAAATCTCATGATCAAGATGTAATTCGGCACCATTGCCATACAATGAATACAGGTGCATCTAAGAAATTCCTCATCATCATGTGTTGAATCTTCTAATACATATAATGAATCTAGTATCATGAAGTTCCCCTATAAAGAATACTTCAAGGGAAATAAACACATTAAAAATGAGATAAAAGGAGGGATCTATGTACTAATAGGTGGTGCAATAGCGTCACTAGCTAGGTCGCATGTTCTTGACATTTCTGACAATAATACATCTATGGTTCTACGCCATACATACTAGCATGGATAAGATTTTTAGAGCGTAAAAAAAGATATTGTTTGATAAAAATTAAAGTAGATGATAGAACACACAATCTAATTGAACCACCTAAAGCACCCTTATCAAGGCCATTAGGTACATAACTGGTCAAAAAACCATATTAAAAAAAACATGTTTGTGTTTTAGTTAATTACATAAAAGAGTATAATATTAAACCATTATTGAAATTTTTTCTATAATTAATAATTACATTAATAATTACTCTAAAATTATTAGCTTGGTGCATCAATTAAATTTCTCTCCTATATGACTTCTAAGTATAGTTGCCGAAATAGAGAGCTTACTAGAAAGGCAAGAGTAGAGTTGTTCAAAATGCAAGCTAGCAAGGAAGCAGTTGCAGGAAGAATTAATATAGTGATAGGTTGTTTTGAACAACCAATAGAAGAGGTGGGTCTATAGTACTCATGAAGTAAGAAGGCAGATCAAAGTATCTTTAGGGATATGCCATGGAGATCTACAAGGAAATATGGTTCTATCATTAGATCATGTATATTAGAGTTCTTTCTTATCATTGCATTAATTTGTAACTCTTAATAGGGAAAGCTTCATTAGTAAGATTTTTTAAATCCTCTTAACAATGTGTTTCTTAGAAAGAGATTTGTAAATCCTTTAACTAAGTAGTTTTTAAAATGCTCCTATAATCATAGTAGGTTATATACATTCCTACCATGATGTGTTTCTAAAATAAATAGTTGTAGCTCTTAACCAGGAAAACTTTTAAATGTGTTATAAGGGCTAGAGGATATATTACTCCAACCACAATTTTTCTCATCGAGGGTTTCTACATATAAATATGTGTGTCACTTGATGAATTCTTTTGTCTATGAGTTTACATTTTTTTATTTTATTGGATATACCATTTCTTTAGTAGCTAAGTGGATGTTATTTAGTTTGGTTAGAATAAAAAAAAGATAATCAATTGATTTTTTTGTACTTATTTTCCCCCCCCATACCAATTGAGACCAACAAACTTGATCTATATCTTTCTTTTGTTCCTCTATTATTTTTGTTTCTACTATTTCACTAATAGCATGAGTCATATCTGTAGACTTTGTTTCCTTCTCTATTTTTATTGCAATTTATGGATTATATTATTCATCTAGGAGTACTTACTTGTTTTCTTCTACAAACATTTTTAGTATGACCATGATATTTTCTACAATTGTAGCAAGTAAGCTTGTAAGATTTCTTACATTGCATATCACTAGATTCTTGATTTTTTTCTCCAAATTTTGATGATTCTCCTTTCTCCATTATGTTGTTGTGGATATATCCTAATCTAGTAGTACTATCTAGTTTTCTCTAATTCTTTAATTATTCATCTATTTTCTACATGCTCAATTCAAATTTTGTAGGTCTTGCATTGATCTCCTACTCAATTTTTAAATTATTTTTAGGCCTTCATTGTATTTCCTTTTCTTCTTATTTTCTAATTGTAATTACAAATTCCTATCACCTATTTTCCTTATCGGTCTATTTTGTCCATGGATTTCCCTTTGTTGTCTTTCTAGCAATAAGTCTTTTTCAACAATAATCTCTTCATCATTTCTATTTTCTATTGGAAGAGCTTCTTTATCACTCTCAACATTCCTCATTCTTTCCAGTACTTCTCTCATTTTCAAGGTTTGGTTTTCATCTTCTTTCTTCATTTAACCAAGTTTCTCTAGTAGTTCATAGTTCTCTTTTAGTAAATCAGCAATAGAAGCATCAACTTTGTCAAAATATAAACTTTCTTCTAATAGTTTGTCTAGACCATTAAAGCTCATATGTAATCTTTTAGTCAATTCCTTCCTTTTTGCAAATGATGTTCTCAACTTAATCTTCATGAGATAATGGATTTTTTCATTAGAACCTTCGATGCCTTCATCTAATTGTTTATAATACATGTAGATTTCCATTATCCTAGATCTACTCCAAGATATTTGACTTTCCTTTTAGAAAACCAAATGCTCTGATACCAATTATTGGAAAAATTCAAGTAGGATACTGGGGGGGTGAATAAATACCACATAGATTTCCTACTTATTTAACTTTCTTAACATAAATTGGTAGTCTATAAAATACTTATGTCAATATCCTTTTTTTTAACAGATAGTCAAGTACCAATAGCTATTTGCAATGATAAATGATAAAAAAATAACTTGCAAGTAAAACGAACACATAACATAGTATTTGGTCTCACAAAAAACCTTTGGTTAGAACTCATCACTAGAGTAATAGGATGCCTAGTTAGGAGCTTACATTAATGTCATCTTCTGGATGACTTTTCCCTATTAGGATTATTTAAAGTCCTATGAAATATTACTCTATTAAGAGATTTTATCCCACTTACATAGTGTTCACTTAGCTAAGGATTTTCAATAAGTTCCAAAAAAGAACTTATAAGTCTTGTTAGAGAATACCCAATTAAGGAATTCCATAATCTTATTGGTAAACTATTAGGAATAAAACAATAAGAAATTAGACAAATAGCTGCCTTCCACTATAGCTTAATAGTTCCTTTTATAATCCTTTATTGTTTTCCTCTACATACTTCTCATTTTTTATAACCATATTTTCTCTCTCTCTCTCTCTCTCTCTCTCTCTCTCTCTCTCTCTCTCTCTCTCTCTCTCTCTCTCTCTCTCTCTCTCTCTCTCTCTCTCTCTCTCACACACACACACACACACACACACACACACAAAAACACACTTATGATCATATTCCTTGATTTCTTTTATAAATTTACTTTAACCTTATCTTGTTCCTATTTCTCGATTAACCTAACTAGGTTACATAAGGATTCTTCATGAATCCTCCATATGTCATTTTTGATTTCGCATGCCATCTCCAATAAGCTTTATTCCCATTTGTTGTCTTCTCATTAATTTATGCACTTATGTCCTTACACCTATTTCTATAAACATTTTTTTATGATTACATGACATGTTTCCTTTTCCTTATCATCTATCCTTACCTAATATCTTATCTTTATTCTGATAAAGTTTCTTTTGTGTGTCAATAACTCTTTCAATGTTTCAGTAATTCTTACACTTTTTTGATAGGCATTTCACATTGTCTTTAACATGATTTTATAGCAATCACAATCTTAGAGTCAAAGTTATAGTGCTTCTAACTAATTGAGATTGAAAGTGATTTTCACAAGTAGCACAAACAAATATTCTAAAATCAATGTTAAACAGGTCCTCAACTATTTTTGGAATGGTCTCGTGGAATAGTTACAAAGGAAAGAGTAGGCTAGAAAGGAAAAACATTGAGCAATGTTGGGAAACTACAACTCCTCTCAGCCTCCCTACAAGGCATCTCGATGTATTTCCTATCTATTTTCAAACTTCCAGGAAGATTCAAAGACATCATTGAGAAAATACAACGTAATTTTCTATGGTCTGGAACTAAAGAAAAGGCTAGAATGAGCTTGGTTAGTTGGGAGAAAGTTTGTAGACCTAAAGCTCATGGATGATTGAATTTAAGAAGAATTATACACTTCAGTAAGGCCCTATTAACCAACATTGGATGGAAGCAGGTAAATTCCTAGGGTAGCTAGAGTAACATCATAATGGCAAAATACTTTGGGGGATTGTCTTCCCACCAATTAACATAGGCACAAGTTCTACCCTAGGGCTCTAATATTTGGAACAACATTATTAACACCCAAAAGATCCTAAGAAAGGGGTGTCACTAGATCATGGGGAATGGTAATTCAATTGACTTCTATGAAGATCAATGGATCCATGATGACCCCCTTAGGAAAACTAAGTTTTCTCCTCTACATGAGATGTGGACTAGAATGTATAGCTCTTAGACTGAATACTTTATCACCCTTGATAGACAATGGATTACTTTCCAAAATCTTTAGCTCATCCTAGTTGAGGACTCCTTAGTTTGGAAACTGACGCCCTTGGGGGAGTTCATTTTGAAGTATGCTTATCTTTGTGGTTTGACAGGGGAAGAGGCACAAGAAGATTGATGTAATTCTTGGCACCCTTAGATACTACCAAAAATAAATTTATTTTGGTGGTCTTCTCTACATGAATTGATCCTCACTATTGACAACCTTTAGTGTTGGGGTTGTCCACTTGCCAATTGCTACATTTTATACCTTCAAGATGTTGAATCTATTTTGCACCTACTCATCCATTGCCCCTTTTCCATAGATGTCTGGAGGGAGGTTCTTGTTTTATGGGGGGTTAGTTGGTGTGTGGATAATTATTTGAAGCAATTTGTCCACTCAGATGGTCCAGCTACCCACCCTTACCTTAGAAACCTATGGTTGACTCTCCCACCTTACGTCTCATAGAAAATTTGGAATGAGAGGAACAATAAGATTTTCAAAGAACAAGCCACCACTAGCTAAGGGGTGGTTCAACAAGTTATTAGACTACTAAAATAAGGCAACAAGATCTGGCACTGGAAACCTCCCCACCCCAATCCCTCAAGTGAAACTGATATGAACTAGGCCTCGATGCTAAGTGTGGGTCTAATGGTGGCACAATTTGACAATTCCAAAATTTGGGCAAGAAAGGATACGGTTTGGTACCCCTCGAGTCGTAGATCAAGCTAAATTTTGATGGGTCAGCCTTGATGGGTAGTACTGCTATGGAGGGTATCCTTTAGAAGAGGATGGGAATGTTGGTGGCTACTTATTTGGGTAACTATGGTGGAGGCTCTAATAATAAAGCTAAGGTGCTTGTGCTTCTCTACGGTTTGAGAATTGTGAGAGCTTGAGGAGTCACTAAATTGGTCATAGAAGGGGACTCTATGATAATCATCAAGGGTACTAAGGGAGAGGGAAAATCCAATTAGTCAATTAAAACCATAATCGATGAAATACAATGGATGATGGAAGATTATCATGATATCTACATGGCACATATTTATAGGGAAGGTAATAGCATGGAAGATGGCCTTGGAAAAATTGGTCAAGTTGTCATGCAATTAGCAAAATGGGATGACATCAATTTTTTGCCATCATTAACTCATGTTGTGATGGAAAGGGAGTGCACCTCCAATAATGACACATGAATTATCAAACTAGGTGGCATGTCTTCCTTTTTACATGTGGTCATGGGAATGTGGCACTTCGTAAAGGTTTTTCTTGGCATGCTTGGATGTTGATTTAAATTTATGATATTTATGTCCCAACTACCATGAATATTGATTATGTCCATAAAAGGACACAGAGGGGAGATTCAACATGATTTAAAGAATGATCTGTTAATGATAATAAAGATACGATGGTTAATTCCTTCAATTTGTATAGCTAGCAATAATCATTTATAGATGGAAAGGGTCTGCACACACATACTCCCTTGGGAGATTTTTTGTTTTTTGGGAAACATTGCAAATTCATGATAACTATGCATTTCATTTTCATTTTCTCCATTATGGCCTTGCATATTATATTTTGCAACTTCAAAACCTAGTGCAAGGATATGTCATTGAAAGAGTTGGTTGTGGACCTGGGCGATGACATGGGCACCAATGAGTCTCGTATTAAACTAGTGGGTGTCAAGGAATGTATTAGCAGAAGCAAAGTGGCGATGGTCTACTTGTAGGAGGGAGGCCTTCTACCTTATATGAAGGGCATGGTTAAACACAACAAGGACATCTTGATGCAAATCTTTCAAACCTGGAAGGATAGAAAAGGTAATGTTGATGGCATGAACTTTGAAATTTTTGAAGAAAGCATTGCAAGGGCAGAGGATTTTCCGTTGGATGGCAAGAAATGGTGGAGGCAAGCTAAGGTCAATGAAGAGACGAGCTTGCAAAAATTCTTCAAATCCAAAGAGGAACCAAAGAGATTGTGTGGTGGGTTTGTGCAAGCTGCCCTACCTAAGCCATGGAATTTCATTTGCTACATGATTATCAGATAAATTACCTTGGAGGACTATTGCCAGGTACTTTATTATTATCACTTCCCTATCCTAAATCATTTCAAAAATCATGACATTATCTCCTTTCTATTTTTGTTACAACATTCACTGGAGGATAGCATTTGTAAGGTTAGAAGGAAACACAAGGAGGGGAAACTCTTCTATCTTATCCACTGGGGCATCATGAATAAACTTTTCATCTAGCACCTAGCTTAGAATCTCCCTCTCTTAATTAACCCCTTGACCTCTATCACCCCTCAAACTTCTCATGGACCCTATCCCTAACTCTACTCTTAAGAGGTCCAAGAAAGCCCATGCAACCAAGCTCAAAATTAGCCTTGAGGTTAAAGTCAATATTATTTAGTCAGATTCAAATACCAAGAACAGAAAGTAGGGTTCTTGAAGAACCAGCAAGTAGCTTCAGCTGGAGAATTTTAAGAACTCTCTAAAGTATGATTCTAGCTCTTACTCCTCTAATAGTGAGGAGAACCCTGCTAAAATGAAAAGACTCAACCAAGATATTAAACCCACCCCCAACACTATCAACCCATTATGTGTCTCTAATACCCTAAACGCTACCCCAACTTGTAGTTAGGGGGAAGACATTGCCTCTCCTTGGAAGGAAACCCCCAAGGGAATTGGAAAGAAAGGTAAACATAGCCACACTAAGATATGGGTGGAGAGGCTTGAGAAGGCCATGAGGGACATAGAAAATAACCATACCACTATCTACAACATATTTGAAACCCTGGTTGAGTTCTCCACCAAGGTAATGCATTCTATGGCCACAACCCTCTACTTCATATAGGCTAACAAATAGAGAAAGGACTTGGGATAGACATCTGATATGACCCATTCCATCTATGGGTTCCTGGCAGAGGACTAGCAAAAAACCATCCTAGACAAACCAATGAAAGTGGAGGAGGATGATGCTACAAGGGAAACACCTAAGGAGAAAAAGAATAGAAAATAGGAGAAGGAAGAGGGCATCTAGCCCAAGCTCTGTTGTATTTTTTTGGTGTTTTTATGATTATGTTTCTGAACATTACACACCATGGGGTTCTTAGGACTATGTCAATTACTTGGACTAATAGCAACAATGCTTTTAGATGTTGCTAATTTATTATTCATTTTCTTATGCATAGTAGTTTAAGGAAATTGTCTAATGACAATTTGGCTCTAAACATATTATGGTTTTTTATGTTTAAAGTTGGTATAGGTTACATTAATGGGAGGTAACCTTTAGCTGAATTCTCATCCTTTTTGTTCTCTGGGGCTAGCCCCCCATTTTTTGGCTACTATTACCTACTTCAAAAATGAATATTCTAATGTCTTTATGAACAAACTTGTGTCACTCTAAGAGACTTCTAAATCAAAATTGGAGATAATTACCTATACAATCAATTCATTTAGTTTATTCCTTTAAGAATTTAACTATTATTACTTTTTGCGATCAACCTCAACTCATTTATCTAGATTAATTTCCCATATATTTACTTGAATATGGATGTTTAATGTAACGTGTGTTGATTTACTATTATATTTTTTGTGAGTTTGACATTCCTACATGACTTAAGGTTCTATTCTTAGATTTTATTTTATTTTGGCTGAGTTTTCAACCCTAATTTATAGTTCAAAATAAATTTATTTAATCTAAGTTTCTTTCATTCATTCATGTTTTATAATTCTATGTCAGAATATATCTTAACTTTACAACAACTCCCCCTGTCTTAGAATATGTGACTATGTGTGTTGCATTCTTCATTTTCTTTGGTTTGGGAGTCTTGTAATTATACTTACTAACCATGTCATGAATAGGCACCAACACAGGAACCAAGCTTTATGCCTTGCTAATTGAACGAGTAACCCAATTAGGAACTAATGAAGACTACTCAGATTTATCAAAATCCTTCATTGGGTTTGTCAATTCACTCACCATTTGAGTAACACTATCTAGCCGCCTAACCTACTTCTCATTATCCATAGACTTTGTATTTTGTTCTATGTCGAAGTTCACTTTGAGAGCCTCTTGAGTAGTCATCCTACCCTATTTATTGGATTTGGGCTTTTAATTGGTTCTCTACACAATGGGTTGTCTTTTTTTCTAGTTCAAAGATTGGTTGATTCAACCCCCTTTTATCACTTGCATGATCAATGGAAGAAACATTATTAGCAATTGTGAGAGACTATAAATCTCAGTTCTATTTTTTTTGACTAATCTTAAACCATCCCCTATTTTCTCATTTCTTCAACCATGCTTTTATGTGTTTGATACCTACATTAGTTCTTTCAACTATGCCATCTTCCTTAGCTTGACACCAATCAAGGGTAGGTAGAGAGAACTTCTATTTAGGCTAGGAATTCATGTTCAATCACCTCTTAACCATCATCTTGAACTTGTTCTACATTTAACTTTAGATAGAAAGCAGTGATTTGTGATACCAATATCCTAGATTGATCTCTTTTAAGGACTTCTCTTTCAGCTGCATGATCCTCCTAGTAGTCTTTGATATGG
Source organism: Cupressus sempervirens (assembly GCA_028749045.1). Lineage (NCBI taxonomy): Eukaryota > Viridiplantae > Streptophyta > Pinopsida > Cupressales > Cupressaceae > Cupressus > Cupressus sempervirens. Next base: position 575,596,982 of record CM053791.1, read on the forward strand.
GGTAATGAAACAATTCAGTCTTACAACTCCAATGTTCTTTGCAAACCCTTTTCTATTAAAATCCTTTCTCTCTTTATAGAACTTGAAATCAAAATAATTAAAATGAATAACTAAATGACCACAATTGAACTTCAACCATAAACATATTCCAAATGATAAGATAGTTCAGCACATGAAAGTGAATATTCTCAAAAGAAATATCTCATTCATTAATATGAACATAAAATATTTAGATTGTAATACCATACCTTACTATTATCAAAGTTCAAAATTAAAGACTGAGATAATTTCTTTCACAGCATGTAAATTGCATCAAGTTCAACTTTTCAAAGAAAATAAAGATAAAAAACTTCTAACCTTCAATAACTATATATTCTTTCTCCCAATATCTTTTTCTAACCCTTATCTATTTTTAGTTCCTTGTATATATAGTTTTAGATTATCGGGTGGTCTTCCTGAAAACTCAACCTCCTAGTGAAAATTAAGACAATTATCAAAACTAAATAATGTATGGAGGAAACATGTCCTCAAAGTTTAAGTTATTAAGAAACATAAAAAAATGATCAATTAAAGAGGTTTATCACCCCTTGCTTCTTCAATTTTCTTGTCCTCTCCAACAATTCCAAATGTTAGATTCCAGCTCTGATATGCACTTACCAATTCCTAAATGACATTTGAGATGGGATTTTTTGGGCTCAATGGTCTCATTTTTCCAAGTGTCTATGTCCCATCTCATCTTCAAGATTTGATCTACATAATTAGGAAGATGAGTTTTACATAAACTCAATGTAGCCTCCACTTGCAAACCCTTCATGAAATCAATTTTTGTGGGGATCACCTCTTCCTTGATCACTTTCATGGTGTCTTCAAAGGTTTTGACCACTATCTCTTGATTTTCATTACCTCCTTCATATTGTGGAAAATCGGCTAAATTGACAATTTTCATATCTTTAATGAGGTTGTCAAACATATTTTTAATTTCTTTCAATATCTTGATCTTGGGAAATTATGAACCCCTATATAGAGTGCTTCCATAACATGTCTTTTTAAGGATATAGAGCATTCCTATGTTCACTATGTTCAGGGCATTCTCCTCTAGGGACTTAGAAACACCATATTGTTCTATTTAAAAAATTTGAGTGACAACTAATTTCCATTTTGATTTGTCTTCTTCCTAGAGTGACAATCATGTTTAAACCTCTCCAAGAAAGGCTTTTGCATCATTGAAGACCATGTTGGATTCTTGAATAAAATTCACCCTATCCTTGGTTATTTGGTCAACCTAATTATTCATCATAACAACAATAGATTTCCATTATTGCATTTGGCTCAATAACTTTTTACTGTCAAGAAAATTTGGGTCAAAAGTCTATGGTGCTTGCACTAGAGGTAATGTTCCAAAACAACCAAAGGAGTTTATGTATTTGAAAAGAGTATTAATAACCTCTTTGAGTTCATTTTTCTCTTTTCCATCTCTCCATCATTAAATCAACATGTTCTAATTAGAATTCTCCAACCAATGTTCTTTGGTCTCTCTATTGAGCACCCCTATATCCACTCTAGTTATTTCAAAATCACCAATACTTAAGTCTATGGAATCTCCTTTGAGTTTATACTGATCAACCTTAGTAATGACCTCCCCTATTTTAAGGTCTATGAATGTCATAGTGACAGTATTTTTTCTTTTAGACTAGGGAGTTTTGGTAGTATATTTTCTCACAAAATATTTCATTAGAATAGACAAAGGTATCTGACTACACTTTTTAATTACAAAACTAGTCAACCAGTTCAACACTACTTATGAAGTATCTTTCATTGATGTATCCATAATTGTGGTAACAAATTTTTCAATCACCTAAGAAATAATATCCTTTGGTCCTTTAACTTTTATTTCATCATCTATTGACATGATATTATGTTCTTTGTCTAGGTCCAAATCCATGACAATGGGCTCCAAGGCTATCCTTCTTGCATGATTCCAAACTTTGGTACCAAACCTAGTTCTACACACTATAGGTTGGTTACTGATCAATTTTGGATTTGACCCACTTGAACTATCCTTCTCACCTGTATGATAAATTGAAAGAATCACATTAACTATAGGGGAAGAACATGATTAATTGTGTGTTGGTTGTTTTCTCTTTTCTCTTCTATTTTGGTGAGGAAATTGTACATTCAATAATGGATAAAATCCTCTTGTTAATGTCTTCATCCTCATCTTTTTTCCAATCAATAGTAGGAAATGACACATATGTTAGATTCAAATATTTAGGTTCAATTACCTTGGAACCATCTTCCTACAACATGTTGTGGTTTCAAAACACATGCCCCATTTGTCCTAAAAATAAGGACCCCCTAGGAATTTTTTTGTCTCCCAAACCCCTAGTCCAGGGGTTGGGGTCATTTTGGAGCTCCACCTAGAGTTTGGGGCCAACCTTTGTCCCTAACCAGCAAAACCTAGATGTTATAACTGGGAAAAAATTGAAAATTTTTAGCATTTTATGGAGCAAATGAGCGCACATGCACACTTAGCACACATATGCACCTATCCTAGGTGTGTAGGTGCACTAAATGTAAATGCACATGCCATTTTGTTTTAGAGATGTACATATGTGTACCTCTAAAGGATGAGCACTTTTCTTGTGCCTATAAATACCAAAGACCTCCCCTTGTTAGCTCATTTCCCTTAGCACTACCACTTTGACCGCACCCTCGTAGCTCCAAAGGTGCACTACTAACCTACAAAACAAAAAATAAGAGATACCAAAGGTGTGCACATGCACACCTGTCCAAGGTGCACATGTGTGCACCTTTATCCACATAAAGAACTTAAAACTCAAAAGAACCCAAGGAACCTATGTTAAAAGGTGTGTATATGCATAGGTATTCAAGGTGCACACATGTGTACCTTTTTATATTATAAATAAGAAAATTACATTAGAGAATGGTGCCCAGATGCCACCTTGTCAAGGTCTGCATCTATGCACCATTTTTACCTTTCATAAGAAAACTTAAGGAAATAATGATGGTACACACATGCGCACCCAACAAAGGTGCACATGTGTGCACCCTTTCATAAATTTTTGAAGACCACAACCACACCCCTCACACTTTCCAATCCATATTCATAGTAGCACATATGCGTATGTGTACACCCCATCAGAGTGTGCACTTGTGCAGGTACATAACTACACATAATATGACAAAATATGGGTAATACAACATACCTAGTAAACCTTTAAGGGTGTGTAAGGTGCACTATTTTGCATATCAAGGCTTAAAAGGGGGATTGAAGCTATTTTTCACTATTTTGTGCCTTACAATAGGTTTTCTGACAATTAAGGTTTGTGTCTAGGTTTAGCTGCCACTCTTTGGACTAATGCTTTCTCCATATATGCAGATAAAATGGCATCCTCATCATCCTTGCTTGTAGAAAAGATGGCTCCCAAACTAGTAGTGTTCAAATACCAAGGTGCACAAAAGAAATCTTACTTTCAAGACAGACATGTAGGAACCAAAGACACCAAACTCAGACATATTGACTAGAATGATTTCCTCACCGTATGCAACAAGCCTAAAGAAAGATCTACAATGGTATTCACTATGATCAAATCTGATCTGGTGAATACAATATCACATCCAACTTTTGTACAATCCTCTGAGTTGATAATGACCTTGGTAGAACATTATGTGCCTGAAGAAAATGTTAAGTATGTCACAGAGAAGATAGCTTTGGACTTCAAACCAAGGAATATGGAGAACATGTTTCATCTCCAAAGGGTTGATCAATAAGTCAATATGACCTATGATTGGGAAGAAAGGCGGTATAGGGAGAATAAAAAGCAAGCCAGAGAAATAATTCAATCTTCCTTGCTAATAGATAGAACACTAGTAGATTGTAGAATAGGGAAGGTAGATATGAAAAAAGGGTACATGAGGGATGATATTGGCTATGCAATTGTACTTCTGAGTAGAGCCAAGGGACACCTTAACATTTGGTTGGTACACTTCATAGAGACCACCAAGATGCTAAAAATACCAATGGATTAGACTACTATCTTTAATGAGAATTTACATGAGTAGCTAGTGGGAGTCAAGACCGACCCCAAGTTCTATATGACATCATATTTGGTGTACTTATTGGCAAAAAGGACAATTGACTACCTAGGACTTTACAAAAGGGGAAGCATGCAAGCTACAAATACTTGGCCCTATTTGGTGTATCCTTAGCTAGTGAAGAAGAAGCTCTTAGATTAGAGAAATGAATATAGGATAGTGAATGAAGGTTTCATATTTGCAATTATTCAATTTATAGAGGGTGATTATGCTAAAAAGAATGTCAATAGAGGCAACATCAAGGATCATAAAAATTAGCGCCTACTATATTTAATTCAAAACATTCACATACTTGAGGGTAGTAGGCATGTAGGTGAACCAAAAGAAACTCCCAAGATATCTATTAGATAGACTCATTTTGTTGGAGATTTCCAGATAGCTCACATCTACATATGACAAAGCGAAAAAAGAGCATAAGAAGACATGGGTGTGGCCAATAACCATAGGTGCATTTAAGTTTAAGCAAAAACATTACATAATGACTTTCAAATCAGAATGGGATCAGTATCCTTTGAAGAGTACAACTCCCCTTGCCCATATTTTGATAATATTGGAAGAGTGCAGTATCTAGCAAGAAAGTAGTTTTTACATAAGGAAGCACTAGAGGATCACTGGATGAATGCCATAGATGAATATGATGTATGAATTAGAGACTATTTTAGGATGACTCTATATTTAGTGGAAAAGGTGCTTAAGATTAAAATTCCCCTCAAGGTTGTTGAGAAAGACACAAAAGATGTCTTAGATCCATCATATAATAGGGTCAAGATATATGATAGGCCTATAATGAATGCACAATTTGACAGAAACGAGAATGCAAATATCAACAACAGAGCCCAACATATTGTCTAGTTGATAGGGAATGGATCAAGAAACCATTCAAATTGGATCCAGTTCCACAAGTTGTTCCTCTACAAGCCACAACGTACCCACCTAACGTTAAAGGTCAAAATTTCACAGTACTGACCTTCCTAGCTCAATCCCTAGTGAGGCCAAAAATTGTGCATCAACATGAGAGGGGGTTTTAGGAAAGAATAGAAGGAAAAGAGTGAAAAGGGTAGCAAACAATCAAATCAGGCCTAGCCATCTCAACTAGTATGGCAAGGTCTTGAACAAGAAGAATCTCAAGATGAACAAGCAACCCAAGTCCAGGAGACTAAGTAGGTGCCTCCACCTAGATAGGAATAGGAGCCAAAAGAAGAACATAGGGTGCCACCAAAAGGGAAAGAAGAGGAAGAAGCATTTGCCTCAACTCTTAAGAAGGCCAAGGTTTATTTTAGTGTAAGGGAGTCGTGAAGAAGGAGAAAATCAAAGAAGAAGAATACTCCTCCCCCACAAGCACTTGAAACCATTCATAAGGCTAATGAAGAAGAAGAAGAAGAACTTGATAATACTCCCTCAAGTCAAAGGAGTCAATTAGCTAGGGCCTTTAAAGAGGAAAGGAGGAGTTCTACTCTAACACTGCCATCCGGTCCAACAGAACTCGTTCAGATTACAACTTCGAAGGATAAGAAGCACCAATTGATCATGGATATGGAGGATCAAGGCACGGGTATTTTTAACCTATCCAATTTTGATTTATTGTCTATTAGCATTGAGATGGTGAGGAAGAAGATAAGGGATAATCCTAAGAGTAAACCCCTAAGTGAGGACTGGAGTCAAATACCATCTCTACCTCAAGGACCTTTCAACCTATCCCCACCACCATCTTAGGATTTTTCATTTTTGGAGAAAGGCTTAGTCACCCCACTTCCTTCTACCATAAGAATAGAAAAGAAGATAGTAGAGGAGGAAGAGCCTAAACAAATGCCAACTGACAAAGTATCAGAGGAGGGTCCAATATTGGAAGAATCTCAGAAAAGGAGACAAAGAGGCTCCAAGTATAGATCTTTCTTGAAAGGAGAAGATGCAAGAAAGGAGTGATAAGAGAAAGCGTCCTATAGTAAAAACCCCTCTTTAGCCAAGTATATGTCCGCAATGGGCACTACACCATCCCAACTAAAGAGTAAGGTTATGGTTTGAAAAAAGAGGTAGCTAAATGTAAGTGCACATAAGGGAATGGAAGAGTTAGTCAAATCTATCCAGAAGCCTGAGCCAACTACAGATGATGGATGACCATTGGCCTTCATAATGAAGAACCAAGATTAGGAATTGCTCACACATATATCCATCACTCCTCTACATGTTGATATGGTAGTTATGACTCCTAGTGATTAACAAATCTCAAAACTCTTGTTAGGGAAGCCTATGGTAGATACTACCAAAGTTTTGATCACAACAAGCATGAAAGAGATTTTCAAGCATATGGATAGGAATGAGTCAAAATTGGTGATTCTTAGGAGACAAAATATGATTATGAGGGGTTATCTAGACAAAATACTTGTACTAATAGACCCAAATCATCCAAAGATTACTCTTGTTGTGGCATTAGAGAGGAAAGAAAAGGGACAACTCAGATGGATCCATTTTTGGGAGCATGTTAGCAATGGCATGAAATTTTTTAACAAAATGATGTACAAATAATATAGGGTAATTTGAACCTATTGCATTATAGTAAATAAAGTAAGGATAAACTGGTGTCCGTAGTGAACTAGGATTTTGGGTTAATGGATGAGGTACATACCTAGGCTAAAGATCTATATATTTTGACAAAAATAAAGTGTTAAAGGTATCGTACACTAATGGAGGTGTATATAGTAGAAGATCTTGATAAGCTTGAAGATTTAATTGAGAATATAGTAGCAGGCAATAAGGTCATGGAAGGACATTATGAAGATATTCAGAAGTTGAAGGACCAAACTCAAGAGTAGATTTTGGAAGCAGAGAAGTACTACAGTGTTGCTACCCTTGATATTTTTGAAGATGAGTCAAAAAAAAGCTCAAGTTAGTGCAATCAATTGTTGAATGATTTAGAAGAACTTTCAAGTATGCTTCGTTTGATGAAGATATTAGGAAAGAATTTAAGATTGAAGATGTAGTTTTGGAATTGGACACTAAACTTGAAGATTTTGCAAAGACCTATATGGAGGTAAATAACTACCGATAGATAGTTAAGGATAAGTATAAAGAATTGGATTTGTCCCAAGTAGTAGAGATTATAGAGAAATTCAAGACCAAATATCTAGACATCACTCTGGTATAAAGGGGTACGAAACCTAGAAGCTAGAAGTACTATTTTGACACTTGGTAAAATTTTGAATTTTTGGAACTTGTCATCAAGGTGCATAGGTGCACTATTCATGGAGGTGCATTGAAAATTTTTTAGAAGTAATAGTGTGTTGAAAATTAACTACCAGTTTCTAATTTAGAGGCTTCCATGCACTAGAAATGCATTCTAATGGTAGTTTAGCTCTCAAAAATGCCTAGAGAAGGTCAATCTTCCATTTGTAAAGCTTCTAGTGACTCTCAAATCCTCTTGCATATTCCTTCTTCTTATCTACTTCTTCTTTCTTTTTTTTAAGTACTCAAGCACCTATTAATTGATAAAAACAAGGGCAGAGTCCTACTTACCACCATTTAGAGAGTTAGTTTGTATATAATTAGATTTTTTTTATTAGCTTTAAGCATATATTTGCATGAAGAGATCTCTCTCTCAACATAAATTGAGGAATATAATATGTATTTCGGGTCATTATTTTGAAGCAATAATATATGTTATTGGTGCTCTCAATATGAGTGTAGTTATTCTTCTTGGAGTGTAATATTTTTGTGAATTCTTATTCATGAATAATAATGGAGCCAATGGTTTTGTTGTGTTGATTTTATTTTGTGATCTTTTAGCTTTAGTGTTTGATGCATGTTGATGAAATCTACTGATGTACTAAGTTGGACAAGAGATCACCCTATTGTTCCTACATAGCTTCTTGTCTCCCATGAGCACACTTTTTGTGGGCTTGTAATTTGATGAGAAGTGAAACATCCTTCATTTTTTACTAAGTTCCCATTGATGATTGCATTAGTGGATTTGAGGAAGCATTGCTCCTATTATCATTAGTTTCCTACCTGATCTTTTCAATGATTTAACTCGCAAATATGTTGCTATCATGGGTATGTCCATTAGGAATTTCCCTTTTAAGTTATTTTGTTTAATCTCTATTTACCTTATCTTTGTTATTTGGTTTGCTAACACTTGGTTAAATTATGAATTCATATAGTTGCATTGATAAACTTGCATTCATTATAAAATAGAAAATACCAAAAATATATCTCTTTTGTGGTTACTTTTCATTACATCTTATTTGAATTGGTTCAAACTAGAAAAAGCCTCCTTGTGAATAGATATATTCATGTTCAACTGAGCGGATTCTAGTAGGTCGCAAGATCACCCAGAACCTTGGAATTGATTATAGATTTTATTTTCAAGAGAGGAGTTCAAAAGGATTTATTGTTAAGCATCATGCAAAATGAAAGCTCAACGAAAGTGGTGCTAGAAGGGGGCCTCATACCTTTTGGAAGAGAATATAATTTTCTATGGTGAAACTATGAAGTTTTTAGAAGTTCAAAAAATTTTCCTTCTCAAACTGTCCAAAGGTGCTCAGGTGCACAAGTGTGCTATTTTTTTTAAGAAATTGTGCTTCTATAGAGGTGCACTTTTTCCAATATTATCATGAGCTGGAAGATCCTAATCCAACATCTCCATTTTATAGATCTTTAAGATCTTTAGATAGTGAGCCTAAGTTCTTAAAACTCAGTCATTTTCATAAGCCTCGCAATGACAAAGGATTTCCCAAAATTCTACCACTTCCACTCTAAATTTCATCACCTTTTGTTCCACCTTCAAACCTACCTCCACTCGTTGTTCCACCAGATCCTCCATTGATTTCTTTCTTTGAAAATGCAATAGATTCACCAATTAACTTGCAAGGTGCACTCAATGACCTTCCCAAGAATCCTGAGAAATTTTGCCCCAAGTTCATATATGGAGTAACACTAAAAATTGAGGACCATTTAATATTTTTTCAAAGAAATATGTAATCAAAATCAAATTCAAAAGGAGAATTTGGCCCTTTATTTATTTCCATACTCATTGGGAGAAGTTGCATTTAGCTAGTACGTGAATTTTCCACCATGACGTATCTAGAATTGGGCCACCTTCAAAAATTTATTCCTAGAACAAATCAAAATATTCATCAACCCTGATGTGATACATCAATAGTTCATATCACTCAAAAGGGATCCAATAGAGACTATTTCACAGTTCAATCATCATTTCCATATGGCTTACCACAAGCTGGAAACACCCTACACTATACTAGTTGAAGCTACAATTGAGATTTATCTTAATACTATGGACTAGTTGACAACTATCTTTCTATGAAGACCCCCTACTACAAATATTGACACTTTAGAAAGGTCTTCAACAAAGTAATTACCATTACAAAGTAAGCCAATCTTAATAGAGAAGGATTGATGGTTCTAGCTCAAGTGACTACAATGACACCAATATATACTATTAGAACACCATTGATGCCTAGTCAATTCATTCCAATGAATCCAATCCTACTACAATAGGCAACAATAGTACCAATTCCAGCCATAACCTATCCAGGATATGAACATCCAAAAGTTTTTTTCTTTGAGAAAAAGGAAGCAACCTACACTCAACCAAAAAATAGTGTCAACTTTGTGATTGGTCAAATGAAGAAAACAATATCTCAAATTACACACAAACTAACCCACTTAAGGTTGTTACAAGGGAAGAACAACAACTTTCAGAGAAGGAATGCAGCCCCTTACAACAACAACTATGGTTAGATTTACAACAAGAATTTCAATGGAAACAACAATGTAGGAAATAATAATACAAGGAATAATTACAATCCTCAAGATCTCAACAGTGGCTTCCAAAGTCAAAATTGACAATGGAATACTCTTCCTAACAAGGGAAGCATCCCTATGGATAACAAAAAAAATTCTTAGTATGCAGACATCAACTAGTATGACAATAATTAGAATGTAACTAATGATGGCGGCTCATATTTTAATGGAAATCAAGAGATGAACAAGAGTTCACAAGGAAATAATAGTGAGTCTCCTATGCAGTACAATGCGATGGTGCTAGAATCTTAGGATTATCCACAAAATCCTCAAATGGAAAAACTAACTAGTTAAGAATTCACTTTTCCATTTAGTCAAGAATTAGATCCTCAACCAAAAGAGATGCTAGCTTTTCAAAAGGACAATCAAAATACCTACAATTTGCATAACTGAAGAGAACTTGTGACTGATGGGATTCCTCCTACCTTGCATCCAACACCTCTTGATCCAAGAGCTAATAACAATCTACTACCTACCAGAGCATCCTACGTTGGGCAACAAAACTAAAATCAATAGATTGCACCTACGATCCTGAAGAATCCTATGTGGAAAACTAAAAAGTACAATGATGTGGAAGATCTAAAGAGAACCAACACTAATATGTCCATATTTGATATGCTACAAAATTTTCCTAATCAAAGGCAATTTGTATTGATGACTTTAGATCATGCAAAGGCAACACCAAATGAGAACACAGTCTCTCAAAAGATAGCATCACAAGAAGTCAATACTTCTGAGGCAATGCCTACTATATATAAAGACAAGGCTGAAGTGCCTCCTTTTTTACTTAGTCTTAGAATTTTTGGAAATAACCTGCACAATTATCTTATAGATTTAGGAGATTCTTGCAACCTCATGCCACCTTCAATAGCTCAAAGGTTGGGAGTCACTCTTCTACCCTCGAATTGGATAGTGATACAACTTGACAAGATAGAAGTAAAAGTTATCAGGCTATTGAAAGATGTTACAACACAATTGATGGTAGACCCCCAAATTCAAGACATTATAGACATACATGTGGTTGAAATCCCTAAAACTTACGAATTATTGCTAAGTAGAGAATGGAAAAGGTGCTTGAGAGGATGGTTTTCAACTGATTTTACTCAATTATGGCTACCTTGGAAGAGACTAAATAATCAGATCAAGATTAATGATGAGCCAAAGCTTAAGAAGATGATCACAGAATACAATGTACCAAATGAGGTAGCATTTTTCCAAGCTAACATAGGTTCCTATAAAGTGATATCTCTTGACATAAATACATAGAAGAAAATTGACTATCTGAATAAAGTATCCATGATTCCTACTCCAAAATAAGAACTCATCACTCAGTTTATAGAGAATATGATTGCAAAATTACAATGCTTAGGAGAGGAAGAAGACCCAAATATTTTTCTTCTTCAAGGATTTTGTAGGTTACACAAGGTCAACAATTCAAAATTTGAATGCTCACATTGTCAAGAAGTAGTTGCTAAGGTACTCACCCAGTTAATGCAATCAAAAAATGACCAAATACCAAATGAGGTACAAAAGAAAAGTGTGAGTTCTACAAAAGGATAGTGGCACTTCTTCATATGGTGGGGGTTTATCCAATCCTCCACCTAGAATGATCAAAATCCAAAGGATGAGATGTTTTATGAAAGGGCAAGGTTGGACCTTAGTGGTCGTTTGAATCCAAAGCCCTTTATTAATAAGATCACTAAACTAATTGGGGATATTAAAAGTCAACAAGAAAAAACAATGGCCCTTGTATCTAATATGAACTGCGGAAATTCACCAAGTTTAGCACGTAAAAGATTGCAATGGGTCCCAAAGAAAAAATCTTTTAAAACTCAAGTCAAGGAAAATATATGTATAGACAAGCACGAGATTAGAAAGCCCAAAGAACATCCAATCTAGACACTTAGGTTGTTTGGGTCTAAATGCAAATTAGAAGCTAGCATAGATATTGAGCTAATGAGCTCCAAAGGTAAGTCTTTTTATGCAACATATCATTTATAGTTTAGATGTATTAACAATGTTGCAGAATATGAAACCTTGGTTTGCAAACTCCTCTTCATGTTGAAGAAAGATGTCAAAGCTCTTGTAGTTGAAGGAGACTCTCAGTTAGTCGTCAGATAGGAAAAATCAATCTATTCATGCAATGATAGGAGACCACTTGTGTACCAAAAAAGAGTTTGGGACTTATTGGAAGATTTTGAGGCCTTGAACATAAGGTCCATCCCAAGGAAAAAGAACATGATATCCAATGCCCTTGCTATTTTGGCATGTTTTTTACAACCCATTGAAAGGAAAAAGCTAAAGATATTATTAGTTGAGTTGGTTTCTACCCCATCTATTCTAGATAATGTTATGAACTACCAAGTTTCCAAGATGACCAACATATTCTTGAGTTTATCATGTGCAATTGCCTTTATGAGGGATATGATATCGACGATACTCCTGATGATAAACCTGAAGAAGATGAGCTAGAGGATGAAGATGGAATTCTAAATGTGAAGACCAATACTATTCCCAAGGGGATGGTAGAGTTAGAATGCATCTTCGATTGAGATGAATCAACACGTAGTAGAAGGAATGTTGAAGAAAAGGTGATTGGAGAATGTAATTCATATAATTTAGGCATGGAAGAAGATCCAAACATGGTAAGAATCATAAAGGCTTGAAACCCTCAAGAAAGAGAAAGCATGTTTCAATTTTTTATGGAGTACAAAGATTTCATTGCTTGGAGTTATGAAGAAATCAAAATGTATGATCCTAAAATCATCACACATGACATTCTGTTGAAACCAGATGCCAAACCCTTTCACCAAAGAAAAAGACTAGTGAATCCCATAGTTGAGCCTTTGATAATGAAGGAAGTATAGAAGTTACTATTGTGATGTGGAGCTTGATCAGACTCAAGGGTTTTTTCAGCACAATTTTGTCCACATATTATTTCTATGGGGGTTAAGGGGCAGTGCTCGTACAAGGTCCTAGGCAGTGCCTCGGGTGTGCTCCTTGTCATAGTATAGGGTGGGTCAAGCTGCTATTTTCCCATTGCATGACTTATTGTAGCTCTAATTTTGTAAGCGGAAAAAGCTTATATAAAAAGGCTTAGGGTTAGGGATTTCATAATGTAATGATGATATGGTAGCTTCTCATGGTGGTATTGAGATGTAAGCGATTATGAATTGTAATCACTAGATAATAATAATATTGGACTTCCTATTGGTGGATGTAGCCCACGGTTTGGGTGAACTATGTTAAACCTTGATGTCTTGTGTTCTCTTCTATGCAATCTATTATTTTCTTATATTGGTTATATTTGCATGTAACTATTATTTCTGTCTAAGGTTAATCCTAATAGTTACTTGAGTCTAAAATCATCTTCCCAATTTATCATTCTACATGGGTTGCTAACTTAGTTCCAGTAAGGAAAAAGACTGGAGAAATTCACCTTTGTATGGATATTTGAAACTTGAACTTGGCCTTCCAGAAGAGTAGTTACCAACTGCCCCCACTTGATGAACTGTTGCAAATTATAAATGGGTCTAAAATGATGTCTTTTCTGGATGGATATTACAAATACAATCAAGTGATGATAGATGAAAAAGATAGGTTGAAGATTGCATTTACAACAAAACGGGGAACCTTTGCATACTAAAGGATGCCTTTTGGATTGATCAATGTGGGAACCACATTTGAAAGACCGATGGACAAAGCATTTAAAGAGTTGATAAACAAGAGCATAGTCATTTACATGGATGACCTTATTGTCTTTTCAAAAGAAAGGAGTACTCATATTGCACACTTAAACCAAGTGTTCAACCAATGTCAAAGGTATGGTATATCATTGAATCCAAAAAAGTGTTCATTCGTGGTCACTAAAGGAAAGCTTCTTGGTGATATTACTTTTGAAGTTGGGATATCTATTGATCTTGAAAGGATAGAGGCCATTCTTAATCTATCACCTCCTCATAGTCATAAAGAGCTGAAATCTTTCTTTGGAAATTTTGATTTTTTAAGTAAATTCATTAGTGGATTTTTGATAATACGTCTTCTTAATGATCTAGTGCTCAAGAAAGGATCAAAGATTGAATGCGTTCCTAAAATAAAGATATCTTTCAAAGAATTCAAAGTGGCAATCTCTACAATCCCAGTTCTTGCAAGTCTTGACTACAATTTACCATTCAAAATTTATTCAATTGCTTCATAACATTCATGTGTTGGGATTCTTACTTAGAAGAAAGACAAGGAGGATGAGAGACCTATTGGATTCATGAATTTCCTACTGAAGAATGTTGAGTTGAACTATTCTAATCTAGAAAAACAATATTTTAGATTGATAAAAGTAGTTATGAAGTTCTGCCATTATATACTCAGAAGTAAGATATATGCAATTGTGCTTGATCCTATAGTCGAGATATTGTTGATGCAGAATGAACTAGGAAAGAGACAAGGGAAATGGATGACTATATTGCAAGAGTTTGATTTGGAGATCCAACCAATAAAGTTGGTAAGATGAAAAGGATTAGCAAAAATGATAGCTAATAATGAGATTGATAATGATAATAAAATCAGACTTCATGATGAAATCAACACTGGTAATCAACAAAAGATCATAGTGTCTCAAGTGGATATTGTTCCAGGAATAATTAATGATGTTTGGTATCAAGATATTGTTTACTATCTTTTTCAAAATCAATACCCCAGTGGGATGAATAGTTCCTATCCCAGAGGACTGAAAGTAAAATGTGAATCCTACATGTTGTGAGATAGAAAACTTTACAAAAGGAACTACAAGGGAATTTGTTTGAAATGCTTGGGACATGAAGAAGTAAAAGAGCTTTTGGAATAGTTTCATGATAGATATGGCATGGGACATGGATTAGTAGAAGCTACAGTGCATAAGATTTTGAGATCAAGTTATTTTTGGCCTACCATCTTTAATGATACATTTAAACATGTACATTCTATCTATATCTATCAAACAAGTGCAAATAGAGAGAGGCATCTAGCTATGCTATTGCAACCAGTGTTTGAGGTATGCCCTTTTGCTAAGTGCAGGCTAGACTTTATTGGTCCAGTAAACCCACCATCATCTACAAGAAACATGTTCATCATCATAGTTACAGACTATTACACACACTAGATAGAAGCTGAAACTTTTCAAAATTGCATGGCTAAGGTGGTCACAAATTTCTTGGAAGAACACATAGTCACAAGGTTTGATATGTCATTCTTCCTAGCGTGTGATAATGGATCATCATTTGCATTGATATTCCTTACTCAATGGGCAATAGATAATTAGGTTATAATCAAGTTCTCTTCAACTTACTATCCCTAAGGGAATTGTGTGGTTGAGTCCACCAATAAGAACTTGATCACAATGATAAAGAAATTGCTAAAAGAAAATCTGAAAGATTGGCACACTCAGCTAAAATATGCACTATGGACAGACAAAGTGAGGATAAAAAATGCTTTCAAGACATCCCCTTATTTACTCATCTATGATCAAGAAATAGTGTTCCCACTTAATCTTAGGATTCTCGTATTGAAATATATGAAGGGATATGTTAAAGATACATATAGAGTTTAGATAAAAGTATGAATCTCTTGGAATGGGATGAGAAAAGAACAACCTTGGAAAATATGGCTGTCATTAAATGGTGGTTCAAAAAGAAAGCCATTATAAAATATTTCATAATATCTGACCTTGTTCTACTATGGGATAAGGCAAAATAAAATTCAGGCAATCACTCTAAGTTTCAATGTTTGTGCATTCACCCTTACCAGTTTGTGGAAATTTTAGGAGAAAAAAATTTTAGGCCAAGTTTCTTACAAGGGGAATTGGTTCCATTGCCTATCAATGGCCAGTTGCTAAAACATTACTTCGAGGTCTAAAAGCATTAAACATTTTTATTAAAAAAATCCCTTTCTACATGTGTGTTTATTTTCAGCAAGTGTATTTTCTTTTAGTTATGTGTTTAATTATAGTAGTGTGTTTACTTTCAAAGTCGTGTTAGTCTGGGGGTTAGGTGTTATCAAGACTCATTCTTGGCACATTTGATAAATCAATTCTTGTGCTTTCGACTTTTAGGAAGAGGTATTTTTTTTTCAAAGCATTCATATGATTTTTTTCTTATAACAACTAGTGAATGGATATTACTTTCAATCATAAAGGACTTACAATCTTGAAATTAGAATTGCTAATCAATAGTTCTCAGCACCTAGAAAATTTAAAGGTTGACTATCTTTTTGTTATTCAAATCTAAGGTTGATTACAACAAAGAGATAGTCTAAAACTTGTCAGTTCAGACAAAAGGCCTTTTGAAGGAATTGCTAAGGTCATTGTTTGGCATGAGAGCTCCCAAAATTTTATAAAAGAGGAATGTAATGGTTATCAAACTAAAGAAGGAATTTGAGAAATGACACAAATGCCTTGGTCACACAGTCTATGTGTGGTAAAGGTACAAAAAGAAAACAAAAAATGATGGTGTTAAGAATGAAAGATTACAAAAGGTCTAAGAAAGATAATGTGACAATAGGGATATACCCTCCAAAATGGTTATCTAGTATTTATACAAAATTACTTCATGAAAGAATCAAATGGAAATATGTGAGCTCTATGAAGTAGGATTCAAAAGATTACTCAGGACCTAACATGCAAAATAGGATAACCTGTCAAGAGCCCTCTGAATGGACTCTCTCATCTAGTTAGATAGTGATTGGTACACATGATCTATGAGGATTCCCAATGAGTGTATTGGTGGAGTGGAGGATTGTTTATGAGTTGTTATAGACTTGTGATAGATTGCATCTTGAAACATCAAAGGAAATGAATACACTGTGCATACACTGAGCTTGAAAATTTGAGATTCTAAAGTTTTGACTATCAAGGAACTTGAAAGGTATTTGAAGTGTTGATAATTTAGTTGTTATTTGACACATGTCAGATGAATGCTTACCGATGAAGAAATGTCTTTGTCATTTCTTCCTTTTTGTTGGGGCTATCTGTTGTGGTTTCAAAATGTACACCTCATTTCTCCTAGAAATGGGGACCCCCTAGTAATTTTTTTTGTCTCCCAGACCCTTAGTCTAGGGCCTGGGATCATTTTGGAGCTCCACCTAGACTTTAGGTCTAGCCTTTGTCCCTAATCAACAAAAAACAGATGTCAGAACTAGGAGAAAATTGAATATTTTAATTATTTTATGGTGCAAATGAGCATACATACACACTTAGTGCACGTATACACCTATCCTAGGTGCGCAGGTGCACTAAGTACACATGCGCACACCATTTTCCATGTGTCCATGTGTGAACCTCCAAAGGATGTGCACTTTTCCCATACCAAATAAATACCTAAGATCTCCCCTTGTTATCTCATTTCTCTCAATGCTCCCACTCCATCCGCACCCTCATACCTCCAAAGATGTGTAACCAACCTGCAAAACAACAAACAAGAGACACCAAAGGTGCACACCTATCCAAGGTGGGCATGTAGGCATCTTTGTCCACACAAAGAACTTAAAACTCCAAAAAACCTAAGGAACATATGTTGAAAGGTGTGCATGTGCACACCTATTCAAGGTGTCCACATGCACACCTATTTGCATTAAAAACAAAGAAAATTACCTAAGAGAATGGTGTGAAAATGTGCACCTTGTCAAGGTGTACATCTGTGCATCATTTTTACCTTTCATAAGAAATCTTAAGGAAATAATGAGGGTGCACACCTTTGTAGGTGTGCAACTATACATAATATGACCAAATCAAGGTCATATAGCACACCTAACACACATTTAAGGGTGTACAAGTGCGTTTTTTTTCATATTAGGGTTTAAAAGGGGCATTGATGTTGGTTTTTCATAGTTTTGTTCCTTAGGCTAGGTTTTCTAAAAATTAGGGTTTGTGTTTACATTTAATTGCCACACCGTGGACCAATATTTTCTTTTTATATGCAAATAAAATGGCATCCTCATAGTCCTCACTTGCAAAAATGATGGCTACCAAACCAGTAGTGTTTAAATACCAAGGTGAGCTAAAGAAATCTTGCTTCCAAGATGGACATGCAAAAATCAGAGACACCAAACTCAGATTTATCAATTGGAATGCATTCCTCACCATAGGCAACAAGCCTAAAGAAGGATCTGCAATGGTATCAACTATGATCATGTTTAGGCTAGCAAATGTAGCATCACATCCAACTTCTGTATAATCCTTCGAGTTGATAATGACCTTGGCAAAATATTGTGTGCCTAAAGAAAAGGTTGTCAAGTTTATCACAGGGGAGATAGTTCTAGATGTTAGACCAAGGAATATTGAGAAGTTGTTTCATCTCCTAAGGGTTCATCAATATGTAAAGATGACCTATGACCAAGTCGAAAGATGGTATAGGGAGAACAAAAAGAAAGCCAAAGAAATAATTCAATCTTGCTTCTTAATAGACAGAAAACTAGTAGGTCATAGAATAGGGAAGGTAGATATGACATGAGGATACATGAGGGATGATATTGGCTACACAATTGTACTTTTGAGTAGAGCCATGAAACTCCCTATAGTGTGACACCTTATCATTCAAATGTTGCACTTCATAGAGACCATCGAGACAACAACAATGCCAATAGATTGGGCTATTATCATCAGTGAGAATTTATATGAGAAGTTGGTGGGAGTCAAGACCAACCCCAAGTTCTATATGACATCATATTTGGTGTACTTATTGGCAACAAGGACAACTGGCTACCCAAGACTTTAAAAAAGGGGAAGCATGGAAGATGAAAATGATTGGCCCTTTGTGGTGTATCCTCAACTAGTGAAGAAGAAGTGCTTAGATCAAAGCAAGGAATACATGATAGTGAATTTTAGTTTCATATTTGCAATCATGCAATTCATGGAGGGTGATTATGCTAAAATAATGTCAGTAGAGGCAGCATCAACAATCACAAAAATTGATACATTCAATTCAAAACATTCATATACCTAAGGATAGTAGGCACATGAGTGAAACCAAAGAAACTCCTGAGATATCTATCGAATAGACTCATTTTTTTGGAGATTTCTAGGCAACTCACATCTACATATGATAGAGTGAGAAAATAGCATAAGAAGACATAGGTGTGGCCAATAACCACATGTGTGTTTGAGGTTAAGCAAAAACATGATATAATGACTTTCAAATCAGAATGGGATTCGTATCCCTTGGAAGAGTAGATAGCTCCCCTCGCCCATATTTTGATAATATTGGAAGGGTGCAATATCTAGTAGGAAAGTGGTTTGTACACAAGGATGCACTAGAGGATCAGTAGATGAATACCATAGATGACTACAATGTATGAATTACAGACTATTCTAGGATGACTCTATATTTAGCATAAAAGGTACTTAAGATGAAAATTCCCCTCAAGACTGTCGAGAAAAGCACAAAAGATGTCTTACATCCATTGTATAACAGGGACACAATATATGATAGGCCTATAATGAATGCATAAATTGATAGAGATTATAATTCAGATATCAACAATAGAGCTCAAAATGTTGTCAAGTTGAAAAGGGAATGGATTAAGAAACCATTCAAACTTGATCCATTTCCACAAACTATTTCTCTACAAGCCACAACATGCCTAGCTAAGGATAAAGGTGCACAACACGCCCAGATCATTCCCCAATGAGGCCAAAAACAATGCATCAACATGAGAGAGAGGTTGAGTACTTTAAGGAAGATAAAGATAAATGGAAGAATAAGAGGAAAAGAGTGGAAAAGGGTTGCAAACAATCAGATCAGGCCCAACCATCTCAACAACCATAGCAATGTCTTGAACAAGAAGAATCTTAAGCTTAATAGGTAGCCCAAGTCCAGGAGACTAAGAAAGTTCCTCCACCTAAATAGGAACAAGATCTAGAAGAAGAAAAGAGGGTGTTATCAGAAGGGAAAGAAGAGAAAGAAACCTCCCCCTCAACTCATAAGAAGGTAAGGGTTTAGTTCACTATAAGGGAGCCACAAAGAAGGAGAAAATTGAAGAAGAGGATTACTCCTCCCCCATAAGCACCTAAAACCATTCATGAGACTAAAGAAGAAGAAGAGGAGGAACAATTCGATAATGTTCCCTTGATTCAAAGGAATCAATCAACCAAGGCCTTGGAAGAGGAAAGGAGAAGGAGCCATCTGGTCCAAAAAAAATCATTCAAATTACAACTTCCAAGGATGAGCATCAACAGTGAATCACAGATATGTAGGATCAAGGGACTAATGTTTTTAACCTGTTTGATTTTGATTTCATGCCTATTGGTACTTATATGGTTGGAAGAAGATAAGGGATACTTCTAAGAATCAACCCCCTAAGCAAGGACTAGAATCAAATATTGTCTCTACCTAAAGGACCTTTTAACCTATTCCACCCTCTCCCATGTCCTAGTCTCTCTCTCCTTGTCTCTCACTCTCTCCCTCTCCCATCGCCTACTCTCTCTCTCTCTCTCTCTCTCTCTCTCTCTCTCTCTCTCTCTCTCTCTCTCCCTCCCTCCCTCCCTCCCTCTCCCTCTCTCTCTTTATTTCTCCATCCCTCTCTCCCTATCCCAACTTCTCCATCCCCTATGCTCTCTCTATCCCACCCTCTCCAATCCCCTACTCTCTATCCCTCTCCCACCCACTACTCTCTTTCTCTCTCCCCCTATCCAACCATCTCCAACCATCTCCCATCCCCTACTCTCTCTCTCTCTCTCTCTCTCTCTCTCTCTCTCTCTCTCTCTCTCCCACTCCCACCCTCTCCCATCCCTTACTCTTCTCTCTCCCTCCCACCCCTATGATCTCTCTCTCTCTCTCTCTCTCTCTCTCTCTCTCTCTCTCTCTCTCTCTCTCTCTCTCTCTCTCTCTCTGTGACCCTCTCCCATGCACTCCTCTCTCTTTGTTTCTCTCTCTCCTACAATCCCACCCTCTCCCATGTTTTAGTCTCTCTCCCTCCCTCTCATTCTCTCCCTCTCCCATCACCTACTCTCTCTCTCTCTCTCTCTCTCTTAATTTCTCCATCCTTCTCTCCATATCCCACCTTCTCCCATCCCCTATGCTCTCTCTATACCACCCTCTTCCATCAACTACTCTCTGTCCCCCTCTCCCATCCCCTACTCTTTCTCTCACCCCTTATCCCACCCCCTCTCTCATCTCCTACTTTCCTTCTCTCTCTCTCTCTCTCTCTCTCTCTCTCTCTCTCTCTCTCTCTCTCTCTCTCTCCCTCCCTCCCTCCCTCCCTCTCCCTCCCTCTCCCTCCCTCCCTCCCTCTCCCACCCTCTCCCATGCCCTACTTTCTCTCTCACTCTCTCTCTCTCCCTATCCCACCCTCTCCCATACCCTAGTCTCTCCCTCTCCAACCCCCTTCTCTCTCTCTCTCTCTCTCTCTCTCTCTCTCTCTCTCTCTCTCTCTCCCTCCCCCTATCCCACCCCTATACCCTACTCTCTCTCTCCCTCTCCCATCCAATACTCTCTCTCTCTCTCTCTCTCTCTCTCTCTCTCTCTCTCTCTCTCTCTCTCTCTCTCTCTCTCACTCTCTATTTCTCCATCCCTCTCTCCTTATCCTACCTTCTCCAATCTCCTATGCTCTCCTTATCCCACCCTCTCCCAAACACTACTCTCTCTCCTTCTCCTACCCCCTACTCTCTCTATCTCTCCCATTATCTAACCCTCTCCCACCCTCTCCCATCCCCTAATCTCTCTCTCCCATCCTCTCTCATCCCCTACTCTCTCTCCCTCTCCCTCTACCTCTCCTTCTATTTCTATACCACCGTCTCCCATGCCCTACTCTCTCTCTCTCTCTCTCTCTCTCTCTCTCTCTCTCTCTCTCTCTCTCTCTCCCTCCCTCCCTCCCTCCCTCCCTCCCTCTCTCTCTCCATTCCTCTATCACTCTCTCCCTATCCCACCTCCCATCCCCTACGCTCTCTCTATCCCACCTCTCCCATCCGCTACTCTCTCTCTCTCTCCCTCTTCCACCCCCTACTCTCTCTCTCTCCCCCTAGGGTAAAACCTAGGTTGCATGATAATAATAATAAAATTAATTATTATATACCTAAAGTTTAGCTTAAGTAAAATAGAGATAATAAGTGACTTAATAATTAAATCAAAATGATTTAATTAATAAGGAAATATCTTATTACTCTAACACTACTCTCTCTCTCTCTCTCTCTCTCTCTCTCTATTCCTATCCCACCTTCTCCCATCCCCTACTCTCTCTCTCCCTCTCCCACCCCCTACTATTTCTATCTCTCCCATTATCCCACCTCTCCCATCCACTACTCTCTCTCTCTCTCTCTCTCTCTCTCTCTAAGTGTGATCATGCCATAGTACATTGATCATGATATTCTTTAGATGTGACAAGCCTTAGGTTTGTGAAACTCGAAACATAGTATGATCAGAAAGTTATCATGCTATCAAAAATTATTCAAAATCACAATATACATGACTCATTCTCATTTTTTCATTTCAAGTTTGTGTTGAGATCTATTCTTCTTCCCAATACTATTATTGTGTAATACCTTGTCATTTTCTTTACCAAATCAGGTAAAAAATGGTGACACATCATCAAAAATTGTGATCAACGTGAAGCAGTAAGTTTTTTAACCATCGCTTTATCTAAATTTATTTTTTAAAAATTGTTTTTAATGAATTTTAGTTAATGATAGTTTCTTTTTTTAAATAACATTGTTTAATTGTAAGATAATGTACAAAATGAACCACCCAATCCTTCTGAAAATACTTCACCATAAAATCCACAATATAAACCAAGTCCAAAACCAAATCCTCCACCAAATGAACCTCAATACCCTTCAAATGAAGAACAATAACCTCTACAACCTCACCAATCGAGAGAGCTCCTCTGGGGACCCACAAAAATTTAATAAATGAAATTAAAAGAGGGAGAATTGAATTAGAATTAGTAATAAGTAGGCAAAAAATCTCTAGTCAAACAAATCTTGGTAGGGCACAATTGGCACAATCACTTGAGAGAATTGTGAGTCATGTAGCTTATGTCAATGGCCAGTTGAATCTTTGGCATTAAAATAGAGAAGAAAAAATATTTTATGCTAATAAATTATTTTACAAAGATGTAAAAAAGAAGAAATTATTTTTGGATGATTCTCAATAGTTTAGAGGAGGTCATTTGTGCACATCATATGGCACTTTATGCACATTTATTTTCTATAAGTTTCGTTAATAGATGGAAATAATATTATGACTTAGGTGAGGTACACACAACACATCTTTGAAGTATCCCTTTTATTTATCAATAATACCTTTGCTAATAAAATTCATGTAAGTATGATTTCCTTTCAAGATAGGTAGAGTATGACAAGGATCAAATGGTGAAATAATAGACTATGAAGATTCCATAGGATGAGAAGCCTCTGAATCTAGAAGTCATCTCCCTGAATCATGACTTGAAGCAGCAACAAAAGCTTGACCTATTCCCATGTGATACTTTCCTTTATCAAAATTTAAATGTGAAAAAGAGGATGAATTAGTCATTCTTGAAAGTATATTAATTTGATTCTTCTTAAGAAGATTCTTGGATTCAACTGTCTCCTTCTTATAACAATGATGTTCTTCATGTCATTTCTTCTTGCAATATAAACACATAAGAAACTCCTT
Source organism: Cupressus sempervirens (assembly GCA_028749045.1). Taxonomy (NCBI): domain Eukaryota; kingdom Viridiplantae; phylum Streptophyta; class Pinopsida; order Cupressales; family Cupressaceae; genus Cupressus; species Cupressus sempervirens. Next base: position 575,620,531 of record CM053791.1, read on the forward strand.
CTTGGATGATTTCCTATTATTATTGGAGTTAACTTGTGGTGAGGAGGTTGATTTTTCTTTCTCTTATTGTTAATTTTGTTTCCATGATTTATGCTTCTTGTTAGACCCTTTCCTTGATTCCTTTTACTAGCCACCAATTATTTAGACTTCAAAGACTTGAGAATCACCATGCTCATCAAGTTTTATTGTTCTAACATCAACATCTCTACGAAGGAAACAAAAGAAGGTGTGGTGTAGGAAGAAGATGTTTATGTGCAAAAACCACCAAGTTATGAAATCAAAGGACACAAACACAAGGTTTATAGGTTGAAGAAGGAACTCTATGGGTTGGAACAAGCACCAAGGGCATGGTATAGTAGAATTGTTTCATACATGATTGAGAATGGATTCAATAGAAGCACTAGTGAGCCAACACTATACACCAAAGTAAATAAGGAAGGCCAAATTTTGATTGTCTACTTGTATGTTGATGATTCGATCTTTACTGGTAATATTTCCATTGAGATGTTTAAGTTGGTAATGAAGAAAGAATTTGAGATGATAGATTTGGGTTTGATAAAATATTTTCTTGGTATTGAAGTAATAGAAAATGACAAGGGTATTTTCATTTGTCAAAATAAATATGCACAAGATGTTATGAGATGGTTTAGAATGATAAATTGTAGTCCGGTCTCTACACCTATGACAATGGGCACATAATTAAGTAAAGAAGATAATGAGACTGAATTTGATTCTACTACATTTAGAAAATTGGTTGATAATTTGATGTATCTCACAACAACTAGGCTTCATATTATGTATGCAGTGAGTGTAATATCTAGATATATGGATTCACCTAAGAGCTTATATTAGCAAGTAGGAAAGAAAATATTGAGATACACTGCACAGACTTCAAATTATTTCATAATATATTCTTCTTTAGATGATTTTGAGCTAGTTGGATATATTGATAGTGACTTTGCAAGAAGTATTGATGATAGAAAGAGCACATCTAGAGATTCATTTCATCTTGGAACGGGTATTGTGGCATGGGCATCAAAGAATAAACCTATCATGACTATTTTTTCAACCGAAGTAGAATATGTAGTTAGTACATTAGCAACATGTCAAGTAGTATGGATGTGGTGAGTCCTGAAGGATCTCATGCATGCACAAAAGGAGTCTACTACAATCTATTGTGACAACAAGTCTGGCATCACACTAACAAAGAATCATGTGTTCCACAAGAGAGTAAAACACATTGACACTAGATATCACTTCATTTAAGAATTGGTGAATAATGCAATAATCATCTTGGAGCATTACAGATCTAAAGATCAATTGACAAATATATTTACAAAGGCATTAGCACTAGAAAATTTTGAATATCTAAGAGATCAAATGAATATCGTAAACTTTGGAGTAATTAGTGGTAGAAATTAGAGGAGAGTGTTAGATAGAAACAATAATTTCTCCCACCAAACAATCACAATAGTCAAACAAAAAATTTAATATAGAACCTTCCCACTACCCTTCTAGATTTTCTTCTTTATTCATATTTCACATTTGTTCTTTGACTTTCTTGTATTCAAAAATTTTCTTTCCATGTCTATGTATGATTTTGGATTATTTATAGACCTCTATAAATAGAGGGAGATGTTATTGATGTAATCATAAAATGAAGAAGTTATAATAAAAAGCTTTCTTATTTTCATTTTTTCTCTATTTGCGCCCACCTTCAAGATCTATGTTGTTCCATTTCAAAATTTTCCAAGTAAAGTTTGAGGCATGCAATCAAATCTCTTGTCAATATAATGGATATAATTGAAAGTGATAATTGCCAGGATCTATGTTAATGTGAGAATGAATAAACCCCTTCCCACCATAGTGGGACTAAGATCTAAATGGGGTACCTGGGTGGAACCGCCAGCTTATGAGAACATTGCCCCCTTCTACTAGAAGTGTAATAGCTTTGGACATCTTTTTGTTGATTGACCAAAAAGTGAGAAACTCAAGAACAAGGTCTCAATCCCAAGTGTTGAGGTGGTAGAAAGCTCAAAATTTTCTAAAATGGAAGCTACCTCAAAACCCTAAAAAGCACAGAACCACTTGGTTTGGGGGATGCCTAGATAAATGAAACTCCCAATATTGAGGAGAAAACTAGTACCCTTGTGAAAGCCCAGGTCAAGAGGCAAGGGGAGGAGAATGTAGGTAAGTTGTCTAAGGCTTTGGAGATGATTATGCATGAAGAGGGGGAAATTTTGGATATACAAATCCTGGTGATAATGCAAGAAGGTGAGGGATTTTTGGGCAATGAGATCGCTGACACCTATCTTGGTCTACCACTCACTATTAAGGAGATCGCAAACCATTTCTAGAATGGTCTTGTGGAACATCTACAAAGAAAGCTAGCAAGCTAAAAAGGGAAAATATTGAGTAATGTTGGGAAACTTCAACTCCTCTCAGCCTCCCTACAAGGCATCCCGATGTATTTCCTATCTATTTTCAAAATCCCAAGTAGATTGAGAGATATCATTGAGAAAATTTAGTCTAATTTCCTATGGTCTAGATCTGAAGAAAAGGAAAGAATAAGTTTGGTTAGTTGGGAGAAAATTTGCAAACCTAAAGCTCAACGAGGATTGAATCTAAGAAGAATTGGACAATTGAATAAGGCTCTATTAACCAAAATTGGCTGGAAGTTGGTGAACTCCCAGGGTAGCTAGAGTAACATCATAATGGCTAAATAATTTGGGGGATTATCTTCCCACCAATTTATAGGGTCACAGGCTCTGCCCCAGGGCTCTAAGGTATAGAATACCATTGTTAACACCTAGAAGATCCTAAGAAAGGGTTGTCACTAGATCATGGAGAATGGTAATTCAATAGACTTCTGGGAAGATCGGTGGATCCATGAGGACCCCCTCAAGAAAACTAAGTTTTCCCCTCTACATGAGATGTGCACTAGAATGCATGGCCCTTGGACTCAGGACTTTATCACCCTTGAAAAAAAATGGATCAATTTTTAAAATCTCTAGCTAAGGGAGTTGAATTTAGCCTAGGAATTGTAGGATCTCTTACTGACCTATAGGATTCCCCTCATCCTGGTTGAGGACTCCTTGGTGTGGAAACTCACATCCTTAGGGGATTTTACTATAAAGTCTGCTTATCTTAGCAGGCTAGTAAGGGAAGGGGCACATGCCAATTGGAAAAAAGCTTGGCACCCTTGGATACTACCTAAAATAAACTTCTTTTGGTGGTCGGCTCTGCCTGGGTCGATCCTCACTCTTGACAACCTTCAGCGATGTGGTTGCCAAAAATGCCAACTGCTACATCTTATGCATCAAAGATGTTGAATCTATTCCACACCTGCTCATCCACTGTCCCTTTTCCATGGACATCTAGAGGGAGGTTCTTGCTTTGTGGGGGTCTATTGGTGTATGGATAATGAGTTGAAGCAATTTTCCCCGTGGAAGGGCCCAATTACCCACCCTTATCTAAAAAATTTTTGGTAGATTCTCCCAGCTTATGTGTCATGGAAAATATGGAAGGAGAGGAACAATTGGATTTTTAGGGAGCAAGCCACAACTAGCTTGGGGGTGGTTCAACAAGTTATTAGGCTCCTAAAGGAATGTAGCAAGATTTGGCACTAGAAACCCCCCCCCCCCCCTCTCATACCTCTAGTGAAACTGATAGGAACAAGGCATTTTCTTGGGACATGGGACCAATGGTGGCACAGTTTGACAATTCCAAAATCTAGGCTAGAAAGGAGACGTTTTGGCACACCTCTCCCCCAAGTCCTAGATAAAGTTAAATTTTGATGGGTCAGGCATGATGGGCAACACCATTGTGGGGGGTATCCTTTGGAACAACATGGGAAATTTGGTGGCCACTTATTCAGGTAATTGTGGAGAAGGATCTAATAATAAAGCCAAGGTGATTGCACTTCTCTGGGGTCTAAGAATGGTGAGAACTTAGGGAGTTACTAAGCTAGTCATAGAGGGGGACTCTATGCTAATCATCAAAGCCACTAAGGGAGAGGGTAAATGTAATTGGTCAATTAAAATCATTATTGATGAAATATGAAGGATGATGGAAGATTATCAAGATATCTATGTGGCAGATGTATATCACGAAGGAAACAGTGTGGCAGATGACCTTCTCGTGGCTATCCACGGTGTCATGCAATTAGTGGAATGGGATGACACTAGTTTATTGTCATCATCAACTCAAATGGTGATGGAAAGGGAGGGTACCTTCAATAATGACACATGAAATATCAAATGAGGTTGCAAGTCTCCTTTTCTACATGTGGTCATGAGAATGTGGCGCTCAGTAAAGGGTTTTTTCTGGCATGTTTGGATGTTGATTAACATTTATGTTCTAAATACCATGAACATTGATGACTGCAGTAAAATGATACAGAGGGGAGATTCAACAAGATTTAAAGGTCAATTTTGTAATAATCATAAAGATAGGTTGGTTAATTCTGACAATTGGTACAGCTGGTGATGACCATTTTTAGATGGAAACGATCTGCCCACATGTATTGTTTTGGGATATTTTTGGATTTTTGGGAAACATTGTGGAGTCATGATGACTATGCAATTCCTTTCATTTTCTCCATTGTGGCTTGGCATTTTATATTTTGCAACGCCAAAACTTGGTGCAAGGCTATGTTGTCAGAGGAGTTGGTTGTAGACCTAGATGACAATATGGGCACTAGTTACCGTATTGAACCAGTGCGTGTGGAGGAGTGTATCAGGACTAGTAAAATGATGATGGTCTACTTACAGGAGGGGGGCCTTTTACCTAATATGAAGGGCATGGTTAAAAATAATGATATCATCTCAATGCAGTTCTATCAAACTTGGAAGGATAGAAAAGTTTTAGTTAATGGCATGACTTTTGAGATTTCTAAAGAAAATATTGTGAGGGTTGGGAATTTTTTTCTGGATGGTAAGAAATGGCGAATGCAAGCTAAGGTCAATAAGGAGGAAATTTTATAGAAATTCTTCAAATCCAAGGAACCAACAAGATTGTGTGGTGGGTTTGCATGAACTGCCCTCCCTAAGCTAGATACCATTTGCTACATGATTATTAAATTAATTACCTTGGAGTACCACTGTTAGGTACTATATTATTATCATTTTCCTATCCTAAATCATTTCATAAATCTTGATCTTATCTCCTTCTTGTTTTTGTTACTGCATTCATTGGAGGATAGTATCTTTATGGCTAGAAGGAAACACAAGGAGGGGAAACCCTTCTACCTTATCCACCAAGGCCTAATAAAAAAACTTTTCATCTAGCACCTAGCTAGAATCCCCCTCTCCTACTCAACCCCCTAGCCTCTATCACCCCTCAGACCTCCCTAGACCCTAGCCCTAGCTCTACTCTTAAGAGGCCCAAGAAAGGTCATGCCACTGAAGTCAAAATTAACCTTGAGACTAAAGTTAGCATTATTGAATCAGACTTGGATTCTTAGAAGGGAAAGCAATGTGCTAGGAGAACCAGCAAGTGTCTCCAAATGGAGAAATTCAAGACACCCCTGAAGTATGAATCTAGCTCTGCCTCCTTTGATAGTGAGGAGAAACCTACTAAAAAGAAAAGACTCCACCAAGACATCAAACCTAGCCCCAACTCTATTAGCACATCCCATATTGTTGATACCTTGAAACCTACCCAGGTTCATAGTGGGGGGAAAGACATCACTTCTACTAGGAAGGCTAACCCTAAGGCTATTAGGAAGAAAGAAAAACATAGTCACACCAAGATGTGGTTGGAGAGGCTTGAGATGGCCATGAGGGACCTAGCAGATAACAATACCACTATATGCCATAGATTGGAAACCTTGGTGGAGTTCTCCACCAAGGTTATTCAGTCTATAGCCACAATCCTCCACTTCTTATAGGCTAACAAAGAAGAACATGAACCAATGAAAGTGGAGGAGGAGGATGTTGTTAGAAGCAACAGTTGTCATTGCACCAAAGGATCGACTTGTTAATGCCCAATAAAGCCACTAGACTTATACAACACTGGAGGTGGTTAAGCGATGTCATGAATCTTGAAGGAGAAGGTTGATGATTAGTCCAAAAATTCCCCCCTCAGTGTTACCCAAGGAGATTTGAACCTGTGACCAACCTCTGGTACCACTTGTTACAAGCTAGGTTGTTTTTGCCCCAAAGGATCAACCTATTAATGCCTAAAACAACCACTAAACTTATACAACACAGGAGGCGGTTAAGCCATATCATGAATCTTGAAGAGGAAGGGTGACAGCTAGTCCAACAAATGCGGCAAGGGATGTTTCTGAGGAGAAGAATAATTGTAACCAGGAGAAGGAAGAGGGCATCTAGACCGGGTGTTGTTGTATTTTATTTCTTTTTTTATGTTTATGTCTCTGAACTTTACACCCTGGAGGTTTTTTGGCCTATGTCGATTGAGTGGACCAATATCAATGATATTTTTAAATGTTGTTGGTTTATTATTCAGTTTCTTATGCATAGTAGTTTAAGGACTATGGTTAATGACAATTCTGCTCTTAAAGTTTTATGGGTTTTGATGTTTAAAGTTGGTAAAGGATAGACTTCTGGGAGGTAACCTCCAATTGGTTCTCTGCCTTATTGTACTCCAGGGTCAGCCCATCATCCTTTTGGCTGCTATCAACTACTTCAAAAACTAAATGATACTATAACATAACTTCCTCATAAAGTGCTTATACAAACTCAATTAAAATTTATGAATGTATATTTTTGGAACACTTGATTACAAATCAACAACATTATGAATTTAACTATTAAAAATGTGTAAGCCTTAAGTTATATAAACTATAATTAACATAGTTATTGTTTCCTTTTATGAATAGTCATAATATTTAAAAAGAGAAATTTTATAAGTGTCTCTCCAAAACACATGGTTATACAACCATAAGAATATACATTATATTTAAAAGTAAAAATTATGTAAAAATGAAGTAACTAAATTATCATATAATTATATGCATATAAATTATTTATTAATGTTATAATCAAAAGTTAAATTTACCCTTTCATCAATATTAGTAGTAAGTTTTTTACGGGGGTTATTTGGGGTCAAACTTAAGTTTAGTAACATATATGTCAAATGAAAATCTACATATCAGACTAAAACATATGGATTAAAACTGATATGAACTTTAGAAATTTTATAATTTTAACTATATGACGTGTCACTTTAATATTTTATGGGGATTGTGCCCCGGGATGTTTGCTCATATCCCTAGCTAAAACGGTTTAGTGGATGGCCTCTATAAAAATGCCTCATGAGTTTGTTTAGGTACTCACAACAAAGATGGCTTGGGAGGAAGAACCTTACAATTCAAGGTTCGTCCAAAATGTTAAGAGGAAGAAATTTTTCTTGGATAACATTTTCAGTAAAGAGAATGAGGGGGATGGCTTAGGTTCAAGAAAATCTCCATATGGAAAAGGCAAGGTAATGGCTGCTCTAAACGAAGGTCACTTTGGATCAACTGAACTTTATACCAATTGGCACGCCCTTAAAGAAGGCTCATCCATTGAAGATGGAACGAGTAAGCATATAAATTTCATAGATGAGACCAAGACTGCAGGAAATAGAGGGGAGGCTTCATCAAATAGTGAGGATGGCTCAAGCAAAAGAGTAGAAGGAATGGAAGAATCTTTTTTTTCAGGTCATATTCCAGAGGAAATCTTGACCTCCATATTTTGCAAACTTCCTCTCCATACTCTGCTCCAAATGCAAATAGTTTCTACTTCATGGAAAAGGATTATTTTTGGATCTGCTTACTTTCACAATCTATGGGAGCAGTGCAATGTGCAAAGGTGGCTGGTGATGGAACTTAATGATGAAACCAGTGGATCTTCCAATGGTCTTGTTCTCTCGGATGTCACTAGAAGGATAAGGTACAAGAAGATATTTAATGAAGAGTGGAGATGCAGTGACTCACAGTGGTTTCTGAGAGCTGGAGATGGAGGCCTCTTGGTCTACAGTTGTAAGAGAAATGGGACCCTTCAAATGGTCAATCCACTGACTATGCAGTTCCACTATCTTGAAGATGTAAAACTGAACAGAAAAAGAAAACTTTCATATTACATAAAAAATTATCATGATGATGTGGCTGTGCATCTCAACTGTGATCCCATGAAAAAAATGTATCAGGTAACTCTTATAATTAGATATCCTTACCTTCTCAGAAGTAATAAGCTTATTGTTCTGATTTATAAATCTGTAAAGAAGAAGTGGGAAATAATAGATGCTCCCTTCTACAATGGAAAGCCTTATGGCTATATTCCAATTAGCTTTTGTACAAGCACTTTCATGCAGAACAGGAAAATCTACTGGGTCTCTAAAGATGGGAGATCTGTGTTTGTGTGTGATTTGAATGGAGATGGCACTATCAAGTATCTTTGGGTTCCACCGAGGAGGCAAGGTATACTGCACCAGATCTTGGGAATTTTAATGGTAAAGGGCAGAATTATAATGGTTTGCAATGGTGGGACGCAATATCCAAATATTCTCATTTTTTATGAGCTCGATGAGCTCGGGGAGATCTGGAGATTTAAGTATGAACTAACTGTACCCTCCAAAACTTTGTTTTCTGGAATAACTTGTGTTAAGGAGGGTTATATTTGGGTAATTCAGGAAAGAAGGGTCTTTGATATAGATATAGATAGTAGGGAACTGAAAATATGGCCAGCAGAAGTTTACCCGTTTATGTTGACTGTCAGAAAATGGCTATCCATGCCACTGAGCTTTTGCCCATGCTCTTAGATTTTCCTGAATCAATCAAAGCTATCAGCTGTTCTTAGACTTTGGACTTTCTGCATCTACTGCGCTTTTGCAAACTATCTGCTGTCCTAAAAGAATTTATGATGTTACAATTAAAGCCAAATAAACTCGCCTTTAAAACCATTGAAGAGGAGATTTTTGTTAGACAAGAAAAAGAGTTTAACAGATTTCAAGAAAATGCAGTTTTTTGGTCCATGTTTCTTCGAGTATGTGCTACAATTAGAACTTTCAACAGAGTCATATATGCATCGATGTTCTATGGATATAGGGTATTGTGAGGTTCTATTCATCGAACTAAAGCCGTCTTTAAAATCATTGAAGAGATGAAAAGAATTTAAGAGATTTCAAGAAAAATGCAGTTTTTGTCAATGAAAGCATTTGCTAATTGTCTCAAGGAAATGAATGTAGACTGTTTCACGAACTGTTTTGCAGTTTCTTGGGTTTTTCTTTCATAATTCTATTTATCTAATCATACAAGCTATTTGATGCAAGATTGTCAAATATTTTATTATATAGAATAAAGACAATTTTTATAAATAAAGGTTTTCATCTGACCAGATTCTATCACTTTAAATGCTCTATTGTCATTAGTTCTAAAAATAATAAATCAGCTATGCGACATTCTTAATTGTTCCAGCTTTATTTCAGCATGGCAGCCACATGTAATGTTGTCTGTGAAAGATATTAGGATAAGATATAAGTGACTGTGAATTAATAATGTAGTACAGGAATATACCTGTTTACCTCTCTTGAAAGATCTTTCTCCCAAGCTATCTGTACTAGTTTTCATATAAAAACATTTATATTAGGGTTTTAATTGTTTTCCTGTAGGGTCATTTTGCAGATGAAAATATTTATATTAGGTTTTCTATTGTTTTCTAGTAGAACCACTTGAATCAATCTATTTCAAACTACTTCAACTACTCACAATGCTGATAATGAACATATTTTAATAAACTCTGCAACTGTATGTGACCCTCTGCAATATTTACTTTTAGGTTAAGCTACCCAGACATACCCACCACTTTACTAACCCCAAGGCAATTCAATACTGCACATGATCTCAAACGGTTCCATTCTAATTTATTCTTTTTGTTATCTTGGGAAAACTCACTTCTGATTTTCAAAGGAATTCAGATGTTCTGAGAAGATATAGTTTTTGTGTTGAAGTAAGTTAAATATTTATATCAAATTTCAATTTGTACCATACAGGTATGCATGTGTCTAAGGAAACCAGAAACAATGTGCTTGAATATTAATAACTGTAGAGAGGAGAGGGGAAATTACAATGATCACTACTACGAAGAATCAACATAAGCATTAAAAGTGTTTGTTGATTTACTGGTGAGAAAAGGAGCAGGTTGATAATTCATGAACATTGTATCTACTCGCTAAGAAAAATCTTGCAGTGCGCTACAGGGTGGTGCAGAAGTAGTCACAGTATTAATCGTTTTTTGTTTGAGTCTGATTGTCATTGTAGACGGTTGAAAGTTTCTTTTGGGCTGCATAGTTTTAGCAGGTAACTTTCTTTTCTCTCCCTAAGGATTCTTCATAACTTTCAAAAAATATGCCGAAGATGATGAAGTGACTAGAATAAAAAAAAAATTAGTGCTGTTGTTAGAATTTCATCACTGTTTTCAAACATTAGTTTTCTTGACAAATATTTTGCACAATTTTGGACAATAGAGGGTATTTTAGGTTTGCTTTTGGCACTAATTCTGAGAGAAGGGCTGGATGGGTTTTCTTCAGTCTTGATCGACTTGTCCATGGCTGCATTGTAATTATGGGGGAGACTATTTGTTTGAGCTCTGGTCCACAAGCGTTTGAATTCACTGACATTATATGATTTTCCTTATATTGTTACCTTATCGTTAGATCATATCTTCTGAGGATTTTCTTAGAATGTTGAACAAAAAGAATTCTGAATCAAATCATTTATTATGTTACTACAATTTTGTCAATCCTTGTGTCATTTTGAGGAGTTCGGTAGAAAGACTTGTTTTTTCCAATGCAATAATGGAGTCAACTGACTGCAAGGTGTCCTGGTTACGTTCAAGGCATTGCAGTGATTAGGCAGATTGTATTGAAAATGAATCCTTGTTTATTTGTTAAGAAGCAGCCGAATTAAGCATTTTGCATTAGTGCCATAGATTATAGTCTGTTTCAACATAGGGAGGCAAAATTCAGATTAGTTCAACTTGTCTAGTGACAATTGAAGTAGGAAACTTTTTGGTTTACTTTAATGACATTTTTCAAAAGTTGCCACTTTTTTATGTTCAATCTTATGATCTATCCAGAAAAAAAAAAAAATTTCCTATATTTTCAAGAATGTGATTGAAGTTGACCAGGGATTAGTACCCACATTCCATTACCCAGCATTACTTTACAAAAAACTAAACTACCATAAATTACAGTTTTTAGGGATTTGAAAGCGTCCAACTATGAAATCCAAAATCTCATTGAGTTCGTGAAACTGTTATACATTACTTACATTAAAAAAGAAGTAGGAATAAGTTGAAGCAATTTCCCTTCATGACTTCCAATAAGAAAATTCAACTGAAATATATAATTTACGCTTGGGGTCTCGTGGAATTACATGCAGAATCACTGAGCACTTACAGTGCGGGCAACATGGTCCATTTCCTTTGGAACTAGAGCTTTCTATTCTCCACATAATATATCATCATAGTTTCATGGAGCTAGGCCACAAACATGTTTTTTCCACTAAACAAACACTTTCCAAAATTTCAGAGGGTTATACATTGCCCTTGAACGTGATCATCCTCTTCTCCAAATCAACGTAAACTGATATAACCCCTGATGAGATCAAGAAGTAACCCATATATTGAGTGATAATATACTACATAACAATATAGTTGTTAGTTGGTCTCTTTGTTAGTGGAGTCAGATATGTTCATATTCAACTAATCTTATATGTCATTAAACTTCAATGCTGAAAGACCCAAACCTTCCACTTTAGATATCACCTTCTCATTTTGTTGGCATATCTCTGACAGTGTAAAGACACTTTGAGAACAACCACCTGCACAAATTACCAACAAAATTTATAAAAATCATTCTACGCGATGTGATGCAGAATCCATTCTTCAGTTGCATATTTCTCATGGGTAGTCATTTCTGCTATGATTGATCTCTTCTAAGCATCATTGGTTCACTTTCCAATAAGCCTTGAAGTGGTTTTTCCAAGGCCAAAATGGTGTTGACTGTTGAGACTAGCAAAAGGAGCCATGGTTTCAGTATCACTTGATGCAAGAACCATTCATATTCAAAGTATATCAATTAAGGAATAGAATCTAAAGTCATTTGTTGCTGAAAAGTGATATATTCATAGCCCATCAAGAGTTTCGTGCACTAAGAAGCAGAGATACAATGCAGTTTAAAAACTCAAAACAAATCAAGATAATTTCCATTCATCAAAACTTAAACTATATTGAAGTACGAAATAAGTCGGTGCAGATTAATTTTGGGGGATCAAATTTATAGTGAGATAGCGAATTGAACAACAAATTGGGTTTTAACTTGATGTAAACTGTTGTTGTTTTTCTTCAGATTGGAAATAGTTGAGACAATAAATACGAAATTGAGTTATATTATCTGAACTTGGTTTAGTTCAGATTGGAAATATATTATCTGAACTTGGTTTAGTTCAGATTGGAAAAAGTTGTCATCAGATGAATTAGGTATCTTTTTTCTCTGATTTAAAAGAGTTATCATAAATATGAAATGGGTTTAAATTCGTCTGAAATGGTTTCTTTTCAGTTTGGAAATAGTTGACATCAAAAATATAAAATAGGTTTAAATTAATCTGAATTGAAGTATTTTATTTCAGATTGGAATAAATTTGACATTAGAAGTATGAAATGTGTTTAAATTGATCTGAACTCAGCTTTTTTCTCTTTAGATAAGAGCATGTTGACATCAGAAGTAAGCATATTAACAAGTGAAAGTTATAAGCACCATACCATTCTCCAGTCTTCCTCTTTTAGAGCTTCTCTTCCATCTTTAGGCTTCATGTGTAAGAGTAGACACACTATCTTTAGGCTTCAATGTGAGAAAAGGTTTTGATTTCTTAGCATTAAACATTGGGAATTTTTACTCTTGGAGGAAATGTTGTATCGCTAACATATTGCACAAAATTAGCTATCTTAATTTTATGAAAGATTATTGCCGAGTAATACTAATTATAAATTATGCTGGCCTTCCTTAGGGGACACATTTTAGAAGAATGAGAGCTTTAGTTTAGAGAGAGATGACATATTTTGTAAGCTACACAAAAAATTAATATATGACTTAACTATTAAGTCAATTAAGTGCCATGTTAGGAGACCTATATGATGAACTTGATGTGCATTCTTTAGGGAAGGTTCTATGAAATGAAGAGACATGAATCATTCTTTGGGGAAGGTTCTATGAAATAAAGAGACATAAATCAAATGCAACATGTTAGGTGACATGTATGATGAAGATGATATGCATTTTTTGGAAAAGGGAAGGTTCTATGAAATAAAGAGACATAAATCAAATACAAATAGAACAAAGGAATTTGTGAGTTGCATCATCTGACTTTTATTTAGCAGACAATCAAGTTTGACCATTTTGTCAAAGTTCTTTAACAACATACTACAACTATCATAGTAACCCTATGTAATAGTATAGATGTAATTAAATGTTGGAATAGATGGATTCAACACTCCACATTTGCAGTCAGTTGCAACCGAACTGCAGTACCAGCAGTATACTCCTAGAAATCTAAATATTAGAAATCTACATCTCCCTGTGGACTAAGTCCTATGCCTCATGCAACCATCCACTTGTCAAAAGCCTAGAACCTTCCTATACTGATTTTGTAGCAGGAAGCCCTCTATTTATAGAGGCTATCTAATGTGTATCATTGTGCAGCCAGATCTATATGAATAGTGAAATAAAAAAAAAAAATTGTGATCTGTTGTCACCATTTTTTTCATAGTTCTATTTTTTAATATGATATTAGAACATTTACATCTTTTTGGGCTGTAATCATTTTTATATACTTCAAACTATAATCTAAGAGTGAGCAGCATTTTGTTCTTTAGATAATGAAGACTGTTTTCTTTGTTGTTGATTATTTACATGCGTTCAGTCACGTTTCAAATTTGTGATCTCAGACGCAGTTGTTTTTTGATCTATTTGGTTTCAATGGATTTGGAGTTGAGTTTTTTTTTTTTTTGGGGTGATTTGGAGATTTGTGCATTGGAGACTTGGGATTGAGATACAGAATTGTCAATTTCTGGTGAAGATGATCGGTTTCCTTGAGTTTTCGCCTTTGTTTCAAATCTGTGAAAATTGAAGGGAGTTGTAGGAAGACATGGACAGTTTTTTGTATGCTGTTGTAAAAAAATTGTGGTTAGAGTTGCCCCTATTATTTGTAATTATATACCGTTGGTTTTTGATGGCGTTGCCTTCGTAGATCTGGATTTCTCTTTATTTTAATCAACAAAAGCTGATAGCAAAGAAATCACGCAAATGACACAACAAATTGAATGGAAAGCATTGTTCTCCCTTGATTTTGCAGTCTGTTAGATATGTATATTCAACACTTCACATTTGCAGTCAATTGCAACCGAACTGCAGTACCAGCTATATACTCCTAGAAATCTAAATATTAGAAATCCACATCTTTCTGTGGACTAAGTCCTACACCTCATGCAACCATCCACTTGTCAAAAGCCTAGAACCTTCCTCTACTAGTTTTGTAGGTGGAAGTCCTCTATTTATAAAGAATATGTAATGTGTATCATTGTGTAGCCAGATCTATATGAACAGTGAAAGTTATTTTTTTTGTGAAATTTTTTTTTAAAAAAATGGTGACAGCAGATCACAAAAAAATATAACTTTCACTAATATAAATCTGGCTGCACAATGATACACATTAGATAGCCTCTATAAATAGAGGACTTCGAGCACTTTCGCTACTCATATAGATCTGGCTGCACAATGATACACATTAGATAGCCTCTATAAATAGAGGACTTCCAGCTACAAAACAAGTAGAGGAAGGTTCTACGCTTTTGACAAGTGGATGGTTGCATGAGGTACAGGACTTAGTCCACAAGGAGATGTGGATTTCTAATATTCAGATTTCTAGGAGTATATAGCTGCACTTCGGTTGCAACCAACTGCAAATATGGAGTGTTGAATCCATCTATTCCAACATTAAATAGAGAGAAAGAAGGAGAAGGTATTAAAAAAAAATTGGAAAAGGGAAGGTTCTATGAAATAAAGAGACAAATTAAATACAAATAGAACAAAAGAATTTGTGAGCTGCATCATGTGACTTTTATTTAGCAGACAATCAAGTTTGACCATTTTGTCAAAGTTCCTTAGCAACATACTACAACTGCCAGTATAGATGTAATTAAATAGTGAGAAAGCGAGAGAAGGTATTAAATTTTTTTTGGACCATTTCTCGATTTATGCGTGTCATCCTTGCGCAGGGGCCATGCTAATCTTTTCTGTATCGTTCCAATTTTATCAGATGTCTCCGAAGAGAAAGTGAACACTCTCTAGGATAGCGTATAAGGAGTGGTCGTGTAATGAATGCGTTATGAATGTGGGAGCAAGGACGAAGACGAAGACAAACATACGCGTTTTCATTGCCTCGGGAGTGGTGAAAGTGAGAAACGTCGACAAAAGACAAAAGACAGAGATCCACTTCATTCGAGCGCAGCGTTGCAGGAAAACAAACAAGAGCAGAGTGAGCTAAATAGAGAGGCCAGTCTGAACATGAAAGGGAAACGACATGACGAAACCTGCATCAAAATTTCAAACCTCACCCTATGTAGCTCACATGGTAGAGCGCTCGCTTTGAATGCGAGAGGTACGGGGTTCGATACCCCGCATCTCCATTTGCATTTCAATTTTCTCTTCTAGTCTTCCCTTTTCTTATTTACATTGATGTGTAGTTTGTCAACCATTAAAGGTACTGACCCGGGTATAATTCTCTGGTGCACCGGCTTCCAGTTTTGTGCTCAATAAACAGCGCCCTTGAACTTTTTAATTTGAGGCAAACTTTAGTACCAGACATCCCGTTGCATGAGATCTACGCCCTCGCTCCTCTCCTTCATGCTGCTTTCCTTCTCACTGTCACCTGAGCTCATTTTCAGATTCTCATCCCTACATTTCTCGCTCCTCCACTGCGCGCCAGCTGTTTGACGGAATGGCTCGGAAATTTATATGACCCACTCTCCTGTACAGGTTTTACTCTTATTTAGTTTCCTTTTCCTTTTGATAATATGATTTTAAGTAGAACTTATGCGTTACAGAGGGAAGTACTATAATTTGAAAATATCACATCTAAATCCATTAAAATGGCATATGATGACCATTTTCTTAGTATATCTATATATTTATCCACTTAAGTTGATATGTGATGGTAAATAAATGTTCACTATCTCCTTTGTATGAGTGTTAAATGTATTTACAATTTGATAATGAATATTAATCATAATTCAACTCTATCAACAATTTTAATGCAAAAGATTATATTTGTTTAGCTTGAGGTATGGATTCGAATGTAAAAGGATTATATCATATATGTTATCCATTATTTAACAAGAGCTCTTGATGAGCTGGAGTCCCCGTCTTTTGACAATAAATTTGAAAAGCAAAGATTAAATTAAAACCTGAAATGGACACTTGAAAACATAAAATAAATAAAATATGTACTAAGACCACTAAAATAACTTTTATATTTTAAAATAGTAATTAAGCAAACAAGGTAAAACTATAATTGTACAACTATAAATGTATTAAAAAACCAATTAATAATTGACAATGCGAAGTTTACGAAGTTTGAACTAATGACCTCTCTGAAGAAAGTCATGCCGAACAAAAAAAAACAGAGCAGCAAACATAAGCAGTCATGCATTCATTTCAAAGCAAGCATTCGACATTCGAAACAAACACGAATACCCTAAAACAAAGCGAATTGCAGATTTCCAAAATAATCCTAAGGTTTATCATGGACATAGTCAGCCCTTTGCGGATGCCTGGGATTCTTTTTTTCCAAATTATGCTGTAGAGACTGAAAATAAGTACTCCATTCTGGCAAACTTTGAAGATAAAAGCGATCGATATCTCGGCAATCCAATTCCGTGGCATGAGAACATTCATGGAAGGAATTCTATTTCAGGGATGTATCAAGCTAAGTTCATTCATAACTTTTCATATTCGCATGGTAATGGTTGACCGCATTCTTATTTTACTTTAGAGAGCTTGGACCAACAATTTAGGGTTTTCAGCTTGACTAAATATGCATTCCCGAACCCTTGCAAACCGTCACCATTTCCATTAGAACCAGATAGGGTTTCATCTCATTCTCCTAGTTTCAACAATTTCCCCAATTCGGGTGTGTCTCATGTTGAATCTCTGAAACCCTATATTCCCCCTTATCAGCGATCCTCGAAGAAGGATATCAGGAACTCATTTATACCTAAGGGTATGTCAAAAATAAAGCAAATCCAGCCAACGAGGATAATTTCATCCTGATCCAAAGTTATGAACGCGAAGCCGCATGGTGGGAATGTCAAAATCTTGGATTTGTTGTGGTTTGGAATGGTTCTAATGAAGAATTGCTCTCTCTCCAACTGGCTTGAAGAAAACTGCCATGGCCAGGTAAGTATATCCTACTTCTCAGCTAAAATCCTATATTTGAATTGTATAGATGAGTATGTCAAAAATGAATTTGTAAGTGTTTCGGAATGTTTCTTTAATGGTCATACTGTCAAATTTTTAGAATGGAGGTAAGTATATCCTACTGCTAAAATCCTATATTTTAATTGTATAGATGAGTATGTCAAAAATGAATTTGTAAGTGTTTCAGAATGTTTCTTTAATGGTCATACCGTCAAATTTTTAGAATGGAGTCCAAACTTTAAAATAGAAGGTTTAGGTTTTAAGTGTCCAATATGGTTCAACATTCAGTCTTTATCTCCAGAGTTGAACCAGATTGAGATACTCAAATTAATAGGGTCAGCTATTGGAGAGTTTATAGAGATTGATTTCTCATTTCAATATTACAACAATGTGAAATTGCTGATTAGAACAAACTTTAATCAATCCTCACATTTCCATAAAATAGTAATAACAAATAAGACAACTTATGATTTAAGTCTTCACTCATTCGAAGGAGAAATTTCAAAAATCATAAAGGTTGAGGATAGTATAGGTACAGGTATCAAAAATTTACCTCTCACCTCAGATTTCCAGAAAGTATTTCCCATGATATACTCCCAGAAAAAAAAGTTGGGAATTAGATCCTCAGATCTGGGCACCTCTGTACAGTCTCAAGGAAAGGATGTTTCTCATGTTGATATGCATGACACTAAATTGATGGATCAAGAAGAGTATAAGGATAATCTAGTTTCGAATGTAAAGGTCAAATCCATTATTTTGACTAATCTTAGTGTCACGAATCAGTTCAAAAGAAAGAGGTAGCAATTAAGAATAAATCTAAGAAGAAGAAGAAAGTCTTGAAGGAAAATTTGAGACAAAGGATGTTGCCAATTGAAGGGGAGAATATGACAAATAGAGAAATAAAGGTAGATATGTTTCAAAAATGGACAACAAGTAGTGAAAGGGGATTACAATCTTCCAATCCCTCCAATGCGAAATAGAAGGTACTCAATGTTTCTTGTAGGAGAGATTCAGGTAATCTGTTATGCCTAACAAAGGAGGAAGATCTAGATAAAGAGGGTTCAGCATCAACGCAAAATAAGGTATCAGGGGTTTTAGGGAAAGATGTCATAGAAGAGTTGGAAAATTCTTTACTTTTTGAATCATACACAGACAGAGATGAAGTTAACAAGCTCTCTAAGGAAGATAGTCAAATGGAGCAGAATCAGATATAGGTTATAGATGATGAATCCACAACTCCTAGCAAAGAAGGTGTTATCAGTTCTTCCAAGATCTGGCAGACTCCTATTGCTTATGCAAGTTCACCATTTACTCTAGAGTATAATCAATCAGATCAGATTGGCAAGGCAAAAAGCGTAGACAAATCCATTTCAAAAGGAGTTCAGAACTTTTTAACTAAGGATATGGTTATGATTCAAGAAGTGGAAATTTTAAATTCAGAAGACAAGAATCTAGATCAATTAACTGAGAAGTTAATCTAGGTATCTTTGATAATTTTGATATTAGCACAGATTCCCAGAACGAGGATTTAATTCAATGAATCCTTAAATTAGGTGGTAATAATTATACAGCTAAAGATCTAAGAAGGGATTTGTTAAAAATTGAGATTAAGGATAACATATTGGGGCAAACTAAAAAATCTGGCATCATAATAGAGACAAAGCAAGAAGTTAAAGGGACTGGAAAAAACTTCATGGAAGATTTAAATGATGCTATTGAAGATCAATCGAGAATAATTAATCAGATTATTAGTAAGATTGAAACTGAAGAGTTGGATAGACAAAATGGCTTCAAGATGTCTTCTGTTCAAAGTTCAGGAAATAATGCACAACATCTCAAGATCCAAATGAATCAAGAAGGCTTGATTTCACCAAAATATGGCAGATCAAAAGGTAAAAGAGGCAGGAAATCACTGAAGGAACTCAGAGAGGCAGATGGACTTAGCAGAGAATAGCAAAAAATTGATGACTTATTGAATATCAAGAAGGAGAAGTGTCTTCCTAGGGAATCATGAGGATCACCACATGAAATGCTAGGGGATTAAATGCCACTAGTAAAAAGAGATTATAAAACAAAATCTTAAATCTTTTAACTCATAAATTATTTTAATCCAGGAAAAAAAGTTGAATAAGATAGAAGGTTTAAAACTAAATAAGATGTTAGGTCTTTGGGGATCTATCTTTTAGGAGTCTGTAGGTGCATTAGGGGGTCTAGGTTTAATTTGGAATTCTAGGAAGGTAGATATTCATTGCTTGGAATTTAGTAACAATTGCATAAGTGTAAGCATGCATAGTATATGGCTTGATCAGCCATCCAGGGAAGAAAGTCATCTAGGATGAAATAAGTTCTTTTATTTATAGCTATAAGGATAGTCTCATTTTAGTAGGAGGTGATTTTAACACTATTTTAAGCTTAGAAGAAAAAGTAGGAGGTATTCAACATCTCTCACATTCATCTTTAGATTTTAAAGCTTGGTTCAATAAACATAATATGATAAAAACTCCAACGAATAATGGAATTTACATGTGTAATAATAGAAGGAAGGACTTTGTGTGTATTGCTGAAAAACTAGATAGGTTTTTTTATAATAGGAAATATTGATGATTGTAATTTAAATTTCCATTCCTCCATTTTGCCAATTGCAGGATTTGATAATTTTCCTATTTGTTTCAAATTTAGTGAGCCTTCAAAACCAGTTATGAATCCATTTAAATGTGAAAAGATATGGTTCCAAGATCCCAATTTCATTAAGAACATTAGGGATTGGTGGATACAAGCTAGATTCGAAGGCTCTAAGATGTTTGTCTTCGTTTCTAAACTGAAAATATTAAAAGAAATGACCCTAAGATGGAATAAAGAGCATTTCAACAATATCTTTAAATAAAAGATGGAGATTGAAGATAAATTAAAAATGAAAATTATTTGTTAGAAAAAGAACTCCTCGCTAGATAGGAAGATATTCTCTCCAAAGAAGAAATATTTTGGAGATAGAAATCAAGAGATAAATGGCTAGATGAGGGAGATAGGAACATGAAATTCTGTCATAATTCCACCATTTATAATAGATCTAAGAGAAAAATAATGAGCATTATTAAT
Source organism: Cupressus sempervirens (assembly GCA_028749045.1). NCBI lineage: Eukaryota > Viridiplantae > Streptophyta > Pinopsida > Cupressales > Cupressaceae > Cupressus > Cupressus sempervirens. Next base: position 575,641,105 of record CM053791.1, read on the forward strand.
GACTTGGGGATACATACTAAAAAGCCACAAGAAATTGTAGATATTTTCTTAGCCCATTTTCAAGGAATATTAAATAATTTTGAAGGATCTAATAGAGAGGCTCAATCAAAATTGCTTAAATTTATCCCAAAATGAATTTCTTCTGAGGATAATAAGGAGTTAAATAAACCAATCACTATGTATGAAGTAAGATCGGTTGTCTTCAATATGAATCTGGAGAAATCACTAGGCCTAGATTGCTTTCAAGCCTTCTTCTTCCAGAAATGTTGGGACATCGTGGGAGAAGATTTGTCAAGGAATAAATCTTGTTTTTAAATTCATTTCTACTCCCAAAATCTCTATTCTTATTAATGGGACACCTGAAGGTTTTTTTGAAATATCAAGAGGCATAAGACAAGGAGACCCATTATTTCCTTCCCTCTTCATCATTATGGTGGAAGCATTTAGAAGAGTAGTTTCAGATGCCTATCATAACTAGAAAATCTCTAATATCACTATTACTAGAAATATGCCTGATATAACTCTTACTAGAAATATGCCTAATATCACTCATCAACAATATGCAGATGGTATGATTTTGCCAGGTAAGAGTACAGATGGTATGATTTTGAAATATGGACAACTCGCAACAAAAGGTGAATGATTGTAAATTTGAGATATATTTTTTAAATACTAATATTGAAATGGAAGATCTGATTTGTAGGATAATGGGGTATAGTAAAGGACAATTTTTGTGTAAGTACTTAGGTATTGCTCTTGAGAAGGGTTTGAAATCCAGTAAAGTTTTGCTGGATACTTTTGATAAGGTGGACACAAGGATAGGAAGTTGGAAAGATAAGTGGCTTTCAAAGGCAGGCAAAACTACTAAAATTAGTTTAGTCTTATCAGCCATTCCTACCTTTCCTCTTTCTTGTCTTACCCTCTCTAAGAATATGCTTTTGAAATTTGAAGCTAAACTTAGAAATTTTCTTTGGAAAGATTGCGAGGAAGACAAAAAATTGTCTCTTATTAAATGGGAAGATATATGTAAACCTAAGGAATTTGGGGGTTTAGGGATAAAGAACCTTCAATGGCTAAACGAACATTAGGTGTGAAATTAATTTGGCATCTTTATACTAAAAGAGACCATAAATGGGCCAAGATTTTTGATAACAAATATCTTAATCCGGATGATCCTTTGTATTTATTCAGAATGGAAAATCTGCCAAGAGGGTCAGAATGTTGGAATTTTATGTCTAAATATCTGCATTTAATAGGTAAGTTTCTGACTTGGGATGTGGGTTTGGGTGATAAAGCCTTACTTTGGGAGGACTCCTAGGATGGATGTCCCCAAATTTCATCTTCCCCGCTCCCTATGAATCTCAAAAATAGATTGGTCTCATTATGGGGTGATAAAGTCAAGAATTATAAGATTAAAATGCTTTTGGAAGATTCCCATCAATGGATTTGGAGATCTTTGGATGGGTTAGGGTTGGACCCTAATTCAATGAAGGCTTTTGAGAAGATTTTGTTACAGAAAAAGATTAAGCAATCAAAAAGGAATGATGAATTCATTTGGGATGGTTTTAATGATGGAGTGTGAAGAATGGATATAAAGCTTTGACCCATTCCCAAAGTTGGAATTGAGTGGAAATTCCTCTCAAACTCTGTTGGGATGCAGCTTGTCTCCCTAAGGCTGGATTCTTTTTGTGGCTTGCTCTCCAACATTGAATCTTGACAACTGACAGATTATCCAAATTTGGTATTATTGGTCCCTCTTGGTGTGTCTTATGTAAGCACAATAATGAAGATATGAATAATCTTTTATATAGATGTTTGTTTGCCCAGGCTTGTTGGGATTGACTTAAATTCTGTTAGGGTGGTCAACACCCTTGTTGAAATCTTTCATAGATTTCTTTATTGCCTAGCTCACTAGCATAGTTTATGGTGTTTATAATAAACTCTAGAACATATGCCCTTTAATTGTGGTATGGGAGATCTAGAAGGAGAGAAATCATTGTATTTTTCAAGACATAGAAATGAATTTGGAAGAATTATTATTAAAAATAGAGGCATGTATTGTGGAAGTGATTAATTCCCATCTTAGGAAATCCATGAAAGAGGAGGGATGCTTCTCTGTCTGGGATGGTCTTATGAAGAAGAATTGGTCCAATCTTATTAATGCACGTCTTGTTTATCTAAAGAAAAGTAAGGAGGCTAATGCTAGGTGCAAATGAGAACCACCCCCCTATGGATGATTTAAACTCAATTTTGATGGAGCTGCAAGAGGTAATTCGGGTGTGGCAAGAATTGGTTGTATTATTAATGATGACATAGGTAAGTGGGTAGCAAAGAAAGCTATGTCCATTCTTCCTACATCTAATAACCTGTAGAGCTAGAAGCGTTGGAAAAAGGTTTGCATTTATGTATTGATTTAGGTTTGTCTAAGGTCATCATTGAAGGTGATTCTCAGATAATTCTAAATGTGGTCAGGAAGCGAGTCACCCCTAATTGGGTCATGAATTCTAAATTAAGTGAAGTTCTCTTCCTCCTAGATCATATCGATGATACCAAATTCATCATATTTTCTAAGAAGGAAATCAGAAAGCGGATTGGTTAACTAATAAAAGAGCAAACGGAGTATATTTTTAGATTTATAACAATCTATAGTACCTTTTCATCTCACAGTATTAGTTGATTTTGGGATTTATTCATTTAACTTATTATCCCTTATGATTCAATCTATAATTATAGATTGTTGTCGGGTTAGGAATGGGGTGGCTCACCTTTGATGTGGATCCCATAAGTTTCCATGTTAGTGATCTGGGACTAGGTTATTGGGTATTCATTTGCATTTCCATCATTAAGTGTAGTGGCTGCTCGATGGCCTTTTATCTATAATGATTTTATGATCTTGGTATTAGTTTGTTTGAAGTTTCCCATGTTCAGGATTGTTATCGTTAGCTAGATGAGGTCGGGACATGCTAGCTTCTAGAGTTTTCTATTTGGCTTTTATAGGGTTTTTTTCCTTTGTTCCCTATTTGATTGTGACCCCGAGTATGGATTCGAATGTTTATGTGTTTCACACCTCAGAAGCTCGTACCATGGCCTTTTGTAGTAACGTTAAACCTGAGCATTGGAACCGTATTTCTAAATCCTATGAATGATATGTCTAGAATTGCAGTAAGCAGAGTAATTGGGGAGGGTGTCTTTGATTATAAGTATACATGGAGAACCAACATCGATATTATTGATTCCTTCATGGGCTGTATGGTGAGGGAAAAAGTGTAGTCCGATGCTATTATTGGTCTTTGTTGAAATGTCTTTGATCCTACATGGAGAAAGGTGTTAGAACAAGTGGTCTACAGTATATATGATAAGCCGAGGATTCCTTTGCCAGAGAGATATATGGAACTCCTGCCGGGATCAGCAGAACTGGAAGTAGCCTTCCATTGTCCATCCCTAGTTATTTGGGAGAATTATGCCTTCTACAGGGAGTGGCCAAAAATGGAGGCCAGCAACCAATTTCTACTCCATTGGAGGGGCATAGTGGAGGACAAAAATAAAGATTGGTTAATCAATTATCTAAAAGCATATAATGCTTATATCCAACCAGGGGTTACATTCGAAGACTTGGATGCCCTAAAGTTCTCTACTTTGAATGCGGAGAGCAAAATTTGATTTTGAATTCCCCCTCTATTACCACGTAGAAAACCCTAATGACATCCAGAATGTCATAATGGTTTATTGGAAATAAGTTTGTTGGTTGGTTCTTCAGGATTATTGGTATGTAATTTTGTATAATTAAGTCTATTAGGGGTAAGGCTGGGCATTTTCTATATAGCCCTTGTCTAAGTTTTGATTTGTCCTAAATATCTCTTCGTTTATAGTAAGTATTATACGATAGGAGGAGATTTGGGACTATTACTCTGTATGGGATAACAAACTCTCTATTTTCAAATCAAGACTATGCAAGGATAAGTTGTTTCATGGTATTATATATAATCCTCTTAATGTTTTTTGGTATGAATTGTTCATATATTGGTTGGATATTAGCTTACTGTAATTTTAGAGATAATTTTTGGATTAGGAGTTGTGGGTTGTTAATTATTGTTTGATCTTTTCATTTTGGTGAAGAAGGTAGTTGTGAATGGTACTGTATCAATATTTCCATTTAGTTGTGTGGAACCCCATTTGTTGGATGCCCTGTAGTTCGGGCTCTTATTCTTACATGGAATTTCATAGACACTGTTTGGAAGCTTATTCATCTAATATCTGTAGATGACAGATGGCCATTTGTTGATTAAATCTATACACTTGTGATTTGGTCTGTTCTCTATTTTTTTGTTTATGTCTCATGTTTGGATTTCAGCTTATTTTTGAGCTTATAGGCTGTTTACTGTTGGTCCTTCAATTAGGGTTCTTTTAACTTTTTGGGCTTGAGATAGATATATGTATTAAGCTTGGAGTTTAGTTAATTTGTGATTGGATATATGGGAATTTGTTCAATTATCCTTCAAACATTCTTATTGTATAAGATAGCTCGAGATTAGTGGTATTTTGTTTATTCAGCGATTAATCTTAATTTCCAATAGATGAAAAGATTAAATAGAAAAGCTAGCATTTCTAGATGTCTGGATGGATTGCAGTTACACTAGTTTGCAAGTTTGAGACTGCTATTTGTATTTTTGACTGCTCCTAATTAGATAAGTTTAGTTTGCCTTCTATTGTTGTATTTAAGAGGCTTGAGCCTTTGTTGGGTTTTTCTGGATAGGAATGGTTATCATTTGTCTCTTAGTCTTGGTAGAGTATTAGCCGATATTTGATTTAATTATCTTGGTCATAATGATGTTAAGGGTATGATATGAAGATCAGTTAATTTGATTAATTATCTAACATTATTTGGCAAGGTGCTAAGCCGATTATGTTTTTGGAAGATTTTCAGTCGTGGATTTTAGTAATTTTATAATGATCATTTGGTACTAACATGCTTGATTGTGTAGATTATAGATAGGCTGGAGCAGATTGGGAAGATGTCGGTAGATGGCATAGGTTTCCTTCTGAAGTGCCATCATTGATCACGCCATATATTTGTTCCATTTAGCAATATTTTAATGTAGCTTTCTAGGGCATTGCCCTAATTTTGTAATATCAAATATGATTATAAATTACAGGTTTTTGACTGGGCTAGGACATTGCACTAATTCTATAAATCTATTGGATGGTAAATTCATTTTCTTCTCCGTTCTTTCCCGTTTGAATCGAAGTTGCTATGGTAATTTTTATTTTATATTAATAAAATAATCAAGACCTTGGCCATTTATTGATTTTTTTTTTAAAAAAAAATCAATTAATTTAATTTTAGTTTGATATTCAATGTTGAATAATATAATTAGTATATATATATAATAAAAATTAAAGATTAAGAAAAAGATAATATAAAAATATAAAATTTTAAAATCAAATATATTTAAAAAATATATATATATAATAAATATTATAAATTTTATCTTTAAAATAAATTTACATAATGATATTATTGATTATCTTGTTGGGTGCAAAGCTTTGATGCTCTATAAGTATGATCAAGATTGTACTTACTTCAACAAGTTTTAACTCTTAAACAAATCATAGAATTTTGATTACAATAATTTTTGTCATAGAATAAATATATGCAACCTATCAATAAAAAAAATGCATATCTCAAATATCATGATTCGGTATTTTAGAATTATAAGATACTTATCCCTGAATTTAAAATAAAAAATATTATTCAAAATCATTTAACTTTCTATTTTAAAAACCCATGCCTTACATGTATAATCGCTTATCTTTGTTCCTAATTTTTTATTCTTTTAAACTTTGTTTGAACAATATTAATATTTATACGAAGAAAACTTACCGCTTTGCCCTAAAAAACATGATTTTCATTCCTTGAAATAAGTGTGAGTGATTTTGTAAATTATTTAATTAAAAAACTTATGTGTCAAACGTAACATCCAGATAGCATTTACCTACAGATAGCATTTTTATTTCAGAAAGTATGATTTATCCTCCCAAAATTGGTAAATTGGTCGGGAGCTAATGAGAATTCAAAAATTACAAAGATGAAAATAAATTTAATTTAATACTTTGCTTAAAAATCTTAGATTTGAACAAGCTTTTAGGGTGAAAATATTAATAGGGGTCTATCACAACATTAATTCCCTGCCTTATATATAAGGCAAGGACTAAAAAGTGACATTGGTAACCTTGATTGTGACTTCAATTAATTTCAAAAGTGATTGATTAGTTCAGATTATGATGTAAATTAGGGGTTAAAATAAGTAGAAGATAAGTCTACTTTTTGTGGAACTTTTAGGTTTTAGTCAATTTGATGAAAAGGACTCTTCAAAAATCGGTCCGTTTAGAAAGGGTGACATTTACAAGAGTGCCCCATTCTTTGAATGTATTTTTTTTGAGGTGGGGCAAACTTATTTATTTATGCTAGTTTTGTTTCTAATAAATTTTTTTGTATATTATGATGTAAATTAGGGGTTAAAATAAGTATAAGATAAGTCTACTTTTTGTGGGACTTTTAGGTTTAAGTCAATTTGGTGAAAAGGACTTTTCAAAAATGGTCCGTTTAGAAAGGGTTACATTTACAAGAGTGCCCCATTCTTTGAAGGTATTTATTTTTAGGTGGGACAAACTTATTTATTTATGCTAGTTTTGTTTCTATTAAAAAAAAATTGTATGTTAAATATTTTTATTTTTAATGTATGAATATAAAAAAAAAGAGTTTTTTTATTTTGTTTAGTTTTTATATATTTCTTTTATAGAATTCTTAGAAATTAGATTTTTCCATATATTTAGATTTTTCAATATATTTATATATTAGAAATGTAGATATTTGTTTTGAAATATATTTATTATAGATAAGTAAAAAAAAAGAATTATAATGTTTTTAATTTTTCTCATACAATATTACAAGAAAAATGTTAAAGAACTAATTTATCATGTATATAAATGTAATTTATTTTACTTTCTTTTTATGAAAAATGTAAAAATTGCATATATATATATATACATACAATTAATTTTTTTTAGAAAAATCAACATCACAATACAAACCTTAAACTAAAAACTTGGAATCATTACCCTAAATCAATAATTTATAATTGAAACCCTTAATAAACAAGGGCCCTAGTCTTATAGGGACACATTATGCACTAAATCTGAATGAATGGATGCTTGATGTGGCTTACTTTTGAGGTACCCTTAACTCCTCCGTATAAAAAATATGAAAACTATAATATATGATGTCTATATCAATGGGAAATTAATCGATGTTCTTGAAGCATGCCCCAGTTTTGAAGAAGTATCCAGCTCAAAAATCATTCAAAACAATGATATTGCTCTTAGGGGCTATCAAGAGTACTGCAATTGCCTTGATTTTTGGGACTGATGCCTCTCCATGGAAGCTGACTTGGGATATGGAGCTTATAAGCATTATATATTTGGTCAATATCTCAAACAAAAGTTTGAGTTTTTTTTACGATGTTCCGTGGTGCTGTGTCCTTAATAACGGATGTTTGTGAGACTTGGGGATATGAAAGTCATTTTTAAAAGCACGACTACTTCTGCTACCCCTATAATCATAATTACTTCTTAAGTTCATGAAAACTAAAATTTATGTTCACCTCAATTTGTACATTAGCACAATTTTCCATTTTTGCTTTCTTCTCATCCCCAAATTTAAACCCTTGATCCCATCCCAGAACCCATCCACACATACCTTATCAAGAATGCCATAGCACTATGAAATATTTTTTTAACATTATACTATGTATTGGCTAAGTAAATAAAAATTAAGATGGAACAATAGAAAATAAATTAAATTTGAGACTAATTTCCAAGCACCGGTGTCAAGGTAGTGGGTGCTCTATTCAGCAATTTTTTCATTATGCAAGTCTATTGTATCCATGAAAAGGGTTTTGTCTTTCCAGTAGTGTTCAACCCATTAGTAGCAATATTGGTTACAATTTTGGAGCGGTTATTATTCCATGTGGAAAGGTATTTAGAATTTTTAGAATGTTTTTCTAATGAAAAAGTGCTTCTAATTTTATTGATTAAAATATATACATATATAATTTTTGCTTCTGGATTTGATTGTGTTTGCTTTTTTAACATCAATGTTTCAAATCACGCTTTATTATCCATCATCAAGATGAGAGAATGCAAGAATGGAATAGTATTTAGTCACACTTTGTGACTATATACATATAGTCACAAAAAGAAGGTAGGGGGACACAAAGACACAAGATGGAGGTGGAATGAAGTGGTGGCTCGATTTTCCCCATTCATTAACTGAGTCTGAGTGGAATGACCTTACAAACTGACCACTCATCATCCATTTTAACTTTCTCCTCCTCAACTTTATCTTCATTAAATCCTTTTAAATTTCAACTTTAAATTTCTCCTCCTCAACTTTATCTTCATTAAATCTTTTTTTAGTTTCAACCTTTCCGATTAAGAGAAGCATCCTTCTTACTGAATCTCTTTCTAGCCAAAACTTTAGAACCAATGTGAATTTTATATTCATAACTCTAAGCATTATATTGTGTATGATGGTATTCTACTATTTCATAACAACTGATATGATTGACCTTTAATTGCTATGCAGTCTGGTAGGAATGAAGAAATATCCTTTCCAAGTTGAAAATGCCAAATATCAATGATTTGAGTTGATCTTGTTGTAGAAGTGTTTCAATCATTGTTTTGTCACTGATGTCAAACCTACTACATGATGGTAAGACAATTTCTTATATGTTTCAAGCACTATCACTTAGTTGATCGATGAGGAGGATTTGATCAACAAGATGTAACAAAAGTACCTAGAGGAAAGGTTGAGTTATGATTATGTATTTAAGTGCAAGAATTAGTTAAGACAGTGATAACATAATGTATTGATGATCTACTTGAGGTTACAAAATGATTGTCTACACTTAGAAAGTTCAAAAAAAAAAGAATGAACAAAGTTCATTTGCTAAGCTTGACCAAGTTGATAGAAGGTACTAAGCAAGGTTAGTGCAAGTTGAGCAAAAAGTTAGTTGGAGCCGAGTGAAAGCAATTTCTAGTAGATGCCAAACAAGTTAGTAGATGCCAAGTGAGTTTTAGTTGATATCAAGCACCAATAAATCTTGTTGATGCTAAGTGATTTTATAGTAGATGCTGAGTAACATAGTATGTGTCGAGCATCAATAAATTGATAATGTCAAACTGTTGCATTATGAAAAAGATCAAAGATTTTCCAATTAAAAGCTGACAAGTTTGTTTTCTTGGAACTTATGAATCAGGAGGAAGATAATATTGATGAGCTGGAGACATATAATTTTGTGTAAACCATTTTGGAGGTGAATTCAAATCGATTTTAGGAGAAGTTTCTAGAGAAGACAAGATATGGGGTAGATACATTGTATCCTACCTAATCCATTGAAAACCCTAATTTTTTGTAATGGATAATGAGTAGGAAAAAAGTTCTAATTTCCTATATGTAGGGATGGTCATGAAGAAAAGAGGTTAGAGAGTTTTGGATACGAAAAATCTAACAAGAAGAAGGAAGAGGGTTTGCTTCATCAAGTGACCCAAGAGACAAAGTATGCAATGGAAAACTAAGCAATAAGGCTTAATAATGATGAATTCTTGAAGGGTGAACAAGTTATCAGAGCTACAAAGATTGGAAGCCAAGAAGAGTTGAGGACTGAATAGAGATCTATAACATGCAAGTAAGGTTGTAAGTTGTATCAAATCAAAGCTCTATTGTTACTTTCTAACAATTGTATCAGCATAAGGTAAATCCTTTGAAGAAAGGTTGACATAACAATCATTGAAAAATCCTTTAATAGGGTGGCATTCCAAGTGAATGGCCTAAAGTCCTCTAATAAGGCTCTCTTTTAATAAGGTAATTGAAATCCCTTAACTGAGTCACATTTAATAGTGTGTGTTGTAACCTTTAATAGGGTTGGCCTTTAACAGGGCATCACTTTAGAAGAGTGAAAAAGGAGTAGCATGTTATTGGTGGTTTTTTCCAAATTGGGTTTTCACATTAAATCATTGTGTCAAATGTGCTGATGGATATGTTGTATTTAATGTTTTACATTTCTACATGTCGATTTAATAGTAGCATATCAGTTTTGGTTAACACACAATGAATGCATGTATGGTTAAGAATGTTTTATGGGTTCATTGAATTGTAAAATGTTTTATTTGTACATCTAGACCTTGAATAAATGATTCACCCCCCCTTCTCAGTTATTCTAAAAATATTTTTCAACAATTGGTATTAGAGCCTAGTTGCTTAAGAGGATTAGTTTTAAGGAACTAAAAGCATAACGATCAAGATGTCAAAAAGAGAGGTACCCAAGCTCAATAGAGATAATTTTCCCTCATGGCAAGGTTTGACGAAGCTACACCTTGGAGGACTTGAAGACTATGCACAATCTTGCATTTCAGTAGAACATGTTGATCTAGCAAGAACCCTAACTACTGATGATTTGAAGAAAAAGAAAGAACACAATCAAGTGATGTTGGAGATTGCCTCTGCCCTCAGCTATGCTAAATTTGATGATATTAAAGGCCTTAAGAATGCAAAATAGAGGTGGGATTCCCTAGACACCATCTATTGAGGAGACAAAAATGTTCAAAGAGCCAAGTTAGAGAGTCTTAGAGGTAAGTTTGATGACATGAGAATGGAAGAAGGTGAAAATATTGCTCAATATGTTTCTAGAATAGAAGAAGTTAGTGCAATAAAAGGTGCTATTGGTAAAATAGATAATGATACTCTGCTAAGTAAATCTTGAGAACATTGTTTCCTATATATTCTATTAGAGTGTTTGTAATTCAAGAGTAAAGATGTATTCCAGGAAATGATCTAACCCTTGAAGATCTTTTAGGTAGACTCAGTGCTTTTGAGTTATCTAATTTTGACAACTACAAACCAGAGAGTATTGAATAAGCTTTCAAAGAAAAATTGTTACTGAAGGATTCTGAGAAGGTAAAGCCAAAGAAGAAGAAGAGAAAAATAAAGTATGCATCCAGTGACAGCAATACAGATGAGGAAGACATTGAACAATTGGAAGCATTGCTAGCAAGAAGATTTCATAGAGGAAAAGGTAAATTCAAAGGTAAGATACCTATCATTTATTTTAATTACAATGGAGTTGGTCATATTGTAGCAAGATGTACATAGAAGAAGAACTTCAGAGAAGGGAACAAGCATAAAAATAGAAGAGAAGATGATGGAAGAGACTATAGAGCTAAAGGCAAGAAGTCATGCTACATTGCTGGGGAACATGACTTTGATGAAAATGATGATGGAGTGGTATATGTTGCAATGAATGATGAATTAGATGAGCATGAGGCAACTGCACTTATGACTTGTGTGAACAAGAATGACAAATAGATCATTCACAATGGATGCTCACATCACATGACTAGACACAAGTAAGTTCATTACCTTAACCTGTTATGATGGAAATAGTGTAAGATTTGGCAATGATGAACCATGTTTGATAATTTAATGTGACAATGCTTATTATGTTGAAGAATTGAATTATAACTTGTTAAGTGTGTCACAATTGAATAATTTGGGGTGCAAAGTTGAGTTTGAGAACAAATCAGCCAAGATATATGATACAAATTGAAATCTGATTGGAAAAGGTGATCAAACTAGGAGTAATCTATTCTATTTGGATATAGAAGATGCTACTTATATTATTACAAAATTTGATGATGTATGGATTTGGCAGAAGAGATTATGTCATGTTAACTTTGATAATCTAATTAGTATTAGTAACATGAAAAGAGTTAGAGGTTTGCCTAAGTTGGAGAAAGCAAGAAACATAATGTGCAAACAATGTCAACTAGGGAAGATGACAAAGTAAAGCTTATACCTCTAAGAAAATGCTTGAAATTGTTCATACTGACTTGTGTGGATCTATTGAAGTGAAAAGCTACAAAGGAGATAGGTATATAATGTTCTTTGTTGATGATTACTCTAGAATGATGACAGTCATGTTTCTAAAAAAAAATTAGGTACTTTTCAAATGTTTAAAAGGTACTTGGCAAGAGTGGAAAAAGAAACAAGTAAGAGTTTGAAATGCTTGAGATCAGACAGAGGAGGTGAATTCACTTCACATGAATTTGAGATGTTCTGCAATAATAGAGGAATCAAGAGACAAACATCTACACCTAAGACACCTCCACAAAATGGAACTGCTGAAAGAAGAAATAGGTCTATAATGGACTGTGCTAGAATACTCATGATGGAGAAATTTTTTTCTCTAAGATACTGGAGAGAAGCTGTAAGTACTGTTGTATACACCTTGAACCATGTGCAAGTAAATCAAGGTACTCACTCAATACCTTTTGAACTATGGTATAGTCATCCACCTAATTTGAAATATTTTAAGGTATTTGGAAGCAAATTCTATATTCTTAAAGATGTTAGGAGTGCAAAGTTTGATGCAAAGAGCAAAGAAGGTATATTCCTTGGTTACTCCACAAGAAGTAAAGCTTACAAGTGTTTAAATACTAACACTAAAATTTTTTTGGAAAGTACAAATGTGAATTTTGATGAGTTTACAGAAGCACATGAAGCTGAACCTACAAAAGAACCAGAAGATTATGAGTCATTCGTATACTACTATGAAGGAATGCCTACTGAAGAAGATGCTACAAATCATGCAGCAAACTAGTAGCAACTCTCAACAACTACCGAGTCACATCCTGTGAATGTTGAGCTGCATTTAGATGCCGAGTTGCAGAATGAGGAGAATGCACAATCTAACTCTGAGATTATACTGAAGTTGAGAGACAAAATGTAGTCACAAGAACTAAGCCTAGACTATCCAAATATAAAAAAAGACAACATCCTATAGATCAAATCATTGGAGACAAAGATGCAAGGCCAATGACAAGAAATAGGTTAAGAAGTGAATCGTGTTTATTAAGAATGAAAGAACCTAAGATAGTGAGAGATGCATTGGAAGATAATGACTAGTACAAGGCTATGGAAGAATAAATTCAACAGATAGAAGTGAATAAAACTCGGAGTCTAGTTCCTAGACTAGAAGACAAGAATGTGATTGGCACAACATGAGTATTCAAAAACAAGCTAGATGAGGATGGTGAAGTGACAAGAAAAAAAGCAACTACTCATAAAGTTTACAAAGTTTATCAAATGGATGTTAAGTCTGCATTTCTAAATGACATATTAGAAAAAGGAGATCTAGATAGAACAACGAGAAGGTTTTGTTGATAAAAATAACAAGAACGTAGTATGTAGATTGCACAAAACCCTATATGGATTGAAACAAGCACTGAGAGCATGGTATGAGAGACTTCATACTTATCTTGTTGAAATTGGATTTGAAAGGACAAATGATAACATCAATTTGTACATGAAGATAAATAAAGAAAAATGTATACTATTATCTAAAATATTTGTTGATGACATAATATTTGGAGGACAAGATGCTTTGTGTAAAAAATTTGCAAATTAGATGAAGCAAGAGTTTGAAATATCAATGTTTCGTGAGATCAAATTTTTTGTGGGATTACAAGTCTATCAAATGAAATATGGTGTATATTTTACTTAGTCAAAATATGTCAAGGAGATATTGAAGACATTTGGATTTGAGGATTCAAAATTAGTAAGTACACCTATGGTAACAACACTCAAGCCATCAAAGAATGCTGATTCAGCTAAGGTCAATCAAATATTATACAGATCCATGATTGGAAAATTATAATATGTAGTACATAGTAGACTTGATATTGCATTAGTTGTGGGGATAGTTGCTAGATTCTCTGCTAACCCTAGAGAGAATCACTTAATGGTTGTGAAAAGAATAATGAGATACTTAAAAGGAATAGAAGAGTATGGGTTATATTGTAAGAAGAATGAAAAGTTTGAATTGAAAGCCTACACTGATGTTGATTGGGCTTGAAATATTGATGACAGAAAGAGTGCCAGTCGAGGAGCATTCTTCTTAGGTAGAAGATTTGTTATATGGAAAAGAAAGAAGTAGAGTTGTACTTCCCAATATATTACTAAAGTAAAGTATGTTGTTACTACTATTAATTGCACAAACATTATATGGATCAAATAGTTACTTAAGGGAATGAAGGAAGAAGTCACAGAACCAGTGACACTTTGTTGTGATAATACAAGTGCTATAAATATATCAAACAATCTTGTAATGCATACAAAGACAAAGAGCATTGCAATAAAGTATGATTATGTAACGAAGTTGGTTCAAGACAAAGAGGTGAAGATGGAATATATTAACAAAAAGGAGAAAATTGCTAATATGTTCACCGAAGCATTACCTAAGGATGCTTATGAGTATCTGAGAGGTAAACTAGAGGTGATACCCCTATCAAAGGTGATGTAAAAGACAAAGGGAGTACTCTACATCAAACAAGCTGACATTCATTTCATACAAATTGATGCAGTGGACCTTACTTTAGGAACTACCTAAAGTAATCACAGAGCTAGAATTCCAAATCAATCACAAGCAAGGTGACAAAGGGAGAAAATTGAAGAGCCTACAAAAGCCTATGTCTACATATATCAAGATGTCGAGCATTGAGTATATGTCTTTGGCATTGTTGTCAAAGAGGGAGAAAGTACATTAAATTGATCAAGGGAGAATCAGTAAATTGATCAAAGGAAATGATCAATGAAGAAAGTACATTACTGATAAGTTTGGTAAGAAAGAAAGAGGAAGAAAGCATAAAACAATTAGAAAAGAAGGAACTTAGAGGGAGTTTTATTTTGTAACCTGATCAGAAGAGGGAGTTACAAATAGAGGGAGAATTTTTTTTTATTCACAAACTTTCTTTTTGGTATTGCCTTACTATTTTAATCTATTTAGTTTATCATTTGTTTGAATGGTTGATCAATTTGGTTTTTCATTAATGCCAAAGAGGGAGATTGTTGATATATGATTGAAAATATCATTTGAGTAGAAAAATTGTTGTAGAAGTGTTTCAGGAATTATTTTGTCACTGACGTCAAACCTGCTACATGTTGGTAAGACAATTGCTTATATGTTTCAAGCACTATCACTTAGTTGATTGATGAGTAGGATTTGATCAACAAGATGTAACAAAAGTACCTAGAGGAAAGGTTGAGTTATGATTATGTATTGAAGTGCAAGAATTAGTTTTATATTAATGATCTACTTAAGGTTACAAAATGATTGGCTACACTTAGAAAGTTTAGAACAATAAGGTTGAACAAAGTTTATTTGCTAAGCTTGACCAAGTTGATAGAAGGTGCTGAGCAAAGTTAGTGCAAGCCAAGCAAAAAGTTAGTTGGAGTTGAGTGAAAGCAATTTCCAGTGGATGCTGAGAAAGTTAGTAGATGCCAAGTAATTTTCAGTTGATATCAAGCACCAATAAAATCTAGTTGATGCTGAGCGATTTTACAGTAGATGTCGAGTAACACAGTATGTGCCAAGCATCAGTAAATTGATAATGTCGAGTTGCTACATTATCAAAAAGATCAAAGATTCACCAATTAAAAGCTAACAAGTTTATTTTCTTGGAACTTATGAATCAAGAGGAAGATAAGATTGATGTGCTGTAGACACAAAATCTTATGTGAATCATTTTGGAGGTGAATTCAAATAGATTTCAGGAGAAGTTTCTAGAGAAGACAAGATATGGGGTAGATACATTGTATCCTACCTAATCCATCGAAAACCCTAATTTTTTGTGATGGATAATGAGTAGGAAAAGAGTTCTAATTTCCTATATATAGGAATGTGTGGTCATGAAGCAAAGAGGTTAGACAGTTTTGGATGTGAAAAATTTGATAAGGAGAAGGAAGAGAGTTTACTTCATCAAGTGACCCAAGAGAAGAAGTCTGCAATGGCGAACTAAGAAAGAAGGCTAAATGAGGATGAATTCTTGAAGGGTGAACAAGTTGTCAAAGCTACAAAGATTATAATCCAAGAAGAGTTAAGGACTAAATAGAGATCTATAATCTGCAAGTAAGGTTGTAAGTTATATCAAATCAAAGCTCTACTGTTACTTTCTAACAATTGTATCAGCATAGGGTAAATCCTTTAGATAAAGGTTGACTTAACAATCATTGGAAAATCCTTTAATAGGGTGGCATTCCAAATGAATGGCCTAAACTCCCCTAACAAGGCTCACTTTTAATACGGTGATTAAAATCCCTTAATTGGGTCACATTTAATAGTGTGTTGTAACCTTTAACAAGGTTGGTCTTTAATAGGGCATCACTTCAAAAGAGTGAAAAATGAGTAGCATGTTACTGGTGATTTTTTCCAAATTGGGTTTCCACATTAAATCATTGTGTCAAATGTGTTGATGGATATGTTGTGTTTAATGTTTTACATTTGTGCATGTTGATTTAACAGTAACATATTAGTTTAGGTTAACACAGAATGAATGCATGCATGGTTAAGAGTGTTTTATGGGTTCACTAAATTGTGAAAAGTTTTATTTGTACATCTAGACCTTGAATAACTGATGCACTCCCCCTCTTAGTTATTCCAAAATGATTTTCCAACAAATGTTTGTTCAAAGATCAACTAGTCAAAAAAAGTTATAACTTAGCTTTATCATTCTTTAGCTCTATTCTCTATCTTATGGCCAAGAAAAAACCTTTCTATGCTAAGTGTGTGGATTTTTTAAGGGTTAAACATAATTTTTATAACTGTTTACCAATTCAAATATTTTTATTTAAAATTGAGAAGGAAATATTGGCAGGTATACTCATTATATGAAAGTTGTAGGCCAAATATTTGATATTTAAGAATAGAGGCTTCTTACAAAAGACTACAAATTAACACATATATGATTTTTTAAAATATTTTTAGACTTAAAATAATGTTCAATTTTAGACATATGTGAATGCTTTTTTTTCATTTTTTTAATCTTAATTTAATATTCAAATATGAGGAAGCCAAATGTAGAGCATTTTTTTTAAATTCTGTCGACTTCATAGATTGAACATTTTTTATCCCTTTAACTATGTGTTTTTTCTACAAGTTATAGAAATAATATATCACTTCTTGTTAAACTGCTAATTTACCCAAGATTGTTGGCATTTGTTCTTAATAAGTTTGATTTTCATATGTTATTACCTAACTCTCTTTGAGATTTATTCTAGGCATGGCCAATCTTATATTCTGAATCAATGTTTTCATGTTTTTGGAAGTGTATCCCTACATCTGTAGTATGGGCAATTTGGTGGAAAATAAATAGGAGAATTTTTAGACAGACATTGTCTCTAATTACTCAATTTCTAGAAGGATTAGAGAGATCCATTGTTGAGCTTGTTAATGCTTCAGTAAGTAAATATAAGGTAAATGTGTTTTTTCTCCTTGGGATAGTTATGTCATTCATCAGTGGAAGGGTTTTTTTTTTTTCTTTATCTTCCTACTTCATTGTGTCCATCCAAGATTCTTCTTATCCAAGCACAAACCAAGTGGATTCATCCAAGTAAGGGTTATTTCAAACTCAATTTTGATGGGGCTGCTAGAGGAAATCTAGGAAATTTTGGCTAAGGCATAGTCATTAGAGACTTTAAAGGCCATGTGATTGCAGTAAAAACATCTTCTCTCCCTCTATGTACTAATAACAAAGCTAAGGCATTGGCCTTGCTTTTTGGTTTGGAACTTGTAAAATCACTATCTATATCTATGTGACATGTTGAAGGGGTTTCATCCAATATTATTAATTTGTGTATTATACATGATGTATATAATTTGTCTATATAGTATATTTTGGATCAAGTATGGTCTCTTCTTAATTCATTCTCTAAATGTTACATCATGCATACTTATAGAGAAGGCAGTCTTTTAGTTGATTGTCTAGCTAATTTGGGTATTGATGGAGATTATATTACCCCTTTAGTTTCCCCTCTTAACCTCCTTGATTTCCCTAACTTGGTTAATATTATAACAAAAGAATATGTTTAGAATAATGTTGAGCCTTTCTCATATTTTATTTGATAGTAAATCACCACTTCTCTGTGATTTCACATGTTTTTACTTTTATGGATCTCACTTGTTCTTTTGAGATATTGTATGTTAGTTTAGGGTCTTTGATTGCACTTCATTAGATTGTTTTCTAATATCATAGTCTCAATTGGAAGTTTGGATGTAGATCAAGGGTGGAAACTTTAAGATGAATTTTGGCTTGGCTCTTGGTTTTGTTTCTAGCACTAAACTATGAATTGTATTCATATGAGTTTTGGGCTCCTTGTAATCACAATATTCTTGATTTGGGAATCACAAGGACAAGATTCTTTAATGTTGTTTTATAATCTTTCTTGATGCAATCTTTCTTCTTATCCATCCTTTTTGTATTAGGCAATGACCAAAGTTTTACTTTTCTAGTTCTTTTCATTGGAACTATTTTTGAACCAGTTATTATCAACATAAATATAATGTTTTGCCTAAACAAAATGTAGAGTAAATTTTAAAATATTAAAAGAAATATATTATAGTCAACATTCCCTTAAAAATTCTTAGAAAGGTTTCACATATTTAGATATAAAATGAAATCTTTTGAATAGGATTTTGCTTCTGTATGTAATGAGTAGTGTAATAATTTAAATTCAATTTAGTCTAAGTTACTATTCAGTTAGTTGTTAGTTGTTATGTGTTGATCTAAGAATAAAATTAGTGAATAAAAGAAAATTATAGCCAACTTGAATTTTAATTTGTGATCCAATTGGTCTTAATGTCATCATTTTTCTAATCAATTTGTGTTTAGTGCATTTTCTAAGTTTAGAGAGCTTCCCTTAGAGTGGTGTAAAAATATGAGAATTGCCATACTAATTGATTTTATTATAAAATTTAGACATAACTTGTACAAACAAATTACCATTGCAACTTTCTTTCAGTTTATGGAATAGGAGTGTGCTACATTTCATTTTTGTAAAATTTATCATTTGACCCAAGACCATTTGTATATATGTGCACTAAGGATTTTGACTCAACAAGTTCTTGGAATGCTAAATACACTAGAAAAGGCAAAGGATAAAATGACAATCAATTGCGTAAGAGATTTTACAAAACTTTTGTAATCAATTTTCCAATATCACCTAGACTAATTGAAAATTTATAGCTCTTACTAAATTGAATTTCTATGCACCAAATTCCTATTCACTTGACATAAATTAAATAGCCCTTGTATCAATAAGTTCAACTGCATTAACAATACCACTTTTTAAACTTTGCATTTGTACAATTTTATTTTTCATTTTGTAAAAGGATTCAAGCCCTTTAAAAATTCTATTTATGTAATCATAGCACATCTTTGATGCAATATTGTAAATATTTTATCAAGTGGAACAAAGACAAATTTTTATAAATAAAGGTTTTGTCCTTTAATATCTAAGCAAAATTAATACCCAATACCCAATAAATACTAACTATGACAAATTTTTGGTCAAAACTCATATAATTTATTCTAATAGATAACAATCTTTGACCAAAAAAATTAGTACCAAAATTTAGTAATTGTATCCTACCATATAGTCTAATGTTTCTTAATGAAAAAGAAACATAACAGTCAGTTCCCATTGCTAATACTTTATATTAAACCACCTTTACAATCAATGTTTGCCTCCACATAACACAACATTGATTGCAAAAACACCTTCACAATCAATCTTCACCTTCACATTTCACAACATTCATTGCCAACTTATGCACTTATGTAGAGCCAACTTTCATGCCATTCAAAACATAAACAATGAAAAATGAGGTCATTTGTAATTCATCATCTTGGACTGTATCATCAAGATAATATAGAGCTAGAATAGAAATTTTTTTGGCATCAACATTTCAAATCATGTTCCTCAAGCTAATAGAGAGTTAGAGATGAAACACGTTTTTGCATTGACATTTTCAATCACATTCTATAATTAGAATAATAAAAAGTTAAAATAGAAGAAAGTTTTTGCATTGACATTTCAAATCAAATGCTATTATTAGAGTAACATAGATGGAGAGAGGAAGAAAGATTTGGTGCTAACATATAAATCAGGCTCTATCATCAAAATAATAGGGAGCTTCAGAAGATGATTTTTTTCACCACTAACTAAAATCAGTCTCCATAATTAGGATTGTATAGGGTGAGAGAAGGACAATTTTTTTGCATCATTGTTGCAATTGTATTGGAATTTCTATGTCAATATTTGAAACCACAATCTAATCTATCATTCAAATAATTAAAAGATAAGCAAGAGAATAAATCACTTTCATCATCTTCTATATCTCATTATTCTTCCAAAATAAATCATATCATATAATGATCTTCAAAGATTGTTCTAAAGTTGTCACAATCATATTAACAATCTAATGTTTTATTACTTATAGATGGGAAAATATATTTTTGAGCATATTGCATATTCTATTAGATAAACATGATATGCTATTGAAAATGTAATTGATATGATGTTGAAAATGTAATTATTTTTTATTTAGAAAACAAGATTTGAAGGGCCCCTCAAACCCTATTAAAAATTTAACTACAAAAAAAAATCCTAAACAATAATATGCAAAGAGATTGCATGATAATAATAGTTTTGTATTCTATGCAAACTAATTAAAAAATAATTAAAAATGATGCCTATTAAGCTAAAGTTACAACATGAGGTTTTATTAAGCATGAAATTAATAAAATAATCTAAATTAATAAAACTATCTAACTTAATGCATTGAAATGCATCACCATTGCATGCATGTGCAATGAAATGATGTAATGAGCAATGCATGCGAGCGGTGAAGTGCATGCCTTCACTCTCCCCCTACATGAAAAATGAGAAGGAGACCAAGTTGAGTTCTCTCAAGGTAGTAAAATTGGATTTAGTGAGAGCTTTTGTGAAGATATTCACAACTTTCTCAGAAGTTGGGCAAAATTGTAACTCCACTATACCATTCTGAACCAAATTTTGAATGAAGTGATGGTGGATTTCAATGTGCTTCGATCTAGCATGAAACATTGGATTCTTGGTCATTGCAATGGTACTACTATTGACACAAAATATAGTTGTAGGATGTTCTTGAACCAAATGTAAATCTTTTAGAATCCCTCAAATCCATATCGCTTGACAACTAGTTGTTGTTGTTGCAATATGCTCTGCTTTTGCTGAAGAGAGAGCCATAGTTGCTTGCTTTTTACTATTACATAAAACAAATCCAAAACCAAGTGAGAAAACATAACCAAAGGTTGATTTTCAATCATCTATTGAACTAGCCCGATCAAAATCTATGTAACCAACCAACTCAAACTTCTCATTGGGAAAATAATGAATACCAAAATTATGTGTACCATTCACCTACCTTAAGATTATTTTTGTAGCTCACCAATGAGACTCATGTGGATCTTGCATGAACTAAGAGATGAGTCTCACGACATATATAATATCAGGTCTCATTGTAGTAAGGTACCTGAGGCTCCCAACCAAACTTGTGTATAATCTAGGATCAACATGGGGACTTGGATCATCCTTGGTTAACTTTTAACCAAAGGCAACATGAGTAGCAACTACCATGCATGACATTATTCTAAACTACTTCAATAAATCATTAATGTACTTGGTTTGAGAAATAGATAAACCATTAGGTTGTTTCTAAACTTGTTCCCCAAGGAAATAATGCATAAGTCCCAGATCTGACATCTCAAATGCTTTTGTCATTTCTTCTTTGAATTTCTCCATGAGAGATAGGCTATTACTTGTAAAAATGAGATCATCAACATAAAGACAAAAAATTAGAATATCATTATGAACATGTAGGATATAGAGGGTTGACATTGAAGGACTTTGAATGAATCCTTTCTTCAAAAAATAACTATCAATTTGTACATACAAAGCACATGGTGCTTTCTTCAACCCATAGAGTGTTTTTTCAGCTTGTAAACCAAGTGTTATTTTCCTAAACTTTCATTGCTAATAGGCTGATCCACATAAACCTCTTCATCAATATAATCATTTAGGAAAGTTGATTTTACATCCATCGAATAGACTGCTGACTTATTTTAATTGTATCAAACTTTGCAACTGGAGCAAAAGTCTTATGAATAATCTACTCTAAGTGTTTGTGTGAATCCCTTGGCAACTAGTCTAGCTTTGTGTCTTTTCATAGAACCATCAATATGATATTTTGCCTTGTAAATCCATTTGACTTCAATCACCTGTTTGTCTTTTGGAAGTGGAGCTAATTCCCATGTATCATTTTTCTCAATACCATGCATCTCTTCACTCATAGCATCAATGGACATTGGTTTTGTCACATCTTCTTCATACACAGAAGGTTCAACTTGGATGAAACTTAACAATGAAAAATTAGCAAATAGATCCATAGTAGAAGTCCTATGATATATTTTATTTAAACTTTGTACCTTTTGTGAGGGCCTTGGACTAGATTGTGAGTTTGAACTTTCACCTAAAGAGGAACTTGGTGAACTTGGTGGACTTGCACTTGAGATTCTACTTGAGCTTGTGGAGAGTGGATGGACTTGAATATCTTCATTAGCCATGATTAATGGTGTAGATTATTGAACTTCTTTCTTCCAATGCCATACTCTCCCTTCATCAAAAACCACATCTCAACTACTAATTCATTTCTTTATGTCAGGCTCATAAAATTTATATCCTTTGGTGGAATTTGAATATCCCACAAAGATACAAAGTTGGGATTTTGCATCCAACTTTTTCCTCTTTTGAACAAGAACATGAACATATGCAAGGCAACCAAATACATGAAAGTGAACTACTAAGGAGTTGTGTCCACTCCAAGCTTCCTTTGGAGTGGTGTTCTAAAGCACTTTTGTTGGACTTCAATTCAAAATATAAATTATGGTTTCCACTGGAACTCCCCAAAAAGAATTTGGAAGGTTCTTAGACTTTAACATACTTTATGCCATCTCCATAATGGTATGGTTCTTTTTTTCCGCAATACCATTCTATTGGGGGGGTAAAGGTTGTTGTAATCTATCTTTGAATTCCATGCATGTAACAAAAATCATCAAACTCTTATTTGTCATGATATTTTAATGGAATACCCACTTTGTTTTCCTTCCATAGCTATAAAATGCTTGAAGTATCCAAGTGCTTTAGATTTCTACTTAAGAAAATAAACCTATGTGTGGCATGAAAAATCATCAATAAAGGTCAAAAAATATATATTATTACCCAATGATTCCTCTTGCATAGCACCAAAAATGTCAGAATGAAAATCCTAAAAAAACTTCTTCTTTTTCTTGAATGACAGGGAGTCCTCTCACCATGTCCTTTTTATAAAAAAAAATTAAGCCCTAAAAATGAAAATGACCATACCTTTGATGCCATAACCATGAATCATCTATGGTTACCTTAAGAGCATGTATATTAGCAGAAACCAAAATGAGGGGAAACAATCTATTCTCTATCATACAAGTCTTTTCTACATGGTGATTAGCTGAAAACAATTTGCAGTGGTTATCCTCAAAAATAACCTTATAATTTTTTTCTACCAGTTGCCCAATACTCAAAAGATTATGTTGTAACTTAGGCACATGCAAGGTGTCATGAATATAAGTAATTTATCCTTGCTTGGTTTTCATTGTAAGGTTACCTTTTCCCATAACATCAACCTCTTTATCATCACCAAATTTTACTTGACTTCTCACAAATTCATCTAATTTGACAAAGATATTAGATTTACCTATCATATGATTTGAGAATTCTCTATCAAGAAACCATACATCCTTTTGAAGTTCTTTTACCAAATTACATGTAAAGAATGTGAGTGTGTTGTATCTTCAAGAGATTATTTAGTATAGTTGACTCATGACTTATTCAAATCAGATTTTTTCTTTGTACATTTAGATTCATAGAGTCCATACCTTTCACAATTTCTGCACTGGATGCTTCTTTGGTCCTCGGAACTTCTTCCTCTTCCTCAATTATTTCTTCTTCCTCCACCTCTACCATGTTCTCTTGATGTAGAAGACTTCACTTGAGTTTTGTTTGATTGAAAAGGGGCTACAAGTTTTGCTTCAATTTTGCCTATAGACTAGAAGGCTTGCACTAGATTCCTTATTGAACATTGCATGCACCTTTTATGTGATTGCAAAGAACCTATCAACTTTTCAATTTTGAAGGTAGATGTATTTTTACTTTGTTCAATTGCTATAACCACTAGGTCAAACTTTGGAGGAAGAGATCATAGAATCTTCTCTACAACTTTTTTTCTCTATGATAGTTTCTCCTTGACTTTTAAGATGATTGATAATAGCTTGAGCCCTCATAATAAACTCATGAGTGGACTCAACTTCTCTCATCCTTAAATTTTTGAAATCTCATCAATATTTTCTTGTCAGATCCTTGGTATGTTGTTTGAAGGGCTCCCCATGCATTCTTTGACATTTTCATACTAGCTATGTGGGGGAAAATAGACATATCCAATGTAGTTTGAATGATGAAAAGAGCTTGATTATCTTTCTTCTTTTCTTCTTTCAACTGATTCCATTAAGCCCATGTTAAGGTATTTAAAACATTCAGGTCTAAATGATCAATGTATCCTCCTTCTACTAATTCCCAAAGATCTTGAGATAATAGTAGGGCCTTCATCTTGATACCTTGATGTTCATAGTTGTCTCCAAACAATAGTGGAAGCTAGCATAGAAAGTTACCACCATTTTCCATTTTGAAAAATCTTGGAGAAAACTACTGCTTTGCCTACAAGAGAACAATATTCTACAACATGTTTTGATACCAATTGAAGATCTAAAAATAAAAGCTCTTATGCTATATTGATAATCAATAATGAACAACCAAAATCAGAATATTTTATTTTTTGTTTTTATTGAATGTCTATTTTTTAAATTAGAGAGTACATTATTAAAAAACTAAAAAACTTAACCTTGAATGCTAATCAAGGAAGATAGTGAAAAATTACAATAAAAAAATCCTAAATAATAACATGCAAAGAGATTGCATGATAATAATCATTTAGTATTCTATGAAAACTAATTAAAAAAAAAATTAAAAATGATGCCTATGAAGCTAACTACAACATAAGGGTTAATTCCAATTCATTCCTAATTTCTAATTTTTGATTTATTTCACTTTTGTTCTATGGTACTTTTTATTGCAATTTCATTCAATAAATAGTCAAATATTGAGATGATTCAAGGAGGCAAAATTTGTAAAGTTGTAATAATGGCACAACATCAAAAATGAAAAAATAAAAATAAAAGTGTGTATTGGAGCTCTCGTAAAATAATGGGAAAACTGTGAGAATCCAAAAGGTAGGGAGCACTCAAACTATGCAAAATATTCTATTATTACAAAAAAAAATTAATTAATGGAGTTGTAACACCATTTCAATTATTCAATTTATAGGATCAAAAATATGGGATAAATAGAGCAACATATGAACTACAAAATACACAAACTCTACTATAGGAGACAATGGAATTATTTTATTCATTTGCATATACAGAGCTTCTCATTTATAAGAGCTTTCTCTATCACCAATAGTGAAAGATTTCATCACTTTATTTATGCATGAACAACAATCATCTTATTATCAAACATTTTATTATCAATTATCAGCAAATATCATGCAATTGACTTAAACTAGCTTACACACACACACACACACACACACACACACACACACACACACACACACACACACACACACACACACACACACACACACACACACACACACACACACACAAAATAAGTGCCTATTCTACTAAGTCAAATTATGAAAATAGGTGCCTCCTCTGGCTTATTTTATATATACATAATATAAATAAGCTAGTAGCACTTGTGATGCAAAATGAAGGACATTATTTTTTAAAGTATAATTCATCATAGTTTATCTATAATCATAAATTTTAATTATTTAATTTTTAATATTATTATAACATATTATACAATTCAAAAATATGCACAAAGAAACAAATAATTAGTAATTTCAAACAATATTTTAAAATCATGTAGACAATTATTTAATGCTAGAATAATTGAAGAAATATTATACATTCTATTGCTAAACAATTTGAGCACATTGAAGCAATATTGAAATTTTTACACAAACATTTATAATAAATTCATACTTAATAATCATTCAAAGAAATTTTCACATAATCCATCACACAAATTAATAGTGTAATAGTTAATCATTTTTCAAAAGTTGGGTATAATGAAAAATACTATTGTTCAAAATGTTGGCAATAGATTGACAAATAATATGTAGAATATTTTTACTTTTTCAACCATGGATAGACTTGGTAATAACTCTACATTTCCAAGAAGAACTTTTCAAACTTTAATTGATAAAGTAGACTTTATGCGAAATAATGTAGGTATGTCATAATTTTCATGCAACAACCTAAAAGATGAAATGACTCAATGTATTGTGAATGTGAGAGTGTAACCATTCTTCAAGTGGACCCTTGTGATACCTAATTTTGGATTCTCCTTTAAGAAATTTCATAAACTTTAGATTGAGTTCATCAAAAAGTGTGTGCTTCCTGACATTTATTATTGGGGCAACAATAATTTTAAAAATGCATCTTGCAAGGTAAAGATCAGGAATCTCACGATACAAAACATCTAACCATCTACAAAAACCTACAACATTGATATAAAACTCATGAAATTTGACATCTAAATTCATCTTCTCTTTTTTGTCATAATGGAAGTTGAAGTATGAGCATAGTTACAAAATTTTAATTGATTTTTCCTTGGTCCATTGTTTATGATTTGACTAGTCATTCTATCCCTTATCCAATAGTGAACACTCAACTCCTCTATATGAAGGATGTCATTTTGTGAAAGTCTAAAATGAAAGTCCCACAACCACCGGTAAACCCATTCTAAACGTAATTTGTCTGACATCTTAGTAAGTTGCATGAGAATTATCAGAAACATATATATCATTATAAAACATGATGAAGAATATGAATTTTCAAAAAGGAAAGAAATGTTGCATCAAGGATAGTAATCATAACCATCAAAATAAGGTATGTTATGAAAGAAACATAAAAAATATTTTATCAAATTGATATCTTGACAAAAGGTTAGTATTTTTAATCTTTAAAAACAAATTATTTGACATAAAGTAATACAAATTTATAAGGGCATAAGAAAATAAGTGGTCATTTTCTTTAGTGTAAAGATACTAAAATATAATTTACAAGGGTGTATTAAATTTCCATTTATATATTATGGATGTGTAAACATTTATTTAAAACATTTCAAATGTGAGTCATAGTAGTATACAAATAAATGAAAAATATTGGATTGCTTTCGATGCTACAATTCTACAATACTATAGTAAGTATAATACTGATTAAAAATTATTAAAATGGAAAATAAAACTTGTGCTTGCATTGGAAAAAGTTTTCAAAAACAAAATATTACATCAATTTTCTTCTAACAACTTTGGTCTATTGTTTTCATCCTTGTGCTTGGCAACTTGTCTACCCTTTTTCATTTTCTAATAGTAATCATATGTGAATGAAGGCATTATTCTTAGACATTGTAAAGATTTTATATGAGAAATTTCCACAAATGTCAATCCTATTCTTTCCCTTGGTCCTATATCAGGTTTCGCTTTTGGAAGAGTCAAACCCTAAGATTTATGTATAGTCAATGCCCATGCCAATCTTAAAGGCAATCTAAGTGTTCTACCCTTCTGTATTAGTGTTATTGGAATTGTTTTTGGATGATGATCTTCAAGTGATAATCCAAAATAATTGTCAAACTCAACCATCACATATGTTAGAGGTTCAAGTAGAGTGTTTCCTTGTTTGTAGACTATATTTTGAGTGTACCCCAAAGATCCATTTACAAGACCTGCTTGTACCCATAGATTTGAAGTTAGCATGACCCTTGAATCCTTATAGATTAGTAGCTCTGAATCAAGCTCATCATTTTAATAATCTTCAAATGCATTAGCATGTCTTGATTTTGTCGCAAAACTACACGCAACATGATACTTCAATGAATGCAACATTTTTTTATTTTGATTATGAACATTTTTATTTGTTGAGAATAGATGGATGAAATTTTCAAACTATAAATTTGTTGCAAAATCTATATTGATAGGGGTTCTTGTCATTAGCAACCTCCAATCATCAATCTGTGGGTTTGCATCTCTTACATTCATCAAAAGTTCAAATCTTTGTTGACCATCATTTTCCCCATCTTGTCTTAATATCATATCCAAAGTAAAAATAGTCTTGAATTCCTATCATAGCAACTTTTCCCTTCTATTACTGTCAAATGTTGGTCTGTCACTAACTGGAGGAAGTTGGCCCAAATCTCCTACCAAAATAATAGACACATCTGAAATATAAGAATAAAATATTTATGTCATAAGCAATAATTTGTAGTTTTATTTTAGTAAAGTATTAGTATATATTTTTGACATGAGTACTTGTTCATGAGGAAAAGTGGAGCTTTTTACCTCCAAAACTTTTATCTACAGTTTGTGGGAATGCTTGTTGGAGTCGACAGCCTATGTTCTTCAACATGTTCTGACCAATGAAGCTCATTTTATGAATCAAAATATACTTGATATGTGTCATTTCTTCTTGAAAAATGGTGAGTCTTGTTCCTTCCAATTGAGAAAAATCTTGTCTTGGTATTTTTAAATTTTAATTAACTATAGATGCTCCTATGTTGAATGTTGCAACTCCCATTGGTGCAAGTAATAGAAGGGGAGACAGATAGGGCATTGCTACATTTGAAGAGATTGACTATTGGAACCAATTAGATATGACTTTCTAGTGCCCAATGTTCCTTGAATTATCATGTGCAATGGCTCGACATTCTGATTTTTGTGATAGTGTGTCATAATAATGTTAATTGCCTTTTTTTGTTTGTCACCAAGGGTGATGTAATTGATGCATTGGAGAATGTCATCATATATCAGACAACCATGATTCTTCATATTACCTACAAAATTGATTGTTGCAGTAGTGTACTCTTCTCCCTTATAATCAGTAGATCAATTTGTATGTTTGTCTATGTCTCTTCTCCCTAACATGTCTATTCATGAACACTCTACGTTTTGACCACAATGCAACCTAGATATAATATCCTATTTGTGTTTTGTTGTATTTCTTTGAATATTTTCATTTTCTTCAATTTTAGAGTCACTTGGGTTTTCATCATTGTCTATCACTATGGTACATTCAACATGACAAGGAATGTAATTAAATGTTTTCCAATTTGCTATGATGGTGTCATCATCATGACCAATATCTCATTCTATATCATGGAATGGCTTGTAGAGAAATAATTATGATAAACAAAAGTCAACCCATTTAGTTGACCCATGTGAAGGCATAGATACAAATCTAGGAAACACTCTGACAATTGTTTCTTTTTCCCTTGGCTCCCATTTATTATCCCTTCTTCTTTTATGATTAAATATCCACGATCTTGTTGCATCTATTAATGTGAAAACTTCCATACATAGTGGCCTTTTCTTGTACCCATCAATGAAAGATTTTGTTTGTTCCTTAGTATTCTCTTCATCATTTCCATTTTCATTATTTATAGTTAGAGGTTTGAAGACCTCATGCAAGACATTCAGATTAACAAATCTTCTACTACACTCTACCAATGTAAGCTCTAATAACATATGCCATGTTTCTTGAGCACCAATGTCTCTTTCTATAATTGTCTTGGTTTGAAATTTCCTATATGTAGCTGCAGCTAAGTCATCTGGGTTTTCCATGCTAAAGAGGCACACCAACATTTAATGGTATGTTTTTGAACTTTTCTTTGCTTTCGTTGCATACTTGGCAATATATTTTTCCACAACATGTTCGGAAATAACAAGTTGTCAATCTATATTCACTCTACATAGTTGTAGTATGTGGTGGTTATATGCATTGATTTTTTCATCATTTCTCACTGGTTCAAATTTCTCTTCATCTTTTTCTCTGTCTTAATATAATTTTGATCCCTCTAGGTTTAATGGCCATCATGCATTATACCTATAATAAATAGAAGAGACATTTATAGTTAGTCATGGGACATTTGTGGCCAATTTGTGATTTTGATTAAAATATCCCAATGTAATGAAATAATAACTTGCAAACCATCCGCCCCCTTTTTATTCACAAACATGCACCCTCCTTAAAAATTGTGTCTCTTTCTACACATTTTAGGATCTCCTCATAGTCATGATCTAGATTGACCTCTACAAGTTGTCTCGTATTTTGAGACATAGGTGTTGTTGAAATTTTATGGAAGCCTAGAATTCAAAATAAGTTGAATGAGTAAATTAGGTCATATCAAATTATACCATACAATATATATTTATAAATATACCTGTATGTTTCATTGATGGGGATCTTCTATAGGGTTCCATCCATGAACAATAGAATGAAAATATATTTTAGCACTTTTGTGTTCGTCCTCATTTGACCAATCAATTTTGTCCATATTGGGTGCCCCTTTGATCCATATGAATCCATGCAAATGTGGGGACAACCTATTTTGTCAGTAATATCTACTTCAAAAATCCTTGACATACATTCCATTTTCTAGAATCTCTTTTCTAAACATAGAGTGTCTCAAGTGCATATAGTGTGCCATAATGTGAGGATAATCAATTATATTGGAATGCCTATGCCAATTTTGAGCTTCACATGGATTAATTGGCATATTGGCATTGTTCCTTGCATCAACACATGTAAATCAGGCCAATACATATCTACTACAGTCAATGTGAAAAATATTGTAGGACAACCAATTTGATGAAGCAAATGTATCAATTTTGCATGATATTTTGTCCAATATGATCTTGTACCACTTAGTGTTGTTCTAAACCACATCAATTTATCTGCCAAACTAGAGTGAGGTATATTTTCCATATGTTTCTGCAACTCATTAATGGTTATTGGCATGTCTTTAAAGTTTCTCTTTACAAACACAAAGGATGAATTCTATGCATGATGTTTCATCAAGATATACCCACCACAACCGTGGTTCTAACCAATCACAACTACCATTAGGAAATAGTGTTGCAATGTCATATCCAATAATCCTAATGTGACATACTCATTAATGGGTGACACACAAATACTTGGCAAATATATCATTGATGTTGGGTTTTCATCAGGATTATTAACCTAGGCATGAATAAGTTCCATTTCCTTTTGTCCATTAGGAAATCTTGAATCCATTGATGTTGTGTGTTGTATTATAATCCCTCCAGTTTTGTACTCATTGACTATGCTTGACAACAAAATATGGATCTTGTCTTGCCAAAATCTAAAACAGATAGGGGCCAATGATTGGCTCCATAGAATGTTATTGTAGGAGTTAGTAGCACTAGTAAAGAGTTACTTTGGGTTACTTCCCTTAGAAGTAATAGGGCTTGCAAAGGTTGGAAGCTACTTTTTAACTTGTTATTTTTATTATAGATTGAAGGCAATATTCATACTAGTTCACATGTCTTAAATTGAAAGCTTAAAATAATAACAAAATAATGGAAAAATACTTTGGATTTGCTGATTCCTATTTTATTATCCACCAAATAGATAGATCTACATATTTTATCAACATTTCTTCCATTAACATATAACATAATGAAATATGATTTAATCTAATTATATCTACTTCTTTAATTCTTTAATAACTCTTTATTTCTTTTCTATTTATTAGGAAAAGGAATTTTTAAATTTTATTCAATTGAAAACATATGAACAAAACTTCCTAAGTCCAAACTTTCTGTTGGATGTAATAGATGACGAATAATGATAAGCTTTTAAATGTTGGCCTATTAGCACATTAGCAACCATGATCTACATTGAATAAGGTTCAAAATCTTCTTAGTAAGATTGAAGGCTGCAAGGATGCCAATGTTTGCTAATGTACAACACTACCTATGCCTAAAATTATAAACTTGGGTCAATAGAGAGTACCCACACTGATTCCAACTTGCATTCATCTTGAAGATTTGACATTGAAATGTCAAACAAGAGAAGTGATAAGAAGTTGTGATCATGATCAAGACAAGAAACCAAAGCGAAGATTTATACATGTTTTTTTTGTATATGCATTATAAAGTTTCATAGGAAAGAAAAAGTAAACAATATAAATTATTCATAATCTAAGAATATGTGCATTATTTGAATATTATACTGAACTGTAATAATAATATGAAAAAGAAACTATAGCAGTAGATGTTAGTCTATAGAGATCATAAACTATGTTTAGACAAATTGCAATTTTGGAACACATAGTGTTCACTATCTTTATCCTCACATAGTTATAATTTGATTCCACTTATAACCAGTGGATGTCAATTAAAACCTCTTCATTTGAGGGCCTTGACCTCTTGCCCAATTCTATCCTTAATATTAATTTGTAAATCTAAACAATAAATGATGTGCCCCCGATAAATTATAATGGACCATAAGAAAACATCGATCATGATCAACATAGTAATGGAGTCATATATTTTTCCCAAATATGATTAAAAAATGCACAATTAATATTTATTTGAATACTATAAAATAAATATTGTAAGCTTCGAAGGGCCAAATTTGATAGAGACAAATGCAAAGAAATTTTATCAGACAACACCACTTACTTTCTACCGTTACTAACAACATGTGCATGCAATATTAGGCCACAAGTGAACATAAATGAGTTTTTCGGGCTATAGGTAAGATCAATAAATGATTATTTGGATTTCCTCTTGCATAATTAGGATAGGCATGAATAGACCTAGCCATAGTTATTATTTATGATCATCTTACATACAACGCCACAAACTCCATTTTGTTCTCTTGTAACTTAATTTTGCATTAACTTACTTTCTACCATTACTGACAAAATAGGAAAGTGAAATTAGGTTATAGGGGAATATAAAGGAGTTTTTGGGACTGTAGGTAAGTTCAATAAAGAATTATTTGGATAGCCTAATATATGATCATCATGGGTATTAATAAGCCTAGGAATAGTTCTTATTTGTGGTCATAGTATAGTCTCTACACAATATAGTATGGTATAGTTAGTACTATTACTACTAGTGCTCAAAGGCATACTATACTATGATCATAAATAATAAATAGACATAGGCATGTCCATGACCATCATATGATCATGCAACAGACAATCAAAATAGTTTTTAATCGATCTTACCGAAAATCTCGTGAAAACTCCATTTTGTTCCCTTATGACCTAATTTTTCATTCACTTAATTTCGACCATTACTGACAACACCACGTGCATGAAAATCTAGTTCACAAAGGAACATAAAGGAGTTTTTGGGGTGGTAGGTGAGATTGATAAAGGATTATTTAGATTGTCTATTGCATGATCATGATGGGCATGAACATGCCTAGGCTTAATTATTATTTATGATCATATTATAGTCAATGCACAATATTAGGAGGACTTCATGTTTTCTATATGCATAAGCTTATATTAAAAGAATAACAAAAAAGTTATTGTCATGAATAATAAAGGAAGTTGCACCTTTTTGTAGACACCCATAATTTATGGTATGTCATCATTTGTATTTCACACATGACCTCCTATATAACCAACAAATAAATCATCAGTACACTTAAGAATAGGAATGATCAAAATAAAACAGGAATTGCTTGCTCTTATAATGAAATCATTAACATGTTAGGTAAATTTGAAACCCAACCTTATTGAGCTTTACTTTGTTTTGAGAATAGTTTAATATTTTCCAATAAACATAGCCAACCATGTCATTCAATTATTCTTTCATCTATTAATAAAATGTAACATTCATTAACTATCACATGGTAACATTCATTAACACATAAGATTTAGTAACATTGATTAACACACAACAATCATCAATATTCATTAACACATTATATAATTCACGAATATTCATTGGCACATAATTAAGTTCATCAAGACATAAAAATTAGTCATTATCAATTAAGTTTGATAAATGACAATCGTTTTTTTTTTCACATTAATTTTTTTGATTTTAAGTAATCTTGAAGAGGAACATCCACTTTATAATGATCATTTCACCAACAGTTCTTCTTTCCTCTAAAATGAAAAATAAAAGGACGAAATTGAAACTATTTTAGTATAAATGTTACAATTATATCAGTACTTTAAAGAACTTAATTGTGGAGCTCTTTACCTAATTCAACCACATCATATTGCAAGTTGGCCTCAACCTCAATGTGCTCATCATGAACAATGACCTATACATTCTCTATAGATGCAATAAAAAAAAAAAATTAATTCAATCACCTAAAATAATTAAATTTGAATTATTATGTACCAATTTCAATTTAAGACATTTAATTGTGTTAATAATTTTATCTAAAAAATCAAATAGAAAATCTATAGCTCAGTCATTATGGTGCACATCCAAATCAACCACTTTATGTATGAAGATTGGCATGTTGCATTCCAATGTTATGCACATTGTTATCATTGTCTGCTTACTTAAAATAAATATACTAACTTTATGTTAAAACTTAATACCAAATGTACTCATTTTTAAAGTATTCAATTTCAAATAAAAATCATTTGGCTTACTTAGTGTGATGGATCCATCAATAGAACCTTTCCCGCTCATTTATTGTAACTTTTCAACACAGACTTCATAGTCATGTTTGAATGTTATTTTCTTGTCCTCTTCTGAGAATTTTCTTTTGAACAATGTGCCCTGCATTTTTGTTTGGTATCATGAATTTTTGTTGCATTGTTTAATCAAAAATAAATTTGTTGCAATTTAAAAATATTTTCATATGATTTTTCATTTACTAATAT
Source organism: Cupressus sempervirens (assembly GCA_028749045.1). Classification (NCBI taxonomy): domain Eukaryota; kingdom Viridiplantae; phylum Streptophyta; class Pinopsida; order Cupressales; family Cupressaceae; genus Cupressus; species Cupressus sempervirens. The sequence continues at coordinate 575,675,921 of CM053791.1, forward strand.
TTACAACTTGTGCAACAAGTTTTTCATAAACACTAAAGCCAAGCTCACACTGCTCATGCTTTTTCTTTCTTGCCATTATTGCCTTTCATGTGTTAAGCAATCTATGAAAAGTTTAAAATATGTTAGACCATATAAATACTAAGAGTAGTTTGTACATATATAATTACATTCTTAACAATATCTCATACCTTCTTTTGTCAACTAGTGGTTCATGTCCTTTATGTCTTTGGCTTCTCTCCAACCCATCCAACTTAAGGTTCTACCACTCTAAATCATTTTTCTAGGGGGGCACTTGAAGTTAGGATTTTTTTCTAATGTATCTCTATAGTGGTCTCTAATATATACCTCAAACATAGCCCCGCTTTCTCAAGGAGCCTAAGCTTTGAAAATGCACAAGGTCCAAAATAGTTTTTCATACTCTCAATGAGAACCTCCTTTAACTTTGGACTTTCGATATTCCACCTTTTTAAGAAAAAGAAAAGTTATATTTGTAAATGGATCACACAAAATCTATTCTAGCAATGATATGAGATCAAAATAGTTGATTATGATTTTAGATTAGATATAATGTTCCATCTTATATGTATCTTGGGCCCTAATATCCTAAAGAACTCCTCATTAATTTTGTTATAAAAAAAATTGTTCCCTAAATAATATTCAAAGGACAATTAGTTATTGCAAGGGACTCTATAGGGGGTTATTGCATTAGATTATGAGTATACGATTGTATAGTAAAATAAAGGACCAATCTTTAAAGTACTTGGAAACTCGAATACTTTCAAAGGAAGTCTTTCTTCAATGCTCATGATCAAGATGCAATTTGTCACCATTCCCATACAATGAATAGAGGTCCATCTAAGAAATTCCTTATCATGTGTTGCATCTCTTGTTGCATAGAATGAGTCTAACATTATGAAATTCCCCCAAAAAGAATACTTCGAGGGAAATAAACACATTAAAAATGAGATAAGAAAAGGGATCTATGTACTAATAGGTGGTGCAATAGAGTCACTAGCTAGGTTGCATGTTGTTGACATTGCTCACAATAATACATCTATGGTTCTATTCTTGATCACATGCAACATCACCATAGGATCACTAATAGGTGTTGAAGATTAAGATTGTTAGAGAATAAAAAATAACATATTAGCATGGACAAGATTTTTAGAGCATAAAAAGAGATTGTTTGATAAAAACACAAGTTGAGGATAGAACATGTGATCTAATTGAACCACCTAAAGCACCCTTATCAAGACCATGAGGTATATAACCGACCGAAAAACTATATCAAAAAAACATTTATGGATTTTTGTTAATGACATAAAAGAGTATAATATAAAAACCATTATTGAACTTTTGTTATAATTAATAATTACATTAGTACTTACTCTAAAATTATTAGCTAGGTGTATCAATTAAATACCTATCCTCTATGACTTACAAGTATACTTGCAGATATAGAGTGCTTAATAGAAAGGAAATGGTAGTCTTGTTCAAAATGCAAGCTAGCAAGGGAGCAGTTGTAGGAAGAAGTAATATAGTGATAGGTTATTTTGAACAACCAAGAGAAGAGGTGGGTCTATAGTACTCATGAAGTAAGAAGGGAGATCAAAGTATCTTCAAGGATATGTTATGGAGATCTACAAGGAAAGACAATTCTATCCTTAGATCACATACATTGGAGTTCTTTCTTATCATTGCATTAATTTGTAGCTCTTAACAGGGCAAGCTTCATTACTAAGCTTTTGTAAATCCTCTTAACAAGGTGTCTCTCAGAAGTTGATTTGTAAATCCTCTAACCAAGTAGCTTTAACAAAGCTCTTGTAATCATAATAGGTTATATACATTCCTACCAGGATGTGTTTCCAAAAGAAATAATTGTAGCTCTTAACCAGACAACCCTTTACATCCATTATAAGGATAGTGGGCATATTACTCTTACCATAGTTTTTGCCCTCTCATCAAGGTTTTCCACATAGAAATATGTGTGTTACTTGATGAATTCTTTTGTGTGAAAGCTTATATTCTTTTATTTTACTTCATCTCTCATTTCTTTAGTATCTAAGTGGATTACCCCACCCCCATAGCATTTGAGATTAACAAACTTGTTTAAATACCATGAGTCATATCAATAGACTTTGTTTCCTTCTCTACTTCTATTGCAATTTATGGAGTATATTATTCATGCAGGAGTACTTACTTGTTTTCTTCTACAAGCATTTGTAGTATGACCAAATTTTCTACAAGTGTAGCAAGTGAGCTTGTAAGATTTCTTTACATTGCATATGACTAGACTCTTTAGATCTTTTTTCTCCATATTTTGATGATTCTCCTTTCTCCATTATGTTGTTGTGGATATATCCTAATCTAGTAGTATTGTATTATTTTCTCTAATTCTTCAATTGTTCATCAATTTTATACATGCTTGGTTAGAATTTTGTAAGTCTTGCATTGATCTCCTTTTCAAATATTAAATTATTTTTTTAGGTCTTCTTCATATTTCCTTAGCTCATGATTTTATGATTGTAATTGTTAGTTCCTATCACCTATTTTCTTTATTGGTCTATTTTGTCCATGGATCTCCCTTTGTTGTCTTTCTAGCTATAAGTCTTTTTCAATAATAATAGCTTCATTGTTACCTTTTTCTATTTAAAGAGCTTCTTTATCACTCTCAATAGTCCTCATTCTTTCCAGTACTTCTCTCATTTTCAAGGTTTGATTTTCATCTTCTTTCTTCTTTTAACCAAGTTTCTCTAGTAGTTCATTGTTCTCTTTTAGTAAATCAACAATAGAAACATCAACTTTGTCAAAATGCAAACCTCCTTCTAAAAGTTTGTCTAGATCATTAAGGTTCATATGTAATCTTTCAGTCAGTTCCTTCCTTTTTGCAAATGATTTTCTCAATTTAATCTTCATGAGATCATGGATTTTTCCATTAAAACATTTTAGGCTTTCATCTAATTATTTATAATGCGTGTAGCTTTCCATTATCCTAGATCTACTCCAAGCTATTAGACTTCCCTTTTAGAAAAGAAAATGCTCTAATGCTTGGAAAAATTCAAGTAGGGTACTCTTGGGTTGAGTCAATACCACACAGATTTCCTATTTATTTAACTTTCTTAACATAAACTGATAGTCTATAAAATTACTTATGTTGATATCCTTTTTTTTATAGATAATCTTACTGATAGCTATTTACAATGATAAATGATAAAAAATAACTTGCAAATAAAAAACCTTTTACACATGACATAGTATTTGGTCTCAGAAAAAACCTTTGGTTAGAACTCATCACCCTGGTAATAGGATGACTAGTTAGGAGCTTACATTAATATCATATTCTGAATGACTTTCACCTATTAGGATTATTTAAAGAAAGACTACTCTATTAAGAAATTTTATCCCAGTTATATAGTGTTCACTCAGTTAAGGATTTACAATAAGTTCCAAAAAAGAACTCTTAAGCCTTGTTAGAGACTACCTAGTTAAGGGATTCAATAATCTTGTTGGTAAAATATTACAAATAAAATAATAAGAAATTAGACATATAGCCATCTTCCACTATAGCTTGATAGGTCCTTTATAATCCTTTGTTGTTGTCCTCTACACACTTCTCATCTTGGATAACCATATAGTTCATCTCTCTCTCTCTCTCTCTCTCTCTCTCTCTCTCTCTCTCTCTCTCTCTCTCTCTCTCTCTCTCTCTCTCTCACACACACACACACACACACACACACACACACACACACACACACACACACACACACACACACACACACACACACACACACACACACAGACACACACAGACACACACACACACACACACACACACACTTATGATCCTATTCCTTGCTGTCTTTTATAAATTTACTTTAACCTAATCTTGTTCCTATTTCCTAATTAACCTAATTGGGGTTACATAAGGATTATTCCCATTTTTTGTCTTCTGATAGATTTATGCACTTAACTCCTTCCACCTATTTCTATAAACCATTTTTCATGATTATGTGAAATGTTTCCTTTTCCTTATCATCTTTCCTTACCTGATAGCTTGTCTTTGTTCTAATAACTCCTTCTGTGTATCGATAACTCTTTCAATATTTCAGTAATTCTAACAACTTTCTGGTAGAGATTCCATTATGTCTTCAACGTGATTTTCTAGCAATGACAATATTAGAATCAAAATTATAGTGCTTCTAACTAATTGAGGTTGAAAATGATTTTCACAAGTAGCACAAACAAATATTGTAATGCCTCTATGAACTAAATTGTGTCACTCTGGGAGACTTCTATATCAAAATTGGAGATAGTTACCTATACAATAAATTCATTTGGTTTATTCCTTTAAGAATTTTTAACTATTATTACTTTTCGTGATCAACCTCAACTCATTTATCTAGATCAATTGCCCATATATTTACTTGAATCTAGATATTTAATGTAATGTGTGTTGCTTTACTATTATATTTTTTGTGAGTTTGACATTCCTACATGACTTGGGGTTTTGTTATTAGATTTTATTCTTTTTTGTTGGAGTTTTCAACCCTGATTGTATCTAGCTCAAAATAAATTTGTTTAAACTAAGTTTCTTTCATTTATTAATGTTCTATAATTTTATCTTAGAATATATCTTAACTTTGCAGCAACTCCCCCTATCCTAGAATATGTGACTATATATGTTGCATTCTTCATTTTCTTTGGTTTGGGAGTCTTTTAATTGTACTTACTAACCATGTCATGAATAGGCATTAGTGAAATTCCAAGCTTTGTGTCTTGCTGATTGAACTAGTAAGCCAATTAGGAACTAATGAAGATTGCTCAGATTTACCAAAATCCTTCATTGGGGTTGTCAATTCACTCACCACTTAAGTAACACTATCTACCCACCTAGCCTGCTTCTCATTATCCATAGACTTTGTGTTTTGTTGTCCAAGTTGACTTTGATAGCCTCTTGAGTAGTCATCCTACCCTATTTATTAGATTTGGGGTTTTACTTGGTTCTCGACACAATGGGTTGGTATTTTTCTACTTCAAAGATTGGTTGATTCAACCCCCTTTTATGACTTGCTTGATTAATGCAAGAAAAATTATTAGCAATTGTGAGAGATTGTACATCTTGGTTCTATTTTTTATAACTAATCCTAAACCATCCCCTATTTTCTCCTTTGTTTCAACCATGCTTTTGTGCATTTGATAACTACATTAGTTCTTTGAACTATGTCATCTTCCTTAGCTTGAGACCAATCAAGGGTAGGTAGAGAAAACTTCTATTTCAGCTAGGAATTCAGGTTCAATCACCTCTAAACCATCATCTTGAACTCCTTCTACATTTAGCTTTAGATGGAAAGTTGTGATTTGTGATACCAATAGCCTAGAATGACCTCTTTTAGGGACTTCTCTTTCAGTTGCATGATCCTTGCAGTAGTCTTTGATATGAGGTAACAACACAATTTGGTCTTTCAACTCCAATGTTCTTGCAAACCCTTTTCCATTGAAATTCTTTCTCTCTTTATAAAACTTGAAATCAAAATAATTAAAATGAATAACTAAATGACCATAGTTGAACTTCAACCATAAACAATTCAAAGTGATAAGATAGTTCAGCACATGAAAGTGAATATTCTCAAAAAAAATCTCATTCATCAATATGAACATAAAAGATTCAGATTTTACTACCATACTTTACTACTATCAAATTTTGAGATTAAAGACTAAGATAATTTCTTTCAAATCAAGTAAATTTCATCAAGTTCAACTTGTCAAAGAAAAAAAAGATAAAAAACTTCTAACTTTCAAAAATTGTATAGTCTTTCTCCAATATCTTTTTTCAACCCTTATCTACTTTTAGTTCCCTATAGATATAGTTTTAGATTGTCAAGAGATATCCTTGAAAACTTGAACTCCTAGTGACAATTAAGATCATTATCAAAACTAAATAATGTATGGAGGACACATGTCCTCAGAGTTCAAGTTATTAAGAAACATAAAACACCAATCAATTAAATGGGCGTATTACTCCTTGCTTCTTCAATTTTTGTGTCCTCTCCAACAATTGCACATGTCAAATTCAAGCTTATATATGCACTTATCAATTTATGAATGACATTTGAGATGGGGTTTTTCAAGCTCAATAGTCTCATTTTCATGGTGTCTATGTCCCATCTCATCTTCAAGATTTAATCTACATAATTAGGAAGATGATTTGTACACAAACTCAATATAGCCTCCACTTGCACAACCTTCATGAAATCCATTTTTGTAGGGTTCACCTCTTCCTTGATCACTTTCATGATGTCTTCGAAGGATTTGACCTTTGTCTCTTGGTTTTCATTACCTCTTGCATATTGTGAAAAATTAGCCGAATTGACAATTTTCATATCTTTAATGAGATTATCATACATATTTTTTATTTCCTTTCAATATGATGATCTTGGGAAATCATCAAACCATATATAGAGTTCTTCCATACCATGTTTTTTTAAAGGATATAGAACTTTCCTACATCCACTACCTTTAGGGGATTCTCCTCTAGGGACTTAGCAACTCTATATTGTTCTATTTCAAAAATGTGAGTTAACACTGCTTTCACTTTTTCTTTGTCTTCTTCCCAGAGTGACAACCATGTTTGAACCTCTCCAAGCAAGGCTTCTACATCATTGAAGACCCTATTGGATTCCTAAATAAAATTCACCCCATCCTTGGTTATTTGGTCAACCTAATTATTCAATAACACAACAATAGATTTCCCTTGTTTCAATTGTCTCAATAAATTTTTACTATCAAAAAAATTTGTGTTTAAAGTCTATGGTGCTTGCACTAGAGGTAATGCTCCAAAACCACCAAAGGAGTCTATGTATTCCGAAAGAGTATTGATAACATATTTGAGTTCATTTTTCTCTTTTCCATCTCTATGTGACTGAATCAATGTGCTCTAATTAGAATGCTCCAACTAGTGTTCTTTGGTTGGTTTGAATTCATCAACCCATTTGGTTGTTTTTAATGCATCAAAAGTGGTTAGAGGTTAACCTATGACCCCTCTTGATGCATTTCATGACAACATATATCCCTAGGGGCCCTAGGGATTGATTGGGTTGGTTTGAATGCATCTAGATGCATTTCAAGACAATGTATGTCACTAAGGACCCTAAGACAGCTTTTGGTTGTTTTGAATACATCGAGAGGGGTCATAGATTAACCTATGACCCCTCTTGATGCATTTGATAACAAAGTATGTCCCTAGGGGCCCTAGTGCCCATAGGGACCCATTTGGTTTGTTCATGATAACATGTCCCTAGGGTCCCTAGGGCCCCTAGGGATGCATTTGGTTGGTTTGAATGCATCGAAAGGGGTCATAGGTTAACCTTTGACCCCTCCCAAAGAATTTCATGACAACGTATGTCCCTAGGGGCTTTAGGGTCCCTAGGGACCCATTTGGTTTGTTTGAATGCGTTGACCCATTTAGTTGATTTGAATGCATCGACAACAGTCAGTGGTTAACCAATGACCCCTTTCAAAGCATTTCATTAGAACATATGTCCCTAGGGGCCCCAGAGATCCATTTGGTTGGTTCAAATGCATCAAGAGGGGTCATAGGTTAATATATGACCCCTCTTGACACATTTCAAGACAATGCATGCTCCTAGGAGCCCTAGGACTCCTAGGGATATATTTGGTTTGTTCAAATGCATTGAGAAGGGTCATAGATTAACCTATGATCCCTCTCAACCCATTTGGTTGGTTTCAATATATCAAAAGTGGTCAGTGGTTAACCTATGAGCCATCTCGAAGAATTTCATTACATAATATGTCCCTCAGGGGCCTAGGGACCCATTTGGCCAGTTCAAATGTGTTAATAGGGGTCATAAGTTAGCCTATGACCCCTCTCTATGCATTTTAAGACAATGTATGTCCCTAGGGGCCTTAGGAACCCTAGGGATGTATTTGGTTGGTTCGAATGCATCAAAAGTTGTCATAGATTAACCTATGACACCTCTCGATGCATTTTATAACAACATATGTCCCTAGGGGCCCTAGGGTTGGTAGGGATGTATTTAGTTGCTTTAAATGTGTTCAAAGGCATCATAGGTTAACCTATGACCCCTATCAATGCATTTCATGAAAACATATGTCCCTAGGGACACTAGGGCCCATAGGGACCCATTGGGTTTGTTTGAATGCATCAAGAGGTGTCATAGGTTAACCTATGAACACTTATGATGCATTAGAACCAACCAAATCAGCCCCTGGGGGATCTAGGGCCATGAGGGACATATGTTGTCATGAAATGTGTTGAGAGGAGCCATAGATTAACCTATGACCCCTCTCAATGCATTCAAAGCAACCAAGTGCATCCCTAGCAGCTCTAGGGCCCCTAGGGACATATGTAGTGATGAAATACATTGAGAGGGGTCATAGGTTAGCCTATGACCCCTTTCAACATATTCATACTAACCAAATCGATCTATAGGGGCCCTAGGGCCCCTAGGAACATATGTTGTCATGAAATGCATCGAGAGGGGTCATAGGCTAACCTATTACCACTTTTGATTCTTTGGAACCAACCAAATGCATCCCTAGGGGTCCATAGACCTCTAGGGACATAAGTTGTCATGAAATGCATCGAGAGGGATCATAAGTTAACCTATGACCCCTCTCCTTGAATTTAAGGACAAAGTGTGTCCCTAGGGGCCCTAGGTCCCCTACAAACCGATTTGGTTCATTCCAATGCATTGAAAGGGGTCACTGGTTAACCCATGACTCTTCTCAACACATTTCATGACAATGTATGTTTCTAAGGGCCCTAGGGCCCCAAGGGAACCATTTGGTTCTCATGAAATGTTTTGAGAGGAGTCATAAGTTAACTTATGACCCCTCTCAATGCATTTCATGACAACTTATGTCCCTAGGGACCCTAGGATCCCTAGGGTCACATTTGGTTGGTTCTAATGCATCAACAAGGGTCATAGGTTAACCCCTGTTGATGCATTTCATGACAACACATGTCCGTAGGGGCCCTATGACCCTTGTTGATGCATTTCGTGACAACACATGTCTGTAGGGGCCCTGGGGCTACTACAGATTGATTTGGTTGGTTTGAATGTGTCAAAAGGGTTCATAGGTTAACCTATGACCCCTCTCAACATATTTCATGACTACATATGTCCCTATGGGCACTAGGGCCCTGAGGGACGCATTTGGTTGCTTTGAATGCATTGAGAGGGGTAATAGATAAACCCATGACTCCTCTCAACACATTTCATGATAACATATGGCCCTCGTGGATCTAGGGTCCCTAAGGACCGCTTTGGTTGGTTCCAATGCATCAAAAGGAGTCATAGGTTAACCTATGACCCCTCTTGATGCATTAAAACCAACCAAAAGATTCCCTAAGGGCCCGAGGGACCCTAGGGACACACATTTTCATGAAATGCATTGATAGGGGTCATAGGTTAACCTATGAAACCTTTCAATGCATTCAAAGCAATCAAATACATCTCTAGTGGCCTTAGGGTCCCTAGGGACATATGTTGTTATGAAATGTGTTGACAGGTGTCATAGGTTAATCTATGAACCCTCTCGATGCATTCAAACCAACCAAATGCATCCCTAGGGGTCGTAAGGCCCCTTGGGACATAAGTTGTCTTAAAATGAATTAAGAGGGGTCATAGGTTAACTTATGACCCCTATTGATGCATTTCAACTAACCAAATGGGTCCCTAGGCTCCCTAGGGACATATGTTGTCATCAAATGTGTCAAGAGGTGTCGTAGGTTAACCTCTAACCGCTATCGATGCATTTAAACAAATCTAATGTGTTAACCCAATCAAACCAACCACATGGGTCCCTAGGGTCCCCAAGGCTGCTATGGATATACCTTATCATGAAATGCATCAAGATAGGTCATAGGTTAACCTGTGACCCCACTGGATGCTTTCAAATCAACCAAATTCATCTGTAGGGGCCCTAGGGCCTTTAAGGACATATGTTATCATGAAATGCATCAGGACGGGTCATAGGTTAACCTATGATCCCTCTCGACACATTTGAACCAACAAAATGTGTCACTAGGGGCCTTAACACCCTTAGGGTAATACATTGTCATCAAATGCATTGAGAGGGGTCATAGGTTAATCTATGACCCCTCTCAATGCATTCGAACCAACCAAATGCGTCCCTAGCAATCCTAGGGCCCCTAGGGACATACATTGTCTTGAAATGCATTGAGAGGGTCATAGGTTAACCTATGACCCCTTTGGACACATTCAAACTAACCAAATGGGTCGATACATTAGTACCAACCAAATGGGTCCCTAGGGTCCCTAAGGACCCTATGGACATACATTGTCATGATATGCATTGAGAGGTGTCATAAGTTAACCTATGACCCCTCTCAACATGTTCAAACCAACCAAATGCATCCCTAGGTGCCCTAGGTCCCCTAGGGACATATGTTGTCATGATATGTGTCAGGAGGGCTTATACATTAACCTATGACCCCTTTTGACATATTCAAACCAACCAAATCCATCCCTAGGGACCCTATTTCTCATAGTGACATATGTTGTATTGAAATGCATCAAGAGGGGTCATAGGTTAACCTTTCACCCCTTTTGACGCATTTCATGATAACCAAATGGATTACTAGGGGTCCTAGGGCCCCTAGGGACATACATTTTCATGAAATGCATCAAGAGGGGTCATAGGTTAAGCTATGACCCCTTTCAATGCTTTCAATCCAACCAAATGGGTCCCTAGGGGTCCCTAGGGACATATGTTGTCATGAAATATGTCAGGAGGGGTCATAGCCTATGACCCCTCTAGATGCATTTGAAATAACCAAATGCATCCCTAGGGGTCCTAGGGCCCCTAGGGACATACATTTCATGAAATGCATCAAGAGGGGTCATAAGTTAACCTATGACCCATTTCAATGCATTCAAACCATAGGGACTGATTTTGTTGGTTTGAATGCATTGAAATGGGTCATAGGTTAACTTATGACCCCTCTTGATGCATTTCATGAGAATGTATGTCCTTAGGGGCCCTAGGACCCCTAGGGACGCATTTGGTTATTTCAAATGCATCGGGAGGGTTCATAAGTTAACCTATGATCCCTCTTAACGTATTTCATGACAACATATGTCCTTAGGGGCTCCTAGGGACCCATATACGTTCTCATGAAATGCATCAAGAGGGCCCATGACCCATTTAAATGCATTCAAACCACCAAAATCAGTCCCTAGGGGCCATAGGGCCCCTAGGGACATACGTCTTAATGAAATGCATCAAACTTATGACCCCTCTCGATGCATTTAAACCAACCAAATGTGTCTCTAGTGGCCCTAGGGCCCCTAGGGACATATGTTGTGATAAAATGTGTTGAGAGGGGTCATAGGTTAACCTATGAACCCTTTCAACACATTTGAACCAAACAAATGCGTCCCTAGGGGCCCTGGGGCCCTTAGGGACATATGTTATCATGAAATGCATCGACAGAGGTCATAGGTTAACCTACCCATGATGCATTCAATAAAAAAAATTGGTCCCTATTAGCCCTTAGGCCACTAGAGACATACGTTGTCATGAAATGCATCGAGAGGGGTCATAGGTTAACCTATGACCCATTTTGATGCATTGGAACGAAATGCATCAGGATCTTAGGGACATATGTTGTCATGATATGTGTCAGGAGGGGTCATAGTTCAAATTATGATCCATCTCGATGCATTCAAACCAACCAAATGGGTCCCTAGGGGCCTTAAGGCCCCTAGGGACATACGTTGTCATCAAATGCATTGAGAGGGGTCATAGGTGGATCTATCACCCCTCTCGATGCATTTGAACCAAACAAATGCATCCTTATTGGTACTAGGTCCCTTAGGGACATACATTGTCTTCAAATGCATCAAGAGAGGTCATAGGTTAACCTATGATCCCCCTTGATGCATTTGAACCAACCAAATAGGTCCTTATGGCCCTTAGGGACATATTTTGTCATAATATGCATCGAGAGGGGTCATAGGTCAACCATTGATAATTATCGATGTATTCAAATTGACCAAATGGGTCGACACATTCATACCAACAAAATGGATCTCTCAGGTCCCTAAAGGCCCTAGGAACATATGTTGTCATGATATGCATCGAGAGGGGTCATAGGTTAGCCTATGACCCTTCTCAACATGTTCAAACCAATCAAATGCATCCCTAAGTGCCCTAGGTCCCCTAGGGACATATGTTGTCATGAAATGTGTCAAGAGGGGTCATATGTTAACCTAAGACCCCTTTTGACACATTCAAACCAACCAAATGCATCCCTAGGGGCCCTAGGTCCCCTAGTGACATATTTTGTATTGAAATGCATCAAGAGGAGTCATAGGTTAACCTCTAATCCCTTTTGATGCATTTCATGACAACCAAATGCATCCCTAGGGGTCTAAGGGCCCCTAGGGTCATACATTGTCATGAAATGCATCAAGAGGGGTCATAGGCTAAGTTGTGACCCTTTTTGATGCATTCAATCTAACCAAAGGGTCCCTAGGGACCCCTAGGGACATGTTGTCATGAAATGCATCAAGAGGGGTAATAGGTTAACCTATGACCCATTTTGACGTATTCAAACCAACAAAATAGACCGCTAAGGGCCATAGGGCCCCTAGGGACATATGTTGTAATGAAATGCGTCGAACCTATGACCCCTCTCGATGCATTTCATGAGAATATTATATTTAATAATAATATAATATTATTTATTTTAATATAATAATAATAATATATTACTATATATAATAATAATCATATAATATTACTATATATATATTTAATAATAATAATATTTATCATATATATTACTATACTATATTTAGTTACAATAATAATAATCATAATCATATGTAATAATAATAATAATGCACACAGTTGCCAAATTTTCATTACCCTCCAAAATTTCCAATGTGGGTGATTTCTCTCAAAATTTTTGGGAATTGGAAAATTGGGACATTTCGGGTACCCAATTTCATATTGGGTATCCAATCTGTAGTTAGATACCCGACTTCAAATCAGGTACCCAATTAGGCCTTGTACTTACCAAACCTATTTGGTCAACTCAATAAACATGTTTGAGAAGGGTTTTACTGGCATTTAGACTTTGAGTAACCATTTGACAATATTATTTTCATCAAAATTCAATGAAACGAAAAGGGTCTTTTTATAACACTTTCAAGATTCCATCAATATAATTGTTGTCAAATTCTGAGTTCGGTAAGTATTCATTAGTTAATTTTTAATGAAGATGATTGTAAAGTGCGGATTGACATAATAATTGAAAAATATATATAACTTTCAAATGGTATAAGATTTTTGAAATCCAAATGTTGCATCACATTCTATGCTTTGCCTAGTATAAGGAAAAACAAAAATAATTTGGTAATGTTTTCAATTAGTTAAGGTGGTCAAACACAGGAGTTTTGTTTATTCTGAAAAACTTATAGTAGAAAATTTATTTAATTATTTAATTGCAATAAAAATATACATCACATTGGGGACGAGTCTACTTTTTATATCTATAATTATATTAAAAAATATTCTCATTTGATTTTGATTAAGGTTGTTAGACATACACCTACTCTTTATTTTCACCTTGAAATTTTTGTAGTACTATATTGAAATTCAATTTTTTGACCAATCAAATATTTTTTCTCTAGATAAGGCCTAGTAGTTTAGAAACTACATTCAATTTCCTATAGATTATTTTTTCACAACTTTTTGATATAATGTGCAGAACCGCTTTAAAACTATGTGCAACAACAACACCTTAAGAAAGGTCTTGCTGATAGCTCCTTAAAAGGGTGGAAGATAGACCTTGAAAAGATAAAAATGACTGGAGATTTGTTGGTGGAATTCGGGTTTGTTAAACCTATTGAAGCTCATTTATCTCAAACCCCTTAATGATCATTCTCTCTTGGAATATAAGGGGTTTGAATAGCACCTTTTGTCAAAAAGCTATTCATGATTTGATTGCAATTCATTCTCTGGATGTCTTTTGTGTTAAAGAGACTAAGGTTTCTGTTGAGGTTATGCATCAACATGTTCCACACATTTGGTATGATGGTCACTGTCAAAGTATTGGTCCACAAGGAAATTTTGGAGGTTTGGCTCTGTTCTAGGACCCTCAAAATATTTCTCCCCTTTGGTTGATTTCTAGTCATTATTCAATCTCTATGGTGGCTATTGTCTTGGATTCTAGTAAGACTATTCTTATGCAAATTTTTTATTCCCCTATTGCTATTTGTGGGAAGATTCTGTTGGAGTCGAGGAAAGCCAACTCCGAAGACGCCAAGATCACCTGCATGCGAAACCTGTCAAAGAGAAGCCATAGAAGGGGAGGAGCATGGAGCACGGGAAAAACCCTAAACGGACATGAGAGACACCATGAATGCAAACACAAGAAGAAATGTATTTACAATAAGAAATGATGTGATGTTGTTGTTATTACAATGAGAGAGAGCCCGAATATAAAGAGCTCCAGGAAGCTTGTAGAACAAGCTAGAAGGAGGTAGAAGATAAGAAGATAAGATTGACAACTCAGCACATATCCACAAAAAGTGGAATATGCTAAAAAAGGAGCAAACTCCCGAGTTGTCAACAACTAACCACTACATGCATTAAATATGAAATATTAAATAAATGCATGACCTAAGTAAGCTTAAGCAATAGAATAAATAATTAGATATTAATTATTTACTCTAACACCCCCCCTTAAGTGCAACTTAGGGAAATGCCTTAAGCTCACAAAACAAAGATGAAATGCATAATGGGTCCCGGCAACGAGGCCATGTTAGGTACCCATGTACAATGCAAGAAGAAATGCAACCTCTATAAGAAAGAAAAGAGAGAAAACCACATGGGAAAAACCCTCCCCCAAAAAGAGGTAAGAACCCAGTGAAGAACTGAAGAAGTCTCCAACTAGGGAAATTGTCCCCTAAAACAGGAACAAAGAGTGATCATGAAGAAGCAGCATCACTGAAGCATGAAGAACCACAAATCTGTCAAACTGCTGATCAAAAGAACCTCCATGGAAGAAGAAGGCACGAACTGACCATGTCTATATGGTAGATGATCCATCTCACCGAAATGCATAGGTAGCCAGCCACTGCAATCGCCTTGTACATAGGATCAACCACTAAATACATAGTTCACACTATCGAACCATCGAACCATGGATGCATTAGAACACAACATAACCCCCCCTTAAGGCAGACGGGGTGTGATGACAGGCAACTGAGAAGGTGAGCCAAAATCTCCTGCAAACGAACCAAGAACGAGGAGAGAGGGAAAGAGGTACAGACACCGATAAAGACACGGTCTAACTGACTCTGCATGGGGCTAATGTTGTGGAAGGAACACTCACTTGACAAAGGAAGAATGCCTAAAATAGCAAACAAATAATCCCCCCCATGGTGCTTTATGAAATAGTGCATGCACAGTTGACTCAAAACAACGTTCATGACTCCCGAAATACAAAAGTGACAGTTTATCTCAGTGCGAAAATAAAAAATGCTTCAAAATGATAGCTACAATGATCAGAACTGAAAAAGAGCTGAACCAAAAGAAAGTACAGCCGAAAAGAAAGCAAACCATGCCAGGAAAATGATCCTCAGGCCTTAAAATACTCAAAATATCCACCATAGAGCAAAAACACCAAAACTATGATAGAAAGAGAAGAGGCAAAAAAAGAAGAAAAAGGACTACATTTCTGAAAAGAACACAGCACCAGCTTTCCAAAAATATAAAGTTTTCAAAAAACTGACATGGGATGTAAAAGATATGCATGCCGGAGTCAAAAACAGGACTTTGGACTTCAACAGAAAAAAAAGCAATAAAAAAGCATCAAAACCAAAAAATACCTATACCAAAATCTCTGTCTCGGAACCAGCTTTCTGGCGATTCTTTCGGATCGAAAAAATACCTCCATATGCAAAAGTTATGGCCAAAAAACCACAAGTAGGTCCAAAACCAAATCAGGAGAGGTGCATGCAAGGTCTGATGACACAACACTGATGTCAGCAAGTCAGACGATTAAATTTGATGGCTTGGAGGCCGTCATTGCAAAAAAGGGTGCCACGTGGCATAGCCATGTGGTAGTACGGATGATGACGTGGCAGGGGCCACGTGGCAATATGCCACGTGGCACGCCTGCCACGTGTCACGCTGGCACTGGCGTTGAGTGGACACACAGAGGACCACGTGTCGAACGTTGAGCTGTCTAATCTGCTGATTGTAAGCTGACGTGGGCCGATGACTGGGACACGAGCGGAGGCGGCCGCAGGGGCGGCGAAACTGGGAGGAGGTGGCCGCAGGGCGGCGAACACGGAGGAGCCGCTGGCGGAGGGCGGCGGCCGGGAGGCGGCTGGGCCGAGGCGGAGCACGGGGGGCGCTGCCTGCTGTGGCTGCGCGTAGGTGGCACGGTGGTGGTGCACCCCAAAAATTTTTTTTTTTAAAAAAAAATTCGTCGCTGCGTCCGTACGGCAGACCCCTGCAAGCAAAAAAGATTGCCTCCCGGAGCTCTATCTCCAAAATCAAAAAACTTTATATGAATCCTGACTGCAAACAACCTTCCGGATCCATTGGTGATGTCTGTTTGGGCCCGAAGTGCTCCAAAAATTCGCTGATCCCATGATTTGAAGAAAAATTGCACAAACAAACTAGGGTTTGTGACTTCAAATCACAGCTTCAAAACTTCTTCAACGAAGCTGTAGCAGGAAGGCTCTGATACCATGTTGGAGTCGAGGAAAGCCAACTCCGAAGACGCCAAGATCACCTGCATGCAAAACCTGTCAAAGAGAAGCCATAGAAGGGGAGGAGCATGGAGCACGAGCAAAACCCTAAACGGACATGAGAGACACCATGAATGCAAACACAAGAAGAAATGTACTTACAATAAGAAATGATGTGATGTTGTTGTTATTACAATGAGAGAGAGCCCGAATATAAAGAGCTCTAGGAAGCTTGTAGAACAAGCTAGAAGGAGGTAGAAGATAAGAAGATAAGATTGACAACTCAGCACATATCCACAAAAAGTGGAATATGCTAAAAAAGGAGCAAACTCCCGAGTTGTCAACAACTAACCACTACATGCATTAAATATGAAATATTAAATAAATGCATGACCTAAGTAAGCTTAAGCAATAGAATAAATAATTAGATATTAATTATTTACTCTAACAGATTCATCTCTGGGATCACAATAGTTATGTTCATTCTTGTGCTCCTTATTTTCCTTGGATTTTAGGAAGTCATTTTAATTCTATTTTAAGTCTTGAGGAGAAAAGAGGAGGTTGGCCTAGGCTTGGCCCTACTTCTGATCTTTAACAAGCCCAAGTGGATGTTCTTTCTATTATTGATGTTAAGCATTCAAATGGAGTTTTCACTTCGAACAATAAATGGAGTGGTCAAGAAACTATCTTTAGAAAGTTTGGATAGGTTTCCTATTTCATGTAATTGGGTTGATGGTGGCCTAATTACAAGTTCTAAAATTCTTGATTGGAGAGGTTCTGATCATTGGCTGATTAAGTTCTCTTCTTCTCTTGTTGCACTCCCTAAGAACCCTTCTTTTATATTATAGCTTATGTGGCTCCAAGAATCATCCCTTTATGATTTGGTGGCTAAGTGGTGGAGAGAGGGTGGCCTAGCTTATGCCATTCAGGAAGAGATTTACTATAAACAAAAGGCTTTTATTGATTGGCTATAGGAAGGGGATAGAAATACTACTTTGTTTCATCATTATGTTCAGGCTCATTGTAATGAAGGGTACATTTCTTCTCTTGTTACTACTGAAGGACTTAATATTTCTTCTTAGTCTATGACCAAGGAAGGCCTTCAATTTTATTCTAACCATTTTACTGAGGATTCTCATCCTACAACTGAGGAGGAGAACTTAATTCTTTCATGCATTCCTTCTCTTATCACCAATGCCATGAATGATTCTCTTCTTCATCCAATTTTGATATTTGAACTTGAAGAGGTTGTGTTTGGGATGAATAAAGGTAAATCTCTAGGCCCAAAGGGCTTACCTATGGAATTTTTTAAAGAATTTTGGGAAATTATTAATATGGATCTCTTGGAGGTGGTTAAGGAATCCCTTTAGAATAAGAAAATGCTTTGTGCATTGAATTGTACTTTACTAACTCTTATCCCTAAGAAAGAATTTGCTGATAATCTTGACTCATGTCATCCCATTGCTCTTTGTAATGTTGTGTACAAAATTATCACCAAATTGATTGCTAATAGACTCAAGGTATGCCTTCCAGTTGTGATTTTAGAGGAACAAGGTGGTTTTGTGACTGGTAAGAAAATTCTTGATGGAATTGTTATTACTTTTGAAGTTATCTATTCTATGCATACATAAAAAGAGTGATCTATGTTCATTAAGTTAGATATGGCTGACAGAGTCAAATACAATTTGAGATCCTCTTTGCCTTTGCTTTCTGCCAATAATGGGTGAATTGGATTATGAGTTGTGTTACTTTAGCTTCTTTCTCTATTTTGGTGAATGGTGTTTCTTCATAGCCCTTTGGTGCCTCTAGAGGACTTAGCCAAGGGGATCCTATTTCACCTTATCTCTTTATCATTCTAACAGAGGGTTTGGGCCACTTTCTTAAGCTTTGTGTTCACTAGGGTTTGAGTCATGGGTGGAAATTGGGTGTTGGCTTGCCTCCTATTTGGCATCTTCATTTTGTGGATGATACTGCATTTATGGGACATGCTCATCTTTAGGAAGGTGCTTGTTTTAGGCATGCTTTAGATGGGTATCTTGTAGCTTAAGGAAAAAAAGTTAGTGAGAACAAATCCTCCAATGCTATTTTGAGGTTTCAGATTGGGTCTCTTCCCTTTGTTTATTTGGATATTCCTCTTAGTCTTGGTTGACGTCCTAGATCTTCCTAGCATTTTTTTCTTGATAAAATATGGCAAAAGGTTAATCATTGGACACATTGTTGGCTATCAACTATTAATCACCTGACTCTATTAAAATCGGTAATTCAAGACTTTTCTATTTATAGGTATTTTTTTCAGGTTGCTCCTATGTATTTTTTTCAAGAATTTGATAATCTGTCCCATCAATTCCTTTGGAGTGGGAACCTTTTAACTTATAAATGGAGTCTAGTTAAATGGGAAATAGTGTGTAGGGGTGGCCTTGGCTTATGATCAACTATTTTAAATGGACAGGTTCTCACTACAAAACTTTATTGGTGGTGGTGTACTAACCAACATCAACTTTGGGCTCATATTCTCACCCATAAGTATTTTCTAGATATTGATATGGTGGAAGTTCATCACTTTCCTTTGGAAGGGAGAGGATCCATGATTTGAAATACATGGAGCTTAGTTGGTTAAAGATGGTCTCTTTTGGATTTTTCATTTAGGATCAAAAACTTTATTTTTGCTTGACTCTTGGGATGGGCACCCTCCTATTCTTACCACTCATCACCAACTACATGTCCTCTATCAAAATTTTAGTGCTACCAGTTGGGACATAGTTGATTTTTATAAGATAGAGTGTGTTAGAGGTTTGGCTCTCTCCTTTCATGGGAAACACCCTTGTGAATGGCCTCTAGGAGGATCTAAGGAGGATAGGTAGGAGTTATTTTAGATTTTGCAGTCTCATGACTGTACTACTTTTGTTGGTAATGATGTTCTTACTTGGGACAACAAATATTTGTCTAGAACATTTTTAGTGTCTACAATATATGTTGAGCTTCTTCGGTAGATGTTGGGGAACATTCAAATGCCTTGGTGGAAGCAAGTCTGGTACAAGTTTTCTTGGCCCAAATGTAATTTTTTTATGTGGTTGGTGGTCCATAGTTGATGTCTTACATTGGATAATTTATGCAAGTGTGGCTTCCAAGGACTGTTAGATTGTGGTGACTGATCAGGAAAGTACTGTACATACTTCATAAATAGTGGGGTTCGGGGCATCACCCCGAAAAATTTTTTTTTTGGAAGTAGCCGACATGGTAGCCGACATATTATGGCCGACATATGGCCGACATGTTATAAGCCTAAAGCGGTTTAATACTTGTATAAAAAGGGCTTAGGGTTGGGTATTTTTTATGAGTAGTGATACAAAATTTGTTCTTGCGGCAATATTGAGCTGTAAGGGATTACAGATTGTAATCAGGTTGTAATCACTGGATTGTAATAAGATCGGACTTGCTGTTTGGTGGACGTAGCCCAGGGATTGGGTGAACCACGTTAAATCTTGGTGCCTTGTGCTCATTTCTGTGTGTTCTATTATTTTTTGTTATTGGTTATATTTGCATGTAGTTTTTATTTCTGTCCGTGGTTTATCCTAACAAGTGGTATCAGAGCCTAGTTGTTTCTCAGTTATCCTCTGCAGGAAAGTCTCACGGTTAAGTGAGAGTCTCACGGCTGAGTGGGAGCAATGGCAGATGAGGGTAAGTTGAGGGTTGATAGGTTTAATGGGCAGAACTTCCAGTTATGGAAGATGCAAATGGAAGACTATTTATATCAGAAGGATTTATGGAAGCCGTTGGAAGGAAAAGCCAAGAATCAGGGAACTATGTCAGAGGCTGAATGGGATCTTTTGGACAGAAAGGCACTCGGAAGCATTTGGTTATGCTTGGCACCATCGGTGGCATTTAATATTACAAAAGCAAAGACGACAAAAGATTTGATGAAAACCCTAGCGACACTGTATGAAAAGCCCTCCGCTTCAAATAAGGTATTTCTCATGAAGCATTTATTTAATATGAAAATGGCAGAAGGTGGATCTGTTGCAGATCATTTAAATGAGTTTAATACTATTACTAGTCAATTATCTTCTGTGGGTATCAATTTTGATGAAGAAATTAGGGCTCTCTTGATTTTGTGTTCTTTGCCTGAAAGCTGGAATGGCTTGGTAATGGCGGTGAGTAATTCTGTTCCTGGATCAAGTACCCTAAAATATGATGATGTGATCGATGTTATTTTAAGTGAGAAAACTCGTAGAAAATCCTCAGGTGGATCTACATCAGGAAGTGCTTTAAATGCACAAAGCAGGGGTAGAATGACTGAAAGAGGAAGTAACTCTGGAAATCGTGGAAAATCAAGAGGAAAGTCAAAGGGGAGGAGGTCTCAATCGAGAGGACCAAATGATTGCTGGTACTGTGGGAAACCAGGGCACAAAAAGAAAGATTGCTGGACTCGAAAGAAAAATGAAGGAGATAAATCAGATGGAGACAAAGAGGCAAATGTGGTAAGTAATAAATCCAAAGAGGATGCTTTGCTTCTGTCTTTAGAGAGTGTTGATGATTCATGGGTTTTAGATTCTGGTGCTTCTTTTCATGCTACACCTCATAGAGGTTATTTCATTGACTATGTCCAAGGGGATTTTGGGCTTGTTTATTTGGGGGATAATGAACCCTGTCAGATTGTTGGAAAGGGAAAAATTAAGATTAAGTTGCAGAATGGGAATCATTGGCTACCACATGAGGTAAGACATGTTCCAAAGCTGAGTAGGAATTTAATTTCAGCAGGGAAACTCGGTGATGAGGGTTGTGTAATTACTTTTAATGATAAAAATTGGAAGGTTTCAAAAGGTTCCCTTGTAGTAGCAAAAGGTGTGAAAGTAGGCACCTTATATCTTTGTACAGGTCATAATGTTCCTTCTACTTTGATTGTTTCAGAGAAAAATGAACATTCAGGAACAATTACTGCAGTTGAGCAGGGAGAACAAATAGCTGCTGTAGATTCTGATACAGCGTTGTGGCACAATAGACTTGGGCACATGAGTGAGAAAGGTATGAAAGTACTTCATTCAAAGAAAGTTTTACCAGGTCTAAAATGTGTGAATATGGATTTCTGTGAAAGTTGTGTGTATGGAAAACAAAAGAGAGTGAGTTTTGTAAAGACAGGGAAGGAAAACAAAAAGGAGAAATTAGAGCTTGTGCATACAGATGTATGGGGACCGGCTTAGGTATCTTCCCTTGGTGGCTCTCATTATTATGTTACATTTATTGATGACGCAACTAGAAAAGTATGGGTTTATTTCCTTAGACAGAAATCTGATGTATTTCAAACTTTTAAGAAATGGAAATGCTTGGTTGAAAATGAGACTGGTAAGAAATTAAAATGTCTCAGATCTGATAATGGTGGTGAGTATTGCAGTCATGAATTTGAAGATTATTGCTCCACTAATGGTATTTGTAGACAAAAAACTGTTCCAAGGACTCCACAGGAAAATGGAGTGGCTGAACGCATGAACAAGACTATAATGGAGCGCGCAAGGAGCATGAGGTTGCATGCTGGGTTGCCCTTACACATGTGGGCGGAGGCTGTCAATACTGCAGTATATTTGATTAATAGAGGTCCCTCTACTCCTTTGGGCTATGGTATTCCAAAGGAAGCATGGACTGATAAGAAGGTGAGTTATTCTTTTCTCAAGACCTTTGGTTGTGAAGCTTTTGCTCATATAGACTCTGAAAATAGTACCAAGCTAGAAGCGAAATCAAAGAAATGTGTCTTTGTTGGATATGGCATTAATGAATTTGGCTATAGGCTTTGGGATTTTGAAAATCATAAAGTTATAAGAAGCTGAGATGTCATATTCAATGAAAAAGTGTTGTACAAAGATCTGTTGCAGCAACATGAGAAGAAAGAAGATGATTATGTAGTGCTGGATGATACTCCAAAAGCTAATGTTCCAACCATTCCTCATGATGTGCAACAACTGCAACAACAAATACCACACACACCAGTGAATGTTAGACGGTCAACAAGGCCAATTAAACCTCCACAAAGGTTTTCTCCCTCTTTGTATTCTATTTTACTTACTGATGCTGGTGAACCTGAAAGTTATGATGAAGCTGTGCAGGTGGATACTAAGATTCAGTGGGAGTCTGCAATGAAAGATGAAATGGACTCTTTGCTGAAAAATAAGACATGGGATTTGTGCAAGTTGCTTGCAGGTAAAAAGGCTTTACAGAATAAATGGGTTTAAAGGTTGAAAGAAGAGGAAGGAGGTAAGAAAAGATTTAAGGCCAGGTTAGCTGTAAAAGGATTTGCACAGAAAAAGGGAATTGATTTTGATGAGATATTTTCTCCTGTTGTTAAAATGACTTCTATTTGTACTGTTTTAAGTCTTGTGGCTACTGAAGATTTGCATTTAGAGTAGATGGATGTTAAAATAGCCTTTCTTCATGGTGATTTGGATGAAGAAATATATATGGCTCAGCCACAAGGTTTTGAGGTCAAAGGTAAGGAGAACTTAGTGTGCAAATTGAAGAAAAGTTTATATGGCCTGAAGCAAGCACCTCGGCAATGGCATCTGAAATTTGACAGTTTTATGCATGAGCATGGATATAACAGGTGTCATTCAGATTATTGTGTTTATTTTAAGAGGTTGGATGATGATAGCTACATTATTTTATGTCTATATGTTGATGATATGCTTATAGCTGGGTCTAACATGCATCATATTAAGGGGCAAAAATGCCAGTTAGCACATGCATTTGCTATGAAGGATTTGGGGGAAGCAAAACAAATCCTTGGTATGAAGATTTGCAGAGATAGGAAGAACAGAACATTGATGCTATCTCAAGCTGATTATATTGAGAAGGTGTTGCAACGTTTCTCTATGGAGAATGCTAAAGCTGTCAGCACACCTTTACCTGGTCATTTGAAATTGACTAAGGAGATGTGTCCCAAGACACAGGAAGAGGAGGATAAGATGTCCAAGGTACCCTATGCTTCAGTTGTAGGAAGTTTGATGTATGCTATGGTATGCACTAGGCCAGATATTGCACATGCAGTGGGAGTCGTTAGCAGGTATATGAGTCATCCAGGTTTTGAGCATTGGAATGCTGTCAAGTGGATTCTCAGATATTTGAGAGGAACATCCAATAAGTGTTTACACTTTGGGGGCTCTACTACTGATTTACAGGGCTATGTTGACTCAGATTTGGCTGGGGATATTGATACCAGGTGGAGTACTACAGGTTATGTCTTTACTATTGGTGGGGCAGCCGTGAGCTGGGTTTCTAAGCTACAGAAGATTAACGCTCTCTCCACTACAGAGGCAGAGTATGTTGCTGCTACAGAGGCAGCCAAAGAGATGATATGGCTTCAGTTCTTCTTGGAAGAATTGGGACATCCTCAGAAGGATAATTATTTGTTCACAGATAGTCAGAGTGCCATTCATCTTGCTAAGAATTCTGCTCTGCATTCTAAGACCAAACACATACAGTTGCGGTACCATTTCATTCGGTCAGTTTTGGAGGATGGACAGTTAAAGCTGGAGAAGATACATACCAATGAAAATCCAGCAGATATGTTGACAAAGGTTGTCACAAGGGAGAAGCTGAACTCCTCTTCAGCTTCAGTTGGTCTTTTAGACTAAATGTGAATAAAAGAATAGCAGAGTCCAGGGTGGTTTGATCCAGTGGGAGCCCCATGCGGCCATTGTATTGCTACAGGATCAGTCTCCAAGTGGGAGATTGTTGTTTAGTGTGGAGCCTGATCAGTCCCCAAGTGGGAGATTGTTAGATTGTGGTGACTGATCAGGAAAGTACTGTACATACTTCATAAATAGTGGGGTTCGGGGCATCGCCCCGAAAATTTTTTTTTTGGAAGTAGCCGACATGGTAGCCGACATATTATGGCCGACATATGGCCGACATGTTATAACTCTAAAGCGGTTTAATACTTGTATAAAAAGGGCTTAGGGTTGGGTATTTTTTATGAGTAGTGATACGAAATTGGTTCTTGCGGCGGTATTGAGCTGTAAGGGATTACGGATTGTAATCAGGTTGTAATCACTGGATTGTAATAAGATCGGACTTGCTATTTGGTGGATGTAGCCCAGGGATTGGGTGAACCACGTTAAATCTTGGTGCCTTGTGCTCATTTCTGTGTGTTCTATTATTTTTTGTTATTGGTTATATTTGCATGTAGTTTTTATTTCTGTCCGTGGTTTATCCTAACAAGGACCCTCAATGTGTGTTCTATGCTGGACTAATGAAGAAAATATCTCTAATCTCTTTTTCCAATGCTTTTCACTAAACATATTTGGCATTCTTGTGAAATGTGTGGAACCAATCCTGTTGGCATGTTTCCTCACTAGCAAAATTTATTGCTCATTGCAGTAAGGCTCTTGTCAAGACTTCATTTCTTCAAGTTGCTTTGACTCTTGGACCCTCCTTTATTATTTTGCATATCAGATTGGAAAGGAACCATCATATCTTTAACAATGAGTTTTTAGAGGTTCCTCACTTATGGTGGAAAATTCTCCGTTCATTGGAGAAATTGTTTCTACAAAATGTGACACTTCTAAGGCCATGGAACCAAGGGAGGAAATTTTCAATAATCATCTGATTATTCCTCCCACACATGGAAAACTACTAACAAAGAGGTGTAGACATCCCTTGCAAAAGATAAATAGGATGGGGAAGTGGAGTGCCCCTTCGTAGGATATTCTTAAAATCAACACGGATGGGTCTTCCAAGGGAAATCCAGGCCTTGCTAGCATTGGTGGTGTTGGTAGAGATAGTAAGGGGGATGCCTAGTTTGTGTTTTCTATTTATAAAGGTCATCACACTAACAATCTGATGGAGGCCAGTGCTATTTTGTATGTTGTGAAGAATGCTTGTGACCTTGGTTGGAGAAGGCTTATCTGTGAATCTGACTCACAAGTGGTGATATATCTACTAAATCAGCAACATTCTAAAGTTGTTAGTTGGAAGTTAGCTTTGAATGTGGACCAGGTTCATAATTTGTGTACTTCTTTGGATTCTATTGCTTTCACTAATAGTCCCATGGAATGGAATATATTTAATCGGAACATTGTTGATAAGGCTCAACTTTTGATGGGCTTGTCCCATCAACTTAATCACTTGATTGATCTTGACAGGACTGTCTGATACCCTTTCTTTGTTTGTTCTTGTTTCCCTTTCAGCTTGAATAAATTTTCATCCCTCCTTTATTTGATTTAAAATATTAACATAGAAATTTCAATACAATTGATACAATTATGAAAAAAAATTGTCCTTCTCTCAGCCTCTACAATCCTAATTATGGAGTCTGATTTTAGTTAGTGGTGAAAAAAAATTATCTTCTCAATCTCCCTTTTATTTTTATGATGGAGTCTGATTTATATGTCAGCACCAAATCATTCTTCCTTTCTACATCTATGTTACTCTAATAATAGCATCTGATTTGAAATGTCAATGCAAAAACTTTCTTCTACCTTAACCTTTTGTTATTCTGATTATAGAATGTGATTGTAAATGTCAATGTTAAAATGTGTTTCATCTCTAACTCTCTAGTAGCTTGATGACAGAATGTGATTTGAAATGTTGATACCGAAATTTTTTTCTATTCTAGCTCTGTATTATCTTGATGATAGAGTCAAGTCAATGAATCATAAATGACCTCATTTTTCATTGTTTATGTTTTGAATGGCATGAAAGTTGGCCCTACATAAGCGCATAAGTGTGTTTAGAAGATTTTTTCTAAGACACTGTACAAATCTGCAGTATAGTTACTCCTCTAAATGGAAGAATTTTTGTGAGATAGTGTACAAATCTGCAGTGTAGTTACTCGTCTAGTTGAGAGATATTTCAGATATGAACGGAAAAATATTTCAGAAATGAATGGTGTTATTGATGTAGGAAGAATCAAGACTATGTTGAGGGTCCAAGAATAATTTGCAGAGCTCCAGACAAGACCAGTTTTGCATATAATCCAGAATCATCATCTTCTCTCCTTTCAACAGTGCTGAAGGTGAAGCTTAAATGGATTTATTTGATTTTCATAGTGCGGGATCAACCATCTTCACTTGGTTACGGACACGTCCCAATCCAAATAGGTTATGACTGTCCAATTGTGCTCTACTCCTTAACCTCCTCCTCCTAATCCTCCCACTCTAAAAGATCTATTGAATGAGAAGGATATTGTATTGTAAAAGATAGAGGAGCTTCTGGATCACATCACCTCTCTTAAAATCTCTTCTTCTTTTCCTTCTCAGTGAATTCTAGTTCAAAAAAACATAGAGCCCTCAACAAAGTATGGGTTCAATACTACATGGTTGATGAGATTCTGTTGTGAGTTCCGCAATCAAACCTTGACAATGAATGCTGTGAAATGTGAAGGTGAGGATGTTTTTGCAATCAATGTTGTGTTATGTGGAGGCAAACATTGATTGTAAATGTGTTTTAATGTAAATTCTTAGCAATGCGAAGTGACTGCTATATTTCTTTTTCATTCAGAAACATTAGACTATATGGCAGGACACAATTACTAAATTCTGGTCATTAAGAGAATCGTATTTTATCAGAGTTTTGACCAAAAATTTATCATAGTTAATATTTATTGTGTATTGATTTTGCTTAGATATTAAAGGACAAAACCTTCATTTATAGAAAATTGTTTTTGTTCCACCTGATAAAATATTTACAATATTGCATTAAAGATGTGCTATGATTACATAAACAGAAAGTAAAACTGTACAAAGGCAAATTTTTGAAAGTGGTATTGTTAATGAAGTTGAACTTATTGAAACAAGGGTTGTAGAGCAGCATAGTTTCTGTCAAAGGAATATGAATTTAGTGCATAGAAATTTGATTTAGTAAGAATTATCTCAAATTAGAAAGGAAAAAAATTTCAATTAGTCCAAGTGATATTGAGAAATTGATTCCAAAAACTGTGTAAAATCCGTTAAACATTTGATTATCATTTTATCCTTTTCCTTTTCTAGTATATTCAACATTCTAGGAACTACTTGTGCACATATATACAAATGGTCTTGGATCAAATGATAAATACAAAAAACTAATGCAGCACACTCCTAATCCATAAACTGAAACAAAGTTGCACTGGGAACAAGTTATGTCTAAATTGTATTATAAAATCAATTAGTATGTCAACTCTCATATTCCTATACCATCGTAAGGGAAACTCTCCAAATTTTAAAAAAAATGCACTAAATACAAATTGATTAGAAAAAAGATTACATTAAGACTAATTGAATCACAAATTTAAATTCAAGTTGGCTATAATTTTCTTTTATTCAATAATTTTATGCTTAGATCAACTCATAACAACTAACAACTAACTGAATAGTAACTTAGACTAAATTGCATTTAAATTATTACACTATTCAAAAGAAACAAAATCCTATTTATAAGATTTCATTTTATATCCAAATATGTGAAAGCTTTTTAACATTTTTTAATAAATTATGTTGACAATAATATATTTATTTTAAATTTTTTAAATTTCCTCTGCATTTCTTTTCTAGAAAAACATTATATTTATATTAATAATAACTAGTTCAAAAGTAGCTCTGGAGAAAAGAATTAGAAAAGAAAAAATTTGGTCATTGCCTAATACAAAAAGGATCCAAAAGAAGACTACATCAAGAAAGAGTATCTAACAACAATAGTGAATCTTGTCCTTATGATTTTCAAATTGAGAATATTGTGATTACAAAGAGCTCAAAACTCATATGAATACAATTCATAATTTAGTGTCGAAGACAAAACCAAGAGCCAAGCCAAAAATTGTGATAAAAGTTTCCACCATTGATCTACATCCAAACCTCCAATTGAGACTGTGATATTAGAAAGCCATATGATACAAGTGAAATTCAATAATCTAAACTACATACAATATCTCAAAAGAACAACTGAGATTCATAGAACTAAAAACATGTGAAATCATGAAGAAGCAGTTATTTACTATCAAATAAAATATGAGGAGGGTTCAACATTATTCTAAACATATTATTTTGTCATAATATTAACCAAGTTGGAGAAATCAAGGAAGTTAAGTAGGGAAAGTAAAGAGGTGGTGTAAACCCCATCAATACCCAAATTAGCCAGACAGTCAGCTAAAAGATTGTCTTCTATAAAAGTATGCATGATGTAACATTTAGAGAATGAATAAAGAAGAGACCATACTTGATCCAATATATATTGAATGGACCAATTATATACATAATGTTTAACACATTCATTAATAATAATGGCTAAATCCCCTTCAACATGTAACATAGATATAGATAGTGATTTTGCAAGTTCCAAACCAAAAAGCAAGGCCAAGGCCTTAACTTTGTTATTAGTACATGGAGGGAGAGGAGATGATTTTGCCGCAACTACATGGCCTTTAAAGTCTCTAATGACTATGCCATAGCTTGAGTTGCCTAGATTTTTTTCTAGTAGCCCCATCAAAATTGAGTTTGAAATAATCCTCACTTGAGGAATTCACTTGGTTTGTGCACGGATAAGAAGAATCTTGGATGGACACAATGGAGTAGGAAGATGAAAAAAAGGTAAACCCTTCCACCAATGAATAACATAACTATCCCAATAAGAAAAAAAGTGTTTGCCCTTATATTTACTTTTGAAGCATTAACAAGCTCAACAATTGATCTCTCTAATCCTTTCAGAAATTGAGTGAATGGAGATGATGTCTATCTAAAACTTGTGTTGTTTCTTTCCCACCTAATTGCCCATACTATAGATGTAGGCATGTAGTTCCAAATACATAAAAATATTGATTCAAAATATAAGATTGGCCATGCCTAGAATAAGTCCCACAGAGAGTTAAGTAATGAAATATGGAAATCAAATTTATTAAGAACAAAATGCCAACAATCTTGGGAAAAGGGGCATTTTAAGAGGAGGTGATCTATTGTTTCTATAACTTGTATACAGAGCACACAGTTAAAGGGATAAAAAATGTTCAATATATGTAGTGGATCACTAGTTAAAATTGCATTCTTTAATACAAGCCATGCAAAGCATCCTATTTTTGGCATAACTGATGTATTACAGGTAAAAGCACAATATGTGGTCTGATTTTTTTTAATAAAAAATAAAGATAAAAAAAATCAAATTAAAAAAAAAAAAAAACACTACATTTTCTACCTTAAATTTGAACATTATTTTAAGATTTAAAAAATAGTAAAAAGAATTCACAATTGTGTAAAATTGAACATTATTTTAAGACTACAAGTAATAAAAAGAAATCACATGAGTTAATTTGTAGTCTTTTTATAAGAAGCCTCTATTCTTAAATATCAAATGTTTGGCCTACAACTTTCATATAATAAGTATACTTGTCAATCTTTGCTTCTCAAATTTAAATAAAAATATTTGAATCTGTATACAATTATAAAAATTATGTTTAACCCTTTAAAAAATATTGCATACTTAGTACAAAGAGGTTTGTTCTTGGCCATAAGATAGAGAACAAAGCTAAAGAATGATAAAGGTGAGATATAATTTCTTTTAACTAGTTGATCTTTGAACAAACATTATCACAACAAGATCAACTCAAATAATTGATATTTGACATCTTCAACTTGGAGACGATATTTATTCATTCCAAGATAGATTGATTAATATAACTGAACAATTACAAGTGAAACTGACATTATTCAATTCACTTCTGAGTACCTCCTTTTAGGGTCTCTTTATTTTTTATCATTTTCTTTGCCTCATGGTACAATGTAAAGACTATAATTATCAGAGTTCCTCCTACCACATGCATAGTAAGTAAAGCTCAATCATATCAGTTGTTATGAAATAGCAAAATACCATCATACACAATATAATGTTTAGAGTTATGAATATAAAATTCACATTGGTTCTGAAGTTTTGAGTAGAAAGAGAATCAATAAGAAGGATGTTTTTCTTAATTTGAAAAGTTGAAATTAAAAAAATATTTAATGAAGATAAAGTTGAGGAGGAGAAATTTAAAGTTGAAATTAAAAGGGATTTGATGAAGATAAAGTTGAGGAGGAGGAAACTTAAAATGGATGATGAGTGGTTTGTTTGTAAGGTCATTCCTCTCAAACTATTAATGGGTTAAATTGAGCCACCACTACATTCCACCTCCATCTTATGTCTTTGTGTCCTCCTACCTTCTTTCTGTGACTATATGTATATATTTTAATCAATAAAATTAAAAGCACTTTTCATTAGAAATTTTTTAAAGAATTCTAAGGGTGTGGTCCCATGGAGGGGAGCTTCCTAAAAAAATTCAGTAGGTACTCTAGAGATATTTTAGGATTAATTTAAAGTGAGAGGTCCCATGAATTTTGCATTGGAATTATTCTTAAAAATTTTAAGCCCCATAATTTATGGAAGTAGGTGGTCTCATTATTATTATTTTTTAACATATTTAATTTACTTACTAAATAAATAAATATGTTCAAAAATTTTATTGATAAAATTGAAAATTGGTATATGATTGACAAGTGGCACAAGAAAATCCTAAGCTAGTGGGGCAATTTTTAGCCCCCCATCTTTTCCACCCTCTTAAATCATCACTCTAAAAAGTAGGGGCTGCTACATTTAAGGAGAAGATTCCAATTAATCCCATAGCAACCTTATTTTTGGTTTTATAGGACCACCCACTCCATAAAAATAGATCCTACAACCCCCCTCATGGGACCACACCCTAAGTATCTTTCCAATTGGAATAGTAGTTGCTCCAAAATTGTAACCAATATTGCTACTAATGGGTTGAACACCACTAGAAAAATAGGACCCTTTTCATGGATACAATAGGCTTGCACAATGAAAAAATTGCCTAATAGAGCAACCACTATCCTTGACACCAATGCTTAAAAATTGGTCTCAAATTTTTTTTGTTTTTTTTGTTCCATCTGAATTTTTTATTTACTTAATCAATAGATTGTATAATGTTAAAAAATACTTCACAGCACTATGTCATTCTTGATGGGGTATGTGTGGATGGGAGGGTTTAAATTTGGGGATGATAAGAGAGAAAAAATGGAAGATTGAGTTAATATACAAATCAAGGTGAATTGAAACTTTCAAAAAGTTAATGAAAGGACAACTAGTTTTCATGAACTTAACAAGTGATTCTAACTATAGGGTGGCAAAAGTGTTCATGTTCTTAAAAATGACTTTCATATCTCCAAGTCTCAGAAACATATGTTATGAAGGACACACCACCATGGAACATTGTAAAAAAAACACCCAATCTTTTATTTGAGATACTGACTAAATATATAACAACATGAGTGCATCAAGCACCATAATGTGTCCCTACAAGAGGAGGGCCCTTGTATAAAGGCATAATCATTGCCCCCCCATATAGATTATGGTGCCTATAACTTTTACTTGTTAACATACTTACTTCTAATGTCAACATGCACTAATCTAAAGAGAAAAAAGTCCAGTTTAGATCAATTTAAACACATTTAATATTTCTAATGTCAAATATATTCCAATCTGAAGTTAAAAAACTTTAGTTCAAATTAATTTAAACCCATTTTACATTTTTTTATCAATTGTTTCCAAACTCAAAAGGAACCATTTCAAATGAATTTAGACCCATTTCACATTTATGATAATTCTTTTAAATCAGAGAAAAAAGATACCTTATTAATCTAATGACAACTTTTTCCAATTTGAGCTAAACCAAGTCCAGATAATATAAATCCATTTCATATTTCTCTTGTCAACTATTTCCAATCTATAGAAAACCAACAATAGTTTAGATCATGTTAAAACCCAATTTGTTCAATTCGCTATCCCACTATAAATTTAATCCCTCAAAATTAATTTGCATTGACTTATTTCATACTTCAATATAGTTGTAGTTTTGATGAATGGAAATTCTCTTGATTTGTTTTGAACTTTTAAGCTGCATTGTATCTCTCCTTCTTAGTGCATGAAACTCTTGATGGGCTATGAATATATCACTTCTTCAGGAACAAATGACTATAAATTCTATTCCTTAAATGATATACTTTAAATACGATTGGTTCTTGCATCAAGTGATACTAAAACCATGGCTCCTTTTTCTATTCTCAACACCATTTTGTCCTTGGAAAAACAACTTTAAGGCTCATTGGAAAGTGAACCAATGAAGCTTAGAAGAGATCAATCATAGCAGAAATGACTACCCTTGAGAAATATGAAACTGAAGAATGGATGTTGAATCACATCGCGTAGAATGATTTTTATAAATGTTATTGGTAATTTGTGTAGGTGGTTATGCTCAAAGTGTCTTTTGTTAAAATATTAAACACAGTAGTTCATTTGTCCCTGGAGCCAAACTCCCACCTACCACCTTGATAGCATTAGAAACCTTGAATACAAGTAGGTGACTTCAATTTTGAAAAGAGGGGGGAAAATATTTTTTCCACAAGACAAAAGGTATATATTTTGATTTATTTGATCAGTTTAGCAGATTAGAGAGTTACAAAAGAGCAGAGTAGAGAAGGAAGCTGATCAATAGATCAAGTCAAAGGTCAGAAGACAAAAGGAAGTTTGTTCTTTTGTTTGTAGTTGCATGTATGTTTCCTCTTATCATTCTATAACTTCGTTGTGTTTTGGATTTTTCCTATGAGGTAGTGATTGCTCCAGGCATTGTTGTATGCAGCCATTAAAGCTACAAGTTTAAAGTTTTAGCTTTTATCAGTTTGAAGATTTTATGGTTTTTTGGTTGAAGCCAAATGCTCTTAGATTTTTTAATAGTTTTATCGTATTTGAATAGAAAGAAAGCAAGAAAGCATTCATACTAAAATCTATTCTTCTTCTTCTATTCTTCATTACATAACTTTTTTATTTGATAAGTTCATATTTGAAAGCTTCATACTTTGGTTCTCTAGTTTTAATGGTGGAAAAAACTAGGTTGTAAGTTCGGTTTACAACCCACTTAGTTCAGTCTTTACCAAGTCCTTTTTTGTTTTCTTTCACCGAGTTCTCCCTACAGTTATTACCGAGCTCACTCAGCATCTTCTTTGGCTAAGCACGACTTTGTAGTGGCAACAAAGCTCACTTGACATCCATTGCTACTAAGCTCACTCAACATATACTTGTGCCAAGTTACCCTTGTTCACAAGGTTCACTTAGTTTCCTCTTGTGTCAAGCTTACTTGGCACCCTCCTATCACTCGACATCATTGGTGTAGAGCAAAACTATCACTCGACATTAGTTGTTGCCAAGTGAATTTTTAGGGTTGTAATTTATTTGTTTCTTCACATGGTATCAGAGCTTTGAGGCCTCACATCCATATTGAGTTACAATATTTTTTTGGGATATTTAACATGGACCCACATCCATGGGGGATGTAGGAAAGCTATGGCAACATCCACTATTCTTTAATGGAAAAATTATGACACATGGGAAAAGAAGATGAAAACCATAATGGTTGCAAATGATTTGTGGAAGTTTGTGATTAATGGGATCAACACCCAACTCAGTATGCTGCCCTTACTAACAATCAAAAGACTCAGTTGAAATAGTCAAGGAGAAAGCATGCTAAGGCATTAAGTTTGATTGAGGTAGTAATGATAGAGATAGTCTTTCCCAAGATTGCAGTAGCAAATTATGCAAAGAAAGCATGGGACATCCTTGAGACAAGCTTTAAGGGAACTGATAAGGTCAAAGTAGTGAAGCTACAAATGATCAAAAGATAGTTTGAGAACCTTCAAATGAGGGACAATGAATCTATTGCAAAGTTTAGGTCATGAATCTCCACTTTGATAAACCAACTCAAATCAAATGGAGAAGATTATGATGAGTAGAGGATTATAGAAAAGATATGGAGGAGTTTACCTCAGAAATATGACAACCTTGTGATGACCGTAGGGGTAGAAAATGATCTCACAACATTGACCATGGATGAGTTAATGGGAACTCTTCAAACCTATGAGCATTGGATAAATAGATCAGAAACAACTTTCCAAGATAAGTCTTTCAAGGCTTAAGAGAATTCAAGAGGTACGGGAAGAGGAAGAAATGACTCCAGTAGAGGCTCAAGAAATAGTTTTCATGGAAGGAATGGTCAAAGGAATGCTGGTGTAGAAAGCTCAAGAAGAGCAAGCAACAAAGAGAGAGCAAGAACCTCTCAAAACAACTTTAGTTGAGGTAAGAAGAATTATAACTTGAACAAAAGCAATGTTGAATTCTACTACTGTCATAAGTATGGGCATTATGCAAGTGAATGCTAGAAGAAACAAGGTGATCAGTCAAAGCAAAATGCTAATGTGGCTGATGTGAACATGGAAAATGCAAATAATCCCACAGCCATCATTATGTGTAACATTGTTGAAGAAGGAAGCCTTGAGGTATGATACCTTGACAATAGTTGTAGCAACCACATAAGTGGTAATGAAAGTTTATTTTCTTTCTTTGATACAAAATGTTTATTTTTCCCCTAGTATGAAACAAAACCTGATGAGTGTTGGACAACTCATTCAAAATGGATACAAGGTGTTGATGAAAAATAATAACTTTGTAATTCATGAGAAGGATGGGAGTAATAGATTACTTGTAGTGGTCTAAATGATGAAGAACTAGATGTTTCCCTTGAGAATAGAGATTGTTTCTCTTGTCAAATCAATGTTGCACTGCCCAAGCATGCATGTACAATAGTACATCAGCAATCAACTCTTAGGAGCTTGATTGAAGACCCCTCCAGGCTTTGGCATCTCAATTATGGACATCCTAACTTTTCTGGTTTAAATTTTTTGTCAAAGAAAAGAATGGTATATAGTTTTCCAAGCATTATATATTCATATGACAGGTGTGAGGCTTGCATATTGGGTAAGAAACATAGGCTTCCCTTTAATTTTAAAAATTCTAGAAGGGCTAGAGCACCATTAGAATTGGTTCATTCTAATTTGGTAGGCCATATGCAAACTACTTCTATTGGGGGGAGTACTTATTTTATGACATTCATAGATGATTTCAGTTGTAGGACATGGGTGTATTTTTTGAAGAACAAATCTGAAGCATTTAATAAATTTGTTGAATTTAAAGCACTGGTTGAAAAAGAATGTAGACACTATTAAGGTTCTTAGATCAGATAGAGGAGGGGAGTATACATCCAATATGTTTGTAAATTTTTGCAAGAAAAATAGCACAAGAAAAGAGCTTACAACCAGTTATACTCCACACTAAAATGGAGTGGTTGAGAGAAAGAATAGGACCATTGTTGAAATGGCAAGAAGCATAATGAAAGAAAAAGGGTTCCCAATTGAATATTGTGGAGAAGTTGTAGAAACAATGGTATATTTGATTAATAGGTGTCCTAAAAAATTAGTTCATGACAAGATACCTCTCAACTCTTTGTCTAGGAGCAGATGGATAGTTGAATACTTGAGAGTGTTCAGATGTGTAGCATATGTACATGTGCCTAAGGAACAAAGGAAAAAATTTGGATGAAAAAGGTTTGAAGTGCATCTTCACAGGGTATAGCTCAAAATCAAAGGCCTATATGATATATGATCCAATTGCCAAGAAGATCATCATTTCAAGAGATGTGGAGTTTCTTAAAAATCAGTCATGGGATGGCTCTATAGATGAATCCTCAAGAACTTCAAGTAAAGTTTATACTATTGGCAAGGAAGAAGATGAGAGTGGTGATTAGCAAGAAGATGGAGTAGCAAACATGGATTGTAGACAAAGGCAAAAAGGCAAGTAGCCCTTAACATACCAAGCAACAACTCCAAGAACATCAAGACAACCTTAGGTTAGTATGCAAAATAGTAGCAGTAGCAATACTGAAAATTCAAATCCCACTCTTGCCTCTGTGTTTCTAAGAAAGACTAAAAGTCTAAGGGAGATACACCAAGATGAAAGGTATGAGGAAGACTATGGTGAGAGTGTAAATTTTGCATTATTTTCTCATAGTGATCCAATTTATTTTGAGGAAGTTGTGAATGAAGATAAATGGTGTGCCATGGATGAGGAAATAGATGCTATTGAAAAGAATGAGACATGGGAGTTAACTACTTTGGCTCCCAAGAAATAAGTAATTGGAGTGAAATGGGTATACAAGACCAAGTACAATGCTAAAGGTAAAATTGATAGCCATAAGGCACGTTTAGTGGTCAAGGGGTACAAGTAGCAGTATGGTAGACATTATGATGAGACATATGCCCTGGTTGCAAGAATGGACATTGTTCATACTATCATAGCAATTGCAGCCCAACACAAATTGTAGGTATATCAAATGGATGTGAAGTACCTTCTTGAATGGTGTATTGAAAGAAGAAGTTTATATGGAGCAGACACCTAGTTATGAAGTTTTGGGTGAAGAACACAAAGTGTATAGATTGAAAAGAACTCTTTATGGGCTCAAGAAAGCTCCACTGGTATGGTATAGTAGGATTGACTCATATTTGATGAGCAATGGCTTTAAAAAAAGTGATGGTGAGCCCACACTTTACATCAAGGAAACAAATGCTGATGTGTTGATTGATGTCTTATTTGTAGATGATTTAATCTTCACTAGAAATGATAATTTTTTAATTGGCGAGTTCAGGGAGGCCATGAAAAATGAATTTGAAATGCCAGACCTAGGTCTCTTGAAGTATTTTCTAGGCATAGAACTAAAAAAAAATGCATGATGACATATTTATCTCTCAATAAAAATATGCAAGATAGATCTAGGAGAGATTCAAAATGTAGAAGAGTAAGGAAACCCCAACACCAACAATAGTATGTCTAAAGTTGAGCAAGGAAGATTGTAGAGAAAGTGTGAATCCAACACTATACAAGAGTA
Organism: Cupressus sempervirens; assembly: GCA_028749045.1. Lineage (NCBI taxonomy): Eukaryota > Viridiplantae > Streptophyta > Pinopsida > Cupressales > Cupressaceae > Cupressus > Cupressus sempervirens. The sequence continues at coordinate 575,713,469 of CM053791.1, forward strand.
TGGTTGAAAGTTTGATGTATTTGACTATAACTCGACTAGACATAATGCATGCAATAAGTTTGATTTCTAGATTTATGGAAACATCAAAGGATTCCCCTTGGCAACTGGAAAAGAGGATCCTAATGTATGTGAATGGTACTAAGGGATTTGGGATTTTGTATACTACAAAAAAATATTTCAAGTTGGTTGGTTACATAGATAGTGATTAGGCTAGAAGTTTAGATGATAGGAATAGCACTTCTAGATATATGTTTCATATGGGATTGGGTGCAATTTCATGGGCATCCAAGAAGCAACCTATTATTGCTCAATCTACAAAAGAGGCTAAATACATAGCAACAAATGCAATAGCATGTCAATCTATTTGGTTATGAAAGATCTTGATAGACTTGAATGAAAGGCAAGAGGATGGAATCACAATCCTTTGTGACAATATCTCTTCAATTGTATTGTCTAAGAATCAAGTCTTCCATGGGAGAAGAAAGCATATAGAAATCAAATATCACTTCATCAAAGAGTTGGTGGAGAAAGGAGATATCAAGATAGAATTTTACAAGTCTAAGTAGAGCTAGCTGACATTTTCACAAAGCCTTTAAGCATTGGAACTTTTGTGCATGTAAGAGAGAGTCTTGGTATAGTTGATTTGGATTAGGAGTGATCCTTGTTTAGTTTGGCTCAGGAAAAAGGGCGAGTTTTGAGATATTTAATGTAGCAAGTCATTTGTCTCTAGAGAAAAACACCCACCTACCACCCTGATAGCATTAGAAGCCTTGAATATGGGTAGGTGAGTTCAAATTTGAAAAGAGGGGGAAAAATGTTTTTTCCATGAGACAAAAAGAATGTATTTTTATTCTTCAATCAGTTTAGCAGATTAGAGAGTTGCAGAAGAGTAGAGCAAAGAAGAAAGTTGATCAGCAAATCAAGTTAGAGGTCAGAAGACAAAAGGAAGTTTATTCTCATGTTTGCAGTTGCACATGTTTTCTCTTGTCATTTTGTAAGTTCGATAAATTTTGGATTTATCTCATGAACTAGTGATTGCTCTAGGCATTGCTGTATGCAACCATTAGAGATACAAGTTTAATATTTTAGGTTTTATCAATTTGAAGATTTTTGAGTTTTATGGTTGAAGCTGAATGCTCCCAAATTTTGTAATAGTTTTATCATATTTGAATAGAAGGAAAGCAAGCAAGCATGCATGCATAGTAAAATATATTATTCTTCTTTTATTCTTCATTGTATAATATTTTGCATTTGATAGCTTTGTATTTGAAAGCTTCATACTTTGGCTCCTTGGTTTTAATGGTGGAAAAACCTAGATTGTAAGTTTGTTGGTGTAAATAAGTATTTACTATTTAAACTTTACTTAATTTTACTTAGGTGAATGCATTATTTTATTATATTGCATTATTTTATTATTTATTTAGGTGAGACACTTAGGAGTTTGTGTACTCTCATGAGTTTTCATGTTGACAACATAGAAGTATGCAACTCTAATTTAGGACATGATTTCTACAAAACTAGAGTTTGCATCATTCACTGAATTTTTATGTAGACAACACAGTTATTTGCACTCCTTTTTTAGCACATGTTTTCTACAACATAAATTTGCATGCTACACCATTGTAGGCTTATCCTCTCATCATCACACTTACTTATGTGCTTAATGGAGGATACCCCATATCCGATGAACATGTGCCTGGTTGTATGACTTATCATGTTGCTAACTTCCATGCATTCTAGAAGCTCTCCAAAGGCCTTTTTATATAGGCACTCCTAGAGTAGTTTAATATGGCATATTGAATGAATATATCATCATTCTGATCATAATCTCTCTTTGGTCTACTGTAGTGCTTGTGTTTGAGTTCTTTGGTCTTGGGTGAATTTTTTCCTAAGGAAATTTTTTACATGGTATCAAAGCTTGGGGAGATTATCTACACATAGTCATTCGAGATAGTTCATGCTTCAACACCTTGACTTGAGTTTGGAGTATTTGTAGAAATTGGAATGGTCTAGAGCCAGATTTGACCTTGCCATTATGTCCAAAATATTAATTCGGTGAAGATCGACTATAAATTTTCCAATGCTAGGCTAAAGTTGATTGTGAGGAAATTTTTTTTTACAAACTAACACTCGAAGGCACCAATTTGCAAATTGGTCGAGTTAGGAGGGAATTTTTTTTTTGCAAAACTGGGTAGTCACACCCTGGTGCTGCATACTAGTAGAATATTCTTTATTTGGTAGAGCATATTATTTAATCCACAGACAACCATACCATTTTCTTATATTAATTTCCTCTAAATTTTGCTTACAAAACTGACAAAAACTCAATGAATACTCATAGACAAGCCATTGACACTAGATATTCACCATATGTATTCAAGTATTCATGAAATGATTACATTCACTAGATTATAGGAAAATAATGGATAGAACTGAAATAAGACATAAGAATAGTAAAAATCTACAGATAGCCAACCTCAACTCCACATCTTGGAAATCCATTTATAGGATTGCAAACAAGCTACAGATGGGAGGAGGAAACATGTCTAAACAAGAATGGATACCAAAGGTGGCAAGATAGGAACAAAAGATATACAAAAGAATTCTTCAGATGTTAGATCAGAAAAAGGTGAGGTAGTTGAGAAAGTCAACAAGTAAAAATTTAAGTTATGCTCTTTGACTTTACTCCCTCTTTTCTTTATCTATTCTCAGTGAGTAATATCTTAGTTACTTCTTATTGGAATGGCTTTGATCTCTCCCACCACTTCTCAAACATAGATTTCTCTTTTTGTGGGCCACTCCATAGTTTTAACCTCTTCTAAGTGTTGAGTGGCCTTAGTCCACCTAGCATCCAATGTGAGTTTAGATTCAACAAAAAACTTGTTTAAGTCTACTTATGCCTTAAAAAGGGAATCAATCAATTTATTATAAGGGACATCAGATGTATCTTCAAAAATTGCCACTATGTCATCATGACTAATAATGGTACCAAAGGAGTTAGACCATTCTTGCCAATCTATCAATGTATTAGTGGCATTTAAAATTGATGGAATATAGCGTTGTATCCCTGAGATAAAACTTTCAATTTTCCTTGTATAAGTTGTAATTTTTGAGTGACAAAACTAATCAACTCTTTGACTATATCCAAGCCCTCCTTCACTGAGATTATTTTATCAGGAAAATCTAGCTTTTTAGCCATCAGTACAATAAGCCTCTTCAAAAATTGTGTATATGGCCCTCAAAGATTAAATGTGGGTGATAGCCATGTAAATGTCTCATTGCAAAATATCTCAGCACTTTGTAAAGCAACAAAAGATGTATGAGCATATTGTGATATACTCTTCAAAATTTCAATCCTATGGCTCATCAAACTCTTAAGGACACTTTTCCTTATCTCACCTCCTTGTTGAGTAGATTAAATATCCATGTTCATCCTCCTAGGTTCTGATGTTTCCTCTTCCCTTAAATCCTCTGTTTGTGTTGGGGCCTCCATTGTGTTACTAGCTAGTTACTGTTGATCTTCATGTTATTCTCTCTGTTCTATAGAAACCATGTGTTCTGTCTATGTAATTTGCTCTCTAAGAGATGCAACTTCATTTTCAAGTGCTTGGACCTTGGCCTCAAGCTATAAAATTCTTTCCCTATGCACATGGATCTTTCTAATATCATCCTCATAGAGCTTTCTAACATCTATGTAATCATGTATGGACTTAGATAATCTAGTCTCCATCTCCTCTACATTGGCTTCATTCATAAATGAAAAATGTGTCAATGCCTTAGAAATCTTTGTGCCAGAGGAGCCTTGCAGAGTCCACATAATCATGTTACCTTGTCCAGTGCTCTGTACATCCATTAATTTTGGCCTGTTGGATGAAGAAGCCATACTCCAAACTGCTAGAGATTTAGTATCAATGTTGAAACCAATTCCTCTCTCTAATCCATCTACATCAAATGCTTCATATGAAATGGAATTTTTGTACCTCTTTATTTGATCATGCATGAAAGCTTTTTCCAAATCCCATCCAGGCACCAATAGCGTACCACTCCTTTGTAGAAGATCTCTTGCCTTCTCAAGAGTCATGACTTCACTCCTAGGATCATAGGCCTATATTTCACCACCAATTCCATCTTTTGGTCATATGACTCTCTTGGCTTCATCTTCAATACAAGCTCACTCTATTTTATCTTGTACATGAAGCTTTCAAATTCAGTGGACTTGATGAATTCATCATCCTTAAGGAATTGTTGGGCCTAGAAGATCCTATCATCTAGACTTGCTACTGCTAGTACTAAATCAGTGAGTGTACCCTCAGTTGCATTTATGTTGTCTTAGAGGTAATTTTGTCTCAAGTCAGCAAAATACTGACTATTGCCAAATAAAATCTACAATGTCATCTATTTTACCTCAGTAAGGATATGGACAACCTTTTATCTCTTATTTCCCTTTGTAACCCATGATGCTTGAGGGACATCATCTTCTTCTTCTATTTCTAAAGGTACATCAGGTTCAGGGTTGTTTGGGCATACCTGGTCCTCCTCTCCCATTGGTCCCTCTTTCATCTTGGACATAATTTTAGCATTGTCTATGGCCATCTTCTTAATCCTCTGAGCATAGGGGATATCCATTTAAAATCCCATATATTGGAGATCTATTCTCTTCAATTCTTTCTCCACCCTCAAAATATCATCTAGCTTTGCTAGCCTATCAGTTGCCTCACACTCTACAACTATGTTTGGAATGACATCCTCATGGGTAAATTCCTTGGTGCTATATAGTATATAATTTCTCATTTCTTTAAGGGTGACCCTCATCCAATTATCAGGGTCATACATCTTGTAGGGACTAGTTGACAAATTGAAATGATGTAGGAAAAAATGAATTTGGTCAAGGGCCTCTTTCCCAATTGTAAAATCCCCCACCCTAAAAAACCTACACATGAAAGTGCCCTTGTGCAATTTGGGTCCTAGATACTCTCTATTGACCATAAATAATTGCCATATTAATTCAATTATACCCAATCTAGGAGGGATAAATTTTTGTAATATATGTGGTGGCTAAGGACAACCATAGACTCCCATCAAAGGAAATGTTGGGAACAATAAAAGGTCCCATAATTATGATCTAATCTTTTACCCTCATGCAGTAGGGTGGGTCTCAAAAGGCTCTTTAAAATATCAAGTGTCCTAAAGTAACCTAGATCTAGCATTTTCATTGTTACAACACTAAAATTATTGAAAAATGAGACATAATGCAAAAAATCATAATTACTATCCCATACCCATGTCCATAACTAAATTGGTAGAACTCCATTTGCATCAGATGTATGGCCAATGAAACTAGAACTCACATACCCTACATTCTTGTAGAGGATCAGGTGCATCAGTAGTGAATAACGATGGAACTTGAAGTTCTTTAATTCTCCACTCTAAAACGTAGCAATATTTTCTTTCATCACCTCTAAAATGTATTCAACATAATCATACTCCCCCCTATGGTATGAATCTTGCATGTATTTGGAAATTATAAATTTAGCTCCATAAACCATATCAAGTCCATCTTTGCCAACCACCTTGTGGACACCATAGACTATTTTCACAAAGTAATTTTTAAATTTGTCCAAAGGCATCATTTTTTCTAACTTCTTATGGTAATCACCCACATTCTTTAAATTCATGGGAATATGCTGCAACATAGATTTCCTAGTGTAGGCCTTAGTATTCCCTTCAAACTTCCTCTGTAAATCTTATAAATCCACAGGTTGGCCCATAGCTCCATCTACTCCAAAAGCCTCAATGAATGATTCACCATCAAGTAAACTCAAAAGGCTCTTTAAAATATCAAGTGCCCTAAAGTAACCTAGATCTAGCATTTTCATTGTTACAACACTAAATTTTTTGAAAAATGAGACATAATCCAAAAAATCATAATTACTATCCCATATCCATGTCCATAACTAAACTGGTAGAACTCAATTTGCATCAGATATATGGCCAATGAAACTAGAACTCACATACCCTACATTCTTGTAGAGGATCAGGTGCATCAGTAGTGAATAGCAATGGAACTTGAAGTTCTTTAATTCTCCACTCTGGAACGTGGCAATATTTTCTTTCATCACCTCTAAAATGTATTCAACATAATCATACTCCCCCCTATGGTAGGAATCTTGCATGTCTTTGGCAATTATAAATTTAGCTCCATAAACCATATCAAGTCCATCTTTTCCAACCACCTTGTGGACACCATAGACTATTTTCACAAACTAATTTTTAAATTTTTCCAAAGGCATCATTTTTTCTAACTTCTTAGGGTAATTAGCCATATTCTTTAAATCCATGAGAATATGCTACAACATAGATTTCCTAGTGTAGGCCTTGGTATTCCCCTCAAACTTCCTCTGTAAATCTTTTAAATCCACAAGCTGACCCATAGCTCCATCTAGTCCAAAAGCCTCAATGAATGATTCACCATCAAGTAAACACAAAATAGTTCCATCATTTCCATGGAATGATTTGGTGGTTGGATTGTAGCAATGGAAAAGGATCTTCATCAAATCCACATCCACAAGAACCTCTTGAAATATCAATTTGGGTAAATTCTTCTTCCTTGGGTTACACACAAGAATCTTCTTCTTTTTATTATAGTAGATGCACTTGAAAATTTTAGAACCAGCGACACCAAGGCACACAACATCTTTGTAAAGAACATATGGGTCAAAAAAAGAATGGAAATTTGTAGTATTAGGATTAGAGAAACCTAGAAAAAGCTTAATCCATTCCTCAACAAACCTATTAGGTTTTCTTTGTCATGTTTTCCCACCTTTAGAAGTTGAAGTCTCTACAACTCCGATGTCTGATGCTTGAATTTATTTTACCTCTATATCAGACATTTTCATAATATGATAGCAAATACAGTGTGGAAATCAATCTTGGGTTCTAAAAGTAGTTGTTTGTATAGATTGAAAGCTCTACAATTGCTAAAATTTTGCTTCTCTGCAAATAGTGAACTATATTTGTCGAATAGGAAAGCCTATATAAATCAATGTATACAAATCAACATTCATCTTTGCAATGATTTTCAATATGCTTGAAAATATAATATCAGCTCATTTTATCACCTCAAAGGAGTGTCACCATTACTATCCAATGATATACCTTTTGTACCATATTCAAATCTGATTGGTCGAGAAGCCTATCATCTTTCCTAGCTTAGAAAATTGACTAGTACATTTTATGTCAAAATCAGGTCTATGATCCTATGATCATGACTAATGAAAAGACTCCTCATATTATCTTATAGTTGAAAAAATAGTTTTTTGATATTATCAAACCCTTTGAAAAACACTTACTAGACAATCAGAAACCCTAGCCAAACTCATTACGATCTTATGAATCCTTAGTTGTTGAAATGTAAGGGCTGACTTTTTCTTCTTCTACAATCTTTTAGTAAATAGCTTATCTTAAGATTGTGTAGCATCTTACTTCAACTTGCTTCATCCTACGATCTTACGATCACGAGCAATTTTTTTATTACATGATATCTCTTGTTATGTTTGAAACTTTTGAAATACTACAAGAAAATAACCTTCTCTATTGTAGCATCATGGGCTTTTCCTTTTCCATTTGTGATTTTACAATTGTGGCTTACTCGTAACATCAAAGCATATTATTTATTACCTTGAGATCTTATGATGAACTATATATCATAAGATCAGAGATCATTATATTCCTTTGAAACTTATTATGAAAATATTTTCTAGCCCCACTACTCTAACTAAGCATTCATCTGGTATTTGTATTACAATCTAGCTAGTAAGAACTAGACACCTTTCTCACAACGATGTTGATCAAATAAGTAGGATTGACAAATGAGTGTCAACACACTTAACCATCTTCACTATACATGTCGAGTACACAATGGAAGCTGAGCTAGAATTTCTTTATGTGCCGAGTCATAGATAGTGCCGAGCAAACCATAGTTGCTATCGAGCAGAACACATTGTAGTATATGCCGAGCTATATAGAATTCAACATGTGCCAAGTGACTCAAGATCCAACAGGAGCTAAGTGTTGTGAATTTAATAGGTGTCAAACAACACAGGAAGTTAATAGGTGTCGAAAAATACAAGAAGTTAATAGGTGCCGAGTAACACGGAAATTCTATAGGTGTCGAGTGACATAGTAATTCTATAGGAGCTGAGTAACACAGGAACCATAGTGGATGTTGAGCAATCCAAAATAGATAATGTTGAGCATCAGTATTACTTCATATGCCAAGCAATGCAAGATCAACATGAAAGTTTGTGTAATCACAAGAAAAGATGTAAAATGATTATGCATGACTCATAACAGGATAAGGAGATAAGATCAAATCCTCTCAACCACCTATGCAATCTGCATGGAGCCAATCAGAAAATTGGAGACTGCATGTAGCCAATGGATGAATTTTTAAGATTTGAGTGGGAACACTTGAATCAAGGATGCATAATGAACCAAAAATCTTTATGAGGGAGTCTTGACACCATTGAACACATAGTTGAGAAGAGTGGAAAGAAGAAGGAAATCAAGAGCCTATTGATGTCAAAGATTTAGTGGAAAGGACAGTATTTACACATATAGTTGATCAGAATAGAACAAGGAACACGATCAATAGATCAGATCTAGCAAAGATCAATAATTGAAGAGAAAATCAAGAGCCTAAGATCAACATTAGAGATTGCAATAGATCAGGTGTATTATTCTAATACTCTCTCACAATTGTATTAGGAATTTGGAATTCCTATTGAGTTAGGTGGGTTTAACAGCCTTATGTAAATCCTTTAACATGGTGGAATTCTAAGTTGAATGTTCTTAAGTCCTCTAACAAGAAACACTCCTAATAGGGTGTAGAATCCTTTAACAAGGTCACATTTAATAGTGTGTTGTAGTCTTTAATAAGGTAGGCCTTTAATAGGGCAAACCATCAAAAGTGGTTGAAATCAATTGTTGCAGTAATTTTGTGGGTATCATTCCCACCCCAATTTTACGTTCTTATTCCTAGAGGGTTTCCGGGTCACCAAAATCTCAAGTGTTATGTGGTGATGCATGTGTTATTCTCATGATTGTTTAATGTTTATATCCATGCATGCTAATTTTAGTTATATGTTATTAAGGAATTAAAATAGGATCAAAAGGCCAATACTTCTAATTCAAACACCCCCCCCCCCCTCTCAGAAGCACTTTTCCCATTTAGACATTCCAAAAATTGGCATCAAAGCCAAGTTCTCTCAAGAAGAAGCCTAACAATTTGGAGGAAAAGATCTGAAGATGGAAGTCTTCAAACTTGGGAAGATCATTAAGAACCAGGTGATAGATGTGCATCTCGCTCTACACAAGGTAGAGGAAGCTGGAGAGGAATTAAGAAAATCCTTAAAAAGAAGGAAGGAAATAGCTATAGCCGAAAATGGTATTCACTACAAGGAGATTGACACCACACAAGTATTTTCCAAAGGAGATTCCAAAGAATTTGATGTAGCAATAGTAGGATTGATGGACAAAAATAGAGTTCAAGCAAAAGAGATAAGAACTCTTAAGATGGAGCACGAATCATAGGCCATGATGCTATGTGAAATCATTGAGAAAAAGAAAAGAGAAATTGAGGATAGAGTCATGATGGAAGATGACAAAAGAATTCTTGCAAACAGACTTGAAGAAAAATGTACTAAACTAACAAGGATCTCAAACATGTAGATGGATACACTTGCCCAAATAATGAATCTTCATCATGAACTCAATATGAAAAATATTGAGATCTATACATTGAAGATGCAGAATGAACAACTATAGAATGAATTGAAAAGAGAACAAGAAACATCAAAGAATCTCAACAAGTCAAGTGAAGCCATCAAGTACTTTAAACAGTTGCTAAAATCCCCAAGATCAGCCCATGATACATCAAGTCTTGGATACACCAGCACTGAAGTTGGTGGATCATCAAAGAGTGTTGAGCAAAGAAGTGACAAAAGTAAGGATTCTAAACCCACTTGTCATTACTTTAATAAAAAGGGGCATACTACTAATTTTTGCAAGAGTAGAAGGATCAATCAGCCAAAAACACCCAAAAGCAAGGGTTGATGTCACAAGTGTAATAAGCTAGGACACATGACATAAGACTGCAGGACTAAAGTCACAAGGACACAAAGATTTGATGGGCATTGTCACAATTTCAAGAAGTATGGACATAGAAGCTTTGAATGCAGATCAAAGCCTATGTGGACACCAAATCAGCATGTAAGAAGGGACAACTATGTAAATCATTACAATTGGGACTACAATACAAGGAAAAGTTGTCACTATTGTCAAGAGTATGGTCACATACCCCAGAATTGATGCAGAGCCACACCTTGGAAAGCTCAGGAGGAAAACTCACTCAACTGAGTTACTTCAAGGGGCATCGTACATCATCCAAGATCAAACTTAAAATTGTACTAGATAGGATCTGCACTCATTCTTTATACAACAAACTGAAATCTATTAAGAAAACCAATTACTTTAAAGAAAATATATTTGCAATTGTCACATGAGGCTAACTTTCTCAAAGAGAGAGAGAGAGAGTCGTTCCTTGAACATCATTACTCAGAACACCAACCTTTATGATTGCCAAACAAATCTAATTTCATGATGCTGGAAACTTGATGCTACATGACCAACCATTTCATATTGTCATGAATCTGCTACCGAACTCCTCAAAAACCTGCTAGTATCGGGTTCCTTTAAGCTACATGGAGATGCCTTCACAGATGTATTTAGAATCCCACTTACATTCACCTGCAACGCTCCTTTTATTGTTTCTCTGTTTCTATTTTCAGTCGTTCGCATAAAGCTCCAATTTTTAGTAATGCCAGCATTGATACTCATTTGAGCCCATTAGCACAGTATCATTAATTTTGAATTGACTGAAACAACTTTCATTTTTGGAAAACCTAATAATTCGAGGGCCTTTGTTTCTTGATAAGGCGACATTTTGTCAAACAGCTTGCGTGCTTTCTCTACCCAAGCAATTCACATATAAAATATGAAAACATGACTATTTTGGGGACTTCCTCGAGCTTGAAAACTGCAATCTCAAAAATTGTATATCTCATTCAAATTCAAATCACAACTTTGGATCACCGATTCTTGCATGAAAAGAAAAAATTTATTGTCTTCTCTCCAAAAATTTGATACTTCTTACATAGCCGACTGGCTTATTTAAACTGACTCTCCTTTTCTAATAAAAGGATGAGAAACATTTTTTCATCTTCTATCCAAGAAAAGGATAAGAATCTGAAACTGCGTACTACCTATTATTGGAATCTGACAATCATGCAGTAGGCCACATTTTAAATATCCACATTTTTTTGTCTTCTATCCAAGAAAAGGATAAGAATCCAAAACTGCCTACTACCTATTATTGGAATCTGACAATCAGTATATACGAATTAAAACTATTCTAATTTAAAGAACCTACACCTGGTCCTAGGTGGCTATATCTAGAGAACTCATCGAACTGCTACTCTAGGTATGCCACCACATGTAGGACGTTTATTGAAAACATTAAATTTAAAACACACAAAACATAAACCTTTCTTATTCTATTTCCCACTCTGCTACTGCAGCATACTCCCCTGTAGAAAGAATCTCAAGTCCACTTGAGATGAGATCGTGAACTGATGAACCATGTTTGCTATTTTGTTGCTCATCCATCCAAATAGCCTCTGTCACTGGTTTGTTCTTCCATTTGACTAGATACTGAGTGTATTGTCGTCTGTGAGTTTTCTTTATTTTTGTATCTAGGATTTTCTCCAACTGAGGTGGTGCTGGTTTAGGTAGTTGTTGTAGATCTTATGTTACTGAATCTTCATGTACGGCTTGTGTTTCAGAACCTTTGTATTGTGTGAGATCACAAACATTGAATATGGGTGAAATACCAATGTCTGTAGGTAACTGAATTTTGTAAGCATTATGTCCATATTTTTCCAGAATTTGATAGGGGCCAACTTTCTTAGGTAGTAACTTTGTATTATTCCTTTGAGGTAACCTTTCTTTCTTCAGATACGCCCATACTAAATCACCAACTTCAAATTGTACTTCTCTTCTTTTCTGATCAGCAACTTCTTTGTACTTTTGATTTTAATTCTGTAGTTGCAACTTGACTTGATCTTGGACCTCTTTAATAGCTTCAGCAAATTCTTCAGCATGTGAACTACTTGGAAAAGTATTTGGAAGTTCCCTCAGCTCGAGAATTCCTCTTGGATGTGTACCATACACAATCTGAAATGGAGATTTCCCTGTACTTCTATTCACTATATCATTGTATGAGAATTCAGCTTGAGCAAGTATGGAATCCCACTTTTCTCCATGTTGTTTTGTAAGGCATCTTAATAGATTTCCCAAAGATCTGTTGACAACTTCTGTTTGACCATCGGTCTGTGGATGATATGCAGATGAAAATGATAAATTTGTGCCCAGTTTCTTCCGAAGAGTCCTCCAAAAATGACCCACAAATCTGCCATCTCTGTCTGAAACAATATTTAATGGTAGTCCATGAATTCGCACTATCTCCTTGAAAAATAAATCTGCAATGTAAGATGCATCTTTGGTGGATTTACATGGTAAGAAATGTGACATTTTATTGAACCTATCCACAACAACAAAAATGCTATCATACCCCTTCTGAGTTCTTGGTAATCCCATAACAAAATCCATACTAATACTTTCCCATGGTCATGAAGGAATAGGTAAGGACTGATACAATCCTGCATTGGTACTTTTACCTTTACCTTTCTGACAAATGGTGCATTCTTCCACAAATTTTCTCACATCCTTTTGTAGCTTTGGCCAAAAATAGTGTCCACGAACCAGCTCTAAAGTCTTATCGAGTCCAAAATGACCAGATAATGCCCCACTATGTTTCTCCTATATGATATTATCTCTCATTGAACACTTTGGGATGCAAAGTTGTCCTCCTTTGAACAATAATCCTTCTTGAACCAAAAAATTAGAATATTCCCTATTGTACCTTTCATCCAGATTAATACATGCTTGATAAATGTCTTTGAAATCAGCATCATCAACATACATACCTTTCAGATTTGAAATGCCTGTAGTTTCCAACTGAATTTGTGACGTAGTCAAAGTTCTTCTACTTAATGCATCAGCAACCTTATTTGTTACTCCCTTCTTGTGCTTGATAGAAAATGTGAATGCTTGCAATGTCTCCACCCATTTCATGTGCCTATGATTCAATTTCTCTTGACTGTTTATGAAACTAAGTGCCTGGTTATCTGTGTATACAATGAATTCCTTGGGTAGCAAATAGTGCCTCCATTTCTTCAGGGATTGAACAAGGGCATACATTTCCAAATCATATGATGAATATCTCTGTTTGGCTTCATTGAGCTTCTCGCTGAAAAAGGCTACTGGTCTATCCTCTTGACTAACAACACCTCCTATAGCTATGTTTCTTGCATCACATTCTATCTAAAAGACTTTATTGAAATTAGGAAATGCAAGGACTGGTTGTTGGGCCACTTTTTGCTTAAGAAGTTCAAAGGCTTTATTGGCTTCTTCTGTCCAAACAAATTTATGCTTTTGCCCTCCTTTCATGGTATTCAAAATAGGTGCACAAATCAAGCTAAAATTTCTGATAAACTTTCTGTAGAAAGTGGCTAAACCATGAAAACTTCTAACTGCTGCAATAGTTTTGGGAGTTGGCCAAGAAAGAATTGCATTTACCTTATCTTGATCCATCTTGAGTGTTCCCTTTGAGATCACAAAGCCAAGGTATGTCAGTTCCTCTCGCATAAAACTACATTTCTCCATATTGATCATTAACTTTTCCTCTTGTAACCTTCTCAACACATCTATGTGTTTCAGATGCTCCTCTTTTATTTCACTGAAAACCAAAATGTCATCTAGATATACGATCACAAACTTCCCTGTAAAATCCTTCAAAACTTCATTCATAAGCCTCATAAACATACTAGGAGCGTTAGACAATCCAAATGGAATTACCTTCTATTCATACAATCCCTCAATTTTCTTAAATGCTATTTTCCATTCATCTCCTGGCCTTAATTCTTATCTGATGATACCCGCTTTTCAAATCAATCTTTGAAAAATATCTTGCTTTCCCTAAACAATCTAGTAAATCTTCTATTCTAGGCATTAGAAATATGTACCTTATAGTGATCTTATTCAGTGCTCTTGAATCTGTACATAGCCTCTATGTTCCTTCTTTCTTTGGTGCTAATACTGCAGGTACTGCGCATGGGCTTAGAGTTTTACCAATCAAACCAGCCTCGAGCAACTCTTCAATTTTTCTTGCCATTCTTCATTTTGTTGTGGTGTTAGTTTATATGCCGCCTTGTTGGGTAATGTTGATCCTGGTATGAGATCAATACAATGACTAATTTCTCGCACTGGTGGGAGACTTTTTGGTATTCCTCCAGCTATAATTTCTTTGTACTTGTCCATAATTGGTTCCACTTTGTCAGGTACCTTTTCCTTGTTCTTTTCTATCACTTCCACCTTCAAGTTTGAAGACTCCAACTCTGAATTTTCTTCCTCAGTCTGATTTTCAGCATCATTCTGCAATTTGTCCTTGAGTACAAGAATTAGTGCAAAGAGTGGGCTCTTCTTTTCTTTCACTTCTTTCAAGAATTCTTTCTTACCCATCACCATAACTTTGGCTTCTGCGACTTTTGCTTCTTCTTGACTTGGCTCAACTAAAGGTATCACTTCAATGACCTTTCCATTCTTTGTAATGGTATATGTATTCTTCACTCCAACATGATGCAGAGCACGAGGTGTGCAGATTGGAAAATCAGTATTGAATTTTTCGGAAAGATGGAGGATTTGAAAATAGAGAAATTTACAGGCAAGAATTACAGCCTATGGAAAGTGCAGATGCGTTCCTTGCTGGTTAAGCAAGACTTGGCTCTCGCAATCGAAGGAAAGTCTAAGAAACTGTCTACAATGACTGATGAAGATTGGCAAAAGATGGATGACAAGGCTATGGCATCCATTTTTCTCTCACTAGCGAAAAATGTCTTGTTCAATGTCTCAAATGAGATGTTAATGAAAGATGTTTGGGACAAACTTCAGAATATGTATCAAACGGTGTCAGCTACAAACAAAATCTTCATTATGAAGAAACTCTACAAACTGAAAATGAAGGGATTGCAATGTCAAATCATATAAATGATTTGAACACCCTATTATGTCAAGCAAGCTCAGTTGGTATGACTCAAGATGACGAATCCAAAGCAATCATCTTGTTATGTTCTTTACCTGACAGTTGGGATCCCGTAGTTACGGCTGTATGTACTTCAAGCTCTACGAAGTCAAATCTGGCCTATGATGAAGTTGTTGCCACTTTATTAAGTGAAGACATGAGAAGGAGTAACAAAGACTCCTCATCCGGTGATGCTCTCACTATGGTCAGCACTGAGAGAAGAGGAAGAAGCCATCATAGAGGAAATAATAATTACAATCAGCGAAGATCAAAGTCACCCAATCGTTCAAGGTCAAGAGGTAGGAATGGTGATGTAAGCAAGAATTGTCCAAAAAAGGCCAAGGCACCCAAGATGAAAGAAAATAAGGGCAAAGAAAAGGTTGATGAGGCACACATCAAAACATACATAAAGAAGACATGGTAGAAAAAAAGATGGATTAAGTACATCCAATGGAAGGGTCACTTCACCCAAGGGGTCAAGTGATCATATCTCATCCAACTAATCACAAGATGAGCCTATGGGGCTGATACATATAAGGAAGTATCATACATCAGCCCTAAACCATGATGAATCACTGCAAAGTATAAATATGCATGAGTTAAGATGCTAAGATAAAGCTTGAAAGATGATGTCGAGATGTCTTTGGTTGCCAAGTAAAACTACTTTAGAAGCTGAGTTAAGAAGTCTAGTGGGAGCCGAGTAAAAAACTGCAGTGGTTGCTAAGTTATTAACAAAATTAGTAGATGCCGAGTGAGGATAGATGCCAAGTGGATGCCAAGTGATAGGTGAAGGTACAAGAATGCATTAAATGCAAGGTTTTTGAGTCACTTAAATGTGAAAATTGATTCATTTTGAGCCATTAAAATGAAGAGCAATTACTAGAAGCACAATTGAGAAATTTGAGTATTCAACCAGCGATTTGCAGTGATTCAGCATCTACTCAAGCGATTCAAGCATTTAACCAGGTATTTCCTTCAGGTGCCGAGTTGTACAATTTGTGAAGTTTACTTTAAATGACAAACCCTAGTTTGGTTAAATATGGCATCTAGTTCAAAGTCTAGCAAAGGGAAGGAAAGCCATGAGATTCAACTTTTTAGTAACGAGGTTAAGCAACCCAAATTCAGGTAAATTGTAGAAGTTACATATAAAATGATCCTGTTGGTGCCCTATCTGCCATCCCTGGTAAAGTTGTTATGGTTTAGGATGTGTGAAGGTGTTATAACTACAAAATAGGAGCCATAGGAGACTTGGAAATCTTTAATGCCTTCGACAAACTTTGTAACAATGGTATATTAAAGGAAGAATTTTCAATTGTAGAGAAGAAGGATTTAACCAAAGCCCTAGTTTTTCCAATCGTATTCAAAACTGAGTGGATACACATAATACTTAGTAGAATCCATGATGGATCATTCTAGTTAGAGCAAGGACTAGTTAAAATCACTAAGAAAATGGTTCATAAGGTCACAAGTTTTCCAACCTTAGATCAGCCCAAGACACTGAGAAGTGATAAGAAGGAAACAATAGAGAAGAATACAGGTGCAAAATGGAATAATAGGGGAATGAAAATTGACATGGTAAAAGACCCCCTATTATATTTTTTTGTGAGGATCATATCACACAAATTTTATCAGTCCAACAGATTGAATAACATGCCTTGTATAGCAGTTGATGTTGCATACAAACTGATAAAGAAGGATCATAGATACAACCTTGTAGAGCTCATGTTGCAGCATATTAATGAAAATCTTGGAGCTATTAGAAAGTCCAAGGGAGCACAATGAAAATTTTGGTCAGTGTTATTTTGTATGTTCTTTTATGTGATGAAGGAATTCCCTTCATTTGGAAAAGTCAACTAGAGTCAGAACAAAACAATTGTTGATCAAATAAATGACTTCATTACACAAATGGGAGATAGCTTTGATGATCAAATGTCTATCTATTTTGATGATTTCAAGAATGCAATGAAGAAAAGAATGAGGATACCAATTTCACTATTAGAAAAGCATGTAAATGACATATGTTTTCTTATTGACATTGATTATACTTATATCCAAGCAGTCCTTCCAAGAGTAAGATGGCTTAGACCATTGGGATATGAGCTTGATGTTGATCAAGCTTCTGCAACCATCACAACATTACTTGCAGAGGAAATGGACAAAACTACAAAGGATTTTGGAATGTATGACACTGTCAAATCAAGAATGGTTACAGAACTCAAGACAACCACAACAGTAAAGAAGAAGGAAAAGGTGGAAAAGAAAATAAAGAAGAAATTTGGTGTTGAAGCAACAAGTATAGTAGGTGAAGCAGATGAGATTAGTGAAGGAGAACAAGAAGGTGATGATGAGAATGAAGAAGATGAGCTAGAACAAGGGCCACCTGAATCATCTCAAGGCCAAGGTGAAGACAAAGATGAAAGTGCTGAGGAAGAAGAAGCCAAGGAAGCACCCATCAAAGGAAAAGTCATCAAAAGGAAGGAAAAGATACCTACTGCTTCTCAGCCTACACCAAAGAAAGCTGCCATGCCAATGCCCAAGAAGCCAACAACTAGAGCTACAACAAGGGCCTCTACACAAAAGGCCAAAGAGGAAGCTAGAAAGAAGAAGAAAACAACCAGGAAGGCATAGGAAGAGCCAAGGAAAAGAAAAAGATATGTGGCTCAACCTGATACTGATGAGGAAGATCAGACTGAAAACGTAAGTCATCCTCCTAAGTCTTCAATTGATACATTATGTGAAAAGATTAGGAATCAAGACTTAAGTAACATGGAGAAGGTTGATTTCAATAAGTTCACCAAAGAGGAACAGAATAGGATAGAAGAATCAGACTATGCAATGATGGCACAGTTCAAGTATACACCTCTTGAACTTGATTGGCAATTGCCAAAGGAATTGTCTAAAATTGTAGAAGACATATGGCATTTTTGTCAAAAAATGGAGAAGGAGATGAAGGAATCAACCCTAGCAAGTATACTGGCTTATTTGACAAAGGAAAAAATAATTAAAGTAGTCAAAAGGCATAATAAAAGGTTTACACCTAAGTAAGGGCATTCTCCATTTTACAAAATAAAATTGAAGAAGTTGTACAAAGGATAACAAGATCGTGGAAAAATTTGTATAAGAAAACTGAAGATGTCTTTGAAGAGGAATACAAAGAAGAAGCTACAGACAAACCTAAAGAAAGAAGAAAAAGGAGAGAAGAGAAGATAGAAGTAGAGAAAAAGGATTAAGAGGAGGAAGGAAAAGTTGAAGATAGGGTACTGATGGGCAGTAAGACCAAAATGTGCAAGACACACAACTACCACCTCCTAGTCCTCCTCACTCTACTACCACACTTGCAAAAACCATAAAGATTAAGGATGTTGTTGAAACCTCAATTCAAAACATCAATCCACTAACTATAGAGGATCTCACTAAGATCCTTGACCAAACGACTCTTCAAGAACAATTGTGTACAAGTCCCATATTGGTTGGTGTAGATGAGCTCCAAAAGTCAGTAGATAAACTCAAAGAAGCCAAGGTGTCACCACAAGAACCACCTCAAATCACTCAAACTATTGGACTTTCATTCCTACTACCTCCATCACCACGAAGAATAGCCATGCAAGCTCATCAAGAGCTGAGTGCAACAATAGGGGAAGTCATAGGTACATTAGTACAGATAACAAGTAAACCCCCAGTAGTAGTGGCACAAGAAGAAGATAAGAAAGAAACACAAGATAAGGAGGAGTCTGCAATACAAACTTTGGTTGAATTGCCAAAAATAAGTACTCCTAGCAAACCTATTCAGAAGCCGAATACTAACATGTTGACCTTACAAGCTGGGACACCAAGCTCAAGCTCTACTAGGGTAGCTAGGACCATTCATTATGGTATTCCTGAGCTTGATGAAGAAATTCAAATACCCTATTATGATTCAAGCACTCTAACTGAAGAAAAGATGAATGAAATATAAAGTGCATTGGATAGGAGAAGGAGGAAAAAGGCAATGAGGAAAGACTACAAATACAAGCAAGCAATGAATGAAATTAAAGATATATTCATGGATGCCTTCAGTATACAACCTCCAGATGCAAGCAGGCCAATCCTTGAGCAACTATTTGATATAGTTGACCAAGTGAATAATGAAGACCATGATACAAATGTAAAACTCATGGAATGGTTAGAGAATAAGTCTCTAGGCAAGGTCAACCAAAAGATAGCCAATAACATTATTTCGGGACAGGTTGACCTAGCCAAGCAATTAGATAAGGTAAAGATTGTATTAGGGAAGATCTTTTCCCTTTATAGCAAATTGTGTGATATTTCCAGGTTAACACAAGAAATAAATCTGAAAATTTTGAACCTTGAGAGAAAACTCAAGCTTTCCAATATGCAACTACCCTCAAATCCTACACAGAGTGAGAAGAAATTTTCTCAAATGCTTCACACTGAGAGGGAATTGGCTACATTATCAGCAAAAGAGACCACTATTAAAGAAAAGTTGATGCAAATACAAGCCTCAATTACTCCTCATTTGGAGATATTACATAAGGATAAAATGTATGTAGAAACAGTCCTGAAGAAGGATCCAAATATTTCTACACATGAAGGACTTGTTGATCTAGCAACAGAGCTTGCAATCCAACACAAGTCATTGGATATTGCATTGAATAATTGGGAAGAAGCCCTCAAAATATGCCTTGAGGTAAATAAAACATTTTTTTCCAAGCATGGCATTACCATTTAGAACCCTTTGACATCAGTGTGAAAAAGTGGTAGATAATATTCTAAGGGGGAGATATATTAAAGGAGAATAAATTAAGGGGGAGCACAATTCAATTGCCAAATTTTTGAAATTTTGATCAGCTTGAAGTTGAATGACTATAAATAGCAATAAAGGAGTCAAGGGACATGCAAATTTTGATAATCACATGGAGATGGGGTCATCAAATAGATTTGATACAACAAATAGGATCAGGAGGCAAGAACATGATAGAAACAGAGAACATCAGGCACAATGGCACAAGATATTATAATTCATGACATGATAAGGCATAATCAACTCAAGGGGAGTCATAAGGTATATTGTTGTTCACAAAATCTTTTTGAAATTTTGTAAGTGAAGAATGGACACACAAGGATTAGATGATGAATGATAAGATAAGTGTTTTTGACACTCATGTCAAAGGGGTAGATTGTTTATCAAATAAGTAAGATTGACCAATGAGTGTCAACACACTTAACCATCTTCACTATACATGCCGAGTACACAATGGAAACCGAGCTAGAATTTCTTTATGTGCCAGGTCACAGATAGTGCCGAGAAAACCACAATTTCTGCCAAGTAGAACACATTATAGTATATGTTGAGCTATAAAAAATTCAACATGTACTGAGTGACTCAGGGTCCAACAGGAGATGGGCATTGTGAAGTTAATAGGTGCCAAGCAATAGAGGATGTTAATAGGTGCTGAGCAACATAGGAAGTTAATAGGTGCCGAGTAACACAGGAATTATATAGGTACCTAGTGACACAGTAATTCTATAGGAGTTGAGTAACACATGAACCATAGTAGATGTTGAGCAATCCAGCATAGATAGTGTTGAGCATCAGTATTACTTCATGTGTCAAGCAATTTAGGATTAGCATGAAAGTTTGTGCAATCACAAGAAAAGATGTGAAATGATTATGCATGAATCATAATAGGATAAGCAGATAAGATCAAATCCTCTCAACCACCTATGCAATTTGCATGCAGCCAATCAAAAAATTGGAGACTACATGTAGCCAATGGGTGAATTTTTAAGATTTGAGCGGGAACACTTGAATCAAGGATGCATAATGAACCACTAATCTTTATAAGGGAGTCTTGATGCCATTGAACACAGAGTTGAGAAGAGTCAAAAGAAGGAAAAGTAGAGCCTATTGATGTCAAAGATTTAGTGGAAAGGATGACATTTACACATCTATTTGATCAGAATAGAACAAGGATCACAATCAGTAGATCAAATCTAGAAGAGATTAGTGATAGAAGAGCAGATCAAGAGCCTAAGATCAACATTAGAGATTGCATTAGATTAGGTTTATTATTCTAATAATCTCTCACAATTGTATTAGGAATTTGGAAAACCTATTGAGTTAGGTGGGTTTAACAACCTTATGTAAATCCTTTAATAGGGTGGCATTCTAAGTTGAATGTTCTTAAGTCCTCTAACAAGGCACACTCCTAACAGGGTGTAGAAATCCTTTAACAAGGTCACATTTAATAGTGTGTTGTAGCCTTCAATAAGGAAAACCATCAAAAGTGGTTGAAATCAATTGCTGCAGTAATTTTGTGGGTATCATCCCCACCCTAGTTTTACCTTTTTATTCCTAGAGGGTTTCTAGGTCACCAAAATCTCAAGTGTTATGTGGTGATGCATGTGTGTTTCTCATGATTTTTTAATGTTTATATGCATTCATGCTAATTTCAGTTATATGTTATTAAGGAATTAAAATAGGATCAAAAGACTAGTACTTCTAATTCACCCCCACCCCCCCCTCTCAGAAGAACTTTTCCCATTTAGACATTCCAACAAGCACATCATCATTTTTTATTTTCTTCACCACCTTATGATCCTATGATTATAAGTATCTTGTAACATCGTAAAAAAAAAATCTCCTTTACAATCTTAAGATGCATCTTGCTTAGTAACATTATAACACCCTTTTTCATTTTTCTTGATGCCACAATCACCTCTTTTGTTGTAATTTCATAGAGGATGAAAAGAAAGATATTATAACTACCATATGATCACACAATTCAAAAGAAATCATAGGATTAGGAAGACCAACTTTATTATCCATGATACCAGACACAATACTTTATCTTAAGATTGGGACATTGAAAACTCTTCCTCACGACACTCCACTAACCCTTGTATCGTAACATCATAGAATACGATGTAAAAGACAAAATGAAAACTCGCTTAGCCTTAGAACCAAGGGCTAAGGCCTAGACTCTAATTTTATGAATATTTTTCACAATGTAGGATAAAATTATTAAATAATTAGATTAGGGAAAAACATGCTACGGTTTCATCTGCAGATGAAAACCAAAAACACATAAACCCTAAGTTCTCTATACTCATTTATTTTCACCATAAAAATTTGAAAATTATGCTTAGTAAAAAATAGGAGCTATCACCACTAATGCAAACAAGGTAGATCTAGATACACCAAGGAATCTAAATCCAAAATGTAAGAAAGAAGTGAAAAAGTTGGGTTCAAAAAGAAGGTAAAAATGTAATGAAATGCAATAATTTAACTCCAAAATCAAACAAGAGATGCAAGTATGTCACATTGCATCTAAAAATTAATGTGGGATAGGAAAATGGAAGCAATTCAACCAATACATTAATTAAGGGGGAAAACCAATCTCCATCCCTTAGATTAGGTTTGATTGACATAAAATGAACTATCAATAAAAACCTTAATGTAAAAGTGATGAATAAGTCAAATTTATTTTCCTCTCACATTGACCTTAAGAGGCTTTAAGCAAGAAGATAAATAATATAGAGCTGAGATATAAGGATGTGAGAAAAATAGTAAATTATATAGATATATGACATATGTTGTAAGATACAAATATAAAAATAGATTGTCAAACTACCTTCAAAAGGGTCGATTCCTATATACTATATTGAAAATTGTGAGATGAACAAAGAACATAAATTGTTTGGGGTCTATCATGACTGACCTTCATAATCAAGCCTAAAGTGGAACACTGGGGCTAACCCAGTCATCGTTGATCAATTAGGGGTGACTTAGTCACTGTTGATTAATAAGGGGTGACTTGGTCAACCTTGATAGAACAAAAAGAGAACTAATAACACCATATTTTGTAAACTAGGGACACCCTGGCCAAGGGAAAACCCTAGTGGGGATGGTACCCACAAACTGATCCACTAAACAAAAGGATCTTGTGAAGGATATTGATCCTATTAGGAGTTTGTAATTACACATAGTGTCTCAATCCTTGTTAGAGGAGTAGGCATTGTTAAAAGCCTCAACCTTGTTAGGAGTTGGTATTAAAATTACATATGTATGCAAGAATGGCCCACTACCCAAACATACAAAAATATAATTTCACACCTTAAAAAAAAGGATATATACAACAACCCCTTATCTGTTGATTGTTGTACTTTATATATCTTTGATCTTACATCATAGGTATCTCACATAAGTTTTCATGTCACATATTCAGTGTGCATATGCACCATGTACTTTTCATTTGTGTCACATTCAATTCACGCACTTCACAAGTAGTGATCCCTTTACTTATTTCTCTTTCTTTTACAAAACGTGGTCTTGTCGGCTTGATGCTTTCACATGTCTGGCTATATAAAAAATTCATCAATGCTAACTTAGGGTAAACATCTAGGATTTCATCCCTAAATAATTAAGTAATTATTTCTTAACCAAAAATAATTCCTTAATCTATTATTAACCCTTTTTTGATATTTAATATTATGTCTTGTTCTCTTCCCTTACTAGTGTTTTACATGTAACTTAGTTTGTACTATTTGTACTAATCTATGTAGTTAGGTACATCACCATGAAACTTTGGTCTACTGATCCTTAACTACATGTGTGCAAATTATCACTATAGACTTCACAATACTGAAGTTACCTTTCAACTAATATCAAAACTATCTACCACTTCAATAATTAATGTCTTTAAACATGGATTCTTAACTGCAAGTGCTTCCTTCTATTCCATAATTATATGTTTCCATAAACAACAACCCTTAACCTTACTAACTTATCCATATTGATAATAATCTCCCCTTTTGACATTGATGGCAACATATGAGAAAATTGGCTAAGTTCCCAAAATGTTATTTACAATTTTTTTCTCAAAATTGACCTTACAAAATTTCAAAATTGCAAAATTGTGAATATTTACATATTACCATGTTTACCTCATACCTTGTAAGTCTACTAGACTAGCCCTTTTCATTTTAATTTATACAATTTTCTTGTATACTTCTCCATCTTTGACATTAATGACAAAGGTGTCAAAACTTATTTACATGTCATAATTTTGGTGCAGTACCTCCCTACTAGGTTGATAGGCAAGAAATATAGTATCCAAAGCTAACTGTCAGAATCTTCATGTTCTTATCCCATGAATCCTTACTCCTTCTGATATGTTTAGGAGACATAATAATCCACTTTAATCACATTTAAGTAAATAAAGTTGTCAAAAGATGTCCTGGGTGATAGATATTCTTCTAGATTACATTCAATTGTGCTCAACTTCACTAATAGGTGTTCTCTCAGAAGTGAGAACCTCTTTGTAATACTTGTCTTTTTGTCTTCCAATAGAGTTATTTTGTCATATGTCTTACTAACCTATGCTTAAATTATTTCAATCATTACACTAGGTTGACATACCTAATTTGACAGTGCTTTTACTTCTACATTCTTCTTCTTGAGCTCATGATCAATTTATTTTGTTAAAATGAAAGACATTGCACACTTTGCATACAAGTTTTTTTCTTCAAGCTCACACTTCCTCAATTCCTTGATACAATTATCAATAGTCAATAAATCATTTATGATGTTCTAATAGATAGTGTCAAACATATGGGAACCATGCTTAGCTTGGGCTTGATTTGTTACTACTTCTAAAAAACTTCTAAATTCAGCATCAAATTCTTGAATCACAACTTTTTCTCTATCTTTAGGGTTAAGATCAAGGGATTTCATAGTAAAGGTTTCTTATAATTTCTCAATTACCTCCATGAGAGTTTTTAGAAAACTCTTTACCTGTTGGATCTTATTGATAATCTTGTTAAGTGATGATATCGATTCTAACTAATCATCATCATCTGTGTCTATTAGTGTTGTAAGAGTAAGAGAAATGATTTATGCACTTTCTTCTACCTTCTTTCTTTGTTCCTCTTATCTTTCCTTCTCCTCGTCTTCTACTTTATTTTCTTCATCTTCTTCTTTTTTCTTCTCTTCTTCTTCCTTCTTCTTCTCTTCCTCTTCTCTCTTCTTTTCTTCTTCTTTCTTCCTCTTCTTTTCCTCATCCTCTTCTTTCCTCTTATTTTCTTCTTATTTCTTCCTCTCCTCTTCCTCTTCCTCTTCTTTCCATTTCTTCTCTTCTTCTCTTCTTCCTTTTCTCTTCCCCTTCTTCTTCTTTTTTCTTATTTTCTTCATCTTCTTTCCTTTTTATTTTCTTCTTCTTTCTACTTCTTTTCTTTTTCTTTCTTATGCTTCTCCTCTTTTTCTTTTCTTTTCTTTTCTACTACCTTATTTTTCTTTTTCTCCTTTTCTTTATGAAAACTAGTATAATCAACAATAATGCAAACAATGTAGGGGCCAAGATCCTTAAAATGATCCTCTATGATTTCTACAGTTACTTTTGTGGCACCAATTTGCATGGTGTTGGGAAAAATTGAGATATGTGAAGATAGATTTGCCATGTTTGTGACTTTAGGCATCGAGGTCATGTACTTAATGATGGATCCCTCTATTTCCTTGTTAAGCTCTTCCTAGTTACCTCCCATCAAAAAAAATTCTCTTCTTTTATTCATTATCAGGGGCTCAATACCCTTCATCATGATAATTATCTCATCACCAGTATCAACTTTGTAAAGTTTACTTATCATATTCTCTATTACGTTCGTATCTTCATCTATGACTCTTCTTCTTCTTCAATCGATTAATCTATTACACAAGTCTTCTAGTATATGTTTTTGAATATCTTCAAACCTTTTGTTCTTCAAAATAATATTCCTTACTAGTGCATTCTATAATTCTATTTTTTACATATTGCTATACATACTATAAATTTTATTCATATGAATGAAGTTATTTTTATCAATAATCTTTACATTTAAGTTTTCTACCTTAGGTTTCCAAGCCTTCTTTCATGCCAATGTTCTAGCTCCACCTACCACCGTCTCTATAGGCTTGACCCCAATTTCCTCTTCATCTTCTAGTTCTTCTAATTCTATTTCAACAATTTTAATATATTTTCTTCTCTTACTAGGCACACTTTCATGTTGCTTGACTCTCTTCCTTCTTGATGAATCTGTAGGTTCAATCTTAACGTTGGTGAGTCCCCCTTACTTTCTTATGCTTGGATGAGTGGTAGAATTTTTCCTCATCAAATTGTACTTGTTCTTCAAGATTTTCCCTTTTGAATTGAGTGGGGTGGCATAGGGCACCATAGGTGTCTATGAAGATGTCTCTGCTATGGTGACTCCCTCATAAAGTTCTACCATTGCTAAAGGTGTGGCCACAAACACCTTAGTTTGTCTACTAGCCTTCACCTACAAGATATACCCTTCACTTCTTCATATTCCTGCCCTGTCATCTTGAATTCTTTGAGAATAGTCTTAATTTTCTTCTCCACAATCTTCTTAATCCCCTTTCTATAGAGCTTTCCCTCTACTTCTCAAGTTTTCTCTGCATAAGTTCCCCATCTAGGAGTATCTTTGTCCTTCTCAAATTCTAGTGTGATCTTCACATAACCTTCTATGAAATGTTCATTAGTTTCATTTCCAATAGGACCTATGAACTTTTAACCCTTGGCTCAACTACCTTCATACAAGCTACATCTATGCCAACCATGAAAAATATGTCCTCTTTATACTTTTCTACCAATGATGGTGGAATTTGGTATCTCTACTTCATCGTAGTTTGAAATATTTTCATCACTTTTAAAAGTCATGTAAAATCCTCTCCTTAGACTATTTCCTATAGTATTAGGTAACCAAGTTCATCTTGCACTGATTTTTGTTGTCCCATTCCCTATTAGGCATCCTAGGGAGCTATCTAATAACTTGGAAGAATGGGTCTATTAGTAGTGATTCAAACTTGAACACTACACTTCTTGTTTTCTTCAATTTTTTTATGTTGTCCAATAGCTGATGCCTCACAATCTCACACATATTAATATTCTCCTTCTTTATTGTAATCAAGTATGGCGCATGTAAAAATCTAGTAGGTACTTTTTTCAATATTGAACTATGATTTATTTTGTAACCAATGATCTTACTGATCACTCTCACTTTAGTTTTCTTTAAATTAGGCCAATTCTCATATTCCTACCAAATGATTTGGTCTTCAGATTGGTTTCCACCATCCTCTTTACATTTTTCTCATTGACTAGGTTTCTACCTTCATTACTCAAACCATTTAACTTCAGAATAATGCCACTGACAATCATAATAAGCATATCTCCAACCCAAAACATTCCTTCATGAATACAACTCAAAATAATTCTACTCCACTTGTGGTTATCAAAATTTGTATAGAACATATGATTTACTATGTTCAATTATTTCAAGTGTGTGAACTTTTCATTTAATGATAAGTCTCCATGACACACTAGGTCTAAATCCTTGTGAATGTCATTGACTCCAACGCTCTCAAAATTGCAATGTATGTATGTCCTAATATCTTCTACGTGTAAAACCTTTTCTAGAACTTTCAAAAATACTCCTAGGGGATCACCTATTTGAGGAATAAATGGATGATTCTTAAGTACATACCTTTATCTTTCACTTATATCACTAATAGTAAGATTCTTCATTTTAACTAATTCAAACACTTCAAAAGCTTTATAAAATACCCAAAAATTGTGTAATTAGGGTTTGTCTTACTTCACATTAAGAACACTTCAAATTCACTTTTTCTTGTTGTCAAATCACTCTAAATTTCACCTTAATTATCCACATGATTGAATGGTACTCAAGATCTTTTTTTTATCCCTTAAATCTTTCAAATTTTAAAATTGGATTGATTGTGCATCTGCCAAAATCCATTAAAAAAATTTCTTGTTAACTAGTAAACTTATTTGCCTTTTTTTTCCTTGATGTGATTATCAAATGACTTGTGCTCTTAATAAGAGATTCCTTATAATCTTTGCTACCTCATGTTAACTTCAAAACTTCAAACTCAACCTCTAACATCTATTCCTTCTTTCTTTTACTCATTATTTGATAAAAGGTTCATAATTGAAATAAGATGAATCACACACTATGGCTAATTTCATTCTTTCTTTAGGTGCATTAAAAAATAGTTCTTCTCAAACCATATGTGAACTTGATGGATTATTTTCCTTTACAAATGATTCCTTAAATTCTATAACATCCTCTTTAAGTGTTTCCTTTAAACTGTTATTTCTACATTTATAATTTATTCTTTTAGTTATGTTATTATTCCTTCTCTAATTAGGATTCTTGTTAAAATGCTTTATGTCCATTGTACAATATCTTGCTATGTGTCCAAAGTTATTGCATAAGTAACATATAGGTCATTGGTAAATTTTGAGCCAATTTTTGACAAATTTTGGTCAAAATTTTGACCCATGTTGATCAAAACTGCAACCAAGCAGCACATCACAATTTTTCTTGTCAAATTTTTGACCAAACTTCTAGTTGGTCAAAATTTTGAGCAACACTTTGGTGACAAGTTTATATTTCTTCTGACCATAATTTATCATTATTGGTAAAAACTTTCCAAGAATTGGTCAAAAATTTTACTAATCCTTGTACATCCCACAACTAGGATGTCATGGTCATGACCAAAGGGTTGGTTAAAATTTTGACGAATCCCTGGTAGAAAAAATTCAAGAATTGGTCAAAATGTTGACCAATTCTAGCCCATCCCATGACTAGGATGCCATGGTCATGACCAAAGTGACCAATTTTGACCAATTCTTGGTGGAAAACTTTTGAGAATTGGTTCAAATTTTGACCAATTCTGGCCCATCCCATAACTAGGATACCATGGTCAAGACCAAAGGTTTGGTCAAATTTTGACCAATCATTGGTGGAAAACCTTGAGTAGTTAGTGAAAATTTTGACCAAACTAATTTCTTTTAAAAAATACTACAAGGTGCAATGATATTGAATACCATCAATATGCTAAGTAGCTACTATAGAAATTTGCTATGTACATGATTGCCCCAATGAATGCCTACATGTAGACTCTATCTTAAATCATCTTCTTTTATCACTCAACCAATACAATTTTGGAAGAGGCTTGGCATCAGTTACCATTCTATCGCATGTCTATTCAAAGATTTTGAAGTTGATCTAATGGTGAGCCCTTGTCTAGCATTAGTTGTCTACTTGGCACTCTAGAAATTTATTATGAACCTATCGCAACTAATGGGAGATTTGATAATGAAAGCTCCTAGTGACCCTCTAATAGAATCAGTGTTGGTGTTCAAGAAAGAAACATTTTCTAGATTTTGAATATTGGCATTACCATCCTTTATATTGGAGGGCCATGAAGCATCCTAGTTGGTATGTGAGGGCTCCCCAAAGATGTCTCTATGAAACTTCATTGGCAAATTTTATAGAATGGTTTGGCAGTGGTTTTCATTCCAAGGTGTCATTGTGGTTGCCTAGAAAGTGATCTAAAGAGCAAGCTGTTGTCTAGCAATTGGGCTACTTATCATGAGTGATGAGGAAGCTTTTGTTACTAAAAATACCCCATGGCTATTGAATGGAGTCATTTCAAAGAATGAACAAAGCATGAAAGTAGGAATAGATTCCAAATGAAATCAATGACATCATATCTATAAGAGAAAAATGAAGTAGCAACTCATTTTCTATGCACAACTCCCTAAAGATGCTTTTCTTTCTCACTTCATTGGCACAAATTTAGGAGTGTGATTTGACAATGATTGTTGTTCTAGTGTGTCATTACAGTGATCTAGAAAGTGATGCCAAGGGTAGGGCTTGCATCTAACACTTGGGATGTTTGTTCAAGCGAGTAGGGGAGCTTCTATTTTGCAAGCCTGGTCAAATAGAGCAGAGCTATTAGCACCATTAACAACCACAGATGAATTTTTAAGAGAAGAGTTTGAATCCATGATCCATTTGGAGCATCAAGTTTGATATTCTCAAGGAGGCCCTTCAAAGAATCAACCACCATGAGGATGCATATGAATATATTCCATGATAGCATGGTTTCAACATAAATGGAATCATTCTTGTGACAATCACAAAAATTCAAACTCTCATTGGATCACTACAACCATAGGTTAGGTGTCTTCATTGGGTTGACATATCTGGAAGACATGTGTCTTCATGGGACTATTGTTCTCATAGGTTGTAGGCTTTCACTTTATTGCAATAAGAGCTCATCTTGTTGACAAAGGTGCATTACAATGGTAATAATTTATCATGCTGACATTTAAGAAGTTCTTTAAAAGGATTTACAATAAAGCATTTTCTTCCTATTCATAGATGCTTCCTAATTATTTTCCTAATGCACTACAAATGGTTTGCATTTGTTGCATAATAACCACTAACCATGAAGTCCCAAGGAAGGTGAGCTTGGGCTTCTTTCCATCTTTGCTCTAAAGATAGTTGCATAGAATTGAAAATACAGCTGTAGGCATAAAATTTAACATACTTTTTACAATAAGAGACCTACATATGTAACTATAAACTATCATAGAGTATGAAGAACTTGCATGAAATTTCCCTTTATAATTTTAATTTCTATTTAAAATGGTCATATTTTCATCTATAAAAATATCAAGTTCCATCATTTCTCATACAAAACAAGTCCAAAAATTATTGGGGCATTAATTTCATTATTAAATTCCCAACTTCCATCCTAAAATTTCTTAGATAAACTAATTCAAATATAATGGGGGCAATTTCTTAAGGGAGGCTCATAATTTCTTCAACACAACACACTAAAGGGATCATTCCCTAATTTATCACATAGGAAGAGAAAGGAAGCACAAAAATAGGAAAAAATTATTACAACACACCCAACAAGCAAGGCACTTAGTAGCTGTTGCACGGTATCCACTATCTACAACACCAAATAATGTGCAGCAATTAGGAATCGGTCTATTGTAATTTTGCATTACAATACCTACTTCTAGCTACTCGAAAATATTGGGCTCACTTGGTGCATAGTTTTGACCTTCTGCCTATTGGACTAGCACATCTATACACATTGACAAGATTGAAAACAAAAGACTATTATTCTAACAAGTGTATCCTGCATAATCCAAGCAACAAAACTTGCAAATGCCATTATCACAAACTCCGTCATGCAGGCTCCATTTATCATCATAACTAGCTATAGATGTACACAAGAACATCGAGGGTTCTTTAGAATTGTACCCATAAACAATATTGATAGTTCTAAATAATCTTAGGCTAGTAGTACCCATTTAGTTTACTCTTACTAAGGTATAACCAACATGAAGAATAAAATTATGCAGGAAAACTATAAACAGTTTTTAAAAATAGTTTCATGATGATACCAGTGGAGTAGTCAATTCTAGTATAACTAGGTTCATAGTCATAAGTGTTAGCTAAGGTGCACGTGCCATGGACACTACAACTAGTAGGACCAGTTCTTGATGCAAGTCTGGTTTATATTAGATAAGATTATACAAAATAAATACATTAATGAGGGAAATTTATGGGATAGCCTTATAGGTTTAAGACTAGAATGGATGAAAGAACCTTTCTTGTAGAAAACATAAAAGAGCATGGTTACTTATGTGTGGCACAATCATCACCTTCATATCCAAGAAAATAGTCATACTTTCCATCAATACAATTCCCATTAAAATTATAGAAATTGGCACATCTGCCATACAAATATAAGGATGTGTCATGACAAAGTTCATGATAAGGAGGACAAATCAACTCCCCTAAAAAGCAGATCAATTTCATTTAGAATAGGGATAAGCTAGTGTCATTCCTTGTGAGAAAAGGATTTCTATTATTTCAAATATGCAAAAAATTAATTGATGAAGCAAAAAGCAGAATACTTGGATAGACTGTGAGAAAGAATCTAAGATATATCATAATTGATAATACCATTGAAGCTATGAAATTGGATTGGTGCACTATTTTCAAGATAAGGCCTCCATTATCCATCAACAACAATCTATAGATAGTGCAGAACACTTTAGACTTATAACATAATTATCATTAAAATTTTAATTAATCTTGATAGCAACATAATCATTCCTTGCCACAAAACATTATTGTCTGTACTCAATGTATGCTTTATATTTTCAATGTAGAGAAGCATAAGCTCTTGATAAAGGATCAGTAGGAAAGGTTTAACTAATCATTAATGCTAATTCCAAAAAGCTTCCACCTATGTTCTCTTTTTATAATATCAGTTGCATTTTGTAAGTCCTGAATCTGTAGGTGCAGTTGAGGTTATTCAATACTAACAATTGCATCATGTGTATTACAATGGCTATGCCAATAGGCAATTCAATAGGTAGGAAGTAGTTTAGAAATTTACAAATCTTATCCATCACTATCCATTCTTTTTAAATGTTCTCACCACAACCTAATTATTTCTTATGTGCTAGCCCTAATACAAGTACCATCTCTCTAGAAAACTCAATTATCATTGCAAAATGTTAATCATACATAATTTGAACAAAAAATATTAAGAAGGTAAGTGCGAAAAACATCCAAAATCTCCTCCTAGTGTCTGGACTCATCCTTTCCATGTAACATGACATTATCCACACATCGACTTTTGTATTTTGGCTAAAGATTAAACCCGTGCTTGCAATAAATCTATTTTTTCCTACTCTTTGGAATGTAAATGTTTCACAAGCCGATATTTTGCATACATCAAGTTGATGATAGGAAAATCTTCTCTTAATTTTACTATTTAGAGTCTTCATAGTCAAATATTTAAATGTGCAAAAGAAAACAAATATCAACTAGAAAAGACAACAATAGATTACTTCTTAATAGTAGTTTAGAATATATAGTAAAATAAAGCTACTAGGAATGGAGAGATTCACATAAACCTAAAATATTTTCCATCAATATAAGTGACTAAACATATTTACCCAATAAATTTTGGAAAATTGTGGACACTATATCCTCTAGTCTTGTGTATAATGGCTACCATGAGTCAAAACATTGTTGCTGCCTTAATAGATGGAATTTTTAATCACTAAATATTGTCAATAAACTAAGGGAAAGTCTACATAGATTATATAATGTTTCTAGTTCCTAACAAATGATTGGCTTTGGTTCTCCTACAAGAAAGAAAATTATAAAGGAATGTCACCTTTTAGGTTTTAATTTTGGCCTCTCTATCTTGGACAAGCCATTTTGTAGGAGCAATTTACAAAGTTTGTAAATTTCAAACATATTTTTCAACAAAGACACTTGTTGCCATGTCTCCTTTTTCAACCAAAGATATGAAAAAAATCCTAGCCTTTTTTTTAAAACTTTGTGTGGGCTTTTGGGACATTAAAAGAGAAAGACTTGAATAATTTAACTTTTCCAAATAGTAATTGTGCTCACAAAGAGGCAGTTTATGTTTTATTATTAAAATTATTTTACAAAATAGTCCATAAAATGTCACTATAGTTGAGACCTTGTATTTTTTTTAAAAGTCTTTCTAGGCACTTAATAATAAAATAAAATAATATTATATTCCCTGAAAGAACCTATATAAGGAGGAGTTGAGTATTTTAGAAGATTGCCTATGTATGAAAAATGGATTCAAGGAGAAACACCTGACTATTTATATGAGAAATTTCATCCATTGAACACCCATGAACTATAATGATTGGGTTTGGGGATGGAAACACTTGTCTCTGTTAAAGTGAATTAATCCAACCATTTGTGTTTAAACTTGTAGTTATTTTCCTAGATCTAGTTTTGGATTTCAAATTTTAGAAGTATATGACATTAAGTTTAAACAATTGAAATAATTTGTGGTGATTATAGAATACCATTTTTGGGTGTTCACAATCATATTTTGTATTATTATAATATTATATCTTTTCCACCCATTAACAATATGATTGAATTGCCTAATTTCAGCCTCCATTTAACTGGCATACATGTGAAATAATGTTTGAATTTCTTTCAAGGGCTGTATAACT
Source organism: Cupressus sempervirens (assembly GCA_028749045.1). Lineage (NCBI taxonomy): Eukaryota > Viridiplantae > Streptophyta > Pinopsida > Cupressales > Cupressaceae > Cupressus > Cupressus sempervirens. The sequence continues at coordinate 575,747,627 of CM053791.1, forward strand.
TACATTTCCAACTATTCCTAATTGATGTGAATTTGCAAAGTTGCCATATATTTCAAAAATATTTACAAATTGCATTGTAGTGTGCCAAAAAAATAAAGTAGTAGGTAGTTGTAATAAAAGAGTTGCCTTCATTTGGATGCCATAGCATCTTGTATTTCTTTGTAAGTCGAAAAAATTTGTCTTTTATTGGGTATTGTACCCCACTGTATTTCTCCACAAGTCTATGTTTAATATTAGTGAAAACCTCACATTTCTAAAGGAAGCTATTATAACTTCAAAGGGGACAAAAATATATATGATACTCAAAATACTTTCTAATAGTCATTCTATCATTGCTAGTAGGAGTATTTTATAGTTTCTGATTTATTTGCTTAGATAATTCATGGGATATTCAAGTTTGATTTTTCTAATAAAAATCATAAATTTTCAAGGGATCTAAAATATTAGTAAATTATTCATTTATCTAGCATTAGCAATTAATTATTTCATAGTCTATGTGGCCCTCCACCAAATATGTTTGTATTTTGTTCCAAAAGGCTAGCCACCCAAACCAGTTTGTGAAATTGCAAAATGTGCATGTAAAAGTCAATATTTATACAGCCTTTGGATTAGCTATAACAAATGACTTTATGATTCATCCCCCTTCCCCACTAGCTAAAATAGCTGACATTCTAATTTAGCCCCCCCTCCCTACCTCTAGGTTTAAGAGAAATTTTGAAATAGTAAAAAATCAATTATACAACCTAGAGACTACCTCCAACAACTGTCTTTTTGATTCCAAAAAAATTAGTATCAATGATCAAGAAATATAACCTAGCAATCCTCCATCTTCTTCCAATTCAATCAGAGTAGCACAAAGTATCATATTAAAAACAAAGCAAAACCTATGTATTACTCTCAACAAGCCAGCTAACTCACAGAGATCATTATAACATGGCCTCTAAGATCCTGCCACTTATTAGATCCATCTAACAACTTAGACATATCTATATTCCAAAATTTCACCTTCTATTCAATACTCAAACAAATATCTACCACACAATCAATGTTTTTTTTCTCATAACAACATTTGATGAATGAAGCAAAGGTGAGTTAATTTATTCAAAAATATTAAGAGTCCCTAGTTAGAATTGGAAAACAATTTAATCTCTACAACATACATCATCCAAAAATACATCATCTAGACAGTCACCAAAAACCCAATTAGGAAAGGCTTGGAAAAGAAAATCTCTCAAGAATATTTTGTCTTAAAGTACTATGGATGAAAATCATGATTGAAAATTGAATTTATTTATATAGTAGTTCTTATGAGAGAATATAATATAATGTAGGAATACCCATCACTAATTAGTTGATCATAGGGTTATGATGGATCATGTGCATAGATCTCTTTGACTAGGAATTAACAGCAGACATGACACTTTCTCTAGCCAAATATCTGATTTGGGGACCCACATGGCCCTATCAAGAACATGTTTCTTCTTTATAATAAGTCACATATCCATTAAATATATGGGCTTTTTAGTAATACAACAATCCAACAACAAATAAAAAGTCTTAAACTATTTCATATAAACTCTAACATCTCATCCAAATTTCATCATATAAACAATCAATCATATTGGGAAAAAAAAAACCAAAATCATAAATTGTATCACATAAACTCTAGTATCTCATCATATAAACCATCAATTGTATTGAAAAACAAAACAAGCAAACAAAACCATAACAAAAGATGAATCCCAAACACCAAATGAAAGCTTCCTATTTTTTGTCTTCAATCTTTAAGTCCCTAAGATGGATGCAAATAAATAATCTCAAAAACCATGATGCAATAATTGTATTCCATGGATCTAGCAACCTTGTAAAATTTTGTATATTTGACATCATCAAAGGATATGATATTTTCACACCTCACAATGAAGAGTTAAAATATTTATTTTTGAGCATACAACATAGTTTTCTTTTAATAAAGTACAATTGATGATCAAATATAAACATAAAGGATCATTTAGTATGATTTTTTTTATTAAAAAAAAAAAAACCATAACATTAAAAATGTATAGTTGATTCTAAAAGCCATCTTTAAAATTTAGTAAAAGATCAACATAAAGAATGTTTCCAAAAGAATTTATGTCCAAGACTAAGGCAAGAAAACATACCTTTGCAAGTTCCAGATAATTTAGAGACTAGAGAGCTGCAAGAATCAATATTTTCCATTTCAGTGATAATCTTGAGAAACTCTAGTTAACAATAGAGAATACAAGTTATATTTTTATCTCAATCTTCTCAAGGGACTCATTTATAGCACTACACTTTTAATCAATTTAAAAGCTTAAAATAATAGTGAGCTATTTATACTTTACAATTGGAAATTGGTCATTCAATTTAAAACTTTTAATAAGTCAGCAATAGATATATGAGTGATTGAATGCATATGAGGATGAGGGCAAAGAAGGAAAAAAACTATAATTTTTTAACTCTAGTTATAGGGAATTGCAATAAATGGTAAGCATGGTTTATTTAGGATAGTGTTAAAAAAGGTGCCTTCTCAAGTAAAGGTATATCAAGACCATCTTCATCATCATTATCAAATGTGATAGTACCATCATCATGAGCATCTTCATCACCTGTGCCAATACCATCTTCTTCAATCATGTTCTCTAGCACATTATCATCTTCTTCCACATGAGTGTTATCCTCAGCTTGGATATTCACACGTCCATGTTCCTTCAATAGGAAATCCATATTTAGAAATGGACAAAAATTGTGGCCCCTTGAACTTGACCATGTTACCTACAATGACTCTGGGTTGTTGTGATTATAATTTTTCAATTCTTTAAGCCCTTACACTTTTTGTAAGGACAATTATATTTATTGGAGTTTCTTCATAACAGAGACCATAATGTATCCATTATCTCATTATTTTGTTCTGGGTTCATATTGTCAGGCATGGTCTTTCTTCATAGGAAAATATTTCTGCAAAAATATTGGACATGTTGTACTTAATGTTTATATCTGCACATATGTTTTGAATTTTTTTTTTGATGTAATGAATGTATATATCTACAAAAATATTGGATATGTTGTACTTAATGTTTATATCCACACATATGGTTTTGAAAGAAATATTTTGTGTAACTAATGTGTATATCTACAAAAAAATGGGACATTTTGTACTTAATGTTTATATTTGTAGATATGGTTTTGAAAGAAATATTTGGTGTAACTAATGTGTATATTTGCAAAAAAACTAGACTTGTTGTAGTTAATGTTTATATCTACACATATGGTTTTGAAAGAAATATTTGGTGTCATCAAGAGTTGAATTGTTCTACAAAAGTACTAGTTTATTCATACTTGTCCAAATATTGTAAACTTTCTATTATATGTTTTGATGGATTGGTTCCCACATTAAAAATCAACCCTTTCCCTCTACATGATTTAGTTTGTAACATAGATCATTTGTACAAAAGTTTATTCTTGGCAATTGTTGAATCCTTGTCTCTAGCATTCTTAATGGTTGTCTCTAGAGAGTTAGGACTAAGAGCTTTTATCCATCCATAAATAATACCATCAACCATCTCTATGTTATATAAGTGGCCAATATTGATAAATCTGAAAATTGGAAATGTAGGTGTCCATTGAACAACGTTGTTCAAACTAAGCCAACTTCTTAACATGATGTTTAGGGTCAAATTTATCAATAAGCCTCTTAGTGAACTCTTCATAAGAGGTACTATGATCATCTCCCATTATGATCATTTTTTGGTGCTGCCAATCATGAGCAATTAACAACCAATTGAATAGAAACATATTTAAATGGCCTCATCTTCTAGCATGGGGATAAACCAAAAATAGGTATATGTTTTTAGAACCCATGTCCTTGTCATGTTATCTTATCATATATCATAATAGAAGAGGATCAATTTGCTAACCATTTTCTACAAGTCATTTTAATATGGTCTTCAACTCTATAAATTAGTCTAGATCTTCTGGGCACTACCACTTTCTTTATTTTTGCAAATATCTTTGCTATCTTCCACTCAAAAGAAACATCAGAAAGCATGATAACCAACACTTATACCACTAAAGTAACACTACTAGCCTATGTCAAAAATTCAACCCTTTCCCTCTACATGTCTACATATATTTGCAATGTGTTTATGTATGAATGAACTCAAACCTATACCAAAGGGGGGAAAATTATTGAACCCATGTACCAAAACTAGAACCCGAATTGGCAACATAGATGAAAATCTAAGCATAATTTAAATACCCCATTTGAGTTGCAAAAATCAATGTTGAGGCTTAAAAATCCAAAATTAATCACCATGATGTAACTAAAGTAAAAAGATGATGACAAGTGCCAACTTGCAAACTTACTAAAAATTAACATGCTCTCTAAGATAGGGACTCAAGTTGTACCATAGTTCTTTTTATAACATGAAATCAACTTGCCTATATGAATAATAAGAATTTATAAAATATCTTTAATCATCTTGAACACTTATTGACCTTTGGTAGTCTCCTCCTTGGTGTTTGACCACCTTATTTAGGACCTAGGGCCCCTGCACCACTTAGCAGAGATCAAAAGTTTGTTGTTTCTAAAGATACATGGATCGCCATCATTTTTTAAAATGGTGGATACAAATAGGACAACACTACCCTTTAATCATGAGCCACGCTTATGTGCTATGTGCTAATAGTAAATGGATAATTTAGTGTAAGAAATCAAACTCTTTAAAACATTTATCAACACCTGCATCAAATTACACCCTCCAAGATCTTAATCGACACCATATCCCCATAAGATTTCAAAAGGCTTATCTCTTAGCCAACTAGGTGATTTCAACCATTAATAGGTTCTACATGCTATGATTGGCTTCAATATGCCAATACAAACTCTTACTATGATACTCTCCCTTACAACCTACCTTGGAATGTAGGGTAAGAACTCAAACTCTTAAAACATCTACCAATACAGAAAATAGAATTAGATATCCATTATTGAATTCTTCCAAATTCCAAAACCTTATGTTCTAACTAGTTCCTCAAGGCATATCACTCGAAGACCCTATTCTATGCTATTTGGCACACAACCCTTACTCAAGTTACAACTCTCAACAATCCCAAATAACTCTACCATATGAACTTGAACAATTAATTAACTTATTATAATCTTTCAAACTATTGCTATTTAAGATCCCAATAACTGAGGAGATCTTTAAACTATTAAACCCTTGTATTGCTGAGAGTTTCCTTGCTAACCACCATAACTAGTTCCTACACTCCAATAGATGGCCTTTCCTTCTCTCCCAAATGGTTATTTAGTAGCTACTAATTGAAAGAAACCCTTAAAAATTCATGCAGTTCCTTTACTTACCTCTTCCATGTCCATATATTGCTAATTCACTATGTTATTCATTGTAAAAGCAAGAATTATTGATTCATGCCATCTACATTACAAGAGACCAAGATATTGTGTTTGAACTCATAAGAAAGAAAACCAAGTTCAACCAAAAAGAACCTTTCAATACTCCCAACATTCTACAATGATAATATGCAGTTATCTATTCCAAAAACACATGTAACTTGCCACAATCCATGAATACGTATCACTTTTCGATGACAGCGATGTTAGTTATATATAAATGTTGCCACGCCTTCAATAACTTTTAGAAATATGTTTAATAATCATCAAAACCATGAGATAGTAAGGAAGAACATAGTGTTGTAATCAAATACTTGGCATGCATATTTTACTATCTATGAAATGAATACAAAAAAGTATTCTCATAACTTGTGCTTTTAGGAAAACATGTAGCAATGATAAAGATATTCATGTCAATGTCATATGTAAGGGAACTTCAAAAAAAATTACAACCACAACACCAAAGATAAGTTGTGAAGGCAACATTCAAGCATCAATTGTACTCTAATAGATTGCAATGATTGTAGGATATTCACAAAATGGATTTTTTAAAAAATCCTTACAAGATTTTATAAAAACTTCCTCAACCTTTTCCAATATTCTCACAATTAGTGCTTGAATTAGTTCTTTGGAACTAGTCATTGTTGTCCATCAAAACATAAATAAGAGTGGAATTCATTTAGATATTCTAGTTGGAAGTGCAGTAGTAAACATGTTGGTAAAATAGGGAACCATGTGCAAGGCATGTGAACTATTTGAAAAATGCCCCAATGATATGTAGTCTCATCAATCAAGATGATTGCAGGATATGCACAAAATGGATTTGTTCAAAAATCCTTAGAAACTTCTAAGCATGTGCAATTGGTAGGGGGTAAAGTAGGACTCGATAACCTTTTCTAGCCTCCTCCCAACCTATGCCAAAATGGGGCCTTTAGAACACACATGAACTGTGATCAATTTTTTTTTAAAAAGATTTTGGTTAGACATCATAATTACCAACATTCTGATAGACATGTATGTAAAATATGGAAGGATACAGAGGTCATTTAAATTGTTTGACAAAATACTTGAAAGGGATGTGGTCTCATGGAATTCAATGATTGTAGGATATGCACAATATGGGTTTGTTAAAAAAGGCATGCAAAATTAGAAACCTTTAATCAAATGTTATTGGCATATTTGATGTCATTTTTCACAACCTCTCTAGCATCCTAATAGTCTATGAGAAAATGAATGCCTGAGGATTGGACATGAATTTCCATCAAAGTGTATAACCAAATGTGGATATTTCTTAGATTTTATAAACTATAAAATCCCTAATTGACTTGTATGGAAATTTTGGAAACATGATCAAAGCACGAAGTTTTTGATAGACTACCAAAAAATAATGCCATCTCATAGAACACTAGGGTTGCATGATATGCACAAAATGGATCTCTTGAAAAGGCATTGTATATATTTAAACAAATGCTATTGGAAAATTTACAGTATGACTCTACAACCTTTTCCAGCATTCTACCGGAATTGTGGAAATTGTTAGATATTATAACTATGTAATCCCTTATAGTCTTGTATGGAAATTGTGGAAACATGCTCAAGTCATGAAGTATTTGATAGATTGCCAAATAAAGGTTTCATCTCATAGAATACTAGGGTTGTAGGATAGACATAAAATGGATCTCTTGAAAAGGAATTGTATATCTATAAGAAAATGCTATTGGAAAATGTAAAGTCTAAATCATATAAGGTTATTAAAAAGTGGTTCCTTCAAAAGTGCTATTCATATAAGGAAGAAAATTCAAAAGCATATATTGCTCTCTTACAACTCCTTTCTCATAAAATAGAACCGATCAAAGAAAATTTTGTAACTTTATCACCCACTCTTCCTGCTATGACTATAGTAATGCCACAATTTCTATTTATTTTCCAATTACCAATTAAATGTACAATGGCTATTAGTAAAAAATTATCAGTCAAAATGTGCACTACATAAATATTTCAATTTGTTTAGTATTATCATATATTAAAAATTTCATCAATTTGTTTAAATTGATTGTAATCATAATGAATTTGTTAAAACAAACTAAGTAATCAACGATAATCATGAAATGGCTTGGTATTGAGTATGTTGTGAAATGAAACAAATTCTAAATGATGTGTACAAAGATGTCTCTTTAAAATGTACCTTTTTGTGAGAGAAGATATGTTAGGAAGGTATAAATCATTATTTCAACATCTTGAGGGAAACTTCTTCATTTTTTATATATAACTAGTACTGAGTCTACACTTTTGACCTCTTAGGAAATTAATATCCTATATCATTGAACATTACCTCTCTAATTAGTCCTATATCAGGCCTATTCCATTTGAGTGAAGTGTCTCTTGGCAGAATCACTGGAATATTAGATCTAGCAATCAAACTGCTAAAGAAATACATATCAATTTCAAGAGCATATCATGTACATTAAACATAACACCATCCACATATCACCACTAGTAGCATTTACTATCATAGCATATTTTAAATCAAACATTTTTATGCCTTCAATGTCAACAATTGTGTATACACATAGAAACATTCCTTTGTGTGTAAATCTTTACCCATTTAGATTGTAATTATCTAACTAAGAAGGATAAATTAGGTAATTGACTTAGTTTTACAATTCAGCCAGAAAGTGGTCACTACTATTAATTTTGACCTAATTTATATGATAGGTAATTTTATTTTATTATATTTTTTATATAGGAGTGTATAATCAACAAGAATATAGCTCTACATAGTTTAATAATATGGAAATATGGATGTTTGTACTTCACAATAATATCATTGAGATATGTTTATAAAATCAGTTTGTGTAGTACAATATTGTTGAGATATGTTAATGGATCTGCATTGATGATTTTTGTACATTGCAAAGTATTTGGAATGACTATAGATACATATGAAAATGAAGAGTCATGTCTGATGTATGTATTAACATGGTTGTTGACTCTATCCCATCAATTATTGAAGGGAAAGCAACCTTCAATTTGGACCAAAAGTGTCAATATTCACTTATAACTAGAGAACTAGAATGCATAGCACTAGAAGGGAGTAATTTAAGTTCATCAAGTATGTCAAATAAAAAGTACAATCCCATTTTTTATCAACCTTTTACAGGAGAATTAAACAAATAGGTTATCTCCAATTCTCTCCATTTCATCTCAAAAGGAAGAAAGAACAAGTTTATGTTTTTTATAGGAAAAGGACAATCCTATGTCTAATCACCCTATTCTAGCAATGAAATACATGGGTTACCTCCAAGCCTCCCCATTTCATCTCATAAGGAAGGAAGAAGAGGTCTATGTTTTTTAGAATCCTAATTAAGACCTACTAGTACTAGTGATTCTATTGGCTGTGGGGTTGGTAATGAATGTGATTCATCTTAGTTATTTTAGAGAAAGAAAATAAAGAAATTTTCTAACTTGTCCATCATAATGAATGACTATAAAGTTGATTCCTCTAAGCATAATTATTTCTATGAATATCCAAAAAAAAAAATTATTAAAAGCATTGGTAACATTGAACTATATAAATTCTTAATCTACTACCCAATTGGATTTTTCTTTGATTTTTTCAAGTGGAGGGATAGTTCAATTAGTAGAAATGATGTGCATGGAGAACTTGTGGACTTTGCTAGTGGCAATGAGATTATAATGAGCACGAAAGCTACCTGGACTATGATGAAGATCTAGAAGTTAGAATGGACCTTACAGATGATTTATTGCATATGGTAATTACTTTCCTTGACCAGTAAAATTTGTGTAAAGTAGTTATGGTTTATAAGTAGTGGTGGGCTACTGGCACCCACAAGGACTTCTAGAAATCTTTGCATTTTGAGAACTCCAAAATTATCATAAAACAAGTTTCTCAAATGTGTCAAAGGTACTCAAAGGCTACTTGGGAAATTATTACTAAATTGGGTTCCTTGCATGCTATGCATACATATTACATGGTGTTACACCTCCAAAAATTTCCTCCTCGTAATTCTCAAGTAGGATATATTTTTCATGTATGTTATTCTCCTCTATGGCCTCCAAAAAAGTATAAGGGAACCAAGATTCACTCTTCATGTCAAATTGAGCTAATTTATTTCCTAGAAGCATGATCTTATCAAGGCCACCACTTCAACCCAAGAAAGAAATAAATGCATTGGTAGACATATCTTTGACTAGATCAAGGTTTGGTATTTCTCTTAGTATTAGTTTATACATTATAGAAATAGAAAAAGATGTTTTTGAAATACAAGATCTCACAAAGTAGTATACATGAAGTTCATCCTCATCTTATTTAATCAAAGATGATGCAAGAAGATCTTTGCAATGGCAGAAGAACATTTCTAGTTTATGCTTTCATAAATGAAAGTAAGGTGCCACCATAACTTCACATAGCCATTGAAGAACTTTAAAAAATCTAAAATCTTTAGTGCTTAAAAATGTGACATTCTTCATGGTTGTATGAAAAATTGCTAAAACATAAATAGAAATGCAAAATTTTAGAGCAAGAGAAAGACAAATTATTCTTTAACTTAAATAATTGAAATTGGAATTGATTCCCGAGGCAAAAATGTTGGTAATTATTAATGGCGATAGGTTTGGAACGATCCAACTAAACCAAATTAGAGGCCATATTGGAAGGAGCAATACAAAAGTTTCTTATATTCTTCTAGCATCCTCAAAAAATGCCTTGTAGGAAAGGCAATTCATTAATGTAAAAATGTTGGCCATGTGGGTACATATATAACACTTAAAAGGTAAACTAGAAATTTGAATCTAAGACCTCACCCTAGTAATTTCTACTATGCACAACATAAAATCTACAAAACTAAGAACTCATTCAAAACACATAGATCATTTTTTAAAATAAAAATTATTTAAATGTTTATCCGAAAGCTATTTATTATAAAAATTGGATAGAATTTGGAATGTAGATTCACGGAAAACACCACAAAAATAAAGAGAATTAAGAATCACACAACATATATTTATCTAACGGCGTGACCCAGATTCTAAAATTAGCCAAAATATTTTTCTATAATAACTTAGGCAAAAATAATTACCTACAAATTTCATCATTTGTGGCTACTGGACAAGCAACATGCCTTCCATCCTAGGTTGTGGCACTGGCAAAGAGCTACAACCACTTTTTAGTTGACTGAAGACTGAGGTTATTAATATTTTTATGCTAGACATAAATAATCTCAGAGGATGAATAACTCAAGGTGTAATTGTAGATGCAAGATGTTGCTTGAACCCTACACTATGATTCTAAATTGTCTAGTTAGAATGATGAATGCAAGAATGCATAATTAGTCCATCTGGAATGAGGAAAGTTTGGGGTTTATATACATCTCAAATTATTTCATGGAGTGAAATTTGACTGGGTTGACCAAGAGACCGAATATCCTTCCCAAATCTTGGCATGGACCTTTGTGTCGAATATGGGTCTTATTCTCTAGGTACAATCAACAATTGTGACATTTCTCTAGAATAGTTGGCCTAGATTTGATTTAGGCACCAAGGAGATATATTAAGAGTGGGAATTTGATGACAACTCATTTCAAGGTCATAGTAGATCACAAAGGCTAAAATAAGTAGGTAAGTTCTAGGTGAGGCAATGAATTAATTGGATGGAAAATAAGAAAACATGTCTTGAAGTAAAAGGCACATAATCAATTTAAAGAAAAATTAGAAGGAATGAATGACCCATATTTGGATCTTAAAAATCAATAGATACAACTATTCTCACAAACTCAAAAAATAAATTGATAGCTTCATCACTAAATTTGTAACCTTTTCATGGTTCTATAGAATAGTCCAATTAATCCAAATTAAACAGTTATCATCAGAAACTCTTTCAATAAATTGTTAGTTCCATCACTAAATTTTCAACCTTAGCATAGTTCTATTCAAACTTAATTCAAATTCTATGCAACCCCAATCCATGGCTAGTAGTAATTTTGGGTGGTACAACTTAATATTGAAGGTGTATATACATTAAGTTTGATGTCAAGGATCTAGTTGGATAAATCAAATGGAAAAAAATATAATTCACATTAAACCAAGTAAGAAGATAGAGAGTAGAAAAAATTTCAGAAAAAAAGATATGTCTATGATTTACCTTCCTTTTAAAACCAATGTTAAGAGGCAGATCAACAATTGTAGATAACATAAATTGCATTTGAATTGGTGAAAGTGTTCTAGTTGTTGCCAAAGTACCAGTTTCTTAGGGTTTTCTATTATTTTTAATGATTCAAAACACAATAGACATATTCTTCTTATATAGCTTTGTACACAATTCTTTTAATTTGATATAAATTTTAAATTAAAGTATATATTTCAGTTCTCTCCAATATTATACTTAACTAAATGGTGGACTTTAACAAGAGGACACAAATTAAAACAACTGTTAATAGTTATCAAAGTTAACTAGATTGGAGAAAGGATGCTAGTGTTTGTATTTAATAAAACCAAAAAAATATGTTTCAAATTTGCATAAGTTGTGGGCAGAATGGCTTCTCTAGATCATCCCACAACAATGTGGTCTATGTTGAATTTTAATCCTCACTTCTATTACAATTGATAAAATAAAGAAGGATGTGATGAGCTAAGGCTTCTTCAAATGCTTATAAGCTACACGTGTAGTTTAGTTTTGAAGCAATCAAAATATATATCCAACACACTATGATATGCCAAGTGAACTCTAATGGAATTGTTAGTAACAATTACAAAGAAAAGTGAGTGAGATTGAAAGAATCACAAGGCATAACTTGTAGGTTGTTCAATTTTGAAGGCATTTCTAGTTGTTCTAGAGGAAGTTATATATTATCTCCAATATTTTATGTTGAGCTCTATCCATGCAATTCAAAATAGTACTACTGATAGTAGTGAAAATAATTAGCTAAAGTTTTAGAATGTTTTAAAATCACAGATTTATATTTATTATTTACCCATCTAGTGCAAATGTGATGTATATTGAGTTTTGATGTTTTGTTTCTAAAGTATTGAATATGATAGATGATTCTATGGACAAGGAGAAGTGATATAATAAAGATGCATGCGATGACAAGTCAATCCTCTATTTAGAAGCGACACAGATGGTAGTTGGACTAAGGCTTATTCAACTGGTTACGACCTCAACATAATTTTTTTCTTTGAAGCAAGGCATCTAGAGCTTTAAAATTTATTTGGAGTTGTGATATTCCTACATAGTAACATAAGGAATAGAAATCAAACATAGCTTATCTCTATTTTATACAATATCCTTAAATTGATCAATTGTTTCTCTTATATTATGTGTTGAATACATTCACAAACTGAAAGTACAACTTGCAAAGCTTTTGTTAATTATGTCTGCCTAAAATTAATAGTTGTTTAATAGGATAATTGTATGAGGTTGTTTTCATTCAAAATATAAGACCATCTAGTGGACTCTAGGATCCTAAGGTTATCTAATTTCATGAACACTAGACTCTCAGTGTTCCTATGTAATGTTTGTTATTTCTATATTCTTATTAAGAGGACAAATATACATGAGTGCCCTACTTGTCAGAATCACAATTAGTTTACCTTTCTCATGATGATGATCTCTAAGTGCCTTAAACTGTCCAATTGATCTACTCATTAACAGTTGATGATACACCCTCATATAAATAGATAAAAAATCTAAAAGTACAACTTTCAAGAGATAGAAACATCATAGTTCTTCATTATAATCTACTTGGTGGATTGATTATCTTGATAGTATTGTCACTTCACTTTTTTTTTTAACTCTATTCAAGTTACAATTTCATCTTCTAGATAGGATTTCTCATATTTCTTTGTACAAAGACATAGGCTTATAAAGCTTCTTTATGCCATCAAAATCTACTAGTTCTTGTTGAATGCACTTGGCTAGAAACTCATGTAGTCAAGTACCTTTAGTAATTTCTTATTGGGTTTGTTCCAATTTTTTTTAATAAGCTCCCAAGGATCATTACATGTTATTTTGTAAGGATTTGAATCCATTTTGTAAGGAAAACAAAGCCATTGATTGTGTTAGGCATGTATTAGCCAACTTGGTCAACTTGGAGATGGTCAAAGGTCATTAAGAGCATCAAGAAATTAGAAATTTGGTTTTTGTTGATACTTATTTGCAATACAAATTGGATGATAGGAAATAGGTTTATACAAAGTTATCAAAATTGTAAAATTGTTCAAAAAGTTGCTGAACAACTTTTGAGCAACCTCCTCCCAACAACAAAAAATAGTTCAAAATTTAGTTGATGTTGGTTGAGGAAATTGAATTATGCTTATTTATGTCTTAGGTTTATGAGACATGAGTTGTTGTTGAATAATTTTATTTGGATCAATATACTACTTTCATTTCTTCGTAATTTCACTAATCTTTTGTATTGCATGGTCTTGTATAGATTGAAGGATTTATCTGAAGAACATGGATTCTTAGATCATCAAGTTGACTTTCTATTACGAATGGTAGCCCTAAGAACAATATAACCCTTGTTGCATTTGAGAAACATAATTTGTGGTACCAATCTTTTTTGGATGACTTCTTGAAAGTACTATGTTGAAGCACAAGCACAATTCCCTAGCCCATTTGTACAACACACTCATTTTATGATGATCATATATTCATTTATTATATCCTCTTACCCTCAGCCATAGACCATGTAAAAATGTACATTCACAATACACACATGCACATACCAAAAAAACATATATGTGTGCCCTAGCATATAGTCCTCTACTCATTCTCTTCACTCCCTTCAATTATTGATGTTGTTTGTGATCCTTTCTCCCAAAATCTTGTATAAAATTTTACTAAACAAGTATAATATAAATTGTTTTGATTGACAAGTGAGGGCATTTAGTTGCAAGAATCAATTCAGTCAATATAATTCTTTTGATATTAAAATATCATGAAAATCAACATACAATATAAATTAGTCTTTTTAACTCCCAAGTAACACATGTAACTATTCAAATAATTAATCCTTAACTTTACCAATAAGATTACTTGGAAAAATCATCATAGTGGGTTGATATTTCTACCCTACCACACCCAACAAAAATGGTTACAAAACCTCACAAAAAGTCTCCACATCTTTCTCAATTGCTCATTTTAATACATTATTTGATTAGAGGTACACCTTCTAATTGTTTTTATCTCATCTAAAACTATGGAAAGAAAGAAGGATTGGAAGATACTCAAATATTTGAAGAGGAAAAGGATATGTGAAACTCTTTTTATTGAAATTAAAATTTTTAATGTAGTTACTCTCTTAGATCCAAAAAGCCTGAGCATAACCTATAGTAAACAGATTCTAAAAATGGATTTAAGTGTATTAAACTCTAATATTTTAACCAATTGCTTGTACACTGTGGATCTACAAAAGATAAGAATTTTAAACAATTTGAAATGTCAAGTAACATCAATGAATAGACCTTTATAGGGATATTGTCTAATGATAAAGTTGTATGAATTTCAATCTCTTCTAAACACACACCATCTTCATTTCTTGTCAAGTGTAACCCCAAAATGACAATCACAACTTCTCTTCAAATGTAACATTTAAGAAAGAGAAAAGTACGGTGGAAGTGGTTTCTTGTCTCTAATTTTAAAGTTGATTGTGTCTTCTTCTTGCATCAATAGTTTAAACCACATTTGGTGATCAATCTTTTATCAAGATAGCAAATGTAAAGGGGGATTCGCTTATCAAAGTAACATTTGTTATAGACTTGAGAGAGGCAGCTAGATTCTAGATATAGTCTCATGTGCGATGATCTTTATAAATCCAAGTCAATTTAGAAGAATTTCCTACAATGTTTTGATAAATTTGAACTTGGAAATGTATGTGAAGTTTCAAAAAAGAAATTTGAACAATAAATTTGCACTTAGAACCTTTCAATTATTCTCGCGTCGCTACAAACCGGTGCCAAAAATATAGAAAACCCAAATAACAAAATAAATTAAAACACACAACACTCAAATCATATCTTTTTTTATCATGGGCCAGAATTGGTTGAAATTTTGACTAGCTTGGAAAACTCTACTTTGGTCAAAATTTATACCAAATTGGGCAAAAAAAAATTTTTAAAAGTATTGAAGAAGCCCATTTAAGGCTTGGTCAAAAATATTGGTCAAAATTTGAGTGCAAATGTACTAGTAGGTGTATTCATTCTCTGATAAGGTTCATTTCGATTGTCTAGTGCTCTTCAATTCCTTGTAATGTGTCCAAGGTTGTTACACTTGTAATATATCCTTGCTCCATTAGGTCTTTCTTCATCATTAGATCTACTTTATGATCTCCTTCTTTCGTTACCTACAAGGTTAGTATACCTAAACATCCTACTAATTCCATCATTACTATATGATGCAAGACCATCTAAGGTTCTTGAAGATTCTAGAATTTCATTGGAGTTTTTGTGGACCTATTTTGGTCTTGGTTAATTATTCTTGAGGTATTTAATAAGTTTTTTAATCCTTTTAAGGCATTTGGTGTTTAATTTCAATTGGAGGCTGACTTGTGGCTCAACATGTATTAAATGTAAGGGTTCCATGCTATGGCTTAATTGGGTATAAGTAGGGGGTCTTTTGGATTCTTTAGTCATTAATCATCATTGAGCTCGAAGAAGAGGATGTGGAGGAGGAGCGAACTTTGAAGAGCTAGTAGTTGTGGCTTGGGAAATAAGGATATTTCTTGGTGGGCTTGTCAGCACAAGTTGGGATCTCCCTTGGGGATTTCTATCAAAGTGTGGATCTAGACTAGCTAGAGTTAGGATTGGATCTTGATGGATCTTCCTAAATTACAATTGTAATTGCTTATGTATTTGTCCATAACACAAAAGGCCTTACAACCATGCATGTTGGATGTAAATTTTATTAATATATTTTGAGAATTGACATTATTTTGGATAAAAATATATTTATTATTGTTATTGTTATTCTTTCATTGTGTGGCTATTTTTTCGGGCCTAGGATGTATACTTTGGGGATTCTCATGCCTTTCACTACATTAGATGGTATCAAAGCTTAGTTGTTCTCAAGTTTGTAGACAGATCACCGAAGTTGAGGTAGTTTGGACTCGGACCTTGGGTCGAGAGGAGTTGATCTAAGAAGATTTTGATTTGTGGTAGATTGTTCTTTCTGGAATGCTATATGTCTATGTTGTGAGGTGGAAGATCATGGTTCTAACATACAATTTCAAAGGACTTATAGATAGATCAATGGATGCAAAGAGGGAAGGTTGATTTTGTTTAGGAAGATTGATTTGTTGGTGATTTGTTGCATAGGATTTGCAAAGATATTAGAAGATGGCTCTACGAGGATTAGACCCTAAGGTGATTGCAAATATTTGTGATGTGGTGGAGAAAAGGATTTCATAGATGTCTTCTTGGTTTGAAGCTTGATTGACCAATTGAGTTAAGGAAAGGATGGTTGAGTTTTGAAGAGATTTTTTAAGCTAGAGTCTACCAATCTAGAGAAGAGTTGTCTAGCCAAATAGAATACCTACATTTAAAATAAAAGATGGCATACCAAGGCCAAGGTGGAAGAGGTTGGTTTTTTTGATTAGTTTGTGGAGTCTGATACAGAATCTATAGATAAACTTGAGGTTGTTGTTTAAGATATGCCTAACCTTGTTGATGTTGGGATGGAGATTACTTTTCATGATAATTTAGTTGGGTCTGACATGGAAATTATAGAGTGCTTGGTCATGGATAATCAGGTTATTATTGCTGATGAGTTGTGTGTTGTAGAGCATCTTGTTGTGAGCAACATACCCATAATAATGGGTTACACATTTTTGACTAAATTGACACTGAATTGTGAATTTTAAAGAAAACTTTCACTTTTAGATGCAAATTGCCATTTAATGATTAGGAGTTTGAAGATGAAGTAAATTAGAGCCTTTTAGGATTTTATGTGTAGAATCCAAATTTATTTTTTATTTTTTTTAATTGATTTGATTGAATTATTTTTTCTCCCATGAAAATTGGTATGTTATCAAAAACCTAATTTTTAAAAAGTGACATTGTTTTTGACACACATAACTTTTTTCTACAATATATATCAATGTGATTCTTTTGAATTTAGTTTTTTAACATCCATACAAAAACCATGGAGGTTATATAATGTCTATATCCTGACTATTTCATATTCTATTAGAGTTTAAAGTTGACCTAACACAAATTTGGACATACCTGGCTTTTGACACATGTAACTTTTTATATATTTACTTTATTTCAAAAAAAAAATCGATTGAAAGAGGACTCAAATACAAAGACCGTAATTATTTTTCAAATTTTTTTATCTCTTAGTCACTATTTTTCCATGAGCATCCAATATATAGGTTCTTTTTTTTATAACAAACCTCTATTCAATTCCTATGCAAAAATGTATATCTAAAACATTCAAAATGTAGAAAATTCATAGTCATTAGAAATTTCATTCAAAGTACTTATATCATGCAAAAGGACATGACTTTAGTGCTCCATTTGAACCTAGTAATGGAGCTTGGAAGCCGTGAAATCATAGTAAACCTTCTCCCACTCCAAAAAAAGAAAAGTTTTCTTAGTGTTGATAGAAACTAAGTTTCTATTGAAATAAAAATCATCAATTTTGATAGAAACTAAAGTTTCTATTTCTTATAAAAACCAAAAACCTTAACCATTTGGGTTATGGGGTAGCTCTAGTTTCAATCAAAACTAGACCTAGCCCTAAGGGCTTTAAAAAAAATAGTAGAAATTGTCAAATAAATAATTTTTATTTTCAATTCTAACATTCAAATCCAATCAAATAATTTGCACTTTAATTAGGAGGGAGGAAATATTTTGCAACGTTTGTGTTCAAATTTTGGAAAAATAATTTGCGATGTGGCCGATAAATGTAAAAGGGTGAGTAAATGTTCAAGAAGAAAAACTAACAAACAAGAAGAAGAAAATTGTCAAAACACTTTAGCAAGATATTATAGGAGACAAGGTATGTACATGTGCAATATTTTTTTTCAAGGCATATTTAGTTCATATAGCATGCAATCGTATTATAAACATTTTTTTATGTATATAGTTAGGATTACGATTTATCCAATTAGGAATATGGTAAATATAAACTTAGGGTTACTATTAACTTAATATTAAGGGTTTATTTGTATTATGAATCTTTAGCATTAGGTTTTATTAAATTATGAATATCTACAATTAGGGTTTATTAGATTATGGTTTATAAATCATGAATATGTACATGACACATGGAATTTATATACATATACTTTGTCTACGCAATGTTTTTGTAGTCATGGTAGAATATGAAAGCGTAGAAGGTGTTAGCTATTATTTATTGTGTTGCACAACACAAAGAGAGAAGCTAACAAATATTGAAATAAGTGATGAAATATAGTTTCCCATAGGTTAGTATATAGTTGAATCATGTACATGTATGTGCATATATGTTTTTTTATGAATTCAAATTTATTGACTTATTTGATTGACCTCTATTCAGGTTTTGTTATTGTATAGGGAATATATTTGAAGCAAAATAAAGTACTTAAGAATGGGATTCATTTCACTAATTATCAACCTAACATTAAGGTATATTAGTGTAGTAACCAGTTATTGCCATTGGTCTAACTCTTCATCTAGTCAAAGGACCTGGAATACATAAGTGGAGGCTCGATATTGATGATCATGGGAAAATATTAAATGTTATCCAACAATGGACTGACCCACTTGATACGAGATAGAAACAACTTGTTGAAATATTTGAAATCTAAAATTTGGTTGAACTACTATTTGAAATTTGAAATTTTTCTGAAGTATTTGAAATCTAAACTTTGGTTCAACAATTTGAAATTTGGTTGAAATTAGGACTTGTCTCTTAAGGGGATTAAATTAGGACTTTTAAGTAATTATATATAACTTTTACTCTTTCATTTAACTTGTGTTCAGTTTAAATTGTGATTCATAACTAATTATAGTTCAATTAGGTACTTGTATGCAATTAATTATGTAAAGTTAATTACCTAACCATGACCCTAAAATAATCATAACCTAACATAATCCAACATAATCTATCATAATCTAACATAATTTTCAAGATAACATAACATTATAATTGACATAATATAACATGTCAAAGAACATAATCCAACATAATCTAACATGTAAAAGAACATAGTCTAACATAATCCAACATAATGTAACATATAAGAACATAACTATATTTGTACATGTCAATCATCAAACATGTAAAATCTAGATGAAAGTCTAGATCAAATAATCTATAATAAAAAAAAAAAACTATGGATCATCAAGTGCAAGACTATCATCATGACATCTCCTCATATTACAGTTTGAAGACTTACTATAAGGATGCTCACTAGGATGTGTTGACCCCTATATATTAAAGAGAAAGTAAAATAAATGTACATAGTTTCATATTTAATTAAATATCTTTTAAATTTAGTTGAATTTCATGTAATTGAAACATTATATTTAAAAATCACATGTGTCTAATTAAAATAAATTAAAACTTACCTATCTACTATTGACATCATCAAATGAGTCTTGACAACATACATGATCGGGCATCAAAGATGGAGTAAAAATAGAAATGTCCCCCTACAATACATACATACATGTGTGCAACGAATCATATTAAAACATGTACATGCATAAATCATTAGTTGAACAAATGCTTGAAATTGAAATTTTAACATGAATGTAAAAAACTATAGATTTACCTATGTAGATGTTGGCATCTGATAATACTTAGACTACCTAGCATTGATCTTGTCCACCAATTTATCTAGATTTTGCTAGGCCTCATCTAGCTCCATCACTATATCTATGCTAGCATGACTAATGACTGGCACACGTCCTCATAATGATGAGCCAATTGGACTAACTCAATGAGATAGCATAGAAGTAGAATCATCATGTGTCATCAAGTCCATCCATCGTATGGTCAACAAGCTAGTGTCAACATCATCAAGGCTTGCATCTGAACTCTAACCATGCCCTACACTAGCTAAAGGGTCTATACTACTATGTATATGTCCCTCTATAGCAAAAGAGTTCTCAATAGATGGATCATGATTTGTACTACCACCATGAGCACTACCTGATCAAGGAGAGGAATGTGGTTGAGCATATGACCCAATACCACCATCAACATGATATCAAACATCTAATATGGGTATGCCAAGATGCTTTGATATAAATCTATATGAATATAATAGATCTTCAACAAGACTACTCATAGTATCTCATGCCAACACTCTAGTCAGACTCTCTAAGCTAGTCAGCAAAGGGATGCCTACTACACTTACAAGTCTCCTGAAGATGAAGCAGTAGGAAATGATTTGGAATGCCAATGTGACATCAAATATTGGCCAACCTCATCACTAGAAATAGATCTGATAGCTACAACAATGTCTCCAACTCCTTGAATCACCCCTCGTAACTATGTGTTATACATGGCTTCATCAGCTGATGAACCTAATTTAGGAAAAATAGTAGGTGCCCTCTCTCTAACAATCAACTTATGTGTTAGTGGTGGATGACCTAGCTACCTATCAACTAGTCTACCATTCCCCCATCCTAAATGTGATGGTAAATTAGTGTAGTTCACTACCCTATGTAAGTGAACCTCAACATAAAGGTGTTGTATAAAATAGAGTGGAATTTGGTAATTATTTGGATAATGACCATGAGTAGCAAGGAAGCATGGGTATATAAGTGAAGCCATCTATGGATTTGTACACTTAAGGGGAGAATACCCCTTCACATACTTTAGTGGAAGATAATGAGGGAAGCATTCCCTCTTTAGTATCTCTTTGGACACTAAGACTTGTACCTATTGCAATGAGAGTCCTAAAGATACCTCTCATCTCTTACTATCAAGGACAATATGTATAGTATGTGCAAAATATGGTGCAACAACATGAATCTCATCTCTAATATATGTGAGACTCCATAAGATGTTCTGACATGTACTATTATACACACTAGAGCATGTGCCACTAGCCAAGGATTTATTAAGTCTATGAATCTCTTGGTTAGTGTGATCATAGAGCATGTTAGGTGGGACAAGTTGTTGATCTACATGAATAGCACACTGCTGGTGCTGGACAGGATATTGCTTGGGGGGGATAAGAGGTTGTTGCTACTCGAGGGGGGATAGGAGGCTCTTTTTTGAGGGGAGGAAGGGGTCGAGAGGCTACTTGGGGGGCATAGGAGGCTATTGTTTGAGGGGGATATGATATTGTTGATCTGCCAAGTAAAGGTCAATGTATATAGTATTCCTAAGTTTATATAATGATTAAACTTTAAAAATAAAACTAAAATATGACATTTTTAATAAACTTAAAATTTAACAAGTACAATGACATTTAAGAAACTAATATATAATATGTGTAAATATGAAGTTTGAACATAACATATATATGTACAGTACTACATGTGTGAACATAAATTAAATAATACATGTGTTTAAAGGTAAAATTTTACTTGGTTAGGTTAAATTAATTTGATTAGGGTTGAGATTCTTGAGGTTAATGTTTTATCATGATTATGAAACTTATATTATGTATGGTTATAAGGTTAATTTTAGGGTTACTTGGTGAATTTTCAATAAGTTGGGGTTAGGAAAATAATTAGGGTTCTAGGGTTAAAGTCCAAGTGTGTGTTCAAAATAGTGTTCTATGTCAAGTGTAACCTGTGAGTTAGGGTTAGTGAACTATAAATTTTTAAGAACTCTATCTAGTTATTGTTAAGAACTTAGAGTTAATTTTAGAGATTACACTTAAAGTTAAAATGTTACTTGGTTAGGTTAAATTAATTTGATTAGGGTTTCAACATTCTTGAGGTAAATATTTACCTAGCTCCTAGGGTTAAAGGAGTGTGCATTCAGAATAGTGTTTTGTGTTGATGTAGAATCATGATTGAAATGTTTCCTATAAAGTTAATATATAATGTTTAGGGATCTTTAGGATTAAATGTTTAGGGTTAGTGTACAAATCTCTAGATTAAATTTTTTAGTTAGGAAATTCATAAATTAGCCTATTTTTTAGGGTTAAGAAGTGAGTATCATGCTGCAAAAATTTAAAGTTAGAAAATTAATATTCATGCTTAGGTTTAGTGATAACTTTTGGGTTAAAATGATATAACTTTATGTTTAAAGGTTTATGTTTCTACAGTAACTTATATTTTATGGAACTTACATGGCTATTCTATCAACATGTCTTCATTCTAGGGTAAATATATAACATGATTTCACTAGAGTTACATGAGGGTTAGCATTGTGTTACATGACATTTCTAGGTTTAGGATTGCATGATTATATTTATTTAAATAAGATTAGGTAAAATCTAGCTTATATTTATTTAAATAAGATTAGATTAAATCTTGCCAAGGTTTAATTAGAATTTCAAGATTAGGGTGAGGAGGTCAAGGTGAAGTTTATAAATTAGGGTTTATAGTATATATATCTATCTATCTATCTATGTATATGTATATGTATATGTATGTGTGTTTGATAGGTAACCATTGTCCAACCAATGTTAAAGGGTTAATTCATTGAAATTAAATTATTAGAGGTAACTTGATGAAGATTTAAACACACACACACTCACACACACACATACATGTATATGAACTTAAATTTTAATATATTGCATTGTTTTAAAGTGTGTACATTAAAAATTTAAATACATATGTGTACATATCCATAATATGCTCATGTATGTACAACATGATGTTATATATATGTGTGTGTGTGTGTGTGTGTGTGTGTGTGTGTGTGTGTGTGTGTGTGTGTGTGTGTGTGTGTGTGTGTGTGTGTGTGTGTGTGTGTGTGTGTGTGTGCATGTATGTATATATCATGTACATATATGCATATATATATTGAATGTATATATATGCTTTATATGTACATGATATATATATATATATAGATATATATATATATATATATATATATCATGTTTTACATACATGAGCATATTGTGGATATGTACACATATGTATTTAAATTTTTAATGTATACACTTTCAAACAATGCAATGTATTAAAATTTAAGTTCATATACATGTATGTGTGTGTGTTTAAATCTTCACCAAGTTACCTCTAATAATTTAATTTCAATGAATTAACCCTTTAACATTAGTTGGACAATGGTTACCTGTCACACACACATACATATACATATACATATACACACACATATATATATAGATAGATAGATATATAAATATAAACCCCAATTTATAAACTTCACCTTGACCTCCTCACCCTAATCTTGAAAGTCTAATTAAACCTTGGCTAGATTTAACGTAATCTAATTTAAATAAATATAATCATGCAATCCTAACCCTAGAAATATCACATAACACAATGCTAACCATACATTCTATATATATCATCCATACATGATATATACGTCATGTATATACATGCATATATATATATATATATATATATATATATATATATATATATATATATATATGCATATATGTCACATGTGTATATATATGGATATATATGTCATGTATATATATATATATCATGTATGCATATAGACATGCATGATATATATGCATATACATGATATATATGTACATATATACAATATATATATATTGAAGCAAAAAACATATAAAATGTGATTGAAACCATTAAAAAAATGTATAAAACCAAAACTATACCTTTTTCGAAGTTCAAATTTCGAATGCCCTTTCTCTAAACTCACTTTTGATTGAAACTTGCTACAGCCAAACAAAATGACAACATGGAGTCTCGTATGGACTTTTTCATTTTAATAGTTTTGATCAAAACTATACTAAGTAGTTTCGATAAAAAATACTTAGTGTAGTTTCAATCAAAACTACACTGCTTGACCACAAGTTTAATAAACCACGGTCAAGTTTTTAGTTTTGATAGAAACTTATAACATAGTTTCTATAGAAACTAAAAAGAGCTAATAGTTTCAATAGAAACTAATTCTTTTTTTTGTTTTTATACAAGCTGATAAGTTTCTATTGAAACTTTGAAGTAAAATTTTTGTGGTCATGTGATTTTGGAGTATTTGCTTCCTTTGAAAAAGTGTAACCCACTATTATGGGTTCACCCAATGAGATTGCTAGTATTGAGAGTTTAGCATATGTTGTTGAGGAGTTACATATTACTAATGATGTTGATTTGTTGTTGGATCTACATGTTGTCATTAAGGATGTGGAGTTGGATGCACTTGTTTCTGATATGGATGGATGTGATAAGTTGAATGTTGATTGGTTAATAGTGATTTAGATGCTTCTAATGTTTTGATTGTTGAAGTAGATCTAGATAATGTTTAGTTTGGTTTTCTTGTCCCTATTGGAGTGCAAGCCTTTGGTGAAGATGAAGAGAGTTGTGAATTATTCATTGGGCATCAAAGTGTGGAACACTCTTTTGTTTGTACCATGGGAATCTAATGAAAGGGAATTTGAGGTTCTTGAACATTCTGGCATTTTTTTGGAGTTTGTGTGGACCTATTTTGGTATTGGTTGATTGTTCTTGCTACATTTAATAAGATTTGTAAGCATTTTAAGGTATTTGGTAGTTAATTTTTGTTGGAGCCTAAGTTGTGGCTCAACATGTATTTAATGTAAGAGTTTGTTTAATTTTTATGTTTCATGCAAACCCATGGCTTACTTGGGTATAAGTAGGGGATTTTGTGGATTCTTTAGTCATTATTTGTCATCTAGCTTGGAGAAGAGGATGTGGAGGAGCAACGAACTTTGAAGAGCTAGTAGATGTGGCTTGGGAAATAAGGAGATTGCTTAGTGGACTTGTGAGCACAAGTTGAGATCTTCCTTGGAGGTTTCTACCAGAATGTACATTTAAACTAACAAGAGTTGAGATTGGATCTTGAGGGATCTTACAAAATTACTATTGTAATTGTTTATGTATTTGATCATCACCCAGAAGGCCTTATAGTCGAGCATGTTGGATGTTAAATTTATGAATATATTATGAGAATTAGCATTATTTAGGATCTCAATATCTGTGTTATTGTTATTCTTATGTTGTGTGGTTATTTGGTGGGGGCTAGGGCATCTCCTTTGGGGATTCTCTTGCCTTGAACTACATCACTATAAAAATTAGTTTTCTTACAATCTACTACTTTATGTCCAAAACCATGATAATTATAACAATAAAAGTTACTAATAGATTTGAAAGACTAATATGACCAACCTCATTGCATATAAAACATCTACCTCTGAATTCATGTTTGACTTCTTCAGGTGTTTCAACTTGCTCTATTTTATTTTGTTCATCACATTTCTCAAGTTGATTTACTTTCTCAACTTCTTTAGATACTTTTGTAGACTTCATTGGTTCAATAAAATTTTGGTCATTTTCTTTAGGTTTAGGGGTTTCAACAACTAGATCTAGATCCTTCCTAACTTTGGTTTTATGGGATGATTTTTCTCCAATAAGATATTGAAGACCTATCTTGTCATAAGAAGATCTCTAATGGAATAGTTATTCATCAATTTTCTCACTAGTGGAATAAAGATTTTCTAACTATTGGTTAGCCTGAGTTAATTCCCCTTTCATAATGGTATTGTACTTCTCTAATTCTACATGCTCCATTTTGATAGAATCTAACTCAGATGTCACTTTTGTTAGATGAGATTTTAGATCTGCATTCTTAGATTTCAGATTTGAAATAAACTTGCCATCATCCTTATTCAAACTCAACTTTAGTTCAACATTCTTCAGTTCATGTTTTAAAATCTCATTTTCTTTCCTAAGGGTTTCTATATCATCACTATCACTAGTCCACTGTTTTGACTCTTTTCTATATTCTTGATAATCAATCTTATCTTTTAGTTTACCAATATAATATTTTTCATCTTCATACCTTTCTTTTAGGTTATCTCTTTCTTCTATAAGAAGATTAATTTTATCAAGGACTTCTTCAAAATTCCTCTTTAATTGTTCCATATCCGCAGGGAACTTACTCAAGTTGTTAAGTCTCTTCTGAGTAACTGTGCTCTGATACCAATTTCTAGAAATAGATAATACTGAGGGGGGGGCTAATCCACATTCTACAAACTTTTTACCACAACTAGATATTATTAATTACTTTTCAACATGGATATGAAAGTAAACCAATAATTTTAAACAGTAAATAAATCCAAACACAAACAGAACTCATAAGACCAATTTTTTAAACTAGGGAAATCCTGGCCAAGGAAAACCCCAGTGGGGATGGTACCCACAAAATGATCCACTAAAAAAAGGTTCATGTTAAGGATATTTCCCTTGTTAGGATTTTGTGAATTACATATAGTGTCTTGGTCCTTGTTAAAGGACTAGTCCCTATTAAAAGCCTCAAACCTATTAGGAGTTACTTCAACCCTGTTAGGAATTTGTATTACAATTGTATATGTCTGCAAGAAGATCCCTCTTCCCAAACATGCAATTATACAATCTAGTGTCTTTTTAAAAAAAATTGATACAATAACCTCTTCTCTATTGATTTTTGTACTTCACATATCTTAGATCTTACATCTGAAATCACATTATAGGTATCTCACATAAGTTTGCATGTCACATATTCAATTTGCATATGCACCACATACTTCACATTCACATCACATTAAATTCACACACTTCGCAAGTAGTGATCTCTTTACTTATATCTTTTTCTTTTACAAAACTTTGTCATGTTGGCTTGATGCTTTCATACATTTGGCTATACACAAAATTAGCCAATGCTAACTTAGGGTAAGCATCTAGGATATCATCCCTAAATAATTAAGTAATTTATTTGTGATAGAAAATAATTGTGTAATCTATTATTAACCCTTTTTTGATATACTATGTCTTGTCTCGTTCTCTGCCCTTACTAGTGTTTTACCTGTAACTTAGTCCATACTATCTATATTGATCAATGCACTCAGGTAATCCATCATGACACTCTAGTCTAACTATCTTAACTATGCATGTGCCAATTGTTACTATAGACATCACAATATTGAAGTTACTTCTAAACTACTATCAAAATTATCCAACACTTAGATGATTTTATGTCTCTAAACATGGATTCTTTAGCTGTAAATGCTACCTTGTATTCCAGGATTATATGTTGCCATAAATGACAACCCTTAACCTTACTAACTTATCCATATTTCTAACATGTAAATATAATATTCTTGACTCAATTTTAGAAACTCTAAAAAGCATCTCAAAATGAAACCAAAACCTTCATGAATGCATGTGCTTGAAATCAGCCTTAGGAAGGAATGAAGATGAATGTAGAAGATGTAGCAAAGGATCTTGAATGTACGAAGGGAGATATTGAATGTTGAAATGATAGATTTTGCATAAACTCCTTCAATACATCGAATTTGTTAATCCTTGATCTTCAATGGAGAGATTAATTCAATGCCTTGAATTCTTGAAGAGATGCTTGAAATCTCGAGAACTTGAGCACAAATTCTTGAATACTTGAGGATGAGATATGTCAGATGGAGGAAATGGAAGGGTTTATAAAGGGTTAAGAATTGACTAACTCTTCTAGGCTAACTTTCCTAGGAATTAACAACAAAAAGGTATCCAAATTTAGGACTCATAGAAAGGACTCAAAATAGTGCACAAACAAAGGTCCACTATGGCATTGATTGCCACATCAAGGGTGTGCGACACCCTTGATAGCTAGGGGCCAAAATCTATGGGTCCCAAAATAAGTCCAAGAATCTATAAATTGGGTACAAAGTTTGAGATATAGTCATTTCAATGTGAGAGAAGATTTGAAGTAGATAAATTAAGAGAATAGAGCACCTAAGAGGATATGTCCTACCTCGAGCTTACCACCATGAAAGTAGGAGCTTTAAAGAGGATCTGTTAGGTTTTACCTCTATTCTACCTAGGATAAATGATAGAAAAGGGAAGAAAGAATGAGAGGTGCAATGAGATTAATGATCTCATGTTAAATAGGTGCTAACATTTTATTAAATTGGAGTGCATTCAATTTAAGATGGTATAGTTAGATCCTACCTTGAGCTTTATATGGTGAAAATGGGATATTTAAAGAGGATTAATTAGGTCTTACCCCAATTCCACCCAAGGGAAAGGAGAAGAAAAGAAGAGAGATGCAAGAAGATGATAAAATTAAATTAAATAGGTTTTAAACCATCATTAAATTTAGGTGCTTCCAATTTAAGAAGGTACACTTGTAGTCTATATTATTAGGGGATTCAAATCAATTATGTCATGAAATTTATGTTTGGTATCATTGATGAGAATTAGCATTAAAAATCAAAGAATATTTTGACTATGTAATGACCTTGCTCAAATCTGATGAAGGCTCAAGAAATTTTGTCAAATACTTTGCATACAAAGGTCATATGACTGATATAACTTTTTAGTTTCCTAAAATGACTTTTTTCTTCAATTTCCATCAATAAGAATGCTCACAAGAAGACTCTAGATTGTCTAAACAATGACCTAACATGAATATGCAACTAATTTTGGCAATATTCAATGCATATATATGATCTAAGCATGAGAAATGAACACCTACAACCAACTAGAATTTTTACAAATAGTTGGTACGCAAACTAACTAGCTGATAATAAATGATATTGAATTGCTCAAATGACACCAGCAACTATTATCTCCTTAATTTCAATGAAATTTCTAATACAATGCTCATGAAATATGACCAAGACTCTTAGCATTTACATGGATTACAAAAATGATAATGTTGGTATAATGTACACCTATAGCTAGAACTTATAACACCTAAAATGCAATGCTAACATGAATGATAAACAAAGGAACCTGGTTGTAGATGGCTGTAATAATTTTCACCAATGTTGCCTTTCCACTTTGCTATTTTGGATCTACTTTTTTGCTTTGCTTTTTTAGATTTCTTTTTTAGACTACTTTTTCAGAATATTTTTTCAGATTGCTTTTTCGAACTTCTTTTTTTGGATTGCTTTTTTGGACTACTTTTTTGGATTGCTTTTTTTGAGCTACTTTTTCAGATTTCTTTTTTGAACTGCTTTTTGTACTCAAATATTTTTTCTCAATGTAGCACAACTAGAAGACTGAAGTATCTTCCTCCCAACTGCAATAATTCAAGTGATATTTCACAACCTCAAAATTGCTATCAATAGGAAGTTTTCATTTCCTATAACAAAGAAGTAATCTGCAGAAACCCTAGGCTCCACAAAGTGAAACAACAACAACAACTGTATCAAATCTGCTTGCTGAGAATGAAGCCTAGGATGCCTATTTATTCTTTTTTCTCCACTTTCTCTAGAAACTACTAGAACATTATTTTATTTATTAAGTGACTTTATCAAATATTTTATAATTCAAGTCACTTTATTAAATTAATTAAATATAAAGTTACCTTTTAATATTTGTTTATTCGATAACTTTATAAATAATTAACTTAATACCACTTATTTATCTAATTAAAATAATTAATTAGTCATCCTCATAAAATATTTATTATTTTGGACAACTTAATTAATTAAATTAATTAAAACAAATTACCTCCAAAAAGGGAACATGACAGTCCACTCCTCTTGAAATTCCTTGTCCTCAAGCAATTCACCACCTAGATCCCACAAGAAGTACTGCATAATGTCCCTATCATCACCGAACAATCTCTGCAACATTTTCCCAAACTAAAATTTTCATACAAACTTGATAGCATCATCAAGTGTTGTAGAAGTATTAGCCTCAAGTGAAAGCAAGCCAAGAGATTGATCAACCTTGCCTCCAAACTTCGTACTATCATCCCAACTATTCAGCACATGCACTCCTAAGTTGTGCATCATGAATAGGTCATGTATGCGAGAATAAAAATTGAAGCTGTGAGCATTCCTCACCATGTACACCTCTAAAATCTCCTCTGTGAGCCCTGTTTGCAATTCTGATGCACTAGTAGCATCACAAACACTATCAATAATGCTCATCTCAAGACTAGAATGAAGAGAGCTATCATCATCCAAGCCATAGAGTGGATTTTCATATGACCAAGTGGCTTCCACTTCAAACAATGGATTGAGAATCATCTCATGTTTCTCCTAAATCACTTTTTTCTTTCTCGTACTATCCAGCCCTCTGATAAAATGCAAGCCTCCATCTGTAACACCCCTCAATACATGCCTCCTACTATCAACCTCAAAAGATATTTCCATCTTAGGTACATTGAGGGTAAATACTCCCAAGTCCTAGAGCCACTTCATTCCCAAAACCATGTCCATCTCTCCCATGTTGGTCACATAAAAATTTGAATGTAACTCATAGTTGTTCAATCTCAAGGTTAGATTAGCAACCTTTCTAGTGCATGCGAGAGTATATCCATCTACTACTTGAACTCTAAATCCACCAAAATCCTCAACCTGAAGTTTGCACCAAGCTACAAAATCTCCATTAATAAAGTTATGTGTCACACCAGTATCAAGTATAGCGATGCAATTCTGTCCATCAACTATCCCCCTGAACCTTAATGCAGTCTCATCATGAACATTGGCAATATATGCCATGGGAGCAGAAGTCTCCTCGCCCTAATTAAGTTCTAAAGCAACCTGCTGATCAATTTCATAAAAATTAAAGTCCTCGTAGTATGCCCACATGAAATAGTTTTCCTTGCTCTTCGGCCTCAAAGGGCAATCATGATCCTTGTTGTAAGGCTCCTTGCACCAATAGCATAATTTCTTCTTCCTCAACTCTTCTCATATCTCCTCTTCCATCATAGGTGCTAATTTATTTTTCTTGTCTGATTGTTGGAGAGTCTCATTGCTTGTTGAAGGGATTTCCTTATACAAGCTCTTGCTCTTTGGTGTTGCAAACTCCATGTTCCTAGCCTTCTTCATCACCTCCTGAAGAGTAGGAGGATCAAAGGCTTTTATCCATCCTCTCATAGGCTCCAATAAGCCTTCCATGAATAACACCACCAGTCATCTCTCTGAGATATTGGGAACCATTATTGACAATCTCTAAAAGTCCCCAATGTAGTTATCCAAACTCCCAACTTGCTTGAGTTGAGCTAAATCTCTAAAGTATGATTCTGGATCTTTCTTGTCAAAATGTTCCACCAATCTATCCACAAACTCTTGATAAGATGTAATATGATTATGCTGTAATGTAACCAATCCATGTTACAAACATTCGTGTGTTGTTCCTTCCAGGTACAAAGTGGAAAACTTGATGGCTTCCTCTTCTGTCATGTGTCGAAGAGCCAAGAAAGTATCCAACTTATGAATCCACGACTATGCAGTAGATTTTCCACTTCCATCAAACATAGGTAATGTAAGCTTATTAGTAGCCTACTTGAGATCCTTATTCTGATTCTGAGGTCTCCGCTCTTGTCAGGACCTATAGTAGTCCATCCTTATTTGTACATAATAATCAAAATGCATGAGCTCTCGAGCTCTTGGTGTCAATCATTTCCATTCATCATGAGTAGCCATATATACATTAGCATGGATAGGCTCCTCAACATCTTCATCATTCTCTTCCACTACATGTTCTTCTCTCAAGAAGGTGGGTCATGTCGGCCTATTTTTGTTCTAGAAGGAGTTCTATGAGCTCTAGGTGATCCCACTACACTCCTGTTATCCTCAGATTGTAATGCCCCACCAAGGGATCCAAAGAATTAACCTAGAATTTTCACTAAGTTTAGAAACAAATTTTTTTTTTTGAAAGTAAATACCACATATAACTTATGCACAATAACGGAAGCAATAGTAATGTCCATCTGAAAGTAAACATAACATAAATAACAAATTGCATTCTTTAAGATCCCTTAACGTTGAATTACATGCATGAGTCCATCTAGTACAACATCCACATGAAATAATAATGATAAGTCCAATGTTTATACATTACATTTCAAATGCTCATTCATCCACTGTACATGTCAAAGGGTATGAAAAGATCAAAAATATACATACATAGAATAAGGTACATCATCCTATTCTAATACATGATACATCCAATATAAAGATCAAACATAATAAACTAAGTGCACGGTTCCTCCCAACTGTTAATAGCATCATTAGACCATAGTGGATCCTAGCCATCCCTCCATGCATAACATTCCAAATCACCGAAGAGATCATCGGTATTACATAGTACGAATGTCACTCCTAATATATACAACATCATATGTAGAAAGTAATCTAACATTCAAATAAAAGCATAAGATAACATCATCTAACATATGCTAATCATCAATGAAAAAGGATACATATCCACCATCATTAAGGACGCATCAACCACAATGTCTCAATGAATCTCAAAATGATAAGAGTGGAAAATACACTACCACTCGACCACGTGGTACCTAAGTGGTCCACTCCCATCGTGCTAAGGAGATAATCTCAAGTCCCAAACAGGCTATCAAAATCACATAGCACAAATCTTCATAAGTCCAGGAATCCTAAAAGTATACTAACTCAAGGTTCCAAACACAAAATCTGACATCTAATCTCCAGAGGAACACAATGACATGTAGGAACCTACTATGCAAGCGGGAAAGTGTCATCGCAATTATCACGTACAAGTTACCCTGGTAGTTAGCTAAACTCCATGGGTCCATACTGATTTCATGCGGCCACTAGTATCCTCTCATACTGACGAGGCATACTACAGAATGCAAGGTCACAACCATGCATCTCACTACTCCCATCCTAGCCTGTACAAGCGCTCAAGGCATGGGCGAGAACAAAACGCTTATCTTTTTAGGTTCATTTTGTTAGTATTAGGTGTGAGTGTTATCACTTATTAATCCAACTTACAATGGGTTACCCTGGCAGCCTCTTAGAGCCCCGACCCCCATTGCAAGCCACTTCCCGTCACTATATCTAGATATCCTACCCTAAAGCTCATGGATTCAAAAATCTCAAAATCACAAAAGATATTCCATAATAAAATCATCAAATATGCATAAAAGCATCAATTCTCCATGAGAAAAATTCCATAGAAAATCATGAACACAACAGCTCTCTATTAGCAACTGAAGTATCACTAATAATCAAAGTATCCAATGGTTCCCAATAACCAAAATATATATCTCAATCATATGGATCCAAGACTCCAAAAATGGTTGAGTCAAACATGTCACAACATGACATCATCAAGAATAAATCCACATCTTAGTCCCATCATGGCAACTAGAAAATAATCAAGGATAACTAATCGATGACCAAAATAATGGTTAGGTCAAGAGTATCACACACAAGAATCTCAACTATAACAATCAGTAATCACAACCAATACATAGAGAATTTCATCACGTAACCATGGTTGGGTTTATAAAGATCGAGATTAAAACATCATAATGACATGACAATCACATAACCCCCAAGCCTCTGGTAAACGTCCTATACTAGTCAACACTAGTCAACCCAAAACCCAAAAAAATAGCATAAAGAATACACAATGTAAACACATGTTTTTGTTTTGCTAAGTTTTCAAATTTGAATTTAAAAGTCTCAGTTTACATTTTTTCAAATTATATTAAGTGGAGAAATTTCACGTTTTTCCTAACAAATGTATTTGTTTGATAGATAAAAGTTTCTCCCCAAAACTATTAGACTCAATTTTCTAATTGATCTAATAATATTTTGTTTATATAACATTGTTTGAAAATTGATGCTCTCAATGAATCAAAACTTCGATTATATATTCTAATAACTAATCTTAATTAAATTGAGTTTTTTTAATTAATTATTAATATCTCTTCATAATTGACAAGCTCAATATCAATATTTTAAATCATTAAAAAAGTGATCCATTAATTTACAACTTTATACTATTCATTTACAATTAATTATATATACATATATACCTATATACATATATATTTGGATATGCATTAAAAATGTAGACCTAAAATCATATAAATAAATAAATAAATATATATATATATATATATATATATATATATGATTCTAAAATATTTACTCTTTAAATTTTCTTAATAACTTTCTAATGGGTTTGGCTATAATGTAAACCCTAGCCTCGTTTTCCTTTCATATCTATGCATTTAGAATTCTCAAATAAATTTAATTGCCCATATTGAGAATGCATAAAAATATGAAATTTCTCAGAAGACATATGGAAGACACGAAGAAGACAAGGAATGCAAGATGCGAAAATAGCATAAGTAAAATCACAAGAATCTACAGGTGGATTCTGATGCTAATTCGCTCTTCCTCAAAAAACCTGCAGAGCCAGCTCCCCTCTTCAGAGTTCTCGAGTCCTCCAATGCTCCAATTGCTCTCTAATGCTATGTCTAAGCTTCTATGGATGCCCGAATATAAAGAGCTTTCAGGAAATATCTAGAATGCTTCTAGAAACAGCTAGAAGGTGTCACCAACTAAGCATGGATCTTTTCCAACCTTTTTGATGTGCCATAGGGTTGTAGACACCATGTGCTTAATTGATGCACAAACCCCAGTGTTGTTGACACATGAGAAATAGAAAAGTGCGTTAATTCTCATGCAAGCTTATAACTCCAATTTACTTTTTATATAATTTCTATTTAAATATTTATAACTTTCATTTTAACTTTTATTATTATTATTTATTTATTACTTTATTATTATTTTATTATTATTATTAATTTTAATTTTTCTAATTTTCTTTTATTTAATTCATTTTCCTCAATAATTCATATTTAATTAATTACAATCAAAATATCAAATAACATGATATTTTATATTAATTTTCTCAAATAATTAATTTATTAATTAAATCCATTTATTAAGACTTAATTAATAAACAATTCACCATAGACCTCCAAGATAAAATATGAAAACTCATCACAGAACAAATCATACAAAATCAGTCTGAAGGGTTAAAAATCACGAAATATGCCATCCAACACATTCGGTGGATACTCAACTTTGATACTTGTCCTAAGTCACTAGGACAAATGGTTTAAGGGTTTGGGATTTGGGCTTGAGAATCTATCTCCCCTCTCTTATCATTGAGATAGTATAATAGGGTATGCTCATCCTGGCAATTCAGGGAAGTCGATACCCGAGACCTGCAACCTATAGAAAAACCATGCATGTACATACAATATATATAATGCTAAGCTAAATAGACAATGACAGGAAGTGGTGCATCATGTAGATCCTGACTAAGCAGGTGACTAGGACTCCCTTCCTTAACCACATCAGAAATGCCATAAAATAAGAAAACACACACACCATACACATGCAAGTATGGGGTAAGTATCCATAATAAAACACATAAGATAATAAACCAACCATCTAATCATCAATAATAACTGAAAATAGTATAATGATCATCATGTATGCATGAAATGTAAAATCTAAATGATCTCATCATATAACCACTGAATCCATAACATAATGTCTGATAGTGTCAAAACAATACCACTAAACCATCAACATAAAACTAGTCCATCAAAGTCTGATAATAATAGCATCAATGTCCAAAAAAGATGTGAACGAGGGTATGCACTTCATCCACCCCCCCTTGGGTTAGGCTTACTCCTGGAAGCCTACAAATAAGTAGGGATATAACTCCCTCAATCTAGCTGCATCCTCTCGTGTAGCTGAAGAATCATCAGTGGGGTCCCATTGGACCCTTACCTGCTCAATGATTCGACCCCTGAGAGTCAACTCCCGCTGATCCAGAATACAAACCAACTCCAAAGCCAGCTGCTCGTTCTCTACCTGCAATGCATTCCAATAAAGAATATGTACAATATTAGGAATATACTACCAAAGCACTGAAACATGGAAAACATCATGAATGCGAGCTAGGCTGGGCGGTAGAGAAAGACAATAAGCAACCGGGCCAATCCTCTCTAGAATCTTGAATGGTCCCACAAAACAAGGTGCTAGCTTAGAACCCTTTCTATACCGGATTGGACTCTTTCGCAGTTGCACTCTCAAGAAAACCTTATCTCCCACAACAAACTGCTTATCAGTCCTATGAGCATCGGCATACTTCTTCTGCCTATCCTGTGCCGTAGTCAAATGCTCACAGATACGCACTACCTGTTGCTCCATATCACGAAGCATCTTAGGACCCAACAGGATGGGATCCTCAAGACTGTCCCAACTCAATGGTGTATGCCAAGGATGACCATATAATGCTTGAAAAGGTTCCATGCCAATAGAACTATGATACCTATTGTTGTAAGCAAACTCCACTAGGTAGAGATAGTCCTCCCAATGTGTCTTCCTATCCATCACATACATCCATAGCATATCCTCCAAAACTTGGTTCACCTTCTCTATCTGACCATCTGTCTCTAGATGATATGTCAAACTAAAGTTTAGTTGTGCTCCAAGCTCATGCTACAACGATTTCCAAAATGTAGATGTGAATATAGGATCCCTATTAGAAATAATCTTTCTAGGAATACCATGTAACCTCACAATATCACGCATAAAGACATTAGCTACAGAAGCTGTTGTGTAGGAAGACCTAATCAGAAAAAAATGTGCCACCTTAGTCAATCAATCAACGATGACCATGATAGCATCATGACGTCGAACTATCATAGGTAATCCTACTATGAAATCCATGGAGATGATATCCCACTTCCAAGAAGGAATGAGATTTGGCTGCAAAAGTCCAGCCGGGTGCTGATGTTTTGCCTTGACTCTCTGACACTCAAGACACCTAGCCACAAAATCAGCAATATCTTGCTTCATCCTAGACCAAAAGAACAAATGTCTCAAATCAGCATGCATCTTCTTGACACCTGGATGTGCTGAGTAAGGTGTACGATGGGCTTTTGCTAGTATCAATGTGTGAAGCTCATCCAAAAATGGCACATAAATCCTCCCTAAATGTCTCAAAAGACCATCTGACTCTTGAATGTAACCCACAAAATTACCTTCCAAAGATCTTCCTGAATCTATCTCTCTGCACACTTTCTGATACCAGGAATCCGTAGGAAGTGCCTGAAGAATCTGACTCCTCAAATCCACACTAAGAGTCATCGATGATAACACATGTCTCCTATGACTCAAAGCATCCACCACCATATTCTCCATACCCTGAATGTACTTAACCTCAAAATCATACTCGCATAGAAATTCCATCCATTGCCTCTGGCGAGCATTCAAATTAGGCTGAGTAAAAATGTACTGAAGACTACGATGATCGCTATGTAGCTCAAATTTGTGCCCCAACAAGAAATGTTGCCACCTTGTCAAAGCATGAACTACTGCTACTAATTCAAGATCATGCATAGGATAATTTAACTCATGATCCTTGAGCTTGCGTGATTCATACGCAATCACCCGTCCATTCTGCATCAACACTGCCCCAATCCCTTCAAGAGAAGCATCTATACAGACCATGAAATCACCTTCTGGATCAGGTACAGCTAGAATCGGTGCACTAGTCAAAAGTTCCTTGAGCTTCTGAAAAGCTTCCTCACATTTCTCTGTCCACACGAACTTCTTTCCTTTCCTTTGAAGAGAAGTGATAGGATGTGCTATCCTAGAGAAATTTTGGACAAATCTGCAATAATAACCAGCTAAACCCATGAAACTATGAATCTCTGACACATTAGTCAGAGTCAGCCAATCTATTATTGCCTAAATCTTTGTAGGATCCACTGAAATACCATCACCTAAAATAACATGCCCTAAATGCTGAATCTCCAATTTGAAGAATTCACACTTAGCTGCATTAGCATAAAGCTGATTGTCCCTTAAACACTGCAATACCAACCGCTGGTGTTCCTCATGCTCCTTTTGAGTCTTAGAATATATCAATATATCATCAAGAAACATGAGTACAAACCTATCCAGATAAGATCAGAACACACCATTCATGAAACT
This sequence comes from Cupressus sempervirens, assembly GCA_028749045.1. Lineage (NCBI taxonomy): Eukaryota > Viridiplantae > Streptophyta > Pinopsida > Cupressales > Cupressaceae > Cupressus > Cupressus sempervirens. The sequence goes on from CM053791.1 coordinate 575,785,952, forward strand.
CATGAAAACTGATGGAGCATTAGTCAATCCAAAAGGTACCACTGTGAACTCATAATGCCCATAGCGCGTTCGAAAAGTGGTCTTGTGAATGTCTACTTCCTTAATACGAAGCTGGTGGTATCTTGACTTAAGGTCAATCTTGGAGAATACTGTAGCTCCCTTGATCTGATCAAATAAGTCGTCAATCCTAGGTAAAGGATACCTGTTCTTAACAGTGACCTTATTCAACTGTCTATAGTCAATACAAAGGTGCAAAGAACCATCTTTCTTCTTCACAAGGAGCACTGGAGCTCCCCATGGTGATACACTAGGTCAAATTCTCCCTTTGGACAGAAGTTCCTCTAGCTAAAGACGTAGCTCACCCAATTCCTGAGTAGTCATACGATAAGGAGATTTAGAAATAGGCTCTACTCTAGGAATCAGATCAATACTAAAATCAATGTCCCTCCTAGGAGGCATGCCTAGAATCTCACTTGGAAAAATATCTGTGTACTCCTACAAAATTGGGTGATCCAAAGTCTTCCTCATGGGATCTTCTTCATCAAGCTTTTTTACCATACCAAAAAATATCTGACATCCCTTACAAAAACTTTGCTTCAATTGCATAGTAGAAATCATCTGCAGAGATATAGGCCTCGGTATCCCAACTATCTTCACATCATTACTTTTGTCATCTTGGCACAAAATGATCTTCTTCCTACAATCTATACTAGCTCTATAAGATCCAAGTCAGTCCATGCCTAAAACCACATCATAGGAACCAAGGGGTATGACTCAAAAATCCACTACCGTAACAAAGCTTCCTAAGCTAAGCCCACACTTATGAACTACAGAATCTGTGGAGACCTTAATGCCTGAGGCTAGTTCCACTTGCCAACCAGGATCTTGCTTCACCGCATCCAGCTTACACTTAGAAACTATAGATGGTGAAATAAATGAATCTGTAGCTCTTGAATCAAACAATACTGAAAGAGATATACCTCTAATAGCACCTATGGTTTCAACCACTGTTCCTTGATGATCTTCTTGACGCTGATCAACTACTGCAAAATCTCTATGAGCTCTACCTGCATCACCAACTGTAGGCTCTGAAACTGTAGGTCTAGGTCTTGAAAATTGAGGTGCTTGCTAAGGACACTGAGTTGCATTATGTCCAATCTGACCACATGAAAAACATTCTATATTTCTGTCGAAACCCCTTCCCATAGGTGGTACTTTAGATTGCTGACGATTGTTCCTGCTAACAAAAGACTGGCTACTCTGAGCTGGCTGATTGGTCTAATTTTGTCTATTGTGTTGAGCATTGTAGGTGTTCTTGGTGTGAGAACCTTTGCCACCGCCTTGAGCTTGAGAATTTGAGCCCTTCTGTTGCTATGTATGTTGAGACTGTTGCTGATACTGTTTCCCCTTAAAGAAAGAAAACTTCTTGTTACCACCTAAATTATAGTTGCTTTTAGATCCTGATGCTACTGGCGCTCCTACAAAACCACCTTGACCAAGGTTGACACTTTTATCAATAAGGATAGCTCGATGCACCACATCTTTGAGGGTTTTTGGCTCAAATACCTTAACTCCCCCAATAATACGGTTATTCAAACCCCTAATAAAATGTTGTGTCAACTAAGCTGAATTTTCACTAAACCCTGAGAAAGGCATGAGCTCATAAAACTTACGCTCATACTCGGTCACTGACAAAGTATACTGTCTAAGATTATGAAATTCATCAGCCCTTTGTTGTTTCCATTCCTCTGATAGGAATTGTTCACGAAAACCCTCTAGGAATAATTCCCATGTAACACTGCTCATATCGATTCCCAACTTCTACTCAATTGTCCACCAAGTAGCCCCAAAATTCTCTAGATTAGTGATCGCAAACCTTGCCTTAACATTGCTATCGAAATCTTGCATTGCAAAAATCCTATCAAGAGAAATAAGCCACTGCTCGGCCACATAACCAGAACCTTGCCCATTAAAAGGCTTAACCTTGGATCTTGAAAGATCCTTCATCTGAGTGGACATAATGGACATCTGACGATCCTTTTGAGGACTTCTAGATCTAGGTCTATGCTCTTGTTCTATCTGATGCACTTTAGGTTGTTCTTGAGCAGGAGGTAGACATTCTAGAATAGTCTGCATCATCTGTCTCAAACCAACCTCTTCAGACTCATCTTGGTCCTCTCTACGGCTCTCTTCCTATTGCCTACTAGAGTGCTCTTCCCTGCTCTCTACACGAGCCAATCCCTCATGGGCAGACTCATGGGCACTGACAGTTCTGCCATGACTACGGCCTCTATCATAGCCTCTAACAGAAGACCTAGTCCCAGATACCATCCTACAACAATACAAGGTACTAAGTTCAGTTCTATGTTTAAAAAACTTTTAGTTTTGAAAACTAAATGTTGAAGTATGAAAAGTATACAAGTAATAGTTCAAGTTCTATTTCAGTTCACCTAGTTTCAAATAGAACAGATACACTTGATAGTTCAAAGTTCTAGTCGTTCCAAAATACCCAGAGCACCCAATGTAGAAACTCGGGCTCTGATACCAAATGTAATTCCCCGCCAAGGGATCCAAAGAATTAACCTAGAATTTTCACTAAGTTTAGAAACAAATTTTTTTTTTGAAAGTAAATACCACATATAACTTATGCACAATAACAGAAGCAATAGTAATGTCCATCTGAAAGTAAACATAACATAAATAACAAATTACATTCTTTAAGATCCCTTAACGTTGAATTACATACATGAGTCCATCTAGTACAACATCCACATGAAATAATAATGATAAGTCCAATGTTTATACATTACATTTCAAATGCTCATTCATCCACTATACATGTCACAGGGTGTGACAAGCTCAAAAATATACATACATAGAATAAGGTACATCATCCTATTCTAATCCATGACACATCCAATATAAAGATTAAACATAATAAATTAAGTGCATGGTTCCTCCCAACCGTTAATAGCATCATTAGACCATCGTGGATCCTAGCCATCCCTTCGTGCGTAACATTCCAAATCACCAAAGAGATCATTGGTATTACATAGTAGGAATGTCACTCCTAATATATACAACATCATATGTAGAAAGTAATCTAACGTGCAAATAAAAGCATAAGATAACATCATCTAACATATGCTAATCATCAATGAAAAAGGATACATATCCACCATCATGAAGGACGCATCAACCACGATGTCTCAATGAATCTCAAAATGATAAGAGTGAAAAATACACTACCACCCGACCGTGTGGTACCTAAGTGGTCCACTCCCACCATGCTAAGGAGATAATCTCAAGTCCCAAACAGGCTATCAAAATCACATAGCACAAATCTCCATAAGTCCAGGATTCCTAAAAGTATACTAACTCAAGGTTCCAAACACAAAATCTGACATCTAATCTCCAGAGGCACACAATGACATGTAGGAACCTACTATGCAAGCGGGAAAGTGTCATTGCAATTATCACGTACAAGTTACCCTGGCAGTTAGCTAAACTCCACGGGTCCATACTGATTTCATGTGGCCACTAGTATCCTCTCATACTAACGAGGCATACTACAGAATGCAAGGTCACAACCATGTGTCTCACTACTCCCATCCTAGCCTGTACAAGCGCTCAAGGCATGGGCGAGAACAAAACACTTATCTTTTTAGGTTCATTTTGTTAGTATTAGGTGTGAATGTTATCACTTATTAATCCAACTTACAATGAGTTACCCTGTCAGCCTCTTAGAGCCCCGACCCCCATTGCAAGCCACTTCCCATCACTACATGCAGATATCCTACCCAAAAGCTCATGAATTCAAAAATCTTAAAATCGCAAAAGATAATCCATAATAAAATCATCAAATATGCATAAAAGCATCAATTCTCCATGAGCAAAATTTCATAGAAAATCATGAACACAATAGCTCTCTATTGGCAACTAAAGTATCACTGATAATCAAAGTATCCAATGGTTCTCAATAACCAAAATATATATCTCAATCATATTGATCGAAGACTCCAAAAATGGTTGAGTCAAACATGTCACAACATGATGTCATCAAGAATAAATCCACATCTTAGTCCCATCATGGCAACTAGAAAATAATCAAGGATAACTAATCGATGACCAAAATAATGGGTAGGTCAAGAGTCTCACACACAAGAATCTCAACTATAACAATCAGTAATCACAACCATTACATAGAGCATTCCATCACATAACCATAGTTGGGTTTATAAAGATCAAGATTAAAACATCATCATGACATCACAATCACATAACCCCCAAGCCTCTGGTAGACGTCCTATACTGGTCAACACTAGTCAACCGAAAATCCAAAACAATAGCATAAAGAATACACAATGTAAACACATGTTTTGGTTTTGCTAAGTTTTCAAATTTGAATTTAAAAGTCTCAGTTTACGTTTTTCCAAATTATATTAAGTGGAGAAATTTCACGTTTTTCCTAACCCATGTATTTGTTTGATAGATAAAAGTTTCTCCCCAAAACTATTAGACTCAATTTTCTAATTGATCTAATAATATTTTGTTTATATAACATTGTTTGAAAATTGACGCTCTCAATGAATCAAAACTTTGATTATATATTCTAATAACTAATCTTAATTAAAATGAGTTTAATTAAATTAATTATTAATATCTCTTCATAATTGACAAACTCAATATCAATATTTTAAATCATTAAAAGAGTGATCCATTAATTTAGAACTTTATACCATTCATTTACAATTAATTATATATACATATATACCTATATACATATATATTTGGATATGCTTTAAAAATGCAGACCTAAAATCTATATATATATATATATATATATATATATATATATATATATATATATATATATATATATATATATATATATATATATATATTCCACAAAGAATATATATATATATGATTCTAAAATATTTACTCTTTAAATTTTCTCAATAACTTTCTAATGGGTTTGGCTATGATTTAAACCCTAGCCCCGTTTTCCTTTCAGATCTATGCATTTGGAATTCTCAAATAAATTTAATTGCCCATATTGAGAATGCATAAAAATATAAATTCCTCAGAAGACATATGGAAGACATGAAGAAGACAGGGAATGCAAAATGCAGGAATAGCATAAGTAAAATCACAAGAATCTATCCAAATTCTGATGCTAATTTGCTCTTCATCAAAAAACTCGCAGAGCGAGCTCCCCTCTTTAGAGTTCTCGAGTCCTCCAATGCTCCAATTGCTCTCTAATGCTATGTCTAAGCTTCTATGAATGCTCGAATATAAAGAGCTTTCAGAAAAAATCTAGAATGCTTCTAGAAATAGCTAGAAGGTGTCACCAACTAAGCATGGATATTTTCCAACCTTTTTGATGTGCCATAGGGTTGTAGACACCATGTGCTTAATTGATGCACAAACCCTCGTGTTGTTGACACATGAGAAATAGAAAAGTGCGTTAATTCTCATGCAAGCTTATAACTCCAATTTACTTTTTATATAATTTTTATTTAAATATTTATAACTTTCATTTTGACTTTTATAACTTTTATTATTATTTATTTATTACTTTATTATTATTTTATTATTATTATTAATTTTAATTTCTAATTTTCTTTTATTTAATTCATTTTTCTCAATAATTCATATTTAATTAATTACAATCAAAATATCAAATAACATGATATTTTATATTAATTTTCTCAAATAATTAATTTATTAATTAAATCCATTTATTAAGACTTAATTAATAAACAATTCACCATAGACCTCCAAGATAAAATATGAAAACTCATCATAGAACAAATCATACAAAATTAGTCTGAAGGCTTAAAAATCACGAAATATGTCATTCGACACATTCGTTGGATACTCAACTCTGATACTTGTCCTAACTCGCTAGGACAAATGGATTAAGGGTTTGGGATTTGGACTTGAGAATTTATCTCCCCCCTCTTATCATTGAGATAGTATAATAGGGTATGCTCATCCTAGCAATTCAGGGAAGTCAATACCCGATACCTGCAATCTGCAGAAAAACCATGCATGTACATTCAATATATATAATGCTAAGCTAAACAGACAATGGCAGGAAGTGGTGCATCATGTAGATCCTGACTAAGCAGGTGACTAGGATTCCCTTCCTTAACCACATCAGAAACGCCATACAATAAGAAAACACGCACACCATACACATGCAAGTATGGGGTAAGTATCCATAATAAAACACATAAGATAATAAACCAACCATCTAATCATCAATAATAACTGAAAACAGTATAATGATCATCATGTATGCATGAAATGTAAAATCTAAATGATCTCATCATATAACCACTGAATCCATAACATAATGTCTGATAGTGTCAAAACAATACCACTAAACCATCAACATAAAACTAGTCCATCAAAGTCTGATAATAATAGCATCAATGTCCAAAAAAGATGTGAGCGAGGGTAGGCACTACACAGATTGCTCTTGATTCTATCGGTTTTATGTGTTCATATGCTCAACCATGGTGGTGAGTGCTTGCAAAGCCTTAGCCATCAGCTCTTGTCCTGTAACCATTGCTCTGTAAAATTCCCTTGTTTCCTGATCCTCATTCCTATTATCTCTTGGTGGGGTATGCTCTTGCCTGTCACCCATGGTGTCTGGCTACCTGTCAAAATCTTGTTCCCTATCAAACCAAGCTTGCCTGTGAGTGTAGAATCTGGGCAGCTGCATGTGATTGGTAAACCTTTAGGATGGCAAGAATGTAACTGTGATACCACTATAATGAATGTTGGTATAATGCACACCTACTGTTGAAACTGATAACACCTAAAATGCAATGCTAATAAAGGAACCTGGTTGTAGATGGATGTAATAATTTTCACCAATGTTGCCTTTCTGCTTTGCTATTTTGGATCTACCTTTTGGCTTTGCTTTTTTGAATTACTTTTTCGAACTACTTTTTTAGACTATTTTTCGGATTTCTTTTTCGGACTGCTTTTTCAGATTCTTTTTCGGACTACTTTTTTCAGTCTGCTTTTTCAAATTGCTTTTTTTGGACTACTTTTTGTACTCAAATATTTTTTCTCAATGTAGCACAAATAGAAGACTGAAGTATCTTCCTCCCAGCTGCAATAATTTCAAGTGATATTTCACACCCTCAAAATTGCTATCAGTAGGAAGTTTTAATTTCCTATGACAAAGAAGTAATATGTAGAAACCCTAGGCTCCACAAAGTGAAACAACAACAGCAGCAACATCAATTCTGCCTGCTTAGAATGAAGCCCAGGATGCCTATTTATTCCTTTTTCTCCACTTTCTCCAGAAACTTCTAGAACATTATTTTATTTATTAAGTGACTTTATAAAATATTTTATAATTCAAGTCACTTTATTAAATTAATTAAATATAAAGTTACCTTTTAATTTTTTTTATTTGATAACTTTATAAATAATTAACTTATTACCACTTATTTATTTAATTAAATAATTAATTAGTCATCCTCATAAAATATTCATTATTTTGGACAACTTAGTTAATTAAATCAAATTACCTCCAAAAAAGGGACATGACAGACCAGCACATTTATTGTACTCTTTGTTATCAAAGGATGCAAATAAATTCTGCTATGAATCTATTGTTTAGTAGCATTGATGAGAATTTAGCACTCAAAAAAGATATTTTGATTGATACTTTTCTTTTAGCTTGAAATTTTTGTTTGGTATCATTGTTGAAAATTTTGCATTGAAAAAAAACCTAACATTATGATTGACACCTTTCTTTCTCTAATTTAGAAATTGATATTTATTGGATTTTTAAGGCTGGTCATTATTATTTATGCTCAGTTACTTTCAAGAGGTGTATGATTGACACCTTTCTTTCTCTAATTAGTCATCCTCATAAAATATTCATTATTTTGGACAACTTAATTAATTAAATCAAATTACCTCCAAAAAAGGGACATGACAGACCAGCACATTTATTGTACTCTTTGTTATCAAAGGATGCAAATAAATTCTGCTATGAATCTATTGTTTAGTAGCATTGATGAGAATTTAGCACTCAAAAAAGATATTTTGATTGATACTTTTCTTTTAGCTTGAAATTTTTGTTTGGTATCATTGTTGAAAATTTTGCATTGAAAAAAAACCTAACATTATGATTGACACCTTTCTTTCTCTAATTTAGAAATTGATATTTATTGGATTTTTAAGGCTGGTCATTATTATTTATGCTCAGTTACTTTCAAGAGGTGTTGAAGAATAAAAGCATGGGTCTCTCATCCATATCTATATTGAAGTAAAATCACCGCATGTTGTTACTCTTATTAGTTTGGAAGCATTGGCTAGAGTTCTATTTCAAGAGTAACCAAAGTCCTTGGAAGCATCGCAAATTGGAAAATAACTTATTAGAATCCCTACTTGGGGTTCATATTATGAATGGTTTCAACCTAGCTTTCAAGACGCATTTTTATTAGCCAACTATTTACCGGTTGCCTTTTTCGCATTTTAAACAAACAATATCTTTGATATTAGGAATTTATAGTGTGGCTGATTCTACTTTACCTCTTTCCTTTGAATTTGATAAAAAAACATTATAAACTTAAGATTTTGATTTTTTTTAAAATTAGAAATTTAAGAATCTACATATTATTGACTAAAGTGTATTATTTCAACTTAAATGTCATATATAACATAACCTCTTCCCCATAAAATTCACATGGAAAGAATTTGGGATGCAGTTTAAAAATTCGGATGGGATTTAAAAATATCTTCCCAAAATATATGTCCGTGCAACAGTGACAATATAAAATATGGAATTTTCATCATTGTACGTAGTGCAACATGTAAGTTTCTCATAGCTTTTTTCTACAAGGTGCACTTGGAATCTCAAATGAATCAAAGAGATCAGATTTTTATAGTCCATAGTCAATCATTTACTTTTGTTGAGGATTCAAATGTGTGATCCTTGTTTGGAAATCTTATTACTGTATACATTTTTAAAATATAAAATACTAATATAAATATAATAAATTATATTATTTATAACATGATGGATTGAGCATTAAAAACCCTCCTAAAATAACTATGCAGATTAAAAAATCATCACATCAAATTCAATACATCACAAATTAAATTGAAAGAAATAAATACAAAAAGAATTGTAAATAATGCTTGTTTTAATTGAAATTTAACTAATAAAAATGATTAAGTGTTTATAATATGTTGTGTTGTGTTATTTGGTTCTAAAACCTAGGCTGCTTGTGTATTTGACTTTCCTTGTTTTAGTTTAAATAGTTGAAAGATAGTTTTGGTTCATACAATTTAAATTATACAAATAATTATTTCCTTTGTCATGAATGTTTATAAAATATATTAATTTATTTTGAATATTTTTAATGTAGTATATTTGAATTTAAAATCACTTGATATAATAAATATACATGAATGAACTAAAATCTATTATGATAAAAAAAAAAAAAATTGTTTATGTAAAATATAATAAAAATGATGAGTTGTTTATGGTTATATAAGTATAATGCAATAATATCAAATTTAGAAATTAAATCAAATGTAATATTTTTAATATCAATATAATATATGTTATAAACCTGAATGAAAGATATAATTTAAGATAATATTACTATTAAAATATAATTTTTATTTCTAACTAGTTTAGTCTATATTAAATTGTTCATAACAAATAACAAACAATGTTTATTTAAGATTATATCAATTTTTTAAATTTATTTTCCATTTTAGAGCATTTATTATTTTGTTTCTAAATTTCATTCTTTATTAGAAACATATATCTAATTTTATAATAATTGAAAAAAAATTAACATATAAAAAGTATCACATAGTAACATGTACTTGTTTAGTCATAGTAGATAGTTTAGAATTTCCTTTTTCATGAATGTTTATAAAATATATTAATTTATTTTGAATATTTTTAATGTAGTATATTCGAATTTAAAATCACTTGATATAATAAATATACAGGAATGAACTAAAATCTATTATGATAAAAAAAAAAATTGTTTATGTAAAATATAATAAAAATGATGAGTTGTTTATGGTTATATAAGTATAATGCAATACTATTAAATTTAGAAATTAAATCAAATGTAATATTTTTAATATCAATATAATATATGTTATAAACTTGAATGAAAGATATAATTTAAGATAATATTACTATCAAAATATAATTTTTATTTCTAACTAGTTTAGTCTATATTAAATTGTTCATAACAAATAACAAACAATGTTTATTTAAGATTATATCAATTTTTTAAATTTATTTTCCATTTTACAGCATTTATTATTTTGTTTCTAAATTTCATTATTTATTAGAAACATATATCTAATTTTATAGTAATTGAAAAATAATTAACATATAAAAAGTGTCACATTGTACTTGTTGCTTAGTCATAGTAGATAATTTAGAAAAAAAATTGTTATAGTTTTATTTCAATTTTTAAAATATATTTTTACAAATGTTAGTAAAATAATAATAAAATGTGTATAAAAGATATAATGATAAAATATAATAGATATTAATGTTTAATTAAAAAAATAACTTAAAGTATTTCTTTCAATTGGCTCATTAAAATAACAACATAGTCGCATGTAGTTTATGTAGTTTAGTCATAGTAAATAGTTTACATAGTAGATAGTTTAGAAAAAAATTGTTATAGTTTTATTTCAATTTTTAATATATATTTTTACAAATGTTAATAAAATAGTAAAAAAATGTGTATAAAAGGTATAATGATAAAATATAATAGACAATAATGCTTCATAAAAAAATAATTTAAAATATTTCTTTAAATTGGCTCATTATTTTAGTAAGATTAATTTTTTATATAAATATTATATATAATTTTGTGATGATTTAAAAAAAAAAAGTAATAGATTTAATAATAATAATAGTTTTCGTATTAATCTATCTCCTAAAATTGTGCCAAGAAAATGAAATATGGACCTAGCCTCCAAAAAAAGTACTATAACACAAAAGAAAATCAACAAATCAAGTTGATGAAAAATAATATTAGAATATATGAAATTGATAAATAAATTTAAAAACTTTAGAAATATCTCAATTGCCCTGTTGGTGATTGGTGTAAATTAAATAAAAATTTGGAGATATAATAGTACTATTGCACAACATGTATAATAATGTTAGTAAAATTATATATGCATGTGAGATTATTTTTTTATATAAATATAATATATAGTTCTGTGATGATTTAGAAAATCATGTAATAGATTTAATAATAATATTAATTTTCATATGAAAAAATGCGGAGGTCGGACGGCGATGGGCGTTTTGGTTCTCGCTGCTAGGGCATGCATGCCCTAGCCTGCTCTATTCCTTGCATCCTGTCTGGCCCTAGGTGAGTTGTGTGCTCGTGCTACATGCTCGTGGGCAGTTTGGAGTGTGTTCTTGCTGGGGTGTTAGGTTTTGACACCTCTTTGGCCACAGGATAGGGCCTGCAGCCGGGATTTCTTTTTCTCCTACTGCGTGAGGTGTACGTGCCCACGGTGTTGGGAGATTGAGGGGCTCGTGCCCCCTTTTTGTGCCTTGCTAGATTGCCAAGCTTAGGCTCGGGTTTAATGGGGGATCCAGGGGCCACCTTTTCCAAGCCTTCGAGTGAAGACTTGGTGATGGGGGAGCATTTTTTGGGGATGCATGACAGTAGCAAGGGTTTGAAGGATAATTTATTGTCAAAGGAAGGAAAGTCCTCTTCAAATGGAAAACTCTGACTTCAAAAAATTAATGGGTGTCTACAGAAAGCCGAGGTTCGTCCTATTCTTGTAGTTCAACCTGAATAGGTTTCGAAAGATGTTGAGTACTGGAATAACCATGCTCTTATTTGTAAATTTTTGGGCCTTTGTCTTTCATTGTCGGTGTTGGATTCTTGGGCCCGTCAGGTGTAGAATCCAGAAGTAGATATGGAGATTCTGTTAGCAGCTAATAACTACTTTATGGTTATATTCTCCTACATGTCGGATAGGAATAAGGTTTTTGAAGGTAGCCCTTATTTTTTTAGCTAGGTGGGGCTATTCATCAAGCGTTGGCACACGGGCTTTAACTCTACTAAGGAGATTCCCTCTTAGGTATCGGTCTGGGGCTGCCTGCCTAGAGTTCCTTTGGAATTTTGGAGGGAGGATATTCTTCACTCAATTTCAATGCTTCTTAGAAAACCTGTGGGATCTTCTACACAGATGCAAGATCGTAAGGTAATCTCTTTTGCCTGTATTTGTGTTGAAGTTGATTTGAATAATCGACTGCCAGACTCTATGGAGATTTGTATGGGCTTTGTTTCCTGAATCTAGCATTTGGATTATGAGACCCTCCCATTCAGATGCAGAATCTGCCATGAGTATGGTCACCTACTATGCTGGTGTCCCAGATATAAGAATCCCTCTATGGATGCTTAGATTTTCCCTAGGGAGGACAAAGGAAAGGCTAAAGCTTCTACTGGACCTGTTGATAGTGAGGGATTTACTCAGGTTAAATCTCGCAATAAGGGAAAAGGAAAGAAAAGAACTTGGATAGAAAGGAAGACTGATGACACCTTTAATAGGTTTGATGCTCTTGAAAACATGGACCAAGAGGCAGGTATCCCAGTTGAGCTCTCCTCGGAAGCCATCATTTAGCAGGAGACTCATGAAGGAGATATGCAGAGAGAGGGTCAACTTCTTGATATAGGGGACCTACAGGGCAAGTAGTGGGATAATGATGGGCCTCCTCTTGTTCAGAATATGGGGGATCTTAGCGGAGCACAATTTTCATAGGGACTATCAGGGGTGTCCAATGAATCCCACAAGTCTAAAGGGGCATCTGATTCTATTAAGAGTAATAAGGCTTCTCTCGCGTTAGGCATTCAATAGAAGCCTTTCAAAAAGGGCCCTTTAGATAAACCAATAAAATATGGTAGGAAGACTGATCAGGAGAAAGTCAAGATAATGGGGGAAGTTTTGGTGGAATCTGGGTCAGTACATCCTATTGATTCTCATTTCTCTCAGCCTCATAAATGATTGTGCTATCATGGAATGTAAGGGGGTTGAATAGAATCCCTAGACAAAAGGTTGTTCGTATGGTTTTTATTTACAAAACTAAGCTTTCTTTGGATGGTTTGGCTAAGTGTGTTGCGTATATTTGGCCTCGCGGCTCTTTGCAAGGGGTGGGGGCTTTGAAAATTTTTGGAGGGGTGGCTTGCTTCTGGGATCCTAGGAAAGTCTCCCCTTTATGGTGGTTCTCTAGTTGATCATCCATTTCTTTGATAGCCACTAGCTTTGAGAATGGTGAAAGGTGCTTCTTATCCAATATTTATGCTCCTACGGACTTTGCAGGTAAAGTCCAATTATGGGCCCATATTAGATTCATTCAGTCTTTGGAACCTCTTCTTCCATTGATTATGGCGGGGGACTTCAAATCTGTTATTTGCCTCGAGGAAAAAAGAGGTGGGCTAGCAAAGCTGGACCAATCTTCTAATCTGCTTAGAGATATGATTGGCTTATTATTTCTCATTGATGTGAAACCTAATAATGGAGTCTTTACATGGAATAATCAAAGATGCGACGGTGAGGCAATCTCAGAAAGGCTTGATAGATTTCTGGTCTCTTGCTATTGGATGGATAACAGGTGGGTTACCAGTTCTGAAATTCTTGATTGGAGGGGATCAAATCACTGGCTTGTTAAGCTTTTCATCATTTCTTACAGGATTACCAAGAATCCCTCATTCAAATTCTAGTTGATGTGTTTACGAGACTCATCTTTACCTAATCTAATGGTTGATTGGTGGTATAAGGGGATGCCTGATCATGGTACAACAATGTATACTTTCAGTAAGAGGCTCCAACATGTGAAGTACAAGCTTAAGAGATGGAATAAATAGTGTTTTGGCTATCTACGGGTTCAAAAGACTGTGGCTCAAACCAAGCTCGATAGTATTAGCCAGCAAATTTAGGACCATGGGTGGAGCTCTGAGATGAGTGAAGCTGAGACTCTAGCCCTTAAAGAGCTGGAAGAATGGGAGCTTCAGGAGGAAATTTTCTAGAAGCAGAAATCTCATATTGATTGGCTTCAGGAAGGGGATAGGAACACTGCCTTCTTCCGCAACTCAGTTAAGGCACGACGACAAAGGAACTCTCTTTCCTCTCTTATATTATCAGATGGAACTCAGATTTATTCTCATGAAGCTATCTCTAGGGAAGCAGTCAAGTACTTCTCTGATCTCTTTTCTAGGGGGGAGCCTGCAAGTGGGCATGAGGAGCGTGACATTTTGGCTTGCATACCTCATCTTGTCTTTGTTGACATGAATGAAGCCCTTTTATCCCCTATCTCGCTTCTGAAACTGGAGAGAATTGTATTCAATATGAAGAAGGGTAAGGCCCCTGGTCCAGGTGGGTTTCCAATTGAATTTTTCCAAGAATTCTAGGAGGCAATAAAGTATGATCTTCTAGATGTGGTCCAGGAATCACACAGGAATAAATAGATGTTGAAATCTTTGAACTCGACCTTCTTGGCCCTTATACCTAAGAAGGAAGGTGCTGATAGGTTGGATCAGTTCAGGCCCATAGCTTTGTGCAATGTGGTCTATAAGATCATCACCAAGCTAATTGTTGAGAGGCTCAAACCATTCCTTGGTCCTTTAATCTCTGTGGAATAGGGTGGCTTTGTGGACGGAAGACAAATTTTGGATGGAATTGTGATAGCAACAGAGGCTGTCTATTCTATGGTCAACTCTAAGGAGAAAGCTATGTTTATAAAACTTGACATGGCCAAGGCTTATGATCAAGTGAGTTGGGAGTTCTTACAAAAAATTCTTTTGAACTTTGGGTTTGCAGTGGAATGGGTTGAATGGGTTCTTAGCTGCTTGTCCTCGTTGTCCTTCTCTATTCTCATTAATGGAGAATCTTTAGAGTTGTTTGGTGCCTCTCGAGGACTTAGGCAAGGTGACCCTTTATCTCACTATTTATTCATTATCATGGCTGAAGGGCTTGGCAGATATTTAAAAGCTCAAGTTTGTCAGGGGTTTATCCAAGGGTGGAGTTGGAGCAATAACCTTCCTTCGTATTCTCATCTTCAATTTGAGGATGACACTGGACTTCTGGGTAGGGCTAGTATCAGCGAGGTAGTTAACATTAGGAAAGCCCTAGATATCTACTTGAAAGCCTCAGGTCAGAAAATTAATGATGATAAGTCTTCTATCTTTTTCTTTAACACTCCAAGGCTTATTCAGAATAGGATTGCTAGAATTCTTAGGTTCCAGATTGGATCGCTCCCCCTGATGTATCTTGAGGTCCCTCTATCCTTGGGTGCTCAGCGAAAAGATTATTGGCAGGGGATTTTGGATAAATTCAAAAGTAAGGTTAGTCATTGGACTTATAGATGGCTTTCTTCTACTAGGAGATTGGTTCTGCTTAAGACTATGATGTAGTCTCTTCTCATTTATAGGTGTGGTGTCTTCATCCCTCCTTCTAGTTTTGTGAGAGAGTTTGATGCTTTATCTCAGCAATTCCTTTGGTCTGGAAATCTTCTTTCCTCGAAGTGGAGTTTAGTCAAGTGGGAGACTGTGTGTAGGCCAAAGCATGTAGGTGGTCTCTAGCTTTGTACGATGGATCTTGTTGTCACTGTGTTGGTTGCCAAATTATACTAGCATTGGTGTATTAGTCAAGATCAAGAGTGGGCCAAGATTATCACTCACAAGTACCTTCTCGGTGCAGATTGCTCTGAGCTGCTACAACTTACTTTGGTGGTTAAAGACTCTTGTATTTGGAATACTCTCAAGAGGGGAGCACAAATTGTTGAGGGGCTCTTTTGGATTTGTAATAGAGGCTCGAAAACTCTGTTTTGGTAGGACTCTTGGGATGGCCATCCTCCTATTTGCTCTAGTTTTCCCCAGCTTATCCCCCTCTCCCAAAGCTTTTCTAATGCTGGGTGGATTAAGGTGGAGCATTTTAAGATGATTAAGTGCCTTTGTCAGGTTGGGATAACTTGTTGGAAGGATCCTTGGGAGTGGCTGATGGGTGGATCTATTGAGGATTGGGCTCTCCTCTCTTGGGTTCTGGATAGTAGGTTGTGTAACTCTCTCAATGGGAGGGACAACTCGGCTTGGAGTCCAAGTCCAAAAGGCTAATTTACAGTAGCTCAAGGCTATGCTATTCTTGATAGGAACCTTCATGGGCAGGCTGAAGTGCACTGGTGGAAGAAAGTTTGGAGTAGCTTTTCGTGGCCCAAGTGTAACTTTTTCTTATGGGTGTTGGCTCAGAAGAAATGCCTTACTTGGGAGAACCTTTGCAAAAGAGGTTTTCAGGGCCCCTCGATTTGTTTTCTTTGTAGGCATAATGAGGAGTGTGTCTCACACTTGTTTTTCCTCTACCCCTTCTCAAGAGAGATATGGCATAGATGGTGGGAGGCTTGGGGTCATGGTTGCTTTCATGCTAATTCTCTTATCGAATTCTAGGAGAGCTTGGGCAGACCTCCTAGGATGACTTCTTTCTTACAGGTGGCCTGGTGGGTTGGTCCAGTATTCATTCTCTGGAATCTTTGGCTGGAAAGGAATCACAAGATTTTTTGTGATGCCAAATCTAGCAGCTCTCAATTGTGGAAGTTGATTCTTAATAGGATTCAGGAGACGGTATATGCAAAGTGTGATATGTTTGTTAATATTGATCCTCAGGACCAAGTTATTGTGAAGAATTTGAACCTGAAGGATAGCAGGAGGGGAGGTAGTCCCTACAACAGACTAAGACATGGGAAGAAGTGGGCGTGTAGAGATGGGAGGTGGTCCTCTCCCCTGACTGGGTTCTTGAAGATTAAAATAGATGGGTCTTCTCGGGGGAATCCTGGGCATGCTGGTATTGGGACTATTGGTAGGAGTGATGTTGGAGATGCAGTGTTTCTCCTCTCTATTTACAAGTGTATGCATTCTAATAACCTGATGGAGGCCCTAGCCATTAAGGTAGCTATTGAGCGAGGTTGCACTTTAGGGTGGCAGAATTTCATATGTGAGTCTGACTCACAAATTGTTGTGGATATGTTGAATAACCAAAAGTTGGATAATGTTAGTTGGCAACTTGCTTCTTTAGCCAAAAAAATTCTTTGTCTTTGTAGGTCGGTGGACTCTGTCTCCTTCCGTCATATTCCTTGTGAGTGGAACAGAGTGCCCGACTGTCTGGCTAAGTGGGCTTCAGAGAATGTGGGTGAGTGGAATATTAATGTTAGAGATGAGTTACCCGTTGAGTTAGTTGCTTCTAGAGGATAGGAGTTTGTAGTGTTTCGTTGGGCCTTAGGCCTTTGCTTTTTTCTTGATCTTTGATTGAATAAATTTTTACCCCTCTTTTTTCAAAAAAAATAAAATATTAATTTTCATATTAATTGCAAAGTAAATTATTGACCTAGCCTCAAAAAAGTGTCCTATAACACAAAAGTAAATCAACCAATCAAATTGAAAAATAACTATCACAATATATGAAATTGATAAATAAATAAAAAAACTTTATAAATATCTCAATTGCCCTCAACAATTGTTGGTGATTGGTGTAATAGTACTATTGCCTGGGCAAATACGGAATGAAAATTTGATTAATAAGATTTGTGGAAGCAAATGGTGTGCTAGAAAAATGCTCAATTGGTATAGACAAATCAAACTTCAAATAAATTATTTTATTATTTAGAAAATTTAAAAATTAAAATTAAAACTTTATAAATTAGTTTTTAAATAAAAATAATTTTTTTTTTTATTAATCCAAATAATTCACTCGATGCAATATTGTACAATAATATTCTTATATTTAACTGTTAAAGTAAAGTTATTTGGTTTAAAATTATCTTAATTACAAAATATAATTAAAAATTACAAAATGATAATTACAACTAATTAAATTTGTGTTATAAATATTAATATTTTTTCTTTGATAAAATTATGTATTATTCTACTTAATTAAATTATAACAATTATATCAAATACAACCCAATATGTGGCACTTGTAGTAAGCTACTATAAACAAATTAAAAAATAACCCATAAAAAAATTCTATAGATGCCTATGCTATTAAACTTGAAAATTCAAGAGTGTAGTATATTGCCCATCGAGCATCCCACCATATATTATCTTTTAAATCTCTATTATTTTATTCATTATCTTTGGAGATTTAGGAGGGTTGTTGGAAGATGACACATATATTTGTAGATGACATAAGTCCAAATTGTTAGAGAAGTATTTTGATTCAAATGTTATCATTTTGTCCTCTTGATGAGGATCTCATAGGACACATTAAAGTAACTTAGGTATTTGAGATTTTGTATCTCATTACAAACAACCTTATAGATTGTCTTGTGAAATATGGAGTGATTCCAATAATCTTATCTCTCCCATAGATTTAGGGATCTCACCACTCGAATGGCTTCTTGAAATGATCATATTCAAACCTTTGAGACGTCCAATATTCCAAAGAGTGTTTTCTACAACATATTTTTGGAGAGAAGGAAACATGTTACTAGTCTCAGTATACCAGAATATTTAAGATGCCATTCTTTAGTCTTATTGGTTATTTCATGTGTATAAAACTATTCTCTTTTTTTTATTCCATATAGCAAATAGGGGTCTATTGTTTAAAGTTATGTAGATTATGGAATTGATTATTCATTGGACTCTAATGTTTAAAGTAATTTCCTTCACTCATAAAATAGATGAAGTTATACTTGACTCAAAATCTACTAATTCAAAGTTTTTTTCCAATGCTGATATGAATAATTAGAAGTTTTTTCCACTCAAAACTTTTAAATGTCACATTTTCCACATTTAAATAGACATTAAATATTATTTTCACCCTCAGAATTTATATTATTTCCTATATCATTAGTATTTATGCTATTTAATCCTAAAATTTTAAAATATAATTTTTTTATCACAAATTGTTTACTATGAATTAGGAGAGTTCCATTCTTCTCCAAGATGTAATTGAAATATTAAAAAGAAATAATAATAATCATTTTCTTTCTCTATAAACTTTCCACATTTTGACTGGTGCAATCCCAACACTCCATGTTACTCATGACTCCAACATTATTCATAATAGAAAAAAGAGGGAAATAAAGCTTTCTCAAGGACACTATGTTCTCAAGGTAATAGAAAGATTTGGCATGGTGGATGCCAAATTGGTCAGCACTCCTTCTACTGATCATTTTGGATTATCTTCAGCCATGTGTCCAAAGACACAAGAAAATCCCATATTCTTTAGGAATGGGTGGTCTTATGTATGCAATGGTTTGCACTTGTCTAGATATTTCCCAAGCAGTGGGGGTTGTCAATAGATTTATGAGTAATCTAAGTAAAAAACATTGTGATGCAGTTAAGTGGATCTTAAGATATCTTAAGGGAAGTACTGATTTTGTATTGTGTTTTGGTGGTAGAGACACTTCACTCAGAGGTTATACTAATTTAGATATGGCTGAAAATTTAGATAATAGAAGATCTACTACTAGTTCTGTATTTACCTTTTATGGAGCAACGATCAGTTGGGCATCGAAGTTGCAACAAGTGTTCTCACTTTATACTACTAAGGCTGAATACATTTCTCTCATTGAAGGAGAAAAAGAGTTGATTTGGTTGAAATATCTATTTCCTGATTTTGATTGTCCTCAACAAAGATAACCTTGTATTGTGATAGTAAAAGTACCATTGACTTAGCGAAAAATGTAGTGTTTCATAGTAGGGCTAAGCATATTGAGGTACATTATCATTTCATTCAAAGTAAACAACAAGGAGAATCTAGCTAATGTACTCACAAAGGTTGTTCCACAAGAGACGTTTGAGTTCTGTTGACCTTCTCTAGGCATTGTAAAGAAATAATGGTAGGGGATTCAAGGGAGACTCATACATTATAGCATTTGGACATCAAGTGGGGTTTTGTTGGGTGTACATGTGAAGCCCAATAGTCTTTTATTTATTATTATTTCCTTCCAATTGTTTTTCTCTTCATTTCTGCTAAGACTCTATATATATGTATTGGAGGTTCATTATTTCATATTGTATTCAAAGAGCTAAAGCTACAGCTATGATGTAAAGTTTAGACTTTAACATTAATAAGAGATCTTCCCTACAGTGTGGACATAGCCATAATTTGCGATGAACCATGATAAAATCATGTGTTTCTATTTTTCTTCTTTCTTGTTGTTTCGTTCTTTCTCAGTTTGCACTTTTAGAAAACTTCACATGTGGGATCCTAGAAAGTAATATGGGGTCCTTAGGTAGGAAAAAATTGCCTAGGTGTTCAATTAACTAGTTATTAAACCTATCATCCACAACCAAACACAATGTTGTGTTCTCAATGCTATTATGTCCATTTTCAATAATTAGTCTTTCTAGTGTTTATCCCTTGACTATGCAGTCCCATTATCTTGTTGTTGAAATATATTAATTTCAATATGTGGACACCACTAGCTAATCCAACAAGTTGGATCTATGGACCTAGCTGACATTTATTGTATACTTATCTTTTCATCTATCACATAGTCCAAGGATTCAATGTTGATCTTCTAACATTAATTATAAATACAATGTAATGATAACTAGTACTCAGTCCCAGTTGAGTCCAGCTCTAAGTTATAAGAGGTTGTTCAAAACAAAGATTTGTAATGGTGTATGTATTTTCAAGTTTACATAGTGTAATGTGATGTTCAAGTCAATATAGTATATATTTTTGTGCATTAGTGCACTAGGTTAATTTATTACTACACTTGTGACTTTGGTGACATATTGTTCATGAAATATTTTACTAAATTTATTCCAGCTCTTCGTGAGGCCTGAGAAATGCTTGTTGGTTTTCAACTCTTCTCTTTGTTATGAGCCTAAAAAAGGTGTCTATCTTTGTATGCAATGCAATGTTTTTTGGCCTATTGGGGCTGGGTTGCCATGGTAGTTTCCAACACTTTGGGGCTATTTGTTATTTTTCTATTTAGAGTATCTTTTTTATCTAGAAGGGTTGATGATCTTGTATTTTCCACATGGTAAGTTGTTTGTTGAGAGTTTTCAGGTGCTCCTCTTGATCAATGGTTGTTTTTGGTTGAAGTCCAAGTAGACTGTTAGGTTGTTCTTGTCTTTGATAAGGTGGGGTACATTCTATTAGCCATGGTGAAAGTTTGACACATTTAGTTTGATTCTTTTTCTTTGATGGTTCTTATTGAGGTGGAATGTCTTTTACAGAGGTGGAGATTTTCTTTAAGAAGGATAATGTTTGTCTTTGTGGTCTTCTCCCTATTGTGGTTAGTTCTCTGTTATGGCAGTCTCTTTCCTTTCTGCTCTTATTGTTTAGGTGTGTTTTTTTCTATTGAGGTGGAAAAGGGTTTTGCAGATTGAAGACTGTCTCATTCATAACTGTAACTGTATTGTGGTAAAATTACTGCATGTTGTTACTCCTATTAATCTGAAAGTATTGCTTGGAGTGCTATTTCTAGAATAACCAAAGTCCTTAAGAACATCACAAATTAAAAGATAATTTATGACAAGTCTTGCCTAGGGTTCATATTGCGAATGATTTCAAGCTATTTTGTCTTTTTTGTATTTTACATTGATGATTGTCTGCTCCATTAAGAGTTGTGACTCTTATTGCGCCAATTAGTATAGCTAACAAGTCATCATATTGATTATTGCGCCAATTGGCATAGCGAACAAGTCATCATATAGTCAAAGTTTTGGTTGCTGTTAATTATCATTCCTCGCTGTTGGTGGTCAAACATTGTTTCCAATTAATTTGATTATTTATGTAGACAGTGATAATAAGAATTGTCCTCTAAATCTATCATAACTAGCCATAAGCAGAACGTAGAATACTTCATTTATCAACAGAAATAAACTATACTTAGCAGAAAACAAACGAAACATAATGCTTAATACTAGGAATCATAATGCTTAACACTCAGAAATAAGCATGTTACACAACCAAGACGATCTTTGAACACAGAATCTCGGGTGAGGTGAAAAAGAATACTGAGAATCATAATGTTTAATAATCAGAAATAAGCATGTTTCATAGCTAGGCATCAGTCTTTGCATTTGATTCAGCGAGTTATTATCCTGAGTAATATAAAGATGCTTATTATTGTGAGCAGGAAAATGAAGTCTTTTAAGGAGGTTCTTCCCAATGTTTCAGTTGAGTGGGATTCAAGGCTTACGATCTGCCACTAACATTTACAATCTAGACTTAATAATATTATGCCCATTAATGAATACAAACTGCAAATTTATTCTTGTGCTTGAAAAGAAGCAATAGAGGAGAATGAATTATTTCCTAGATTCATTTATGTAAAGAAGAATAAAACTACAAAGTGTTCTAAAGATGACAATGGTAAAGGTCTAAAGATAGTTAATGCAATATTTCATATTGTTTATAGTTGTTTTTGTTCTCTTTACACCAGCCAATTTAAGGTCAAACAAAAAGTAATGCATATAACTTTTTTGTGTCATTAGAGCCCCTTGTTCAAACGTGAAACAAGCACATTACATCACATCTATTACAACAGAGGTAGAAGTCTTGGAAAATCTGATACATTCTAGATATTTGTAATACCTAAGGGCCAACACCCAATTTGTAATAATTTCCCTTCTTAGTATATGTGTTTTTTGAGTAAATATATAGATACTTTTTGGTTTCATTTGTTTCAAAAGGTTCCAAAAACGAAAATGTTAACTGTTTTTGTACTAAATTGTAGTTTTGTCGTTAGAAAGTGGAATTTTGTAAGTGATTGTATTATGTTTTAGACAAATATCTGCAAATGTTTTTTTTTTTTTTTTTTAGGTTTTTTTTTTTAAATTTAAACTTTGAACTATCATTTATTTAAATAAATTTACATACAATATTTATTCACGAACCTCACTTTTGGATGTATGTAATTTAGCCATAAATTTTTCTTTTTCTATAGAAATGCTATTTAAATTGAGAAAATATAAATGATATTTTGGATAACATTTTTGTATAATAATTCTATCTACATAGCCTTCCAATGACTTAATCTATGGCTCATTCTACTTTAGTAATTTCCTTTTGAGTAATATATAATCTATTTAAAAACAAATTATAAAGATAAAAATTCTATGTCACTCTTTACTTTTTTTAAAGATTATTTTAAATAAATCTTTGATGTAAGATTATAAAAGTTGTATTTGAAATTTTATAACAAACACTCAAATTTTGAATCAATTATTTGCGAATGAATCATTAGTTTTAATGGAATAATATAAATGAAATTCATTATTAATGAAATCTACTAGCATTTTGGGAAGACTTGTCATCCACTCTTGTCTTACATGAATATAAGTGGATTTTGAACATAATTTCGTAGCAGAGACCTTAATAACAAGGGGGTACATTAATTTGGGCAAAAAGATCCAATGAGAGTTATTCAATGAAGAAGGGTTATATATCCTTGTTGCATGGGTCAGTCTTGAGGGGTAAAAGGGAATTTATCTTTTGTTGGCATCATGTTGTTTTATCAAAAGAAGGAGCTTTCTTGTGACTGGCTCTATAGAACAAAATCTTAACAATTGAAAGAATTCACAAACCTGACATAGTAGATAGATTCTTGTGTGTGATTTGTGGTAAGAAATTGGAAGATACTAATAATTTTCTTGTAAATTGTAATTTCTCCCAACAATGTTGGAAGTGGGCCATAAAATTTGGAGAATAGTTCCTTTAGCAATAGTGCGGGGTTTATGATGGGAGGGAAACAAAAATATTTTGAGAAATGAAAGAATGTCAATTACTAATTAATAGATTAAATTTCCTCGCATCTCCATGTACAAAGTTTACTCAACTAAACTATAGTATGTGTTTGATGTAATTGCAACCACAAAGATTATGAATGAATAAAATTAATCTTATTTTCTTTATTCTATTTATGTTATGATGTAATATAAAAATGTGCAATTCTATTTTTAATTTCTTAACATAGTATCAGAGCACATTTAGATTCATGGGCTATGATATTTTTTTAGGTATATAAAACTTTAATCTATTTGCAGGATAAAAAGTTCTCTTCTTTTTGTCCCTCTCAATGCATTTCATGACAACATAAGTCCCTAGAGGCCCTAGGGCCCCTAGGGACCAATTTGGTTGGTTCTAATGCATCGACAGGTGCCATAGCTTAACCTATGACCCCTCTTGACACATTTCATGACAACATATGTCACTAATAGCCCTAGGGCCCCTAGGGACCCATTTGGTTGGTTAGAATGCATCAAGAAGGGTGATAGGTTAACCAATGAACACAATCAATGCATTTCATGACAACATATGTCCCCAGGCCCTAAGACCCCTAGGGAACAATTTGGTTGGTTTGAATCCATCAAAAGGGGACATAGGTTAACCTATGACCCTTTAGCACATTTCATGATAGCATATGTCCCTAGGTGCCCTTGGGCCCCTAAGGACCCATTTGGTCGGTTTGAATACGTTGAGACGGGTCATAGGTTAACCTATGACCCCTCTTGACACATTTCATGACAACATATGTCCCTAGGGGCCCTAGGCACCAATTTGGTTGGTTTGAATGTGTCGAGAGGGGTCATAGGTTTAGGGGTCATAGGTTAACCTACGACCCCTCTCAACACAATTCATGACAGCATATTTTCTTAGATGCCCTAGGGCCACTAGGGACCCATTTGGTTGGTTTGAATGTGTTGAGAGGCATCATAGCTTAACCTATGACCCCTCTCGACACATTTTGTGACAATATATGTCCATAGGGGCCCTGAGGCCCCTAGGGACCGATTTGATTGGTTCTAATGTGTTAAAGGAGGTCATAGGTTAACCTATGACCTGTCTTGATGCATTTCATGACAACATATGTCCCTAGGGTCCCTAGGGCCACTAAAGATGCATTTGGTTGGTTCAACTACATTGAAAGGGATCATAGATTAGCTAATGACCCCTCTATTTGCATTTCATGACAACATATGTCCCTAGGGCCCCTCAGGACTAATTTGGTTGGTTTGAATGTGTCAAGATTGATGCATTTCATGACAACGTACATCCCTAGGGGCCCTAGGACCCATAGGGATGCATTTTGTTGGTTTAAATGCATCGAGAGGGGTCATAGATAAACCTATGACCCCTCTCGACACATTTCATTGCAACATATGTCCGTAGGGGCCCTAGGGGCCCTAGGGACAAATTTGGTTGGTTCGAATGTGTTGAGAACATGTGTCCCTAGGGGCCCTAGAGTCCATAGGAATGCATTTGTTTGGTTTGAATGCATCAAAAGGCATCATAGGCTAACCTATGACTCCTCTTGAAACATTTCATGACAACTTATGTCGCTAGGGCACCTAGGTACCCTAGGGACCCATTTTATTGGTTCAAATGCTTTGAGAGGCATCATAGGTTAACCTATGACCCCTCTCGATGCATTTCATGATAACATATGTCCCTAGGACCCCTAGGGACTGATTTGGTTGGTTCGAATGTGACAAAAGCCATCATAGGTTAACCTATGACCCCTCTCGATGCATTTCATGACAACATATGTCCATAGGGGCCCTAGGGCCCTAAGGATGAATTTGGTTTGTTCGAATAGGTCAACAGGGGTCATAGGTTAACTTATGACCCCTCTCGATGCATTTCATGATAACATATGTCCCTAGGGGCTCCAAGGCCCCTAGGGAATGACTTGGTTGGTTTCAATGCGTCAAAAGCAGTCATAGGTTAACATATGACCCCTCTTAACTCATTTCATGAAAACCTATCACTTTTGGTTGGTTTGAATGCATTGACCCCTCTCGATGCATTTCATGACAACATATGTCGCTAGGGGTTGTAGGGGTCGTAGGGACTAATTTGGTTGGTTCGAATGCATCGAGAGGGTTCATAGGTTAATCTATGACCCCTCTCAATGTATTTCATGACAACATATGTCCCTAGGGGCTGTAGGACTCCTAAGGAGACATTTAGTTGGTTTGAATACATCGAGAGGGGTATTAGGTTAACCTATGACCCCTCTCAATGCATTTCATGACAACATATGTCCCTAGGGACCCTAGGACCCCTATGGATGCATTTGGTTGGTTTGAATGCATCGAAACGGGTCATTGGTTAACCTATGATCCCTCTCAACTATTTTCATGACAACGTATGTCCCTAGTGGCCCTAGGACCCCTAAGGATGCATTTGGTTTGTTCAAATGCATTGATAGGGTTCATAGATTAATCTATGACCCATCTTGACACATTTCATGACAACATATGTCCCTAGGGGCCTTAGAGACAGATTTGGTTGGTATGAATGTGTCGAGAGGGGTCATTGGTTAGCCTGACCCCTCTCGATGCATTTCTTGATAGTATATTTTCTTAGAAGCCCTAGGGCCCTTGGGGACCCATTCTGTTGGTTCGAATGTGTCGAGAGGTGTCATGGCTTAACCTACGACCCCTTTCAATGCATTTCATGACAACATATGTCCCTAGGGGCCCTAGGGCAACTCGGGACACATTTGGTTGGTTCGACTACATCGAAAGGGATCATAGGTTAGCTTATGACCCCTCTCGAAGCATTTCATGACAACATGTCCCTAGGGCCCCTAGGGACTAATTTAGTTGGTTTTAATGTATTGAGAGGGTTATAAGTTAACCTATGACCCCTACCAATGGATTTCATGACAACATACATCCCTAGGGACCCTAGGACCCCTAGGGATGCATTTTGTTGGTTCGAATACATCTAGAGGGGTCATGGATTAACCTATGACCCCTCTAGACACATTTCATTGCAATGTATGTCCATAGGGGCCCTAGGGCCCCTAGGGACCAATTTGATTGGTTCAAATGTGTTGACAAAATATGTCCCTGGGGGCCCTAAGGCCCTTAGGAATGCATTTTTTTGGGTCAAATGTGTCGAAAGGGGTCATAGGCTAACCTATGATTCCTCTTAACACATTTCATGACAACTTATGTCCCTAGGGGCCCTGGGTCCCCTAGGGACCCATTTCATTGGTTCAAATGCTTCAAGAAGCATCATAGGTTAACCTATGACCCCTCTCGATGCATTTCATGACAACATAGGTTTGAATGTGATGAAAGCCATCATAGGTTAACCTATGACCCCTCTCGATGCATTTCATGATAACATATGTCCATAGGGGCCCTAGGGGCCTAGGGATGAATTTGGTTGGTTCAAATACATCGACAGGGGTCATAGGTTAGCCTTTTACCCCTCTTAATGCATTTAATGATAACATATGTCCCTAGGGGCCCCAGGGCCCCTAGGGAATGATTTGGTTCATTCCAATGCGTCGAAAGAAGTCATAGGTTAGCATATGACCCCTCTCGACTCATTTCATGAAAACATATCACTTTTGGTTGGTTCAAATACATTGACCCCTCTCAACACATTACATGACAACATATGTCGCTAGGGGCCGTAGGGGCCCTAGGGACTAATCTGGTTGGTTTGAATGCATTGAGAGGGGTCATAGGTTAACCTATGATCCCTCTCAACACATTTCATGACAACGTATGTCCTTGGGGGCCCTAGGACCTTTAGGAAGATATTTAATTGTTTCAAATGCATAAAGAGGGGCATTAGGTTAACCTATGACCCCTCCTGACTCACTTCATCATAACATATCTCCCTAGGGGCCCTAGGACCTTTATGGATGCATTTGGTTGGTTCGAATGCATCAAAAGGGTCATTGGTTAACCTATGATCCCTCTCGACAATTTTCGTGACAATGTATGTCTATAGTGGCCCTAGGACCCCTAGGGATGCATTTGGTTTGTAAAAATGCATTGATAGGGTTCATAGATCAACTTATGACCCCTCTTGACACATTTCATGACAACATATGTCCCTAGGGGCCCTAGGGCCCCTAGTGACCTATTTGGTTGGTTTGAATGCATGAAAAGGTGTCATAGGTTAACTTATGACTACCTTGGATGCATTTCATGATAACATAAGTCCCTAGGGGCCTTATGGCCCCTAGGGACTGATTTGGTTGGCTCTAATGTGTTGAAAGGAGTCATAAATTAACCTATGACCCCTTTCAATGCATTTCTTAACAACATATGTCGCAAGGGACCCTAGGGCCCCTAGAGACTCATTTGGTTGGTTTGAATATGTTGAGATGGGTCATAGGTTAATCTATGACCCCTCTTGATACATTTCATGAAAATATATGTCCCTAAGGGCCCTAGGGTACCTAGGGATGTATTTGTTTGGTTCCAATGCATGTCAATGCATTTCATGACAACATATGTCCCTAGGGGCCTTAGGGCCACTAGGGTTGCATTTAGTTGGTTTGAATGCATCGAGAGTGGTTGTAGATTAACTAATGACCCCTCTCAATGTATTTCATGACAACATATGTCCCTAGGGGACCTAGGACACCTAGGGACACATCTTGACACATTTCATGACAACGTATGTCCCTAGGGGACCTAGGACCCCTAGGGACACATTTGGTTGGTTTGAATGCACCAAGAGGTGTCATTGGCTAACCTATGACCCCTCTTAATGTATTTAATGACAATGTTTGTCCCTAGGGGCTGTAGGACCCGTAGGGATGCATTTGGTTGGTTTGAATGGGTCGAGAGTGGTCATAGATTAACCTATGACCCCTCTCGATGCATTTAATGACAATGTATGTCCCTAGGGGATCTAGGGTCCCTAGGGACACATTTGGTTGATCCAAATGCATCGATAAGGGTCATAGGTTAACCTATCACCCCTCTTGATGCATTTTATGACAATGTATGTCCCTAGCGGCCCTTGTTCCCTTGGTGACCGATTTGGTTGGTTTAAATACATTCAAAGGGGTTATAGGTTAACCTATGACCCCTCTTGATGCATTTCATGACAACATATGTCCCTAGGGGCCCTAGGGCCCCTAGAGATGTATTTGGTTGTTTCAAACATGTGGAGAGGGGTCATAGGTTAATCTATGACCCCTCTCGATGCATTTATTGAAAACATATGTCCCTAGGGGCCTATAGGGCCCCTAGGTACACATTTGGTTGGTTCTAATGCATCAAAATGGACCATAGGTTAACCTATGACCCCTGTCGATGCATTTCATGATAACATATGTCCCTAGGGGCCCTAGGGATGCATTTGGTTGTTTCAGATGCGTCGAGAGGGGTCATAGGTTAACTATGACCCCTCTTGATGCATTTCATGACAACATATGTCCCTAGAGGCCCTAGGACCCCTACGGATGCATCTTGATGCATTTCATGACAACATATGTCCCTATGGGCCGTAGGACCCTTAAGAAAAAATTTGGTTTGTTTGAATGTGTTTAGAGGGGTCATTTGTTAACGTGTGACCCCTCTCGATGCATTTCATGATAACATATGTGGCTAGGGGCCCTAGGGCCCCTAGGAACCCATTTGGTTGGCTCGAATGCATCAAGAGGGGTCATAGATTAACCTATGACCTCTCTCAATGCATTTGATGACTATGGCCCCTAGGGATATATGTTGTTATGAAATCCATTGAGAGGGGTCATATGTTAACATATGACCCCTTTCGATGTATTTCATGACAATTTTATATTTAGTAATAATAATAATGTATATTTTAATATAATTATAATAATATTACTAGATTATATTATAATAATAATCATATATGTTGCTAGATGTTACATTTAATAATAATATTTACCATATACATTACTATATTATATTTAGTTATAATAATAATTATATATATATAATATTTAATAATTATAATTATTTTATCATACATATTACTATATATTATAATAATCATAAACATATATAATAATAATAGTTAATAATAATAATCATAATCATATGTAATAATAATAATGCTCACACTTTCCAAATTTTTGTTTCCTTCTAATATGGGTCCTTTCCCTTCAACATTTCCAATATGGATGGTTTCCCTCCAAATTTTTGTGAATTGGAAAATTGGGATATTTCAAGTACCCAATTTCATATCAAGTGTCCGATCTATAATCGGGTACTCGATTATGCTTTGTATTTACCAAATGTATTTGGTCAACTCAAAAATTGTGTTTGGTATGGATTTCTTTGACTTTCAAACTTCGAGTACCCATTTAACAATATTATTTTCATCAAAAATCAATGAAATGAAAAGTGTTTTTTTATAACACTATCAAGATTCCATCAATAGAATTACCATCAAATTCTAAGTTTGATAAGTATTTATTAGTTAATTTTGAATGAAGATGATTGTAAAGTACTAATTGAAAAATAGCTATAACTTTCAAACGGTATAGCATTTTTGAAATTGAAAAGTTGTGTCATATTCTATGCTTCACCAAGTATAAGAAAAAAGATAAATTTAATTTGGTAAGGTTTTCAATTAGTTAAGGTGGTCAAACGCGAGAGTTATTTTACTCTAGAAAAGTTATAGTAGAAAATTTATATTTAATTATTCATTTGGAATAAAAATACCCAAAAATATGCGTCACATTCGAGCATGAGTCTATTTTTTATATCTATAATTATATTTAAAAATATTATCATTTGATTTTGATTAAGGTGGTCAGACATACACCTACTTTTTATTTTTGCACTACAATTTTCATAATATTGCATTAAAATCTAAACATTTGAAAAATCAAATATTTTTTCTCCAGATAATTCCTAGTAATTTAGAAACTACATTCAATTTCCTATAGATTATTTTCTTACAACTTTTTGATATAAAGTGCAGAACCACTTTAAAATTATGTGTCTAGTTGACATAAACACAATTTGTTGGTTTTCCACTGCCACTTAAGGCCATAGTTTGGTTGCCCATGATCCTGCAAATACCCATCTTTTTTGGCTCAGTTGACACTAGAATCTCATCAGGAGTTTCATCCTCAATGGTGACTACCTCCATTTTTTCCCATTTTATAAGCCATCTTTTCTATAGTCTCTACAAACTATTCAGCATCACTATACAAATCCTTTGTATTGTCCAACTTTGTTTTTTCATCTTCCTTTTCCTCTTTTTCTTCAACTGATGCCAACAATCTAAATGCTTTCTTCCATACGTCAACTTTCTTTCTTGAACTATATCCTAAATTTTATTTTTCAAAAAATTGTAAGCCCTTGTCTTGGGCATAAACTTCTTTGCATAATCTCTTAGGGCTATAGACATATGTATCTCCCCTAAATCTCGCATAGTTTGGGATAGAGTTGTTTCTCTTATTTGTCTCTCAATAGATGATGCCCATTTCCATTTAGAGCTCATCTTATTATACATCTCCTCTTGCATTTCTTTACCTAATTGTATAGGTGTATATTTAATATCAATCATCATTTCCAAAACTACTTGGTCTATCTTTTCTCTGTCTTCTTTATCTAAAGATTCATATGTAACATGATTTAAACCAACAAGATCTCTTAACTCTTAATGTTTTTGCATACTCTCTTGATATCCTAAGGAGCTTACCTAGAAATGATCTAAAATTTTCCCAGATAATCATTTTATGTTCTCTCTCCTCCATCATCTTCCTCATCATAATGATTTACAATCAACTTCCTCCTCGATCTCTTCTTTTAACCTTTCTCAATCTTTTTATCTTCTAGTTTCCTTTGTGTAGGAATCTTTTACTTTTCTAGCTTGGTAATCTTTATAGTTCCTTCCTTCGGCTCAACACGTGCAAGATATATTGCCTTTGATTCTTGTCTGATGACTCTTCTTTGGGAAGTAGGTGGAGTAAGCACTTTCTTCAAACTTCTCTTCACCTTTGGATCAACAATTACTATCTTCTTGCCTTTGTAAGTTCCTCAAATACATCTCTAGCTAAACATCACACAATCTTCACTTGGTCCAAGGTAGGGTAACCAATGACTTGATGGATAATTATTATTTTTATCTTCATTAACCCATTTTTTAGGAAAAATTTCATATGATGAATTCTTCTCAAAACAATTTTGATCCATTCAACCTTGAAAACTTTTGCAAATGCTAGGGCACGAGTAAGCCCTTTCTTAGAAACTACCATGTTCTCTTCCTTTAGAACTCCATTTTCACACATTGTGTACCATTATAACATATAAACAAAAAGATGAAAATGCGCCAAATGCATTTCCAATCATCATAATGTTAGAATAAGCCTTGAACTTTAATGGGGGGCACGTATCATTTCTCACAATTTATGCATTAGTATCCTTTAATGCCTTCTCCCCACTTATAGACACAATGGATGTCATTTCTAGCTAGGGTTTTGAAACAAAAAAGCATTTTCACAAAGCAACCAAACTTGGTTTAAATATGCTTTGCAAACTTTACTTACTTCTTCTCAAATTGTTGATGGCATGCACAAGATGTTTGTAGACTTTGCTCAAATTTCTCTTAATCACCTTGGAATCGCTCCACAAAATACATATCACTTGGTGAGTGAAAAAATGAAAATAAAATTCACCATATACCCTCAAACAATCAAATACCATCTAATTCAATGCTTAGTACATATAATAGGTATATACATAGTGTATGATAGTTGTCTCAGCATCCAAAGACAACTTAGTGTTCATTTTTCATTCGCTAGCTCGATCGATATACCAAATCGGTTCCAACTTAATTTCAATTCTCAATAATAGATAAGTCAACATTTTGACTTGTTCACCACATAAATTAACACTAATGTTCAGCATCAACTATGCTTCAATTCATTATATGTATATTTTCTTAGTTCACAGTTTATAAGTGTCCTAATGCATCTTATCTTAAATGGATATGGACTTCACCTCATCACATGTTGGGAACTGATGTATGATAAATCATTTGAAATATAGTCCCTCACATACCTTCTTTGTTTATTTTGAGGTAGTGTGATGACTTGATCCATTGGATTGGGTGATCTCAACATCACTAAGTCCATTATTGTTTCCTTCTTCCTTCTTTCTCCATGTTTCATTCATCTCATTCCTTGTCTATTCTACTTCAACTTTTCCCTTTCCTTTGATTTTTTCATTGCTATGTGTTGGTGCTTGGGTTTTTTAGTTCTTGCTCACATGTTCAATCTTGTGACAACTATAAAAACTAAACTTCCATTCATCCAACTCTTAGATTTTCATCTAAAATGTGTCTTGATGCAGTTTATTGCAACATGACTATACTCATCACATAATTGACAATTGTACCATGTTTTGTAATCCCAATTGGTTGTGTTTCCTTTCTTAGGTGCATTTTGTTTCTTCTTAGGTGTCCAATCAGGTTTAGCCTTTGATTTACATTCTTGATCTCTATCTCCACATTTCTAACAATTGTAGAAATGACCTTCAAATCTAGGTGCAACAGGTGTATTGCTAGTAGATCTTCACTCATGTGCTTGATGTATTTTCTTCTTGCGATTAAAATAATGACCAATGAATTTAGGCTTAGGGTTTTTGTTACTATTCTTTCTTTTGTAGATGTTTTTTGTATGGCCTAGCTTTCTCGAATGATAGCATGTAGGTTTATTCTTCAGATTTGCATTTCTTTGTTAAACTTTTCTCTTTGATGATTCCCCTTCCTCAAAAGATGATAGTTTCTCAGTGTAGCCTAGACTGGATGTATCATGAGGTCTTCTTTGTGATCTCATCATCTCTTCATAATATCTCACAGATTCTTTAGGTTTTCTCAACCTTTCAATGAATTTATTTTCATATTTCACTTTGTTCTTTAGATGCTCATTCTTAGATTTCAGATTAGCAATCTCAACATCCTTTCTATTGAACTTTTGAGCTGTAAAGAGCAACATGTTAGCCATGTCAAACTGATTTTGAGTAAGCCTTTTCACTTTATTGTTCTTGTCATCAAGTCTTATAGATTCTGGGTGTATAGTTTGTTGACTATATTGGGTCTATGAGCTGTGAGCTATGCTTCTGTTGATAGTGACTCTCACTAAATTTGTGAATTCTGAGTCACTTACGAAAATTTTGATTGCTTTTTAATATAAAAAGTATATTTGAATTTTCTTTATTTATGATTTTAGTTTAAAAAAATACGACAAATCTATTGAAACAGGTATAGATAGAAATATCTATTAAAAAAAAAGTTTAGATTAAAAAAAAATAGCAGTTCAAAAAAATTAGAAAATCGTCAAAGGCTTTCCTAATATTTGTATTGTGACCAATCAAATTATAAAATTCCTTGGTAAGATTTTTAAAACAATCAGTATCTAGGAATAAAATTGTTGGCGTACTTATTTTGCCAAATTAAAAAATGAATGAAATGGCCGGCCTACTTATTGGAAACAAAAACAAAAGCTAAATCACTGCCTATAAATAAAAGCAAACTTAATATATTTTATAAAAATTGTCACGACTGACAAGCATGTGGACAATCCGAAGGCAATGTAACTTCAATTGGGAGTGCAATATTACCATGGTGTTCCCGTTCAATCGATTCCTGGCATGGAAGTTGTGGAGGTGAGCGTGGAGATCAAGAAGATAATGTCTTCTGATTATGTCTTTCATCTATCATTTGGCGGCGGCAAATATACATGGCTCTCGGTGAAGGAAAACCCGGTTCAGATGCAAAAGTTGGAGACCGCCATGGAAGAAGCATTCGACAGAATGAGTATGAGTATGAGTATGGATGAGAGGGATCATAAGATTATGACAAGGTTCACAAATATGTTGCCAGACAACGCAACCAGTTAGTGCACACACAGACGACCATTGTCGGGCCTAATGTAGCACTCCTCTAAATACTCCATACTCATAATCACACTTATTCTATCGACTGCCTCTTCCATGGCAGTCTCCAAACTTTTGCATCTGAATCGGGCTCTCCTTCACCGAGAGCCATGTATATTTGCCACCGCCAAAAAATATATGAAAGATGAGAGGATCATCTAAACTGAATTGTAGCGTGGTGGCCACATTGTCAAAAGACATTATCTTCTTGATCTCCATGCTCACCTCCACAACTTCCATGCCGAGAATCAATTAAACAGAACACCATGGTAATATTGCATTCCCAATTGAAGTTACATCACCTACATTATGTAATATTTCCATAGGACTTTGGTAGACATTTCTATTCCTTGCTTTTAGAGAAGAGGCGAAGAACTAAGAAAATAACAAAATGGAAAGATCTGAGAGCAGCAAGCAAGTAGTGAACAAAATAACAGTAACCCCAAACTGCTGTGGTTCAATATTAATCGATGAACCACTCGCCAAGAACCCTGAAGTTAGGGTTTTACCTGAGACTCATGCAACAGAGAATGCATGTCAAAGTAGCAAGAAAAATGCTTTAAAGCAAGAAGAAGATTCTGGTAGAGACAATCTTGATGGCCTCATTTTCATGTGCAACTCCAAAACGAAGCTGGATTGTTTTCAATATCGCGTCTTTGGTTTGCCTGCGAGTGAGGAGAAACTGGTGGAAAAGGTTAAGCCAGGAATGAAGTTGTTTCTGTTTGATTATGAGGAGAGAATGATGTATGGCATATACAACATTCTACTGGAGGTATAATGTTGGAGTTAGATGCATTTAAAGGGGACAATTTTCCTGCTTAGATTTGCATTCGCACTCACAAACTTGTTGGAATAATTCTAGTGTTGAATGGGTAATTATCTATGTTTGTTACAACTACACATCAAGTTGTTATTGACATCTTTCAGTCCATTAATTGGTGAATGAGTAAACTGTTGGGATAAGGTGACTCAGCCTTATCACGTTTTATTGCTTTATTTGTGATTTCCTGAAAAGTTGCTAAATGAAGCTGGATTCTTCCACACAAAAAGACTTGGAGTAGACAAACAGAAAGCTTCTATTTTTTGGTGATTTATTCTCTTATATTTTGTTTTATGCAAGGGTTGTACATAAGAAAGTTTCTAAAATAATTTGTAAATGCGTTGAATGTAGATGCTTTAGAAACTATTTCCTCTTGTTGAAAACTCTATAAGTATAAAGCATTGTTGTAGAGAATATAGAGAGAGATAAGAAGTTATTTGCACAGGATTATGGTGCCAAATTTTCTCTAGAATGGAGCAAGATGTAACTCTCCATGTGAAGGCTGAAAATGTATTGTAACTTGTTGCTGAATAATACATTAGCTTGATGGTTTGGAGGGTGGGGTTTTTACCTGGAAAGATTTTCCCCACGTATATCTATGTTCTTTATTCCATTTCATTCTTCTAATTATATGATGATAGAATAATAATTTGTATGTCATAGTGTTGCTGAAATTTTTTAGATCGATAAATTGCAATCACTTTCCTTTAAGGTTTTAATTGTGATAAATCAACTATCTCTGTTTCCGCTTTTATGGCATAGTAGTATGCACTTGTATTTGCTTATTAGAAGTTTTTCAAAAAACTATTGTATACAGGACGTGCATACTGATCTCAGATGAATTTTTGGGATGCTCTCATTTCCCTTCAGTTGGTATCGAAGCCCATTTTATGTGAATTTCATATTGTTTGCATGGGAGAATTCACAAAGTTTTTGGTTTTGGGTATTTTTTCTATTAAGATTTCTTAGCTTGCAAAGCTTGAAGAAGTTTGTTTTGAATAAATTGATTGATAATTAATCCTTTGATAAGTGGATATCTTGTAATTGATTTATTCTTTCAAGAGACAGTAGTCATTTCTTGAACGATGGTGAAGACAAAGAAAATAGAGTTGGTCATGTTGAAATGACATTGATCTGGAGCTCTTGGTTGACAGCAGAATAACTCTTGATGCATGGGTATTTGAAGGCATCTATTTTGTTACCTAGAATGCATAGAGGCTATGGAGTTGATTAGTGGATGATCTGGAAGCTTTTGGATAGCCTATCTCTCTCAGATGCATGTACTAGTAGTTGTTGTGGGATTGGTCTACAAGTGGGCCTAGAGTTCTAGTACTATGTTTTCCTGTTGGATGTTTTTACATGCATGGCTTGGATTCTTGTTCGTTGGATCTGAGGGGTTTATACAGTTTCCTAAAAAAATCTATGGTGATGTTCATCTATGATAATCCATTATTCTAGGTTCATTTGTTTGGTATTGTATTCAGACTTTAAGTCTTCCAGGGGAGAAGTGGGTGTGGATGTGCATGGGTGTTCTTAAACACAATGTTTTTGCAAGTTTTGCATGTTGAAATTAAAAGCTTGTGGTTTTTTGTGGATCTACTGAAGAGCTATTTTCTGGACTCTTGTTCCTTTAGAGTGGTACCAGATGAGATGATTGTAGTTCTACATGCATGCATTCTTTGTGCATGGTGAGAGGAGGTGTTTTTCTTTCTCTACATAGAGATGTTGGTACATGATTAGTCACTCAGCATTTCTATGGTGATGCTTTGTTGGATTCCTAGACTATGGTTCTTGATATGGACATAATTGGCAAATCAAATTTTTTCTTGATCTAGTGTTTAAGTCATGTTGTCTACATGATTATTCTCTTTGATCTCATTTGTACATGTCACTAATGTGATAGTGGGTTTGCACATTGCAATGATTCGATCTACAGGTTGTGCAGTTAGGTGGGTAGGCCACGCATTTAATTGCAGTGGGATGACTTGGATGTGGACTGTCTATATCTACCAGATTTGATTCAGTGTTGGTGCAGACTTGTTAGCTGGCCTTGTTTGTGGTCACTCGTGCATTTGTGTGGTTGCTTTGAGATGAGAGCATGGATGATATTTGAGTACTTGGATAGTCATTTATGGAGTCCTAAAGCATGGTGAATTTCCTTAGTGTGGAGATCTTGGTTTCACCTTGTGTGATGTGTGGACTTGGATGATTTTTAGATTTGGAGGATGGTGTATCATATGCTTGGAGAGCTTGGTATCACAATTCAGTGGGAGCTTTAGTAGTGACTATATTTTTTCCATCATATGGTGGTCGATGATCTTCTTTAGTGTTGTAGATGTTGGAGGATCCCTTAGATCATGTTGCTGCATAATGGTCTTTCACATTTGTTGGTTCACTAGTTGGAGATAGTATCTTCATGCATTTGGAGATGTTGACATCTTTAGGATGCTTTTATGTCATGGTTCTCTCTTTATTACTAGTTTAGAGTTGTGACATGATAAAGTTATTTGATATGATCACATGAAGCATGTTATCTCTTTGGAGGAGATGGCTTAGATCATGATGTCATGTTTATGTTCCTAATTCCATAGTTTGAGCTTTGACATTGATCTTGTTTTAGTTTATTGGTATCGAGTACGTTCATCATTTGTTTGATACTTCATGATAGTGCTATGTTGCAGTGGAGTTTTGCATGGAGTGATTGATTATAGGTGCTTGTGGATACTTAGAGACTTAGGTGAGGCTAGAGTTCTCTTGATAAGATTTCAACAGAAAGTTCAAGGAGCCTAC
This sequence comes from Cupressus sempervirens, assembly GCA_028749045.1. NCBI lineage: Eukaryota > Viridiplantae > Streptophyta > Pinopsida > Cupressales > Cupressaceae > Cupressus > Cupressus sempervirens. Next base: position 575,824,235 of record CM053791.1, read on the forward strand.
ACCATTTTTGGACGTGAGTTGAATAGAGACCTATGACAAGATTGTTCTTGGATAAGTCACAAGGTGACTTGCATATCTTGGAGGAGCATTCTCATTCCCTGCTCTTGGTCTATTCAATAGTTTATCACTTGAGAGGTATTGTCCAATGTTACTTTCGGGTGATTTATCTTTTCTTTCATATTCATGGATCTTGAGTGGCAATTAGATGGTTCTAAAGGATTCATTGTGAGAGATGGATAACATGATTATCTCCTTGAGGTGTACTTTCATTTATGATGAAAATAGGAGATGGTAGTGGGTTGATTTCTTAAATTGGGAAATGGAGTTGTTTGATCTTCTTTGAGAGGCTTACATCCATGTAGATTTATGATATCAGGTTATGTTTGATCGTTTGAGTTTGAAAAATTTTGGATGTTGTTGTGGCTTTTCTCTTGGGGTTGTGAAGCAGATGATACTTGGCACAATTGACATTTAGAAATATTTGTAGAAGGACATACTACATGCTTATGATTCAAGCAGTTTCTTTCTTTGGTCTTGGTTATCTTCTTGGATGTTTGGGTTCACATAACATTGTGTTTTGAGATTTTTTGGAGCTATGTTGTCATTTTTTATCACTTGTACTTCATTATCTTTTGGTGATGACAAGGTGGTTCCTTTATCTCTTTTCTTTGTTCGATGTGGAGAACATAGGAGATTTGTGGAGACTGGATGAGAGAGATGTTTCTTGCAGTGCTTTTGCCATAGGATTTGCATAGCTTTGTGGATGGTCATTGGTACTACATGGTTTCACTTTATTTGTGTTGTTATCAGTAGACTTGGTATGCTTTTGATTTTTCAGATTCAGTATTATCCATACAGTGGGAGTTCTTGTATGTGTTTGGTCTTCATCGACTAGTTTGCACATAGAGCTTAAGGTTTCAGTTTATGGGTTGGTCATGTTGCTGGCATGAGTTTTTTGGTATTTGGTACCTTTGAGGTATGGGTGATTGGATGAGTTAGCATTTACTATAGATGATATTTTCAATCTCATGGGTTTATCAGTTGGATTGGACAAATCAGTTTGGTTGTTGTTTTGGCTGATGTTTTATCTTGTTTTCTAGAGGATGACTTCACTATTTTTTTGGGCTAAGAAGTTGATGCTTTTTATGCTTTTGTGTACCTCATGAGCATAGTGGAGTGGTGGCAATGTGTGTAGCCTTTTTTATCTCATGGATCTTATGCTTGTGTTATTTGGACAGGTGTCTAGTTGGAGCACGAGAGCATATGTTATGATTTATGTTGTTTCATGGATGATTGTGATGATATAGTTTCATCAATTTGAATCTTGTAAGGCCTTCATCAAGTGGGAGATTGTTGGGATAAGGTGACTCAACCTTACCATGTTTTATTGCTTTATTTGTGCTTTCCTAGAAAGTTGCTAAATGAAGCTAGATTCTTCCACAAGAAAAGACTTGGAGTAGAAAAATAGAAAGGTTCTATTTTTTGGTGATTTATTCTCTTATGTTTTGTTTTATGCAAGGGTTGTACATAAGAAAATTATTAAAATAATTTGTAGATGCGTTGAATGTAGACGCTTTAGAAACTATTTCCTCTTGTATGAAAACTCTACAAGTACAAAGCATAGTTGTAGAGAATATAGAGAGAGATGAGAAGTTATTTGCACAGGATTATGCTACCAAATTTTCTCTAGAATGGAGCAAGATGTAAATCTCCATGTGAAGGCTGAAAATGTATTGTAACTTGTTGTTAAATAATACATTAGCTTGATGGTTTGGAGGGTGGGGTTTTTACCTGGAAAGGTTTTTCCCACGTATATCTGTGTTCTTTATTCCATCTCATTCTTCTAGTTCTATGATGATAGAATAATAATTTGTATGTCGTAATGCTGCTGAAATTTTTTAGATCGATAAATTGCAATCGTTTTCCTTTAAGGTTTTAATTGTGGGAAATCAACTATGCCTATTTCCCCTTTTATGGCATAGTAGTATGCACTTGTATTTGCTTATTAGTTGTTCAAGGAACTATTGTATATAGGCTGTGTATACTAATCTTAGATGAATTTCTAGGATGCTCTCATTTCCCTTCATAAACTTGTAGTTCTGTCATCTTCACCTTCTCCACATGTGAAATCAGTTGATGTTTTCTTGGTTCTATAAAATGTAAAAGTCTCTATATAGAGAGGTAATTGTAGTGCAAAAATCAATCAATAAACAATATCTTTCTCTTTCAAATTTTTTTTGTGCTGATATTCTTTTCTCTTCAATTTGTTTATGTTTTCTTTATGGTATCAGAGAGATGTGATTTATAGGCAATGGCTTTTTTGAAGCAAATCTCTAATCTTCTTTGTTGTAGGCTGAAAATTGGTTGAGCAACACTAAGTCTATTCTCTACACAAGTTTGGTGAGAATTTCATGTTCTTGTTAACTCTGAGGTGCTGAAAGTTGTATTTTTTTTTCAAAAACAAGAGAGGTTGATTAATGGATTCTCTTGCTACTCTTCTACCCTCAATTAGATTGAATGGAAAGAATTACTATGATTGGGTTTCACAAATTGAAATGTCTCTAACTCTACAAAATTGTTATGATATTGCTAATGGTAGTGAGCAAAGACCACTTGGTTCTAGAAAAGAATGTGATGATTGGGATCAGAGAGACAAGAAGGCAACAACTTTGATAAAGTTAAAACTTTTAGAAGAAATTTTTCCAAAAGTTTGAAATGAAAGAAGTGGAGTGCAAGAATGGAAGATCCAAAAAAGTTTGTATTAAAATTCAAGTGATGTATGGATTATATCTCTCACCACAGAGCTATATAATCTAAAATTAAAAGGCTCATAGGAAGTAGTGACTCATTTAAGTAAATTAAAGGAAAAGAAAAGTGAATTGGAAAAAGCATAGATGATAAGGATTTTGTGCAGATAATTTTATAGTCTTCTAGGCTCTTATCAATCTTTTATAAGGGCACTTGATACTATTGATAAATTAAAAGGCATTAAATCTAATGAGTTGTGTGCTAAGTCAATTCAAGAAGAAAAACATCAAATAAAAGAAAGAGAATCCTCTATTTTTTATTGTGAATCTCAAGCATTTGTAATGAAAGGAAAACGATATCATCAAAGGACACAAGATAATATATCTAATGGAAATAATAACAATTCAGATAAGAATCGAAATAGAAGTAAGTGGAAATGTCATTACTATGGTAAGCAAGGACACAAAGCTAATGAATGTTACCAAAGGATTAATGATTTAGAAAAGAATAAGTCTACCAAATCATTTGATTCTAATAGGAATGCCTTCTGTGTAGCACTTAAAGAAAATAGTTCTTTTAAGGATGAATGGATGATTGATTTTGGTTGCACACAACATATGTCACATAATAAGGAGCAGTTTGAGTTATTAAGTGAAAGCAATAGTGAAAATTTATATCTAGGAGATAATAGTCCTCTAGAAGTTCAAGGAAGTGGAAATGTTCAAGTAAATAATGGAATGTTTAAAAACGTGAAGCTTGTCACTCAACTATCAACAAATATTCTCTCTGTCTTTCAAATTGCAAATTAAGTATACAAAGTAGAATTTTACAATGATAAATGATTAGTCAAGGATGTGAATAAAAATTATGAAGTGACTACAATTGGTAGAGTGGAAAATGAGCTTTATAAATTTCAAGAATTTATTGGAAATAAAGATATATATGCTATTGCAAAGTATGATGATGTGAGCTGGTTGTGGCATGAGCATGTCGGGCATGTAAACTATCAAAGTCCCAAACTTATGGAGAAGTTGAAGATGGTGCATGGTCTATCAAGAATCTCTCCAACAAAAGTAGTATGTGAAGGATGTGCAATGGGCAAGCAACATGTAGAAAGTTTCCCATAGGGAAAATCATGCAAGGCCAAAATGCCTCTACACTTAGTCCACAACAATGTGATGGGTCCTTTCAAAACACCCTCACTTGGAAGTGCAAGGTATGTTCTCACATTCATAGATGATTATTCAAGAAGAATTAGGATATACTTTCTAAAAAAGATGGAGGAAGTGCTTCATAAATTTAAGGAGTTTAATGTTCTAACTAAAAAGAAAAGTGGGAAATTTCTAAGAATTATAAGAATAGATAGAGGTTCTAAATACATGAATAAAGAATTTTTGGGATTTTGTAAACAAAATGGAAAAAAGAAAGAGTCCACTATTTCCTACTCACCACAACAAAATGGGGTAGTTGAAAGGAAAAATAGGACCATAATAGAAATGGCTAAGTGTATGCTCCATTCTAGAAAAATAGACGTACATCTTTGGGCTGATGCAATTCATACAACAGTTTATATTCTAAATAGAACTCCTACACTGGCTATCATGAACATAATCCCTAAAGAGGCTTCAAGTGGAAGAAAGCCTACTGTGTATCATTTTCATATTTTTGGTTGCACTACTTATGCTCACATTCTTGATGAAAAGAGAAGTAAATTAGAAAAGAAAAGTGAGAAGTACATAATGGTGGGTTATAGTGAAGAATGAAAAGGATATAGGCTATATAATCCTAATACAAAGGAAATTCAAATCAAAAGAAATGTTTGGTTCAATGAAGGCTTTGAGAATACTAATTCCTCTAAATTTTCTTAGTTTCCTTTCTTGCTTGGAAAAGATGAACATATTGATAGTAATGTTTCAAAGAAAAATATGATATCTCCTACAAAAGGAAAAGAAGTGTAGGATGAAGATTCAAGCAGTAGTGATGATGAAGGCACAACAAATAAAAGAAAAACTTGAAGCATTCAAGAAGTCTATCAAGAAGGCCCCAAGATTGTTGCTAACAATGCTCTTATGGCTAAGGTGATGCAAGTTGAAACTCCAAGCACATTTGAGGAAGAAAAAGTAAAAGATGAATTGGAGGAGGCTATGCAAGAGGAATACAATTCATTGATGAAGAATGGAACTTGGGAATTAGCAACACTTCCAAAAGGAAAGAATGTGGTCAACTACAAATGGACCTACAAAAAAAAGTTCACATCAGATGGAGCGATTGAAAGATACAAGGCAAGGTTAGTGACCTGTGGCTTCTCACAAGAAGAAGGTATTGACTATACTAAGAAATTTTCCCCTATTGCTAAAATGACTTCTATTTGAACTATTATAGCTTTATCTACAAAGTGTGGATGGAAAATGTTTCAAATGGATGTAGAAAGTTCTTTTTTGTATGGTGACTTAGAAGAAGAAATTTATATGCAACAACCACCAGGATTTGTTAAAGATGGTGAACAACATCTAATAAGTAGATTGAGGAAATCTCTATATGGCCTTAAATAGGCTCCAAGGGCATGGTACTCCAAAATAAATGAATTCTTTGTAACAAATAGATTTAAAAAGAGAAAAACCAACCAAGATGTATATGTCAAGCATATTGAAGATGAAATTGTTATCATTGTTTTATATGTGGATGATCTAATCATTACATAGGATTCCAAAAAATGTATTGATGACACCAAGACACAGATGAAGAAATTTTTTGAGATAAGTGATCTTGGATTGATGCACTATTTCTTGGGCATGCAAGTTTGGCAAGAAGAGAGTAGGATCTTGCTCTCCCAAACCAAATCTGTTATTGATGTATTGAAAAAGTTTAATATGAGTGATTGTAAGCCATCTAATACACCATGTGAAAGTGGGTTTAAAATTAAGTGCTCATTCAAATCAAAAGAAAGTGGATGGAAAACTATATAGGCAACTTGTTGATAGTCTTTTGTATCTCACAATAACTAGACCAGACATTGCATATGCAGTTGGTGTTGTATCTAGGTACATGTCAAACACACATTTTAAACATTGGAAGGTTGCTAAGAGGATCTTGAAGTACATCAAAGGCACTTACAAGCTTGGAATTGAGTACCAACATGGAGGAGATCGTACTTTAGTAGACTATACAGATTCTGATTATGCAGGTGATATTGATGATAGGAAATCAACTTCAGGATATATCTTCCACCTTGGATCTAGACCAATCTCTTGGAGCAGAAAAAAGAAATCAATAGTGACACTATCATCAATGAAATCCAAATATATTGCAGCATCAAAGGCATCTCAAGAAGCTCTATGGATCAAAAGACTACTTGAAGAGACATGTCATCAAAAAGTTCATCCAACTACCATATTTTGTGACAACCAAAGCACTATCAAGCTTGCAAAGAATCATGTCTACCAAGTAAGATCCAAACATATTGAATTTCACCATCACTTTGTTCGAGATCTCATGGAGAGTGAAGTAATCAAGCTACACTTCTGTGGCACTAAATATCAAGTTGCAGATATCTTTATCAAAGAACTATCTATTGTCAAATTTCTCAAGTTTAGAACCTTGCTATACCTCAAAGATGCATTAAGGGAAGGTGTTGGAATAATTCTAGTGTTGAATGAGTAATTATCTCTATTTGTTACAACTATACAACAAGTTGTTATTGACATCTTATAGTCCATTAATTGGTGACTTAGTAAACTTGTAGTTCTGTCATCTTCACCTTCTCGACATGTGAAATCAGTTGAACTTTTCTTGGTTCTAGAAAATGTAAAAGTCTCTATATATAGAGAGGTAATTGTAGTGCAAAAATTAATCAATAAACAATATCTTTCTCTTTCAAATATATTTTGTGCTGTTGTTCTTTTCTCTTCAATTTGTTTATGTTTTCTTCAAACTATGCTGACTTTAGAGAGATCATATTTTCAAGAAAGTGGTCGGGGATGACTACTATGCAAAGAACAAATTTAAGGTTGAGCTTAGTTCTCAATAGGTGAAGAAGCTCTGTGAGTTAATTGGAGGCGGAAGGATTGAAGCTCGAGTCCCAGCCGAACCAGCACTAAATAGGCAGGAGGAGTTGATGTGGAGAAGAGAGCTGTGGAGGGAAGAAAAGGGGAGAGGAAGAAATGAGGAGATTTCTTAATGCTCTAAATGAGCTTCTGATAGAGAAGGATGGACTACGCCGTGCAAGCATAGGGAAATCTATTCCTTAAGTTGCTAGGTCAGATTTATATTTTCCATTTTTAGCATCATAGGTCTACATAGAAACAGTTGTTAGGTGTCTACTACCATCGACTTATAAGTTGGTGCCCACTATTGTAGATTTATTTCCTTTTAAAGTGGGTTAAGGTTGTGTTGAGTGCATAATTTATTTGCCTCGAATTCTCTAAAATTAAGATAGTTAATTTTTATACATTAGTTAACGAAATTATCTAAAGTTCAAGATGGTTAACTTTTACACATTAGCTAATTTTTGAACATTGGTTTTGTTAAAGCTCAATGCTAGTGTTTCATATGTTCTTAATTAAAGTTACATTGGTGAGGTAGAATATTTCAATTTTATTTCATGGATTTGTGCATTCTAAAAGGTTTCATTTATGGAATATAATACATTTTACCCAATATAGGTCCCTTCTATGCATATAAATTTACTAGCAAAATTTACTAGTGAAATGGTTCAAATACATTAATAGATATATTTGTCAATGATAGGTACCATGTTTTTTTGTGTTTAGTACTATCAGATAATATTCTTAGTACAATGGATAAATATTATTTAGATTAATAGTTATTCTATTTATATGTAGTTTATGTTTTCCTTTCTTTATATAATAATTTAGTATAATAATTTCTACAGAACTTTTAGTGAAAAAAAGATAGTGTTTCCAAATGAAGATTATAAATGAAAGTTATATGCAAGGAATACATTTTGGTTCCAACTCATAATTATTTAAACCAAGAATCTCAGTCCCCACTTTACAAACACTATCACGGCCACCTCCATCTTCTTCCCTGTTCCGTTATCCATACATCTCCAGGATGTTTTCAAAATCAATAGTAAGATCTAGATGTTTGAGTTTGATATCCCTGATTTATTAACTATCCATTTATCCATCCTGAAAGAGTAAGATGCACCGAGCTTTAATAGTTCAAATAGTACCTTTGGTTATCTCTTTTTCCATTGAAATCTACAGTTCAGCTGGACGGAAATTTCCTTTTGCACGTGACCAGCATTTTTAGATAGATTTCCTCAAGGCCCTCATCATATGTTGAGAAGAAGTAAATTAATATCGGCAAAACATTCAATGAATAAAGAATATGAATCAAAATGTTGATTAAGAATTTCACATACTAAAAACTTAACAGTTAATCTTAATTGATTATTGAAAAATCATATCTGTAGTATTTTTCTTAATTCTATTGGATCCTATCAAGCAGATTCTATTTTACTTCTAGAGTCAAATTAATATAAACCAGTAAATGTGCCTTTTGTGTCTGAAAAATTGGCGAGACAACTTAAGATTGAGGATAATACATACACAGATAAAAAAAATTTGTCAATATTCTATACAGGACAGAGATTCAAATATGGAAGGAGGTATGTTATGCATGATGGAAGAAAGAAAAAGAGAAAAATAGAAGAAATTAACAAATATAAATTTGAATAAATTTAAGAAATTATATATCAATATATTTTGGATTACATAAAATTTGATTATTTTAAATCTACAATACATAATAATAGATTATTCTCAAATATCATATTATCTTGTTGGTGCTCATCAAATAGAAAACATGCATAAATCTCTGTTTTTCTTCAATATTTTTGTTAATTCTACAGCAATATGAAAACATCCATTTCCTTATATTTCTAGACAGTACTACCCTATTTTCACACACAAAACTCTCAAAATTGACAATATATGTTGAATAAAAGGTGAAATCTAAAATTAAAGACATTTTATTTAAGTCTCAAATTGACCACAGGTGATTGTACAATAGAAAGATAAGGAGGTCCACAGTGAAATAAATGAGGTAGTTGGATATGAATTCCAACACTTCCCTTAGTCAAAACTATTGTGTATAATCCCCAAGTTGTTTATTTGATGCATAAGACTTTCTTTTTCCAATGATTGGGTAAAAATGTCAGTATATTCATCCTATGATCTGCAATGCTCCAAAATAATTTTACTATTTATGATGATCTCCCTTTTGAAATGATACCTCATGTTAATGTGTTTTTTTGTAAAAAAATGGGTCCTTTGTTAATTTTGAGGCTGAATTGTTATCATAATATATCTTGTTGCATAATTCAAGACTATTACACATTTAATGTTGTATTTTCTTGTGTGTGTAAGTCTATCCTAATGCTTAATGGTGTTCACATTTGACCCAATTGTTCATCTTAAATGGGTGTAGGATGACTCACATTTGAAGTACTTTTTGATACATGATCTTTGTTTTCCTCTTGTGGCATGTTCACTTCTATATTTATTTTCTTATCTAAGATTTCATCTAATTCTTCATCTTCTACTAATAACACATCTCTTCTGATTATAAACCTTTTTACTAATTAGATTTTGTAGCTTGTATGCCTTTGATTAATCATTATTACCAACAAATAAAAAAATTTCTGCTTTGTTGTTCAATTTTCTTCTCAATTCATCTAGCACATGTGCATATGGAGACATCCAAACACTTTCATATTAAAAACACTATGTTTTCTTCTACACAGGTGTTTTTTTTGGGGGGGCTGCTATGTCCATAATCCTTGAGGAATCAATTTTTTTACACTATTTGTTGAATATTTTTTCATTATATAAGTTGTACATGATACAACTTTATCTCAATACTCATTTGATAAATTTTTTCTTTTATCACAATTCTACTAGTTTCATAATTGTTCTATTTTTCTTTTCATCTATTCTATTTCAAAATTTAAAAATTCATTTGAGATGTATTCACCACCTCTATCTACTCTCAATGCTTTTATGTAATGACCATTTTACTTTTTTAACAAGAACCTTGAATTGGAAGAAGTAATCGAACATTTAATCCTTATTTTTAGAGAGTACACTCATTGTTTTCCCTTAAGTAAACATCAATAAATGTCGAGAAGTGGTTGCTTCCTTAATGGAGGGTGCTTGAATTGTTCCACAAAAATCTGAATGAATATTTTTGAAATATGTCATGGCTCTCATTGATATAGTTTTTGGAAATGATTATCAATGTTTCTTTCCTAATATAAAACCTTGGAACAACCTTTTCAGTTTCTCAATGAGGGGAAATCCTTTAACCATACTCTTCTTGTGATGAAATTTTAAGGATGCAAAGGAACCTAATTTTTATCATTTATTTTTCCTGAAATATAAGTTGTGTGGTTGCTGCAACTTTTTCTTTCTCATCTTGTGTGATCATTGTAGATGCACTTGAGCATTTTCCACAATCAAATAAGATTTAATATTCAAGACAAACATTCTATTGGTTTTCATTTCTAAGTTTTACAATGAGATGATTAGTTGGAAATTTATCTAACATTGTCCACTCTCCATTTTTAAATTATACTCTATATCCTCTTTGAACAAGCTACCTATTGCTCATTAAATGATATTTTAATCTAGAAATAAAAAAGACATTAGATACATGCTTTTTCTTCCTCTTCTTGTTTAGAATGTTGATATTTCCTTTTCTTTTGAAGTATACTTTATTTTAGTTTCCCTATATTACAATTTTACACTGTCATCCAAACTACAAAATATTTCAAGATATTACATCAGATTTTACCTTAAAACCCAAAATAATACATATATTTGACTTTCTTGTGCAAAATTGCAAGATAAGAACATGCTATCTTGATTTTCTTTTTCTCTGGTAAAATGTTCAAATTCTTGTTTTCAATCATATTGCTTCTTTCTACATTCAATTAGACAATGCCATTTTTTTTCCAATAATGACATTGGATTGAGGATTTGTATTACATTTCAGCATGAGGCTGATTTTGAAATACATTTTGTGTTAGTTTATGGTTGATCCATCTTCCACTTAAACTTGATGGAGTGCTTCTTCCGCATCTATATGACTTTCTTCCTATACCTCTGAAAGTTTTTATTACCCTAGCTTACCTTGGTCAATTGAAACTTGTGTCTTGATGGCATACTACAATTTCTTGTGTGTTGGTCTATTTAGTCTATTCTTATGAGAAATGAAAGATGAATGTATCTCATCCACTAATAGTTGTGAGATATTTTTTGATTCTTCTATGTCCACCATAATAGTCTCAAATCTTGGAGGCAAACACCTTACAATCTTGTCCACTTCTCTCTATTTCTTAGGTGTATCATCATGAGATATTATTTTATTGACTAATTCAAGGAGCAGATTGAATAATGAATCTATCATGTCTAATTTATTCATGTAAATTTACTCAAAATCCTATCATGGTATTTATAGTTTCATGTGAATAAGTTAAATGAAGTGAATTTGATTAGTGCCACTCGAAATAATATTGCGAATAACAATTTGTTGTAGTGTTTTGTTTTAATAGAATTGAGAACCTAGAAAGAACTATCAGCATCATCATGAATAATTACTAAAATCTATTGGAGGATTTATAGGAGAGAATGAAAAAAAATTGCACATAATGTTGATTTGAATATGGACAAAATAATGGTGCTAGATAAAGATGAAACTAAAGGTGCAAAATAGTCTTCTATGAGAAAAGAACTAAATCAACTACAAGGAAGTTGAGGGAAAAAATGACAAATTGATCAAAGATAATATCAAAGAGGCTATCCTTAGGCACACATATTGAACTTCCATCAGAACCAATATCCATTGTCTTCTTTACTATTTCTTCAATCAAGTCTTCCATCTTGAGTTTCCACAACTCAAAATTACTATTATTAAATTTCTCAACCTTCATTTTTCTATATGATGAACTTCCATCTCAATCTGCAAATAAGATTCACAATGATCTTCTCAAAACTCCCACTCAACTTGAGATTAGCTCAAAAAATGTACCCAACAACAATGATCAAAAGTTGATCAAGCTCTAATACCACTTGTAAGGAAACTCAGGTGCAGAAACAACTTCCTGCACTAATTCCTTAAGGAAAGTATTGTTCAAATTCCTATTAAATCCTTACAATTTTAGATTCAATATTATGTAAACTATAATATTACATTCAACCATGGATATAGAAAATAGATAGAGAAATAAAATACATAAACAAAAAGATATGTTGACGGGGAAAAACTTTTCAGTAAAACAACATTACCCCACCAAAACATGCACAATGTATTATCTTCAACACGAAAGGTTACAAAACACTTGCAATGCAAGTTCTTTTAGGAGAACAATGACACGGAAGACCAATCCAGTAGCAACATACCATACCAACAATATATTTTTGTAGTCTCCAAACTATAATCCTAAAAGCACTTATATCATGCACTTTCCCTTTTAGGGAAACTTCAAAGAACAACTATATTAGGGTTTTACCATTCTCTAAAGTTGGATAATTGAGTGTAGAGTACTCAATGATCAATTTCCACATGTTTTCATGTCTTCACCCATCATTGAATTTTTCAAAGATAGCTCTTACATGTTATAAGAATATGTCATAACTATTTTAGCCATGATCTCTTTACACACAAGTCAAGATGTTGACACATAAGTGGAGTGGCACATCAACATGTCTAATAGACATGCATACTCACACTTAATTACATTATTTGCAAAAAATACATTTAGAAAATAAATAATAACAATAGGAACTATCCAAGGTTGAGACACCTTATTCCTAACAACTTCTACCAATGTTAATGGGCATTATATTATTAAGTCTAGATTGAAATGTTAATGCGAGGTCATAAGACATGAATCACACTCAACTGAAACTATTGGAAGGAGAAATACCATCTTCAAATGGCCAAATAGATCTAACCTCCTAAAAAGAATTCATTTCCTACTTAGAATCATTTATTCTGAGTATTAAGCATCTATATTACTAAGAATAATAACTCACTAAATCATAATTGATTGGATGCAAAAATTGATGTCTAGTTATGCAACATGCTTAATTCTAAGTATTAATATTATTAGTGAAGCAACAATAATCAATAATTACATGTTAACTATAGCACTTGGTGCAATAAGGGTGACAACTCTCAGCAGAATAGACAATCATCAACATAATAGATATAATAGCTTGAAATTATCCACAATATGAACCATTGGCATGACTTTTGATAAATTATCCTTCAATTTGTGATGCTTCTGAGGACTTTGGTTACTCTTGAAATAACACTGTAGGCAATACTTTAAGCTTAATAAGAGTAACAAATACATAATTTTACCTTAACACATATATGAATGAGCAAGCCATACTGTTATTCTTCAATGCCTCTTGAACTTTAAATAAGGTATTTTGAAAGGCTTCCCAAGCCTTGATTTTTAGAAATAACATAGTATTCAAAACTATAATAAAATCTAGCATGATGGAATAAAATGTTTATCCCTTGTTTAGAAAAGTCATTTCAACCTATATAGAAAAAGAGCCCCCAACAATGGGAGCATAAAATAAGACTCTACCATTATGGAGAACTTTCAATAGTACAACCAAAATATGGAGAAGACCACAAAAAATTATAAACATTATCTTTCATGAAATGTAAATCTCCATCTCTATAAGAGATGATTCCACATCCATAAGAACCATAAAAGAAAAAGAATCAATCTAAATGTGTCAAACCTTCACCATGGCAAATAGAACATACCTCACCTCATCAAATACAAGAAAAATCTAATTCAGCTCAAGAATCTCTACTTTGATAGACAAGCTCAAATAAAATGGGGAAGAGTAGGAATAGCAAAGGATTGTATAGAAGATATTGAGGAGCTTAGCTCAAAAGTATGACAACCTTGTGATGACCATTAAGGAAGCAAACGGCCTTACCACATTGACAATGAATGAGTTGATGAGAGTTCTTCAAACCCATGAGCACCGAATTAACAAGTCAACTACATCTTCCCAAGAGAAATCTTTCAAAGCTCATTAGAATTCAAAAGGTAGGGGGAGAGGAAGAAATATCTTTGGTAGAGGCTCAAGAAGTAGAGGTCATGGAAGAAATGGTCAGAGGAATGTTGGTGAAGAAAGCTTATGATGAGAAAGAAATCAAGAGGGAGCAAGTACCTCTAAAAGTAACTATAGAGGAGGTAAGAAAAATTACAATTCCAACAAGATTGACGTAGAATGTTACTATGTTTGTCATAAATTTGGGCATTATGCAAGTAAATGCTGGAAGAAGCAGGGTGATCAGTCAAAGCATAGTTCAAATGTGGTTGATGTGAACATGGGAAATGCAAACAATCCCATAGCCTTCATCATGTGAAACATAGGTAAAGAAGGAAGCCCTAAGATATGGTACTTGGACAATGGTTGTAGCAACCAAATGAGTGATAGTGAAAGTTTATTTTCATTCATTGATATAAATTTCAAGTCTTGAATTAAGATGAGAAATAATTGAACAATTCACATTGTGGAAAAAGGATCTATTATGGTCTACACTAAGCAAAGTGAGAAGGAGATACAAAATGTAAGTCTTACCCTGGGAATGAGGCACAATTTGATGTGTGTTGGGAAACTCATTCAAAATGGTTATAAGGTGCTGATGGAAAATGACAAGTGTGTCATTCATGAAAAGGATGAGAGTAATAAGATTCTAGTAGCAATCCAATGAAAAAGAATTTGATGTTCCCATTGAAGATAGAGACATGTTTCTCTTCTAAATTTAGTGTTGCACTCCCAAGAAAGCATGTACAATAGTTCATATGCAGTTAGACATAAGGGACATAACTGAAGAGCCCTCCAAGCTATATCATTTTAGGTATGGACATCTTGTCTTTGCTAGTTTAAATTTATTTTCCAAAAAAAGAATGGTAGAAGGTTTTCCAAGTATTCTAAATTCATGTGACAAGTGTGAGGCTATTATTTTGGGTAAGCAACATAGGCTTCCCTTTAATTCTGATAATTCTAGAAGGACAAGGGTACCATTAGAATTGTTACATTTTGATTTAGTTGGCCCTATGCAAATAATTTCCATTGAGGGGAGTACTTATTTTATGATGTTTCATAGATGATTTCAGTCATAGGACATGAATGTATTTCTTGAAAACAAAATCTGAAGCATTTGATAAATTTTTTAAATTTAAAGTCCTAGCTGAAAAAGAATGTGGACACTATATCAAAGTTAGTCGGATAGAGGAGGTGAGTATACCTCTAATTTGTTTGTAATTTTTTGTAGGAAAATGACATCAAGAAAGAACTTATAGCCAATTATACTCCACAACAAAAAATAGAGTAGCTCAGAGGAAGAACAAGACCATTGTTGAGATGGCAAGAAGTATGATGAAAGAAAAGGGGCTCTTGACTGAATATTGGGGATAGGCTATAGCAACAACAATATACTTGATAAACAAATGTAATACAATGGTAGTCCATGACAAGATTCCTCTTGAGGTATGGTCAAAAAATAGATGAAAAGTTGAACACTTAAAACTATTTGGATATGCACATATACCAAAGGAGTAAAGAAAAAAGTTGGATGAAAAAGGTGTGAAGTGTATCTTCATGTGTTATATCTTGGAATCAAAGGCTTATAGGTTATATGATCCAATCACCAAGAAGATCATCATTTCAAGAGATGTGGAGTTTCTTGAAAATCAATCATGAGATGGCTCGGTAGATGAATCTTCAAGCACTTGAAGAAATGTACTAACTATTGATGAAGAAGATAAAACTAGTGATCAACAAGATGATAGAGAAGAAAACATAGAGAGCTCCATACAAAAGGAAAAAATAAATCAACCTCAAACATGTAGAGATTAAATTCCTAGTAGCTTTAGATAGCCTCAAGTTGGCATGCAAAATAGTAGTAGCAACAATACTAAAAATTTAGATCCTACTCTCACCTCCCTATTGCCAAGAAGCACTAATAGTTTAAGGGAGATATACCAAGAAGAGAGGTATGATGAAGATTATGATTAGAGTGTTAATTTTGCATTATTTTCTCACAAATAGATGCTATAGAAAGAAGTGAGACATGAGAGTTAACTATTTTGCCTCCCAAGAAACAAGTAATTGGAGTTAAATGGGTTTACAAGACTAAGTGCAATGCTGAAGGAAAAATAGATATGCATAAGACATGCTTAGTGGTCAAGGGGTACAAGTACCAGTATGGAAGAGATTATAATGAGATATATGCCCCAATTGCAAGAATAGAAACCATATGTGTTGTGATAGAAATTGCAGCCCAACACTTGTGGAAGATATATCAAATGCATGTCAAGTTCACCATCTTGAATGATGTCTTAAATGAAGAGGTATATGTGGAGTAGCCATCTAGATATGAAATCTTAGGTGAAGAACACAAGGTCTCTTAAGGTGTGTAGGTGCACATATCTAAAAAATCTATAGCCACCTCCCAAAAGTCTTGAAAATTATCATGATTTTCTTGTCTTTTTTAGTAGCTAAGATCATACTCAAACCGATGACTTTTAAGTTCTAGGGAATTCCCAAGAAGTCAAACTTGATGATTTCCATAGGGAAGTGATTGTAAAGTATAAATCTTTAGAGTTATTATTCCTCAATAAATCACCTTTGCTATCCAAAATTTCAAAGGGAAACATCCACACATCATTTTGGTTGAAGGTCAACAAGACATAGATGATGGAAATTAGAAAATTTGGAAAAATGTGAGCTTAAAAAAAATTCACTTTGGAAAATTGGCACTTATAAGAACTTTTTGAACCTTGAGTATAGTCACCAAGGTGCGCAAGTGTGCATGTATTCTTTTTGAAGGTGTGGTTATCTTTGAGGTGCACCAAAATTTTTTGAAGCAAAAGCAGTGTGCCAATAGTTAACTACCAGTTGCTATTTTAGAGTATTCCATGCTCTGGAAAAACATTTTGATAGTAGTTAAACTCCCAGAAACATGTAGACAAGGCCAAGCTTCCATTTTTAGAGCTCCCAAAGACTCTTAGATCATCTCATGGCTTTTATCTTCCTATCTTTTCATTATTTTATTGTATTAAGTCATGTAATGGCTCATACACCCATTAATTAATATTAATAAGGGTGGAGACCTACTTAACACTATTTAGAAGCATTTAGATAATTTGTTTGTATAGAATTAGATTTTTTTAATTGGTTTTTAGTATGTTTTTGCATTTTAAGAGCTCTCACTCTCAACACAAAAAAAGGAGATGATTTCTTATAAATACATGGATATAATATGTACTCCAAGATGTTATTCTAATGAAATAATATATGCTATTTGTGCTTTCATTTTGACTATAGTTATTCTTGCAATAATATATGCTATTGGTGCTTTCATTCTGACTGTAGTTTTTGATTAAGTAAAATAGGTTTTATAGGGATCATAAAACCCAAAAGTATTATAGCTTATCAAAAATAGAAGTATTTAGTAGAGTCCAGTGTAAACGAAGCAGCTTAACAAAAACCAACCATAAAACTAGCCCACGACCAGGAACAAAAAACTAGAAAAACTAGATCAAAAAGGAACTAGCTACACTAGGAAAAAATAACAATGTAACTATCAATTCTCTTTATCAAGAACCTGTAGGGATTTTGCAGCTTCAATGGTCTTGCTATTGTCTATGTCCTCTTGGTCCTGGTTATGAGCATCCATCTAGTTCTTGTTCTAAGCATCCACCTAGTCTCTGGTCTCTTTCGGATAATCCTTAGTGTACCCATTGTCTAGGTTGGCCTTTTCCATAATTTCCCCACAAAATCTAGCACTAATCAATGATTCACCCCGGCTGTTAATATTTTCATTTAGGGTATTCAAGGTGGCAATCACCTGATTCGCCAAGTTGTGGTGGAAGAACTCCATCCTTTGGACTCTTTTTTCAACCTTTGTGATTTTATCCTCCTAGTCGGCCCTGTTATCCTAGACGTAGATATGCAGTTGGCTTCCATCTTGGTTTCTATCCTCTTCAGCGTTCCCCTAGTTTCTATCATGGAACAACCACTTGATAGACCAAAAATTATCTATCATGTTGTTCCTAGCATTGTTCAAAAGGTTAAAACTAGTTTCCCTAGTGTTATCTGAAATCAAAACTAGACCAGGATCAATGAGATCCTCATAATGGGTTTTGCCATCAATATCCTCCATCACTTGAATATTCAAAGGCTCCCTAACAATCCCCAATTTGGCTTTATTTAAATTAAAATTCCTCCAAGACCTCCTATTTTTTTTTACCACCTCCCCACTCTCTTTTCCCAAAATGTCTACAGTCAGGGAAGAACTGGGGCCAAGGCTAGGAATCTCAAGAATCTGGTCTTTAGTGTCAAAGGCCTCTTCATCTTTTATTTTCTTAGAATTGCTCGACACATAGTTAGTAGAATCCTCCTCCTCCTTCTCACGATCCCTCTCCTTCTTCTCCTCCTTCTCATCACCCTCTTCCTTCTCCTCTTCCTTTTAAATTAGTGTCCTCTTCATCCTCACTATCCTCCTCCAGCTCTTGAGGCTCAATCTTAGGGGGAATGAGGGGTAAGCCTCTTGGGATCTTTCTATAGGGAATGTAGGTAGAGGGTTTCCTTTCTTCTTTAGATTTGGACTCCTCTTCCTCTAATTTTATGCTCTACACTTCCTTGAAGTCTGAGCTCACAGTTTCCTTGGAAGCACACCCAGCATCATCAAGGGATTTTCCTCGAGTTTGAGCATTCAGATAATCATAAACCAAGAGGAGTAATCCCTCATGAAGGTATAGATTAGTAGTGGGTTTTCTCTTGAAACCCTCAATACCCTTGCTCATGGAGGTAAAAAGATAGAAAGGAAAATAAATTTTGATTTTATGCCTAAAGTGATTAAGTAAGACAAAAGGATGCATTCTTATTCTATCAAATCTGGGCTCTAGGGAAATATACTCAATGATGATCCTGAGAACATACCTCCATAGCCTTTTAATTGACTCCATCGCATAGTATATCTCCACCTTGATGAGCTTATTCAACTCATTTTCATCCTTTGCAAAAGCTTTGATGGCATTTGTCGACATTTTCTTATCACTAAAAAAATTGGTTCCTTCCATTGGCTATCAATTCTGCATTGACTTGGTGGGAGACCCCATCAATTTTGACTCTTCCATTTTTCTAGGAATCCACCATAACCCTTGTTATCCTTGCATCAAAACCATGGAGCTTCTCTAGGATTTGAGAAATCCTACTATTTTTGAGTTTGTGCCAAACCTTCAGTTTCTCCTTATAGTTCCTCACCTCTCCCAATGGCTCCCTCTTGTTTCTCTCTCTCACCATGGTTTCGTCTACTACTGAAATCCCCCACCTGCTCACAAATTTCTTCTAGACCTGAACTTTCTTTAGATTGTGAAACTCTAAAATATTTTTGAAAAATACCAGTATTAATGGTAGTATTAAACACAACCCATAAAACATGTTGTACGTTCATGTTATTATGATAAAAGAGTTTCACATGATTTTTAATAACTCCCCTTCCTACGTGCAATCTTGCAAATCTTTCCATCATTTATTTTGGATATTTTTGGTACTTCCTGAATGTGATCTTGCAATAGGAAATTATTTATTGTTGCCAAAAAGATGTTGCTGACATGCCACATCCTCTCCAGATTATTGGTGACCACTTCATTGGCAAACCAGTCAGCAGCCAAATTAGCCTCCCCTATACACATGATTGATATAGGTCTTGTTGAACTTGCTTAGGTCAGACTTTAATTCCTCTATTACATTCACAATGGTCCATGAGGGCTTGCTATGACCATTGAGACAATTTATGATGTTTAATGAGTCTCCCTCTAGCCATAGGTTCTCAATCCCAGAAGCTAGGGCCAGTTTGACAATGTGACTAGCAACACTGGCTTCAACAAAATGATTTGTCTGATGTCTGCGCGGGAAGGAAAAGGCCACAACTCCTCCCCCATGGCTATTCTTGATGATGACTCCACTATCCATAGGTCCTAGGTTCCCTATAGCAGCCCCATCGAAATTGGCCTTGAACCAATTTTCATGGGGAAAAGACAACCTGGCCTCCTGTCTTTTCCTATCCCTTTCCATTTTCCTCTTTCTGCTATTCCCTCCTTCCTCAATGTTACCATCCTTGGTGGTGGTGAAGTTATCCTTCATTATACCTTAAATTTTCTTGGCAATCACAAACTCAAGGACTTCCCTATCTCTGAAGATTCAGTTATTCCGCTCTTTCCAAATGCCCCAACAGAAATGTACAAGGAACTAGGAGCCAATTAAATGAGAGATTAAGCCATTATGTGAGCTCCTCCATTGGCTGAAGAAATCTTGAATTTTGGCTAGAGGACACTAGCTAATCCCAAAGTTCCTAGTAAGGAGGTCCCAAACATTAGAGGAATAGGGACAATGGATAAATAAATGATTGACCATTTCCAAAGCCTGCTTGCATAAACTATGTCTATTCGGGATATTCTAACCACACTTAGCAATATTGTCTAGAGTAAGGATCTTGTCTTGGAGTAGAAATCAGAAAAATATATTTATTTTAGGGATATAACCAAGGATCCATGCTTTTGCCCAGATGGGTTTCTCCATTCTATCCCACAAAGAAAAGTATCTAGAGGTGACAAAGTAATGGCCATTTGAGTTACTTCTCCAAATGACTTCATCCCCCTTATTATTTATTAGAATAGCATTCAAAGTAATCATAAGGGGATTAAGACCCAGGGATATCAAAGACAAGTCCTACCATCCATTACCTATTTTGTAATCACTGACTTTTAGACCATATCTTCTAATGCATTGCTTTGCCCATCTACTATAATTAGGGTGGTCAATGAGAGGTCCCTGGCTAGTCCAGTCATCTTACCAAAACAAGATTTTCTCACCTTTCCCAAATTTCCATTTCGCCTTGGACTTAGCTAATGTCATAGCCTTTAAGACCCCATTCAATATGTAAGATCCTTGAGGAATATCAACCTCATGAAGAAAAAGGCTTAGTGATTACCTTCTCAAATACTTTTAAGTGATTATTTCCTTCCATTCTCCTGTACTTTGAAAGATGTGGCAGATTTGTTTAGATAGAAGGTCATTGTTGAGATGTCTGATTTTTCTAATACCAAGGCCTCCATAACATTTGGGAAGGCAAACATGGTCCCAGGAAACTAAATGATATCTTTTATGCTCTTCAACCCCTGTCCAGAGAAAATCCCTCTAAAACTTCTCCATTCTATCAACTTGCTTTGCCAGGATCATTCTGACTGTAGTTATTTTGCTAGAGTGTGTTATTTTTGGTGAATGCATGTTCATGAATTATAATGGAGCCAATGGTTTTATTGTGTTGTTATGATTGTGCAATATTTTATTTTTGGTGTTTTCCTTATGTTAACAAATTCCAGTGACATAATGAATTTGAGAAAGGATCACTCATTATTCATGTATAACTTCTTCTCTCGCATGAGCAAACTTTTCATGCCCTTGTGATTTTATGAGAAGTAAAACATCTTTCATTTATTACTGAGTTCCCATTGATGATTGCATTAATGGATTTTAGAAATTGCTACTTCTATTTGCATTGGTTTCCTACCTAATCTTTTCAATGATTTAACTCATAGACGTGTTGTTACCATGGTTTATGTTTGTTAAGAATTTTCCTTTCAAGTTATTTTGTTTAATCTCTCATTACCCTATTTTGTTATTTCTTTTGCTAACACTTGGTTAAAATAGGAATTCATATAGTTGCATTAATAAATTGCATTCATCGTAAAACAAAAAATACCAAAAATATATCACTTTTGCGGTTACTTTTCAAACAACAAATCAAACATCTTATCTGAAATTGTTTGAACTAGAAAAGATCTTCTCATAATCATACACATTTATCTTTAATTGAGAAGATTCCAGTAAGATGCATGATCACCTAGAACCTTGAAGTTGATTCTAGATTAGCTTAGGAGTTTGCACTACTACAAAGAGGAGCATTTAAAGACATTTTCCAAAGATTAAATTACTATTTTGTCTTTAATATTGAAATATTTATTCTTAATTATCTTGAATAAAAATAGAAATTTCTTTTATCATCTTAACTTAACAATAAAGACAAAAATCCCATGCATTTTTTATGAAGTTTGAAAAAGTGGAGGAAAGGCGATGGAAGGTAGGAATTTTTTTTTACAGTAAAAACTAGAGATTCTAGAATAGAATTATGGGTTGTTTTCATGGCTTTGATTATTTTCCACACACATTTGGATAGTTGTTGGCTCCACAACTTCTTGGAGGTATTATTCTATTTCCCTATCTTAATTTGGATTTTAGCTAAAAATGTATTCTCTTTGCTGTAGGGATTTTAACAAAAAAAGAAAGGGTTTTTCTTTGGGCTTTGCACTATTCATTCACTGTGAGAGTTGTGGTCAGGAGATTTTTTTTGAGCCTCTACTATAAATTCCTATCTTCCCCTAGTGCATGATTTAGGATATCCCTCTTAAATATATGTCAGCATCTTCTCGTGTCTGTGTCAAAAAGAGGGACTTGAATTCAAAAAGGCCAATTCTTGTGGATTCATTGGGTAAACTAGATTTCTTGTGAAAGCCCTCTAGTTGGTTAGTATTCTAATAATTATAGAGATCCGTAGAGGTGCTACAGGGTCATACTGTAAGCCTTGGTTAGTTTCACAGGACGCTTCCTTGATATACCAGATCTGATAAGTCTAAGAACACTAAGATCATTTTACATCCCACTTTCTTTCTAAAGAGAATGAATTGACATAAGAAATTTGATAAATATTTAGAAAATTAATTTTTCATTAAAAGATGGTCATGGGTTAAGAATTATAGAAGTCATTCTTCATCTGCACAGAGTTGCCTCTGTCTTGTTGACCCCTCACTGCTCTTGCCCTCGCACAATGGCCAAGGCTTCCCCACATGCATACAAAAGCTATTTATGGTGCCAGTTGTGGAAGAACCCTAGCTAGTATAAAGGACATACAGAGCCACTATGTGTCTACCACTCTAGACATTGTCATGAGCACTACACACAAGACAAAAAACATAGTAGTATGTTAGGGTTTACCCATGCTTTTAAACAAAATAAATTACAGAGGCTTAAAAAGAAAGGGATTTACTACCAACCTAGATTGATACATTTCCATGCCTTGTAACAACTCACACAAAGCTAGGGTTAGGGTTTCTCGAAGGAGAAGTGGGATTAAGGTGTTGGGTAAACAAAAGAGAAACCTAGTTTAAAAATAAATTATTATTTTCATTGAAAATGCTCGAGCCCTAATTAGGGAATTGCAGAAGGGGGTGAGTAAATTTTTTTTATTACTTCATTATTTAATTGACTTGCCCATAATAGGGATACCAATAGCATTGCAATTGCTATGAAGGTAGAAAAGTTCTCCATAAGAACTGCTGCAGATTTTCTTGCAATTCTTATTACATTCAATTTGTAGAAATAGAGTTAATTATTTAAATTGGGGATTATTTATCAAACTACTGGGAAGGGGGCCAATACCTCTCCTATTACAAAATATTGATGTTGTTAAGATAGCTAAAAGTCAAGCTCCACCATTCCACCATTTATGATTTCCAATTTTCTCTAGTTGTAATAAAGAATGATTATTGCATGCGATAGGTTGTTCTAGATTTGCATAATTTTAATAAGTCTTAGTTTAGATTAGACATTCTTAGTCTTACCATGATTTTTATTTGTTTGCATAAATATAAGAGCAATTTATAAATTGATAAAACTATTGTTAAAAAAAGTGAAGTGTAGTTTGCTTTCACCATAGGTTCTCAACCAATATTTTGTTGGCTGAACAAATATATGGAATCAGTCTTTGTTATGATTACCAAACTACAAATAAAGTTTGATATATGCTGCTCCAAAAACAAAGCATTCTATATATTGATAACAGAGTTCCTGTTTTAGTTTTAATATATTGTTTGTTTGATATATGCTACTCCAAAAATAGAGTGTTCTCCATTTTGATAACAAAGTTCTTATTTTAGTTTTAATATATTATTTTTTTCCTTCTAGTAACTTTCTATACTATGCATAGATAATTGGTTTATTTTTCTTTTGCTTCTCTTATTTTCTTCAATTACTTTGCCCCATACTAACCTCTATATATGTGTGGTAGAAGAATCTTAGGATCTCCTTTATTGCCGGCCTACAGAGATGATATATGGTGGGCAAACTGTTCTTGTCTAGTTTAGTAAATTGTTGGAGAGAGGCAAAGAGATGAAATCAAAATAGACAAACACCAGCAAAAATAGAGATAATACACATGTAAAGTGAATCCTCTATTAGGGCATATGAGCTTAATCAAGATAAATTCAACCTAAAAATGAAAAATTAATAATAGCACTAAACCTAAAATTAGGTATAACTTTCAAACATGACTACATCTTAAAAGCTAGGCTAATGTGTATGTATACATAAATATATATATATATATATATATATATATATATATATATATATATATATATATATATATATATATATATATATATATATATATATATATATATATATATATATATATATATATATATATATATATATATATATATATATATATATATTATAAGAAACATGATTTGCACATATAATAGTCTATGTGTAGTAAGTTTTGGTCAGAGTTTGGTAAAACATGTTATAACATATGCACCTTTTAATTCAACCTTCATTAAATGATTAATTAATTAACTCATTGTTGCAACAAACTTTTGATTTTGTCATTCTTATTTAAGATATTCTCTTCTATTATGTTATTTTTCTCTATCAATTCATATTATTTTCAGCGTATAGATATTTGGCAGTTATTCTTTTCATGAACAACTAGTAATCATTATAAATTGTTGCGTCGATCATCAACAACTGCAAGAGCTCTAGCCACTTCTCCATCTACAGGTGTATGCATTTCCTTTATGCTTAGCTTAAATTTGATGTGCATGAGTAGACAAAGGGTAATTATATATAGAAAGAGAGTTCTATTATCACTTTTATCAATTGATATGGATTAATAATATATTGCACTTCTATGTATTGTAATATAAATTCTCAACAAACAAAGGACCCCACAACTATAAGAAAATATTCAAAGAAACCTTAGACAACTACCATCATCAAAACATCCAAATATTCTTAATCTCCAATAGGACAATAAAATTAAAAAGAAAAGAGGAGTGCCCAATTCTGTAATATGGTCCAAGATCAAATTTAAAGGTATTTTGTGGTAAAGAAAAGATGATTTTTTGTATTATATTTTTGAAATTGATTAATTACTCTTCAAAATTCCTATGTTTTTTCATTGGTTTAATGAGAAATATTGAAGCAGATTTTGGTTTTGGAAAATCTGATTTTGAAGAATTCCTTGCCTATCTCATGGTTATCGGTTTTACAAGGCACTATGGGTTGTTAATTGCATATATTAGGAGAAAAATTTATTATTGAAAATCTGATTTTTTTTTGGAGTTTGGTTTACTTCTTGGAATGGGTTTCTTGTGCCATTATATTATATTAAGTGTAGAATTTAGCATAAATTAATATGGTTTTGGATTCTATACTAATTGATGCAAGCTCTTTTGAATTCGATTTTGAATGAGAATTATCAAATTTTATAAAATGAGAGAACATGGGAAGGTGTCTATGTAATACATATGTGTTGAATTTGAGATAGGTGTTGAATGATATGGAATCATTTTATATTTTGATTTTGAATTAATAATGAAACTGTTATACGGATATGGAGTTTAATGATTTGAATAGAAGTTTTAGCCTTTTTTTCATTGGCTAAAGATAGTGATTCATGTGTTGGTTTAGAAATGAAGTAGTCTTGTTGCTACAAGAAAATGTTTGGGGAACCCATGAAATATTTGCTTAATGACATAGTGTGATTATCATATTTTTGAGTTGTTATTATCACTTCAACATTAAGTCATTTGTTTAATTTTTATTTCACCATTCACATGTTTTTGTTGTTTGAAAATGAATTCTATTCATCAAATGTTTGTTTGTTTAGTTTTTCTAGATGCTATATTTTTTTTGAGGCATTGCTCTCCTTTTTTGGGTTTTCTCACCAACCATTGTTATCATTATTTATACACCTTGTTATGCCCTTAATACTGCTATTACCTTTGGTTTTAAACATTGGATGTGATGGTGTTTCACTTGTATTTGGAGTTCTTATGTTGTAACTTAGACCAATAACATTATTTTCATTTTGTTACAGTGTCGACTCTGTATGAGCAATTAGCCATTGCAGCTTTGGATTGTGCGAATCTTGTCATTGCAAAGGTAATATGAGAATTCTCTTTCGATTTGAAGGACCTTGGGAATTTATTCATCATCCACTAGTATTTTCTACTCAATCAGAATTAGGATTATGATACAAGAAGTTGAATAACAACTTTAGTAGTTCAATCCTGAAAAAATGTATTACACTAGTTTGTATCTTTGGTCATTTTCCATTATAGACTGAGATTAGTATCTTTGAATATGCTCCAAAAGAGAACTACAATTATGACCCTATAACATGAATTCAATTTGATAGCAATTTTTTAACCTTTATAAAATTATCTATAATGAAAATGAATTAGAAATATTAATAAGTATTTTGTAATCAACGCTATTTTTCAAAATCTAAGGTCTTCTACTTTCCCCATCAACAATTGATGTTCAATTTTCTAGGAAGTTAGAGAATGCTTCCAAAAAAACTTTAGCTTCAACATATTGTTAAAGTATAAAAATTAACATTTCCATAAGGATTACACCAGTGACATTAATATGCATAGATAAACACATCTTTTGCTAAATATTGTTTGAAGAATAGAACTTGAACAAAGCTTGAATTTTAGTCTAGTGTCACAAACAAGATGTTGAATGTAGGTGGTATTGGAAAATGTTTCAATAAACATCCAAAGTGAGGAAATCATCCAAGCAAGGAGTTGTGCACTACCTGCCAGACATTTTCCTTGCTTCTTCATATCTCCCACTCTTAAACTTCTTCATTACCACCTCTCTTTGTATGTGAGCCATCTTATCCTCCGAAATCCTCCCAAAGAAATATTTTACAAATTTTATGGGCACACTTTCCCCATCCAAAAGTTCCTCATATCAAATCCATTGCCAATTTTGCATCGTATTGATCTCTGCTATGGCTGCATCTTCCATAAGGTTGTACAGGATAATAGACCCTATTCCTATCAACTATTTTTCCAATTACTGAACATCAAATCATGTATTCAGCCTTACCCCTTCCGTTGTCCTCACATCCCTGGGTAGTTGAAATAAATCTTCCTTCATTACCTTCACATCCTGACTTTTAAATGAATTTGGTTGGGTTGAGTCATTTTCCTTTCAAACACTTGTGTGACTATTCCTATTAAACCCAGATGAGTCACCTAAGTACAATCATGTCTAGCCTTCACTTTCCTCACCTTGTCTACTTGGACTAATCTGAAGGCTACTTCATTAGCCTTGTGATCATCCTTAATTTGGGTACTTGAACAAACCACAATAAAAAATGCTAAACTCAAATGTAGAGAACATGAGCATAGAGAATGCATATTACAACTTAGAAAATACTAGTTAGCTTAGTTATAAGATAGGTAGATAATTTCTAAAATAGAATAAGAGAAGATAGTTTTCATATAGAAAATTGTATACCATAGTTAAGCCCTCTTATAGACAATATTAAGATTAAGAAAGCTAGATAAGGAATCACAATCTAAAAAGAGATCGGTTGGATTGGGTAGAAGCTAAATATGAAAATTTAAATAGGGAAAAATATCTTGAAGTTTTGAGTACAGGGTATACTAACAAAGGTTTTGAATTGCAAGAACAAAAAATCATGATGAAGGATCAAGAAAGGTATGGGTAAAAAGGTTGCTCTTATTGGAAATCTGGGCTCCTAGTTCTCTTACTAGGGTCACAAATATTTCCCTTATTGATCTTTATAGCAGAAAATAATCTATCACTTCTTTGCTACCTTAGTTTTTTTTATTGTATTTTCCTTTTTATTTTAATATTGCATGATTCCTCCTTATAGTTTCAATGTAAGTTCTTTATTGCATAACCTATAGTTCATTGATGCAAATCACTTTGAAGTCATTCATGGTTGACTTGCTAACAAGTTGTGAACAACAACCATGTAGCTTCTTCTAGTTGACATTCAAACCACTAACATACATTAAGATTCCTACTTACATGGTGGTTTTCATTATTGGTGCTGACAAAACATTGTCTATTCAGTGCATTGTAATGGCTTTCTATGGCTTTGGCTTTCGATATTTTTTGGCTAAAATGTTTTCATATAATTAAATAATTAATTATGTCATGTTTTTATCTGATACTAACACACTTTTCCTTGTATATTTTTATTAGGATATCTTCTTGACATCTATAAGAAATGGTGGACCATGTATTTATATCATTGTTTTTTATACTTTTAGTATCATTTTAATGAAATGAAACATTAAACTATAATTTAATAGGTAACATATAGAGCAATATTTCATATAATTATTATCATAGAAATATTCAACTAGTTAGTGATAAAACATATATGTTGAGTGAAATTTTTTGAAGAGAAATGTGTTTCTTAGATGGGGATTAGCTATGGTTTCATTATGAGACAAACTTCAAAACATAGTATCCATATTTAACTATTCATTTGTCTTAAGTGATGGTACAAATTATTCTAACATGTTATCTCAACCTACCTAAAGATACACTAGCATTCATATTAAGTTATTATTGTTTGTATTTACCCTTTATATACCTCAATACAACCTTCGATAGCCTACATTTGCATCTTTGGTGTAGGTGTCACATAGTACTAGTTCAGGAACAAAAGCTTTCTACTTGTAATGCTAACACTACACATTCACATTGCAAATGTCCATGAAAGGGTGATATAAGAACAAGATGGTGCACTTAATACTTCATCTCTTTGAAGTTGAAAAGTATTTTTTATTTTTTGTGCTAACTATACAAAAAATAGCTAACAATTTTCCACTTATGTCACCTTAACGCTATGTTTTCAAAGCCTCAAATTCCTTAATTTGTATCAATCATGTGGTCTTCATGAAGAAGAGATATTCAATTTAAAAGTTGAACACTTATTTTTGATAAACATGGTACATTTGGGGAAATGATGCATCATCACCATCCACTGAATATTCAGATGAGCAGGCAAAAAGGCCTACTCCAGGCACAAATGAATACTTCAATGAAAAGATATATTGCACTTGCAAAAGATGTCAAAACAAGAAATTAAAGAATCAATGACTTGTTGGTATCCATAGATTAAAATATGGAGTTTATATACAAGAGGTACACTATAATTAACATATTTGTATTCCTAAATTACATGATAAATTAATATAGATCAAATCTATTGATTTTTGATGAAAAGCCACTTCCAATTTCCAATATTGTTGATGAACCGATCAATGGCATTGATGATATCCAATCCCAAGATGAAGAAGAAGATGCATATATGGATGAAATCACTTCACAGTTAAATGAGCCTAGTGTCAATAAATTTATCCAAGACTTTTATACATCTTTTGAAGAAGGTATTGATTCATGCCTAGCTCAGCTAACTAGAGTACCTCTTTTCCCAAATGTAGATACTTCTATATTGGAAACACCCATGTTGTTGATGAACATGAAAGTTACACATGGATTGTCAAATACATGCTTTATTGATATAGTAAGGTAGGCTTTCATAATCCTATAAATTAGTTCTCTAGTTATCTTAAGAATTTTAAGTTTTGTGTATACTTATAAAAATCACTTGTTGGATCATGTAGGCTTTTGGAAAACAAAATACTTCCAAAGGATAATAAGTTGCCTCATTCTCATAGAGAAGTATCTTCAATAATGAAAGATATTGGAATGGAGTATAATATATATGATGCATTTCCAAATGACCATATATTGTATTATGGAAAGAATACGAAATTGCAGCAATGTCCAGTGTGGCATACAAGTAGGTATCATCAAGATCAAGTATCCAAGAAGGTTCCTTATAAAGTACTAAGACATATTCCAATAAAGCCAAGGTTTGAGAGGATGTTCAAATGCAAGGAATCGGAAAAATTTATGGATTATCATGTGCAAGGGAGGAGTGAAGATGGTGTCATGTGTATGGCTGTAGATAGCAAATGTTGGAAAGAGATTGAGGAAAAATGGTCACATTTAAGAAATGAGCCAAGAAATGCAAGAATTTCTCTAGCAATGGATGGAGTCAATCCTTTTGGAGATCTAAGAACAACATATTTAGTTTGGTCAGTTTTAATTATCAACAAAAATCTCCCCCCTTGGATGGCAATGAAAAAGGAGCATGCAATGTTAACTATTATAATACCAAGTATTAGAATATGGGAATGCAATGAATTTTTAAAGATTGTATAAAAATGATTCAATTTTGTTAAACACTGATAAACTTCTGTTTACCTAGGGAAGTATCAAGTAGATATGGATATGTAGCCCCTCATTGATGAGCTTTGTGAACTAAGGGATATGGGATGGGGTAAATATGTATGATGTATCAAGACCTATCATTGATAGAAACTTCCTCTTTCATGCGATACTTATATGGACAATTCATGATGCCCCTGGTCTCTCAATTTGTTGCAATAATATACGATAATTACATTTTGAAATTATTGTTTTTACTATGTCATTTACTAACTCTAGTTTCTATTCTTATTTTAGGGCTACAAAAAAAGGGGAAACATGGTTGTCAATCATGTGGGTCAAAACTTTTATATAGGCTGTCAAAAGATCTCAATAAAACTATGTATGATGAGTATAGACAATTTTTACCACAAAATCATCACTATCAAGTGCATGAGAAAAATAATTTTAATGGAAAGGAAGTGGAAATGAAGAAACCAAGAATGATGAACCTTGCTAGGTGGAAAGTGATGTATGACAAAAAAGAAGGGGAAAGCTTTCCACTAGGAAAGAAAAGACTCTCAATTTTCTACAAATTAGAGTACTATGAGAACTTACCAATAGCCCACCTATTTGATACCACGCACATCAAAAAAATGTGGTAGAGTGCTTATAGAAACATATAAATGGGGGCAACCTTGAAGCACAAATAAAGTTACGAAAGGACTTGCAAGTTGCCAATATCATGCCAAACATGTGGTTGCATGGAGACAACTCATATGTTTACACTCCATGGACTCTTACATCAAAGGAGAAAGAAAAATCATTGATACAATGAAAAAAAGTTAAATTTCGTTCTGGCTTTAGTGCAACATTGAAAATTTTATTCACAAGAGATGGATTAGAGTTGTCAGGCCTAAAAACACATGATTGGCACAATTGGATAAAGGTAACTTTGTTGTACATTACAATTATTGGAAATATAATTATAAATTTGTATGTTTGAGTGATAATAGCAGTTCAAACATATTTTAACATGGATAATTGTCAATTGTCATGTAGTATGTGTTGCTTGTAGCAATACCAAGCACCTTTGATTGTAATGTCATGTTAGCTATTTACAAATTATCCAAGTATTTGAGGTAATTTGAATCAATCATGTATACTTTTCCATGAATCTTCTTATTTTAAGTGCATCATTTCTTATGCATTTTTATGAATTTATATATTAGTTTTGAAGATATCATAAATCCTTATTGTAATACATGTTAATACTTGTAGGTGGGTCTCATCTAAAGAGACACATCAAGATGACTTAAAGTATTGGAAGAGGAATATTTCAATTTTGATGTGTGATCTTCAAATGTGCTTCCCTCCAAGCTTCTATAATTCTCAAGAGTGTTATCTTGTACACCTAGTAGAAGAGATTGAGTTCCGCAATCTTATTCATATTTGAACAATGTGGCTAGTGGAGAGATATATGAAGGTTTTAAAGTAATTTTCTCATAAAAAAGCTCATCCTGAAGGGTCCATGGTTGAGGGATATATGGTTTTTCAAGTAATGTTCAATTTGAGTGAGTACCTACCTCAATTACAACTTGAAGCCCATGATTATGGAGTTATAACCAACCTTAATCATTTGAAGGAGAAAAATTAGAGGGCAAAGGGACTTCAAAGAGGATAAAAGGTAGGCTAAAATGTTGTAAGTAGTTATTTTTATCTTAAATTTTATGATGTGTGGGTTTGAATAATTATTAATTTATAAAAAATCATATTTTTCATTATAGATGCTAAAAAATGGGAGGCATCACACTTGTATATTGCATATAGTTCTGACTTTATGTTGGAATGGATGGATAAGTACATTGAACAAAAGAAATTAGAGGATGAAAAAGAATGGGCTGACATATATAATAAGCATGGTCAAACACTGCTTGAGGACTACTTGCAAGCCATAAAAGGAAATGGACGGAAAGATGCTCATGGAATTGGTTAAAGACCAATATTGAACATGAGGCAACAAAAAGGAAGAGTAGAGTGACACCACAACAATTGAATTTTGTTAAAGGGTCTATAAATGGGGAGGTGATAAATATATATTTACATGTTGGATATGCTTAATAAATTATCTCTTAACTTTTTGTATCATTGATTCTAATTAGTTAATATTCTAATTTGAATTTAGGTGACCTATTACAAAGGAATGTGGAATTTTGGTCATCATTTTCGCATTAGAAAAGTTGATGAAAAGAGACAAACTTATGATTGTGGGGTTTTAGTGTCATTTGAGGTGGAGTTCCATTCACATGCAAATGATAGGCAACCAATTACAAGCACGCTTCAATATTATGGAGTGTTGGAGGATATTATAGAGCTTGATTTTACATCTTTCAAGAAAGTTGTTTTTCATGTTGAATGGTGAAAGCTTATCAAAGTGGGTGAAGCAAGAACTATCTTATTGCACAATAATGGATTCTATATGATCAATACAAGTAGGTTTGAATCCACTTCTGAACCTTATGTGTTTCCAAATCAATGTGAACAAATGTTTCTTAGTCCAAATTTAGAATAGCCTGGATGGTCATTTGTGATTGATTACTATCCAAGAGGATGAAGAGTAACATTTGTTCAAGATTTAGAGGATTGTGATGTATTTGAAGATACAAAAGTCCCCCCTAAAGACATAGATAGCCAAGATGGAGATATTGAAAGTTTTATTGCTAATGATCCATACGACCAAGATGAAGATCCCAATAAGTTTACTAAAGTGTTTGAAGGACATGAGAATCCACGTGAGCATCAGGTCCATGAAGATGATGAATTTATTGATTTTTATTTACCTATATTTGAAGGTGATGAAGACCATGAAAATGATAGTATTAATTTATTTGTAAATTTAGGTCCCATCAATGATGTGGTATATATGACATCAGATAATGAAATTTCATGTGAGGATGACATTATTTGATCAACATGTAGCACCTTTGATGTTCATAATTTTCTATTTCTCATATTATTGTTGACCTTGTAAACAAGATTGTTTAACAATGTTTCTAATTAAATGTTGACCATTCAAACTCATATATTTCAGCTTATAGTAATGAACTCTAATGTCTCAATGCTCCCATGTAATGAGTATAATTTTTTTTAGAATGTGGTTATCTTGTCAAGAATTAAAAATTTAAGAATGTGTGATTTGAAATATTTGAGCTATGAGAATAGGGAGATTCAGTCTCGTAAAGGTTTGTGCTAGCCTACATTTGGAAATGGTTTTTAATCAGATTAACAGTGGTCTAAATCTAGGATAAACACTCCTCACAAGACAACATGTTGTTTTCTTATTTATTCATAGTTCTATCAAGTATGCCCAGCCTATCTACTCATACGCCTCTATCAATATTTCTATATGTATGCGGTCATAAGTCATCTTCTTTGCCAGACACGATCACACCAAAGAAAAAGTGAGCTCAGCATATACACCACAGTAAAGAAATACGATTGTAAATCCCCCATGCTGCACTCTGGTTCGTTGTTCAACTCTTCCCTCATCTACAGTTGATTTAATGTGCCTTTACTTGTTTTATAACTATACAATTGGTTGAACGTTGAAGGCTGCCATTCATTTTCTTGTTAGTACACTCGATAATTTATCATAGGCTAGACCAGCAGTATATTTGGGCCCTCATTCTCTCATTTGGGGTAGGAGACACACAAATTTAACTATTAAAAATACAAATTTTCTATTCTCTAATCAAATTGTAGAAAGTATTGCCTTTGGTAGAAACAATCCTTGATTGAAAGTATGTAAATGAAATAGATAGATTTATAGAAGTGATGAAAATTCCTGATAGAAATAGATATTGATCACTACTATCTTTCATCATTGAGAAAATTCTATATTTGATTTATGATTAAACAAGGCTCTTTTTATTTCCTTCATTTTCCTTATAGTATGATAGTCAGCCTGTTAGATATTAGATTTACTTGTGAAAAGAAGCTGGAATGTATCACTAGATAGTTGTAGTACTTATAGAAATAGTAAACTTTAGTCAATGAATAAAAGTATTAATTCTTCTATAAATTTGTCATGTATTTACATACATATAGAACTATGAGCAAAATTTATTTAACATCACTTTGTTACCACTTCTTATTGTTGTTCGTCCATGCATTATAAAATGCCAATGCCATATATCATGAATCTTAATTAGTTATATGTCTAGATGTATAGTACGCTATTTAAAGATTTGACATACTATAAATGATATGGTAGAAGTTTTTCTACACTTAGTGTTTTTAACTAGCACGTGGATTTGCTAGTCATTTCCATTATACAATAAATATATCAAGGTTGGACCTCCTGTAGCAGCAGTGTGTTTGGCTAAGTTTGTCAGAGATTCATTCACAAAGCTATCATTTTCCATTTACTTGTAAAGAAAGAGGTGTAATCATACATGAAACATGTACGATTTTCATGAATTTACATACTTGGGATAGCCCTAGTTTTATTTTATTTTCTTTGTACTCTTGTTTGTAACATAAAAATATCACTTGCATATGTTCTCTTATCAATATTGTCATTTTGTCATTATGTATTTCTTTAAGGATGTGTTTGCGGGTGCATCAATTCAACTACGGGGGATCCAATGATTTTAAATGTTCTAGTTGAAATGCTAAGGACTGGACAAGGACAAAACATTATTATGATGGTCTATGAGGTAAGATTAAAAATTATTTTTGATACATTCAATTTTCTTATGTTTTATATTATGTCAAGTTAATTTAAGTTTGTGGAATGCAAGCCATCTCTAAAGTTTCTCAAACTTCTATTATGCCCATTAGTCCTAGTACTATGCCAACAATATGATTTTATCTAGATTTTGTGCACTTAATTAACTTATTTCACCTTTCATAGCTTGTTAATATTTGTGTTTTTTCCTCATAGGACACATCTAGAGTAGCTCCAGCAAGCACACATCTTGTTGGCATACAAAATCCAACCGTCCCATCTGATACATCCAATATCAGGGAAAAGGTAGGGTTCAATTGTATTTTTTTGTGAATTTGATTATGTTATTTACCTTATTATATCAATTTAAGATTTATATTTGTGCATTGTAGGATATTTCAAGGTCTTTCATACCCTCTACATCTAGACTCTATACACCTATAACAAGAGTGAGATCAAGTGCAATACCCCATATCATGCCATCTAAATCAAACATGGATTCTCCTAGTATCCCTATTGAAATCGACATTCATTCACCTATTAGGAGTACACCACAATTGTTAAATAATCCATCAAGTGTGGATTCAGTTAGAATTCTCCCACCAATACTTGAAAAATTTTCCTTGAGGAATGCTATGGAATCACAATCAAGAATGTTAAGTCTCCTACCTAATACACCAGAAAATGTTGAGATGCGGAAAGAAATACATATACAAATTGAGCTATGCAACATGACATTATTGGGGAGCACAGTGCTTACTTAAGTTGAATAGGTAAAATTATCTTAAGTACTATCCTACAACTCTTTTGCATCTCAAGTTTTTCTTCAGCATTATATATTTTTCTTCCATTAATGATGTTCATTGTTTCTTCCTTATTAAATATCCTACCTTTTCATTGGAATCTTTATGTTCCTCTTGATGGAATATGCTATTTGAAATCATATTGGTGTTTCGTTCATTTTCATATGTTGTATCTTACTTACAAATTTTCTTTTCATGAAGAGAAATATACCTTATTTATCAATAATTTCATTTACTCTCAATGCACTTAAGTATTATTTTAAATCAAAACATAATTGCATATTATGGTTAAGTTTCTCATAATCTCATTTTAAATGCAGGAAACAAATGAAGAAGTGATTGATTTACATAGAGGGGCATCTAACTCAACACCTAAGATGTCAACAATATCTTTGGTAAGTACAAAAGGGATGCAAGAAGTTACAATCTTGCTCTCCTCTAGAGGAAATGTTTCGAAAGATGAAACTGGTATGAAATTCTTTCACTTCATTTATCGTTGCACAGAGAATTTACTTGGTAATGCAATTCAAATGGATTGGAGAAAACAAACCAATGATAAAAAATATTAGCTTTTTGAAGATGTAATAGCTACATTTGGAAATCCTAGTTTTAATCAGGAATTTATTTTGGATATTGCAAGAAAATAAATTCATTCCAAAAGAGATAATTTAAGGTCCAAGTTGACAAAAGATTTAAGATATCCACGTCTAGCTTGGATAATGGATCAAGTGACATGGGATGAACTTATCAAAGATGCCAAATTTAAGAGGAAGACAAACAATAATCCAAACTATTGTCCATCTACAAGAGGAGGATCTAAAAGATGCCTTCAAGATACAAGAATAGCAACCAAAGCTAGGGTGTCAAGTATTAGATCCCACATATTAGGATCTAGTGGATATAATAGCATTCGTGGTTGCTTGGTATGTGAATATTTTTATCTTTAATATTTTCTATTTCATAAAATGGTCATGATAAATTTGTCAGTTGATTATATATTAAATGTCATTATAACTTATAAATTTAGTTATTATTTTGTATATAGGTTCACCAATTCCAAAAGAAGGCTTCAGACGAAGAATTAAAGTATGCTTCACTACATGGTTGTCAAGGCCTTAGATAGCACCTGCTAGACTAAGGGGAAAAATCAATTGTTGGTCCTAAATCTAAGGTAAGTTCATTATAATATTTAATATTTAATCACATGTAATAATTTAATTATAGTTATTATGTTATTTTTAATAAGTTAAGTTGTGTTATGTATAGGAAATCCAACAATCAAAAGCATCTAGCAATGAGCATGAAGATGAACTAGAGGAACATGCAGAATTATTTTTTGCACAAAATGATTCAACTATCATTATAGAACCTTATCAAGAAACCATCCTTGAATTTCAGAAAGTTGGAACAAACAATAATGAGGGGGTTTAGTGTGATGAACAATCCACACCTCCAATTACAATAGTGCCTCGTAGAAAGAGGAGTACACTAACAAAGAGGATGGATAAATGACAACATTGAAGTTGAAAACTGGGTATGTTGTAAGATTTTAGTAGAATATATAATTTTTTGAATCTTTTCAGACTCTTTGAAGTTGAATAAAAAAATTATGTTTGCTGTTACAATCTTCATGTCATGATTTTTTCCTCCTAACTTTGTTGAAGTCTAGTTCATAAGAAGTCCACTTTTCCATTTAACTTCTTTATTGTTCATAAATGGATTGCTTCTCCTTTTGAATAGATATTTTCTCATTGGCATATGAATATTATTATAGCATAATTATTCTCATAATTCTCTTCACAAATTTAATTATTCTTCTATTCTGAAAAGTATTCTCTCATCTTTCTTTCAGGCTACTAGAGTAAACATGAAGGATATAAAATTCTTCTTCATTAGTTGAAAAATATTGCTGGGAAATTGTATCTAAAAGTGGTGATTCTATAGCACATGACATACTGAAAATACAACTCCAACATGCTGAAAACAAGATAGTTTCTTGTAATTGTCTTCATAAAAATATGTACTTCAATGACAATTTTTCAATTCAAAAGAGATGATGGTTTATAGTACTTACTATTGGTAATGCAAACAAATGTAAAAGATACTCATGAAGTTGAGAATAAAGAGTTTATTGTTGAATTTGGAGTTTAAAGTGAAATTTTATTAGATAGTTTATTTTTGTGTTCATTATTGATTTTTTTCTGAGTTTATCCTATTTTTTCAGCGAATTATGAGGCTTGCACATCATGAAAAACTAATTCATTTTGCATGTAGACATGAATTTCATAAGAAAATGAATTATTTCAATGCTAGCATTCTTTGGAGTTGGTGTAAACCTAATATTGTTCTTGATATAATACTGATGTAGAATCTTGCATCAGCAATATCAAGAATACTGATGTAGAGTCATGCATCAGCAATAAGCAAAGTGAGAAAGTGGACTGAAAATAGTTTTTGTGTTCTCTAGTTCTAGTTTTGTGTTGGTCGAGTGTAAAATAGTTGATGTTGAGAGTTGAGCTACAACCAAATTGCTAAGGAAATTAAGGGATTTTTTTAAGGATAAGTTGCAGTTGACTTTGATCATTTTTGATGTGTCCATTACTAGCTACTTGATTCGTGCATTTAATAATTTTTCAATGTATGATAATAATTTTTCTTATCATGTGCTTTTAAATGACATCATTTATTCCTCTATATGATTACTTTATATTGTTGTAACATAGTCAATATTGTTGTAACTAGAAATCATGTTTCCACTCTAGCCTACTAGTTTTTATACTACTACAAGGAGTGGGGTTAAAGATAAATGTTTGGGATGAATTTGTTATAAATTGTCTTTATTTGAGATAAAAGGAAAGGTGTGTATTATCTCAAATATGTCTTTAATAGAGCATCTTAATATACTATCCTAAAAAATTGTCTCCATAAGACAAAAATATTTATGTTCCTTATTGTCTTATCAAGATAATTTTTTAAGACAAATCTGAGAGAATACACAATTTTCTTATTGTCTTGGATAAAGACAATTCATTAGAAAATTTTCTTAAAATTTGTCTTTAAAACCCTTTCTTTGTAGTAGTGTTGAAAGGAATCCTATCGTTAACCATGCAAAATGATAGATCAACAAGTCTTCAAGATAACAATTAAGCAATGACATAGCTAGACATCAGTCCTTGGAAACAATCAACTATAATTGAGTGATTTATTATCCTCAGTATAATAATGAGTAGAATCTAATCTCATAGTAAAAATCTTTGAATAAGTTCAAATTTACAAATACTTGTTCATGGGTTGGATTCTTTCTTAAGGGGAATTAAATGGTTTTTGAAGTTATCTTTAATTCTAGGTTCAATATAATGATAGTTACAATAATAAAAGGACTCTCCTCCTGAAAGGTAGAGCTAGTGATTATTTCTATGATATTTACAAATTATTGATGTAACAACTATATTCCTAATGAGACCCCTCCAATACTAACACATACTTTTGATGTGATGGAAAACTCTACATAGACATACATGGACTCTCCCTAACTTTAACTCAGATTTTAATAAATTTTGTAATATTTTTTAATTTCCTTCTAGCAAAAGAGTCTAGTATATCTTCGTGATTGCATTTAATGCCTGGATTCCAAATAAGTGTCACTACATTTTTCTATTACTATGATTCCTAGTAGAACTTATAGCTGTTGGAATATTAATTACGGTTGGTCGTTTCTCCCTGGAGCCAAACGCCCACCTACGATCAAATGAATTTATTGCATGGTAGGTGAAAATTTTTGAATTCAGAAATGGGGGGAAAAAATTTTACAAGTATAACAAAATGAATGATCAGATTCATTCGAAAAGTGAAAAGAAGAGTAGATCAAAAGTTATAGAGAAGGAAGAAGAGAGAAGTGATCAGCAGATCCAGACGTCAGAGTGCAGAGAAAAGGAAGTTCATTTCATGCTTGTAGTTGCAAATGTTTCTTCTTTGATCATTCTGTAAGTTGAATCTTTTATTGTTTCATTCATCCTATTGAAGCAGTGATTGCTCCAGGTGTTATTGTATGCAGTCATTAGAGCTGCAAGTTTGAAGTTTAAAGTTTTATCATTTTAAAGTTTAGGGTTATTTTTAGGGTTTTCTGGTGGAAGCTGAATCCTCCCAGATTTTGTAATAGTTTGAATCCAAGTTGAATAGTAAGCAAGCAGGCATACGTGATTCCATTGCTTCTTGTTCATTGCATTTGTGGAGTGTAGTGTTGAGTATCTCAAGCTTTGGGTCTTTGGTTTTAATGGTGAACATATTCACATCATAAGTCTGCACTCGGTATTGTCTTTGGTAGAGGTCATCTGCAGTTGCTACCGAGTTCACTTGGTGCCTTCTTCTACCGAGCTCCACTCTCCAGTGGATACCTAGTTCACTCGATAATCGCATTGCTTACCGAGTTCACTCGGTACCTGCAGTGTCTACCAAGTTCTTCGTTTACCGAGTTGATTATTCATCTACCGACCTCACTCGGTATCTAGTGTTTACCGAGTTGCCTTTCATTTACCGAGCTCACTCGGTAACCTCTCCTACCACTCGGTTTCTTAGAGGTTACTGGTAATAGTTGTTGCCGAGAAATTTTTTTACATTTAGGGTTGTTTTTGTGATTGAAATTTTTTAATATTTCTCACAATAGCTTCTTTTGGATAAATATATCTGCTGAGATCCCTTAGTTATTTTGAGTGTTAAGGATGTAAATGTCGTCCTCAAAATGGCACAATATTGACTCCTGAAAGAATGTAATGGTGATTGATTCGTTTCATATTGTTAGCTTTGTAAAATTGTTTGGCTCTTGCTCTATCATTCTGAATAGTAGTTCGAATGTTGTGAACTTGATTTATGGCTTATTTTACTTGAGCACTCTCCTTCTTAGTAGTATATTATTATTCAAAAAAACTATTAAGATAAAAAGATCTTTGCACCTTCTTACTAAATTGTTCTTTGATTATTCTATTTTCTTTTTAATTCTATCTTTTATAAAAAGACCGACATTAAACAATTTTGTTTATCTAATTACATAAAATCTTTGATATAAGATTATAAATGTCTTTATTGAAATTTCATAAGAAATAATTCCAATCAATAAATTGTGAATGAATCATTAATTTTAAAAGAATTTAATAAATTAAATCTATCAATCGATATGTTTATTTAAACGGTCAGGGAAAGCCCTAGCCACCTCTGTATTTCTTGTGCACCATGTTGTAGAAAGAGTGATTTTTGACAAGTTGTTTAGTTTAATATATATTCTTTTTTTTCAACTCTAACTAAGTACAAACTTAGTACTTTAAAAATATGAAGAATAAAATCATTTTAAAAAACTTTGTAGTTTCTTGGAAGATCCAGAGAAATTTGGGTTTCAACTTTTTTACAGGCATCAAAAAATTAGGGTTTTAATAAAAATTTATAGATATCTCTAATTCATTTGATTTTATGATATCTTAAAGTTTATGCCCCAATGAAGTGCGTGCCTTATGTCCAGGAATCCTCCAAGTCCAACAATGCTGTCATGAAATTTCTGTTTGATATTTTGATGAGAATTTAACATTAAAAAAACAAACAACATTTTTGTTGGCACCTTTATTTCTCTGATCTAGAAATTGATTTATTTGTTTCGGAAGGTTCACCATTACTATTTATGCTTGGTTACTTTGAAGAGGCGTTAAAGAATAAAGTATAGCTCTCTCATCCATATCTTTGTCGAGGTAAAATTACTCTGTGTCGTTACTCATATTAATCTGAAAGTATTGTCTTAGAGTTCTTAGGAGAATCACAAATTGAAATATAATTTATAGCCCTCTATGGGGTTCATATCACGGATGATTTCAAGTTAGTTTATCTGCTACGTTGATTGACGCTAGCAAGGAGGGAGATTTTTTTAGCTAATATATTTACTAGTTGCTAGCATGGAGAGGATGTTTTGTGACAAATTCATGTTGAATGTGATAGAATTACTGGCCTAATAACCCTTTGAGGAATACTAAGAATCATAATAATTAATACTTAGAAAAAGGCATGTTGCATAGCTAGGCATCAGTCTTTGCAATTCAGTGAGTTATTATTCTCAGTATTATAGATTTATAAATGTTTCTGAGTGGGGCAATGAAGTCTTTTTTTTAACCTTAGTAAAATATTCATATTTATAACAATATCTCTTGCTTTACTGTTCCGAGCAAACAATATTCCTAATATTGTCAATTTAATCCATGCCTCATTCTATTTTAGCACTTTTCTTTGAGTAATATAATAATCTGTTTTGAAATAAATATTAAGGTAATAAATCATTTTTATTATTTATTTAATTGTTTTATGATGTTCTATTTCTTTTGGTCTGATTTTTTTTTTATAAGAGATTCATATGTCAAATAAAATCTTTGATCTTGTTGATAAGAGATTCAGATTTCAAATAAAAATTTTGATCCAAGATTATAAATGTTATATTTGAAATTTCATAAGAAACAATCAAATTATCAAAAAATAAATTGTGACCGAATTATTAAATGTCATAAATGAAATCCATGACTAATGATGTCTATTTAAACATCAAGACATTTTTTATTATATTGTTATTATAATTCTGAAATTTGTAATATGAAGAATGAACAAGATTAATTCTTAATATTCTTATAAAGATAGATTGTGAAACAATTTCACACAATATTTTACAAAGAAGACTGAAGACTAATCATATTTCATTTTAGAATGTAATTTTAAATAAATAATAATAAAAATAATCATGTTTAAAGTGGTCTTGTCTTGCATCTTGTTAAAAATTTATTTGAATTATGAAAATTTGAGAAAATTATGATTTTTTTACAGTTCTTTACTTACAATCAAAATTAAGTTGTGTAGAATAATCTTCAAATATGATAATTTCACTATTATGTTATTTCTCCAATCCAGATTCCTTGTAGATTTCTTCAAATACTGACTAAAAAGCAATATGTTATGTAGAAATTTCACACTTTAAACTAAAATGACTTGTCTTTACCATAAAGTTCATTTAGATATCTAAGATGAAAAGTTAAAAATGTCCTACCAAAGCATGATTATATGTCCAATTTAACTAACATGGCCTGTAACTTTTTTTTTGATGAATAGTCCTGTTCTATTAAAAAATATACTTAGAATACAATTCACAAAAAAGGGATGGGGGGATACATGATTACTCGGCATCAGCCGGAAATAGCAACTATTATGACCTGTAACTTTAACATAATGACTTTTCCAATAAAAAAACTATTAAAAACTGCCTCCGAAAACATAATTGGCAGAGAAGCCTAAACAAGGTACATTGGTTTACATGTGAAATGGATGTGTCTATTGATTTTTTGATCTTGTAAGGCAACCATCAAGGGTTACAAGATCCAAATTCAAAATCTTCCAAACAGACAATCCATTTTGGATAAGCATTTATTTTATCTAATATACACTATATCAACAACCACCCAAACCTTTTCCGATTCTTATGTCACAATTACGATTGATATTGATGTTGGGATGGAGAGGAAAATGAAGCCTACTGGTGATTGAAATTACACCCGGATTTCCTCAACGTGTCACAAAGAAATCCAACTCTCGAGATAATTTGCATGATTCTAGGAATATTCACAACCTTTCTCCAGTCAAAATGTCCACTCACAGTAACCTTAATTTGTTCGCAGCTCAAAGACTCTACCTGCACTCGCCTAACCAATCCGTCAACAACCTCAATCGATGTATACACACCATTTACCAATGACAATTTCAAACATTGTCATAGCATCTCTGTATACTCCACCAATGTAGACTCGCTCAAGATTTGATTGCATTATAAAATATCACGGTGAGCACATACAAATATAACTTCTCATATTGACACCTTCGCAGAATTGTTCTGCCATTAAAATGAGAGAAGGGTGTTCATCTCTATGCCCAATTCATTTATGTGAGTAAAGGACGAATTATGGAGAACCACTAGGCAGACATAAAATATCAAATATCACGTATTGTTAAAGGAGGTCATCTCTATGTAACACTAAAAATATTTCAATTTATCAAATGTTTTGACAAATAATTCTTGATCTATTTTTCTTTGAATACATATCGACCACAAGTATTAATTCATCATAGTTCTCAATTTTTCAATAGTACCACAAGAATGGGGTACTCAATATATATTATATAATATATAAGCTAGTAGCAAGGGTATGCCAATATGAAAGAATTATTTATATTTAATTTTTATTATTAATTTGTTTGTTCTTTTAGATTAATTTACTTTAATTTTGTTAAGGTATGTGTTAAATATAATTAATTTTATGATTGTGTCTACAATTTTGTGTGAGTAAACTTTTCTTATGGTAACAGTTGAATTTGGCTGAAAGTTCAAATATATTTATGGTAAAATTGTGCTATAGGTATAGGGGATAATTTGATTTACTATTAAAATGAACTTCTAATGAGTTGATGATTTTGATTCTACTTTTTTTAAGTTATTAATTCAACTTCATATTTCAACTTACATAAACCTGTATATAGTTCCATTGAAAATAAAATTGATTTACTATTAAAATCAACTTGAGGGATCGAATCTTCCAATCGGAACAACTTGACTAGGAACACAAATCCATCCCACAGAGTCCCGCCAAAAGTGGCGGCTTGATCGTTGCCTATATTTCATGACAAGTGTTCACAAATGATGTGCTTATAGCTATTTATGAAACGCCAAA
Organism: Cupressus sempervirens; assembly: GCA_028749045.1. Taxonomy (NCBI): domain Eukaryota; kingdom Viridiplantae; phylum Streptophyta; class Pinopsida; order Cupressales; family Cupressaceae; genus Cupressus; species Cupressus sempervirens. The sequence goes on from CM053791.1 coordinate 575,868,720, forward strand.
TTGCTGATCTGCCAAGTCACTCGGGGAAAGTAAGGATACAATGATTTTATCTATGATATCTTTGCCTAGGACAAACTTATTTTTATCCTTAGAAATTATCCTTCTTAAAATTGTTTTCAGCCTATTAGCAAGGAGCTTAGAAATTAGTTTGTACAAGGTGTTGCATAATGGAATTGGCCTAAAGTCATTGAAGCATTTGCATTCCTTATTTTTTGGAATCAGAGCAATGATAGTGTTGTTAATATCTTTAATAAAATGCTTGGACTTTCTCATGTCCTCCACGAGCTACCATAAGTCTTTTCCCCAGAAATACTAGTAGTTCTAAAAGAAATGTGGAGGGAAGTCATATGGACTAGGAGCTTTATCTGGATGCATTTGAAAGAGGGCTTTCCTCACTTCCTCTGAAGAAATTTTGTCACATAGAATTTGATTGTCCTCATTATTAACCACTTTGGGGATCAAGTTTAAAATATCATCCTTGTGTGTGAGAGCAGCTTGATTACCAAGAAGGTTAGTAAAATGCTCAACTGCTGCTAGACCAATATTACCTTGACTTGAAATCCATCTCTCATTCTCCACTTGGATGCCCTCAAATTTGTTAGACGATTGTTTAGATTGCACAAAGGAATGAAAAAAATTGGTAATGGCATCAGCTTCTTTAAGACACGTTTCTCTAGCCTTGTCTCGCCAATATATCTCTTCCCTAAGCAGAACCTCAGCTAGTTCCTCCTTTAGACTTTTTTTCCAGTAGAAATCTTAATTAAACATACCCCTTAGAATGACTACCTCATTAAGATATTTCAATTCCTTTGAACATGAATTTGCATCCCTCCACCACATATTATAGAATTTGAAGGGAGGGTGATGGGAGAGATTTATAGTTTCTATGTTGAGCTCCACAAGAAAGTGATTAGAAATTTTAATAGGAAGGATATGAGCATTTAATGTTGCATGATAAGAGAACCATTCAAGGGAAATAAAAAACCAGTCTAATCTTTCAAAAATGTCCATAAAGTCTTTGCGTCAATTTGTCCATGTGAATACACCATTGTTAGTTGGGAAATCACATAACCTTGAAGACTCCACAAAGTCCCTAAAATCACTAATAACTTGATTGATCTTTCTAATGCCACCATTTTTTTCAAATAGGTCATAGATTGTGTTGAAATCCCCACCCAAAATGATCTGAGCATGAGTGGACTTAATGAAATCCAACAAGGCTTCCCAAACTAACCTTGTAGCCATATTGGAGATAGGACAATAAACATTGATGATAACAAAGTGGGAGTTATAAGAAAGAATCAAAATCCTAGCAGCACAACAATTTGGATGCTGATAAATGAAAAGACATTTCCAAGGATGAAAAGAAATTTTCTTAGGAGATCAATGTCCCTTGAAGCACTCGAGGATTCTATGAAAAGACATTTCCAAGGATGGAAATACTTTTCAAAAGCTTAACATTCTGCTATAGAGAATTTAGTTTTCTAAATAATAATGAGTTGGCCAGTATAGAGCTGGAGTTGCCTCTTGATGAGGTATGTTTTGTTAGGGTCATTTAGGTAGCTGACATTCTGAGTAAGAATCTGAATTCTTTCATAAGAGAGGATGCCCCTCCCTTGGTACTAGAAAATTTTTGGATGTTGGTAAAGTCTTTTGCTACAACTTCTCCCTCTCTATGGAGTTTATTTGATTTTTTGCCTCTAGATTTCTTGATCTTATTAAAGTTTCCTTGGTCCAAAAAAGGTAAAACAGACTAGGCTACACATATCATGTCAATAATGTCCAAACCATCTCTATCATCATCTGATTCATCAATTAAATCTGGTTGATCTATATTTTCCATATCGGTTTCCAAAGTTGTGTTAGATCTAGGGACAATCAACTTTTTGGGTGAATCATCCATACCATGATCAACCGCGTGGGGAATTAGAGAAGATGACTCAAAGCCTCCTTTCTTAAGTGAAGTGGGGGAAGAGACAACAATTTTTCTTTCAATCCACTATTTACGAAGGAAGCTGAAAGAGAACTAGTTGAAGTAGGATCTTTCTCTTTAGCTAGACTATGCAAGGAATAGTGGGGGATCAATAGACAATCCTTCTCAAAATGATCTCTAGCCCTATATAGCAAAAAAAAATGCTTATTTTCCTCAATTTTGCTAGATTGAACCCATTTAGATCCATTAATAATCAAGCCTATTGAGTCTAGAATATGGTTTATGGCTGTAATTTTGAACCAGACAAACTTACCCATGTCGACCCATGTCGCCATCAATTGAATCCAAATTAATGTCAAGTAAAGTTCCTAGTGATTTAGTGATTTTCTCTAGGCATTCCAAGGCCCAATATTCCAAGGTCAAAAGATATAGATGAATTGAGAGTGGAGCATTATAGGGGTAGAAGGTAGTGGGGTCAAAATTTGGACTCCAAGGCATCATGAATAGAGGATGGGAATTCATTAACCAATTATCAGCTATGGTGATATGGTTTTGTCTTCCTCGCATGTAAAAATGATGATGAAGAATTGATTAGATAGAAATTTGATGACCACATTTAGTTTCCAAAGGTTTGAAATCCATGATTTTACAGATTGGTGACTAGGTTTGATTCTGGTACATCTTCATACAAAACCAAGGCTTGACATCATCTCAATATCATTTGCCACTTCATTTGATACCTGAATCTTGATTGGAGTTGAAATAGAAGGTGTAGAAGGAGATCAAATCTTATCCAAGTTTTGAGATGGATCAATTTCATAATTTATGTTGGGAGAAGGGAGAGATGGTTATTTAAAATTTTGGTCTTTCGACAACCAGTAAGGATTTGGAGAAGGCTTTGAGTTAAAATACAATGGAGCCCTAAAACCTTTTTTCTCATGTTGTTAGAATACATTAATTTCAACACATTGACATCACTGGCCAATCCAACAAGTCATATCTATGGACCTAGCCAATATTTATTATATACTTATCTTTTCATCTATCACATAGACGAAGGCTTCAATGTTGATCTTCTAACGATGATTATAAATTCAATATACTAGAAACTATTACTTGCTCCTAGTAGAGTTCAACTCTAAGTTGTAAGAGGTTGTTCTAAACAATGATTTGTAATGTTGTTTGTATGTTCAAGTTTATGCAGTGTAATGTGATGTTAAAGTCAATACAATATATATTTTGAAAATTTCTACATTTGTAACTTTGGTGACATATTGTTTGTGAAATCTTTTCCTAAATTTATTTTAGTTGATGGGAATGTGATGCTCCAGCTCCATATATGATGCAATTTTTTTTGTCCTGTTCGGTCTATGTTGCAATGGAAGTATAAAACACTTTTGGGGCTAATTTTTATTTTTCTATTTAGAGTATCTTTTTGGTCTACAAAGGTTGATATTTTTGTAATTTTCTTGTGGCAAGTTCTTTTCTGAGAGTTGCTTGTCTTGCTCAATGGTTGTTTATGGTTGAAGTCTAAGTAGACTATTATGATTTTCTTTTCTTCATAGTAGAGCATAAGATAAAAAGAAATAAGTATTGCTCAAATGGGAGAAGATTCGTCAACCAAAGGAACAAGGTGGATTAGGAATTAAGAATTTTAGTTGGAAAAATGAAGCATTGGGGGCAAAAACAAGTATGATGATTGTATCAAGAAAGAGAAAGAAAATGCAATAAAATTTTATATAATAAATATTTGAATGTGGAAGACCCAACACCACTATTAAGAATTAGGAATCCACCAAAAGGGTCAAAATCTTGGAATTTCGTGGTTAAATGCCAGTCAATGATTAGTAGATATGCCACTTGGGGCATTGGAAGAGGCAATGAAGAATTATTTTGGGAGGACTCTTAGGATGGATTGCTTCCATTAAATAGCACTAAAATTCATATAAATGTAAAAACTTTGCTTGTATATTTAATGGGAAGAAAGGTATCTAATTATAAGCATATCAGAGAGGAAGATGGAGAAGATGTCTAGGCATGGAGAGCTTTAGAGAATGCATATAAAACTCCTAAAGATAAAGAGGACCTTGAATCCATCCTCAAACAATGATTGGTAAAGCATAAAGATAGGAAAGACAAACTTATCTCGGGAGATTCCATAGATGGAATGTATAGTTTCAAGGAAGGATATAATCTAATTTTTAATTCACAAAGGTGGGAAAACATAAACATTCCCCTTAAACTATGTTGGGATCCAGTTTTTCGACCAAGGGCAAGAATCTTCTTATGGGGTAGAAATGCAAAAACAAATTCTAACAGCTGATAGATTTACAAAGATGGGATCTGAAGGTCCATCAAGATGTTTCCTTTGCAAGGAAAATACCAAGGCAACATAACCCTTGCTTTATAACCGCTCCTTTGCTCAAGAAACTTGGTATTGGCTCAAACAAAATTTAAGTTGGACTTCCCCTCTTCCTGAGAATCTTAATAATCACTTACTAGGATGGCATAAAGAAAATAATCATAGCATATATGGTAAACTATGGAACATAACTCCAACCATACTAATGTGTGAAATATGGAAAGAAAGGAATAGGTGAATATTTAGCAACACAAAACTAAGAGTTTCCACCTTTCTTAACAAACTAGAAGAAAGCATAATAGAAGTTATGAATAACTATTTAAGAAAGGCAGTTAAAATCTAAGGGACCTTTACACAATTAAATGAAGAAGTAAAAATGAAGTGGGCCTTCCTAATCAATCCTCCATTAGTCTATGAGAAAAAAGTTCAACAAGAAAGAAAAGAATGTAGATGGGAGCCACCACAAAAAGGATGGATGGAACTTAACTTTGATGGAGCATCAAGTGGAAACCTAGGTAAAATAGGTATAGGGTGTATTATAAGGTCAAACATGGGAGAATGGATTATTAAAAGGGCTAAACCATTGGGCATCACCACAAACAACATAGTTGAATTATAAGTTATCAATGAGGGGCTTGCACTAAGTTTTAAAATTATGATAAAAATAATAATCATTGAAGGAGATTCCCAAATCCTTATTGACAAAAAATGATAAACTCCAAATTGGGCAATGAGTTCCACACTTGAAAATGTTCTAAGTTTAATTGATAAGTTTGTAGAAGCAAGGTTTAAACATATGTATCGAGAAGGAAGCATAGAAGAAGATCATTTAGAAAATAAAGTAGTTGAAGGCAAGAATTTTATTCTCCAAGCATTAGCATTTCCTTAGGCATGGATCCTATGTTAGTTCCTTTTCCTCCTTCTTTCCTTAACCTTTTTTGTAATTTACCCTCTATTTTGTTCATCCTTTTGTTTTACCCTTTTTTTAAAAACCTTAGTTTTTTTTTATAAAATGATTAGTATATATGTTAGTGGGTAGCTTAGTCTTGATAATAAAGGTTTTTTTAGATGATCAATTATAATGTTGCTGCAATTAGGATTTTACCAAGCTTTATATTGGTCATTTTATGATTACAAGGCGTATAATGTGAGTATTTCTCTCCTCTCTAGATCTTTTTTTATATTTCCATTGCATCTAGATTTTATTTAACTCGATCATTAGTGTATACTCTTGCCATTTTCAGGCATTTACTATTTAGAGTTAGCTTTTTAGTCCATGGAGTTGGCGATTTCCTTGTATCATGCTCTAGAAGTACGTACTATGGCATTTTGGTGGTTTGTCAAGCCTGAGAGATGGAATAGAATCTTGAATCTCATAGATGACATGACTAGGGTTGTTGTCAGCTAAGTTATAGGAGAGAAGGTATTTAATTACGATTTCACCTAGCATACTAATAGCTCTTTCATTGGTGCCTTCATAGAATGTTTAGCTAGGGCCAATGTTGGCAAATGGGGAATCATATAGCTTTGTCTTAACATCTTCGATCCCATTTGGCTAGAGGGTCTTGAGAATCTAGTCCTTACCATTGATCAAAAAATAAAGATTAAAGATTATTCTGCCTAAAATGTACATGGCTCATCCCCTTGAAAATCTAGGGTTAGTCAATGTAGCAAGGCAACCATCTCTATACATGCATGATAATATTCTTTTCTACATGGTATGGCCAAATATGGAACCCAATATTAATTTTTTGTTGTGGTGGAGAGGAATTATAGAAGATTAGAATAAGAATTGATTATTTCATTATCTACAAATTTTTGACGCCTACATTGAGCTAGGGATGCTCTTTGACAACTTCAACAAATTGGAGCTCTCACTACCAAATTTGTTCAAATCACTTGAGTAAAGAGCAATCAGCTTTTTTCTATTCACACTAGAATCTAGGGTAGATGATTTGGAGAAAGATGCAAATATAATCATGGTGTGTTGGAAGAAAGAGGAGGTGTAACCCTCAAGCAATATGGTTGCTTTTTTGGGTAGATGCCCCTTTTTAAGTAGACTTTTTGGGTTATCTCTGTTCTCTTTCAGTTAGTTCCGGGCTAGGTAGTTTTAGGTTTTTTTAGTTTTCTAGGGTTTTCTTTCTTTGTTGTATCTCCTCAGGTTGCCCGATTCATATGGTTTCATTATTTTCTTCATATGAATCTTCTAGTGTTGTCTTTCCATATCAGGTTTTTCTCTATTGGATTTAGCAGGATTCTTTAGCCCTCGAAGGTTTGGTGTTAGTATGTAATGTTACTCAGTACATTTGCAAATAACTAATATAAGGCTAACATTCTTGAAATCATGAACAATACCATCTTGATTTTCTCTCTTATGATCTTTTGGAAATTTTATCAATCATTTTATTCTTCTATTCTTTTTTAGTTTATTTTGAGCATTCTGATTGTTTAAATCTTAATAGGTTGATAAATTAGTTTGAATTTCTTAGTGTATCGTATTTGGAGGTCATAAGTTCCATAGATTGCTTTGAATTCTTTAGACTATTTTGATAATTACTTTGAATTCTTTAGACTACCTTGATAGGGAATTGATCCCTTTAAAATTAGGATAATGACCTCTACTTTTCAGTTTAATTCACCATTTAAACATGTAAAACAAATAAAATTAAACACTTTATTTCATACATTATCAATCAAAAACTATATGAATTACTAATAAATATTTTATCTTTACCAATTTCCATTTAGCTTCCATGGTTTTTAGATCATTCCTTTTTTCTAAGACTAACAACTAAAGTTGTAATGAAGTGTTTGGAATGACAAAATATCGATTTGGAATAGTAAATATAGATAATCAAGTTCATATATGGAGGGGAATGAAGCAAAAAAACCTTAACTATCGGATGGGTAGATTGTTCAATTCTCAATTAATAATGGTAACACTATAATCATTTGAAAGAGGAAGTACCCCAATGAAATCTACTAAGTTAAAGCTAGAGAGATAGATAAACTATAAAAAAAAGAGAAATGTGTTTCATTAGAACTTGAAACTAGGCATGCCCCTTTCACTTATGTAATATGAAAGGACTTAGTAAAAACTGGAAGAACAAATAAATCAAAAAAATAAAAGAGATACATATTTTGAAATAATTTAATACTAGGGCACGACCCTTTTATTTATGTAATTTGAAAGGACTTAGGTCCCGACAAGACTAGAGGTTTTCTTCTTTGTTCTTTACTACACCTAGATTAATTATTATTATTTATTATAATTAATTATTTTTATGTGTTAAGCGAAGTCAAACCAAGACCTCCCACATGAGAGACTCACAAGTTATATGACTAATTACTATTTACTAAGACCTAAATATAGATATAATGTAGATAAATCAACTATATAAATCTTAAATTAAATAGAATAGTTCTTGAACATTTTTTTTTTTTAATAACTATTTCACAAGTAATTCAATTCATACAAAGATCTCAATTCAAATGAAAATTCACCACCCAATGACTGGAGTGACCCCCCTTGCTTTGTTTCTCGTGGCAGGATTCGTTGCAAGGCTATCTGGAAGTGAAACCAAGGGCCTCACCTATCTCCCACCCCGGCCCCATCCCATGCCCCCAATAAGATGAGAGGACAAGATGACTACTATTTACATCCGAGACACCCTATATTGTCATGCACACTATCTAGTAGTGAAACCAAGGGTCTTGCCTATCACCCACCTTGGCTCCATCCCCTGCCCCTAGCAAGATGAGAGGACAAGATGGCTACCATTTCCATCTAAGACACCCTACATTGTCATGCACACCTCTGGTTATCATATGATATGGTTTTATCTTTATATTTTAATTTGTTCAATCAAATATTTAAAAATATAAGCATTATTTTGTAATAGAAATATCAGAAAGAAAGATTAACTATTAGATACAATCAAAATTAAATATATTAACTGTTAAATAAATTATTCAATGTCACAAGAGAGGGGGAGGATGAGTAAACATAAGGGAAGAAATGGGGATATTATCAAGGGTGGAAAGTAAAAGTGCATACTTAAGTGGAAAAAGATGGATGGAAGTGAGTGAGAGAAGGGGAAGAGAGAGGGGGAGAGTGACATAAGGAAGGCACATATTGTAATTGTGAGAGAGAATTACAAGAAGACATGAGATGTATGGTGATTATGAGGAGAAGACATGGGGTTGACAAAGCAGATAATCATGAGATGATTCTTGAAGGAGGGTGTATAAGAGAGTGAAAGAGAGTAACTATGGAGAACTACAAAGAGAGAGATAGAAAGATATGCTAATTATAGGGTAGAGAGAGAGAGAGATGAGAGAAGGTTTGGGGAAGAGAGGTAGGTGAGTTGGGTGGAGAGAGCTAAAATAAAATAAAATCATTTCCTTAAACCTAATTAAATCTACTAAGCTAAATTAAATAGTAACTATATCCTTATTGAATAGTATACCATATGGGTTGTTAAATTAGTAATTTAATCTAAAACATTAATTGTGGTCCTATATGTAATCTTATAGAAAATTATATTAAATTATATAAGACATCTTGCCTTTAATTTACTTTTTTTTTTAAATTAAAAAAGAAATAGCCACATTAAATATTTAAATAATAAAAATATTTAAGAGTAAAATAAAATAATTATAATTAATTTGTTAAAATTTAAATATAAAATATATCATACAATTCAATGTTAAATTTAATAACATTACATTAAAATATTTTTTAGACAATACTTCGCTAAATTTTTTATTACAAATGTCTACACAATAAGACCTAAAATATGACATGTCTCTTAACATAATTCTTTGTGGTAAAGGCCACTTGTAATATTATAGTAGATTCATCTTAAGAATATAAACTATCTTTCCAAAATATAAATTGTCTTTATGTACATAAAAATGATGAATACTTAAAATAAAACTAAATTACCATATCAAATTTTTATACTATTACAATTAAATGTTAAATTAAGTATCATTTCACTCCATAACATGTTACCTTTTATAAGCATCACTAGTAAAAATATACCAAACAAAAATCTACATGTGGAGATCGCTAAAAACATTGATTCAAATTGGGGTTTGTGCCCCTTAGGAATTTGGTCATATCTTCACCTAAAACCTAAAATAATTTAGTGAGGAGTTCAATAAAATTACCTCACAAGGTTTTTATCTTTAGCTAAACTAGTTTTGCCCATGACCTGTATAAAAATCTATCACAAAATTTTTTAGACATACATCACAACCATGATGGCTTCCAAGGGAGAGATCCACACTGTTGAGTGGACAAAAGTCTTTTGGGATGATATTATCTAGTGATGAAAATTATGAAGAGAGTGACATGGATTTCTTAGATTCAAGCAAATATCTATATCGTATAGGTGAATTAATGGTTGCATAAAAGGAAGATGATTCTGGGTCAGACAAAAGGGTAGAAGACATGGAAGGGTCATTTTTTTAGGTGATGTTCCAAAAGAAATATTAACTATGGTATTTTGAAAACTTCCTCTTCATAAACTATTCAAAATGCAAATAATTTCTACTTCATGGAAAATTAGTATTTCAAGATTGTGCAAAAGTGGTTGATAATGGAACTTTATGATAAAGCAAGCAAGTCTTCTAATTAGATTGTTATCTATGATGTGAGTAGAAAGATAAGGTACAATAATATATTTATTGAAGAGTGGAGAAACAATGATTCATAATAGTTGTAAGAGAAATGGAACCCTTCTAGTGGTTAATCCCTTGACTATGTAGTCCCATTATCTTGAAGATGTAAATGTGACTAGAAGATTCAAGCTTTCACATTAAATAAAATATGATGAAGATGATGGTGTGGCAATACATCTAAACTGTGATCCCAAGAAAAAACTTATGAGGTGATTCTGATAATAGATTTTCTTTACCATGTCAGAAAAAAAAAGATTTTTATTTTTTTTAGATTTATAAACCTACCAAAAAGAGATGGGAAAAAAGAGATGCTCCCTTGGAAGGAGGGATTCCTAGATTTATGAAACTTAGCTTCTCTCCAAATATTTTGATGTTGAACAAGAAAACGTACTAGGTTTCTAAAACTGAGGATCATGTGTTTGTGCTTGATTTGAATGGAGATGACATTATCAAGAATCTTTCGATTCTAGTGGGGATGCAAGATATATGGAATTTTTATGACCGAGGGAAAAATTTTATTGGTTTATAAATTTAAGCTTATTTTTTATGAGCTTGTTGAGCTTGATGGGAACTTGAGATTTAAATATGAAGTAGTTGTGTTGCCCAATTTTTTTTTTCTAGAGTAACCTTAGTCAATGAGGATTGTATTTGGGGAATTCAAGAAAGAAAGGGTCATGCGAGCCATATAATTTGTCAGCAAAAGATTACCCATTTATGTTGACAGCCAAAAAATGGCTATCCATGTGTTGTGTTGGAATATTTATTGTAGTAGGTGGTTTTCCTTGAAGCAAAATGCCCACCTACCACCCTTGACGGTCAGAAAAATAGTCAAAAAATTCAATGTGGGTAGGTGAGTTTTTCAAATCTAAAAAGAGTGGGAAAATGGTTTTGCTAGTAAGAATAAAGGAATGATCTGATCCATTCCACTAGAGAGACAGAGATATAGAAGAAGAAAATTGGAGGTAGAGAGAAGTTGTAGAGCAGAGTAGAGAAAAGGTTCTACTCAATTGTAGAGAAGAAAATTGATCAATAGAGTGGAGAAAGCATTCAGAAGGCAAAAGGATTTCAAAACGAGTTGGATTTGTTGTTGTTCTGTAAGTTTTTATTGCTATTTTTGACTTGTTGAAGTAGTGTTTGTAGCAGGCATTGTTGAATGTAGACATTAGAGCTATAAGTTTAAGTTTTGAGTTTTAGCAGTTTGAGTTCCTTGATGAAATTTTCATCCTTTGGCTCTTTGCATTTTAATGGCCATTTTCCATTCTACTCATTCAGTCAAGTATTGATTGACCTTCCTCTTTTTAGACCTTTCTAAGCTCACTTGGCATCCTCTTGTGTTGAGCATCTACTTCCAGTGGAGACTAAGCTCACTCAGCATCCTTTGATTGCCGAGCTTACTCGGCACTATCTTGTGCTAAGCAGCCCAAGTGCTGAGCTCACTCTTCTTCTTCTTGTGTTGAGCTAGCTTGGCACCATCTCCCTGCCACTCGACACCCCTTTGTACCTAGAAAAATTGGTACTCAACAATAGTTTTTGCCGAGCAAAATTTTAAATTTGTGATTTTACTATTTTTTTAACATGCTATTAGAGCTTTGAGGCCCCACATCCATAGTGAGTTAGGGCATTTATTTTTCTGGGATATTTGACATGGAAGGAGATACAACAAAGATATGGTAGTAGCCACTATCCTTCAATGGACAAAATTATGATACATGGGCAAAGAAGATGAAAACCATAATGGTTGCAAATGATTTGTGGGAGTTTGTGATTAATGGGTCAAATGATGTGATTGACCCAGCTCAGTATGTTGCCCTCACAAATCCACAAAAGACTCAGCTAAAAGAGTCAAGAAGAAAGGATGCTAAAGCATTAAGTCTAATTGAGGTAGTGATGACAGAGACGATTTTTCCAAAGATTGCAACAGAAAATTATGCAAAGGAAGCGTGGGACATCCTTGAGATGAACTTCAAGGGAACTGATAAGGTCAGAGTAGTAAAGCTATAGATGATCAGAAGAGAGTTTGAGAACCTTCAGATGAGAGACAATGAACCTATTGCAAAGTTTAGTTCACGAATCTCCACTTTGATAAACTAGCTCAAATCAAATGGAGAAGAATATGATGAGCAAAAAATTATAGAGAAGATACTGAAGAGTTTGCCTCAAAAATATAACAATCTTGTCATGACCATAGAGGAAGCAAAGGACCTAACCACATTGACCATGGATGAGTTGATTGGAACTCTCCAAACCCATGAGCACTGGATAAACAAGCCAACTACTACTTCCCAAGAGCAATCTTTTAAGGCTTAGGAGAATTCAAGAGGCAGGGGGAGAGGTACAAATGGCTTCGGTAGAGGCTCAAGAAGTAGAGGTCATGGAAGAAATGGTCAAAGGAATGCTAGTGTAGAAAGCTCAAGAAGAGCAAGCAACCAAGAGGGAGCAAGCATCTCTCAAAACAACTATAGAGGAGGTAAGAAGAATTACAACTCCAATAAGAGTAATGTTGAATGCTACTACTGTCATAAATATTGGCATTATGCAAGTGAATGCTAGAAGAAATAGGATGATCAATCAAAGAAAAATGATAATGTGGCTGATGTGAACATGGGAAATGCAAACAATCCCACAACCTTCATCGTGTGTAACATCAGTGAAGAAGGAAGCCCTGAGGTATGGTACCTAGACAACGGTTGTAGCAACCACATGAGTGGTAATGAAAGTTTATTTTCTTTCATTCATAAGACTTTTAAGTTTGAAATTAAGATGGGCAAAGGATCTATTATGGTCCACACCAAGCAAGGTGAGAAGAAGGAAATACAAAATTTGTATTTTGCCCCCAGTATGAAGCACAATTTGATGAGTGTTGAACAACTCATTCAAAATAGATACAAAGTGTTGATGGAAAATGACAAATGTGTCACTCATAAGAAGGATGGGAGTAATAGATTACTTGCAGTAGTCCAAATGACAAAGAACCAGATGTTTCCATTGAGGATAGAGACATGTTTCTCTTCTCAAGTCAATGTTGCACCTCCCAGGCATGCATGTATAGCAGTACACCAGCAATCAGATCTTTGGAGCATGATTGAAGACCCCTCCAAGCTTTGGCATCTCAAGTATGGACATCTTGAAATTGCTTGTTTAAATGTGTTGTCCAAGAAAAGAATGGTAGATGGTTTTCCAAGCATTCTAAATCCATATGAAAAGTGTGACGCTTGCATATTGGGTAAGCAACATAGGCTTCCCTTTTATTCGAGAAATTCTAGAAGGGCTAGAGCACCATTAGAATAGATGCATTCTAATTCGGTAGGCCCTATGCAAACTACTTCTATTGTGGGGAGTACTTATTTTAAGACATTCGTAGATGCTTTCAATCATAGAACATGAGTGTATTTTTTGAAGAACAAATCTAAAGCATTTGATAAATTTGTTGAATTCAAAGCCCTAGCTAAAAAAGAATGTGGACACTATATTAAGGTCCTTAGATTAGATAGAGGAGGGGAGTATACCTCCAATATGTTTGTAAACTTTTGCAGGAAAAATGACATAAAGAAAGAGCTTACAACTAGTTATACTCTGTAGCAAAATGGAGTGGCTAAGAGAAAGAAAAAAACCATTGTTGAAATGGCTAGGAGCATGATGAAACCAAAAGGGCTCCCAACTAAATATTGGGGAGAAGTTGTAGCAAAAGTAGTATGCTTGATCAATAGGTGTCCTAAAAAATTAGTTCCTAACAAAATACCTATTGAGGCTTGGTCAAGGAATAGATGGATAGTTGAGCACTTGAGAGTGTTTGGATGTGTAGCATATGCACATGTTCCTAAGGAACAAAGGAAAAAGCTGGTTGACAAAGGTGTAAAGTGCATCTGCACAGGGTATAGGTCAGAATCAAAGGCTTATAGATTGTATGATCCAATTAACAAGAAGATCATCATTTCAAGAGATGTGGAGTTTCTTGAAAACCAATCATGGGATGGCTTGGTAGATGAATCCTCAAGCACTTCAAGTAAAGTTCCTACCATTGAAGAGAAAGAAGATGACATTAGTGATCAGCAAGAAGATGGAACAGCAAACATAGATTGCAAACAAAGGCAAAAAGGGAAGCAGCCCTTAACATGCCGAGTAGCAGTACCAAGCACTTCAAAATAGCCTTAGGTTAGTATGCAAAATAGAAGTAGCAGCAATATTGAAAATTTAGATTCCACTCTTGCCTCCCTATTGCCAAGAAAGACCAAGAGTCTAAGGGAGATATACCAAGATGAAAGGTATAAGGAAGATTATGATGAGAGTGTAAATTTTATATTATTTTCTCATAGTGATCCAATTTATTTTGAGGAAGTTGTGAATGAGGAGAAATGGTGTAATGCCATGGATGAGGAAATAGATGATATTGAAAGAAATGAGACATGAGAGTTAACTACATTGCCTCCCAAGAAAAAAGTAATTGGAGTGAAATGGGTATACAAGACCAAGTGCAATGCTGAAGAAAAAATAGATAGGCATACGGCATGTTTAGTGGTCAAGGGGTACAAGCAGCAGTATGGTAGAGATTATGATGAGACCTATGCCCTAGTTGCAAGAATGGAAACCATGCATGCTATCATAGCAATTGTAGCCCAGCACAAATGGTTGTGAAGTCCACCTTCCTAAATGGTCTATTAAAGGAAGAAGTGTATGTGAAGCAGCCACCTTGTTATGAAGTTGCAGGTGAAGAACACAAGGTGTAAAGATTGAAGAGAGCTCTATATGGGCTCAAGAAAGCTCCATGGGCATGGTACAACAAAATTGACTCATATTTGATGAGCAATGGCTTTAGCAAAAGTGATGGTGAGTCCACTCTTTACATCAAGGCAACAAATGGTAATGTGTTGATTGTTGTCTTATATGTTGATTATTTAATCTTCACTAGAAATGATAATTTCCTAATTGGTGAGTTCGAGGAGACCATGAAAAATGAATTTGAAATGACAAACCTAGGTCTCTTGAAGTACTTTCTAGGCATAGAAGTAAAACAAATGCATGATGGTATCTTCATCTCTCAAGAAAAATATGCAAGGAAAATCTTGGAGAGATTCAAAATGCAGAATAGTAAGGCAGCCCCAACACCAATAGTAGTAGGTCTGAAGTTGAGCAAGGAAGATTACAGCAAAAGTGTGAATCCAACACTATACAAGAGTATGGTTGGAAGTTTGATGCATTTGACTGCAACTCAGCCAGACATAATGCATGCAATAAGTTTGAGTTCTAGATTTATGGAAACACCAAAGGATTCCCATTGACAAGTGAGAAAGAGGATTCTAAGGTATGTGAATATTACCAAGGGATTTCAATTTTATACACTGCAAATAGTGATTTTAGGCTAGTTGGTTACATAGATAGTGATTGGGTTGGAAGTTTAGATGATAGAAATAGCACTTCTGGATACATGTTCCAAATTAGATCAAGTGTTATTTCATGGGCATCTAAGAAGCAACCTATTGTTGCTCAATCTACAGAAGAGGTCGAATACATAGCAGTAAATGCAGGAGCATGCCAAGCGATTTGGTTAAGGAGGATCTTGACAGATTTGAATGAAAGGCAAGAGGATGGAACCACAATTTATTGTGGCAACATCCCATCAATTCATTGTCCAAGGATTCAGTCTTCCATGAGAGAAGCAAGCATATAGACATTAGATATCACTTTATTAGAAAGTTGGTGGAGAATGGAGATATCAAAATGAAATTTTGCAAGTCTGAGCAAAAGCTAGTAGACATATTTACTAAGCCATTAGGCATTGGAATATTTGTACACCTATGAGAGAGTCTTGGTCTAGTTGATGTGGATTTGTAGTGATCCTAGTTTTATTTGGTTCAAGACAAAGGGGGAGTGTTGGAATATTTATTGTAGTAGGTGGTTGCCCCTAAAGCCAAACACCCACCTACCACCCCTAACGGCCAGCAAAATAGTCAAAAAATTTAATGTGGGTAGCTAAGTTTTTTAGATCTGAAAAGAGTGGGAAAATGTTTTTGCTAGTAAGACAAAAGGAATGATGTGATCCATTTGACCAAAGAGATAGATATAGAAGAAGAAGAGTGGAGTCAAAGAGAAGTTGCAGAGAAGAGCTGAGAAAAGGTTCTACTCAGTTGCAGAGAAGTAAGTCAATCAGAAGATTAGAGTAAAGCATTCAAAAAGCAAAAAGGTTTCAACACAAGTTGGATCTTTTGTCATTTTGTAAGTTGTTATTGTTATTTTTGACCTATTGAAGCAATTTTTGCTCCAGCCATTGTTGAATGTAACCATTAGACTATAAGTTTAAGTTTTGAGTTTTACCAGTTTGAAGATTTCAAGTTTTTCTAGGTTGAAGATGAATGCTCCCAGATTTTGTAATAGTTTAGTTGAATATAATATAAGAAAGCAAGCATACATATATTATTGTCCTTGTCTTCTATTCACCATTGCATATTTTGTGTTTGAGAAGTTCCTTGTTGAAATTTTTATCCTTCGACTCTCTACATTTTAATGGTTGTTTTCCATTTTGCTCACTTGGTCAAGTATTAATTGACCTTCCTCTCTGTAGACCTTGCCGAGCTTACTTGGAATCCTTTCATGCCAAGCTTCTCCTTCCAGTGGAGACCAAGCTCACTCGACATCCTTTGATTGTCGAACTTACTCAGCACTGTCTTGTGCCAAGCAGCCCAAGTGTTGAGCTCACTCAGCTTCTTCTTGTGTCAAGCTAGCTTGGCACCATCTCCCTACCACTCGGCACCCCTTTGTGCTAAGCAAAATTGGCACTCGGTAATAGTTGTTGCCAAGAAAAGTTTTAAATTTGTGATTTTACTTTTTGTTTTTATAGTTGTAATAATTTTAGTGTTGAATGAGTAATTATCTCTGTTTGTTACTACATAGCAAGTCGTTATTGACATCTTTCAGTCCATTAATTGGTGATTGAGTAAACTTGTATTTCTGTCATCTTTACCTTCTCCACATTTGAAATCAGTTGATCTTTTCTTGGTTCTAGATATTGTGAAAGTCTCTATATATAAAGAGGTAATTGTAGTGCAAAAATCAATCAATAAACTAAACTCTTTCTCCTTTCCAAATTTGTTTTGTGTTGCTGTTGTTTTGTCTTAAGTTTGTTTATGTTTTCTTTACCATGTCACTAAAATTTTGCCCATGCACTTAGACTTTCGAATCTATTGTTCTAGTCGATTTCACAATGTTTCATCGATACAGGGTATTAGAAAATACCTTTTTGGAATATTCCTATAGACTAAATGTGTTGTGAGGTTATATACAACCAAATAAACCTACCTTCAAAATATTTGAAGAAATTATTTTTAGACATTGAAAGGAGGTTAAGAGGTTTCATGAAAATGCTATATCAGTGACAATTAAACCCAATTAACCAATTTTTGTCAAATTTTCTTCTAGCATGTGTTATATATGCGAAACATTTCTTATTTGTATAAGAAAATGAGTGTAGACCATTTCACAAATGTTCTCAGATTCTTTTACAATTCTGTTTATCTAATCATACAAAAAGATTAAATAATCTTACACAAACTAGATGCTATTAGTTCTGAGAATAATAATAGTTCGTTGTCAGTGATTGTTTCTCATTAAAATAAATGATTAAAAAAATTGACCTGATCAGATGATATCAGTACTAAGAATAACAATAATTCATTGTTTGTGATTGTTTCCCACTAGAATAAATTACAACAGTTTTGACCAATTATGATACGTAGTTTGATGATTTGTTTGATCACTTTAGTAATTGTATCCTGCTGATATACAAAAGAGGGTATGCTATCATTAGTTTTCTATAAAGTCTTGAATGAATGTTTTTAATTTTCACAATCACATTAACAATCTAATGTCTTATTATTCAAAGATGGAAAACTAAAATTTTCCACATATTGCACATTGTATTATATAAACATCATTTGGCTGATGGCTCTATTGGTTCCCAAAATCGCAGATTGGAATTCTATGAGCCTTGCCTGCTTGCTGCTGGGATATCTAACTGGTTAAGGCCAACTTGACAGGATTGATCGATGTGATCTAAATCCCCTGCACTTCGAGCTCTACAAGACCCAGGTGGGTGCACCTGATCTTGGACAATAGCCTTACATCCAAGATCCTTATAGCAGATTGGTTAGAGCACAAATATAGTGAAAGTTTCCAAATGGCAAGAATAATAGAAAACTTTAAGTTTGCAAATTACAGGTTAAGAATAATAAATGAATATATGAATTTTTTTTTAAATAAAAAATAATAATGATTGCAACAAATGAATATATTAATTCTTTAAAGGAAGGATATGAAATAATTTCCAGCTATAGATTTGAATTATGAAAAAAAAATATAAAGACTAGTGCCAAAGGGTGATAGAGTCAGAACTATAAGTTTTCACATACAACTTTATGATGTTATGTACATTGAATTTATGAATAGTTTAGTCATCAGGATGTGATAAATCAGTTGTTTTTATGCATATTTAAACCAATCTATAATAATTTAACCCTTATTAGGACAAAATTGATACAAATAAGGAAATAATTAAAATATTTCACAATATTTGTATTTGTTGAGTTCAAATAACCACAATTGATTTGATCTACTTACTCTGACAATAAATTATTTATAAAATTTAGAAATGATCATAAAGGATGAACTATATAGTATTCTTGACTTCTAAAAACTTTTAAGCAAATAAAATAAATAAATACTTCTTACTGATCATAAGAAAAATAAAATACACTAGAGACAATCCTTCAGATGATCCATCCAATGCATGTGACTCCAAAGTCGCATATAAATACATTTATTCAATAATCCACATCCATAGACTTAGTTCAAAAATTCATTCTTCACCAATAGAAGAATATAATATATCAATTGCTTATAAATTGTAACATTTTAAATATGAACATGAATTCTCTACCCCCCCTTTGATTTTTACATCTAGTATTTATAAGTGCGAAGACGCATTAACCGAAAGGTTGTGCCTTTTTGAAAAGTCACATTTTAATACAATGCTTCTTCACCTTAATTAAACATTTAACATAAGCTTGTAATTTGCAAGATTTACTTTTACAAGTTATCCTTGCAGTCATGACAAATTATGAGTTGTATACATTAAATTGCTATGTGCATAGATTTTCCTCACGCATACGCTCTTCTCCTTCCGCACAAGTTTAATACTCGAACACCACATACACACATACCTTCTGAGGATTTTCCAGGCATACACTTCTACATGCGAAATTCCTTTGCAAGTTGGATCCACATTCACCATCTGGAGCTTTTACTTTGCTTTCGCATCCACATCTTCGAATGTGTGATGGGTGGTTTGCAGGACCTGTATGAATATCCTCATGAAATTGGGTGCAATCTTTTTTAATTCCTCTTTGATATCATCGCAACTCCTTGCTTTCATGTAAGAGTCTTCCTCTGCAAGCATCCTAAGACCTACGAAAGAACACATTATTGTTAGATATGGCAACAACAGTATAAATTTCATGCCCAGACGGCTCTTAAGTTTTGAAATAATAATAAATTCTCTCTTAAAATCAAAATTTCTGATTCTGCCTATACTGAAACTCCTGCATCTACATCTTCCAATTGCAACTCGATAATCACAAATTTATAACACCACTTGTTTCAACATCACTGCTCAACTTCTAATTATTTGCTCTTCTAATGAAATGGATTTCCATTGTTCGTGTTTGGGGAATGAATATTTGTATTCCGAATTCAATTTATGCTCTCTTCTTGCCATGATCAGATGCCCTTACTTGTACCTTCTTGGTAAGAGCTATTCTTTATCCAAATATCTTCCAAATGACCATAATAACTTCTGAAGATTTCTTTGCAATATCTCATGTTGAATCTCTAGTACGAACTCTGCCTCTTATCTGCATATAATATCTGACTTTCCTGCTAACAAATCTCATATATCTCTATCCTCCATATCTTCCAGTTATGATTAGTGTGTTGCAATCTTTCTATCCACCCATGGTGCTCAATGCAGAATTCATGCTTCATTGCCACATGAAGTTTGTTCTTTTAGGTTCATCGCCAGTAGTGTCTGTATTGCTAAGATCATCAGAAAGGAACCTTGAAAAGTTGCTCAGAAGGCCCCTCCATGAGATTTGAATGAGTCAACAATCAAGATGAATATTAGGATGATAGATTAAAACATCAAAATAGCTGTTATAATTCCATTCCTTAGTTGTTTCTATTCATCAACATGATTATCATGATCTATTCATGCTTGTTTGTTAGATACTTTGCCACATCTTAAGAAGACTTGCATATATGCATGCACGAATTGTACTCTTTGGTTGCTGGAGATAACCTTTTTCTGGGCAGTAATTCATATACAAATAAAGTTTCTAGTTACTACTTCAGTTCAGTTGTTGCTCCATTGAAGGCATGCCTTGGGTGTTTGAGTCTTGTTTAGACTTATCGTTGCATAACCATTAATAATCTCATAGTAAACAACCAACATAATATATACATATTTCCCTTCATCCAACTAATATCTTGAAACAATTAACCAATCCCGATGTGACTTCAAAACTGAAGGTGAAGGTTGGAATGAAACAAAACTACTGATGACTTCCAGAATATTAGAAGAATACTGAAGCAGATGGTAGCAAATTTTCATTCAGGTATTGAGAGATCTAATTTTTCAGGTGCCCTCTGTCCTTCAAAACCATCAGTTCTACTTCCATTAACAGTGTCTTGATCCTATCTTTGTAATGATGTCTGATACCTTTCAGTAACTGTATAAATGGAGACACAAATTTTGGGCTCCATCAGTGGCTCTTGCCAGGGACATATGCTCCCTGTGAGCATAGCGAGATTCTAGTTATCTCTGGAAAAGCAGACCAAGCATCCATGCTAAGCACAATGCATGGTGAAATTTGGGTGGCCCTTGGCCCCCCAAAATGAAGACTACTTCCTTCCCCTATCGAACACCCGATTCTATTTGTGTAACACTTTAAACCTGCTGAATATGGTGTTATATTGTTCCTTAATAGAATCTAATTTGCCAATAAATAACAAACAAGCATCATATGACATGTACTTTTCTTGTTCCAAATTAGGATTAATATTTGCTTTAGCAACAAAATCATTTGAGAGGAAATAAATTACATCATCATTTAATCAAAAAATTTGATTGGTTTGATTAGTACATATAGAAGAAAAATCCTCAAGAGAAAGATGATGAAAGTTTTAAAATATCTCCCTAAACATAGGGCCTTTAGGGATACTTACCTCAATATGCTGCATATATTTCATAACTATATTGAATGAATCATCCATATGAATATGATTTTCTAATTCAGCTTTATCAGAGCAATCATTAGCCTTTGGTAAATCATCAGTTATTTGTGGTCCATGTTGGATAGAAGATCCTTGTAGTCATGCATTTGATCAATTATACAAGCATCTGGACTAATCTTTTCTATAGAACTTGTATGCTCTCCATACACTAGATGTTGTTTCTCATAACAAAAAGGGCTTGAAGACTTCTCACAATAAAAAACTACTACTCTTTTATCAAAAATCTGATCATACATGACAGCTGGAGAACTTTTAGAATGTGTTTGCTGATCATAAGATGAACCTATACATATTTCATCTTCTACTTGTATATCATGAATTTTATCTATTTCAAAACTATCATCAAGCCCGTTGTTTTCATCATAGTGCTGATAGGCTTGATTGTATAAAGGATCCTCTCGAAGAAATGAATTTAAAAGTATAGAAACCTCAGGAATATATTTATAAGGACTTTCATCTGAAAACTCCTCATATTCATATGTTGTCTCAGATATACTTTCTTCTTCTTCCTGAATGTTTACATTCTCCTCAAGAAATGTATGAGAGCCATATTCTTCATTCCCTTTTTCTAGTCCATCATATATAGGATTTGAAGATTCTTCAAAATTGTATCCAAATATATCACTTTCTATACTTGGACCACAATGCACATTTTCAACAAACATGTCATTCTCCTTAGAAGTGTATGATTCTTCTAATTCATTGGTTTCCCCATAAGAAAAGTCATATGGATTTGTCAAAATGAATGACTTTTCTTGTTCATTGAATGTTTCATATGACATATCTATTATCTCATTGATCTGATTTTCTTTGTATACAGGAAGAAAAATTTGACCACCCTTTTCAACATACTTTTGATATTCCATATCCAGCAAGTTCGAAATCTCATCCACACTAAGAGAGTCTTCTTCATTATTTCCATTTTCTTTACAATCTAATTCCTTACCAATCTCATCATGATTGGATTTTTCTTGGATTTCTTCTACATTTGGGTCTGAAACATCATTATGTTCTTGCATTTCTTTGGCATCCTTTTCCTCATCTTTAATAGCTTGGTCCCATATCTAAAGAAGAAGCTTTGCATCAAGGTCTTTTGGTGAGATTCTCAACTTGATAATTTTATTCAAAAATTTCATGTAAGAAGGTTTGAAATTTGATGGAATCTCATGGTAAGCATTCATCACTCTCAAAAACAAATGCGTTGAAGTCTCGCCTTCATATCTCTCTATATTAAAGAAAACATCAAGTGGAGACATCTCATGATCATCTTCTATATTGCAATTTTGATCATCATATTGTTCATAGCACATCTCTTCTTTATGGCTTGCATCATCAAATTCATATAGGAACCATACTTCAAATTCTTTCCAAGATGCAATACATTGTGTGGGTAGAGACTCATATGCTTGTCTTGCATTGTCCTTTAAAGTTCTAGCAAACAACTTCATCACTTGATCTTCCAAACAAATCTCATAATCTTCTATAAATGTATAGAATGCATCCAAATGTCAAATTTCCGATTCATCCCATTCTCCATGAAATTTCGATACCAGTTGTGAAAGCTTTGGAGATAACTTGTAAGGTTCATAATCAAACTTGCTGAAATCCAATGGCCTGATGCCATCTAGAATGAAAGACTTTCTTTCAAATGATCGATACATTTGAAAAACCATCCACAATTTCCTTCTGAGTCTACTCCCACAGCAGAGTCATTGATGATCTAGGCATCTCTTGTTAAAGTACCAATCAAAATACAATAGAGTCGCCACCTCAAATAGAGGAAATAAATAATCTTCAAGAATCTGAATTCTTCCTTCCAGTAGAGTATAGTGTATACTTCACCTATGGCAAAGGTTTAAAGAAGACATACAATACTCTACAAGATACAATCTCCACAAAGAAATTAGATTTATAAAATGATTATGAGATTGAAATCTTCAAAGAAATTAAAATGCACAAAATTAAATGTAAAAGACTTATTAATCTAGAATTTCAAATATATCAAACTAGTTTAACAAATTAAATAAAATTTAACACTTACTAATCTGCAATCAGAAACTCTTAGGGTTTATTCTACAACTCATCCCTAGCAGAGTCGCCAATCTGTTGGTTTCCAAAATCGCAGATTGGAATCCTACGAGCTTTGTCTGCTTGATGCTAGGATATCCAACTGGTTAAGGCCAACTTGACAAGATTGATCGATGCGATCTAAATCCCCTGTGATTTCGGCTCTGCAAGACCAAGGCAGGTGTACCTGATCCTGGACAACAACCTTACATCCAAGATCCTTATAGTAGATTGGTTAGAGCACAAATATAGTGAAAGTTTCCAAATGGAAAGAATAATAGAAAACTTTAAGTTTGCAAACTACGGGTTAGGAATAATAAATGAATATATGATTTTTTTTAAATAAAAAATAATAATGATTGCAACAAATGAATATATTAATTCTTTAAAGGAAGGATATGAAATAATTGCCAGCTATAGATTTGAATTATGAAAAAAAAATATAAAGACCAGTGCCAAAGGGTGATAGAGTCAGAACTATAAGTTTTCACATACAACTTTATGATGTTATGTACATTGAATTTATGAATAGTTTAGTCATCAGGATGTGATAAATTAATTGTTTTTATGCATATTTAAACCAGTCTATAATAATTGAACCCTTATTAGAACAAAATAGATACAAATAAGGAAACAATTAAAATATTTCACAATATTTGTATTTGTCGAGTTCGAATAGCCAAAATTGATTTGAACAATAAATTATTTATAAGATTTAGAAATGATCATAAAGGACGAACTATATAATATTCTTGACTTCTAAAAACTTTTAAGCAAATAAAATAAATAAATACTTCTTACTGATCATGCCGGAAATAAAATACACTGCAGACAATCCTTCAGACGATCCATCCAATGCATTTGACTCCAAAGTCGCATATAAATACATTTATTCAATAATCCGCATCCATAGACTTAGTTCAAAAATTCATTCTTCACCAATAGAAAAATATAATATATCAATTGCTTATAAATTGTAAGATTTTAAATATGAACATGAATTTTCTCTCCCCCCACCTTTTTGATTTTTACATCTGGTATTTATAAGTGCGAAGAGGCATTAACAGGTTGTGCCTTTTGGCAAAGTCATGTTTTAATACAAAGCTTGTTACCTTAATTAAACATTTAACATAAGCTTGTAATTTGCAAGATTTACTTTTACAAGTTATCCTTGCAGTCGTGCCAAATTATGAGTTATATGCATTGAATTTCTATGTGCATAGATTTTCCTCACGCATATGCTCTTCTCCTTTCGCACAAGTTTTATACTCAAACTCCACATACACACATACTTTCTGTGGATGTTCTAGGCATACCCTTTTACATACGGAATTCCTTTGCGAGTTGGATCCACATTCACCATATGGCGCTTTTACTTTTCTTTCGCATCCACATGTT
Organism: Cupressus sempervirens; assembly: GCA_028749045.1. Classification (NCBI taxonomy): domain Eukaryota; kingdom Viridiplantae; phylum Streptophyta; class Pinopsida; order Cupressales; family Cupressaceae; genus Cupressus; species Cupressus sempervirens. The sequence continues at coordinate 575,893,505 of CM053791.1, forward strand.
CGAATGTGCGATGGGTGGTTTGCAGGACCCGTTTGAATATCCTCATGAAATTAGGTGCAATCTTTTTAATTCCTCTTTGATATCATTGCAATTCCTTGCTTTCACTTAAGAGTCTTCCTCTGCAAGCATCATCAACCTGTGAAAGAACACATTATTGTTAGATATGGCAACAACAATATAGATTTCATGCCCAGACGGCTCTTAAGTTTTGAAATAATAATAAATTCTCTCTTAAAATCAAAATTTCCGATTCTGCCTATACTAAAACTCCTGCATCTACATCTTACAATTGCAACTCGATAATCACAAATTTATAACACCACTTGTTTCAACGTCACTACTCAACTTCTGATTATTTTCTCTTCTGATGAAATGGATTTCCATTGTTCGTGTTTGGGGAATGAATATTTGTATTCTGAATTCAATTTATGCTCTCTTCTTGCCATGATCGGATGCCCTTACTTGTACCTTCCTGGTAAGAGCTATTCTTTATCCAAATATCTTCCAAATGACCATAATAACTTCTAAAGATTTCTTTGCAATATCTCATGTTGAATCTCTAGTACGAACTCTACCTCTTATCGACATATAATATCTGACTTTCCTGCTAACAAATCTCATATATCTCTATCCTCCATATCTTCCAGTTATGATTAGTGTGTTGCAATCTTTCTGTCCACCCATGGTGCTCAATGCAACATTCATGCTTCATTGCCACATGAAGTCTGTGCTTTGTAGGTTCATCACCAACAGTGTCAATATTGCTAAGATCATCGGAAAGGAACCCTGAAAAGTTGCTCAAAAGGCCCCTCCATGAGATTTGAATGAGTCAACAGTCAAGATGAATATTAGGACGGCAGATTAAAACATCAAAATAGCCTTTATAATTCCATTCCTCAGTTGTTGCTATTCATCAACATGATTATCATGATCTATTCATGCTTGTTTGGTAGATACTGCCACATCTTAAGAAGACTTGCATATATGCATGCACGGATTATACTCTTTGGTTGCTGGAGATAACCTTTTTTTGGGTAGTAATTTATATACAGATAAAGTTTCTAGTTACTACTTCAGTTCAGTTGTTGCTCCATTGAAGGCATGCCTTGGGTGTTTGAATCTTGTTTAGACTTATCGCTGCATAACGATTAATAATCTCACAGTAAACAACCAGCATAATATATACATATTTCCCTTCATCCAACCAATATCTTGAAACAATTAACCAATCCCGATGTGACTTCAAAACTGAAGGTGAAGGTTGGAAGGAAACAAAACTGCTGATGACTTCCAAAATATTAGAAGAATGCTGAAGCAGATGGTAGCGAATTTTCATTCAGGTATTGAGATATCTAATTTTTCAGGCACCCTCTGTCCTTCAAAACCATCAGTTCTACTTCCATGAACCGTGTCTTGATCCTATCTTTGTAATGATGTCCGATACCTTTCAGTGACTGTATAAATGGAAACACAAATTTTAGGCTCCATCAGGCTCTTCCTAACTTTAGCTCAGATGTTTATATATTTTATATGTGAAGAGTCTCTTGTGTCTCTTCCAATCTGTGTTGAATGTTAGGATTTCAATCTTATTTTGAATAATTGTTTTTGTGAAGATCTATTGGCTGTTTTGAGTGTTAAATGATTTCTCTTCTAACTACATTTGTATACACAACATGCAGGTGGCATTTTCGTTTGATCTTCTATTGCTGATGCAATCTTTTTCTTTGTTGGTGTGGTTTCTTTGTTTGCAAAGTTAGGGTTTCACAACCTTCTGTTGCTGGCAACTCTTCTAATGGAAGTCAATTTGTCAGATGTTGGTGTATACTAAATTGGCTCTAGCTTCAAGGGGTTGTTTGTTTTAAGAAAAATTATTTCCTGATTATTGCCACTTATCTCTGCTCAATGGAGAAAAAAAAATTATGACTCTCCTATCATTTTTTGTGAGGGAGGCTTCTTGGTAATCTTTTCGTGGGAGGCTTTATTATAGATCCCATATTTTTGTCGCTATTTCTATAGTAAATGATAGTGAAAGGTAATTTAACATATATGATCTGTGGACCTAGCTGACATTTATTGTATACTTTTGTTTTCATCTACCACATAGACCAAGGTTTCAATGCTGATCTTCTAACATTGATTATAAATATAATGTAATGATAACTAGTGCTCATTCCCAGTTGAGTCCAGCTCTAAGTTATTAGAGGTTATTCAAAACAAAGATTTGTAATGGTGTATATATGTTCAAGTTTATATGTAGTGTAATGTGATGTTCAAGTCAATGCAATATATATTTTTGGTGCAATAGGGATTGGGTTAATTTATTTCTACACTTGTGACTTTGGTGAATATTGTTTTTGAAACCTTTTCCTAAATTTATTTTAGTTGATAGGAATGTGATGCTCTAGCTCTTGGTGGGGCTTGAGAAATTCTTGTTGGTTTTCAACTCTTCTCCTTGTTATGAGCCTAAAAAAGTTGTCGACCTCCATATGCGATGCAATGTTTTTTGGCCTAGTGGGATTGGGTTGCCATTGAAGTATCCAACACTTTTGGGGCTATTTGTTAGTTTTCTATTTAGATTATCTTTTTTATCTAGAAGGGTTGATGGTCTTATTTTTTTTGGTGGCAAGTTGTTTGTTGAGAGCTTTCAAGTGCTCATCTTGATCATTGGTTGTTTTTGGTTGAAGTCCATGTAGAATATTTTATTTTTAGTTGAAGTCCAAGTAGACTATTAGGTTGTTCTTGTCTTTGAGAAGGTGAGGTACATTCTATTAGCCATGGTAAAGGTTTGACACATTTAGTTTGATTCTTTTTCTTATATGGTTCTTATTGAGGTGGAATCATCTCTTACAGAGGTGGAGATTGGCTTTATGAACGAGAAAGTTTGTAACTCTTTGTGGTCTTCTCCTTATTGTCGTTACATTGTGGTTAGTTTTCTGTTATGGCGGTCTTTTTCTTTTCTGCTCCTATTGTTTGAGGACTTCTTTTCTATTGAGGTGGAAACAAGTTTTGCAGATTGAAGACAAACTCTTTATTATAATTTTGGATACTGAGTTGTTTCTGAAAATGAAGACTTGGGGATCCTTTCAAAATCCCTTTTTTAGTTCAAAAGGCGTTGAAGAATACAAATATGACTCTCTTATCCATGACTGTAACCGTGTTGAGGTAAAATTACTGCGTTTTGTTACTCTTATCATTCTGAAAGTATTGTTTAGAGTGCTACTTCATGAGTAACCAAAGTCCTGAAGGATTCCACAAATTAAAAGATAATTTATGACAAGTCCTGTCTGGGGTTCATATTGTGGATGATTTTTGTCTTTTTGTCTTTTACGTTGATGATTGACTATTCCATTTAGAGTTGTGACTCTTTTTGCGCCAATTGGTATAGCTAACAAGTCATCATATTGATTATATCGATTATTGCTGCTTGACTAATATAGTCAAATTTTTGGTTGCTGTTAATTATCATTCCTCACTGTTGGTGGTCGAACATTGTTTCGAATTAATTTGAATATTATTTACGCAGACTGTGATAATAAGAATTGTCCTCTAAATCTATCGTAAATGGCCATAAGCAGAACGTAGAATACTTCATGCGCAGGTCTCCATTTATCAACAGAAACAAACCATACTTAGCAGAAAACAACTGAAACATAATGCTTAACACTCAGAAATAAGCATGTTACACAGCCAAGAAAATCTTTGAACACAGAATCTCGGGTGAGGTGAAAAAGAGTTCAAAATACTGAAAGAAAACAACTGAAAGATAATGCTTTATACTGAGAAGCATAATGTTTAATACTCAGAAATAAGCATGTTTCATTGCTATGCATCAGTCTTTGCATCTGATTCAGCGAGTTATTATTCTCAGCAATATAAATATGCTTATTATTGTGAGCAGGGAAACGAATTCTTTTAAGGAGGTGCTTCCCAATGATTCAGTTGAGTGGGATTCAAGGCTTACGATCTGCCATTAACATTTACAATCTAGACTTAATAATATTATGCCCATGGATGAATACACACTACAAACTTATTCGTGTGCTTGAAAAAAATGGAATAGAGGAGAATGAATTATTTCCTAGATTTATTTATGTAAAGAAAAAGAAAACTACAAAGTGTTCTAAAGATGACAATGGTGAAGCTCTAAAGATAGTTAATGCAATATTTCATATTGTTTGTAGTTGTTTTTGTTCTCTTTACATCAGCCAATTTAAGGTCAAGCAGAAAGTAATGCAGATAACTTTTCTGTCGTTAAAATGTGAAACAAGTACATTACATCACAACTCTTGCAACACAGGTAAAAATCCTGGAAAATCTAATACATTCTAGATATTTGTAATATCCAAGGGTCAACATCCAGTTTGTAATAATTTCCTTTCTTAGTTTATGTGTCTGTCGAGCAATTTATATAGATACTTTTTGGATTCATTTGTTTCAAAAGGTTTCAAAAATGAAAATGTTTAACTGGTTTTGTAGTAAATTGTAGTTTCATTGCTAGGAAGTGGAATTTTGTAAGTGATTGTATCATTTTTAAGACAAATATCTATGAATTCTTTTATTTTAAGATTTTTTTATTTAAACTTTGGACTATCATTTATTTTAAAAAATCTACATAAAATATAAATTCACTGATTTCAGTTTGGAAGTATGTGATGTAGTCATAAGTTTTTTCTATATAAATGCTATTTAAATTGAGACAATATAAATGATATTTTGGATAACATTTTTGTTTAATAGTTCTATCTTCAAAGACTTGTTGATTGTTGTCCTCAAATTGGTACTATATACATAATCCATAATGTTCTATCTACATAGCCTTCTAGTAACTTGTACAATATTGTTATCTTTGTAACAATATCTCTTTCTTTACTATTTCAAACAAATAATTTGTGAATGAATCATTAATTTGAATGGAAAAATATAAATGAAATCCATTATTAACCAAATCCACTAGCATGTTGGGAAGACTTGTCATCCACTCCTATCTTACATGAATATAAGTGGATTCTGAACATAATTTTGTAGCAGAGACCTTAACAGTGAGGGGATGCATTAATTTGGGAAAAAAGCTCCAATGGGAGATATTCAATGAAGGAGGGTTATATGTCCTTGCTGCATGGGTCAGTCTTGAGGAGTAATTGAGAATTTATCTTTTGTTGGCATCATGTTGTTTTATCAAAAGAAGGAGCTTTCTTGTGACTAGCTTTATAGAATGGAATGTTAACAAATGAAAGACTTCACGAACTTGGAGGATACTAATCATTTTCTTATAAATTGTAATTTATTCCGAGAGTGTTGGAAGTGGGCCATAGAATTCAGAGAATGGTTCCTTCAGCAATCGTGTGGGGTTTATGGTGGGAGGGAAACAAAAATATTTTTAGAAAGGAAAGAATGTCAATTGTTAATTAATAGATAAAATTTCCTAACATCTCCGTGTAAAAAGTTTACTCAACTAAACAATAGTATGTGTTGCACATTCCTGATATTTTTGCAAAATATTAAGCCGCATCTTCTAGAGGACTAGACTTTACCACTTATGCAATCATCAACATGTGTGAAACCTATAACCTTCTTCTACTTGTATAGTTTCTAAGAGTCTCTATGAATTAGAGATACAACCACGGATGATGTAATTGCAATCACAAAGATTATGAATTAATTAAATTAATCTTATTTACTTTGTTCTATTTATTTTATGGTTTTTTTATAAGGACTGCCCCTGCAATACAAATGCCATATCAGTAGTCTCCATAAAATGCAAAAAATTCAACAAGAGTCAAAGTCCTTTGAATCTTGACTAGTCAACATTAGTTGATTAACTATCATTAACTTTAACTAAAATGATACATATTCATATATACTCAAGTTTAAAAGAAACCATAATTTCATTACCAGATTACCAATACCAGATACTGGATACCAGATAGTCTAACCATGATGACCAAGTGAAATTGAGCTCTAAAACCTATCTAAGAACACAAGGGCGAGAATATTGTAGGAGTGCTTTACCACCCTACCATGAAGTTGTTAAACCTCCCCGAAATCTTTCTTGAAATGAAAGATACCCAGCCTGGCAACAAGGAAGACTAACTCGATAAAACTAAGAGAAGTAAGGGAATTGTGCAATACATTATTTACAACATTTTCATAAAATCTCCATTCATTCCGCAAGGTAACATAATGCACTCATGCATCAGAAAAGCAATTAACACATTCTCAATATGCACTATCTACACATTGGCATTTCCATAAGTTATTTCAATAAAATATGCATTTTGTAAGAGTTATCATAATACAACATTCATAGAATGTGAAATATTTGAGTTGCATGACAGTTTCTGAGTATTATCCCACCATAAATCTCAAGCTTCTCATAAAAATTCTTGGACAATAATAAGAAAGATTCATATCATTCTTTCCTAGTTTATCAGATGGAAGCATACTTTCAATTTCCTAATCACTAGGAACTTTCATTCATTTTGAACAACATTATACCAAGTAAAAACATATGCAACATTTAAGCATTAACCAAAAATATAGTCATAGACAATCACTATTCATCAACTTAATACAATAGGATACAATATGCCCAAAATTAAGTTATTAGATAAATGTGTCTTTATCCTGATGACATCTCACTAATTTGGTATGGTATATGTCTGAACATTCACAAATAAAAAAGTAAAGTATTGGTTCAAGAGTATACAATAGTAGGTTAACCACTCAAGAAAAACAAATTTGGGAGAATGATTATTACATTTCAAGACAAAACTGAATTCAGACCAATCAAGCAGTCAAGAACATCACATGTCCAATAATGTTCAGATTTTTATGATCAATTATAGTAAATTTGTCTTGACTCTATTAATGAGTAAGGAGCAATTTTTAAATAAACAACAGCTTGACACTCAAAGCCACTAGGGAAATGGTGAAATAAATCTCCTATGTTTGCAATTAAAGGGAGTCAATGATTTGAATGAAATTTAAGTTTCAAGTATTTCCCTTCAAGATCTAAGTAATTATGGTAAATGTAAGTTAGTGACTAATACATGGAATAAAACTATTGCTAAATGTCGCATATAGAATTCGCTCACCAATGGAACCATCTTCATCTGGCACAACTGAGACTACAACTGCTCAATGGTCCAATTCTTACATTGTGACAGATTTTCGCACAAAAGTGTGTTTAAATATCACAACACATCATCCATCATAGAGTGATACCTCTAGTTCCTACTGATACAAATAAGGAAGTCTAAGATACCGCCCTTTCATATCTACTGGTACTTTATGTAATATGAAATTCAAAAATATTGAATGTTAGTTTTTAGTTCAAAAGATCTGGAATTCTGCCGAATGTTCATGTCCAATGGAAATAGAATGTGTTCTTTAGAAAAAATCTGAAGCATGATACTCACCACTTGTAATGGCATTATACTCAAAAAAAGAATAATGAATATGCTATCTGCATACAGAGTTTTAAGAGATAGTTGTATAACAAACGATGGTGGAATATGTAAGCACACCTACTATGGTGACTCAACCATGTTGGTTCATTGGAATTTCCAAGGAGTATAGAATCGTCCACTTCAATAGAATTTACACAATGTGTATAGCATTATCTGGTTATGGATTTTAAGTTCAAAACACTCATTCTAACACTTGAGTCTCTATTTTGTTTCCCCCATTCTGTTGATTGTTAAAGTTACTGGATGACACTCCTAAATGTTTACACAATTTCAATCTAACCCAAGAATCAATAGCCATTGTAGCTAATTTCTTACCATATGAAGTAAATATTAAAAACAATATACATTTTCTTATTAACGTATGTCCAAGACTCACCTTAGTCGAATGTCCTAGTCCGTGGAATCGCAGTTATTAGAAATATAAATAAATAAAATGAAGCCAACAGTGAAAGTGAAAGAGACCGTTTCAATTCAAACAAGATGAATACATTTAAAACATAGTTAAGATTCAACATGATTTCATTTAGAGGTTGTGCTAGTTTCCAATCATATTGTAGGGGGTGCATCTGACACTAAGATTACTATTTTTAAACCATATATCCTAGGGCTTAGTATATAATCAGACTAACATTAACAGTAACAGGCTCCATCATAGGTTTTTCTCAATAGATCTGAATGCTATTGAGCTGCTATATCTATTGCACAAAAATGGAAAAGTAGTAATTCAAATGAGATATATATCAATAGTTATCACATTCCTTTTTCAAAATGCAGAAATTTTAGTGAACTATCAAGGCAAGAGGAACCTGGTGGTTTACGCCACTTCCAAGGTTTGTTCACTGCCCTTCTCAATTTTCCAGTCACCTTATAGCTTGGTATCGCCTTCTCCAATCTCCTCCTCTCGTGAATAATACCCCCTGCTTATACTTGTCTCTCCATTAAAATTTTATTATGGTGTTCTACAAATTGTTGGAATGGTTAGCATGCGCTATCCTTCTCAAGATTGTCCAAAAATGAGTGGTTGATTCAACGTGAAGAGATTTTAGCATGTAATTACGCTCAATCAAGCAAGCGAAGATTTGAAAAACATGCAGGGGAGTTTAAAGAAAAATATCTTGGCCTCCTATGACCTAAACAGTGGAGATGGCCTGCTCTCCCTCATCTCTAACTGAAGATCTCTCCAAACAAAAATAAGCAAAAAAAAATGTGTAAATCACAAATGTATCTGTTACTAACTACCCGCCTCCGCATTACATAGACCACCAAACTTTTTTTTTGATCTTCCCCCCCAAAACTCTCTAACTGTTTCTTTTCTGCTGATAACTGTTTCTTTAAAACCTCACATCATTACTTATAACAATTCGTTATGATATGTTGTTCCCTACTAATTAAGGAAAAGTATTTTATTACTTTAACCTAAGCAACAATTAAATACCAAATTATTTGGTGTCTCATGAGGTGGGTTATGACATTTTCTATATGATATAAAAATGTGCTATTCTATTTTTAATTTCTTAATATAGTATCACAGCACATTCAGATTCATAGGCTGTGATATTTTTTTAGGTGCGTAAAACTGTTATCTATTTGTAGGTTAAAAAGTTCTCATCTTTCTGTATTCTTATTCTTCTATGTTTTTAAGGATATGATTACTCATTTTGAAGAAAGAGAAAGTATTATTTTTTGGTTGCACCAGTTTGTGAAGGATTTCTAGTGTCCTAATTTGGTGTTTTGAAAGATTTAGTTATTGTTTCTTGCTGATATGATATCATTGTTTTTTGGTAAAGTCTTCACTGAATTTTTTTAATTGGTCAAAAATCACATTAACATTCTTATTTCTTATTATTCAAAGATGGGGAAATAGAATTTTCCACACATTGCACATTCTATTTGATAAACATTACTTGGCTCTCCCTAAATCTAGGGCAAATGTTTATATATGTTCTATGTGTAGAGTCTCACATCTAACTCTAGCTTAGATGTTTATATATGTTCTATGTGTAGAGTCTCTGGTATATCTTCCTGTTTGTTTTGTATGCCAGGATTTCAAACTTCTTTTGGCTAATTGTTCCATGAAGATCTATTGGCTGTTTTGAGGGTTAAATAAAAAAAATTAGCTACATTTGTACACAACATATAGGTGGAATTTTTGTTTTATCTTATGTTTCTGATGTAGTCTTTTTCTTTGTTGATGTGATTTCTTTGTTTGAAAGGTTAGGGTTTTACAACAGGTTCTATTGTTGGCAACTCTTCCAATGGGGGTCAATTTGTGCCCAATCCTAGAATGGGAATTTCTATTCTCAAATATGTTTTAAGTTAGATGTTGGTGTACATTAAATTGGCTCTCTCTTCAAGGGGTTCATTGTTTAAAGACAACCTATTTCATAATTATGGTTATTTGTCTCTTCTTATTGACAACTTTGTTTATTGTGATGTGAATATCAGGATTTAACTGTGTGATTTTTGAGTCAAACTCGATGACCCATGTTTCATGAGTAGTGATTCAACATGAATCCATCTCTCATGAGAATAAATGGAACACTTAGCACTCATTGGATCTAGGTGATGCTCACTTTGTTTATGACTCTCCTACCATTTTTTGTTGAGGGAGACTATTGTTATTAATCTTTTTGTGGGAGGCTTTATTTTGAAACTCCCCTATTGTTATCATTAGTTTTGTAGCAAGAGGTAGTGAAAGGTTGTTAAACATATCTCATCTGGTTAAGGATGGTCAAGATGTTTTGGACTCTTGGTTCATGGTTTCTTTTGGCATTTTTTGCTTGGGTCATATATCTATTTTCTAACAATGATGATTTGATTTGATACATGGTTGGCGTGGTTGTGGTTCCTTTTGTGGGAAAGCTTGGATTTTTTTTTGAAGTCACAATTAGTGGTAATTTTGTTGAGGTATCTTGTTGTTGGAATATATTAATTTCAACATGTGGACATATCATATCACATACTAAATCCATTGGCCAATCTAACATCTTTGATATGTGGACCTATCTAACATTTATTGTATACTTATCTTGTAATCTACTAGGTAGACCAAGGGTTCAATGCTGATATTCTAACATTGATTATAAATACAATGTTGAAAACTAGTAATCACTCCCAAATCCTCCTAAAGCTATAAGAAGCTCTTCAAAACAACAATTTTTTATGGTGTATGTATGTTGTGAAGGGCTGAAGCTATGTCCAAAGTTTATGCAATGTAATGTGAAGTTAAAGTCAATACAATATATATTTTATGTGCAGTAGTACATTGGGTTATTTGTTTTCTACTTTAATTTTTTGTGTCCCTACTTTCTACACTTGTGACTTTGGTGACATATTGTTTGTGAAATCTTTTCCTAAATTTATTTTTCTTTATGGGAATGTGATGCTCCAGCTCTTGGTGGGGTTTGAGAAATGCATGCTAGTTTTCAACTCTACTCCTTGTTATGAGCCTTTAAAAGGTGTCTATTTCAATATAGGATATAATGTTTGTTTGGCCTATTGGCACTAGGTTGTCATGGAACTATCCATCACTTTTAGGGCTATTTTTATTTTTCTATTTAGAATATCTATTTTAGATGGTAAGGCTAATGGTCTTGTATTTTTCTGGTGGAAAGTTATTTTTAGAGAGTTTTCAAGTGCTTGTCTTGATCAATTATTATTTTTGGTTGTAGCTCAAGTAGAATATTTTGTTTTTGGTTGAATTTCAAGTAGACTATTAGGTTGTTCATATCTTTGATGAGGTGAGGTATATTCTATTAGACATAGTGAAGGTTTTACACATTTAGTTTGATTCTTTTTCTTTTATGGTTCTTATGGATGTGGAATCATCTCTTATAGAGGTGGAGATTTCTTTCATGAAGGAGAATGTTATAACTTTTTGTGGTCTTCTCCATATTCTAGTTGCATTGTTGAAAGTTCTCCATTATGACCATGTCTTTAGTTTATGCTTCTAGTGTTGGGAGCTCTTTTTGATTAAGGTGGAAATGAGTTTTACAAATAGGGGATGAAATTTTTATTCTATCATGCTAGTTTTTATTATAGTTTTGGATACTAAGTTATTTATGAAAATCAAGGCTTGGGAAGTTTTCAAAATCTCTTTCTTAAAGTTCAAGAGGTGTTGAAGAATAAAAGTATGGCTCTCTCATTCATATATGGGTTGAGGTAAATTATTTATCAAAAGTCCTACCTAGGGTTCATATTGTCGATGATTTCAAGCTATTTTTTTTATTAGGTTAATGACTGTAGGTTATGACTCTTATTGCACCAATTGGTATAGATAATAGGTTAATATCGGTTATTCATACTTGACTAATAATTCTTAATACTCATAATTAGGCATGTTGCATAGCTAGGCATCAGTTTTTGCATCCAATTAGTTGTGATTCAAGGACTTATTCTGAGCAAGGCCATTTGGAGAGTGCATTACTCCTTCCCAATCATTCAATTGAGTGTGATTCAAGTCTTATGATCTCCTATTAACATTGAAATCTAGACTTAATAATATAATGCTGATTAACATTGGTAGAAGTCCTAATATCTGATACATTCTAGATCTTTCTAATAATTACCCTTCTTAGTATATGTGCCTTGTAAAGAAATTATATAAATACTTTTTGGTTTCATTTCTTTCCAAAGGAACCCAAAAATGAAAATGTTAACTGTTGGCTTTTGTAGCTCTCATCAATCTAGATACTTCCTCCAGTAAGTACTATTTTATCATAATTTGCAATACAATTTTCTAGATTGATATCTGTGAATGTTTTTTTTCAAAATTTATTTGAACTTTAGATTCTTATTTATAAAATAAATTTTCATAATATATATTCAATGAGTTCACTTTGAGTGCTAGTGATGAAGCCATAAGTTTTTCTTTTTCTATATAAATGCTATTTAAACTGAGAAAATGTAAATGATATTTTGGATAACATTTTAGGTAACATTTAAGTATAATAATCCTCAAATAGTCTAGTGACTTGTACAATATTGTTATCTCTTTCTTTACTATTCTGAACAATCCAATGACTTGTACAGTATTGGTATCTCTTTCTTTACTATTCTGAACAATCCAATGACTTGTACAATACTGTTATCTCTTTCTTTACTATTTCGAACAATCCAGTGACTTAGAATATTGTTATCTCTTGATTTACTATTCCTAAAAAATAATATCTTTGACTGTGAACTTAATCTGTGGCTCATTTTACTTTTGTTCTTATCTTTTGAATAACTAATTATTAAGATAATAAATCTTTGTCACTGTTGACTTTATACAAAAAAACAGATTTCAAATAAAATCCAAGACTATAAATGTTACATTTGAAATTTCACTAGAAACATTCAAATTTTCAATCAATGATTTGTGAATGAATCATTAATTTGATAAATGAAATCCATTAGTAATGATATGATGATATCTATTTGAACATCAAGACTTTTGTATTATGATATTATTATAATTTTTAAGTTTGTAATATGAGAAATAAAAAAGATTAATTCTTAAGTAGTCTTAAAATCATGTGGAATGGAGGTGGAGTCCAAGTTGAATAAATGGAATAATATATCTATCATTAGCAGGGAGATATAAATCTGGAAGAAAATTCTTTCTTCATATTCTATCTACTTTTCTTCAGCCTAGATGTTCAATCACCATCACTTTGAATAATTGCAAAAGGCTTTTAGGAACTTGTTATAGTGTTGTGGGAGGCATTAGGTTAACTGGAATTGGTGCACCATGGATAAAGAGTTAGGAGGGCTTGGTCTCAAGAATCTTAACACTCAGGATGTTGCTCTTGCTACTAAATGGATTCCAAAGCCTTTCCAAAGCCGTCAGCTGGAGATGAGCCATGGAAAGTTATCATTGGGCACAATATTTATAGAGCCTCTCATTGTCATTCTGAAGGATGGCATAACTTTGCATTTCATGAATTTCTATTTCCTCGACATTAACTTCTATGTTAAATGTTCCATTGTTTTCAAATCTTTATGGAAGTGCTGGAAGTTTGTTAGAAAGTTGCAGACAGATAAAGGTTGTATGGAGCAGAATAACATTGTTTGTGGGCAGAAATCCCTATGGTGGAATCTGATACATGGAGATAAGCCCTTGGTCGATGTGCAAGCCTGTTCCAATAGAAAATGGGACGCCTAAGGCATAGCTACATTTAAGGATATTATAGGAGGAAGGAGTCTTATCTCTTGGGAGGAGTTAAAGGACAAGTATGACCTCCCTTGCACGCAAAAGAGAACCTACAACCTTATAGTGGAGCTTTTTAGGAACTATTCACTACCTCTGGATTGTTGTGACCCCAATAATTGCTTAATGGATTTAACCTGGCCTGATTTCTAGCCATGAGCTAAGGTGAAAGCTAAACTGTTGTACTCCCTTCTTACTCATAATGATTGCATCTTTATTCATTGTAACTATATCTGGCATCTAAACCGCTCTGTTTGTTATTGGAAGAAATGGTTTGCTAAGATATGGAAGAGATCTATTCAACCAAAACTCTCTTGCTTCCTTTGGAAATTTCTTCAACCTAAGCTCCCTTTCAAAAAAAGCCCTGTGTGGAACCCAATCTGTGTAAAGTTTCTCAACAGAACGAATTTGTATTTCATGTATTCTTGGAATGCCCCTCTGTCATAGAAGTTTGGACCATCTTTTGACTTAATCCTCTATCTGATTTTGATATTGAAAACCCACTTTCTAGGAACATTGTGCACAGCTGCAAAGCTTGCAATTTATTTTGGTCTATTTTTTCTACTGTATTGCTTTGGTCTATTTGGAAATTGAGAAATAGTGATGTATTTGAAGGAAACTACATGATACTTACAGGGTCTCTACGGAGACTCATTTACCATGACTTGGCATTGTAGATTATAGCGATCTTTAAGATCAAAGAGACAAAATACAGGGAGCTGATCACTAATGGTAAGCTAGAGTTTGAAAGGGAGGATGTTGCGTATGGATTTACAACTGAACCTGCTAATGAGGACTTAAATATTGCATTGGCTTCCTTTCTTAGATAGGTTAAAGACAAACCACGAGTTGCCTCCAGCAGCAGATAGGCTAGAGTTCTCAATAAGAAAATGCCTGTGCAAGCCTTGGTATGTCCCCCTACCTCCCAATCTTAGTCTTAGAGGAGGCTGACAACGTCTGAACTTTGTAGCTTCCATTTAATACTATTGATAATGTAATTATTGCATATGTAATTATTGCATATATGTAGTTCTCTTAGTATTTGTTATTTTATGGATAATGTAATAGTTTTTTTTTTCTTGTTAATACTTAATATTAAAAAATAAATAAATTATTTTTAAAATATTTTAATGAAGAAAAATGGTGAGAGAATTTTATATAATATGTTTTTGATTAAAAAAATAGGTTTTACAGGGATCCTGAAACCTAATAGTTTTTACAAATAAGCTGGCCGCATAATATTAAATAAAGCCCTAACTTAATAATTCTACCTACATAAAGAAATAACAAAAGACAGGCCAACGGCCAAAAAGGAAAAGCCAAAAGACCCAACAGAAAAAGGACAGGATAGGAGATAAAACACTTACTACTCAGTCTTCCTATCAAGATCATACATTGCTTTAGCTGCTTCATAAGCACTCTGGATCTCCTCGGTTGCACACTCCTGGTTCAAATCATTAGAATGTTCCACTGGGCCCTTGTTCTCATTCATTTACCCCTCTATCCACTTAGATTCCTTGTTGACCCTTTCATCATTTTCCCCACCAATGCCCACATTTTTCAATGATTTGCCTAGGCTATTGATGTTCTCATTAAGAGTGTTCAGAGTGGTGATCACCTAATTGGCAAGATTTGATTTGATATCTCCATCCTTTGCACCATTTTCTTTACCTTAGAAAGATGATCCTCCTGCTCAGCTAAAAAACCCTAGTTTCTACTCTTCCTTTGGCCTTCCTCCTGGCCCTTTTTCTCTTTAAGCTCTTCAATCTCATGGAACAGCCACTTAACTGAGCAGAAGTTGTCTATCATACTATTTTTGGCATTATTGAAATGAACTTTTCCCTCCTTGTCTTCGAGAACTTGAGGATTCATGGTTTCACTGACGATCCCCATCTTCACAATTTTAGTATTGAAGTTTCTCCACAACATCCTCCTTTCTTTCATTACCTTCTCACCACTATCTTCCACCAAGATCTCCTTTATCTTCCCCTGGGGTGAAAAGAGGGAAGGGGGAGGGCCAGGAATCTCAGGTGTCTCATCACTTCTCCTCTCTAGAGGCATATCCTCCTCAACCTTCCTCTTCTTGGGATTGCTAGTCAGAATAGTGACGTCTTCCCTCTTATTCTCATACTCTGACTACATTTCCTCCTCATCATCATTATACTGATCCTCCCCCTGTCCCATAGGCTTGGGTGTTAATCCTTTATGACTCTTCCTATTTAGAACATTACTAGTCATGGGAGAAATTATTTCACCTCCCTTTGGATTCTTACCCATTGAGGAGGTATTATCCTCTTCCTCTAAGCAAAGACTTTGGTTTTCTTTAGAGTCTGGAAAATTTGAGCTCTCGATATCCTCAGAAGCATCCCCAAAGTGGCCTAAGGATTTTCCCCTAGTCTACATCTTAAGATATTCATAAACCAGAAGGAGAAAACCCTCATGAAGAGCCAAGTTTGTGCTCCACAATGTTCTTGCTCAATGAAGTAAAAAGAAAGAAAGGAAAAGAAATTTTAATACCATGTGTAAAATGGTTTAGTAGAACAAAATGGTTTGTTCTGACTCTGTTGAATCTAGTATCTAGGGAAATAAATTCAATGAAAGCCCTTAAGACATACCTCCACAACTTTTTTATTGAATCCATTTTTTAATAAGTCTTGAACTTCACTAACTTCTTCCTCTCTTCCATATCTTTCGCAAAAAAAATTCACTGTATTTCACTGTATTTTCCAACATTTTCTTGTCCCTATAAAAATGTATCCCCTCCAGAGGAATCTTTGTGACAAGAACAATCATTTTCACACTCACTTGGTGTGAAACCCCATCGATTTTGAAACACCCACCCTTCCGGGTGTTCACCATGAGCTTAGTAATCTCCATTCTATTCTAGACCTTTGTTCTCTTTCTCCATTTTTTTGCCTCCTTGGCTGTCTCCTTCCTACTCCTCTCACCAACCATCTTGATCTCCTATGTGAAAACCCTACACCAGTTCTTTGGCCCTTCACAATCTTCTACTTTCTAAACTATTCGATTCAACGCCTTTTTTGCCTATGTCACTTTTGATGGAAGATCCAAATGAGACCCATAAAATGTGCTAGAAGTACATGAAATAATGGTATCTCATTACCTTCACATGATTCTCATTAAAACCATGTCTTTCATGTTGTCTTGCATATCTTTCCATTATTAACTCAAGATTACCTTTGTACTCCCTTGGATTCATTCTAGCATTAAAATATCTTTCACAACCACCAGAAAGTTGTCTCTACTATGCCACATCATTGCTATATTTTTGGTCACCGCCTCATTCACAAACTAGTTCACAGCTAAATTTGCCTCTCTATACATGTGGCTGACATGGACCCTTTCAAATTTTCCAAAATCAGATCAGATCTCCTCCACCATGTTAGCAATAGTCTAGGAAGGATGAGAGCATCCTTTTAAATATTTGATTATATTTAAAGAGACTCCCTCCAACCAAAGATTTTCAATCCTGATAGCAAGAGCTAGCTTAATAGCTTGAAGAGCCGCACTAGCCTCCACATAATCGTTTGTCTGAGTCCCTAAAGGATAGGAAAAGGCTGCTACACCAACCCCATGACAATTTTTTATTATTCCCCCACAGCCAGCTGGGCTAGGGTTCCCTTTGGTCATGCCATCGAAGTTGGCTTTATTCCATTCTTCAGGGGGGGAAAACCACTTAGCCTCCTTTCTTTTCACCTACCTATCCTTTTTCCTTTCCATACTTTTTCCTCCTTCTTCACTATTTACCCCCTTTCTAATAGCATAGTTTTCTCTCATAGTACTATCTATTTTATCTACAAGAACAAAGGCAAGAGCTTCCCTTTCTTTGAAGATTCAATTATTTCTCTCTTTCCATATTCCCTAGTAGAAATGTGGAAGAGTCCAGGAGCAGATTATTTGTGTCTTCATGCCTTTATGCAAACAATCCCATTGACTTAAAAATCTTGGATGTTGGCCGGTTTACACTAGCTAATCCCATAGCTCTTGGTCATAAGTTCCCAAACCTCTGAGGAAAAGGGACAATGAATAAAAATGTGGTTAACTATCTCTAGATTATGCTTGCAAAGACTAAACCTATTTGGAATTTACTAACCTCTCTTAGCTAGGTTGTCCAGAGTGAGAATTTTATCTTGTAACATCAACAAAAGAATATGTTGATTTTAGGGGTGAGACTAGTCATCCAAGCCTTAGCCCAAATGGATTTTTATATCCTATTCCAAAGAAAAAAATAGCTAGAAGCAATTGAGTGTAAACCATTGGTATTGTCCCCCATACAAGTTCATCCCTCTTGTTATTTAAAATCATAGCATTTAATATAATCATTAGAGGTTTGAGGTCCTATGATACTAAGGATAGATCTTTCCACCCCTAGTTTGTCCTGTAGTCAATAACTTTCAATCCAAATCTTCTTATACATGAGTCAACCCATCTCTCATAATTAGGGTAATCTATGAGAGGCCCTTGAATTAACCAATTAGCTTGCTAGAAAAGGATGCTTTCACCATTCCCCACTTTCCACCTTGCCTTTGATTTGGCCAAAGATCTTGCCTTAAGAATCCCATTCCAAATAAAATATCCTTGTGGAATATCAGCATCACTAAGAAAAAAGCTAAGGGAAGCCCTTCTCAAGTACTTCTCCACCATGATATCCTACCATTCTCTAGTGCTCTGAAGAATGCACCATATCTACTAACTAAAAAGTTTGAAGAAGATCTATATTTCATTTTGAGAGTGTAAAATTATATTAAAAATAACAAAAACAATTGTTTATAAAATAAATCTATCTAATATTTTGCTATAAATTAATCTAAATTGTGAATTTTTTTAGAATTTTAGAATATTTTCATTTCTTCTTCTCATAAGAATCAAGATTATGTTGTATAAAAATCATTAATATTTTCTAAGCAGGTATGGGCTTCCAAGAACATTTTGAAAAGACTTATCATCCCATCCTATCTTAGACCAAGACAAGCTATTTTTGAACATAATTATATGAGACCTTTGAGGTCTCTTAAAAATGAGGGGGTACATTATGAAGGAGCTTTCTTTTGACTAGCTTTATAGAAGATAGATTCTCTTGTGACTAGCTTTATAGAAGATATATTCTCATGTGTGATGTGTGGTAAAGAATTGGATGATACTAATCACTTGCTGGTAAATTGTAATTTCTCCCAAAAGTTCTCAAAGTGGGCCATAGAATTTTGAGAGTAGTTCCTTTAGCAGTGGTGTGGGGTTTATGGTGGGAAGGAAATAAAAAGATTTTTAGAAAGGAAAGAATGTCAATTATTAATTGTTGGATGAAATATCTTCATAATTCCATGTGCAAAGTTGACTCTAGTAGACTGCAGCATGTGTTGCACATTCTTAAGCTTTCTGCAGAATAGTTACCCATGTCTTCTAGTGGACTAAATTTTATATCTCATGTAATCCTTCTTCTACCTATATAGTTGTCAAGATTCTCTATAAATTAGAGACATAACCATAGTTGATGTAATTGCAATCACAAAGATTATGTAATTTTCTCTATTCTATTTATGTTATGGTTTCTCTCAGTGTGCTATTAGATATTTAATTTATTAGCATGGTATCAAGAGCACATTTGGATTCATGGGTGTGATATATTTTTTAGGTGTTTAGAACTTTGATCTGTTTTCAATTTGGATGTTTCTATTCTTTGTATATGGGTATGTGCAGGATCATGGTGTGCCAAAAAGTGGCGATGTGAAAAAAAAGAGTTTGAAGACGCCTAAAAGCGCTTCAAAATCTGCTCTGACTTTTTTTCACCTATCCAGGAACCAAACTTGGAAGGTTAAGCCAAGCCTTATCAGATATCCGATATCATATCGGATATCCAATTTGATATCGGATATCCGATTTTAAATCCAATATCCGACTAAGAATTAAAATCATATAATAATATGATATATTATTTAATATTATTATTATTGATATAAAATAATAATGATAATATTAAATAATATATCATACTATTATATTATAATAATATTATTATTATAATAATTATTATACTATAATATAATAATATTATTATAATTATTATTATACTATAATATAATAATATTATTATTATAATAATTATTATACTATAATATAATAATATTATTATAATAATGATTATACTATAATATAATATTATTATAATAATAATTATTATTAAACTATAATATAACAATAATATTATTATTATATTATAATCGTATAATATTATACTATAATAATAATATTATAATAACATATTATATTATAATAATATAATATAATATTTCATATATTATAATATATAGTAATGTAATATAATATATATATATATAATATAATATAATAATAAAAAGTAATATATGTCGTCATTTAATGGGTCAAAGGGGGTCATAGGTCACCCTATGACCCCCTTTGACCCATATTACCCATTCAAATATGTCCTTAGGGGACCTAGGACCCCAAGCGACATATCTCCTCATTTAATGGGTCAGAGAGGGTCATAGGTCACCCTATGACCCCCTTTGACCCATATTACCCATTCAAATATGTCCCTAGGGGTCCTAGGACCCCTAAAGACATATATCGTCGTTTAATGGGTTAAAGAGGGTCATAGGTCACCCTATAGACCTATGACCCCCTTTGACCCATATTACCCATTCGAATATGTCCCTAGGGGTCCTAGGACCCCTAGAGACATATATCGTCGTTTAATGGGTCAAGAGGGTCATAGGTCACCCTATGACCCCCTTTGACCCATATGTACGATTCGAATATGTCCCTAGGGGTCCTAGGACCCCTAGAGAAACATGTCGTCATTTAAAGGGTCAAAGAGGGTCATAGGTTACCCTATGACCCCATTTGACCCATATTACCCATACGAATATATCCCTAGGGGTCCTAGGACCCCTAGGAACATATGTCGTCGTTTAATGCATCAAAGGGGGTCATAGGTCACCCTATGACCCCCTTTGACTCATATGAACAATTCAAATATGTCCCTAGGGGTCCTAGGACCCCTAGGGACATATGTTGTCGTTTAATGGGTCAAAGGGGGTCATAGGTCACCCTATGACCCCCTTTGACCCATATGAACGATTGGAATATGTCCCTAGGGTCCTAGGACCCCTAGGGACATATGTCGTCATTTAATGTGTCAAAGAGGGTCATAGGTCACCCTATGACCCCATTTGACCCATATTACCCATTCGAATATGTCCCTTGGGGTCCGAGGACCCCTAGGGACATATGTAATCGTTTAATGGGTCAAAGAGGGTCATAGGTCACCCTATGAACCCCTTTGACCCATAATACCCATTCGAATATGTCCCTAGGGGTCCTAGGACCCCTAAAGATATATATCGTCGTTTAATGGGTCAAAGGGGGTCATAGGTCACCCTATGACCCCCTTTGACCCATATTACCCATTCGAATATGTCCCTAGGGGTCCAAGGACCCCTAGCGACATATCTCGTCGTTTAATGGGTCAGAGAGGGTCATAGGTCACCCTATGACCCCCTTTGACCCATATTACCCATTCTAATATGTCCCTAGGGGTCCTAGAAACCCTAGAGACATATATCATCGTTTAATTGGTCAAAGAGGGTCATAGGTCACCCTATGACCCCCTTTGACCCATATGTACGATTCGAATATGTACCTAGGGGTCCTAGGACCCCTAGAGACATATGTTGTCATTTAAAGGGTTAAAGAGGGTCATAGGTTACCCTATGACCCCATTTGACCCATATTACCCATTCGAATATGTCCCTAGGGGTCCTAGGACCCCTAGGGACATATGTCGTCATTTAATGCATCAAAGTGGGTCATAGGTCACCCTATGACCCCCTTTGACTCATATGAACGATTCAAATATGTCCCTAGGGGTCCTAGGACCCCTAGGGACATATGTTGTCGTTTAATGGGTCAAAGGGGGTCATAGGTCACCCTATGACCCCCTTTGACCCATATGAACGATTGGAATATGTCCCTAGGGTCCTAAGAACCCTAATGACATATGTCGTCGTTTAATGGGTGAAAGAGGGTCATAGGTCACCCTATGACCCCATTTGACCCATATTATCCATTCGAATATGTCCATTGGGGTTCAAGGACCCCTAGGGACATATGTCGTCATTTAATGGGTCAAAGAGGGTCATAGGTCACCCTATGACCCCCTTTGACCCATATTACCCATTCGAATATATCCCTAGGGGTCCTAGGACCCCTAGAGACATATATCATCGTTTAATGCGTCAAGAAGGTCATAGGGTGACCTATGACCCCCTTTGACCCATATGAACGATTCGAATATGTCCTTAGGGGTCCTAGGACCCCTAAAGACATATGTCATCATTTAATGGGTCAAAGAGGGTCATAGGTTACCCTATGACCCCATTTGACCCATATTGCCCATTCGAATATGTCCCTAGGGGTCCTAGGACCCTTAGGGACATATGCCATCGTTTAATGGGTCAAACAGGGTCATAGGTCACCCTATGACCCCCTTTGACCCATATTACCCATTCGAATATGTCCCTAGGGGTCCGAGGACCGCTAGAGACATATATCATCGTTTAATGGGTCAAGAGGGTCATAGGTCACCCTATGACCCCCTTTGACCCATATGAATGATTCGAATATGTCCCTAGGGGTCCTACGACCCCTAGAGACATATGTCGTCGTTTAATGGGTCAAAGAGGGTCATAGGTTACCCTATGACCTCATTTGACCCATATTACCCATTCGAATATGTACCTAGGGGTCCTAGGACCCCTAGGGACATATGTCATCGTTTAATGGGTTAAAGGGGGTCATAGGTCACCCTATGACCCCTTTTGACTAATATGAACGATTCAAATATGTCCCTGGGGGTCCTAGGACCCCTAGGGACATATGTCATCGTTTAATGGGTCAAAGGGGGTCATAGGTGACCCTATGACCCCCTTTGACCCATATGAACCATTCGAATATGTCCCTAGGGTCCTAAGACCCCTAGGGACATATGTCTTCGTTTAATGGGTCAAAAAGGGTCATAGGTCACCCTATGACCCCCTTTAACCCATATTACCCATTCGAATATGTCCCTAGGGGTCCTAGGACCCCAAGGGACATATGTCGTCATTCTGGGTCAAAGAGGGTCATAGGTCACCCTATGACCCCCTTTGACCCATATTACCCATTCGAATATGTCCCTAGGGGTCCTAGGACCCCTAGAGACATATATCGTCGTTTAATGGGTCAAGAGGGTCATAGGTCACCCTATGACCCCCTTTCACCCATATGAACGATTCAAATATGTCCCTAGGGGTCCTAGGACCCCTAGAGACATATGTCATCATTTAATATGTCAAAGAGGGTCATAGGTTACCCTATGACCCCATTTGACCCATATTACCCATTCGAATATGTCCCTAGGGGTCCTAGGACCCCTAGGGACATATGTCATCTTTTAATGGGTCAAAGGGGGTCATAGGTCACCCTACGACCCCCTTTGACTCATATGAACGATTCAAATATGTCCCTAGGGGTCCTAGGACCCCTAGGGACATATGTCATCATTTAATGAGTCAAAGAGGTTCATAGGTCACCCTATGACCCCCTTTGACCCATATGAACGATTCGAATATGTCCCTAGGGTCCTAGGACCCCTAGGGACATATGTCATCGTTTAATAGGTCAAAGAGGGTCATAGGTCACCCTATGACCCCCTTTGACCCATATTACCCATTCAAATATGTCCCTTGGGGTCCGAGGACCCCTAGGGACATATGTCATCGTTTAATGGGTCAAAGAGGGTCATAGGTCACCCTATGACCCCCTTTGACCCATATTACCCATTCGAATATGTCCCTAGGGGTCCTAAGACCCCTAGACACATATATCATCGTTTAATGGGTCAAGAGGGTCATAGGTCACCCTATGACCCCCTTTGACCCATAGGAACAATTCGAATATGTCCTTAGGGGTCCTAGGACCTCTAGAGACATATGTCATCGTTTAATGGGTCAAAGAGGGTCATAGGTTACCCTATGACCCCATTTGACCCATATTACCCATTTGAATATGTCCCTAGGGGTCCTAGGACCCCTAGGGACATTTGTCATCGTTTAATGGGTCAAAGGGGGTCATAGGTCACCCTTTGACCCCCTTTGACCCATATGAACAATTCGAATATGTCCCTAGGGTCCTAGGACCCCTACGGACATATGTCATCGTTTAATGGGTCAAAGAGGATCATAGGTCACCCTATGACCCTCTTTGACCCATATTACCCATTCGAATATGTCTCTTGGGGTCCAAGGACCCCTAGGGACATATGTCATCGTTTAATGGGTCAAAGAGGGTCATAGGTCACCTTATGACCCCCTTTGACCCATATTACCCATTCGAATATGCCCCTAGGGGTCCTAGGACCCCTAGAGACATATATCATCGTTTAATGGGTCAAAGAGGGTCATAGGTCACCCTATGACCCCCTTTGACCCATATAAACGATTGAAATATGTCCCTAGGGGTCCTAGGATCCCTAGGGACATATGTCGTCATTTAATGGGTCAAAGAGGCTCATAGGTCACCCTATGACCCCGTTTGACCCATATTACCCATTTGAATATGTCCCTAGAGGTCCTAGGACTCCTAGGGACATATGTCATCGTTTAACGGGTCAAAGGGGGTCATAGGTCACCCTATGACCCCCTTTGACCCATATGAATGATTCGACTATGTCCCTGGGGGTCCTAGGACCCCTAGGGACATATGTCGTCATTTAATGGGTCAAAGGGGGTCATAGGTCACCCTATGACCCCCTTTGACCCATATGAACGATTCGACTATGTCCCTAGGGGTCCTAGGACCCCTAGGGACATATGTCATCGTTTAATGGGTCAAAGAGGGTCATAGGTCACCCTATGACCCCCTTTGACCCATAATACCCATTCGAATATGTCGCTAGGGGTCTTAGGACCCCTAGAGACATATGTCATCATTTAATGGGTCAAAGGGGTCATAGGTCACCCTATGACCCCCTTTGACCGATATGAACGATTCGGCTATGTCCCTTGGGGTCCTGGGGACATATGTCGTCATTTAATGGGTCAAAGGACCCCCTTTGACCCATTAAAGGACGACATACGTCCCTAGGGCTCCTAGGACCCCTAGAGACATATATCGTCGTTTAATGGGTCAAAGAGGGTTATAGGTCACCCTATGACCCCCTTTGACTCTTATATATTAATAATATACATATTAATAATATACATATATATTAATAATATACATATCAATATAATAATATACATATATATATATACATATACATATTACATTATTATATTTAATAAAAATATTACGTTATTATATAAATATATTAATAACATACATATTAATATAATAATATTTATAATATATATTATATTTAATAAAAATATTATGTTTTTATATAAATATTATATTATTATACATATTAATATAATAATATATAATACATATTACATTTAATGAAAATATTACGTTATTGTATATATTAATAACATACATATTAATATAATAATATATAATACGTATTTTATATATATATAAATTACGTTATTATATTTAGTAAAAATAATAATAATATATATTATATTTATAGATTGTAATAAGATTAACATAAGATATTATTATATATTACTAGATTATATCTTGTATGTTTACATTACGTTATTATATATATAATATATTAAAATATGCCTTTACATATTAATATAAGTGAAATAATTTAAAAATAAAAAACTAGAACGTTTAAATCGAATTTCCCTCCAAAATTTGAAGACTTTTAGAATTTGACTACCGAGCCATATCAGATATCCGATGTCAAATCGGATATCCGATCAGGCTTGGTATTTACCAAGTCTACCCGGTCAACCCCAAAGACGTGTTTATAGAGAGTTTTAGTGATACTCAGACTTCGGGTAGCCGTCTGACAATGTTATTTTGATCGAAATTGAATGAAACGAAATGGGTTTTTTAATATTGCTCTCTAGATTCCATCAATTTAATTTCTATCAAATTCTGAGTTCGATAAGTATTTATTAGTTAATTATCAATGAAGATTATTGTAAAGTGTTGATTGACATACTGAATGAAAAATAGCTATAACTTTGAAACGGTATAACATTTTTTAAATCTAAAAGTTGCATCACATTCTATACTTCACCTAGTATAAGAAAAAAATAAAAAAACAAAAATTTGATCAAATTTTCTATTAGTTAGGGTGGTCAGACACGGGACTTTTTTTAATCCGAAAAAGTTTTGGTAGAAAATTCATATTTAATTATTTATTTGGAATAAAAATATCAAAAAATATGCGTCACATCCGGGCATGAGTCTAGTTTTCATATCTATAATTATATTAAAAAAATATTATGATTTGATTTTGATTAAGGTGGTCAAACATACACCTACTTTTTATTTTCGCCCTGAAATTTTCTTAGTACTGCATTAAAATTCAAACTTTTGACCAATCAATTATTTTTTTCTCCTGATAAGGCCTAGTAGTTTAGAAACTAAATTTAATTTTCTACAAATTATTTTCTTACAAATTTTTGATATAAAGTCCATAACCACTTCAAAATTATGTGTCAAGTTGACATAAACCTGATTTGCTGATTTTTCACTGCCACTTAAGGCCATAGTTTGGTACACCATGATCTTGCACATACCCATATTCCTATTTTTCTATGTTTTTAAGAGGGTAATTATGCATTCTAAAAGAAAGAGTGAGCATTATTTTTTTAAGACAACAATTTGTGGAGGATTTATAATGTCTTATGAAAGAGACTACTATGAAGAACTATTGCACAACCCGACCATTGGCTATTGGAATTTTACTAGAGCCTCTAAAATTCTATTTTTCATGGAAGTTTAACCACTACCTTGGCCAAAGGAAAAGAGGCATGATAACTTGTCAAAGTGTGCACCTTTGTTAGTACAAAGATATTTAGACAAAGTAGTAATCTATTGAAAGAATAATTATGAGGATCCTTGGTTTGGGACTATTAGAAAAGGTATGCATAATATAAAAAATGAGTTTCTAGAATTTGACACTAGTCTTGTATAGAGTTTGAAAAAAAAAAGTAAAGATTATGAAAGGTTTATGTTTTGATGCAAGGTTGTTGTTAGATGAGTAGAATATTTAAAATATGATTTGTACAAGGACTGAGTTGATCTTAGCAATGGGAAACAAGACAAAAGAGTGTTAAAAGAAAATGAAAGTTTAATTTATGATTTAGAGACTTTAGCAGAAGAATTACATAAGGCAAAGAAAGATAATATATGATTAATGTGTGAAAAGAATCCTTTGTAAGACGAAATGAAAAAGTTAAGAAATGTATTGGAAGTAGAAAGGCATATATGTTTTAAATGAGATTAATGTTTATATAGATGCTTCCTTAGATTATAGGAGGATAGTTATTTGATTTTTTTGTTGTAATAATTTGTCCACAAAGATACATTAGTTGTAAAAATTAAGGGAGAGTGTTGGATGAAATTTCCTCACATCTCCATGTGCAAAGTTAACCATGTCTTCTAATGGACTAGACTTTACCTCTCATACAATCATCCACCTCTATAAAACCTAGAATCATCTTCTACTTGTATAGTTTCTAAGAGTCTCTATAAATTAGAGGCATAACCATAGGTGATTAATTGTAATCAAGAGATTACGAATGAATAAAATTAATCTTGTATTCTCTATTCTATTTATGTGATGGTTTCTTTTTGATATATTTAAGTGCGCTATTATTTAATTTCTTAACATTAATGTTTGCGAACACATTAAAATCTCAATATTTTTGTGTTAGGCATGCAACACCTTGACTCTTTTTGTGGACCTAGAATGCATGCCCCATTTTGAATTAGAAAATTGGGATCCTCTAGTTTTAAAATTCCCTATGAGGCATCTAGTCTAGAGCCTTTGCCATTTTGGATCGTTCTCAGGGTCTAGGTCAAACCCTAGTGATATGATTGAAGAAATGGGTTGAAACATAATATCTAATGAGAATCAAGTACCTACAATATCAATGTTCAATTTCTAGAAAAACTTGGAAAAACTTGAAAGAGTTGTATGCAAACCAAAAGCCATCATATTATTCAAAAATGTAAGAATATATACAATGATGGAACATCAAATGTCACCATTGCCATGAATTTGAAAAGTATATGTGGCTATAATAAAAACAACACTATTTAACTAAAACTATTCAAAACTAGGTGTTTATTTACTCCAACTTGTTGGGGTCATAACTTTTGACATAGAGCTCAGGATTCAAAATGGTTTACATCATTGGAGAGAAGAAATAAACATCTAATTTTAGTCCCTAAAATACTGAGCTTTTAGCTTCCCAATTTTTGGGACTAATGAGAGTTTATACTTGAAATTTTTAGCAGAAGACCTTCGAAGAAGATAATTAAAAAGGCCTAATAAAGCTTTTTAAAAGAATATGAAAAAGTTTCAAATATTTGATCATTCTAGATAATATAGATCACCTAGTCTTTCACCAAGAAGGATCGAGTAGTCAGAGAGAACAAAAATCAAAGAATAGACTCCATAGTTCACAAAGATGTACATAAAATGAAGGTACACAAGTGTGCATAACATGAAGGTGTGGCGCATAATGTGCAAGTGCACAAATTATCATAGTATCTTCATTATTAATAACAATAGAGATCTTGCCTAAGTTTTTATTCATGAATTTACACTAAAGATCAAAGATATAGAGGTTAGAAACATGAATCAAAACAAGTTCCCCATCTTATGAAACTATTAATGACAAGAGTCAACTCATGTAATTTAGGATTTTAGATAGAAGAAGTGGAAAAAGTTCAAGTCTATAATAATGTTGGACTATAAAGAGGTTATAAGTCATCAAAAAGAGTAAAATAAGTACACAAGATTTCTCCCAAACCTCTTTTGATAAAAACTCAAAAAATGTTTTCAAAATAGAGAACTTTGATTTTTGGGTGAATTGAGCACCTTGCACAATTCCCTAAAGGTGTGCAGGTGTGCAATTTAAAGATTTGGTGAATGAATTGTCTCTTAATGTGTGAAAGTCCACATATATAAAACATCTATATCCCCCCCCCCCCCCCCCCCTAAAAGGTCCTAAACATTACCATGATTTCCTTGTCTTTTGTAGTAGCTAAGATAATACTCAAACCCATGAATTTCAAGTTCTAGGGAATTCCCAAGAAGTCAAACTTCATTATTTCCATAGGGAAGTGAGGGTAAGGTATGGATGTTTAGACTTATTATCTCCTCATAAATCACCTTTTCTATCCAAAGTTTCAAAGGGAAACAAGACCCAGATGATGGAAATTAGAAAATTGTGAAGTTAGGAAAAATTCAAATTCTGGAAAATTGTGATGCTAGATAAAATTCTAAATCTTGAAAAATGTGAACTTAGAAAAAATTTCACCTTGGAAAATTGACACTTGGAAGAATTTTTGGATCTTTTAGTCTTGTCACCAAGTTGTGCAGGTGCACATATGTGCATTTTGAAGGTGTGCTTTTCTCAGAGGTGCACCAACAATTTTTGAAGAAGAAGTATTGTGCCATAAGTTAATGGACAATTGCTATTTTAGAGCATTTCATGCACTAAAAACACTTTTTGATAGCAGTTGAACTTACAGAAACATGTAGAGAACGTTGAGCTTCCATTTTTAGAGCTCTTAGAGACTCCCAAATCATCTCATGGCTTCTATCTTCTTATCTTTTAATTATTTTATTGTTTTAAGTCATGTAACATGTCATGCATCTATTAATTGATATAAATAAGGGTGGAGACCTACTTAGCACCATTTAGAGAATCTGTTTATATAGAATTAGAGTTGATTTACTAGTTTTTAGTATGCTTTTGCATTTTAAGAGCTCTCACTCTCAACACAAAAAGAGGAGATGATTTCTTATAAATACATGGATCTAATATGTACTTCAAGCCATTATTTTGATGCAATAATATATACTATTGGTGCTCTCATTCTATATGTAGTTATTCTTGCCTGAGTGGGTTATTTTTGTGAATGCATGTTCATGAATTATAATGGAGCCAATGGTTTTATTGTGTTGTTATGATTGTATGATATTTTAGTTTTGGTGTTTTCCTCATGTTAACAAATTCCAGTGACATAATGGATTGGAGAAAGGATCACAC
Organism: Cupressus sempervirens; assembly: GCA_028749045.1. NCBI lineage: Eukaryota > Viridiplantae > Streptophyta > Pinopsida > Cupressales > Cupressaceae > Cupressus > Cupressus sempervirens. Next base: position 575,923,372 of record CM053791.1, read on the forward strand.
ATTGTTCTTGCATAACTTCTTGTCTCACATGAGTGCACTTTCTGTGGCCTTGCAATTTGATGAGAAGTAAAACATCTTTCAATTATTATTGAGTTCCCATTGATGATTATATCAGTAAAATTGAAGAAGTTCTACTTCTATTTTCATTGGTTTCTTACCCAATCATTTTGATGATTTAACTTGTATATATGTTATTACCATGGTTTATTTCCTTTAGGAATTTGCCTTTCAAGTTATTTTCCTAATCTCTCATTACCCTATCTTGTTATTTTCTTTTCTAATACTTGGTTAAATTAGGAATTCATATAGTTGCATTCATAACTTCATTCATTGTAAAACAAAAAATAATAAAAAATATAACTCTTTTGTGGTTACTTTTCAAACAACAAATCAAACATCTTATCCAAAATTATTTGAACTAGCAAAGGTCTCCTCATAATCATACACATTTATCTTCAATTGACTAGATTACAATAGATCACATGATCACCTAGAACCTTGTAGTTGACCCTAGATTAGCTTTTCAAGAGAGGAGTTTGAGAGGAATCATGTCTAGGGTATAATTTAGTGGCTAATATTCATAAACTGGCTAATTTTAGAATTTTTTGGTTAGTAATTTGGCTAATAATTTAAGATTTGATACAACCTAAATCACTATAATTTTATAAAATTTAGTTCTAGAATATTTAAAATCGCTCAATAATTTATTTTATTGAAAAATTTAAACTCAAATATTTGCCACAATATTCGTTACATGAATAGATTTGAGTTACCTAAATATAATATATTATTGGAGAAATTAAATTGAACTGACCAATAATTATCATAATTATTAGTTAATTTAGGGATGTATCACCAATATTTATTATTCATTATGGATTTAAAGTATATGTAACAATTCTCATAACATTCCACAAGGTAAAAAAATGTTCAATTTTGATTTGTAATATTCCATGGTAATTAATGAACTTCCTATTATTATTGAGATTCGTCAATATTTTATACAAAAAAAATTATGATTCAAAAATAATCGCCAAAATTAATCATAAATAATGAAAGATTCGCCAATATTTTATATCTTTTTATGGAGGCGGCTTTCTTAAAGTTTACCTTGATCATGTCATCAAGTCTTCAAGATAAAAATTAAGTAGTGGCATAGCTAGACATCAATCCTTGGAATAAATCAATTTTAATTCAGTGATTTATTATCCTCACTATAATAAAGAGTAGAATAATGATAGTTACAATTATTTAGGGACTCTCCTCTTAAGAGGTAAAGCTAGTGATTGTTTTTATGATATTTACAAATTATTGGTGTAGCAACTATATTGCTAATGAGACCCCCTCCAATACTAACACATACTTTTGATGTAATGGAAAACTCTACACAAACATGCAAGGACTCTCCCTAACTCTAACACAAATGTTAATAATCTTGATAATATTTTTTAATTTCCTTTTGGAAAAAGATTCTAGTCTATCTTTGTGATTGCATTTAATGCTTGGATTCCAAATAAGTGTCACTACATTTTTCTATTACAATGATTCTTGGTAAAACTTATAACTTCTTTTGGATAAATGTTTCTGTTGAGATCCATTTGTTATTTCAAGTGTTAAGGATGCAAATTTCATCCTCAAAATAGCACAATATTGACTCCTAGAAGAGTTCAATGGTGATTAATTCCTTTCATAAATTTGTTTACCTCTTGCTCTATCATTCTGAACAATAGTTCCAGTGTTGTGAATTATTAAGATAAAAAGATCTTTGCTAATAAATTAAATCTATTGATCATGGTGTTTATTTAAATGGTTAGAGAAACATCTAGTCAGCTCTATATATCTTGTCCTCCATGTTATAGAAAGAGTGATTTTTGATAAGTTTTTTAGTTTAATTTTTTTTTTTCAACTATAAATAAGTACAAACTTAGTACTTTGAAAATATGAAGAATAAAATCATTTTTAAAAACTTTGTAGTTTCTTGGGAGATCCAGAGAAATTAGGGTATAAATTTTCTTGAAGCATAGAAAAATTAAGGTTTTAATAAAAATCTATAGATATATTTGATTTATTTGATTTTATGATATCTTAAGACTTATGCTCCAATGAAGTATGTGGGGTTATGTCCAGGAATTCTCCAAGTCCAACAATGCTATCATGAAATTTCTATTTGATATCATTGATGTAGAATTTAACATTAAAAAAAAAAAAAAACATTTTCATTGTCACCTTTATTTCTCTTATCTAGAAATTTATTTATTTATTTCGAAAGATTCACTAGTATTATTTATGCTTTGAATAGGCTTTAAAGAATTAAGTATGGCTCTCTCAGCCATATCTTTGGTGTCATTACTCTTATTAATCTGAAAGCATTGTCTAAGAGTTCTTAGGAGAATCAAAAATTGAAATATAATTCATCAGAAGCCCTTTATGTGGTTCATATTCCTGATGATTTCAAGCTAGTTCATCTGCTACATTGATTGACTCTAGCAAAGAGGGATTTTTTTAGCTAATGTATTTACTAGTTGCTAGCATGGAGAGGATGTTTCTATGAAAACTTCATGCAAAATGTGATAGAATTACTGGCCTAATAAACTGTTGAGGAATATTTAGAATCATAATTATTAATACTTAGAAATAAGCATGTTGCATAGTGCTAACAAGGAAGGAGATTTTTTTAGCTAATGTATTTACTAGTTGCAAGCATGGAGAGGATGTTTTTGTGACAACTTCATGCAAAATGTGATAGAATTATTGGCCTAATAAACTGTTAAGGAACACTTTGAATCATAATAATTACTTAGAAATAAGCATGTTGAATAGCTAGGCATCAATCTTTGCAATTCAGTGAGTTATTATTCTTAGTATTATAGATTTATAAATCCTTCTGAGTAGGGCAATGAAGTCTTTTTTAAGGTTTGTAAAATATTGATATTTTTAATAGTATCTCTTGCTTTATTCTTCTTAGCAAACAATATCTCTACTAGCTAATATATACTCCAACAAATTCAACCCCTCGACTCTCAACATATTCTACATATAGAATATAGAGTATATATTAGCTAGTAGCAATCGCATGCATAACAAATTGAATAATTATTTTGATTTTATTTCAAATATAGCTTAGTAATAGGGTTACTACAATAATAGTTATTATAGGTCAAATACTTAAGCTGATGATTAGTGTTAATGTTAGAGTTCAAATGATGGACAATCTTGAGATTCATATTATGTTTAGGATTATGCACATAATTAGAACTTGGGTTCAAGAGACATTTAGATTTAGTTTATTTTTGGCATGTATATTATAAATATTACTTCATCAATATTTTCCACATCTATTTAATGCTATCAATTTTAGAATTCTATTAGTGATGCATATTATATAAATCTATACAAAAAACAATGGTTAGGTTTAGGATTTATACATGATGGTTAGGATTATGTATAGAATTAAGATTTATTACAAATAGATTTAATGTTTGAAATATCTGTGTTACCACATACTTTTCATTTCCATATAAATTAATATTTTGATATCAAACATATTAGAAAGTCATGCATATAGACTTATGAAAGTATAGCCTATATATATTTTGAATATAGAGTTATGAAAGTAACTATACACATCATGTGAAGAATTAAAAAAATTGAATTTCCTTGTATTCTAATGTAAGTTAAAAAAGAATATGGAATATATTTATAAAACCACATATAAAAAAATAAGTTGTTGATTGTCAAACTTTACACAAATCAAAGAGAAAAGAGATGTTCCAATATAATCATATATAATAACCAATAAGTACCAAAGGTCAAAGAAGTAATAACTATATGTAAAGCACTTCACCATAATGTTGTAAGTACATGACATATTTTTTAGTGATCAAATTGGTATTATGACCTTTATTTATTCAATGATCATGATCAACTTCTTTCATCATTGATGGAAATGCATCCATGTAATGAGATGCCTTGCATAATTTTTTTGCAACATCCACCATTTTACATATTTCTACCTCATTAGGACATCAATCGTTAATGTCGTGTGTTCAAGAGTTCTCATGATACCTTTGCAATAATCTATAACCAATCTTACACATTTGTCAATATCAAATTCAAAAAAAGCATTAGAGTTTACAAAGCCATTTGAGCTTCCAACAATGATTTTTTATTTTTTTTTTGAAGCATCCATTGTTTTAGTTCTTTATTTCAAAAAACTAAAAAATAAAAAAATCAGCATTTCAAAATTAGGAGTGTAAATTATCCATAATTTGTAATAAAGCAAGAGTTAAAATAAATAATGTTTAGTACTACATGTTGTGCAAGAAATATTTAAAATACTTAGAATAAGAGATTTTTTTTTTATCACATAAAAATATAAAAATTCAATTTTGACCATTCAAATAACTAACTCAAGTGGGTAAGTGCACCAAGTTGTGGTGCCAAAAGGGGGTACAAGTGGACACATTTTTACTAAAATCAGCAATTTCTGAGCTTCAACAAGAATTTGAAGATAGTTACACTCAAAATTTTAAGATATGACAAAAACAAAAGTAGTAGTCCTTTGAATCTAGTTTCTAAACTACTATTTTTTTTTCAAAATAATTTAGTTTTAGGTCCTCAAAAAAGGGGGTCATAGAAAGTGGTATTGTTTATTCAGAAAAAATATACCACAGTATAGAGTGTGGCCTCCCAAAAGTTTTAACTTTTTTTTTGAAATTCTTTAATCGCTTTGGTCAAAAGTTACCTAACACTGTATAGTTTATCCTAGATTTTTTGGATAATTTTATAATGTGTATTCTTTTATGAATTTTTTAATTGTCCATATCTCAAAAACATATAATATCTAAGTGCTCCACCTAGAAATGATTGAAAACTAATCTAAAATCAAAGCTTCTTTTTTTCAAAGTGTGTAGAATGGGGTCTAGTTTCTAAAAGACTAAGTTGTTGCAAAATTTGATGAACAAGCTAAAATATACAACCCAATTAGTACATGTTGGTTTCTGACAAAAAATAGACTTACATTCAAAAGAAATTATAATTGAAAGGCTTGAGATAGTTCAAATAAAAAATAAATTATAAGGTTATATAGCTAACACAGAGACCTACAATGTCATGTAACCTAATTTATTGATGCTCAACCACAAGGAAACTTGAAGTGGAGAACACAAGAAAAATCAATCATTGTTTATATGTTTACAGCAAAACACATCTCAAACCAATTTACGGACTCCAAACCTTTGGGTTGGATCCTCAAGGCAAAACCAAGTCTTAGGCTTAGTAGAATGTAAAGCTTTAAATAGCACGTGCATGCTATAGCATGTGTGCACTATAGTGCATGTGCGCTATTCATTTGTCTTTTAAATTGCAGTCTTAATAGTGTGTGCATGCTTTAGTGTGTACACACTTTAGTGTGCGTGCACTATTATGACCTAAATTTGGAAGGAGAGATGTAGAGTGAGAGCTAGAGAGAGAGAGAGAGGAGAGGAGGGATGGGAGTGTGTGTGTGTGTGTGTGTGTGTGTGTGTGTGTGTGTGTGTGTGTGTGTGTGAGAGAGAGAGAGAGAGAGAGAGAGAGAGAGTAGGCTATGGGAGAGGGGAGATAGAGAGTAGGGGATGGGAGAGAGAGAGAATGTGTGAGAGTAGGGGATGAGAGAGAGTAGAGAGGGAGAGGGGGAGAGAGAGAGAGAGAGAGAGAGAGAGTAGGTGGTGGGAGAGGGAATGGGAGAGGGAGAGGGAGAGAGGCAAGAGGGGGGCGAGAGAGAGAGAGAGAGAGAATGTGGGGATGGGAGTGTGTGTGTGTGCATTAGAGAGCGAGAGCAGGGGATGGGAGAGGAGAGAGAGGGGGGATGAGAGTGAGTGTGTAAAAGAGAGAGAAGCCCAAGAGAGAGAATAGGTGATGGAAGAGAGAGAGTGTGAAAGAGAGTAGGTAGTGGGAGAGGAAGTGGGAGAGGGGGGATGAGAGAGTGTGTAAGAGAGAGCAGGGGATAGGATAGAGTGTGAGTGTGAGAGAGAGTAGGGGGTGGTAGAGAGAAAGTATAGGATGGGAGAGAGAGATTGAGAGTAGGGAATGTGGGGAGAGAGAGAGGATGGGAGTGTGTGTGAGTGAGAGAAAGAGATTAGGGGATGGGAGAGGAGAGAGAGAGAGAGGGGGGATGGGAATGTGTGTGTGTGTGTGTGTGTGTGTGAAAGAGAGAATAGGTGATGGAAGAGGGAAGAGAGAGAGTAGGGGATGGGAAAGAGAGTGGGAGAGGGAGAGAGAGGGGGGGATGGGAGTGTGTGTAAGAGAGAGTAGGGGATGAGAGTGAGTGAGAGTGTGAGATAGTAGGGGTGGCAGAGAGAGTAGGGGATGGGAGAGAGAGAATAGAGACAGAGGGAGAGAGTGAGAGAGAGAGTAGGCGGTGGGAGAGAGAGGGGAATGGAGTTTATGAGAGAGATCTAGAGAGTAGGGGATGGGAGAGAGAGATTAGGTGGTGGGAGAGGGAGGGAGAGCAGGAGAGAGAGGGGGGGATGGGAGTGTGTGAGACAGAGAGAGGTCTAGAGAGTAGGGGATGGGAGAGGAGAGAGAGGGGGATGAGAGTGTGTCTCTATGAGAGAGAGTAGAACATGGGATAGGAGAGAGAGAGAGAGAGAGTAGGGGATGGGAGAGAGAGAGTGTGAGAGAGAGAGAGTAGGTGGCAGGAGAGGGAGTGGGATATGGAGAGAGAGAAAGGGGATGGGATTGTGTGTAAGAGAGAGAATAGGGGATGGGAGAGAGTGTGAGACTATGAGAGAGAGAGTACGAGGTGGTAGGGAGAGAGTATGGGATGAGAGAGAGTAGGCAGTGGGAGAGGGAGTGGGAGAGGGAGAGCGAGAGAGAAAGAGAGATAGAGAGGAGGATGAGAGTGTGTGATTGAGAGAGAGAGAGAGTAGGGGATGGGAGAGAGAGTAGGTGGTGGGAGAGGGAGAGAGAGAGAAGGGGGGATGGGAGTGTGTGTGAGAGAGAGAATGGGGGTTGGGAGAGAGAGTGAGACTATGAGAGAGAGAGTAAGGGTGGCAAAGAGAGTATAGGATGGGAGAGAGAGTGAGAGAGAGAAAGGATGATAAGAGTGTGTGAGTGAGAGAGAGTATAGGATGGGAGACGAGAGGGGGGGAATGTGAGTGTGTGTGTGTGTGTGTGAAAGAGAGAGTAGGTGATGGGAGAGGGGGGAGAGAGAGAGAGATTAGGGGATGGAAGAGATAGAGTAAGTGGTTGGAGAGGGAGTGGGAGAGGGAGAGAGATGGGGGGATGGCAGTGTGTGCACAAGAGAGAGAGTAGGGGATGGGGATAGAATGTGAGAATGTGAGAGAGAGTAGCGGGTGGCAGAGAGAGTACTAGATGGGAGAGAGAGAGAGAGAGTGAGAGTAGGGGATGGGAGATCGAGAGTGAGAAACAGTAAGTAGTGGGAGAGGAAGAGTGAGTGAGAGAGATAGAGTAAGTAGTGAGAGAGGGAGAGGGAGAGGGAGAGGGAGAGAGAGTAGGGGATGGGAGAGTGAGTAGGTGATGGGAGAGGGAGTGGGAGAGGGAGATAGATAGAGAGAGTAGTAGTGGGAGAGGAAGTGGGAGAGCAAGAGTCAGAGAGAGGGGAATGGGGATGTGTTAGAGAGAAAGAGTAGGGGATGGGAGAGAGAGAGAGATAGACAGAGAGAGAGAGAGAGAGAGAGAGAGAGAGAGTAGGAGGTGGAAGAGGGAGTGGGAGAAGGAGAGAAAGAGAGAGGGGGATGGGAGTGTGTGTAAGAGAGAGAGTAGGGGATGGGAGAGAGAGTAGGGGATGCGAGAGAGAGAGAGAGAGTAGGTGGTGGGAGAGGTAGTGAGAGAGGGAGAGCGAGAGAGAGTAGGGGATGGGAGAGAGTAGGTGATGGGAGAGGGAGTGGGATAGAGAGAGTAGTGGTGGGAGAGGGAGTGTGAGAGGGAGAGAAAGAGAGAGAGAGAGAGAGAGAGAGAGAGAGAGAGAGAGAGAGAGAGAGTAAGGGGATGGGAGTGTGTGTAAGAGATAAAATGGGCGATGGAAGAGAGAGAGAGAGAGAGAGAGAGAGAGAGAGAGAGAGAGAGATTAGGAGATTGGAGAGAGAGACTGAGAGAGAGTAGGTGGTCAAATAGGGAGTGGGAGAGGGAGAGTGAGAGAGAGAGAGTAGGGGATGGGAGAGACTAGGCAATGGGAGAGGGAGTGGGATAGAGAGAGACTTACAGACAGAGAGACAGAGAAAGATAGTAGTAATGGAAGAGGGAGTGTGAGAGGGAGAGTGAGAGAGAAAGGGAGGATGGGGGTGTGTGTAACAGAGAGAGTAGGGGATGGGAGAGAGAGAGAGAGTAGGGGATGGGGGAGGAGAGAGAAAGAGTGAGAGAGAGTAGGGGATGGGAGAGGAGAGACAGTGAGAGAGAGTAGGGGATGGGATAGGAGAGATAGAGATAGAGTGTGTGTGTGTGTGAGAGAGAGAGAGAGAGAGTAGGTGTTGGTCCAAGAGAGAGTAGGTGATGGGAGAGGGAGTGGAAGAGGGAGATAGATAAAGAGAGTAGTAGTGGAATTAGGAGTGTGAGAAGGAGAGTGAGAGAGAGAGGGGAATCAGAGTGTGTCTAAGAGAGAGAGAGAGAGTAGGGGATGGGAGAGAGAGTGAGAGAGAGTAGGGGATGGGAGAGAGTGAGAGAGAGTAGGTAGTGGGCAATAGAGTGGGAGAGGGCAATAGATAGAGAGAGTAGCTTGAGAGAGAGTAGGAGATGGGAGAGGAGAGAGAGTGAGAGACAGTAGGGGATGTGAGAGGAGAGAGAGTGAGACAGAGAGTAGGGGATTAGAGAGGAGAGTGAGAAAGAGAGTATGCAATGAGAGAGGGAGATAGATAGAGAGAGTATGGGATGGGAGAGGAGAGAGAGCAAGAGAGATTAGGGGATGGGAGAGGAGAGAGAGAGTGAGAGAGAGTAGGGGATGGGAGAAGATTGAGAGAGAGAGTAGGGAGAGAGAGAGTAGGGGATGGGGGATGGTGGGATATGGAGAGATCATTCTTGACATAGTGCATATGTACTATAGTGCATATGCACTTTATAGGGTGTATGCACTATAGTGCATATGCACTATATGAGAATAGCAAAAAATGGTCATAATGCAAGTTTGGTTCCCTTCTTATCCATATTCTACTTTTTGTCTGTTGTGCATTCTATAGTTCCAATAGAAAACATCGGTTCCAAGCTGTTGGAAGTTAGAAAACACTATTTGAAATCTTTTTGAATATTCTTTCATTCTATTTGAAGCTAACAAACACCAAAATCAATCATTGAATACACTATTTTAAGGCTTTTTGAATATTCTTTATATAGAAAAGGTTAGTGAAGTCCTTTTTAAATATTCTTTGTTGTTATATAGAGAAAAAATTGATTATATTTTGACATGTTGTTTATTATATAGTGAATTCACTAAAATTTGTATGTTTGAATGAATTGTTATTTGGAAATGGTTATAAATTTGACAAGTTGTTTAATATATATTGTGTATTCATTGAAATAAGTGTAATTTGTACATGTATTTGAACAATTTGTAATTTACAAATTATAAGTAATTTAGATGTTTGAATAATTTGACATATAGAAATCATCATCATGCCAAGGAAGAAACCAAAAACTCAAACAATAGAACAAAGAGGTGGAGAGCTTTGACAATTAAAAGAGATAAAATGAAACTATTACGTGAAAAAATAAATTTGAAAACTAATAGTGAAGAATTGACTTTCGAAGAGGAACAAGAACCACTGATATAAAGAAACAAAGAGGAATAATTGGAAAGACAAAGAGAATGAATGCGACTATTACACTCAAGAAGACAATTGAATTGTGCAGCTACACCATTTTCCAATGTTGAAGTCATATCATCATCTCATGTTGAGGAGATGCTAATTTGTAGATTTGACAATGTGCACACCCAATTATGTCATGTTGAAGGCACAACATCAACATATCAAGTAAGTGATATTCCATCTTTTGCATCTTATTGCCAAGGCATATCATCTTCAATTCAAGGTATGTAAAGCACTCAACCTTATGTTGATGTTCATAATGTTGAGGAATAGAAGAGATTATAACACCTTCTAGAATTTGTTTTAGAATATAAAAATATTTGATTGATATTGTTACTAACATTTTGAAATCAATGCCTGACAAGATTAGCAAGCGTACTTGTCAAAGAAAAGTTAATTGTATGTGGAGATTATTCTTTGAGGAATTCAATATTATAGATCAATGCAAATTATTTGTTGAAATGAAGAGAAATTTGAAATTTAGGCCTATCATGAAGATTCTTGGGCTAAGAATGATGGACAATTCAAAAGGAAAAACTATTGTAAAGAAACTAATGAGTGCTTATTATAAAGTTGGTTCTAAATCACACACCAAAGATAGTAATATCGCAAGATGAGTACTAACATCGACAATAGTAAGTACCCAAATGAAGGAAGATCAACTCATAAGAAAGACCAGTAAAACATTGAAAATTTATAGAGGTACTCTAAAGAGAGCCATGCTAAGGCATGAGAGATTGGAAAATCCAACAAAAAATGAGTTATGGATATTTAGCGGAAGACTATCGCAAAAGGATAAAGAAATTAGTGAAGCTTTGAAATCATTGATCAAAAATTTTTGGAAAAATAACACACATGTATCCCCTAATCAAAGAAATGTTGTAAGAAGGAGGATTGGTAGCCAAAATCATGACCCATGTGCGAAACATTTTTTGGACTCAACCCAGACACAATTTTTTGCAAAATTTATTGGTATGTATCCTCAAATTCAAATAAGTCAAATATTTTTTAGGATGGGTAAATCTTTTTATGTGAAGATAAATCACACATGCACAACTTGTTGTTGTAGGATACACATTGAATTTTCTAACCATTTTGATGTTTTTAGGCATATATGTGTGTTTTTTCATTCTAAGTTTGTTTTGCAAGATTGTGACATGAATGAGCCACCTAGATCTTCAAAGGAATTCATATCCAACATTTTATGTGAAATAGGGGACAACCAACAATTTTACAAGACATCATGCTTGGATGGTACATGCTTATTTTGTGGTTCTTTGCAACTTTTATCAACTTGTGAACATATGGATAGTACACATGCAATTAGAAATGAAATAATAGATTACTAAAAATATAAGACAGTGACATATGCTCTAAAAGATGGGAAGCAAGGTAAAAGATGTGATTTAGTCATTGAAAAGATTTCAGTGTATGAGTTCATGAAGATTTTTTGTGAAAATATTATTTATGAGTATGCAAGGCATACACATAGAGCTCAATGTCTAGATTTGCAATTCAAGATGTGCAAGGATACATTTCCACTAGGTACCATTGTTTTAGTTGTAGACTTCATAGATAACTACACACTACAACCACAAAATGAGATGCAAGAAAAGTATTATGCTTCTCAACAGGTTTCCATATTTGTTCACATCACATTCATGCATTCACCTACAAGTACAGAGGATGAAAGAAAGATTTTGAGGGAGTACCATTTTTACATCAGCGATGATTGATCACATTCTACAGAGTTTGTACATGGTTGTTTTCAACTATTTTTATGGAGATTTGGCTAAAAGGGGCATACCATATCGTTAGCACATTATTTGGTTAGACAATTGTGAATCCCAATTCAAGAATGTATGAATGTTCTATTGGTTGAGAAGGATGCATAGGTTGTCTAGAATTTAATATATTTGAAATTTCACAAAGGCTAGTCATGGAAAGGGAGAGCACAATGGTGCAAGTGCATGCATCAAAAGAGCCTTAGCTCATGAAGAACTAAAGTAAAAACATGGAACAATATTATCAAATGCAAAATTCATCGTCCAGTGGTGTAATACTACAATGAGTCCAAGGAAGGTGAAGCTACGGTTCATAGATTTTTTTGGTTGATAGATAATACTAACATTGCATCATATGAGGATTGTTGCACACTAATAGGATAAAGTGAGTTGCACTCTTGTAGAAGCTCTGATGCAGGTTCATGGAGTATCCACACACGATAAATGACATGCTATTGACCATCATGTGCAAAAAAAAATTGGGATGACTATGAGTCAACTGAATGGGTAAACAAATAGGATAGGGTTTTGGACCCAATTGATACCTATTGTATCCCACAAGCACTGGAAATGGTAGAGATGGATTCATCTATTGACTTTGACAGCTTTTCTAATCTAGCACAACCTAGTAATATATATATATATATTTATATATCTTTATAATTTCAATATGTAACTTTATAACTTTTACCTAAATATTTTTTGAATTAATAACCGCATTTTGTACATTTATCACTATAGGCCATGTTTTTTCTATTATTGTAGCTAAAGAAAATGAAGAAGGGACAAATTTTTATTTGTGTCACTGTGTCCAAGCCAAATGAAAATTGAATCACTCAATTATAGATGGTGAAGGTTTAGAGTACCATATTGGTGAGGTGGTTGTAACTGGCACATGGTTTAGATGATATTCTATGAAGAACCCTAACTTGTGGTTATTCAAGGATCGCCAAACAGAGAGGAAGATTCTCCATTATTTGAAGCTTGTGGTCACACCAAATGTCTACATGATAAAATATGGTGGAAAACCACATAATAAGACTCTTTGGAAAGTTTACGAGTCAAACCACGAGGAAATACTTGAGACATTAAAATGTAGAGAATATCTAGTTGGCTCATTAGATTGAATAGGGATAGAGGATGAGAGAGAAAGAGTGGTCCAGGATCACCTTGAATCATAAGGCTCTCACCTTTTCATTTTTTTTGTGTTATTCTCCAAGTGAATGTTGTAAGTAGAATAAGCATCATTGGACCTAGGTGTGGTAGTTAGGGTATTGGATGTCATTTAATGTGATTAGAAGAGTCACTATTTGGGCATAAAAATCAAGGCATACATTACCATAGGGAAATGAGTAAACTAAGGGATGAGTCATTAGCTTATGGAAGGGTCCCTAGCATTGAATTGCTAAGGGATAGCCTAAATAACAAATTAAAAGTGTTAAGACTTGAGCAAGTAAGAAAAATCCAAAAGTTACTATATTGCAATTTTGCAATTTTGCAATTTTTGCAAAATGCTGATTTTACAAGAAATTATGGATTTTCCATTTAAAACTTGAAGGAGGCTGATGCAAACCATAAGGATGAAGGGGAAAGACCTAGGTAGACTGAGTTTCTAAGTTTTAGACCATAGCATGATATTTAAAGGAAAAATTACTAAGCTTTTGAGTTTTAAGATGTTTTTGACATTGCTTTTGTAGATTGTACTAGTTTCCATGGTAGATTGAGTTGTCTAGAACAATTTTGTTTTAGGAACTTTGGTTTGATTGTCTTTCTTTTCATAGTTGCTTAACAACTTTTAAGAAACTTCTTAAAATGTTGTTAAACTTTCAAAAACTCTTCCCCAAAGGGCTAGTTGGTTCAAAAAAACCTTATAACCTTTGGGGAAAACCTATATTAGCCCTTATATTAGCCCTTACAACCTATATGTAGTTTTATTTGCAAGAAATCAATAAAATAACCTATTTTTCCTATGAAATTATATGTTTTAGAGTGTTTTATAGACCAGTATAGATGTTGGGACATTTTCCAATGACCCAAAGAGTTAGAGAGTGAGTTACCTTTTATTTTCATTTGGATTCATGTTTTGATCCTTTGTAATTTGCAAGTTATTCAAGTTTTGTTGAAGGTGCCTAGAAATCAGCATTAAACCAAGGGTTTAACCTAGGCCCTTGTTATTTTGGCACTTTCCACCATGAGAATTTGATACCCCTTAGTGTATTGCAAGCTCTACTAGTGTACTTCTTTATTTTGTAGGTTTTATAGATGGCTAAGAAATGAATGAATTTTTCCACCGTACTCTAGGTGTATGGCTCCATACATGCACCATTCAACATTTCATTGTGTAGTCACTATAACTTTTGCTCCAGAGTGATCCAAGGTCTATAACTTTGGATTTAGAATTTTTTCACATGCCACTAGATGTTTCAATATTTTTTTTTTCAGATTGGCATGTGTGAAAGGGTACTTGTAGTGTAATTGCAGCCTAATTAGCCTTATCAACACTTTCCAAATGTTGTTACAATGGGAGCTTCTAGTCTCTTCCAGTGTGTGAGGTTTATATATGTTTTATATGTCCTAAAAGGGTGTTTAAATCTCACTTTAAATTGTGTCTTCATGTGGGGTTTTTCCATATTATGTTCAATTTACAGTTTGAAGGGCCACTAGCCTTTTCAATGGCAAACTGTTGTAACTATATATCGGTGTTGTTTGGACATAATAGAATCACTTTATCTACTCTATAAAAACCTTAATAGGTCTAAAGTGTGTTTTTATTCTATTCCATGGTCATTTTTCTCTTTTAATTCCTGTTTGGGGGTATGTTCCCTTATTAGGCTTTTGGAGAATCCTTATGTTTTGGTACTTTTGAACTTAGGAAAACCTAGTGATTAGGTTCTTGCCTTGTTTGGGTTGTGATAACCTATGATAAGTTCATTATTGATGCTTGTGATAAGTGTCCCAGCACTAAACCCTCATTTTTAGAAATTTGAAGTATTCCAACCTTATCTAATTGCTTAGTGGCTTGCCTTTTAGAAGCTTCCACCATGCACTGTTGCATCACAAACTATCCTAAGTGAACTATCTAGGATCCTTACCTATGCCTTCTTTGATGAGTCTAGAATGGGTGCTCCTACACTACTCATCTACTTGACTGGGACATGTTTGTTGACAATCTCCATTTAAAGGTGGCAATGAGCTTTTTTTTGTTCTATTAAGATCATTAATATATTTTGATGATAACTTTGAGGAATCATGCCTAGCTTGAGTATCCTAGCTTCCCAAGTCCTGTAAAGGCAAGGTCATTGATGAATAGGCATTTCTAATTGAAACATTTGTGGTGTTGGAATGAAGTGTTGGTGAAGGAGCACTCTTCCATAAAACAATAAAATAAGGGTGTTTGTGTCATTTATGACCTTGCTCAAGTTTATTTTTCTTGGTTTTAAATAAGACAATGTTGTTAAATTCATAAGTTCACTTTTAACCCTTTTGTGTGGCCCATTAACAATTTGGGTGTTTTATAAACTTGTTGCTCAATGAGGTCACAAGGGCACAAATTTGATGTAATTGGATAATTTTTCTATAATTTAGAGTCTATCACTTGTTTTAAGTCATTTAGGACTCTTTTAGATAGTTATAATGCCTTTAAGGCTTTAAAATGAAAAATATTCAATAAAAGTGCAAAAGTTGCTATGCAACTTTGCAACTTTTTGCATAACTAAGAAAAACTGATTGTAATCATTCTCCCAACCATAAAAACCTTTCAAATTTGGTTGGATAAGTTGGGGAAGACCTTCATATAGCCCTTTTAGGTAGGTGGAAGGTACAATGTAAGTTTTTGGCATTGAAATCAATAAAAGTAACCTTATTTTCTACATTTTGGGAAAGTTTTTTAGATGGTACAAACATATACTGATGCATAGGAGGTTGAGCCTAATATTTCTTGATGCACCATCAAGTTATCTTTCTAATACAACCAATTTGAGGTCTTGATGCTTTATAGAAATCAAGTTACACCTATTTTTGTACAAACAACCCAAATTTTGAGGGTTTGTAGGGTTTTGAAGGAAATTTTTTCATAACTCCAGATTCTACCATAGGAAATTCATTGTCTTTGGTGGAATCCTTGTACTTCTAATGTACTTTGAGATTCTTTTTGTTTCAGGTGATAATATGTAGGGAGAAGGGAGAAAGGTCATGCACTAGATGCATATACCTTGTATGCACCAACACATAGTCATGTTGTAACAGCATTTTAAGACCCCCAAACTTTATGTCCTAGTTTGTAAATTTTCATTTAGCACACTTTTGGAATTCCTCAACTAAACTAATTGGTTTCATATTTTTAGCACTCGTGAAAAGGGTACCTTCTTTTTAATGGTGGCCTAATTAGCCCTTTAGGCCTAATTGTTGTCCCACGAGTTATAACAGTTTTCTTGCTCATGGGATCTCTACAGTTTGGAATCTAATAGTACATTAAAAATAGAAAATATCACTATTGATTAGCTTCTTTCTTCCATTCAAAATATATAAGTTATAGGCCAAAATCCCATTTCTTGGGCTACTAGGAATTCAAGGGCTTAATGAAAAAAATTATCCCATTTTCTAAGTTTGGGGTTTTTAATTTCAGTCCACATGTCCATGCTGATATAAGAACAAAATTCCTTGAGTTAGAGTTCTTGGTTCCATGTCTGGAGTAGATTTCATGTGTTAAGCCTTTATTATTGTCAAGGTGCAAGTGTGGGGTCTTGGGTGTAGTTTAGGCTTTCAAACTTTGTTTAGGTGTTCTTGTGGGTTGTACTCTCCCAACCTTCATTGTTATTACCCTGACCATTTGCATCAATTGCATGACCAGATTCTTTTCCTAGTAATGAGCCAATTTGAGGCTTCACTTCACATTGCTTTCTGGACAATTCTATAGCACTTGTTACTTCTCTATCTAAAAATTTTGTGTTTGTGTACATGGGCACTCTTTCCTAATAGGTGTAGGTTTTTTCTCTTCATCCTAAGTAATTAGCATACCCTGGATGGCACTAAGATAACCATCTTCTTCTTAAATGTCCTTTTCTCTTAGATTAATCTCTCTATTAAGTAGGTTTTCTATATCTTCTTTTGTATATTTAATAGATGTAGTTGCAATTCCACTGTATATATTCCTTTGGATATTAAGCTTTCCTCTGTATGAATGAGAAGGCATGGGGAGTGAGGCAAACTATTGGTCACTGTATTAAAAAGGTAGTTCTTGGCCATGCCACTAATGGGAATCATTTCAATCTTATTTTCAAAATTGGTACCTCATTTTTCTTGAAAGAATAATATATATATTATTTTCAATGTCATTGAAATATCTGTACCTAGTATTGAATTTCTTATTCATTGCCTTTCAATATTCATAGAAAACTAAGGTATTTGGTTACCTAATAGGTCCTAGGAATCTCAACTAGGGTCCTAGAATAGCCCTAGATGGAACCATTTGACCTAAATATATAAAGAGCAAAAATTGCTCAAAAGTTGCAATGTTGCTCAAAATGTTGCTTGAGCAACTTTTGCAATTTTTGCAAAAAAGGTTGCAAGTTGAAGTTTGAGAAGTTTCAACTATTCATGCTCAAGTATATGAGTATGGGAAACATTTTTTCAAAGGTTAGAAGGTTTCCAATCAAATTTGCATTTTTAAGCAACTTTTACAACTCTTGCAATTTTGCACAAAAAGTGCAACTAATGCAAAGTTCGCTAGATTTCAATTCTAATACTTGGAAAAGGTTTCAAATTATTAAGAAAAAATTAAAAACACATAATCCTAGATTATCTTGACCAAAGACTCAAAAATACCCAATTCGGCCTAATTAGCCACTTTTGATCATATCTTGCACAAAGTGGCCTAGGTATACATATCTTGCTCATATCTCTCTCACCATTCATCGCGGGATCAAACTATCTATTTTTTAAGCTCTAGCTGGCCGAGTAAACCCTAGCCACAAGCTCATCCTATCATGTTCAGTGCTCAAACATTCTCAAGCACGCTAAACTAAAATGTCCCTAAGAGTCACTAAATGCCATAGGACAACAATTTTTAATAGGGCATATCTTGAAGCTCGTTCAAGGTATGGATGCAATTCTAGGTGCTATGGGACCATATTGTAGAAACCTACAATAACCTCTCTCACTTTTTAAAGATCTTACTCTGTTTTGATTTTGCAATGCCATCTCAAGTGATGTTAAAACTTGTAGTGTTGGCTAGTACAAAGTTGTCAACTACCAAATCTCCCTCACCATTCGTCGTGGGATTGAACAGTCTATTCTATTAGCTTTGGGTGGCTAGGTAAACCCTAGCCCCAAGCTTGTCCCATCTTATTAAGTACTCAAACATTCTTGGGCATGCCAAACCAAAATGTCCCTAATAGTTACTAAATACCATAGGGCAGTGATCTTTGATGGGGCGTATCTCAAGGCTTGTGTGAGGTATGAATGCAATTCTAGGTGTTATAGGACTATGTTGTAGAGACCTACAATAACCTCTCTCACTTTCTATAGATTTTACTCTATTTTCATTTTGTATCGCCATCTCGGGTGATGTTGAAACTTGTAGTGTTGGCCAGTACAAAGTTGCCAATTGCCAAATCTCCCTCGCCATTCATTGTGGGATTAAACTATCTATTTTTTTAGCTCTAGGTGCTGAGTAAACCCTAGCCCCAACCTCATCTCATCCTGTTGAGCACTCGCACATTCTTGGGCACATCAAATTGAAATGTCCCTAAGAGTCACTAAATGCCATAAGGCAACAATATTGATGGGGCATATCTCAAAGCTCATGCAAGGTATGGATACAATTTTAGGTGTTACAAGACCATATTGCAAAGACCTACAATAATCTCTCTCACTTTTTGGAGATCTTACTCTATCTTTATTTTGTGATGCCATCTCCGATGATGCTGAAACTCATAGTATTGGCTAGTACAAAGATGCTAACTCCCAAATCTCCCTCACCATTCATGGTGGGATCAAGCCATCTATTCTATTAGCTCTAGGTGGCCAAGTAAATCCTAACCCCAAGCTTTTCCCATCCTATTGAACGTTCAAATGTTCTCAGGGATGCCGAACCGAAACATCCCTAAGAGTGACTAACTGCCATAGGGCAGCAATCTTTGATGGGGCATATCTTAGAGCTCATGTGAGGTATGGATGCAAGTCTAGGTGCTATAGGACCATGTTTTAGAGACCTATAATAACCTCTCTCACTTTTTTTAGATCTTACTCTATTTTTATTTTTTGACACCATCTCTTCCTCACCATTTGTCATGAGATCAAACTATCTATTCCATTAGCTCTAGGTGGTTAGGTAAACCCTAGCCCCAAGCTCTTCCTATCTTGTTGAGTGCTCACATATTCTCAGGCATGCCAAATTAAAATGTCCCTAAGAGTCACTAAATGCCATAGGGAAGTGATCTTTAATGGGGCATATCTCAGAGCTCATGTGAGGTATGGATACAATTATAGGTGCTATAGAACCATGTTGTGGAGACCTACAATAACCTCTCTCACTTTTTGGAGATTTCACTCTATTTTGATTTTTCGACGCCATCTCGAGTGATGCTATAACTTGTAGTGTTGGCTAATACAAAGTTTTCAACTATTAAATCTCCCTCACCATTCATCATGGGATCAAACTATCTATTTTGTTAGCTCTAGATGACTGGGTAAACCCTAGCCCCAAAATTTTCCCATCCCATTGAGTGTTTGAATGTTGTATGCCGAACCAAAACATCCCTAAGAGTCACTAAATGCCATAGGGAAACAATATTTGATGGGGCATATCTCAAAGCTCATGTGAGGTATGGATGTGATTTTGGGTGTTATAGGACCATGTTTTAGAGACCTACAATAACCTCTCTTTCTTTTTGGAGATCTTAATCTATTTTGATTTTTTGACATCATCTTGGGTGATGTTGAAACTTGTTGTGTTGGCCAGTACAAAGTTTTCAACTACCAAATCTCCCTCACCATTCATCATGGGATTGAACTATCTCTTTTGTTAGCTCTAAGTGGTTGGGTAAACACTAGTCCCAAGCTCTTCCCATCTTGTTGAGTGCTCGCACGTTCTTGGGCACCCCAAACCAAATCATCCCTCAAAGTCATTAAATGCCATAGGGCAATGATCATTGACGGGGTATATCTCAGAGCTCATAAAAGATATAGATGCAATTCTATGTGCTATAGGACTGTGTTGTGTAGCCCTAAAATAATCTCTCTTATTTTTTGGTGATCTTACTTCATTTTGATTTTGAGATGCCATCTTGAGTGATGTTGAAACTTGTAGTGTTTGCTAGTACAAAGTTACCAACTACCAAATCTCTCTCACCTCTCATCGTGGGATCAAACTATCTATTTTGTTAGCTCCAGGTGGCTAGGTAAACACTAACCCCAAACTCCTTCGATTCTGTTGAGCACTCAAATATTCTCAGGCACACCAAACCATATCATCCCTAAGAGTCACTAAATGTTATAGGGAAGTGATCTTTGATTGTGGCAACTAGATATGTCAAATCATCCAATGGTGGGGACTCATGATAGAAGGTAAAGGGGTGATCATACACATCATTTTGAATATTTTTTTTTATGGTAATAAGGTAATCCTTGCTTGTAAGGTCAAGGAACTTGAGGTTACCTATAAACCTAAGTTGCCTTAGTCCTAATGATTTTTCTTTTTTTGTTATTTTTGTTAATAAGTTAACTCAATTAGTGTTTTGAGAGTCATTAAACCTTATATAGCTACATGTTATCATTGAATGGAGTCGATGGAAGATGTTAATGATCTTCTTAGTTGAAACATAACCACTTTCCTCATGAAGAGTTGTTTGAAATCAACAAATTACATGTTGTTGCAAAGAAAATATAGTCATAGGATGTCTGAAGATTATTTTAACCCATCGGATGTTGAAGAATCCCTTGGAAGGATGGAATATATGATAGACTAAAGTTTGTGAGATAATTATTAGGTGTTTCTTGAAGTGTCTAAGATGTTATTTTGAAGCAAGAAGTTGATTATGATCCATTTCTCAAATTTGCTCATTTTTCCCTTATTGCTTCCTAAGTCTTGAATAGGGAAAGTGATCAAGTAGTTTTGTGAAGTTGGGTAGAAGTTTGTTCAATGTTGTAACCAAATTGGAAAGAGTTTTTGAAGACACTTATGAAGGTGGGAAAGCTAGTTTTCCTTAAAAGTGTTCTTGCTAGGAATCCACTAGATTTTGGTGTGAGCACTCTGCATCATTTTGGATGTAATTTACATTAAAATGAAATACATGAAATGTACTTAAAACATAAATAATAAAAATAAGATATATATTAAGAAAACCAATAATGTCATACATGAACAAAGATATAATAGATTATGATAACCAATAATGTCATACATGAACGGACATATAATATATTATGATAACCAATAATGTCATACACAAATGAACATATAATATATTATGATAACCAATAATATCATACATAAACAAACATATAATATAAAATGATAACCAATAATGTCATACATTAACAAGCACATAATATATTATGATAACCAAGATGTCATACATGAACAAATATATCATATATTAACCAATAATTTCATAAGTTTAATAATGTCATGCATCAAATATATGTCATACATTAAACATAAAATGTCATATAGACATCAAATGTATATCAAATATGTTCACTGACATAAAATCCAACATATATGTCCACTAATGCCTATACATGTGTGTCTATCAACTATATCTTCTCCTTCTCGTGAGGGGAAGAAACAAATCCCTAAAGATCTTTGGTCTTAATGTGGAGGGAGATGATGGGGATGATGGGGTCTTCCTCACATGATCACTCATCCTCTTGTTTAGGCTCTTCTCTAACTCGAGCTGATACAAACAAAGTAGATATGAATCAATAATTTTCTTAGCACCATCAAATAGTCACTCTATACATCCACCTCAAAGGCTCGCAAGCGATCAAGTGTAAGAAGGCCCTACAACAATTCAATAAATATAATCACTTATAAATAACATTAGAAATTTTGATACTAACTATTATAAACAACTAAAATGAAGAAAATTATTTCATACATCAATCAATGGCTCTAAACTAGCCATTGCTACAGCAACTACACAATCAATGGTTTGGCAAAGATGAGGAGTTTTAGATGTCAAGAGTCGTATGTCATATGATACATGTTACATGTAAAATGAAACATGAAACAGATATAATCAAATGAATTAAATTAACATGAAAAAAATGTAACTCTATGAAGCTAATAGCACACCTAGGCTCAAAGTGCCTAGTGAATGTCAATGGTTTAGTAGAGAGCTTATGCACACGAATAAAATTTTTTGTCAATCCTTCATATGATTACTTAATAAATATATGTATTAACGTAAATGATTAAATTGATACATACCTCTAGACTCATCAACAAGATGAAAAATGAGGTCGGGGGATCTCTACTAAGGCTAGCAACACTCTTACCCTGAATTTTGAACAATGTCAATACATACTAATTAATTAGTCATTCACTATACATACGAAATGTGATCAAATTAGTTTATTATAATTTTAATTTACTTGTGTGTCAATGCCAAATGTCTAACTCAAAAACTAATTAGTGACTAGCCCATCATCCATACTATCTCTAGCATGACTTCCAAATGTGCATAAGAATCCACATGATGTGCACATGTGACCACGATGCACAGAACGCTCCTCCTCAATTAATGGACTTGTGTAATGAATTAGGGTCTATGTCAAAGCATTAATAGTCCCTAAAGTGCTGGTCTCTACATGTTCCCTCACAACTAAAGCAATAATCACATGCTCATCATATGGCTTGAAAATAGGTACCCTAACTACATTAGGGTCACCTCACATGCTCCTAACCTCTCAAATGATGACCTCCCACCTCTACCTTGAGATTCTAATATATCAAAATGATTGGGGATATCCCCAAGGACAAATTCACAATAGAATTTCTTTAAGAAATAAATTGGAACCTCTTGATTATTGCGAGGGGCATCAAAGACCATCCACCATCTATCCCAAAAGTTATTTATAATACCATCATGTATGAACCAATTGATGGGGAACCTCTTAGTTGTTTCTCTAATATTATTTTGTTCACCAGGGTTTTTAAACAATGCACAAATGCTACCTTTTGTTATTTCTTTTTTTTTTTACATCTCGATACGATAATTTGTTTGCATAATATCTTCTTTTTTCATCCCTCTTAACACACCAAATATCCAACTGACCATTAACAGAAGCTATATGGGTCATAATGGACTCGAGGGAGGATGTCAATTGTGCTCTTATTAGATTGGTTTGTCCTCAAGCTTTCAACCTACCAATGAATGCTTCCAATTAATTTTTCCCTCTTTTTATTTCATTCATAATGTTGTTTTGGGTGCTTTCCAATCAGTGCAAGTCGTAGAATTTCTTGCTCTTGTTGTGGAGGGTTTTGATTTTCATCTTGTGGAGGGTTTTGATTAGGATTTTATGGAGGGTTTCCATTTTGATTTTTTTGATCTAGCTAGGGATTTGGCAATTGATTATTTACATTTCTTGATAAGAAACCAATTGCAATCTAAATAAATAAACATATTTAAAGAAAAATTGAAAAAACCTACAAAACAATGTAAAAACTTACAAATAATGTAAAAACATATAAAACACTACAAAAACAAGAGTAGAAAACATACTACATGATACCAATATTGAACCTTGGCAACAAGGAGGCATTTTGAGGAGGCAAGTGACATAATTCTTTGACTTCTTCAAACCGTGTGCACATTGTCTATGAGAAATGATAAACCAAATGCAATGATAAAATGGACCATAGGTTTGCAGCCTATTTATATAAAAAAAATCTTTTTCAAAGCACATACGTACTTTGGCTTGTGCTCCACAAGCCTAAGGCTTGTGGAGCTCAAGCCAAAGTGTGTGCATGTTATAGCGCATATGCACTTTGCAAAATTGTGCATACGCACTTTGCAAAATTGTGCATACGCACTTTGCAAAATTGCACATACACACTTTGCAAAAATTTTTTAAAAAAATTAGGTGTCCCATTTTTGGCACCACAATTTGGTGCACATACCCCTTTGTAAGTTCCTCAAATACATTTCTAGCCAAACATCGCACAATCTTCACTTGGTCCAAGGTAGGGTAACCAATGACTCGATGGATAATAATTTTTTTTATCTTCATTAGCCCATTTTTAAGCCAAAATTTCATATCATGAATTCTTCTCAAAACTATTTTGATCCATTCAACCTTGAAAACTTTTGCGAATGCTAATGCACAAGCAAGCCCTTTCTCGGAAACTACCATGTTCTTTTCCTTTAAAACTCCATTTTCACACATTGTGTACCATTATAACATGTAGATGAAAAGATGAAAATATGCTAGATGCATCTCCAGTCATCGTGATGTTAGGATAAGCCTTGAACTTTGATGAGGGGCATGTATCATTTCTCACAATTTATGCATTAGTATCCTTTAATGCCCTCTCCCCACTTATAGACACAATAGATATCATTTCTAACTAGAGTTTTGAAACTAAAAAACTATTTCGCAAAGAAACCAAACTTGATTTAAATATGCTTTGCAAACTTTACTTACTTCTTCTCACAATTGGTGATGGCACGCACAAGATGTCTATAGACTTTGCTCAAATTTCTCTTAATCGCCTTGGAATCGCTCTACAAAATACATATCACTTGGTGAGTCAAGAAATGAACATAAAATTCACTATATACCCTCAAACAATCAAAATCTAATTCAATTCTTAGTACATATAATAGGTATATACATATTGTATGACAGTTGTCTCGACATCCAAAGACAACTCGATGTTCATTTTTCATTCACTAGCTTGGTCAACATACCAAATTAGTTCCAACTTCATTTCAATTCTCAATCATAGATAAGTCAACATTTTGACTTGATCACTACATACATTAACATTGATGCTCGGCATCAACTATGCTTGAATTCGTTATATGTGGATTTTCTCAGTTCACACTTTATAAGTGTCCTAGTGCATCTTATCTTAAGTAGATATGGACTTGACCTCATCACATGTTGGAAACTAATGTATGATAAATCATTTGAAATATAGTCCCTCATGTACCTTCTTTGTTTAGTTTGAGGTAGTGTGATGACCTGATCCATTGGATTGGGTGATCTAAATGTTACTAGGTCCATTATTGTTGCCTTATTCCTCCTTTCTCCATGTTTGATTCATCTCATTCCTTGGCTATTCTACATCAACTTTTCCTTTTCCTTTGATTTTTTCATTGCTAGCTGTTGGTGCTTGGGTTTTGTAGTTCTTGCTCACATGTCTAATCTTGTGACAACTATAAAAACTCAACTTCCATTCATAAAACTCTTAGATTTTCATCTAAAATGTGTCTTGGTGCAGTTTACTGCAACATGACAATACTAACCACATAACTGACAATTGTACCATGTTTTGTAATCCCAATTGATTGTGTTTCCTTTCTTAGGTGTCCAATCAAGTTTAGCCTTTGATTTCCATTCTTGATCTCTATGTCCATATTTCTGACAATTATAGAAATGACCTTCAAACCTAGGTGCAACAGGTGTATTGCTAGCAGATCTTCACTCATGTGCTTGATGCATTTTCTTCCTATAATTAAAATAATGACCAATGAATTTAGGCTTAGGGTTTTTGTTACCATTCTTTCTTTTATAGATGTTTGTTTTATGGCCTAGCTTTCCAGAATGATAGCATGTAGGTTTATTCTTTGGATTTGCATTACTTTGTTAGACTCTGCTCTTTGATGATTCCCCTTCCTCAAAAGATGATAATTTCTCGATGCAGCCTAGATCGAATGTATCATTAGGTCTTCTTTGTGATCTCATCATCTCTTCATAATATCTCATAGATTCTTTAGGTTTTTTCAACCTTTCAATGAATTTATTTTCATATTTCACTTTGTTCTTTAGATGCTCATGCTCAGATTTCAAATTAGCAATCTCAACATCCTTCCTATTGAACTTTTGAGCTGTAAAGAGCAACATGTTAGCCATGTCAAACTGATTTTGAATAAGCCTTTTCACTTTATTGTTCTTGTCATCAAGTCTTATAGATTCTAGGTGTATGGTTTATTGACTATATTGGATTTGTGAGCTGTGAGCTATGATTCCATTGATAGTGACTCTCACTAAATTTGTGAATTTTGAGTCAGTTAACAAAATTTTGACTGCTTTTTAATATCAAAAGTATATTTGAATTTTCCTTATTTATGATTTTAGTGAAGAAAAATACTACAAATCTATTGAAAAGGGTATAGATAAAAATATCTATTAAAAAAAGGTTTAGATTAAAAAAATAGTAGTTCAAAAAAGTTAGAAAATCCTCAAAGGCTTTCCTAATATTTGTATTCTGACCAATCAAATAATAAAACTCCTTGGTAAGATTTTTTAAAAAATCAGTATCTAGGAATAAAATGGTGGGCGTACTTATTTTGCCAAATTAAAAAATGAATGTAATGGTCGGCCTACTTATTGGAAACAAAAACAAAGCTAAATCACTGCCTATAAATAAAAGCAAACTAAATATATTTCTTAAAAATTGTCAGGAACGTGTTTCAATATAACCGAGGCTCGATCCAAGGATTGACAAGGGTGTGGACAATCCGAAGGCGATTTAACTTCAATTGGGTGTAATATTACCATGGTGTTCATTTCGATTGATTCCCGGCATGGAAGTTGTGGAGGTGAGCATGGAGATCAAGAAGATAATGTCTACTGACAATTTGGCCACCGCGCTGCGATTCAGCTTAGATGATCATTTCGTCTTTCATCTATCGTTTGGCGGCGGCAAATATACATGGCTCTCGGTGAAGGAGAGCCCGGGTCATATGCAAAAGTTGGAGACCGCCATGGAAGAGGCAGTCGATGGAATGAGTGTGAGTATGGATGACAGGGATCGTAAGATTATGACAAGGTTCACAAATGTGTTGCCAGACAATGCAACCTTTTGGCGCACACACAGACGACCATCGCCGGGCCTAATATAGCACTCCTCCAAATACTCCATACTCATACTCACACTCATTCCATCGACTGCCTCTTCCATGGTGGTCTCCAACTTTTGCATCTGAACCAGGCTCTCCTTCACCGAGAGCCATGTATATTTGCCGCCGCCAAACGATAGATGAAAGATGAGAGAATCATCTAAGCTAAATTGCAGCGCGGTGGCCACATTGTCAGAAGACATTATCTTCTTGATCTCCATGATCACCTCCACAACTTCCATTGCGGGAATCAATTGAACGGAACACCATGGTAATATTGCACTCCCAATTGAAGTTACATCACCTACATTATGTAACATTGCCAGAGGACTTTCGGAGACATTTCTATTCCTTGCTTTTAGAGAAGAGACGAAGAACTGAGAAAATAACAAAATGGAAAGATTTGAGAGCAGCAAGCAAGCAGTGAACAAAATAACAGTAAGCCCAAACAGCTGTGGTTCGATATTAATCAATGAACCAGTCGCCACGAACCCTGAAGTTAGGGTTTTACCTGAGACTCCTGCAACAGAGAATGCCTGTCAAAGTAGCAAGAAAAATGCTTTAAAGCAGGAAGAAGACTCTGGTAGGGACAATCTTGCTGGCCTCATTTTCATGTGCAACTCCAAAACGAAGCTGGATTGTTTTCGATATCGCGTCTTTGGTTTGCCTGCGAGTGAGGAGAAACTGGTGGAAAAGGTTAAGGCAGGAATGAAGTTGTTTTTGTTTGATTATGAGGAGAGAATGGTGTATGGCATATACATCATTCTACTGGAGGTATGAATTTGGAGCCAGATGCCTTTAAAGTGGACAACTTTCCTGCTCAGATTCGCATTCGTACTCACAAACTATGCTGGCCTTTGAGTGATCATATTTTCAAGAAAGTGGTCGGGGATGACTACTATGCAAAGAACAAATTTAAGCTTGAGCTTAGTTCTCAACAGGTGAAGAAGCTGAGTGGGTTAATTGGAGGTGGAAAGTTTGAAGCTCGAGTCCCAGTTGAACCACCACTAAATAGGGAAGAGTTGATGTGGACAAGAGAGCTGCGGAGGGAAGAACAGGGGAGAGAGGAAGAAATGAGGAGAAAGAAAATTAGGAAGAAATGAGGAGATTTCTTAATGCTCTAAATGAGCTTCTGATAGAGTGGGATGGACTACGCCGCACAAGCATTGGGCAATCTATTCCTTGAGTTCCTAGGTCAAATTTATATATTACATTTTTAGCATCACAGGTCCGCATAGAAACAATTGTTAGGTGTCTACTACCATCGATTTATAAGTTGATGCCCACTGTTGCAGATTTATTTCCTTTTAAAGTGGGTTCTCAAGGTTGTGTTGACTGCATAATTTATTTGTCTCCAATTCTCTAAAATTAAGATAGTTAATTTTTACGCATTAGTTAACAAAATTATCTAAAGCTAAAGATGGTTACGCATTAGTTAATTTTTTAACATTGGTTTTGTTAAAGCTCAATGCTGGTGTTTCATCTGTTCTTGATTAAATTTACATAGAATATTTCAATTTTATTTCATGGATTTGTGTATTCTAAAAGGTTTCATTTATGAAATATAATATATTTTACTGAATATAGATCCCCCCTTCTATGCATATTGTTCAAATACGTTAATAGATATATTTGTCAATGATAGGAACCTTGTTCTTTGTGTTTAGTACTATCAGATAATATTCTTAGTACAATGGATAAATATTATTTAGATTAATAGTTATTATATTTATATGTTGTTTACGTTTTTCTTCCTTTATATGATAATTTAGTATAATAATCTCTAAAGATCTTTTAGTGAAAAAAAGGATAGTGTTTTCAAGTGAGAATTATAAATGAAAGTTATATGCAAGGAATACATTTTAAATCAAACATAAAACTATTGTTAGATGAAATCAAAGTGTTCTATGAATTATATGTGTAATGATTTTTTCGATTAGTTCAAAATAGATTTTGGAAGGACCCCAAATCCCACTTTACTAGGTACCAAAACAATTGCTACGAAAAACAAGCACTATTGGAAGACTGAAACAACTTCAAACAAAAGTAAAAAGATGATCGACCAGCAGAACATGTCAATTGATTGAGGAAATTTACAATATCTATTTCCAGATTAGAAATTTTCTTGAGATTTGTTAGCTTCTTAGGCTGCATGCTGCCTTTTTTCTTCAGGCTCACCCTAATATGCTTTTTGGGCCTTCAAACCTTCATGACTGTAATGATAGATTGTTTTGAGCATCTCCTCATTCCTATCAACCTTATCTTTCAAGTTCTTCATTCTATTATCCACCAACACTCTAATTTTTTATTCCAACTTATAATTATTTGACCCAAGAATCTCAGTCTCCTCTTTACAAACACTATTCAAATCCACAGTTCAGCTAGACGGAAATTTCCTTTTGCATGTGACCAGCATTTTCCTGAAGGCCCTCATCATATGTTGAGAAGAAGTAAATTAATATCGGCAAAACATTCAATGAATCATCATTGAGATAAAGCATATGAATCAAAATGTTGATTAAGAATTTCACATATATCTTTCTATTAAAAACTTATCAGTTAATCTTAATTGATTATTGAAAAATCATATTTGTAGTATTTTTCTTAATTCTATTGGATTCTATCAAGCATATTCTATTTTATCTCTAGAGTCAAATGAATATAAACCAGCAAATGTGCCTTTCATGTCTGGAAAATTGGCAAGACAACTTAGGATTGAGGATAATACATACACAGGTAAAACAAATTTGCCAATATTCTATACAAGACAAAGAGATTCAAACATTGAGGAGGTATTCTATGCATGATGGAAGAAAGAGAAAGAGAAAAATAGTTTATCCATGGTACCTTGAGTGTTAAGATTCTTGAGACCAAGCCCTCCTAATTCTTTATCCATGGTACACCAATTCCAGATAACCGAATGCCTCCCTAGAGCCATAAAAAAATTTTAATAGCTTTTTGCGAGTATTAATAGCTTTTTGCAAGTATTAAAATTGATGGTGATTGAACATCCAAGTAGATATAAATGAAAGAATTTTCTCCTAGATTATCAAGTTGATATTCCAATGTTAATAGGAGATCATAACACTTAGATCTTACTCAATTAATCATTGAGAAGCACCAACGATCATTTCAATTGAGTATTAAGCATCTATTATACTGAGAATTAAAACTCGTTGAATTACAATTGATTGGATGCAAAATCTGATGCCTAGCTATGCAACATGCTTAATTCTGAGTATTAAGCATTATTATTCAAGCAACAATAATCAATATTGACCTATTAACTATACCAATTCGTGCAATAAGAGTTGCAACTATCAATGGAACACACAATCATCAACATAAAAAGAAAAATAGCTTGAAATCATCCACAATATGAACCCTAGGCAGGACTTGATAAATTATCCATTATTAGTCAAGCAACAATAATCAATATTGACCTGTTAATTATACCAATTGGCACAATAAGAGTCACAACTCTCAATGGAACACACAATCATCAACATAAAGAACAAAATAGCTTGAAATTATCCACAATATGAACCCTAGGTAGGATTTCTGATAAATTATCTTTCAATTTTTGATGCTCCTAAGGACTTTGGTTACTCTTGAAATAAAACTCTAGGCAATACCTTAAGATTAATAAGAGTAACAATAGGAAGTAATTTTACCTCAACTCATATATGAATGAAAGACACATATTTTTATTCTTCACTTCCTTTTGAACTTTTAATAAAGGATTTTGAAAGGTTCCCCTAGCCTTAATATTCAAAAATAACTTAGTATCTTTATATTAAAAATGAATAAAAAGTCCATCCCCTATTTGCAAAACTCATTTCCACCTCAATACAAAAGAGCCCTAAACAATGGAAGCATAAAATAAAGACACCATCGTAATGGAGAAGATTCAAAAGTGCAACCAGAAGAAGGAGAAGAGCACAAAAAGTTATAAAGATTCTCCTTCATGAAACAAACCTCCACCTCTGTAAGAGACAATTCCACATCCATAAGAACCATAAAAGAAAAATAATTAAACTAAATGTATCAAACCTTCACAATGGCTAATAGAAAATACCTCACATCATCAAAGATAGTAACAACCTCATAGTCTACTTAAAATTCAACTAAAAACAAAATATTCTACTTGAGCTTCAACCAAAAATAACCATTGATCAAGATGAACACATGGAAACTCTCTGAAAATAACTTGCCACCAAAAAAATACAAGACCATTAGCCTTACTAGCTAAAATAGATACTCTAAATAGAAAATTAAAAATATCTCTAAAAGTGGTGAATGCCTACATGGCAACCCAACCCCAACAAGCTATGCTCTGTAACATGCAATGACAAGTCATGGTAAATGAGTCTCAGTAGAGACCAACTAAGAAACATGTAGTTTCCTTCAAATACATCATTATTTCTCAATTTCCAAATAGACCAAAGTGATTGAGTAGAAAAAATAGACCAAAATAAATTACAAGCTTCGCACCAGTGGACAACATTCCCAGAAAGTAGAGACTAGTTCCTAAAAGTCTCCACTATGAGGTTGTAGGTTCTCTTTTATGTGCAAGGAAGGTTGTAATTGTCCCTCAAATCCTCCCAAGAGATAAGACTCCTTTCTCCTATAATATCTTTAAATGTAGCACGTATACTTACCTTTCGAAATAAATGAAACCAAAAAGTATTTATATAATTGCTCCACAAGGCACATATACTAAGAAGGGAAATTATTAGAAAGATCTAGAATATATTAGATATTAGAACATCTACCAATGTTAATGGGTGTTATATTATTAAGTCTAGATTTCAATGTTAATGAGAGATCGTAATTGAATCATTGGGAAGGAGCATTGTCATCTTCAAACGGCCAACAAGAGCACCTCCTAAAAAGACTTCATTTCCATGCTCAAAATTATTTATTCTTAATATTAAGTATCTATATTATTGAGAATAATAATTCCCTGAATCACAATTGATTGGATGTAAAAACTAATGCCTACCTATGCAACATGCCTAATTCTAAGTATTAAGCATTATTAGTCAAGCAACAATAATCAATATTGACCTGTTAACTATACCAATTGGCACAATAAGAGTCACAACTCTCAATGGAATAAAAAATCAATGTAACAGACAAAATAGCTTGATACCATCCACAATATGAACCATGGATTAAAAAGGGATTTTAAAAGGCTCCCCAAGCCTTGATTTTTGTAAATATCTTAGCATCCAAAACTACAATAAAAACTAGCATGACAAAATAAAACGTTCATCCCCTATTTGTAAAAATCATTTCCAAATTAATAGAAAAGAGCCCCCAACAATGGGAGCATAAACTAAAGACACCATCGTAATGGAGAACTTTCAACAATGCAACCATAATAAAGAGAACACCACAAAAAGTTATAAACATTGTCCTTCATGCAAAAAATCTCCACCTCTATAAGAGACGATTCCAGCCACCAACAAAATACCAGACCATTAGCCATACCAACTAAAATAGATATTCTAAATAGAAAAATAAAAATAGCCCCAAAAGTGGTGGATACTTCAAAAACCATTATATCCTATATTGAGATAGACATCTTTTTTAGGCTTATAACAAGGAGAAGAGTTGAAAACCAACAAGAATTTCTCAAGCCTCACTAGGAGTTGTAGCATCACATTCCCATCAACAAAAATAAATTTAGGAAATATTTCACAAACAATAAGTCACCAACATCACAAGTGTAGAAAGTAGAGACACAAAAAATTAAATTAGAAAACAAATAACTCAGTGTGCTACTACATAGAAAACATGTATTGTATTGACTTGAACATTGTTAGGATCAAACCATGAATAAAAATAAGATTTAAATGCAAATATAAACAATATTAGTTGCATATTTAAGAACACAAAACACCAAGATTTAATGTGGTCCACCGAAACCCTAGGACATATCCACTAAATAACAAGTCCAATATTATTACGATCTAGTGATTACAATCTATAATCCCTTACAACTCAATACTGCCACAAGAAGCAATTTTCACATCAAACCTTATGGAAAAATACCTAACCTTAAGCCCTTTTATACAACTATTTTTTCCGCTTTAGGGTTATAGTTAATTACAATATGTTAGCCCAAAAATATTGATAAAATAGGCCCCCATCAATTACCACAAACTAATAAACATCAGATTAGGTTGCATAAAGTTTGGACAAAATTTCAGCTCTTCACAACATATATACACCATTAAAAAATGTTGCTTTGAGCAACTTCTTACAACTCTAGAAGGTATTGGAAGTGAGTACTACTTTTCATTACATTGTATTTAAAATCAATGTTACAATATTAGCATTGAAACCTTAGTCTACATGGCAGATGAGAAGATAAGTATACAATAAATGTCAATTAGGTCCACATATAGAGATGTTAGATTGTTTGGTGGATTTAGTCTATGATATGATATGTCCACATGTTGAAATTAATATATTCCTACAACAAGATACGTCAACAAAAGAACCACTAATTGTGACTTCAAAAATAATTCCAAGGTTTCTGCCAAGTATCAAATCAAATCATCATTATTAGAAAATATATGTATGACCAAGGAAAAAATATGCCACAAGAAACCATGAACCAAGAGTCGAATACATCTTGACCAACTTTAGCCGGATGAGATATATTTAACAACCTTTCACTACCTTTTACTACAAAACCAATGACAACAATAGGGGAGTTTCAAAATAAAGTGTCGCACAAAAAGAATAATAACACAAGTCTCCCTCCACAAAAAATAATAGGAAAGTCATTAGGAAATTTTCCACTAAGTAGAGACAAATGACCACAATCACGAAAGAGTTTTTCTTTAAATAATGAACACCTTGAACCAAGAGCCAAACATAAAACTTCTTTGACAATAGAAATTCTCATATTAGAATTGGACACAAATTGACCTCCATTAGAAGATTTTCCAATGATAGAACCTATTGTAAAACCCTAACCTTTCAAGGAAAGCAACCACAACAACAACCACACCAACAAAGAAAAAGACTACTTCAGAAACAAAAGATAAAATGAAAATGCCACCTATATATTGTGCACAAAGGTAGCTAATTTTGTTTTATTTAACACTAAAAAGAACCAATAAAACTTCATAGAAACAATTAGTCAAAAGAAGATTTAAATACAAACATTCAACATAGATAGTCCTGAAGATAGACCAAAGACTCTACACATATAACATATATAAAATCTAAGCTCGAGTTAGACTTGAGACTCTACACATAGAACATACATAAACATCTACCTTAGAGTTAGGGAGAGCCAAATGATGTTTATATAGAATGTGCAATATGAGAAAAATTTTATTTTCCCATCTTTGAATAATAAGACATTAGATTATTAATGTGATTTTGACAAATTTAAACAATTTAGTGAAGACTTTGTGAAAAAATAATGATATCATATGACACAATTACTAAATATTTCAAACTACAAAAATATGACACTAGAAATCCCTCACAAACTGGTACCATCCAAAAGTAATGCTCAATCTTTCTTCAGAACTAGTAATCCTATCCTTTAAAACATAGAAGAATAGGAATACAAAAAGAGGAGAACTTTTCAAACTACAAATAGATCAGAGTTTTATACACCTAAAAAAAATCACAGCCCATGAATCTAAATGTGCTCTAATACTATGTTAAGAAATTAAAAATAGAATATCACATTTTTATATCACATCATAAAATAAATAGAACAAAGAAAATAAGATTAACTTTATTCATTCATAATCTTTGTAATTTCAATTACATCAACTATGGTTATGTCTCTAATTTATAGATACTCTTAGAAACTATAAAAGTAGAAGACGGTTCTCCATTTCACACATGTTGATGATTTCATGAGAGGTAAAGTCTAGTCCTTTAAAAAATGTAGCTTACTATTCTACAAAAATCTCAGGAATGTGCAACACATACTACAATTGAGTAAATATTGCACATAGAGATGTGAGGAAATTTTATCTATTAATTACCAGTTGACATTCTTTCCTTTCTGAAAAATATTTTTGTTTCCTTCCCACCATAAATCTCACACCATTGTTGGAGAAACTATTCTCCAAATTCTATGCCCACATCCAACACTCTTGGGAGAAATTACAATTTACAAGAAAATAATTAGTATCCTCCAAATCCTTACCACAAATCACAAACAAGAATCTATCTATTATGCCAAGTTTGTAAAGTCTTTCATTTGTTAGGATTTCATTCTATAAAGATTATAAAGATAGTCACAAGAAAGCTTCTTCTTTTGATAAAACAACATGATGCCAAAAAAGGATAGATTCCCAACTACCCCTCAAGACTCATCCATGCAAGAAGGATATAGAACCCTCAACCCATGCAACAAGGATATATAATCTTCCTTCATTGAATATCTCCCATTGGAGCTTTTTGCCCAAATTAATGTACCCCTTAGTATTAAGCTCTTTTCTATAGAATTATGTTTAGAATCCACTTATATTCATGTAAGATAGGAGTGGATGATAAGTCTTATAGAATTATGTTTAGAATCCACTTTTATTCATGTAGGACAGGAGTGGATGATAAGTATTACAAAATTGGGCGAGGGCCCTAGCTTGGTTGGCTAAATCTTCCCTATTGCAGGGGGTTGGTCACGGGTTCTAGTCTCCCCCGTCCCTGTGGTACTGGTGGGTGTGTTGTGCCAGCGCTACTGGTCACATTAAAAAGTTTACCTGGCGCACTGCAGTTTATAGGGGGGGCCGTGTTGCACCCGATTCCTGCAGTCTAATAAAAAAAAAGATAAGTATTACAAAATTATGTTTAGAATCCACTTATATTCATGTAAGATAGGAGTGGATGATAAGTCTTACAAAATTATGTTTAGAATCCACTTATATTCATGTAAGATAGGAGTGGATGATAAGTCTTACAGAATTGTGTTTAGAATCCACTTATATTCATGTAAGATAGGAGTGGATGATAAGTATTAAAGAATTATATTTAGAATCCACTTATATACATGTAAGACAGGAGTGGAAAATGCTAGTGGATTTCATTAATAATGGATTTCTTTTATATTATTCCATTCAAATTAATGATTCATTCATAAATCATTGATTCAAAATTTGAGTGTTTGTTATAAAATTTCAAATACAACATTTATAATCTTACATCAAATATTTTATTTGAAACCTGAATCTTTAAAGTAAAGAGTTACAAAGATTTTTTATCTTAATAACTCTTATCAAACAGATTATATATTACTATAAAGGAAATTACTAAAGTAGAATGAGCCACATATTAAGTTCACAATCACAGATATTATTTGTTCAAAATATTTTATTTGAAACCTGAATCTTTAAAGTAAAGAGTTACAAAGATTTTTTATCTTAATAATTCTTATCAAAAAGATTTTATATTACTCAAAAGGAAATTACTAAAGTAGAATGAGTCATATATTAAGTCCACAATCACAAATATTATTTGTTTGAAATTTATTATTTGAAACCTGAATCTTTAAAGTAAAGAGTTACAAAGATTTTTTATCTTAATCATTCTTATCAAATAGATTATATATTACTCAAAAGGAAATTACTAAAAATGAGCCACAAATCAAGTTCACATTCATAGGATATTATTTGTTTGAAATATTAATAAGAGATATTGTGATAACAATATTGTACAGGTCATTGGAAGCTTATGTAAACAAGTGCCATGTAGTGCCTTGTATTTGCCGTAGATTATAATAGTTTTAATTAATTAAAATAATGAAATAAAAAATTGATAATATTAAATATAATTTTATTACTAATTGATTAATATTTGATATATATTTTAGATAAAAATTTAATATAAAAAATCTAAATTTCACATAAATACAATGATACTATTGTAACTAATGAATTGTATTTAGTATATTGGTATATTAATACATTAATATTTTTTTGACTATAGATAACTAAACATTTATAAAATAAATAGTATTAAGATGTAGAGATTTTGGCCATAATCATAAAATTGTACTAGATTTTAGTCTAATAATAAAATATTTTAAGCAAAATATAATTATTTATATTATATTTTTACCTTTTCATTTATTATTATATCATTTTTCAAAAACACTATATTGTAATATATACATTAGTTAATTGTCATTTTTCACAAATAGGTGAACCCACAATAATGGGTTCCACTTTAGTGGAACGAAGAAACTTGAAAAAAATGACAAATTTTCACATCTCAATTTCTCATACGTTCGCGCGAACACCCTAGACATGTTTGTGCAAACATGTACCTAGCACATGTTCGCGTGAACATGACAAGGTATGTTCGCACAAACACGTGCTAGGTACATGTTCGCGCAAACATGCATTGACCAAATTTTTGGCACCGTAAAACATTTTTTTTCACTTTTCAAAATTCATTTTTACGGCGAGCACTGTTGATTGAGCGTTCAGGCGAACATGTGGCTTGAGAAACTTTCGTCCAACATCATCCTCTAGTTTTCATTCTCATTTTCATTATCGAGTATGTCAAAATAATATTAATTTAATATTTTCAACATTTTGAAGTATTTTTTTATATTATCAAAATAGATTTTAATGTTTTCAATGCATTTTTTTGTGTTTTTAAAACATATTTGAATGTTATTTATGTTTTTAATACTTTTAAAAACATATTTGAATGTTATTTACGTTTTTAATAGTTTATAAAACATATCTAAATGTTAATTTAATATTTTTATTGTTTATTTATATTAATTTAGAAAACAGAAAAATATTATATAGAAAACATTAGAAAACATTAAAAAACATTAGAAAAAATAGTAAAAATATATATAATATAAAATTTAGGAAAAACATTAGAAAACAAATTTAGAAAAAACATTACGAAAACATTAGAGAATTTATAATTTAATATAAAATTTATTAAAAAATTATTAAAAATATTACAAAAACATTAGAAAATTTATAATTTAATATAAAATTTTATAAAAATATTAAAAACAAATTAAAAATTTAGAAAAAAAATTTTAATAAATTAGAAAATTTAGAAAAAAATATTACAAAAACATTACAAAATTTAGAAAACAAATTACAAAATTATTAGAGAATTTATAATTTAATATAAATTTTTTTTTAAATATTAAAAATAAATTTAAAAAAAATTAGAAAAAATATTAGAAAATTTATAATTTAATATAAAATTTAGAAAACAATTTTTTTTTAAAAATTGCAAAAACATTAGAAAATTTAGCATTTAATATAAAATTTAGAAAATAAACTTAGAAAAAACATTACAAAAAAATTAGAAAATTTATAATTTAATATAAATTTTAAAAAACAAATTTACAAAAAAATTAGAAAAGCGTTAGAAAATTTATAATAATATAAATTTTAGAAAACAAATTTTAAAAAATATTAGAAAAATATTAGAAAATTTATAGTTTTCAAATATTTTGAAAATAAATTTAGAAAAACATTAGAAAAAATATTTTTAAAAAAATTAGAAAAACATTACAAAATTTTAGAAAATAAATTTTTAAAAAATATATATATATATAAATATATATATATATATATATATATATATATATATATATATATATATATATATATATATATATATATATATATATATATATATATATATATATATATATATATATATATATATATATATATGTTAATGTTAAATGTAAATATGTCAAATTCAATTTAATGTCTTAATCTTAGAAGTTTAATTAAATGACATATCTTAAAGGGTCTAGATCCTGAATTGTACATGTAAAAATATAGATTAAAAAGTATAATTTTTTATTTTGAACATAAATGTACATGTATATTTGTTCATGCTTAAAAGTAGATGTATGTACATATTTTTAATAAATTCACATTTTTATATGTATAATTTGTGTATATGTTAACTATTGATCTTAATTTATCTTATAACTAAGTGTAATTAACTATATTTAATAACACATGTCTTAAGGGGAGATCCTAAATTATACATAAGAATGTAGATTAAAATGTATATTTTATTTCATAAATGTACATGTAATTATGTTCATGTGGTAGATATAGATGTACATAAATATGTTTTCAATATTCATGTTTAAATGTACATATGTTATTATTTTTAATGTCTTAATAATTAGAAATATATAATTAGCTATATAATTCAATGACATGTCTTAAGGGGAGATCCTAAATTATACATATATAAGAATGTAGATTAATTTGCATTTCTACCTGTATGAATATAACATACATGTACATCCAAACCCTAACCCTAACCATTATCCAAACCCTAACCCTAACCTTGACCTTAAAATTTAATTTCTAAACCCAATATTATAAATGATAATAAATACCCTAAATCATAATCTTGAACCAAATCATAAACTTCATATGCTAAGTTCCCTTATCCTAAATTCTTAACCATGGACTTTAATATTAACCCCTAAATTTAATGCTAGAAATTACGTAAGTTCATGTCAACCCTGACAGTGTCATAACGTCTTAAATCTTACCCTAAAATTGAGCCTAATTACACTAAAACCCTATTTGAAAACCTAATTGAAGCCTAACTTACATAAAATTAAAACAAGTTGACCCTAATTCTAAATTGTTAAAAATTAAATTTTGAGATACATGCAAATACATTCAAACACATCTACATACATGAAGTATGACCCTTGTTTTAAATGATATATATGTAACCCAACTTGAAACCTAAACCTCGAAATATTATCTTCTTTTTTTTTAAAAAAAAGGGGTAAAATTTTATTCAAATAAAACTAGATTACAGAAGGCCTCGGGCCCAACCAACCAAAACACCAACCCAAAACCAATTACATTCTATCCTTTTCCACTAATTGCTCGAAAGTCCCAACAAGATCAGTAGGAAGATCGTCCCTAACAGAAATATCCCAACCAACACCTTTCTCTGATGCCCATTTTGCCAAGACATCAGGCACTCCATTCCATTCCCTAAGAATATGACAGAAAGAGATTCCATCCACAAAGCTACTCAAGTGGAGAATCTCTCTAACAATAGAGGCAATTTTCCAGCTAGATTCATCCACTCTCCGGTTATTTATTATATCCACAACAATCTGAGAGTCAGACTCACACACCATTCTCCTCCAACCAAGAGAACAAGCCCGCTCCATAGCCACCTTAATGGCCAAAGCCTCCATCACGTTATTGGATTGAACTCCTTTGTGAATAGAGAATATGAAAATAACATTGCCATCTGCATCTCTCCCAATCCCCCCCACTCCAGCCAGTCCAGGATTCCCATGGGAGGAGCCATCAATGTTAATCTTTAGGACTGCATCAGGAGGAAGACTCCATCTCCCTAGCCTACAAACCTTCCTCTTTCATGGCTGAGATCTCTTACTACTACTAGTTCCAAATCCTTTATCCACTAATCCTAAATTCTTGACAATACGAGAATCACCAAGATCCACCAGCTTTGACATTTCACATTTAGCAGACATAGTCTCTTGAAGCCTAGTTAGGATCAACT
The DNA here is from genome assembly GCA_028749045.1 of Cupressus sempervirens. NCBI lineage: Eukaryota > Viridiplantae > Streptophyta > Pinopsida > Cupressales > Cupressaceae > Cupressus > Cupressus sempervirens. Next base: position 575,963,572 of record CM053791.1, read on the forward strand.
TCCATAGTTTAGTGGCTCCCAAGCTGGAATTATAGAAGATCTGACGGCTACGCTCCAACCAAAGATTTCACAAAATGAAAGAAGGTCCAATAGCCTAGGCCACCTAAAGGAATTAAGTTTTTGTAGGGGATCTACCAAGGTTGTCCCAAAATTCAATAAGAGATTCGGCATGAATACAGCTATGGCACCATGCCTCCCACCACTTATGCCAGATCTCTCTAGAGAGAGAACATAAGAAGAAAACAAAAGAAACATCTTCCCCATCCAACATACATAGGGGATAGAAAGAGGGTCCCTAAAACCCTCTTTGCTGGAGATTATCCCAAGTAAGACACTTATTTTGCGCAACCAACCATAGAAAAAAATTACGTTTCGGCCAAGAAAATTTATTCCAGACCTTCCTCCACTAGGGAACCACCTAAACTACATTACATTGGCTATCCAGCTGAGCATATCCCTGGGCCACACTGAACTTACCTTTTGGGCAAGGACCCCAAGCCAGGATGTCTTTGTCTTTAGAAGAGCTGCAAAGCCTAGTAGATAGAAGATGCGCCAGTTCAGCCCGAATCTCTAAGGAGCCCCCTGTGGGCCAAATTTGTGGATCCTTCCAACTAGCCACCTCCATCAATCCACACCTCTGAACAGTCTTGAAGTGAGCTACCATGGTCCAACCTGTAGAAGAAAAAACCTAAAATAGAGGCAAAAGGTGGAGAAAACTGGAGAGAATAGGAAGGTGGCCATCCCAAGAGTCCTGCCAGAATAACACACTTGACCCCTCATTACAGATCCAAAAAAGGCCATCCTTGATAAGAGGAGCACCCCTTTTAAGGGTGTCCCAAATAAAGGACCCCTTACCATCAAGCTCAAGTCTAGGAATATCCTAGACCTCCACCTCTGAGAAATACTTATGGGTCAGAATCTTGGCCCAATCTCGATCTTGATTCTTGCACCATCTCCAGTATAACTTTGCAGCAAGAGCTTTGACATTGAGAGCCATACATTTAAGGCCTAGACCCACAGCAAACTTAGGCAAATAAACCATGTCCCAATTGACTAAGCTCCATTTAGAGGATTAGAGATTTCCTGACCAAAGGAATTGTCGTGACAAAGCATCAAAATCTTTCAAAAATCCCACGGGAGGCGTTTGCACTAAACACCTGTAAATAGGAAGAGCCTGAACCATAGTCTTGAATAGGGTAACCCTCCCAGCAGATGAGAGTCACCTATGAGTCCAGTGACTCACTCTGCTAATAATATCAATCAAGAATTTCAAACCTCGAAATATTATCATTTAAGAGTAATATATATAATTTGTTAGGTACCCTTTAATTGAATTCTCTAATAATACCCCCCAAAATATAATAAAATCTTAGAATAACAAATTAACTCTAACCATAACCAAACTCTCAACTTTAAAGTTATCTTATACTTGTATACAAATTAATCTAGGTCTGGATGTGTTACAAATTATCTAGGTCAATGATGTGTGATGTATGTTTAATTACATGTGTATAATTTTTAATGTTAAAAATAAAAAAGTATGTACAATAGGCAATTTAGCTCTTCATACATTTTTACAGATATGGCTTCACACGATATGCTTGATGCAGCTTCTGGTGCAACACCTGATGTAGTTCCTACTACAGCTCCTACTACAACACAGGTTGATGTGGTTCCTATTGCAACACCTGATGTAGTTCTCGATATGGCTGCTCATGCAGCTCGTGGTGGGGCTCATGCTACAGCTTCTGGTGGGGCTCCTCATGTACCTCGATATAGGGCTCGTCATGCAGCTCATGTTCTAGCTCCTGGTGTAGCTCATGTTCCAGGTCAGGCTACACCTGTAGCTCCTACTAGAGGTCCTGTTGCACCACCTCCACACATCAATATCGATGCATTATTTGCATTTTCAGAGCATGAGGTTGCTAGACTGTAGCACTCTCTATTGACCTCTGATGATGGGCTTTATAGAGACATATGTACTATGATATGTAGGAGTTTACAAGATTTGACAACTAGGTTTAGAGGTCACCATTCATTTACTCCTACCATATTAGCTTCCATATCTAGGGAGCTTAGGGCTGAGGTTTCAGGAGATGCATCATTCAATGACGTCAAGAGGGTAGCCCCCAAACACGTCATCCAAAGAGAGCTATTTCCAGCTTATGAGGGGACACAGGGTAGGGTGAGAGGCTACAGAGTCACATGATGGAAAGACCCTATTATTGCTAGCATGATCTATCCACAATTTTTAGCTGCATATGGTCGTTATCCTAATAACAACCAAATACCCCTTTATTTTGCACAGCAATTGTACGTTGAGTTTCGTATAGGGCTCAACATCAACTACTTGGATATTCTTGATTATTACGGATAGGGGCATGGTCAGATTGCAGATCGTGACTAGTACCACAGTGTAGATCGTCTGCCACCTGCTGATCTTAGATAGTTTGTTGGACCAAGGATGCCTCCTATGATTCCTACACATGCACCTATTGTAGATAGAGCCGTCATTACTTCCCAGAGGGAAGCAATTGACACTATTGGGCACATTGCATCTACGGCAGCTAGTATCACATCAGATTCTATTGGTCATTATCTTCATAGTCGACATCCTCATCCACTTGGTCGACCATCTTCATAGGCATCTAGTAGCAGTTCAGGTGCCTCCTCTGATGATACATATAGAGCTGCTAGGCTACCACTACCAAGCAATATTCATGGTCTTTCAGGACAGTAGACACATATGGATATGGCACTGTATTTTTTGGAGGATATGTTGCACTTTATTAGCTATATTTCTAATACATAGAGGATTCCAGTACACACAGTGACGGATGTTGTTAGACAACATCAGAGCCCCGACACATTTCCATAGACACAGGCCGCCACACCAGTGACAGATGATAAACATGTGCGTAGCTCATAGCATTCGGCACCAGACTCACGACATTCTACAGATGACTTGAGCATACAAGTTGGAGATGTCCATATCATAGCTGAGGGCATTGATGATTTTGGTGAGCAGTTGCGAGGCCTATCTGAGATTGATACTAGTTTGACCCTGGGTCTTTCATCATACATGGACCTTTTATTCAGACCTGGTAGCACTGATTCTACACCAGATGTACCCAGCCAATTACAAAGTCCACTTCACTCAGATTTACTAGCAGTTGGACATGGAGTTTCAGGCTCAGGTGCATCAGTAGATTATATGATGGAGTCTATTGATCATCCTCCACCTCCGGAGACCCAGGTACATATCTAATTTATTTTTAATTTTAAATATATATGAAATTTAAAAATATGTTCATTTATTGAAAAATTTAGTTCAGATATATATGTAGATATTTAATTTAATCTTTAACTCGTAATAAATCATGTAGGCACAGGTCGCTGAGCACATGGTTACACATACTATTGGTTCAGGGCATCATATACATGAGAGAGATGATTCTATTGAGGCACCTAGTAGTGCTTAGGTACTTGAGTTTTAAATAGTTTGTTTAAAGTTATTTAAATATTTTGAAAACTAGATATATATCTATGTATATGCAAATTTGTATTTAATTTGAATGTATATGTACATGATGCATGTATGTATATATATGTTTTAAAGATAGAACTCTAACACATGTATGTATATATGTATATATATTTGCAAGGCTTGGTTGATGTGCCTCAGCGAGAGGATGTACAGGAGACTCGATCAGAGGGTCATTCTGTTCGTATGCATCTTGAGGGCTCCTTCTAGTAGTAGATTAGATTTATATATTTTTTGATGCATATATATTGGAGGTCCAGTTTACATGTACACATGTGTATTTCAGTTCCTTGATGACATCCATGTACTTTCACTATTTATTTGATTATTGGGTATTTCAGTGTTAGATACCATCACATGTACATATGTATGACTTTTTATATTTTGCTACATACGTATATTTATTTGAGATTTACAGTTTGCATTTCAGATACATAGAGATATATTAGATCTATAGATGTTTATTCTTGAGACGTGTATATGTGTACAAGTTGATAAATGAATTTAAATTATTAAATTCATCCATGGTACAATTAAATTAAATTATTTAATTATATAATTTTTTAATAAACTAAATTTGATAATTAAGAACTTATGATCGTACAATTAAAAACACATTTAATTCAAGGTGAAATTCAATAGTTTGAAAAAAAGTTGATATTTAAGAATTGTAACATAGATAATGAAATTGTGTAAGTTTGAAATTGTAACATAGATAATGAAAGTGTTGAAGTATAAAAAATACATAGAGGGTATGCAAGACAAGCAAGCAATGTTTGAAGTATGTGATGCAATCCCTAATTTGTGTCCTAAGGAACTAATTGGTTTTGGAGTTCCTGGCAAACCTATTGACCAGCGTTCAAAGGAAATCAATGTGTTCACGCAAGGGCCACTTTTCTTCTACTATGAGAATGATGCTTTTGCATCGAAGGATATTTGCAAGACAATATCCGAACAATTTAATAGTGTTGAACCAGATTTGGTGGACTTAATTTTCTTTTTAGCTTCTAGAAGAGCAAGAGGGTATGTGCATAACCTTCCAATAGAAGAGCGATTTCAAGCAGAACCTCTTCCCCCATGACTATTTAGGAAGCACTTCCACAAATAAAAAAGTATTGTCCTTCATGGGATCACACGACAAAAAAAATTCCATAGACTCAAGACGATGTGGCACTGTCCTTATTGATCAACTGAGAGTTATGGTTCAGAATGCACGACGGCAACTGCAAGATAGTGCGCAGAAATATATACTTCAAAAGTGTGAAGAGTGGAATTTGGTATGGGTGGGGCCAGGTGACCTCGTCCCTCAAGAGCTCCATGAGATAGAGCTTATATTAAAATTTGATAGAGATCACACTTGTAGAACTTCTTGTCCGACTGACCACTTGTATTTTTTGGGTAATTCATTTCAAACAGATATAGTTGCATATCGTTTATCAGTCTTGAAAGCATTATATCCTGATGGCGTCAAAGTAATTTCTCTATTTTCTGGTATTGGTGGAGTAGAAGTTTCTCTTCATAGATTTGGAATACATTTAAGTTGTGTTGTATCTATTTTAAATTATAAGTTTCCTCACATTGTGATGGAAGTGAGAGAAATAATGCACTCAAAAGCCTCAACTAGTAATTTTTCCTGATCAATGTGTAGGCTCATTTTTTTTGTAAATAACTCAACATTAATAGACTACCTGAAAAATAGAAAATGATTTTAACCAGAATAGGATGTTCTCTACTGATTTTAAATTATCAAATCAAAGGATTACATACCCTAACTAAGAATAGTAATTATTTTCATTTTCAAATTACTTTTTTAAAGGTCTACAATCATAAAATACGACCAGGTGGCTATATTGTAAAACTTTGTTGTCAGGATGATAATCAACAAAGTGTATTCCATGTTGGACTATTTTCTCTTACTTCAAATATGTTCCCTCTATCACAACAGAACCTGTACCACAAATTTAAGTGTTTTAAAATTTGACAGATAAGAAGTTACCTAAATATATATATTTATTTAAATATATATATGTGTGTACATGTATATGTATAATTTACCTATGGGGAACAACATTCCATCACTTTCTTCAGGGTCATATAACTTTGTCCTCTCTGTAGTACATCGCAATAAATAATAACTGACACATTCATGATTTCCAGGCTCAGCAATCACTGCAAAGACATCTCCTGCATAACAAGTATACATGAATGCATGTGTACAATATATAAGATAGTTGAAATCAATAATTAAATAAAAAGATGAGATTAATTTAAATGATACTCACCCACTTTTACCAATCCAGAGATATGGTTATAATCATCAGAAATCAATGAAATATCATCAAAATTTTCATCTTCTTTATCAAATGTATCGGTAACATCAAGTGGTACCGAAATCCATGCACCTGTATATCCATGTGTCTGATTGATGCATTCTTCATAGTTTTCATCAATGCAACTATCACAAAAACATGAGTATTCTCTTGTCTTCAATGTCCAATTGCAATTATCTGTACTCATGACTGAATGTAAGGAACGTGTCTTTTCTATCCTCTTGCAACCATGCATGTTTTTTGTATTGACACCTGAAAGTTTTTTAAATTGAAACTATAGAAAAATTAAATTTAAACTTCAACAAATTCAAAAATAAAACTTAACAATAAAATTTTATAATTTAATTGTGCATAAAAGTTAAATAGACGTACACATCCATAACTATTATCTCCCAGAAGACTCTATATGGTGTCTGTTGACTCAATGTTGATGATGTCCCGACCTCATCTAATGCAAAATTAGTCTTACACCATTCAACAACATCATGTGCATCATTTACATGAACTCCCTGATAATTCATTTGATACTTTCGCAAAGCATGTTTGATGCAAGCTCCAGCACCATCATGTTCACCTTTTCCATGGCCACTCTCAAAGAAATTCCATATGTGTTTTATATTCTCATTGCAATGATATCTACACAATGCATAAAATGGTCTAGATGATTTAAACTGCGTGGCACATCCATCAGACCAAACATAATGTTTATCAACATTTATGTTTCTTTCTTTCAAATAAGAAAAGAATGTATTGAAGAAATGTTCTACATAGTGAATGTCATGTTCTTTATCATCACTTATATAAAAATGATATTCCTTTATAATTACTCGTGCTTGAACTATACTCTGAACACCGTCCAAATCTAACTGTGCATGTCTATAAAAAACATGTACCATAATAGTGACCTGCTTATTAAAGTAATAATCTGATTGAATTGCTTTCTAATGAACAAATGAATAGTTTTCTACAAAATCAACAACTGATACAATTGTTCCAAGAGGAAAATTATCTCTCAGAGTTTGAAACTGTTGTGCTTGCCACTTTGCAAAAAATGCATGACAAATATAAGGTTGAATCAATTTCTTAAGTTTGTCCATAAATGTTAGAATAGGAAACTCCTCTTCAACATATTCCAACCTTTTTGTTTATTTCCCCAACTTTGTTTCATTCTTGACATACTTGTAACTTTTGCAATTCAATATTTTTGTTACATTAATATTTTCAGTTTTCAAAGGAAATAGAGCCAATTCACCACATATTTCACATAATCCTTTGATGCAATTTATTTGACCATCTGGATCATCTATGTTGTCACACAAAATGGATGATATAAACTCACTTCTCCTACTAGAAGGAGCAGCATGAAAACCATATTTGTCTTCTACAAAATTTTGAAATACCTGATAGTAGAGATCAAACTCAATATGATGACAACAACAACAGGTTTCAAACACTTTGTTTGACCTCACAAAGTATGGCTTCAATTTTTCAAACAATGTTTGCCCAACTTTTACATTAGGATGTTGACTACAAAATGACACATATAACTCATGTTGTCTTGTGTCTAACCAATTTTTTGTATGATGTTCATATTGACCAGGTGCAATCCTATGCCTAATAACATCTCTATTATTTGATGAAGGACGAGGGTTATCAATCCAAAATGATATGATTAATTTTTTTAATAACTCTTCAATCCTATCAGAATGAGGTGCTCTACACATGATTGCCCAATTGCCCTCCATAGTATTGTCATCCACAATTAATCTTCCCTTAACATATTCTCTCATTGTTTTCCTACTAAAACCCATTTCAGATGAAATTGAAGGTATTTGTCTATTTTGTGTCATATTCTTACTTACAACAGACATCAACATCACTTTTCTTGCCGCAGACTTATCTTTAGTTCGAGAGTGTTTTCCTATGTTTCTCAAACCTTGTCTAACATTTTCAATCAAATCAATTTGCATGTTAGAAAATCTTCTCTTCTTTGATGTTGTGTTTACACCTAACAATTTCAATGCCTCTTGCAACTTTTTTTGTCTAAGCAAAAGTGAAAGCAACTGAGCTTGTTCAAGTGTTTCAGTATTATCAAATTGAGTCATAATTTCTCTCATCTTCTTCTTCATTGACCTTCTCTTAGGAAAACTTAATGGGGTAAACGTGTTTGCGTGAACGCCATGTTCACATGAACATGCAAAATCACAAAAAAAAAACCTTTTTTTCTTTTTTTCTTTTTTTTGCTCTTTTGACTGCCATAATTGTAGGAGAATGATCTCCTACTTTAAAATAAAAAATGTCAAAATGTGCTTCTCAAAGCAAGCTTTCCAACGACTATAATTTTATTACATAATTTAATCATTAAGACTTTCAAATATGAGTTTAACTTATTATAGGTTCATTACCGATTGAACATCAACCGACTTTGACACCTTGGGAAAATTAGTAAATTAGGTCAAAAAAATTTTGAAAAATATGGAGGCACTAGCTTATTGAGATACCTTTCTATTAAAAAAAAAAAAAAGGTTTATAATAAATTGACTTCAAATTATCTGTGTCAAACGGAATGTATGTCTGAATTACAGTTCATGTCACTTCAAAACTTCATAAACTTTACAATATTCAACAAAAATAAATCAAACCAAATGCAGACACTGGATATTGATGCTACAAATCCAACGTAGAAAGAATTACTTCATTATCATTTCTAGAAAAAAAGTTATGTGTGTCAAATGGACTGTCACTTTTTAAAATATTGAATTTTATTATGTACCACTTTTTGGAGGAGATAAATAAAATTGACATAAATAAAATTTTTTTTTAGATTAAAAAATATGGTTACAAAGTAGGAACAAAGTACTCAAAATCACTAGTTTATGTCATCTTGAAATTATTTATAGTTTTGGAGATATAGTCACTTGAACGTGATGTTTGTTGCAAAAATATTGATTTCAGAGTCAAAATTGGTCAAAAAGTGGAACCCATTATTGTGGGATCGCCCAATGGTTGAACACTAGCTACAAGTTTTCTCAATTTATCTACATCCATTTTAAGTAAATGATCTAAATTCTTATGAGAAATACCATACTTTACAGATTGGACAATATTTAAGAGTTCATCCATACTAGTTCCTGCACCTAATCTTGACCCTTCTCTGATTTCTGTTACTGGAATTTCTACAGGGACCGATCTTGAGCCTTCTCCAACATCCATTATTTGAGATTCAATAGGGAAATATTCTGACCCTTCTCCGACTTCTGTTATTTGAACCTCTGTAGGGACTGATCTTGAACCTTCTTCAACATTCATTATTTGAGATTCCGTAGGGAATGTTCCCGACCTCTCTCCCACAGGCACTACTTCTACTTCTGTTGAGCCTTCTTCAACATTTCCTTCACCTTGTTTAATTCAATGATAACGTGCCGCAGTCTTTTGAATATTTCTTTGTTCTGCTTCATCAGATCTTTTCCTTGCATATTTTTTTTGCCTTCCCCTCTTGTTTCCCATTATAAAATCAAAAAAATAATAATTTATCCCTTGCCTCAAGATAAATTTCATGCAATAACTAGATAAAAAAATCACTATACAGATTTGTCTGTCACTATCAGTACTTTTAAATTATTTGACAGAAATCAATAGAATGCAGTCGTCTGCAACAAGGCATAAATATTCTTCATTATATGACTAAAATTTGTGAGTCACATTCTTTACAAGTAGCAAAGCACCAAATCCTTCTTAAGCCATCATTGAATCATAAACAAATAACATGGTATGAATACTAGAATGCTTGTCCTAAAAAATAAATTTTTCTTTCTTATAAAATATATAATTGTTTTGTCTCTTTAATTTTTTCGTTCTTATTGTAGGACTAGAAAAATGGGTTAAATGCATAATATACTATGAGAAATCAAAAAACTCAATCAACATACATTAGCACCCACTAGTCTACCATGAAAGCCAAACTAATCAAAAGAAGCAAACACATTGTTAGAAACCCCCTCTTTCGTTTGTAGCTCCCATGTCCTTTCTTCTGCAAATGATGTAGCTCCAAAGTTTCCTAAAATGCAAATTTTGACTGTTTTGAGTGATTTAGAGTGTTTCCTAAGGTCTTGGGATGCAATGCAAGGTGTGGAAGTGCAGATTAGGGTTTTGGAACCTAGAATGAAACACCTTATTACCAAGTGCACCCTAAAACTACCAAGTGTGCCTTGAAACTACCAACTGCGCCCATGAAGTGTGCAGTTGGTAAAACAGGGTTGCAGTTGATAAAAGAGGTCAAAACTTGATAATTAAGATGTGGGTATGCAAGATATGAGTGTGTTTGATATTTTTAAGTGTTTAGGGATGTTATGCAATGTGAGGAAATGTTAAATGACCTAGGGTTTTGATATGCAAAGTACAAATGTCCTAGGGATGTTATGCAAGTGTAAATGCAAGGTGTCATTTTGAAGGTATGCAAGATGAAGATTATGATGTGCAACATGAAGGTTAGGGTTATGTTTTGGACTTGGTAAGGATGTTAAAGGTAGGTGTACACAAAGTGGGCTATGCAAGGGATGGTTTCCTAGGGTTTATAATGACGTTTAGGCTATGCAAAATGAGGATAGGTGATCAAGAAGACAAGTTGGTTGATGGACAATTTGATAGGGTTTGATAGTGAAAATGATGCTAGGGTTTGAAAAATGCAATATGAGGGGGATATACCACTAGGGTAAGTCAAAAATGACATTTAGGAATATGATTATGCTAATGATAGCTCGGTATACATAAGGTTTTTGAACTTAAGTGAAATCTTTACAAGGTATTAACCTAAGAGTTTAACGTTATGACAATAGACTTTGGATCTTGACCAAAAAATGACAAAAAAAGATAAGATCAAAATGACAAAGCCAAATCTACCTTGACATAGGGAGCAGTGGGGAAGCTGGGCTGAAACTAAGGCAATTCTAAGAGCTATGTTTTCCAGATTTTTTGTTGAAAAATGGGTCAAACGTTACTAGTGCCTCTATAGAGAGATCCATAAAGGCCCAAATGTTGAAACCTTAGCCTTAAGATTTTGAGTCACCTATGGAGGTACACCAAAAAATTAACATAATTCAACATATGATTTAGGAGATCTAGGTACCCGAAGTTAGCCTAAGCGACTACTAGGTCTCTTGCCCAAATTGGTGTCATTGTTGGTGAATGCATTGATAGGCTTCACGAAAGGATTGAGATTGTTTTGGCCTAGTCATTTGCATTGTTTTTTATTTCAATAAAAATATCTTTTCACATTTCTAACAAAATAAAAGTTTATTGTTTAAATGCATTATTCATCTTCTACTATTTTAAAATATATTATTTAATATATATTTAACCAAAAAAAAGGTATCTATGTAAATATGTATATGTATCATTATTACTATTTAATATAACTATACCTAATCTATTTAATCTATTATTAATTTTTACTTGAAAATAATAAATAAAATATATTACTCTTAAAATACATCTAAAATAAAACATGTCTTATAATATATTTTTTCTTATTCAAACATAAATATTTTCTTATTATGTTGATATTCACTCAAAAGGAGATTTAAATTTGAAATATTAGTAATATAACAATGTTGTAAAAGCTTCAAAAATAATTGAAATTCTTAAATATAAATTTATTCAATTAAATAGGTTGCATTAATTCTTATCTGTATAATAATTTAATGAAAAAACAATTTACAATTAAAATGTATACTTATTAATTATATTATAATGAATGTAAATATTTGCAATAGTTATATATAGATCACTACTCCAAATGATAATTAAAAGATAATATAGATAGAAAAATGTCATCTAAAAAACTTAAACTCGTAATATTAAATGATTCATAATAACATATTTTTTAATTTAAATATATAATTATTTGATATGTTATAATTGACATAAAGAAAAAATAACAATTTGAGAGAGAGAGAGAGAGAGAGAGAGAGAGAGAGAGAGAGAGAGAGAGAGAGAGAGAGAGAGAGAGAGAGAGAGAGAGAGATGTGGTTTGGTAGGGTGGGGTGTGGAAAGGAGATAGAAAGAGAGAATATGAAAAGGGAAGAGAAAGAGAGAGTAAGGGATTGAGAAGAAGAGGGATATGGAGATGAAAGGAAGAGATAAACAAAGATAGTGAGAATGAAATATATAACTAAGAGAAGGTAGAGAGGGAGATATAGGGATAGAGATGGATAAAGGGAGAGATGGAGAAGAAATATGGATATAGAGGAGAGGTGTATGTGGAGAAGAAAAGGGATAGGTGATGAGAGAAGTGAAAGGGGTAGACAGAGATGGAGGGATGAATATAAAAAATGAGACACAAGTAAACAGTGTTTGTGTGTGTGTGGGAGAGGGAGAGAGCAGTGAGGGAGAGACACATTCAAGGAGATAATTCAAAATTAATGCTCAAAATGATGTGTAGGACATCCGAAATGATGGTTAAAGTAGTCAAGATGAGGGTTGGGTATGCAAAGATGCAAGATGGAAGATGCAAAGTGATAATTTTTGAGGTGAAATGCAAAGGATGCAAGCTTAAATGCTAATGATTGCAATGTGAATATGAGGGATACTAAAAAGGTGCTATATGAAATCTATATGATGCAAGTATGAGGCTCAAACTATGAAGAATGCAAGTGGATGCTATGCAAGAGTGAAATCTATGTTTTGCCAAGCACGTTTAGGAGCACAAGTTGCCATGTTTCCAAGGTTTGAATGTATTGAACCAAAGTTTGTGATGTTTTGACAATGTTTGATATTTTGACAAGGTTTTGCAAGTTTCCAAGGTGTAAATTTGAATGTTGGCTTTTATCTTGATTATGTTTTACACAAACGCAAGACACATTAAGACAAGAATAGTTGTTGTTAAAAGTGAACAGTCACACCACAACCTAGGCTTTAGGACTATATCCACTGAATTCCTACTTGAACCAAAGTTCAATCGCACTTATCCAGAGCAGACAACTTAGGACCTTGGCACCACAGGCTCCCCCTTACAGTGCACTCACTTCTCAGGGCTACCAAGATCTGCTTCCCAAGGGGCATGACTTCTAAAGGGACTGTTGTCTCTGCTAAGGACCGTGAGAATGTAGGATGTCTTCACAGGCATGGGTGACCCCTTGAGCCAGTGGATAGAAAGGATTTTGGCCACTAAAACATGGTTTTTAGTAAGGGCATTCCGTTCAGCAAGTGAGTGATAAACTTCCTCAGAAGGTCTCCCAGCCCCGAGAACCAGGGTTTGATGTACCACAAGAGTACTAGAGGAGAGCTATCACTCAGCAATACCGCCGACATGGCTTTCACCGTAATCGAGTTTTATATAGTGGCTGGAATGTTGACCTGGATTTTGGCCTATTACTGCTCTGAGGTCATCCCTTGGCATACCCAATGTCGAGTATCTTGGTCCAAGGTAAGCCTCCTATAGAAGTTACATGGATTTCTCTTACACCCAAGATCCATGAATGGCGAGGGGAGAGGATACGTCCAATGCAACTCCTAGGGATTTAAATACTGTAAACATGCCAAGTAGAAAATAAAAAGTTCATTTTAAGCACCAAACAAAGTGTTATTTAATCTAATAAATCCACACACATGGTTTTGACAAACACACAATGGTCTTCGACAATGTCCTGCAAAGCAAACATTAGTAGTTTACAGTTATGATCATGTCTTCATCCCACAATTTCCACATGCTGCAAGGAGACCATTAGTAACACAAAATCATCTAATCTATGTTCTAGAAGGAAATGAAAACCTTTGATTGTTTCTTTGTAGAAATTGAGAATTCATAAAGAGTTATGGCACATTTATTTTTATCGAATGAATTTGATTTGAAAATAAAATTAAATAATTTTCATCAATTCAAGTTATAAATTAAAAAATTCAATTAAATGTAACTACTGAGATAATTAAAGTGAGATAAGTAGAACTAACATGTAACCACACTTTAAAAGTATCTAGTTTGAATCTATTTAACTTCAATGTATCATTTAAACAACTTCACTAATGAAAGAAAGAAAGAAATAATTTAGATGTTCAATTTTTTTTTAACAAATTCAATATTTTAAAAAATGAAAAAATCAATAAGAATGTACATTTCTTAACACCATGAATGTGTTACTAATTTTTAATTTAACTTCAATGCTTCCGTTGAACAACTTCATTAATGAAAGAAATAAATAAATAATTTAGATATACAATTTTTTTTATCAAATTGTGAACGAAGATAGGAAGAACATTAATTTGCAAATATTGAGAAATCTCTCACCTGCCTTTGATTTATTTGTGGACAAAATTCGTGGCAAAGACAGGCCTGCAATGCACTATCAGGTTGATGCCAAATATGGAGATTGATGGCACAAAATGATGTCTATGATGGAAATTTGTAGTCAATGATTGAAACATGAGACATGGTGGTTTTTGTTTCACGGATAGAATTATGTTTCATGCATGTAGACGCAGGTCCCATTTCCGATAATTTTTTGGATTTTTCCACTGTTCGCATGAACACGAAAAATTTAGGCGTGTTCGTGCAAACATGGTCACTTAATTTTTTGACCATCGTGAAATTGCAATGGGCATGTTCGCTTGAACACGTGTTCGCATGAACATGCTTAATATGTTCGCACGAACACCATGTTTTGGCGAATGCCCAAAATTAAGAAAATTTCAACCCATTTTTCATAATTTTTTTTATTGTTTTCTCTTTTGACTCCCATAATTGCAGGAGAATGATCTCCTACTGTAAAATAAAAAATATCAAAATGTGCTGCTCGAAGCAAGCTTTCCAATGACTATAATTTTAATACATATTTTAGTCATTAAGACTTTCAAATATGAGTTTAACTCATTATAGGTTCATTACCAATTGAACATCAACTGACTTTGACACCTCGAGAAAATTAGTAAATTAGGTCAAAAAAAATTTTAAAAATATGTAGGCACTAGCTTATTAAGATACCTTACTATTCAAAAAAAAAATTAGGTTTATGATAAATTGACTTCAAATTATTTGTGTCAAACAGAACGTATGTCTAAATTACGATTCATGTCTTTCAAAACTTCATAAACTATACAATATTCAACAAAAATAAATCAAACCAAATGCAGATACTGGATATTGATGTTACAAATCCAACGCCGAAGAATTACTTCATTATCATTTCTAAAAAGAAAGTTATGTGGGTCAAACTAACTGTCACTCTTTAAAATATTGAATTTTATTATGTACCACTTTTCGGAGGAGATAAAAAAAATTGACATAAATATTTTTATTTTTTTTTAGATTAAAAAATATAGTTACAAAGTAGGAACAAAGTATTCAAAATCACTAGTTTATTTCATCTTGAAATTATTTATAGTTTTGGAGATATAGTCACTTGAACGTGACATTTGTTACAAAGATATTGATTTCAATGTCAAAATTGGTCAAAAAGTGGAACCCATTATTGTGGGATCACCCAAATTAAAGTATTTAAAATTTAATATAATCAAATACTAGAGTGACTGGTGATAAAATTAATATTTACAAACCTAAAACTATTTATTTCCATGCAATGTTATTATTATTAAAGTGAATGCTAGGTAGTGCTTCTAGAAAAATCGCTCTTATAAGCCTACAATAGTATGAGCCTACAACAAATACAATAATGCATTATGGATTATGTATATATTACCTATTGTGACCGCCAGTCACCATCGCCCAAGTTTGGGAACCCCTTTTCTTTTCAAATCATATGCCAGCCGTAGATTCCCAAGAATTTTGGAGCACAACTCAACAGGACCCAAGGAATGGTCAGAATGGATAAAAATCCTCCATTCTGGAAAAAGCTCGACCTGCAAAGCGTTAAGCGTAGTTTTAAGGGAATCATGGAATATTTTGAAAAAGATGAAATCCTTCACTCCAAAGAAATCTCGCTTTCCATAAAAGCGTTAAGCTCAATTTTAAGATAGTGAAGGAAATATTTTACAAAGGATAGAATCTTCCATTTGATAAAAAGCCTGCTCCCTAAAATTTAGGAGCACAGATTTAGGCTAGTAATAGAATGTTTTGATGTAGGATTTTATCCTTCATTCCACAAAAAGCTCAACCCTGAAAAATGTGGAGCGCAATCTCAAGATGGGAAGGAAATATTGCGCTAAGGATTAAATCCTTCATTCCACCAAAATCCCACTTTCCATGAAGTGTTAAGCACAAGTCAGAAGGAGTCATGGAATGTTGGAAAATGACAAAATCTGCCAGTTTAGAAAAATCCTGACCTCGCAAATCATGGAAAAGAATGTAAAGGCACTTTTGGAACGCGAAGGATTTGAATGTTCTTAATTTCAAATGGATGAACATGAGTTACATGAAGACCATGAATCTAGTCAAGGAAACTCCCAGGAATTAAACCCCAAGTTCAGTGAATATCCCATTCTAAGAAAAATGTTTAAAATGTACGAAAAAAGTTACAAAGGAGAGGACACAAGAAAATTTTGGCAAGCAATAAAATTAATAGTTGAGGAGGATCTAATGGAAATAGCTTTTAGGTCCGCCTTGGAAGTATCATTTCTAAATCTTCCAGCTACAGCCTAGGATGCATTCATAGATATTTATTCTTTTATTCTTGGGATGGGATTCGAATGAAATTTCTCCTGTTATGGGGATGGTGGAGCTTGATACTCTAGAAGAAAAACCTTGGGTGAAGTGGAATAGTAACAATCAAATAACACTTGCAGAGGTACTCCTTGAATTGGGTCATTTAAGAGTAAAGGATGTTGTATTCACCAAAATAAATGAGCTACAAAATGCCATGTCTTTCGAGGAGTCAATGAGGTAGATCACAGGAATATGGTTAGACAATTTAATAGAAGCAAAGACAAAAGAATGAAATTCCTTGTGAAGTAAAAAAAAAAAATTGGGTTCAAAGAAAAGGCAATAAAACAATTTTCTTTTAGAAAGTTTTTTTGGATTTACATTAAAAAATTAAATATTAGTTTTACTAATATTTAATTTGATTTTTTGAATAATAATCCAAAAAAATAAAAGTGGAGAAAAAGTTGCAAATAAATTTGATTTTTTTCATTTAATATGGAAATTAATAAAATATTGATTTTTAATTGATATTTAATTAATAATAATAATAATAAATCAAAATGGGATAAGAAATACTTAGCTTCATCATGAAGCTAAGAGCATCAAAATAGCAACTTTCTGAATCAAACAGTAAAAAGTGACAAGTGGCACAAAAGATGGAAACCTTGATGACTAAGTAAAGCAACTGCCTAATTTTAGTCTACAGCTTTAAAGGCACCTTTTCTGAAGGATGATTTCTATAAGAAACCCTCTCATTCATTCAGGCTCACACAGAAATTTGAAGAGAAAATTGAGAATAGGAGTGAGATTCAAGGAATTCAAGGAAGTGGATTTTTTGGAAATTTTTTTGAAATTATTGAGTTTTTTGGGAATTCACGACAGAGGATTTTGAATCCTATCAGAAAGGAATTCTTTTTGCAAAAAGGAGAATGGCAGAGCCCAGGGGAACATGAGAAATGCAAGGACAACTAATAAAGAATGAAAGGAAAGGATTCTATCCTGAATCCAAAATTGTATCGAAGTGGGCAAAAATGGGAGATACAAGTCTTGGCAGCCTTGATTTGAAAGATTTTAACTGGAGAATGCTTGGATATAGTGACTATCACCTGACACACCTAGCCACTAGAATTGTGAGAAGTGGAATTTTCGCTGCAGCTAGTTTCCCTCCTTTTCAACATCTAGAGTTGATTGTGGAATGTACCAAACACTACAGTCCCAGAGATAGAACCATCAGGGATTCTGAACAAAATATTCTGGTAGATTTTTCTCTGGCATCCATTTTTGAAGCGTTTGGAATTCCTTCTCACCCAAGGATGGTCACAAAGACATAGAACCAAGCACTGAGAATCTACATATTTGGAATCAATTTCTATGAAGAAATAATCAACAAAAGATGGTTGAAAAAGAATAGATCACATCATTCCAAGATTCCTAAGGAAATAGTATGGCTTGACTTGCAGAAAGAATATAGTGACATGGTCATGATGTTGAGTTACATATTTGGCATGCCTTATTCTTATAGGTTTGAATCTTGGATGTGGTATTTTGTTGAGCAAGTGATGGAGGAAGGCGACAAAATAGATTGGGTTGGGCTCATAAGTGATAATCTAAATGAATAGCTGATGAATCTAGAGCATACAAGAAAATCTTACATGAGTTCCTATGTCATCTACATGCTAGCATGGAGGAAAAATTATGATGGACTATGATGAAAAGGACCAATTGGAAGCGAAACCCAACACCTCAAAGTCCATGAACATTACCCACAATTGCATTTGTATTCAAAGGATGATTACATGAGGGTTAATGATATATTTTTCATGCGTATAGTAAGAACACTACAAAAGATTCCACATATAAGAATGCCAATGGCTGCAATGAAATTGGTCGAGGAATATAGTGCTTGGTTCATTTAGTTTCCTACCTTTTCATACATCCGAGTTCAAGGATTCTCCACGGAGCCATACAAACTTCCCAAGTATCCAACGGATAAGATGGTCTTGTTAGAGCTTACTCGACAACTTATAGCCTATGAAAAGATTTAGAAAGGGAAGAGGAAGTTGGGATTGTAGTTTCCAATTTCTATAGGAGAAGGGAAAATTGAGGTATGCCCATGTCTAAAAGCTGCAGAGAAATCATCAGATGAACTCCACTTCTTTCGCCTTCTTCTTTATCCAAAGAGGAATGATTTTGATCCTTACAACAAGATCTCATCAG
This sequence comes from Cupressus sempervirens, assembly GCA_028749045.1. Taxonomy (NCBI): domain Eukaryota; kingdom Viridiplantae; phylum Streptophyta; class Pinopsida; order Cupressales; family Cupressaceae; genus Cupressus; species Cupressus sempervirens. The sequence goes on from CM053791.1 coordinate 575,982,251, forward strand.
CAGGAGGATCAAAGTACCAACACAAGGTTCACCTTGAAGACTTTTGGGCAAATGCAATAGACAAGAATGAGATTAGAAAAAGGTTGCATTCAAGACTACCATTGAGCATTATTAAAACATGCAACATATTCAAGATTCTTGATCAAATGGAGGAGGATCCAAACATGATGTGAAAGGGATTCAATCCAGAAATGATAGCTCAACCATATGATTGGAAGAAGAAAGAAATTACATATCTCAAAGCTCTTTCAAAACCAGTCTTAGATTTTACAAAGTGGTGGATAGAGCGTAAGCTTGAAAAATTAGTTGCACTAGCTAATGGATTCACATATAGGTTGCTTGGCCATAGACCACTTAGGGATAAAAGATTAGGAAAGATATCTGAAGGGACTGTTGAAGAAAGAGGAACTCCATCCGAAGATGTACGAACCAAGAAAGGGAAGGAGGTACCTCGAGAAAAGCATCCTAGGATTGAGGAAGTCATCCAGGAACCTCAAAATAAGAAGTAGAAACATGGAGATGCTCCCTCTTCTCCTAGTCAAACTCCAAGTGTCCAAGAGATATAAAATTTTGAAAGGTAGGATGTAGGGACAAGTATAAGGAGATTTGAGCAAGAAGAGAATTTGAATAGGCCAATTCATGATAGGTTGAGTATAAATGCCTATGAAAAGTCCATGCAAGAAAGAGAGAGAGATCAAGATATGGCTACAGAGGAAAGTCCTGCTATGATCTTAGAGTGAGAAATAATTAATGATGGAGATGGTCCACTAGAGGAAGAAACTCCAAGAGTAGCAATACATCTTCCAAGTGCCAAAGTTGTAGTTCCTGAGGTTATAATGGATAGTCTAGGAGGTGAAGAGGAGATTGACATTCGAGCATTCCAAAGGAAAGAACAATTGGTAATTCTAGGGGACCAAAGTATACCCATTTCGAAATGGTTGAGGCAATGAATTCAATTGCGTCAACAAAGGGAGGTTGATCCAGCAATTGAATTATAAGAAATTTTGGACCAATCAAACTGATTAGAAGAACAAGAGAAAGCAAGAAGATACACTAAATTCATCAGAGGAGAATCAGGATCCAGAATCTTGTAGATTGCAACTCCCACAGTTGACAAAGGAAAAAATCAAATTGCTCCAGATGAATATCATGTTATCGAAGTAAATCTTGGTTGAGCCTCTAGAGAGAAAATATTGGGAGAATTTGATGACTCCACACAGGCTTTGAAGGATAGGCTAAAGAAAGTAGAAGAAGGGTATGAAAAGTAGAAAAGAGAAATTTGGGCCTTATGTCAGTACATCAATAACTTGCCTCATCCAATAAGAGAGGAAGGTCCATCATTTGTCCCTCCAATAGGTGTTTCCAGTGAAGTGGTAGGTGATATTGACAGAATCAAGCAGATTGCTCAGGGTGCAAAGATTTGGATCAAAGGAATTAGGAGGTAGCCTTCAAACATGCAGAAGAATTAGTACAAGTGCACAATAGGGCATTGGCTACAATCTCTAGGATCCAGTGCATGGAGGAATCATGGGTGGATGAGCATATTTACCAAGAAGAGGGGATTGCCAACATTCAGAATCTGATGGAGACCCCAAAGCAAGAATTGATTGATGGTTGAGTTATCAGTGAGGGGCATGTCTATGATTTTATTCGATGGTACAGTGTAGTGATCATGGCTAAGGAAATGTTTGAGAGCTTTACCAAGGAATCTAGTCAATAGAAGAAGATTGTTGATAACATCAAGCGAGGAATATCAAATGCAGTTGCATCATTGTTATCACAGAGATTGTTGGAAGAAGAAATGACAATTGATAATCTAAAAGTCAAGTTAGAGGAATTCTTTCAACTAAATGTATATGGAAGAGATGATTTTGAGAACTTCTCCATCTTCTCAAATACAATGCACACTACTAAGGACTTACTACCAAATTGGGATGAAAGTTTGGGAAAAGCAAAAAGAGCAATTACAGTTCTAGAATTCAAGCAAGAATCTGCACCTAGCATCAGTATAGAGGAGTTGGAAATAGTGTTAGATTGATTTCGATCCTTCAGGCAAAAAAATCAAGCATAGATGCATTAAATGCATAGTGGGTGTGCTTAGGGATCATTTATTACACCCCACTCCTTCCTAAATGAGCATGCATAGTGGGCATTTATTACCCACTATACTAGTGGATTCCTTGTGGCATTAATGTAGATTCCTTTCCTTTGCCCTAACCCTAATTAGGGCTGATGTGGCATGATCTTGGCCATCGGTTATTGTGATCATCCGGGCCACCCGTTGTAATCAAGGACCTATATAAAGGCCTCATTTCTCATTTGTAAAGGGAGATTTTTATGAGATTGTTGCTATGAGCTGCTGAGATAATAAAGTTTACATTGGAGTTTGGTGAATACTTGACGTGTCTTAGTGCTTGCTTGTTCTCCTAAATTTCTTCAATTATATTAAGTTTGGCATAGTCAATGTGTGGTGATTACAATGAAGAATATGATGGTGTATTGATGAGTTCCTTTGGTTCATACTTTTGACATTTTAGTGATTCTAACTCGTTGTGTAAAGTCAGCCTGAACCCCTTCCATGCATATGCTCAACTTCTATCATTCATGTACATTGTTCTTTATGATGGTGTATATGGTGATATGAAAATCTTTGGCATAACCCTTGAAGATTGCACTAGTTCACGAGTTGTAGTATAACTTGGAGAAGCGGAATTCAGTAAATTGAGGAATTTGTCCACTAGAATACTATTTGTTGTTATCACTACCCTTAGGATTAGAATAGAATTCATGAACCCAATCTTATTTAATTTTTGCATATTTTGTGAAAATTCCAAAAAGTACTTCATTGCAAAACCTTAAGATAGCTCCCACATCTAGTATGGCTTGAAATGAATCTAAATACACACGTAAGGCCCCTTGTGATCATCAGAAAATCACATCAACCACCGATCTTATCCATAGTCAAGACCTGGAATTAAAGCAACTTTGAAGTCATTGTATGACCTTCTAGCAATCTTAGCATACACAAGACTTTATTCAAGATAGGATAAGATATTTTGGTATTTTGTTCTACTGTTTGGTGAGTCATAAAACACACATCAATAGTACCAATTCAAAGACCATAGTCAACAAGTCTTTAAAAGTAGAATTATTATACAAAAATGTTATTGAAAATATCATTTATATTTTCTCATTTTAAATAGAATTTATATAGAAAAAGAAAAACTTATGGCTACATCACATGCATCCAAAGTAAATATATATTTTATGTAGATTCTTTTAAATAAATGATAGTCGAAAGTTTAAATTCAGAAAACTTAAAATAAAAACTTTCACACATATTTGTCTAAAAAGTTATACAATCACTTACAAAATTCCACTTCCTAATGATAAAATTACATTTACTAAAAAAGCAGACTAAGAAGGGAAATTATTACAAACTTGGTGTTGTCCCTTAGGTATTACAAATATCTAGAATGTATCAAATTTTTTAGGACTTCTACCTCTATTGTAAGAGATGTGATGTAATGTGCTTGTTTCACATTTGAACAAGGGGCTCTAATGACAAAAATGTTATATACATTACTTTCTTGATACGCACATATACTAAGAAGGGAAATTATTACAAACATAGTGTTGGCCCTTGGGTATTACAATCATCTAGAATGTATCAAATTTTTCAAGGACTTCTACCTCTATTGTAAGAGATGTGTTGTAAGAGATGTGATGTAATGTGCTTGTTTCACATTTGAACAAGGGGCTCCAATGAAAAAAAATTATATACATTACTTTCTACTTGACCTTAAATTGGCTATGTAAAGAGAACAAATATAACTATAAAAAATATGAACAAGGGTTGCAGTGCATAGTTCCTACATAGTTCATGACAAGTATTGGCAGAATAGTTTTGGAAACTAAAGCATGCTAAGTAGGAATGGTAGGTAGATGATTACAAATAAGTTTTATACAACTCTAGTCATTTAACAGATGACTAAATCTATTTTTTTATGCTTAGAGATCAATATTGTTGACTAAGAATTTTTTATTTCTATGCAAATAGATCAATATTGATTCAAAGCCCATGACGACAAAACCTAAGCCCATGATCTAAAAGCCTACAATGCATATGATAAGTCTAATTTTTTTTTTTTAAGTTATGTCCAATTCTTTTTATTCCACATGCAAAACTTTCTTCTTTTATTGCTTGATTCTATTAGCTTTTCCCATTGAGATTAAATCATTTTCTTCTTCCCATTTCAAATGAATATCCAACCCCAACATAGTTACTAATCAATACATTTGAAGGACACTAGGAAACTTAAATCTTCATAAAATATTTCAAAACACCAAAATAGGATAAGATCATCTCAGTCCTTGTATAAATCATATTTTAAATATTCTACTCATCTAACAACAACCTTACATCAAAAACTTAAACCTTTCATAATCTTTCAAATTTATTTTTTTGAAACTCTCTACAAGATTTGTGCAAAATTTTAGAAACTATTTTTATATATTATGCATACCTTTTTCTAACAATCCCAAACCAAGGATGCTCAGAATTATGCTTTCAATAGATTATTGCTTTGACTAAATATCTTTGTACTAACCTAGGTGCACACTTTGACAAGCTATCGTGTGTTAGAAATATTAATTTCTACTAATTGTCTGATGCTTCTACATGATTAGGTTTAGGTTTAGGCTATGCAAGCTAAAGTATTTACTAGAAGTTGGGTCAGCCGTAGTATTTTTCAGAAACATGTAGATATTTTGTCTTGCCGGCTAATGTTAGATTTCTAAATAATATTGTATGCTTGCCTATAAAAAGATACTATGTACTCATTTGAGATCACCGTGAATGAAATATAATATTTTTTATTGTGCGAAAGCACATTGTGTTTTGTGTTTGATGTTTTGTATTTTTTTTCTATGTCTCTACCCATCCATCAAATTGGTATCAGAGCTAGGTTGGATAGAATTTTAGATTGTGATAAAAGAGCAAGTGGTGTGTTGGTGTTGCTAAATGGTGGAGGATTGTTTGTGTTATGAGAAAGATAATTATTTTGAAGAAGATCACATAGGAAGTATAGAGCAGGAAAGAGGGTAAGTTGGCAAAAAAAGGTATGGTGTGAATTCTTATAATTATTTAATGGCATTTGAGAAATTATACTTTTGTTTTAAAAGAAAGGAAGAACATAGTCAGAAAAAGGTGTTAACTAAGAAGTGAAAAGTCTAGCTGTCTAAAGGGATTGTTTCAAGCTGTTTAAAGATTTAATTCTAAAAGTAAAAAAATATTTAAAATTTTTTAAAAGACAGAGTAAAGTGTGTTAAATTGTTGATTTCGATGGGAAAAGCTGGTAGAGTTCAAAAAGAGAAGACAAATAAGTTAGAAGAAGAACTAGTGATGGTGAACAAAGAAAATGCAAAATTATTGTGTGAAAAAGATATTTTGCAAAAGGAATTGGCAAAAGTAAGAAATGAAATGGGAGAAGAAAAGTCTAAATTGTTAAATGAAATTAGTGTTCATATAGAGGCAATTGAAGAGCTAAAGAGGCTAAAATTTGTCGAAGAAATACATAATTGGTAGGTGAAGGAAACATGTAAGCTTAGACATAAAAATAAAGAATTAGAAGAAAAGTTAAATTTGTTTGATGATGCTAAGAAAAAGAACAAATTTTTAGAAGAAAATGCGAAGAAATTGGAAGAGGAAAATAGTATGCTAAAGAAGGACTTGTCTACTTTGAAACAAGAGAAAGAATGTTTGAATGTGAAACAATTTGTATGTGATGTATCTTGTGACACAAATGATTTGAGTGATTATGGGATTATGGGATTGAGAAATGTGATTTTTCTGAAGCTAAAAGTGTTTGTGATGAAAAGTGTAAGAAAGTAAATGACAAGAAGTTTGCAAATTTTGTTTGTTATGATAATAATAATATTGATTTAAAGATTATGGAAAGAATGGGTTTCAAAGGTAAATGTCTAGGAAAGGATGAACAGGGATTGAGGAATCCAATTGAGATAAATCTCAACCTCTATAAGAGATGATTCCACATCCTTAAGAATCATAAAAGAAAAAGAATCAAACTAAATGTGTAAAACCTTCATTATGTCTAATAGAACATACTCACCTAATCAAAGATAAGGTGTAAAAATGGATGTATCTTTGATGAGGTGAGGTATCCATATTGAAACATTAAGGTTCTATTTATGTTATGGTTTTTTGTGTGATATAAAAATGTTTCAATATGGATACCTCACCTCATCAAAGATACCAATTGACAATTCACTATGGATACATAGGATGAATTATTAAGGTATGTAGGGTTTAGATTTTTAAAAGTCTATGCATAATTTTTTTGTTTGAAGATTTATGCAATAATGAATAAAATTGGATCCAATTTAAATATAAATGTTCATAATCCAATATGGAATCACTGGTTTAATTATAAGAGGGATATAATTTTTAGATTGTAAAGTGTACAATTTATGTTGCGTAAAGAACTCCACAATATGATAATCTAGTATGGGAATTGTTAGTTAATTATTTTTCCCAAAGATTTTAACACTTTTGATTAGGGAAATGTTTTTACACTAACAGGTTGAATTCCTAAGTGTAGATAAGGAATTCTCTTCTTAGTATTTGTTTGACAATACTATTAGGTGCAGCTACAAATTTGAAAATATTGAAAAGCTTGGAGTTATCTCATGAACACAAGATAAATGTGAATACTGAAAAACCATTCAATTTTAACAATTAGTATCATCCACATGATTGAATGTTAAAATAAGGATAGCTAGTGAAATAATATAGATTCCACTTCCCACAACCTTGGAGATTTAAAACAAATAATTTCAGAGTACACAACAAATGTAACTTCACTTTCACATATAACATACACCCTCAAGAATGCAAATTATCATAAAGCAGAAAATAGTATCTACTTTAGAAAGCTTCAGCACATAAAACTATAGAATTTTACTTCAATTTTCTGCAAGAAATATTATATTCAAAATTCAAAGTGCAGAACTTTAAAACAAAAGTATTTCTATTTTAGTCTATGGAGAGATGAACCCCTATTAGATATTATCTATTACATATTTATATAGCATAGGGCTAGATAACTAGCCAATCCAAAAATTACCCCACGAGAAGTAAATTATCTCTTAGTTAACACAAACATGTTAACTAAAATGCATAAAAGGAAATAAATAGGAGGAAAAAAAATGCAATTGCCCAACAACCACGTGCCATGTTAGGAAGAACCATCTGCACCAGTTGTGATTCTTGTGGCCTTCCATGTCTTGTAAGCAGTGGTAAATGTATAGATAACTAACTGATGAAATAAATCGATGTAGGTATTTCTCTATTTCCAAAATTCCTTTTCCTTCTTCAGCTTTGTTACTTTTTCTTCATTCATTTCCAAATGCTTCAGGTTTATTATCAACACAGGCTCAGTATGAGTGGCATTTGAAAAATTATGTCTACACGATGTTTTTTTCTCCCAAATCTCTTGAAAATTCTTCTGGACTTTAGCTATTATTTCCTCCACCTCGGTTACAAAGTCATTTTCTTTACCTACACAATGCTTGCTAAACCACTTCAGATCACCTTTGATTATCTCATCCATAAGCTTGAGTCCATCTAGGATTTATTTGATCTTAGTTACTCCTTAGACTAGTGCCTCATTCCTCCATTTGATACAATCTTTAATCACATATAGAGTCTTTCCATCAATGCTAGCCATAGGACATTCAGCTTGGAACCTTTGCAACCCAAAACTTTGATTTCCTCTATCTAGAGCACCACTTTTGTATGAATTGTTTCTTTCTTTCACAAAGCCTTCATTATTGGGCTCCACCTTTTTGATGATAGTATTTTCCTTTGAGGCCTTGTCTAAAAAACTTATCTATTTTACAATTTCATTTAGGACATAGTGCAACCATTCTTTAGATGTCCTTGCAATAGCTTTATATTTCTACAAATTATCAAAAAAATGCTAATTGGTTGAAGAAGATACATCCACAATTGCAGAAATTTCATTTAAAGGCTTAGATTCTGAGTGTAGGATAGCATTGACGTATTGCGCCATGCTCCTCATTGCCTCTTTCATATCTTGTTTATCCTAAGCATCTTTCCAGACTCTGTCTGCAATCTTTTTGTTTGAAACTTCAAAAATCTTCATATCCACTGCATGGCTCCCCTTCCCAAAGTCAATCCTTGATATTCAATAATGTTGAGGAGTAAGATCCTCATGTGAGTTGCCTTTTGGTGACTTGGCAATCTTAGCTGACCAATGCCTTAAACTTTTATCAAACTTTATCCTGGATTCAGTTCTAGCCTTTTTTATTTTTGATGATTTTTCCAAACACTTGCTAACCAAATCATCAATAGGCATAGATAGGGGTATCATACTTCTTTTCTTCTCAATCAAAGTCTCTAGCCACTTAGTGTGACAGGGTCTTTGCCCATCATGGGAGAAACCTTAGTTAAGGTGAGGTTACCTAATTCAGTATCAACGCTTTTAGGTAACTTTTGAGGATTCGGAACATTATTTTCCATGGGAGAACTAGGAGGCTACTTTGGAATTGACTTTGTTTCCATAGGATCTAGATCAACTATCATTGTGTCTTTCCCTTTGCATGGTGTTGCCTTCCTAGTACTCAAGCGGGTTACTCTTCTAACCTTCAGAACATCTTTATGAACTTGAAGTTTGTTACCCAAATATTTTTGTGAGAGTTAATTAAATTAATTACAGAGAGAGAGAGACAGAGAGAGAGAGAGAGAGAGAGAGAGAGAGAGAGAGAGAGAGAGAGAGAGAGAGATTATTTTCCTTCTTTTCAAAACTGTCTCTCTCCCTATACTACCTCTCTCTATGTACTCAAACTTCTAGAGAGAAGTTTGGGTCTGGATTACTTTCTCTCACACAAAATTTTCTCTCCATGTACTACCTCCCTCTATGCACTAAAACTTCTAGAAAGAAGTTTAGATTTGGATTCCTCTCTCTACATACTAAAACCTTCTCTCTCCCTATACTATCACTCTCCATGTACTAAAAGTTCTCTCTATGTACTCTAACTTTTTTCCTTAATCTTAACTTGGAGATTTCAAGAACCCAACCCAAACTCCTATTTTCAAGAGAATGAAATGCTATTCATAGTGCAGGAGAAGCAAATGTGGCTACACCTTTTTGACAAGATTTCTCAAACCAACAAGCTTTGATAAATAATGTTTTCAAGAGATTCATGAAGTAGAGTTGTTGATAATACCATTGTCACAACATACTTGACTGAATTGGATAGCCAAAGAAATGTTATTATTTCATTATCCTATAGTCAAAATTTCCACTAATAGAGATGATCAACCAGTTGCACTCAAGGATGGATAGGTCGCCATACATCGAAGTCTTCAAGCCACACATATAAGTTGATCACCATTGTCTAAGGCACGCAATCTATTTGACTAGCTTCTCCGCATCTTGCAACCTATGGCATTTAAAGTGGTGCTAGATCTAGAGCATAGACAAAATACGTGATCTGTTCAAAAGCATAGGCAAAGTGCATAACATTGGCAATATTATCTTGCATTTCTCTAGCTTGCAACTTCCAATGGAGATTAGTGGTGTTCACAGGGAAGGTCATAGGTGAAGCACATGAACTATTTGATAATAATTCTCCAACAAATCTAATTGACAGGTGTAACAAGAGAAAATCAAGCTGTAGGCAAATGCATGCAAACTGTTTGGTTAAATCCTCTCCTCACAAAACCATGACTTTGAGGGCCAAGATAAGGCATGTGAGCTATTTGGTAGTTGTTTGGGAACCAAGCCATCAAATGCAAGTAGCAGGTTGAGAGAACCCTATATAATAACATTTCTGTCCACATAAGACAAGGCACGTGAGCCATTTGGTAGCAGTAGTGTGAGAGTCAACACAACTTCCCAATATGCAGTAGCAAATGTGAAAAGCAAGGTACATGAGCCCAATATGATAGTGATTCTGTCAAACATAGACAAGCACGTGGATTGTTGACATTATTATTTCAAACCATTACAGGCCGCAGGTGTAAAGTCTTGGAATGACAACATTGGTTGGAACATGATCTGTTTGACAATACGCCCAATATAGAGTTTAGAGTACCTTTACTGGTAGATGTAATGTGGTTAACATTAAAAAGAATGCATCACCACTATTGGATATAATACATTGGGAAGCCATCATCACAAAGAGAGAAACAAAATGATTGCAAGGTATGCACGAAATCGAATTGATAAGGAGCTCTTAGAAACTCCGAATTCAGTGCAACTTCAAATGTGAAGTAAAGTTATCACATATATCCACTATCCTCCTTTCTTGTGTCTCCTTCTCAGCATGAAAAATAAAAATATGCAGCTTTCTAATACTTGCCTGCCACAAGGTTTAATCTAATTTGCATTCACAGGGTATGCAAAATGTTTGACACAATGTTCTAGCTCACGACACATTGAAAGGGTTGACTGATGACAAACAAAGATGAACATATTATGGCAGAGAGATCAATAATCCAAGTATGTAGTGAATTATCATTTCATCATCATGACAAAGTAGGAGATTTGAGAAATCAAAGGAAGCTAAATCATCGATACATCAGCAAAACCGAACACGTGCTTATCAATAAATTGCATTTTTGGGTTTTTATTTTAAGTGAATGTCACATTGTCACTCATAGGTTAAAATTTTAACTTGCATTTTGTAAAAGTTATAGTTGGTTACGAACCATCATGTGGTAGTAACTCTAACTTTTTGAGTGGTTACGAACCCAAAAAGTTAGTTAAGCTAGAATGGCTATAAATTGTTGAATCTCATTGTAAGAAGGCACTTTTTGGATTTTGGAATAAGGGAACACTTATGTTTTCAATGATAAAACAATTTTTGGAAAGTATGTACAGAGGTTGTCTTTGTAATCAATTTCTTCTTATGTTCTTGGTGTAAGAAAATTAAGGAATGTGCATTTTGTATTCTCTTTTCTTCAAACTGTGTACTGTTTGTTTGTTGATTCTGGTTATAATTAATGTTTTCACAGCATGGTGTAGATTTTAGTGAATGATCAAATCGTCACTGAGCTAATGCTAGCCTTCAAGCATAGTTCTTGATCATTGTTATTAGTGGTTTAAGTTATTCAAGAAAGCTATGAAGTTGTTTGGTGCATTCATCATCAGTAGCTTTCTCTCTAACCTTTAAGTTTTAATTCATTTATGTTGAAAAATAAAAAAATTATCTTACAAGGGAGCTGCCCCTCTCAAACATAGAGGAAGGTTGTAATCTAGTGATGATCAATTTCAATGTCTCCAATTGTTGGCACAGTTGTCACTATTCATAGGGCGAACAGGGTCAATTTTAGAAGTAACTATCATAGTGACAAATTTATTTACCAACAAATTTTTGGTGACTTTGTTGGGGATCAAATGAGAAAGACTAATCAGCCACCTATAATGAAGTAAAATGGTATTGCTGCATGAGAAAGTGTTTCCAGTTCTATGACTAAATCTTGGCTTTCAGGATACACAAGAAGATATTATTTTAGATTTGAACACTCTATCCTGGAGGTGTAGATGAATGACTCAACAATACCATCAAGTGAACCGGGTTCTAGAAGAAGAAAAAGAATTTAGAAAAATCTTGTGAAGAGCTCCTATTGGTTAAAATGTTGTGGTTGTTGAAATAATAGCTTCTATTCCAAGAAGAAATAGGCAAAATCTTGGTCAAATCCAAGACCAAGTGAACAATAATTAGTAACATTGTTGATAAAAGGTACCTTCCCTAGAATGAAGGTTGGCGACTCAATTTTAAAGATTGATTATCAGCGACTCTATTTGAAGGTGTCAATTTAGAATCATGGGTTGGTACAAGGGAAAAGTTGAGAGTGACAGTGATGATGAATACTTTTCATATCCCAAGAAACAGATTTCTAATGAGCCTCTACAAGTTGAATTCTTGAAGAATTTCTATGGTGGCATGAGGCTAGATCCGAAAATGGTCCATCCCCACTTACTTCAAGTTTTACGAAAGATCAAAGAAGAAGATGGAAAGGATTATGGTTTTCGTTTTCATGATCAAGAATCCTTCTTAGAAAAAGATTTAGCATATAAAGATAAAGAAGGCCTCGCTAAAAAATGTGCTTCATCTAGATCAGCAATGAGGAATACTAAAAATGTCTCTCATGAACCTGTATCTCAACTAAATCAGATTTTCATTGATCCTAAGTAGGCTAGTTTCTTGAAGAGCTTCTATGGTGGATAGAAAATAGATCAAGAAAAGATCCATCCATCTTTGCTCCAAACCTTACAAAAGATAGATGAAGAAGATGGTAAGGATAATCAATTTTTCTCTCATAAATCAAAATCATTTTTTTAAAGAAATTACACCTATAATTATAAGGAAGACTTTGATTAGAAAAATGATTCATATGAATCAAGGATGGATAATGGTAGTCAGAAAAGTTGCCCAATGCCTACCCCTATTGCTCATCAAAATCATACTTCCATTGATCCAAATCAAGTTAAGTTTTTAAAAAGCTTCTACGGCAAAGCACACTTGGATCCTGACAAAGTACATCCTTCTTTACTTCAAACACTACAAGAACTTGAGAAAGAAGACTCCTGCAAGAATTATTTTCTTGATAAGAGGACATCACTAGATCCAAATGTCTCATCTAAATCTTCATGCATGAAAGAAGACAAAGATTCTATTTCTAATCAAGGAGATGGTCAAGAAATGGTGCCTATGGAAGAAGAGTCTAGTAATGTATCAAGGCATCATTGTGAAAATTTTCAAACCCAGGAGAAAGCATTCAGTCATCTCAATCCTAATGCAAAAGAAAAAGAAATATCAAAATCTCAAGGAACTACACAACATATGATTGAAGATGAGAGAAATATAGATCAAGGTGAATTTCATAATACTTTTATTCCTACTTTGTGCCTCAATGCTTTAGATGATGACTTCCTATGTGGAGCAAATCATACTATTCATCCTTCTATGATCATTCAAGGTGATGAATCTACTAACAACATCAATACTTCAGATGTTTCAGTACAATCTGAAATCACTACCATTGACAAAGACAAAAGCACCAATGAACCTCTACAAATATCTACCTCCCCTATGGAAATGGAGAGATTTACATTTTATGAGATTGATAAAATTGTGATTAAAAGACCAGTTGATGAAAAATCTAAAAACCAGCATCAAGGAGAAGAAGATGAACCATCTAGCCTTTATTCTTTATCATGCATGCCAACTTTCACATTTCATGAAAGATGTCTTGGAAAAGAATCAATGATTCAAAAGGACATAGATGTCATTGAACATATTGAAAATCAAAGTTGAATGAATATGGCAACATGTTCCTCTTATCCAATAGAAGTGCAATTCAAGTCGTATGGATCATTCAAAGGTCAAAGAAATCCTCTTTTGATCCTTCTCATCAAATAGAAAATCTTGTGTCAAAGATATTTTATGAGAAGAATAACCATGATAGAAGAAGTAATGATTTAGTAGGGAATCTTATGGAGGAATTTGATGAAGGAAGCTCTTATGATGTATTTACTCCAAGCTTGTGCTCAAAATTCTTGAATGATAATTTACTCTATTAAGAAAACATTTATTTTAATCCTTTATTCTTAGAGGGAGGCATTTCTATTGATGATTCTCAAGTTGGTATTCAAAGACAAGGTTCAATGACTATAGCTCCATAGGTTGCTTCACATCACAGATTGTATGAAGGAAATTGCATACGAGGTTTGATATCTTCTAATCTTAGCCATCATAAAGCCCTTCAAATAGAGAATTTTGATAGTGACAGAAGGGAACTTGAAGTTATGACCAACCATGTTGAAGATGGTATCCACATAACTCAAAAGTGCCTATAAATTCAAGATGATCTTTTGGAACATGAGGAAGAAGAAATGGGTCATAAGAAGATTCAATTTAACATAGATATGCATCTAGGTTGGAATAATTTTACAAAATATTCAACCATAATCATGCCCATCGGAAAGAAAGAGTGCCTGGTGTCAAAAATTAGTTCAAGACTTAATGATGACCAATCACAACAAATGCAACTAGAAGGGTTGCCAAGTAAAGGAGAAGAGCAGAGATGCATTCAAAAACTTGAGATTCTAATTATATAATTCTACCATTAAAAAGAATGCATCCCTACTATTGGATATAATACATTGGGAAGCCATCATCACAAAGAGAGAAACAAAATGATTGTAGGGTATGCATGAAATTGAATTGATAAGGAGCTCTTAGAAACTTTGAAGTCAATACAACTTCAAATGTGAAGTAAATTTGTCACATATATCCACTATCCTCCTTTCTCGTGTCTCCTTCTTAGCATGAAAAATAAAAATATGGAGTTTCTAATATCCGCCTACCACAAGGTTTAATCTAATTTGCATTTATAGGGTATGCAAAATGTTTGACACAATACTCTAGCCCACGACACATTGAAAGGGTTGATTGATGACAAACAAAGATGAACATATTATGCAAAGAGATCAATAATCCAAGTATCTAGGGAATTATCATTTCATCATCATGACAAAGTAGGAGACTTGAGAAATCAAAGGAAGCTGAATCATTGATACATCAGCAAGACCAAACACATGCTTATCAATAAATTAGTTTTTTGGATTTTTATATCAAGTAAATGTGACATTGTCACTCATAGGTTAAAATTTTAGCTAGCACTTTGTAAAAGTTAGAGTTGGTTATGAACCATCATGGAGTAGTAACTCTAACTTTTTGAGTGGTTATCAACCCAAAAAGTTAGTTAAGTTAGAATGGCTATAAATTGTTAAATCTCATTGTAAGAAGGCACTTTTTGGATTTTGGAATAAGGGAACACTTATGTTTTCAATGATAAGATAATTTTTGGAAAGTATGTATAGAGGTTGTCTTTGTAATTAGTTTCTTCTTATGTTCTCGGTGCAAGGAAATAAAGGAACATGCATTTTGTATTCTCTTTTCTTCAAACTTTGAACTATTTTGGGGTTGATTCTACTTTTAATTAATGTTCTCACAGTATGGTGTAGATATTAGTGAATGATCAAATCATCACTGAGATTATGCTTACCTTCAAGCATAGTTCTTGATTGTTCTTATTAGTGGTTTAAGTTATTCAAGAAAGCTATGAAGTCATTTGGTGCATTCATCATTAGTAGCTTTCTCTCTAACCTTTAATTTTTAATTCATTTATGTTGAAAAATCAAAAATTTATCTTATGAGGGAGCTGCCCTCTCAAATGCAAAGGAAGGTTGTAATCTGGTGATGATCAGTTTCAATCTCTCCAACTATTGGTGCAGTTGTCAGTATTCATAGGGTGAACAGGGTTAGTTTTAGAAGTAACTATCACAGTGAAAAAAAATTTGACCAAAAAAGTTGAAGTGGCTGCAAAGTTACATCAGATTCAACTTCAGGTGAACTTGCAACAGGATCATTAACACTAGGGTTAGTGATGACCTTTTTTTTTGAGTGTACCTTTTTATGTTTTTCTCTTGACTATTTCTCTGGGGTAGTACAAGTGGCTGATTTAATAGTCTTTGATTTCAACAAATTTTTAGCTCTTCTCAATACTTCTAAGGTACAGGAAAGAAAATCATCCTCTTCCCTTCTACTCCAATTAATTTAGGGAATTGGCATGCATTCAATTTGATTAACATAAAAGGGGTCAATGACCTCTTCAACTTCATCTTCTTTTATCCCATTGGTGTTGAGGTCAACTTCAAACATATTAATTTGACTAACTATTAACCTAGACCACAACCTTTTTCTAACTTCAAATTCATTTCTAACTTCAACTTCATTAGAACAATTAGCCCAGCAATCTTCTAAATGTGGAACATGGACTAGTGAAACTGCATGTGTGAAATTATTTCTAGCAAAACCCATGTAATCAAAATCTTCTTTGGGAGAGTAGAGTTTGAAGCATAAGTTTGACAATGCAGTTTTTGCTAATATAGCTTGCTTGAAATTTGAGCATTTGTAATGACCAATTTTTAAGGGAAATATGAAAGAGGATTACTTTTTGGAACTTTCAGAAGATTCTATCACAAAAATAAAGTGTCTACGTATCTCAAATAGGACAATCTTGGCTAAACAATAGCGTTGTAACTTAAGAGGTTCATTGGAAAAACCTTCAACTCTGAGATACATAAATTTAGGAAACCAAATATAGAAATAGCCATAAATCTTGATGGATTGGATTGATTCTTCAGATAACCTATGATTATCATGTCCTTAGAGCTCAAATACTAACCTTCTAAGGAATACATCATTCACCCTCTTGAATTTCTTGCAAAATTTAGTTGCCTAGAGATCCTTTTAGTATTGATAGATATTCATTTCACTAGTCCATGGCAAGTGTGGAAGACCTTCCCACTCCTTAAATGTTACTAAAATGTAAATTAAGAAGGAAGATAGAAAGAATGAGCTGAAACTACTCATGGCTATTAGGCCCTTATGTAAATTTTTAGCAATTAAATCAGCCCAATCAATGAATTTTTCATCTTTGACAATCTTTTGAATAAAGAAGTACATCCAACTCTCCTAGTGAAAGGTGTGGTCATTACCCTTAACTCTATTTAAGAGTAGCACAATGTCTACAATTTTTCTAATGAAATGCTCAATAGTCAAAGGTTTGTGAAATCTAGAGCCTCCTTCGGCTGGTTTTAAAAGCCAAGTTTGAGCTACAATAGAATCATAGTCTTTCTTTCTGTCACCATACAGACATTCCACTTCCTCAAATTTCCAAGGTTCATAAGGTTCTTTGTGAGGAATTATTAGAGAAGAGCTGATACTAACCCCATTTATCTTAACCAACACTTCTCCAGAAACATTCTTTATGCACCTGGTACTAGGGCCATAATGATTTGCACATTCAACAACTAATTTCGGACACCCTCTGGCTAATGGAAAGGTGGTAGCTTTGAGCAACCCATTATTGGTCAATTTTTGGTATATGGGTCCAGACTAAGCATTTTTTGCTTTCTCTACTATATGAGCTAGGTTTTTATTTACCAAGGAAGTATCTCAAATTTCTAGGAGGGAACTTAAGAGGCATGGATTTTCTAGCTTAAGGATCTTGGGGTGGAAGAGTGTCATGGTTTGGTTTGAAAGAGGAGGATTTACAAAGATAAACTAAAACACTTTTAAACAAAAACTAGGCATACTTAAGAGGCATGGATTTTCTAGCTTAAGGATCTTAGGGTGGAAGAGTGTCATGGTTTGGTTTGAAAGAGGAGGATTTACAGAGATAAACTGAAACACTTTAAACAAAAACTAGGCATAATAAAAATGATAGAGTAGAATAGGATAATACACATATAGTTGTTGACAAGCTTAACCCTCCACCTCTCTTGCTTACAAGTTGACGTCAAGAGCTCAAAATGATTAAATGAGTAATTATACTAGCCAGATGGGTAATTTTAGGAAATGATTTCTTAGAAATCTCAGGACAGATATGAGCAAGCGAAGGTATTTATAGAAAGCCTGTCACTTGTACCTAACAAGACTTGTGATTTTATTTGTTGTTAATAACCATCAAATCCACATGTGGGTCTACATCTCATGATATCACAAAATCCCGAACTCCACCGTTTCCCATAAAACCAACCATACTTTGGCATGATTTTTCTTAGCTATCACATTTATTGCTTTACATGCCTTCAAGATCGCTGCTAGGTGGGGCCCATTTTCCATTTCAGAAGTTGCATATGTCACCTGCAGGAGAACAAGAAATCATTAGAAAAAACAAAATCAAGGTTTAGGTTGATGTTTTGAATCAACTCTGACTTCAATTTCAACTTCAAGGGTGCAAACTCGGGCTGACGGATAAAGATTTTGTTAGTTGATGAAAAATTGGCCGGAACTGAACTTGAAGTTGAAGTAAGTTAAAACTTCAAGTTTGACTTCAAGTTACAAAAAGGATTCTTGGCGGACATGTTACATTTTGTGCAAAAGTGGGGTAATAGGAATGATGATTAAAATGTATTTATATCAAGATTTGGATTACACCTTTTGAATTTAGAGTAACGCTATTAATTCAGGACAACTTATGGTGGGATATCTTTGACCAATAACTTAAATCCAATATCAACTCACTAGTTGTTAAGCCATTCTAAATATAGAGGTTGAATTATCAGAGGGATGAAGCATTTGAAATAAAATAAAATCATCCTTTAAATTACTCTTACTATCAAAGTTCTGCAGTTTGTATAAAATAGTTGAATACTTTTAATTTTAGATTAGTGTTATTCAATCTAAAGTTATTGAATGTATTCAATTTTTAGTTTATAGACCAATAGCATCTAATTAAAAAGTTAAGTTTAAAGTATTGAATGTTTCAAGTTTTTAAATTTTGAGGGTGTAAATGTATTCTAGCTCAATGTTTGAATTCTATATTTAATTATATTAAATCAATATAGGTATTAGAATTAGTGACATCCAATATAGATTTATAGATGCATAACTCTTGTTAATGGACATGGAAGCTTTTGTTGAACACCCTAATTTAATCTTTTGGGAAAGACTCACATTACAAGTACTTGGTCTTCTAGCATACAAAGTGAATATTTCATAAAACTAATATTCTAATATTCTAGAGAGAGTCTTGAATAGTCTAGATATCTTTTCTCTTATAAATTAACAACATACATTAAAAATTTTAAGTTTGTGGCCATTGGTCTCTTTTGTAGTATTCAATTTGAAAAATTGAAACAATGTCTTTTAGCTTTATGGTTATAAATTAATATAATGAATTCCCTAGCAAACCAATTTAGAACAAATAACATACATAAAATATTTAAGTTTGTAGCCATTGTTCTGTTCTTACAATATTGAAATTGAAAATTTTAAACATTATCTTCTAAGTTTATATATTATATAATAGAGATTTCTATAGTTCCAATTACCAAAGTTTATGCACAATATCTCAATTACCAAAGTTTATGCACAATATCTCAATTACCAAAGTTTATGCACAATATGGTTCCATACTTTACCTCTAATTCAATTTTTACAATTTCCTACATAGTCTTGTGTTTGTTTTCTTACAAATAATATAATTTATTCAAGATACATATATATCCCACTCTTCATAATTATTCTCTTACAAATAATATAATTTATTAAGGCTACATATCCCACTCTTCATAATAACCACTATTTTTCCCTATTAATTTCACCCCTTCACAAGGTAGGGACTCAAGCTCGGCTAGAGCCCTTGTTCCATTCAAATTAATGATTCATTCACAAATCATTGATTCAAAATTTAAGTGTTTATTATAAAATTTCAAATACAAAATTCATAATCTTACATCAAAGATTTATTTGAAACAATCTTTTAATAAAGTAAATAATGACAAAGATTTTTTATCTTAATAATTCTTCTTAAACAAATTATATATTACTCAAAAGGAAATTACTAAAGTAGAAAGAGCCATAGATTGAGTTCACAATCATAGATATTATTTGTTTGAAATAGTAAAGAAAGAGATATTGTTACAAATATAACAATATTGTACAGGTCACTGGAAGGCTATGTAGATAGTGCATTATGGATTATGTATATAGTACCAATTTGAGGACCACAATCAACAAGTCTTTAAAGATAGAATTATTATACAAAAATGTTATCCAAAAGATCATTTATATTTTCTCAGTTTAAAAATGACATTTATATAGAAAAAGAAAAACTTATGCCTACATCACATACATCCAAAGCGAAGTCAGCAAATATATATTTTATGTAGATGTTTTAAAATAAATAATAGTCCAAAGTTTAAATTAAAAAACTTAAAATCAAAACATTCACAGATATTTGTCTAAAAAATGATACAATCACTTACAAAATTCCACTTCCTAAAAAGTATCTATATAATTGCTCGACATACACATATGCTAAGGGAAATTATTACAGACTGTGTATTGGCCCTAGGGTATTACAAATATCTATAATGTATCAGATTTTCCAGGACTTCTACCTCTGTTGTAAGAGATATGTAATGTGCTTGTTTCACATTTGAACAAGGAGCTCTAATGACAAAAAAAAGTTATATGCATTACTTTCTGCTTCACCTTAAATTGGTTGATGTAAAGAGAACAAAAACAACTATAAACAATATGAAATATTGCATTAACTATCTTTAGACCTTCACCATTGTCATCTTTAGAACACTTTGTAGTTTTATTCTTCTTTGCATAGATGAATCTAGGAAATAATTCATTCTCCTCTATTCTCTTTTTTCAAGCACAAGAATACGTTTGCAGTTTGTATTCATCCATGGTCATAATATTATTAAGTCTAGATTGCAAATGTCAACGGCAGATCGTAAGCCTTGAATCCCACTCAACTGAATCATTTAGGAAGCACCTCCTTAAAAGACTTCATTTCCCTGCCCACAATGATAAGCATCTTTATATTACTGAGAATAATAACTCGCTGAATCAGATGCAAAGACTGATGCCTAGCTATGAAACATGCTTATTTTTTAGTATTAAACATTATGATTCTCAGTATTAAGCATTATCTTTCAGTTGTTTTCTTTCACTATTTTGAACTCTTTTTCACCTCACCCGAGATTTTGTGTTCAAAGATTGTCTTGGCTGTGTAACACGCTTAGTTTTTACTATTAAGCACTATGATTCCTAGTATTAAGCATTATGTTTCAGTTGCTTTCTGCTTAGTATTGTTTATTTCTGTTGATAAATGGAGACCTGTGCATGAAGTATTCTACGTTCTGCTTATGGCTATTTACGATAGATTTAGAGAACAATTCTTATTATCACTGTCTACATAAATAATATTCAAATTAATTGGAAACAATGTTCAACCACCAACAGCGAGGAATGATAATTAACAGCAACCAAAACTTTGACTATATTAGTCAAGCAGCAATAATCAATATGATGACTTGTTAGCTATATCAATTGGTGCAATAAGAGTCACAACTCTCAATGGAACAGACAATCATCAACATAAAAGGCAAAAAGACAAAATAGCTTGAAATCATCCACAATATGAACCCAGGCAGGACTTGTCATAAATTATCTTTTAATTTGTGATGCTCCGAAGGACTTTGGTTACTCTTGAAATAACACTCTAAGCAATACTTTTAGATCAATAAGAGTTAGAACACACAATAATTTTATCTCAACACAGTTACAGTTATGGATGAGAGAGCCATACTTGTATTGTTCAACGCCTCTTGAACTTAAAAAGGGATTTTGAAAGGCTCCCCAAGTCTTTATTTTTGGAAATAACTTGGTATCCAAAATTATAATAAAGAGTTTGTCTTCTATCTGCAAAACTCTTTTCCACCTCAATAGAAAAGAAGCCCCAAAACAATAGGAGCAGAAAAGAAAGAGACAACCATAATGGAGAACTTACCACAATGTAACCACAATAAGGAGAAGACCACAAAGAGTTACCAACATTCTCCTTCATAAAGAAAATATCCACCTTTATAAGAGATAATTCCACCTCCATAAGAACCGTAAAAGAAAAAGAATCAAACTAAATGTGCCAAAATCAACCATTGATCAAGACGAGCACCTGAAAACTCTTAGCAAATAACTTGCCACTAGAAAAATACAAGACCATCAACCCTTTTAGATAAAAAAGATACTCTAAATAGAAAAATAAAAAATAGTTCCAAAAGTGTTGGATACTTCCATCGCAACCCAGCCCCATCACATATGGAGATAGACACCTTTTTTAGGCTCATAACAAGGAGAAGAGTTGAAAACCAACAAGCATTTCTCAAGCCTCACCAAGAGCTAGAGCATCACATTCCCATCAACTAAAATAAATTTAGGAAAAGATTTCACAAAAAATATGTCACCAAAGTCACAAGTGTAGAAATAAATTAACCCAGTGCTGAACAAAAAATATATATTGTATTGACTTGAACATCACATTACACTACATAAACTTGAACACACATACACAATTACAAATCTTTGTTTTGAACAACCTCTTACAACTTAGAGCTGGACTCAACTGGGAGTGAGTACTAGTTATCATTACATTTTATTTATAATCAATGTTAGAAGATCAATATTGAAGCCTTGGTCTATGTGGTAGATGAAAAGATAATTATACAATAAATGTCAGCTAGGTCCATAGTTTAGACTTGTTAGATTGGTGGGCAGTGTCCACATGTTGAAATCAATATATTCCAACAACAAGATACCCAAAAAAAGCATCACTAATTGTGACTTCAAAAAAATTCCAAGGTTCGCCCCAAAAGGAAGCACAACCACACCAGTAAAATATCAAATCAAATCACCATTTTTTAGCAGAGAGATGTATGATCAAGGAAAAAAGATGCCCCAAAAAACTATGAACACCAAGAGTCGAATACATCTTGACCAACCTTAACTAGATGAAATATGTTTAACCACCTTTCACTACCATTTTCTATCGAACTAGTGACAACAATATGGGAGCCACAATAAAGCCTCCCACAAAAAGATTACCAATACAAGCCTCCCTTCACAAAAAATGATAGGAGAGTCATAAAAAAAGTTTCCATTGAGTAGAGATAAGTGACGATAATCATGAAATAGTTTCTCTTAAAAAAAAAGAATCCCTTAAAGCCAGAGCCAATTTAATGTACACCAACATCTGACATAAACACTCTTTGACAATAGAAATTCTCATTCCAAGATTGGGCACAAATTGATTTCCATTAGAAGAGTTTCCAAAAATAGAAGGTTGTAAAACCCTAACCTTGCAAACAAAGAAACCACACCAACAAAGAATAAGACTACATCAGCAATAGAAGATCAAATCAAAATGTCCTACTAATCACTTTGATTGTTTAAGAACAAGGTGACCAAAAATATGTTTGGTTGATACAAGATTGCCTCACACAATAGGAGTAAGGAAACAAACATCATAATAGAGAACACGCCACAATGTAATGAGAATAAAGAGAAAAAAGAATCAAACTAAATTAACTAAATCTTCACCATTGCTAATAAAATGTATCTCACCTCATCAAAGATGAGAACAACCTAAAAGAACATAATAGTCTATTTGGACTTCAACCCAAAAAAAACCATTGATCAAGATTAGCACATGATCTCAACAAACAACATGATACCCCCAAAAGTGATGGAAACTTCCATCACAACCCAACCCCAACAAACCAAAAAGAATTGCATCCTATATTGAGATAGGCAATTTTTGAAGGCTCATAACAAGGAGAAAAGTTATATACTAACAAGCATTTCACATCCGCAGTCTAGTTCCTGCCAAGTGTAGGCAAAACAATTTAGGAAGATAGTATGTGTACTGGTTCTTGCATTGTTTGTGATTATAGGAAATTGCTTCTTCTTAATGATCTAAGGTGGATCGTCATATGATTCAAGAATATAATTTAAAATAAAGATAAAAACAAAGAGACTTCTTGATGACCAATTTTAGATGTAAGGGGAGTCTTCTAGAGAAGTGAGAATTGCTAAATGTCATTGTGTTCTAGCGAAAAAAGGTAATCCTAAGACTTCAATTTTCCCTTCACTCTATGTCTGCACCTTTTCCTACATACAAATTGTCAAAGCCTCCAAATTGGAAAATTATAAACTACAAAAGGTCAAATATCTTCTTATCACAAATACTAGAGGGAAATCTAACAATTAGAAGAAAAGACAGTGCTATTGAATATAGATAAAATGTTTAATCACTTTTTAATGATTTATCCTTGGCAATAGTTCTCTGCCATGGAAGGAAAGAACTAATACACCAACATCTTACAATAGAAATTTTGATTCGAGGATCTTGATTGGAAGAGAAAAAATATGCATCAAAACTACCTACCACAAAATAAAGCAATAGAAGAAGAAATGAAAATGCCACCAACATGTTATTTAGTAGGTAGAACCAAAATTCTTTAACACTCATAACAACCAATAGATCTTGATAGAAACATAATAAGACATTAGATTGTTATTATAATTTCACAAATTTAAAACATTCATTGAAGACTTTATGGAAAGCTAATGATATCGTACCCTCTTTTTTATATCAGCAAGGAACTAAATGTGGGAAAAAATAGAGAAAACTAAAACAAAATGAGAAACTTTGTATTATCACTTCGTTGCCTGATGATTGCATACATTACATCTTCCTCTATTTATAGAGGTCTTTCAAGACTTTATGGAAAGCTAATGATATCATACCCTCTTTTGTATATCAGCAAGGAACTAAACGTGGGAAAAAATAGAGAAAACTAAAAAAAAAATGAGAAAGCTTTGTATTATCACTTCGTTGCCTGATGATTGCATCCATTGCATCTTCCTCTATTTATAGAGGTCTGAGAAAGATAAAGAACTATACACATTCATCGTAGGAAGGATCTGGAATACATAGCAATAAAAAATCACATGTAAAAATAGGGAAGAGAGCAGTGTATATGGAAGGGTTGTGGGAAGCTTCCATATTAAATATGGTGGTTGAAAATTGTGCCAAAGTCTAGATGGTTGGCAGTGGTAAAAATTACCACATGCCAACACTCCCCCCTAATTTTTATCATTAATTACATCAAAGTTTACAATACTCATTTGATCTCTTAAATATTCAGATTGTTCTTGTGCTAATGTCTTTTGTAAATATATTTTCCAATTGATCTTTAGATTCACAATACTCTAAGCTGATTTCTCCATTATTGACCAACTTCAAATAAAATGATATCATCTAGTATCAATGTGCTTTGTTCCCTTGTGAAAAACATGATTCTTTGATATTGTGATGGCTGACTTGTTATCACAATAGATTGTAGTATACTCCTCTTGCTCATTTATTAGATCTTTCAAGTCTCTTTATATCCACATTGATTGACATGTTGCTGATGTACCGGCTACATATTCTACTTCAGCTATAGAAATAGTCACAATAGATTGCTTCTTTGATGCCCATGCCGCAATACATTTTCCAAGGTGAAATGCATATTTAGATGTGCTCTCTCTCCTCCAAAGTCACTATCAGTATATCCAACCAAATAAAAATCATCTGACGAAGAATAAATTATGCCATAATTTAGAGTCCTTGCAATGTATCTCAAAATTCTCATTCCTTCTTTCTAATGTGAGTTCTTAGGTGAATCTATAAATCTATAAATTACACTCACTACATACGTAATATTAGGCCTAGTCATTGTGAGATACATCAAACTACCAACCAACTTTCTGAATTAAGTAGAATCAAATTCAATCTCATTATCTTCTCTACTTAATTTTGTTCCCATTGTCATAGGTGTAGATACTGGACTACAATTTACCATTCTAAACCGTCTCATAACATTTTGTGCATATTTATTTTGACAAATGAAAATACCGACAATTAGAATTTGGCCTTCCTTATTGACTTTGGTGTATAGTGTTGGATCACTAGTGCTTCTATTGAATCCATTCTTAACCATATATGAATCAATTATGCTATACCATGCCCTTGGAACCTGTTTCAACTGATAGGGTGCCTTCTTCAACCTATAAACCTTGTGTCCTTTGATTTCATAACCTAGTGATTGTTGCACATAAACTTCTTCTTCCAAATACCCATTTGGGAAAGATGATTTTACATCCATTTTATAAACCATCATTTGTTTTGAGTTGTAATAGCTAGTATCATTCTAATCGTATCTAGTTTAGGTATAGGTGCAAAATTTTCATTATAATCAAGTCCATATTCTTATGCAAAATCTTTAGCTACTAATCTTGCCTTATATTTATCAACTTCTCCATTTGCATTATGCTTAGTTTTATAAACCCATTTTAGACCTATGCATTCTTTATTCCTAGGAAAATCAACTCATTCCCATGTATCATTTTTCTTCATAGATTCCATTTCATCATTAATTGCATTAATCCATTGTTCTTCCTTGATTGAATCTTCAAAATATATAGGATCTTGAGCAAATAAAGAAAAATTTGATTGTAAATCTATCATGTCCCCTTGTTCATAAATATCTTGCAAACTTTTAGTTATATTGCTCTTAATCCTTGATCTCAATGATGCAAGTGTAGGAATAGAGTCATTACACACTTGTGGACTTGAACATTTTCCTTTCCTATCTTCCATTTGTGTGTTATCTCCATGTGTACTTCTTGACGGAGTTCCCCCTTGCTCATTTGTTTAATCTACTTGATTCTCTTGGTCTTTTCATTCTTGGACATCATATAGTATTGGAGTTGTGTTTGTAATTGTCTTGTCTATATTTCCATCCCAAGATTCTTCTTATTTGAACACAACATCTCTACTTATAATCACTTTTCTAGTTATAGGATTAAGCAACTTACATGCCTTAGATTGTTCATCATAACCAATAAAAATGCATTTTTCACTCTTATCATCCAATTTACTCCTTGTTTCTTTAGGAACATGTGCATATGCAATACAACCAAATACTTTCAAATGGGAAACACATTGATACTTACCACTCCATGATTCTTGTGGAATCTTGTCTATTACAATCTTTGTTGGACTCCTATTCAAGATATAAATAGCACAAGCTACTGTTTCATCCCAATATTCATTTGGTAGATTCTTATCTTTCAACATGCTTCTTTCCATCTCCATTATTGTTTGATTCTTTCTTTCGGCAACAACATTCTACTAAGGTGTGTAACTTGTAGTGAATTGCTTCTTTATTCCATGATACCAACAATAATCAAAAAAATCATTTGACATGTATTCTCCCCCTCTATCTCGCCTTAATACCTTAATGGATAGACCACTTTATTTCTCAACAAATTCCTTGAACTCCTTAAACTTGATAAATGTTTCATATTTATATTTAAGAAAATAAACCCATGTCTTCCTACTAAACTCATTAATGAATGTGAGAAATAAATGCTCCCTCTAATGATGGCGCTTGCATAGTGTAGACACCTAAAAACCTTTAGAAAATAAAGCATTTTTATTTTCTAAAAAATTCCTGATGACATCATCATTTATTAATTAATTATTTATTTAATTTATTTATTTATTTTTATGTCATTAAATTCCTTTATCTTAATTAAAAATATTTAATTAAGGAATCCCTCCCAAAAATGTTTAAATCTTATTTAAACATTATTTCCTTATTTATTAATTATTTAATTAATAAATTGACCAAAAAAGCCAAAATAAATAAAAAAATTATTTTTTGCCCAAAACTTAGCCAACTTCCTTAAGACCACTAACCTCTTCCAAAATCTTCTAATTCTTCTTTAATTTTGATTAAAGGCTAATCCCATCATTTCCTACCCCTAATCCCAACTCAAAATATTTAATTAAGATTAAATATTAATCCTCATGTTTATTAAAAAAAATGTAATAAATATCTCCTCAACCCAAACCCTTGAAATAAATAAAACTTTATTTATTTTCTAAAAATCTAATTTATCCTCATCCTAAGAAGTTCTAGACTCTTCTAGAAAGTCTTCATCCTCATCCTAGGAAATTCTAGACTATTCTAGAAAGTCTTTATCCTCATCCAAAGTCCAGACTCTTCTAGAAGATGTCTTTAAACCTAATCCTAATCCTCTCCTAACCTTGTCACATTCCCTAAACATGGGTTAGGACTTACTAACCCAAGCCAAAGTTAACAAATATCTCCTCCTTCACCCACCCTCATTAAATGCCATCCACTTGCCTATCCCTAAGCTAATCCTAAACCATCCTCTAATCATTTGCACAATCCTAAGCAAGCCCAACTCGAAATTGCTCTCATCTCCCTCAAAATATCTCAACCATAAAACTTTATGAAGCCCACTAGGCCATAAATGACTCTTCCAAGCCCTTTTATTGCTCTTACAAGCCATTATGAGGGTCTTTATGAAGATTTTATCCCTTGAGCCTCCTTTGTTGACTCATCCTTCCCCTTTCCTCCATCCTCTCACCCTGTGACATGTGTCACTCTCTGATTGGTTGTAAGGAAGCACAATCAATGTGCTCTCCTCTCATGCAATCTGAGCCCTCCATGAGCTTTTTCCCATCCTTGCATCTTAGCCCTCAATCCCTCAAGCCTCTTGCCTATAAATTGGATCCTTCCCCTTTGCAAAATAACACAATCCATGAAGTAAAGTCATAATGCCATTTTAAGAAGCCATTTTACATCAAAACCATACACTCACACCCAAATTCCAACTCCATTTGAAGCATAAGCTTGAGCATACATCCTATCTATTTAGACAAAGCTACTCAACAAGAGAGCTTCTCATTGAGAGAGCCCATTAATGGCTCATATTCTCAATTGAGAGCTCATCTTAGTCTATCTTGAAGTTTATGAATTTTGTTTAGTTTGTAGAAGCTTTATTTAAATTTGGTTTCTATTAGCATACTAACATTTCTCATATACACATAGGACCACATATATTAGTGTGTGCAATTTCTAAAGGTGTCCAAGTTTTATATGACATTTCTTTTGGAAAACTATCCCTAAGTTTCTTAACTAAGATTCAACTTTTGCATGAACTAAATGGTGCTTCAATGGGGGCAAGCCTCTTACCATTTCCTTTCTTTTCAATAAACTCAATCCCTTGAAATTTAGATCACCATACCTCAAATGCTATATGCATGATTGATCTTGACATGTTGTCTTGAAATTCAATCCACTCTCCTCCATCACTCGACTTTTCATGTGAAGTGGAAACATTCTATATGCTTTAAACTGGGTGCAAAATACATATCAAGAATAGATTTCTTACCAAGATTTGTCATCACAACAATTGTACCTTTTCCACTTACTTCTGCTATGTTATCATTGCCCAATTGGACTTTTAATTTGACTAAGGTATTCAAGCTTTCAAATATATCTCTATTTCCTATCATATGATAGATACAACCACTATCTAGAAATCAAATATCACTTGAGCTCTCCTTAGCTATGTGACATGTAATGAACAATGTCTGTGGACTACTTTCAGAAAAACTTACATTTTGTTTGCCCACATTTGTTTGCTTCTTCATACATTCATTTGTTAAGTAAACAAACCTCTTGCAATAATAACAATGGACATTTGATTTGTCATGCCTTTCTGATGCTTGATTGTTATGGTGCCCCCTTGAGCTTAAATTTTGATTTCTCCTTACTCCTTGATCAAAAATCCTTTCCTCTCTTTGATAATTATTTCTTCCTCTTCCTTATCCTCTGAAATCCTGATTTCCTCTTCCTCAACCTCTACCAAATGTCATTTGTGTTTTGAATGCATTCTCCAATGAAGTATTATCATACTGATTAACCTATATTTATGGTTTTGTAAGAACCCAAACAACTCATCTATAGATAATTTTGACAAATTCTTAGATTCCTCAATTGCTACAACAATATTATCAAATTTAATAGGCAAGAATCTTAAGATCTTTTCTACAATTTTTTGATCTGTTAATTCATCACCATTCAACCTTATTTGATTAACCACATTCATAACTTGAATTGAAAATTGTTCTATTGATTCAAAATATTTCATTTGAAAGTTTTCAAAATCTCTTTTTAATGACTGCAGTTTAGATACTTTGACCTTGCTTATATCTTAATATGTTGTTTCAAGAATATCCCATGCTTGCTTGGCTATTGTAGCTTCATTAATCCTTCCAAGAACAATGTCATCCAAACCTTGTTGAATAATTTGAAAAGCCCTTATATCCCTTTCCCCATTTTCCTTGAATTCATTCTTTTGATCTGCAATTAATAATGATTCGTCATGTAGCTCTACAAATCCATTTGCTACAATCTCCAATAACTCTTGAGAAGAAAATATTGAGAAAATATTGTTATCATTCTAAATGCCCAATGATCATAATTCTTGCTAGAAAATATTGGAATCATAAACTGATTCATGTTTGATGCCATACTTTAATAACAAATACAATCTTTTTTAAATACTTGATAAGATTATTTTTAAAAAATCAGATCTCCAGCTCCTTTCAAAAGTAATTACAACGAGATATAGTTCATAAGCACACAATTTAAAAGTCACAAAGGTGCCTCAACTTCACAATAAAATGCAATACCTTGTGATCTCAAGTGTCTGCCACAAACATTGACAATGATTCCATTAAGAATTTGCACCCCTTTAAACTCACAGCATACCTTCTTTCTTGCAGCATCAATCTCTTTTTGAACTTTACAATCTGTCTAGCTGACTCTGATACCACTGCGAAGATGCGCAGAGACAGAGAATTAAAACAAAATGAGAAAGCTTTGTATTATCACTTCTTTGTCTGATGATTACATCCATTACGTCTGCCTCTATTTATAAAGATCTGAGAAAGATCCAGAACTGTACACATTCACGGTAGAAAGGATCCGGACTACATGGTAGTCAAAAATCACATGTAAAAATAGGGAAGAGAACAGTATATATGGAAGGGCCGTTTGAAGCTTCCATATTAAATATGGTGGTTGAGAAATTGTGCCAAAGTCTAAATGGTCGACAGCGGTAGAAATTACCACATGCCATCAGAAACAATTATCAAACTGATCATACACATCATCAAACTACATATCATAATTGGTCAAAACTGGTGTAATTTTTTTTATGGGAAACAATCACACACATCATCAAACTGCATATCCTAATTAGTCAAAACTAGTGTAATTTTTTAATGGGAAAGAGTCACTGACAATGAATTATTGTTAATCTCAGTACTGATATCATCTTATCTGTGTCAGTTTTTTTTCAAAAATCTTTGTTCCATATATATTAAAATATTTTACAATCCTTCATCAAAGACCTTTTACAGTTAAATAAAGTAATCTGCATGGTGAAAAATGAAATAGGACATCCGAGGAACAGTTCAAAGAGCAGTTGTAAAACATTCGTAAAACATTCATTTCCTTGAGACAACTATCAATGAATCCTGAAAAATAATATAGAACATCCAAAGAACAATTCAAAGAGTAGTTGCAAAACATTTAGGAAAAGGGTCTACATTCATTTCCTTGAAACAATTATCATATGCTGGAAGAAACATTGACAAAAAATTGTATAATCTGGTTTTGTTGTCACTGATAACATTTTCATGAAACCTCTTCACCTCCTTTCAATATCTAAAGAAAATCTCTTCAAAGATTTTGAAGGCGGGCTTATTTGGCTGTTATTTCAGAAAGTAACATTGGTAGAAAGAAATTTCAGAACAGCGGATTCAGAAAGTCTAAGAGCATGGGCAAAAGCTCAGTGACATGGATCGCCATTTTCTGGCAGTCAGCATAAACGTGTAATCTTCTGGTGGCCATTTTTTCAGTTTCAAATTCTCTAAATCTAAACAAATTATATGACTGACATAGCCCTTGCTTTCATGAATTCCCCAAATGTAATCCTTCGTGACACAAGTTACTCTAGGAAACAAATTTTTGGGCGATACAAATGCTTCATTTCCAAATCTCAATTTCCCATCAAGCTCAACAAGATAATTTAAAATGAGAGCATCTGTACGTGGTGGATCACCTTTATAAACCATTATAATTCTGCCCCCGGACATAAAGATTCCCAATGTCTTGTGCCATACATCTTGCCTTTGCACTGGAATCCAAAGATGTTTGATATTGCCATCTCCATTCAAATCAAACATAAACACACAATCCCCACCATTAGAAATCCACTAGATTTTCTGGTTTCGCATCAAAATGTTTGAAGAGAAGCTATGTGTCATAATTCTAGCCATCCCCCCGGCCTCCTTCCATGGGAGCCGCTCTTTTGCCCCATTTCTTTTCTGCAGGTTATAAATCAAAACAACAAATTTATAATCTCTGACAAGGTAAAGAACTCCGATATAAGAATTACCTAATAAGATTTTTTCTTGGGATCACAGCTGAGATGCACTGCTACATCATCACGCCAATCTGTTATGTATTCTGAAAGCTTGCTTTTTCTGGTCACTTTTACATTTTCAAGATGATGGGATTGCATAGTCAGCGAATTGACCACTTGCAGGGTTCCATTTTTCGGACAGCTATACGCCAAGAGCCCCCCATCTTCAGCTCTGAGAAACCATTGTGAATCACCACATCTCCACTCTACATTAAATATAATTTTTACCTTATCCTTGTACGGACATCATAAATAACAATCCCATTAGAAGATCCACTTGCTTCATTATAAAGTTCCATCAGTAGCCACTTTTGCCCATTGTTTTGCTCCCATAGACTGTGAAAGTAAACGGATTCATAAATAGTACTTTTCCATTAAGTAGAAAGTATTTGCATTTGAAAGAGATTATGGAGAGGAAGTTTGCAAAATATCATGGTTAAGATCTCCTCAGGAACATGAACGGAAAAAAATGATTCTTCCCTGCCTTATACTCTTTTGCTTGATCGAGAATCATCTCCCTTTTGTGCAGTCATTACTTCACCTAAGAAATCCTCATTCTCTTCACCGAAAATATCACCCCAAAATACTTTCATCAACTTAACTTTGTAGATCTCTCCCTTGGAAGCCATCATGGTTGTGAGGTATGCCTACCAAACCTTGTGATTATTTTTATAGAGGTCATTGGCTAAACTGTTTTTGGTAATGATAAAACCTTGTGAGGTATTTTTAGAGAGGTCATTGCTAAACCTTTTAAGGTTTTAGGTAAAGATATGACCAAATTCATGAGGGCCACAATCCCAATTTCAATCATTATTTTTTAGGAATTTTCATGTAAAAAAATTTATTTGACATATTTTTTAACTTGTGATACTTATAAAAGGGACAAAGTAGTGGAGTGAATGATAATTTAACATTTAATTGTAATGGTATAAAATTTTGATATTGTAATATAGTTCACTTTTAAACATTCTTTATTTTTATATATTAAAATGGTTGTCGAGAAGACAAATTCTTTCCTTGTAAAACCTTATATTTAGGAAAGACACTTCCAAAGTTTATATTCTAAAGATGAATCTATTATAAAATTAGAAGTGGATTTTACCACAAAGAATCATGTTAAGGGAGGCATCATGTTTTAAGTCTTATTGTGTAGACTTTTGTGATAAAAACTTTAGGGAAATATTGTCTACTAAAATATTTTAGTATAATGGTAATAAATTTAACAATAAATTGTATCATACATTTTATTTTTAATTTGATTTTTTTGAAAATTATATTTTAGTTATTTGACTCTTAAATTTATTTTTTTGGGTCTTATTGTGTAGAATTCTATAATTAAAAATCTAGGGAAGTGTTGTCTAACAACAAAATATTGTTAGTATAATGGTACTAAATTTAACATTAAATTGAGGCAAGAGTCTACAACACAATGGTAACTTGTGAGCCTCTCATGTGGGAGGTCTTGGTTTGAATTCACTTAACACATAACAATAAAAAAAAAATTTAAAAGGCCATAGGCCCATAACAGCACTACATATTCCTATCTTCCAACAACAGCTAATAAAAAATCCCACAATGTTCAAAAGGTAATTTATCCCTTCCACTAATATCCCAACTATCCACATTCTCTGAAGCCCACTTCGCCAAACAATCTGCTACTCTATTCCATTTGTGAGGGATATGATGAAAGGAGACAGAATCCAAGGAAATACATAGACTTAGAATTTTTCTGGCCAAAGAGGCTAATCTCTAATTAACATTCTCCAAACTCTAGTTATTCAGCATAACAACAACAATCTAAGAGTCAAACTCACATATCATCTTCTTCCAACCTAAAGAGCATCCTCTCTCCACAGCAATCTTAATAGCAAGGGCCTCCATCAAATTATTAGAGTGTTGACCCTTGTAAATAAAGAACAAAAAAACCACACCACCATCATTACCTCTACCTATAGCCCCAATACCAGCATGACTAGGATTCCCTAAAGAAGACCCATCTATATTAATCTTCAAGATTCTAGCCAGGGGAGGAGTCTATCGCCCAGCCCTAAAAACATGTTGCTTGCCATGGCACAATCTTTTTCTAAGAGTGCATACCTCATTATTACCATCTAGGTTCAAATTCCTCACAATATTTTGATCTCCAGGATCTATACTTTCAAACATATCACACTTTGCAAAAATAGTCTCCTGAAGCCTACTAAGAATCTTCCTCCACAACTGAAGGCTATCTAACTTAGAGTCATGAAAATTCTTACAATTCCTCTCCATCCAAGGGTTCCAAAGAATAAAAATTGGCCCAATTGTCTAGGCAATCTACAAGAAAGAAGTCTTCGTTGGAGGTCTGCCCAAGCTTTCCCAAAATCAATGAGAAAAGTGGCATGAATAAAACCATGACTCCAAGCCTCCCCACCATCTATGCCATATTTCCTTTGAAAAAGGGCAAAGAAAAAAAAAGTGAGAGATACACTCTTCATTGTGCAAGCATAAGAAGCAAACAGAAGGCCCCTGAAAGCCTCTTTTGTGAAGATTCTCCCAAGTGAGACATTTCTTCTGAGCCAACAACCATAAGAAAAAATTACATTTGAGCTAAGAAAAGTTATTCCAAACCTTCTTCCACTAGTGCACTTCAGCTGGACCCTATAGGTTCCTGTCAAGGATAGCATAGCCTTGAGCCACAGAGAATTTACCTTTTGGGCTAGGATTTCAAGCTAAAACATCCCTCCCATTGAGGGAGCTACAAAACCTATTCTTTAGCACTTGAGAAAGAAGAGCACAATCCTCATTAGAGCCACCAACGGGCCACTCCTAAGAATCCTTCCAGAAAGTCACCTCCACCTGACCCAAACACTTGATAGTCTTAAAATGCTCTACCTTAAACCAGCCAGCACTAGTAAAAATTTGGCAAAGAGGCTGAAGCTGGGAAAAGCTAGAGATCATGGGTGGGTGGCCATCCCAAGAGTCCTGTCGAAATAGAGCATCCGAGCCTCTGTTACAAATCCAAAAGAGGCTCTCCTTAATTAGCTGAGCATCCTTCTTAAGGGTATTCCAAACACAAGAACCTTTACCCAACAAAGTGAGGTGCAACACATTTGAACTATCAACACCAGGAAAATACTTGTGAGTAAGAATTCTAGACCAATCTAATTGTTGATTATTGCAACACCTCTAATACAACTTAGCAGCCAGGGTCATGACAACAAGCGCCATAGATCTAAGATCAAGGCCCCCAGCATTCTTTGGCCCATAAATAAACTCCCACTTAACTAAACTCCACTTTGATGAGAGGAGGGTGCTAGACTAGAGAAACTATTGAGAAAGAGCATCAAAATCCCTCACAAAGGTGGAAGGGGGAATTTGCACACAATACCTATGAATAGGGAGAGATTGCACCACAGCCTTAAGAAGAACCACTCTGCTAGCAAAAGAAAGCCACCTATAAGTCCAATGACTAACTTTACTCTAGAGCTTATCCAAGATCCCCTACCAATACACTCTAAACTGAGATCCCAACACCAAGGGGACCCCAAGGTATATGAGGGGAAGAGAACCAATCTGAAATCTAAGGACCCTAGCAATCCTATTTTGAATAGGTTGAGGGGTATTGAAGAAGAAAATGGAATATTTGTCATCATTAATGCACTGACCTGAAGTCTTTAAATAGATGTCTAAGGCTCTCTTGATATTTATAGCTTCTCTAACTCTAGCCATGCCCATCAATGCAGTATCATCCACAAACTGAAGGTAAGAATAGGAAGGAAGAGATTCATTCCAACTCCAACCTTGAATAAGACCTTGCCCCACTTGAGATATAATAAATCTTCCAAGACCCTTCGCCATGATAATGAATAAATAAGGAGATAAAGGTTCCCCTTGCCTAAGTCCTTGAGAAGCATTAAACAAATCTAATGGTTCCCCATTTATAAGAATAGAAAAAGAAGAAGAGGTCACACAACTAAGAATCCAATTCACCCACTCCTCAGCAAAGCCAAATGCCAAGAGAATTTTCTGTAAGAATTCCTAGCTCACCTAATCATAAGTTTTATCCATGTCAAGCTTCATAAACATAGCCCTCTCCTTAGAATTAGCCATAGAATGAATAGCTTCCATTTCAAACACAACACCATCCAAAATTTGTCTTCCTTTAAAAAAACCCCCTACTCTGGAGAGATCAAAGTACTGAGGAGAGGCTTGAGTCTCTCTGCAATCAGCTTGGTAATGATCTTATAAACAACATTACATAGTGCAATAGGTCTAAATTAAGCCGACTGATTAGCCCCCTCCTACTTAGGTATGAGGACCAAAAAAGTAGAATTCATGGACTTGAGCATCTAATTATTCCTATGAGATTCTTGTACCACCTCAAGGAGATCAAACTTTATTATTTTCTAGAATTCCTAAAATAACTCAATCAAAAATCCATTGGGGCTGGGAGCCTTACCTTTTTTCATCTTAAACACCACTTTCTCCAATTCAGATAGCAAAATAGGATTTAAGAGGGTCCCATTCATCTCCATAGAGACCAAGTGAGGAATGCATTCCAAGATTTCCCTCTCCTCATCCTTAGCACCAAGATCCTCCTTAGAAAAGAGATTTGAAAAATAATAGACTGTAGCCCTAGAAATATCAACATTGGAAGAGAGATTAACCCCTTCAAGTGAGATCAAAGAGGAGAAAGAATTCCCCTGCCTCTGAGCCTTGACCAAATTATGAAAGAATGCAATGTTCCTATCCCCCTCCTGAAGCTAGTCAACACAAGATTTTTGCTTCCAAAAGATCTCCTCCCAAAGCTCCCACTCTTCTAATCCTTTAAAAGCCAAGGACTCTGCTTCACTTAGATCAAGGGTCCTCCCTTGATCCTAAATCAACCAAGTGATTTTGTCTAACTTAGCCTGAGTATCTATCCTTTGATCCTATAGGTTCCCAAAAAATTGTTTATTCCACTTCTTAAGCCTATACTTAACATTTTGAAGCCTCTTACAAAAAGTAAACACTTTTGTCCCATGGGTAGGCATCCCCTCATACCACCCATCCACCATAAGATCTTGAAAAGACTAATCTCTTAACCACATTAACTAAAATTTAAAAGAAGGTTTTTTGGTGACTCCATAAGCAGTAACTAAGAGCTTGATAGGCCAATGATCAAGGCCTCTCCAATCAAGAATTTCTGAACTGGTGATCAACCTGTTGTTCACCCAATAATAGGAAAACAAAAATCTATTGAGCCTTTCTGAGATAGCCTCAACACCTCACCTCCTATTATTCTATGTAAAGACACCATTATTTGGCTTCACATCAATGAGATTCAAGGAATCTATCATATCCTTAAGAAGATTTGCAGAGGGGTCCAGCCTTGCAACTCCACCATGTTTTTCCTCTGAACTAGTAACAGAGCTAAAATCACCAGCCAAAATCCATGGGAGAAATGGGTCTAAGGCCCGGATGTAGCTAATGTGAGCCCAAAGATTTGACTTGCTTGAAATATTAGTAGGAGAATAAATATTGGATAGAAGGCACCTTTCTCCAATTGCCAACCAAGATGCAACCAAAGAGATAGAGGATCGACTAGAAATCCACCATAAGGGGAGAAATTTTCTCGAGTTCCAGAAGTAAGAAATCCCCCCTAAACTATTCTAAGCTCCCACCCCTTGCCAATTGCCTTGGGGCCAGATGTGCAAAGCACAAGTAGCCAAACCATCCACTATAAGCTTAGTTTCCTGAATAAAAACCACATCAAGTAATTAAGAATCAATTAATCTACAAACAACCTTTTGTCTAGAGATGCTATTCAACCCCCAAACATTCCATGATAGAAAAATCATTTATGGAGGTGGGCGAAATGGGAATCAATGGGTTTCATAGACCCAGACTCAACCAAAGTATCCCCCATAATCTTGACCTTCTCTTGATCAATCTTTCTACCACTCCTTGACAATTTCTCAAGAGGCCCCTTTTTAAAGGATTTCTATTGTAAGCCTAAAGTAGGATCGGCTTTGTTTCCCTTGGCCAAATCTAAGGTCCCCATAGGAGTAGGGGGATTTGGAACCAACACAATTGAACTCAACATAGCCTATGACCCTTGGGAATCCCTAGTATCATGAACCTGAGAAGGTAGATCCATATCAATTTGAACACTCTGAAGATCCTCTGAAGACAATAACTGTTCCTCCTTCCTTGCCTCTTCTTCCTAAACTTCATGCAGAGCCTTATCTCCAAAAGAAAGCTCAACAAAAATACCTTCCTCCTATACCAGGTCTTCAAGAACATCAAATCTATTGAAAGTACCATCATTGTGTCTATCCAGCTAGGTTCTCTTCTTACCCTTGCCTTTGTTATGGGATTTAACTTGAGTAAAGACCTCATTATCCATAATTGTAGTAGATGTAGGAGCCTTCCCCTTGTCCCCCTTAAGAGGTCCAAAGAAATCCATGGAAGCGGGCTTAAATATGGAGCATTTGCAGAGTAGATGACCATATTCTTGACAAATTTGACATCTAAAAGGGAGAGTCTCGTAATCCAGCTGTTGAATCCAAGAAGAGGATCCCAAGTGTATTTTTTGTAGAATTTGGTAATGAATTAGTTTAATCAACTTCTACACAAATATGAGCATAAGAAATTACCTTACAATCTTGAGTTTGTGTAGCCGCTCCCACAGGCTTTCCGAGAAGTAATGAGATTGAGTGAAGAATATCTTCCCTCCAAAACTCCAAAGGAAGTCTCGACAAATGAACCCACATAGGTACCCACGAGGGGATCTCTTTAGCTAAATTAAAGCCCATGTGTGAAGGCTTGATGAAAAACCTCACCTAGTTAAGGAAGTAAGGGCTTCCTTCAAATGCCTTATTCCTACCCGCTATGCATGAGAAGATAACCAAAAAATAATTATTCTATGCCAAAATGATCTCCATATTGCCTTCAGGATTTCAAACCCAACGAGCCCAGGAATCCAACACAAGGAGAGATGAAGGTCCAAAAATTTGTAGATAAGGGCATGATCCTACCATTATTCAACATCCTCCAAAATCTACTTAGGTTGAATAACTAGAACAAGCCGGTCCTCAGATCTTTCCAAACATCCATTTAATTTTTTAATTTGAGGCATCCCTTTTGAGGAGGAGATCCCATCTCCCATTGTAGGCTTACTCATCTGACCTTCACCATTGTCATGTGCTAAAGACGATGGATCAGCCATCTCCATATCCTTAAAGGCAATTTGAGATAAAACTAGACCCCAATTCACCATAGGGTAAGCTCAAAAATCCCACCAACAAATAAAAATGGGATAGGAAACCCATGGTCTTCAATCCCAAAAACAAAACCCCGACCAAGAACTATACTATCACAACAAAATGCAGTCAAAAGCTTACACCCACCACTAACAAGAGTCTGGACCCTCAAGCCCATCCACGCACCTCTCAACACCCAAAAAAAACCCTGTGCACACAGAAAACACAACCCGTAGCCACGAGGAGGAGCAGGAGACAGAGGCTAAGGCACACAGGCCCTAGCATGCAGCTAGCATGCTCACAATGCCATCCATGGACCTCCACATTTGTTCGTTGTCGTCATCATAGACAACATCTGCACTCCAACTTTTAATCAACACATAACAATAATTAATTACAATAATAAAATTAACATTAAATTGTATCATACATTTGATATTTAAAATTATAATGTATTTATTTTATTCATAAATATTTTTGTTTTTTAAATATATAATGTGGGTAGTTCTTTATAATCACTTCTTAGAAATTTAGCTTTTGAGATTTTATTTGACATTTTAAATGGAAAGTTTTTTTGAAAGAAGTTATGTCAAAGTTAATTCATGTTAATTAATTAATAAAATATTATTACTTCTATAGTTTTTGTATAGAATTATTTGTGTACACTATAGACATCTTTCAAGCTTCATTGTAGATTCCAAGTAAGATTTTAAATAAAGAAAAATTATAATGGTTATCTTTGTCCAAGCATAAACAAAATTACCCTTCTTTCCAAGCTCTTTTACTATAAATATGTTAGGAAGTTTAGGTGCTTATATTTTTTTCTCTACTTTATGCTTCTCATTTTTAAATGTTCCCACCTAGGTTATCTAATATTTATTAAATTGTACTATAAATTAACTATTATATATTACATTAGATATATACTATTACAACTATTAATTAACCATTAAATATTATAATTTATAACAATCAAATCTTTAATCTGGGATGCAAAAATGAGTGGGAGTGGCTAGGGTTTCTGGTGCCAAAGAGGCCAATGGGGATGACAAGGAGTCTTGACCCTCATGATCCTATGCCTCCTTGGAATGGTGTTTGTTGCAATGACAGGGGTGTTTGTTTCTTTCCTAGGGTTTTTTTGGCCCATTGGATGTCCTTTGTTCCAAGGGGCTTTGTGCTCTCTATTGGGTGGGGACTACCTCTGGTGGCTTTGTGGGTTGTCTCCATAGTTTGGATGTTATTGCAAACACTTTTGTAGGGTTGATCTGGTGTGGAAGGGTTTGGATTTTATGGCTAGCTATGTTTTTTGCTAGCACCCCTATTCTCCAGGTTGGGCTTTGGATGTGTTGGGTTTTCTGGCCTAGATATGGTGTTTTAGTCTACCTTTGGTGGGCTCTCTTGTATATGGAGTTTACTAGATATGAAGAGACAAATTCGTTTGGTTTGAATGCATATATGTTGTGGCTCCAATGGCAGTGCTTCTCTTTGGGACATCATGTTATGGCTCATGGGACTCTTGTGATTCCTAGGGTCTACAAGAGCTTGGACATGGATGGTCTGGTCTAGAGGGGCATTATTGTTCCTGTCCCTACTACTAGTTCTATTGATAGGTTTGTTCTCACTAGATGGGTCTTCGCTTTCATTAGTTTATCTATTAGTGAACACCCTCGATTGGGCACTATTGTGAAGTACACCTTTTTTCATCATTTGGGGATTTGTTTGCCTCTTGATGCTTACTTCTTTGGGGATTCCTTTGGTTCCTTGTGCTCTAAGGTGATGGATTCCTCTATTTGGTGGTGGAATTGGGTTGCGACTATCATTTTGGGGCTTCTAATGCCCATGTGGTGAAGGTGTCTTCTACTCTATTCTTTCACATTCCTGCTTTCTTTTGAGGTGGATGACTCTATTGAGGTAGGGGCAAAGCTTATGGAGGTAGCTAGTTGCTAGTGGGAAGTGGTGGTGAATGGGCTCAATAGATACTCTCCTTTTGTTGTTTGTTTGTATCTCTTTCTTATTTTTAGAGATTTGGGTGGAAACAACATGTTTGGAGAGTATTCTTCATGTGGCAAAGGGGTGACTCCATAGCTAAACACTTTGATGCAGAGAGATGTGTTATTTCCCTCGAGGATGGGTTGGGTCTTCCTATTTTTTTCTACATTCACAACTTCTATGGAGGTGGAGGAATCTCCTATTGAGGTGGAGATCATGTTTGGGTGTTGGGAAGCAGAGGAGATCTCTATCGATATTTTGTGTACTTTTGTTACTTTTAGTAGTCTTCTAAGTGGAAGAAGGAGGAGCAATTGTTATCTTTGGGATTTGGTATTTCTCCGCGCGGCTCCTCTCATAGGTATTATGGTGCTATGGGAATTTAATGCGGGCTAGAAGTCTTTTGAATTTATTTTCCAAGGCTAGAGGTTGAGCCTTGCCTAGACCCATGGTTGGAAGAATGTATTGGCTTTGCCAAGGCTGTAGGTATAGTCTTGTTTGGTCTTTACATTTTTTCTTAGAGTTTTGACATGCATGGATGGCCTAAATTTTCTCCTTTGTTGTTATGGTGATTTCCCTTTTTTTTCTTCCTTTTCACCATAATCAAGTCATTTCTGGTTGTTTTAAAGGGCACACTCTAGTCTTTTGTTGTTGTTTTTCATTTAAGTTTGCAGCTATTGTGGGGGCTTCTCCCAAGTCTTTCATTGAAAGTGCTAACCATGGTTGGCAAGTTAGTCACTCAGGGACCTTTGTCTTTGATAGAGGGAGATCTAATTTTGGCATTAGTATTATTCTATTATTAGTGTCCTTAGTTATGATTGTACTTTGGATCAACATCCATTAATTGTTACTTTTCTTAATAAAAAATAATCAAATATTTAATATAAAGATTTAAATTTTATTTTCTATTTTATTTAAGAATTTATTATAGTATCATAAGTTACTATCATATAAGATAACCAAAAAAGGAGATAACAATAGGCATAGCCAAAATGACGAGAGTATAAGAGTATAGACTATGCTAACATCTACCAACATGAGTTAGTAACCCACCCAATATTTTTTTTAAATAGCCACATAGGTGACAACAAATAGTATCTAAATAATATTTTAGAACATTTTTAAAACTGATATTTAATTATCTCCTTCCTCCCTACTATAGTAAGTGGTGCCATATTGGGTTGGAGATGGTATGATAGGAGACCTAGTAGTGTTTGTGCTCTATTCTTTAAGCTTCCAAATCCCTTCATCTCCCAATTTCTATACTAGCTGAGTTAGTGGGATGTTGAATTGCTCAACCTTCTTCATTGAGGTGTACCCATGAGACAATTTTATGTTGGCTATCCCTTTCCCTTTTTGAAGGATCTTAAGTCCCTTTCTTTTAGTTTGAAG
This sequence comes from Cupressus sempervirens, assembly GCA_028749045.1. Classification (NCBI taxonomy): domain Eukaryota; kingdom Viridiplantae; phylum Streptophyta; class Pinopsida; order Cupressales; family Cupressaceae; genus Cupressus; species Cupressus sempervirens. Next base: position 576,024,694 of record CM053791.1, read on the forward strand.
AGCATTATAACCTACATAAGAATGTCTATTTTGAGACTCAATAAGAATCGTAGCTTTGCCTTGAAAACCATCATTATTCCTAAAATTCCAAAGTAGCCAAAGTATGTAAGAAGATAGAATAAACCAAAATGAATTGAATAATTTATTGTTGAAGGAAAAAATCAAATAACTCCCATATCTCCCTGGAAAATGGGCAATGGAAAAAACATGGGAGACAAATTCATCCTATTAACATACTAAACATATATTGTATGTTCCCCCTAATTTTTTTAAAAGAGGTTTATGAAGCCACATTCTCCAAATAAAGTAAGAGACTTTAGGCTCTATCAGGCTAGACCATAGGTGCAAGATTTATTTTTACTAAGTTTGTGGGTCAAGGGGAAAGTTACAACAATAGTTAAGGTGCTCAATGATGGAAGAACTGTTTGTAAGGGGAAAATAAACAAATTTTAATTTTACAAGTTGGAGGGGCAAAAAATTAACCCAATGTAACAGGAAAGAATAGCAGTCTAAAGAGAAATAGTTATATGATGTCAATGCCTCCTGAATAGCCTTCTTAACAATGCAATAGGTTCTCCTATGGGATTTGGGTAGATTAAACATGGTTTTCACATTATCACATTGGATAAGATTTCCATCTTTGAGTATGTCTTCAAACACACAAATTCTAGCTTGAGACCATTTCTTTGTTGTACAATTTGAACAAGAGTAAGAGGTTTTCCATTACTCTTCAAATTCCACCATATGGATTCCTTCCTACACCATACATTACCTAATTTTGATCTCTTTATATCCCCTAGCAGTGGTCTAACACTATTGCAACTCTTTCATAATGACATGAATATATTATCTAGATCCCTTAATAGAAAATTTGATATTGAGGTATATAATATCCAACATATCCAAGCCTTTCTAGAAATAAGCTTGATTAGGACATATTTTACTGATATTACTCTTTATGAGGACATTCCATGGTTCATTACCTTTTATGGCTTTAGTAATCCATTTTACTGGTAAGGCAATGCCTTGAATTCAAAGGTCTTTTAGCCCCAAGCCCCCACTCTCTTTTCTTTTGATGCACCACTCCTATCTAACAACCTGACCAATTTTCTTCCCTTACCCATCTAACCACAAATAATCCTGAAGAGTTTCTGTAAGAAGGCCAATATTGAACAACTATTCTGATGAAAAATATATTGTATATGATGAGAGGATCTTCTAATACACTTGGATTTGTCAAGCTAGAGAGATACGAGGAGTTCTATTTATTGATTTTTGTAGAAACCTTCTCATTGGTCCAACTTCACATATTGTTGATGTTGGGATTGATTGCCAAAGGAATACCTAAGTATCTATCATTATGATTTAGGCCTCCCCACCCTATGTTAAACTTGTTGCACTAAGTTGGGGGATGTTCCTCCCATCCTAGTAGGATAGATTTATTTATCAAAATCTTGTTGTCTAAAGCATTACAAAAGATGTTCATTTTTTCATAAGGTGTTCCATGTTTTCTTATTCTAACACAAATAGAATAGTAGTTTTGTTAAAAAATTGCACATTGGAAATTTCCTCTTTGTTAGGTAGAATAGGGTAATGGTTCATTTAGGATAGGGATTTGTCTCTTTAAAGATAGTGAAGTGAGTTAGCAGTAACAATGAGAGAAGGTTACATTGGGCACCCTTGTCTTCTTGATCTAGATAATTCAAAAGACCTTAATCTCATTCCATTAAGTTCAACAACTATTGATGCATGTGTTACAAACATATGGCAGAAAGTGTGAGGGAAACCAAGGGCTTCTAACATCATCATAATAAACTTCCATTCCACTCTATCACATATTTTTTCTTTGTCAATAAGGAGCATACTAATATTCTACCCTGAGATTTTGGCCCAATCATATGTTTCCCAAAATGTAATTACATTTTCCAATATATATCTTCCTTTGACAAACAATGTTTGTGTAGGTTTGATGGCCTTAGGGAGAATATCCTCCATTGTAATGTCCCCAGTTTTGCTAGCATCAAATTTTAGGGATTAGTCTATTGTTGTGATCCTAGTAGGCTAATATGGTGGTTAGAGAGTTTTATTGGGGATTGACACTTTATGATGCACCATAATTTCATATTATAATATTATAATAAAGTAAAAATATTATAATTTCATATTATAATAGTATAATAAATTGAAAATATAAGAATGTCTTTTATCCCACATCGGGGAGAAAAGTAAGTGAGCTCCCACAAGGAAAGAATTAAGGGGGCATGAGAGGCACTTTTCTTATCATCTGATTATTGTCATTTGTATTTGATGAGTTTTGTGGAGCCGAGGGTTTCGGCATTTTCTTTGCTACGGTTCCACGGTTTCTTAGGCGTTGCCCTAGTGTCTTACTATTATAGATGCATATTTCCTTATTTGCAATTAGTATTATACAAAACATTTGCATCTTCATTGTTACATGTTTTTACAAAACATTTGCATCTTCATTGTAACATGTTTTGTAAAGTTTGGCATTTAGAAAGCAATCAGATTTTAGATCTGCAGTATATTCCTTGTGTGCAAGGCGTTTGACTAAATTCTCAGATTAAGAAATTAGAAAATTGTAAAGAATATTATAGTGGTACCAGAGCTAACCCTCCAAATCTCTCCCAAGATAATTGCTAATTGAAGCTTCAAGGGGCAATAAGTCTTTTTCAGAGATTCTTTTAGATATAATGGAGTACATGTTTTCTCTAGCCTTTTTCATGCTACAGTCATCATCTTCAAATCAAAATAGAGTTTGGTAGTATCGTGCAAAGGAGTCAATTATATCTTTAGGATTGATAATGTTCTCGCCATCTTCACAAAGACAATCAATTTTAACTTTAGTTTCTTTAGATTTTAATATTTGAAAGACAAACATAGAGCCTCTATCTCTGACCTTTAACCAATTAAGCCTAGATCTAACTCTTCCTCCCTGTGCTTTATTGGTTTGAACTTTTCTAAGATTATGTCCGGCTCTGGCCACATATTTCACAATTTCCTTGTTGAACGGTTGGAGTTAAGCAGCAAATTCGGCTTCATTCAGAAAGGAGATCGACTGGTGTTCTTGAGAACTTCTGTCTTTGGATTTTTTCCTACCCACTAGCTTAAACAAATTCCACCAAGAATGGAGGTTATGGTGTCATTTGCTGAGTGGGCCCTTATGGTGCCAAACGGAAGAATTATTCCAATAAATGATTTTGACTGCAGCTTGTATATCTTCATCCTCAAAGAGGGAATTATTAAGAGCAAAGAAGTTGCATTTATTATTATGCAAAATAGCGTGGCCAATTTTGAAGATTTCAGCTATAATGGGATGGTGGTCAGAGAGACTGGGATCTACGGCCTTCGAGTTATTGTTATTTAATACTTTGTTCAAAGAAAGAAGTTATATAAACAATTTATAAATATTGGATTGATTTTAATTTTCATATTTAAAATTATATTTACATTAATTCTATTTTGTATTAGAATATAATTTATTTATATATTATATATTATTTATGTATTATATTATTTTAAAGTATATTATATTAATTATAATATTAATTATTTGTTTGAAAATTAAGTTGCAAATATTTTAAACATTACAAATAAATCGAAAATGATTATAAACAAAGTTCAAAGTTGTTATAAATTTATACAATTATAGCAATATTTTGGTAGAAACTTTATTTTTAATGCAACAGAGTCTTGTTACACAAGAGAGTGTTGGCCCATATAACAAACTAGCGTATTAATAGCACAAAAAGGTTGAGTCTACAGTAATCCAAAAATAATTGAGCATAATCAGAGAACTAAATCACCAAATGAGTTGTAATTCTGTAAACTGTCACAACAAAGCCCTAGATAAGTCTCTAGTTGCACAAGATGTAACTCAAGTATTTAAATGGGCCATCTTGCAATCACTTTGAGTGTCTAAGAATAAAGTGAATAGAAATATTTTGAGTTGATACAAGATTGCCCACCACAACAGTAATAGAAAAGAACCACCACAATAGTAATAGAAAAGGAACAAACTATCATAATAGAGAACATGCCACAATTGTGAGAAATATTAAAATTTCAATCACAAAAACAACCCTAAACCTAAAAATCTGTTCGGCAACAACTATTACCGAGTACCAAAAATTTGCTCGGTAACATAAGAAACCGAGTGGAAGGAGAGTTTACCGAGTGATCTCAGTAAATGAAGGGCAAACAACTCAGTAGCCAAAGGATAGCGAGTGAGCTCGGTAAACACACAACTCAGTAACCAAAGGATAAAGAGTGAGCTCGGTAATGTGATTACTGAGTGAACTCGGTAACCATAGGAAAGTGGAGCTTGGTAGAAGAAGGGACCGAGTGAGGTTGGTAGCCACTGCTAGGAGGAGCTCGGTAGAAGAGGTTACCAAGTGAGATCGGTTTGAACTGCAAATGACTTCTACCAAAGACAATACCGAGTGCAGACTTATGATGTGAATATGTTCACCATTAAAACCAGAGACCCAGAACTTGAAGCTTCCAAATAAAACTTATCAAATGTATTGAATAGAAGGAGACAAATGGACTCAAGTATGTCTGCTTATTTTTTATTCAACTTGGATTAAATCAATACAAAATCTGGGAGCATTCGGCTTCAACTAGAAAATCCTAAAATAACTCTAAAACTTCAAACTGAAAAACTTCAAACTTGCAGCTCTAATGGCTACATACAATAACGCCTAGAGCAATCACTGCTTCAACAGGACGAATGAAACAATACACTATGAACTATGAACTTACAGAATGATCAGAGGAGAAACACGTGCAACTACAGGCACGAAATGAACTTCCTCTGTCCCTGCAACAAACTGGATCTGTTGATCACTTTCTCTGCTCTCTGCAACTTCTAAGCTCTTCTTCTCACTGTCTCTGTCTATTGCTCGAATGAATAGAACATTCCTTTTGTCATATTTTCCCCCCTCTTTTCAGATTTCAAAATTTTTCACCTACCATGCAATAAATTCATTTGATCGTTCTGAAAGTCGTCAGGGAGGTAGGTGGGCGTTTGGCTCCAAAAAGAAACAACGAACCAAAATTAATATTCCAACAACAATGTAAAGAGAATAAAAAGAAAACAATACAAAGTTACAAACAAAATTCTCCTTCATGTAGCAAATGTCCACCTCTATAAAAGATGATTCCACTTGGATAAGAACCATAAAAAAAAAAGAGTCGAACTAAATAAATTACACCTTCACCATGACTAATAGAACATATCTACCTCATCAAAGACAAGAACAACCTAATAATCTGTTATGGACTTCAACCCAAAACAACCATTGATCAGGACGAACACCTGAAATCTCTCAGCAAACAAGTTGCCACCAGGTAAATAAGTTTTTCTGAGGCCAATTCAATATAACATAAACAGTCTTTGACAAAAGAAATTTCCATTCCAGGATCTTCATTGGAATAGACAAAATTCCCATTCCAGTTTTGCTGCCGTAGTGGCCATCAAAAGTGCCTACCACAAACAAAGCAATAGAAGAAGAAACGAAAACGCCACCTGGATGTTGTGTACAAAAGTAGCTAGAACCAAAATTCTTTTCACACTCAGAACAACCAATAGATCTTAACAGAAGCATAATAAGACATTAAATTGTTAATGTGATTGTGACAAATTTAAAACATTCATTGAAGACTTTATGAAAAGCTAATGATATCGTTCTCTCTTTTGTATATCAGAAGGAAACAATTACCAAATTCATCAAACACATCATAAAACTTGATATCATAATTGGAAACAACTACCAAACTCATCAAACACATCATAAAACTTCATATCATAATTGGTGAAAACTGGTGTAATTTTTTTAATGGGAAACAATCACTGGCAATGAATTATTATTATTCTTAGTACTGGTAGCATCTGGTCTGGTAAGGTTTTTTAATCATTTATTTTAATGCGAAACAATCACTAACAATGAATTATTATTATTCTCGGGTCTGATATTATTATTCTCATATCTGATAGCATCTGCTCTGTGTCAGTTTTCTTTAATCTTTGTTCTATATAGTAATATATTTTACACTCCTCCATGAAAGACTTTGTACGATTAGATAAAATAATCTGGCTCATGAAAAATGAAATAGGACATCCCAAAAGCAGTTCTAATAGCAGTTGTAAAACAGTCATGAAATATCCATTTCCTTGAGACAATTATCTAATGAATCCCGAAAAATAATATAGAGCATCGAAGAACAGTTTAAAGAGTAGTTGCAAAACATTTGTGCAATGGTCTAAACATTCATTTCCTTGAAACAATTATCAAATGCTGGAAGAAACATAGACAAAAATGTTGGTCACGTAGGCTTCCAGCCTATTCTTTTTAATCTCCCCTCCATTCTTTTTAATCTCCCCTCCATGAAAGACTTTGTACGATTAGATAAAATAATCTGGCTCATGAAAAATGAAATAGGACATCCCAAAAGCAGTTCTAATAGCAGTTGTAAAACAGTCATGAAATATCCATTTCCTTGAGACAATTATCTAATGAATCCCAAAAAATAATATAGAGCATCCAAGAACAGTTTAAAGAGTAGTTGCAAAACATTTGTGAAATGGTCTAAACATTCATTTCCTTGAAACAATTATCAAATGCTGGAAGAAACATAGACAAAAATGTTGGTCACGTAGGCTTCCACCCTATTCTTTTTAATCTCTCCTGTTCTTTTACTTATTCCAACTACTTTATTTATTGCTACTTTCTCATGGAGAGTTCTAGACCTCTTATTTTGCAAACTATACTTCTAGATTTTTAGGTTTAGGTTTAGGGTGTGTCGGATAAAGTATTTTCTAGAAGTTTGAGTCGACTGTAATATTTTCAAAAAATTTGTAGATATTTTGTCTTCTCGAATGCTAAATTTCTTATAATATTGTATACTTGCCTATGAAAGACACATTGTATACTTACCTATGAAAGACACTATATAATCATTTGAGATCATGGTGAATGAAATTTAATATATTTTATTGTGTGGCAGTACATTATATTGTTCTATATTTTTTGTTATTTTTCCTCTACCCATCCATTAGATTGGTATCAGAGCTGTAGAAAATTTGGGTATTGTTTTTATGAGCAAATGTCATTATGGGTGAAGGGAAAATGAGAGCAAAGCTAAAGATCTAAGGAAGAGATCATAGTTGTTGTGTGAAGAAGGAAGAGAAAGGGTTTGTAGTTGTTACAAGAGAGAAAGTTTTACTATTAAATCATGGCAAGAACCAATGGAAGTATTTCATAGCCACAAATTTCAACTTTTAATGGAAAAAATTATGATTATTGGAGCATCAAAATGAAAACTCTTTTTTGTTCTTAGGATTTTTGGGATTTAGTTAAAAGTGGGTTTCCTAAACTAGCAAACCAGTGAGCATATCAAGCTCTTTCACAAGCTGAAAAGGATTTATTAAAGGAAAATAGGGAAAAAGATGCTAAAGCATTGTTCTTTATTTAGCAGGCAGGGCAGGAAGCAATATTTCCAAAGAAAGTTGTTGCTACAAGCTCAAAGCAATCATGGGTCAACTTCCAATCAACATACCAAGGCACAGGAAAGGTAAAAAATTTAAATGTACAAAATCTTAGAAGAGATTTTGAAAATTTACAAATGAAAGATTCAAATTCAATAGACTCATTCTTCACTCAAACAATGGGGATAGTAAATCAGATTAGATCTTATGGAGAAACCCTTGAGGATCAACAAATTGTAGAGAAAATACTTAGAAGTCTACAAAATAAGTTTGATTCAAGAGTTGCACAGCCATTGAAGAATCTAAAGATCTCTCCTTGCTATCAATAGATGGGTTCATCAGTTTTCTCTTATCACATGAACAAAGGTTGAATTGTTTGGGAACTTCATCATTTGAGAATGTTTTCAAGATTCAACTTTCATTTGGAAGAACAAGAGGAAGATCAAATTATGACAGAGGCAGAGGACATTTTACACCAAGAGGAGGAAGAGAAAATCCACAGTTTGAGAGTAGAAGGCTAGCATCAAGCTCACAAACCCATTTCACATCAACAAGAGGAAGGGGGAGCAACCATCCTCACAACCATCATCAAAGAGAAACATATGACAAATCTAACATCCAATGTCACTATTGTAATAAATTTGGGCATTTTACATCTGAGTGTAGGAAAAGATAATATGAAATGAATAGAAAAAAGGCACTTTTACAAATAAAATTCAGCCCAACACTAGTGATAAAAACACCATCTTGATAACATGTAATGTTACACAAGAGAGTTCTAAAGAAGTATGGTTCTTAGATAGTGGTTGTAGTAACCATATGAGTGGATCTAAGGAGATATTCTCAACAATAGATGTATTAGTAAAATCAGAAGTTAAGTTGGGGAATAATCATCAAATTTTAGTCATGGGAAAAGGGTCAATTAGCATAAGAACTAAGAAAGGTGAAGAAAAGGAAATTCCTTATGTATATTATGTTCCTAGATTGCAACACAATCTCATAAGAATTGGGCAACTAGTACAATAGGGATATAGAATACATTTTGAAAATGGTGAATGTGTGATTCTAGATAAAAGACCAAGCAATAGGTTGATTGCAAAAGTTGAAATGACTCAAAATAGAATGTTCCCACTTAAAATCCAAAGTGAATTATTCTTATAGCCAAATGAATTGCAAAAAGTAGCTGAATTTGCATTCAAAGCTTTACACAAAAATGAATCTTCGCTATGGAATTTAAGGTTTGGTCATTTAAACTTTAAAGTGTTACAACTCTTATATAAGAAATGAATGGTCTATGGGTTACCATCAATAGAGCCACTTAAGACAACATGTGAGAGTTGCATTTTGGCAAAGCAACATAGAGAAAAAATTTCAGTTGAAAAGTCTTATAGAACAAAACATCCACTTGAGTAGTCTATTCAGATCTTTGTGAGCCAATGCAAACACCATCTTTAAGCGGAAAACTTTATTTCTTGACATTTATTGATGATTTTAGTAGAAAAGTTTCTGTTTATTTTGTGAAGTATAAATCAGATGTATTTTTTGTCTTTAAAGAATTCAAAGTAAAAGTTGAAAAAGAAAGTGGATACTCTATTAAAACATTAAGAACTGATCAAGGTGGAGAATACATATCAAATAATTTTTTGAATTTTTGCAAAGAAAATGGCATATGGAAACAATTTACAAAAAGATACACTCCACAACAAAATGGAGTAGCAGAAAGAAAAAATAGAACAATTATGGAAATGACGAGGGGTATGTTTAAGGAGAAACACTTACCAAATGAGTATTGGGCTGAAGCAGTTACATGTTTAGCATACATACTAAATAGATGTCCAACGAAAGAAATAATAAATAAAAAATTAGAAGAAGCTTGGAGCAAAAGGAAGCACAATATAGAACATTTGAAAATATTTGGCTATGTGGCATACTCATTGGTACCACAAGAAGTGAGACAAAAATTGGATGATAGAGGAGAGAAGTGCATATTTGTGGGATATAGTGAACAATCCAAGGCATATTGGCTATACAATCCCACCACAAAGAAGTTAATAATAAGTCATGATTTCGAGTTTATAGAAGAAGAAGCACAAGATGGTAGCTTAGATAAGTTAACTATGGTTGCAGCTAGTATTCCACAAGAAAATGAAGAAAATGAAACTCAAGATGTGCATTCTACATCACAAAAAAATGTTGCTAAAACATCTACAAGGGCACCTACCACTCAAAACACTACTACTCCAGCAAGCACTAATAGTAGTGAATCATCTAATCCAACACTTGCATCATTAAGATCAAGGTCTATAAATACTTTAAGGAAGACATGAAGTCTTAGAGACATATATGATGAATTATAAGAGGCTAAAAATGATGATTTATGCATTAATTTTGCACTCTTAGCACATGTTGATCCAATTTATTTTGAATAGGCTATTAAAGATGACAAATGGATTTCAGCCGTGGATAAAAAAATTTAGTCAATAGAAAAGAACGATACTTGGGACTTAGTAGATCTTCCTAAAGGCAAGGATGTGATTGGAGTTAAATGGATATACAAAACAAAATATAATATTGATGGAAAAGTAGGGAAACACAAGGCAAGACTAGTAGCCAAAGGCTTTACACAACAACTGGCTATAGACTACAATAAAACATTTGCACCCATGGTAAGATTAGACACTATTAGAATGATTTTATCCATAGTAGCCCAAAATAATTAGAAGGTTTATCAAATGGACGTGAAATCAGCATTCTTGAATGGCATTTTAAAAGAAGAAGTGTATATAAACAACCATCGAGATATGAAATTTGGGAGAACATAAGGTATACAAGATGAAGAAGGCACTATATGGCTTGAAGCAAGCTCCTAGAGCTTGGTACAATAGAATAAACTATTATTTGTGAATAATGGTTTTATTAAGTATGGCTATGAACCAACTTTGTATATCAAAGTGAGCAATGAAGGAGAAATATTGATAGTTTTCTTATATGTAGATGATTTGATATTCACTGATAATATGTTAATTAATAATTTCAAAAGAGCCATGAAAAATGAATTTGATATGACTAATTTGGTACTCATGAGATATTTTCTTGAGATAAAAGTAAATCAAAATGATCAAGGCATTTTCATTTGTCAAAGTAAGTATGCTACTGATTTGTTGAAAAGATTTAAAACGACAAATGTGAATTCAGCCCCTACACTAGTTGCATTGGGTTTAAAACTTAGCAAGAATGATGAAAGTCCTAATGTAGACACAACTTTATTCAAAAGATTAGTTGGTAGCCTTTTATATTTGACAGCTACAAGGCCAAATATAATGCATGGATTTAGTTTCATTTCTATATTCATGGACAAACCAAAAGAAACTCATTAGAAATTTGGAAAGAGGATTTTGAGGTATACAGCTGGAACAAAGAACTTTGGGATCTTATATGTGCATTCAGATCATTACAAGTTGATTATCTATATAGATAGTGACTAGGAAGCTAGCTTAGATGATAAAAGAAGCACTTAGGACATATCTTTCACCTAGGATTAGGAGCTATTTATTGAGCATCAAAGAAGCAACCAACTATGACATTATCATCAACTGAAAAAAAATATGTTGCACCAAAATCAACAGTTTGTCAAGCAATGTGGACGAGAAGAGTACTTTCAAACTCGAAGCATCCACAAGAAGAACCTACAAGAATATATTGTGATAATAATTTTGCAATTTCTTTATCAAAAAATCATGTATGTCATCAACGTAGTAAACATATAGATATAAGATATCATTAGATTCGTGAATTGGTGAACAATGGTGACATATGTCTTAAGTTTTGCAGGTCCAAAGAACAATTGGCCGACATTTTCACAAAGCCTCAAATGTTTTTGAACATCTTCAAGAAAGTATTAGTATTACAAACATACATGATAGTGAAGATTAAGGGGGAGTGTTGGTGACGTAGGCTTCTAGCCTATTCTTTTTAATCTCCCCTACCCTTTTACTTACTCCAATACTTTATTTATTGTTTTCTTCTCATGGAGAGTTCTAGATCTCTCATTTTGTAAACTATAATTGAAGATTATTAGGTTTAGGTTTAGGGTGTGTCGGTTAAAGTATTTTCTAGAAGTTTGACTCAGCTGTAATATTTTTTAGAAGTTTGTAGATATGGTGTCTTCTCAACTAAAGCTAGATTTCTCTTTTTCCTCTTGCCATCCATCAAAAAATTGCATAATCTAGTCATGAAACCTCTTTACCTCTTTTCAATGCCTATAGAAAATCTCTTCAAAGATTTTGAACACAGGTTTATTTGGTTGTATATAACCTATATCAATGGAACATTATGAAATCTTTTAAAACATCAGATTCACTGAGATGGATAGCAATTTTCTCAAAGTCAACATAAATGGGTAATCTTCTGCTGGCCATTTTTCAGCTTAAATTTTTTTAAATCTAAACAAAACAAATTATATGACTGGCATAGCCCTCCCTTTCCTGAATTCTCCAAATATAATCCTTCGTGACACAATTTACTCTAGGGAACAATTTTTTGGGCGATACAAATGCTTCATATCTAAATCTCAACTTCCCATCAAGCTCAACAAGATAATTGAAAATGAGAGCATCTGTAGGTATTGGATCACCTTTATATACCATTATAATTCTACCCCAAATATAAAAATTCCCAAGGTCTTTTTCCATACATCTTGCCTTTGCACTGGAATCCAAAGATACTTGATATAGCCATCTCCATTCAAATCAAACATAAATAGACATTCCCTATCATTAGAAATCCAATAGATTTTCTTGTTCTACATCAAAAAATTTTAACCAAAGATAGCTTACACCTAATTCAAATAACAATGATATATGTTAGGAACTCATTAGCAATGATATATGCTTATATTTTTTTAAGTATCTTTCATACTTCTTTATATTACATAAGATGGGACTCCAGCTCTATAGAACTCTTATATTGAAAGAGTAAACTAAGTATTATGCCTAAAATATTAATATGAGTAGAAAGGTATTTTTATATTAATAAAATAAAATAAAATAAAAAATAATGATATTAAATTGAATTAGTTTGAATTCCTTTTAAATTTAAGTGAAAATTTATTAACAATATGTTACCCTAATAATTTACCCAAAAGTTAAAATAAATTATGATTTAGGAATGAGAGTAAATTTAAAATGCAAAAAAGTTAAAGGTTGAGAGTTAAGGTTAGAAAGTCAAAATTTACTCTCTTTCTATCAACCTTATCTTTTTGAGAGTTAAGGTTAGAAAGTTAAAGGTTGAGAGTTAAGCTTAGAAAGTTAGAGATTGAGAGTTAAGAGTTGTAAAAGTTTGAGTTGGTTACGAACTATCTTCAGAGTAGTCCAAACTATAACTTTTTGAATGGTTATGAACCCTAAAAGTTAGTTATGCTAGAATAGATTATAAATTCAAGAACAAGGCATGTAATGAGGACTTTTTGGAGACTTTGGAATAACAGAACAATTAAATGCTAAAAAATTTTGAGAAGACAATTTTTGGAAAGTATGTACACATTTTGTGGTTGGAATCAATAATCTCTCTTGCATTCTTGGTACACAAAAATAAAGTGGGAAATATGTTTCGGTTCTATTTTTAAAATATGGATTGTCGTAGCATAAAATTGTTTATTCTTTTTGTATTGAGTGTTTTCAAAGTATTGTGCAAATGTTTATGAATCATGAATCAACTTGGTAATAATGATTATCTCCTATTGTAGATCCTTATTATCAATTTATGTTAATTCAAGATATTTTTGAAGTCATTTGGTGCATTCATCCTCAGTAGCTTTCTCTTTAATCTTCAAGTTTCAATATATTTTATTGAAAATCATAAATACCCATATCTTATGAGGGAGCTGCCCCTCAAACATGGAGGAATATTGTAATCTGATAGTGATTAGTTGTGATCTCTTCAACTTTTAGCACACTTTTCACCATTCACAAGGTGAACAGGATCATTTTTAGAAGTAGCTTCATAGTGACAAATTTGTTTACCAATAGATTTTTTGTGACTCTATGGGGGATTCGAACAAGAGAGATTAATCAGTCACCTATAATAAAGAAAGATTGTATTGCTGCATGAGAATATATTTCTAGAACTACAACTGAATCCTATCTTCCAGGACACACAAGAAGACATTATCTGACATTTGAGCACTCTAGACTAGAGGTGTAGACGAAGTGCTCAACAATACCATTAGGTGAATTGAGTTCTAGAAGAAGAACAAGAAGAATTTGGAGAAATCTTGCAAAGAGCTCTTATTGTTCAAAATGTTGTGGTTGTTGAAAGAACTATTTCTATTCCAAGAAGAGACGACAAAATCTTGGTCACATTTAAGACCAAGTGAACAATAATCGGTAACACAATTGATAAAAGTTACCTTCCCTGGAATGAAGGTTGGTGACTCTATTTTAAAGATTCATTATCAACAACTTTATCTAAAAGTGGCAATTTAAAATCATGGTTTGGTACAAAGGAAAAGTTGAAAGTGACAATGATAGCAATAGTGATGATGAATACTTTTTATATCCAAAGAAACAAATTCTTGATGAGCCTCTACAAGTTGAACTTTTGAAGAATTTCTATGGCGGCGGGAGGCTAGATTCTAGAATGGTTCATCCCTACTTGCCACAAATTTTTCTAAAGATCCAAGAAGATGATGGAAAAGATTATGGGTTTCTTTCTCAAGATCATGAGTCTTTATTTGAAAAAGGTTCAGCATATAAATGTAAAGAAGGTCTTTTTGAAAAATATCTTTCATCTAAATTAGTGATGAAGAATAATAAAAATGTCTCTCATGCACTTGTGTCTCAGTAGAATCAAATTTTCATTGATCTTAGGCAAGCTAGCTTATTGAAAAGTTTATATGGCGGGTGGAAACTAAATCCAAAAAATATTCATCCATCTTTGCTCTGGACTTTGCAAAAGATAGATGAAGACGACGGTAAAGATAATAAGTTTTTCTCTCACATGCCCAAATCATTTTCAGAAATAAGTTTTGCATGTCATTATAAGGAAGGATTTGATCAGCAAAATGATTCATGTGACACAAGGATGGATAATGTTGATCAAAAAACGGTCCCAACACTTGCACCTATTCCTCACTAAAATCATACATCATTGATCCCAATTAGGTTGAGTTTTTAAAAAGATTCTATGTCAATTGAGGCCTAGATCCTAACAAGGTACATCCTTCTTTACATCAAACATGACAAGAACTTGAGAAAGAAGACCCATGCAAAAATTATTTTCTTGGTAACAGGACATCTCTCGATCCAAATGTTAGAAAGGGCTCATCTAAATTTGCATGCATGAAATATGATGAGGATTCAATATCTAATCAAGCAGATTGTTAAGAAACGGTGCTTATAGAAGATGAAGGGTCTAGTAATGTATCAAGGTATCACTGTGAAAATTTAAAAATAAGGAGAAAGTATTCAATCATCTTGAACCTAATGAGAAAGAAAAAGAATATCAAAATATCAAAAAACTACACAACATATGATCGATGATCAGAGAAATGTGGATCAAGGTGAATTTCATACTATTATTCCTACTTGGTGCCTCAATGCTTCAGATGAGGACATCTTATGTGGAGAAGATCTTCTTGTTCATCCTTCTATGATCATTCAAGTTGATGAATCTATTGACAAAATCAATACTTCAAATGTTATGGCACAATATAAAATCAATACCATTGTTGGAGATAAAAGCACCAATGAACCTTTACAAATATCTACTTCTCCTATGAAAATGGAGACCTACACATTTGATGACATTGATGAACTTGTGATTAACACATTGGTTAATGAAAAAGATAAAAATCAGCTTCAAAAAGAAGAAGAAGAATCATCTAGCCTTCATTCTTTATCATGCATGCTACAAGAATATCAAACTTTCACATTTCATGAAAGATGGCTTGAAGAAGAATTAATTATTCAAAAAGACATAGATATCATTGAACATAGTGAAAATGAAATCTATATGCATATGACGGCAAGTTTCTTTGATCCAATGGAAGTGCAATTAAAATCCTATGGATCATTCAAAGATCAAAGAAATCCTCTTTTTGAGCCTTCTCATCAAATATGAAATCATATGCCAAAGAGTTTCTATGAGAAGAATAACCATGATAAAAGAAGTAATGAGTTCTCGTCGAGGAATCTGATCAAGGAAACTCCTAGGGCATTTTTATCCCAAGTTTGTGCTCAAAAGATTTGGATGGTAATTTCCTCTATGGAGAAAGTGTTTACTTTAATCCTTTGTTTTTAGACAAAGGCATTTCTATTGATGCTTCTCAAATAGGTATTCAAAGAAAAGGTTCAATGGCTATGGCTCCATATGTTGCTTCACATCATAGGTTGAATGAAGGAAATCCAATATGAAGTTTGGTATCTTCTAGTTTTAACCATTAGAAGGCCCTTCATATAGAGAATTTTGATATTAATGGGATGAAACTTGAAGTAATGACCGACAATGTTGAAGATGGTACCAATGTAACTCAGAAGTACCTAAAAATTAAACATGATCTTGTGGAAGATGAGGACAAAGGAATTGATCATAGGAAGATTCAATCTAACATGGATATGCATCTAAGTTGGAATAATTTTATAGAAGATTACACCTTAATCATGCACATGCAAAAGAAAGAGTGTCTGGTGTTGAAAATGAGTTCAAGACTTCATGATGACCAACCACAAGAAATTAAAGTAGAGGAGAAGATCAAAGATGCATTCAGAAACTTGAGAATCTATTGATAAGTAGGAGATAATTTCCACAGTAAGTCAAATTGTGATAGTGCTATGAGGATTTTACTATGTGATTTTAAGTCAAACTCATTGACCCATGTTTCATGAGTAGTGATTCAACATAAATCCATCTCTCATGAGAATAAATGGAACACTTAGCACTCATTGGATCTAGGTGATGCTCACAAGGGTGAAGTACCAGTACTTTCTCGGAGGTCACCTATCCCAGTACTAATCTAGCCTAAACATGCTTAACTACAAAATAGTACTAGGATGGGTGACCTCCTAGGAAGTCCCAGTGCTTCAACCCTATGAGCATCACCTAGATCCAATGAGTGCTAAGTGTTCCATTTATTCTCATGAGAGATGGATTCATGTTGAATCACTACTCATGAAACATGGGTCAATGAGTTTGACTCAAAATCACATAGTTAAATCCTGATAGCAATATCACAACTTGAGAATCTAATTCTACAATTCTTTCAAGATGTAATCATTGATGACACGGGACAAGAAGAAGGTTGGATCCTAAAGTCAAAGATTTTTAATGATTCATGGTTATTTGGATATATTCCCTTGTCTAAAGCAATGGAGCTTGTTAGGAATCTAAAATTCAAAATCCAAGGAGTAAGCCTACATTTGAGTTTGCTAGAACTTGGGAGTTGCCACCTATTAAGTCTCCATGGAATTTATTTTCCTAATGCAGGAGCATCTTGGGTGTAGGAGAAATCTTGCGTCACCCAAAATATTTTCTTCTCGGTCTTTTCTATTTTAATAAGGACTAGTAGATAGGGTGGTTACTATTTATGAGAACTTGCTATTTTTAGTAAGTTTGGCATACGAGCTTAGAATGTTCTCACTTTCTACATGAAGGTTCATTTTAGAGTTATAAGACTACCATAAAAACCTCATTGCTCCAGCTTAAGTATCGAAGAAGTTATTGCAGATTTTTGATGGAAATAATTGCAGAAAAATCTTCAAGCTCACCATTGGAGGCCTTAGAGTACCCAAATGAGGTCCATAAACTCGATGGAAGGGCGCTTGCATGATTGTGAGCCTATAGTTCAGGAGCTAATGTTTACAAAAAGTGGTTATAATGGCCAATTAGAGTAACGGTTCATGAGTTATGGCCTTTCAAAGTTGGGCTACCCGAAATATCTAAAATAATTGTCAAAAATGTATTTGGACAACTCTATATGTATTGTTAGGGTTTGTTAGCCCTAGTTATTAATTTTCAATGTCTAGAATCTTCCTAGCCAGCATAAAATTTCCTATTTAAGAAAGACCCAAACATTGTCTAGAACAACTCTGGGTGGTAGTTCGTAGCTTAGTCTTGCAAATTCCTATAATGAAGGTGCCCATTTAGGTTAGCATTTTATACTTGTGAATTCTATAATTCTACATTTCACACACAAATAAGAAGTCCATATTTTCTTCTCGCATTTGCTATTGTTTCTTTTTTTTTGTTATGAGTTTATGGTTTTAAGGGGAGCACCCTTCATCAAGTGGTATCAAAACTAGAGTTCTTGAGCATGTGGACACATCACCAATTATGAGGTAGTTCACACGAGGACTATAGTTTGGGCTAAGCATATAGACAAATCATTGATTGTGAGGTAGTTTACACTAGGGTTTCAATGGAAGTGCGAAAATGCCTCTACAAAGATAGCATGGTAGAAGAGCTATATGTGTTATACTTTAGGGTTTCCTAGCCCTTCAAAGACAAATGCAAGCATTGGAAGAACAAATGTGTATAGGAATAAATCTTCCTGTAAGAAATGAAAGTGACTCAAATGAGGACAAAGTAGAAGAAAATGCTAAAGTAGAGTCAGTTCTAAAACCAGAAGAAGAGAGGCTTTTTAGGGGCATCTCCAAGATTGGAAAAAGACCTAACTTTGAGGTTCCCACATTTTTAGAAAATCTTAACTAAGAGGAGCTGATTGATTGAATCAATGAACTAGAAGAGTACTTTGAGTATGAAGATATTGAGGATCCTGATAGAGTCAAGTTTGCAAGATCTAGTGACAAAAGGTTCAATTGGAGTGAAATATAAAGGGAAAGGACAAAATCACTAGATGGGAATAGATGGTAGCTAAATTGAAGTGAGAATTCATTCCCATGGATTATGAGCTTGATTTGTTGAAGAAAATGAAAGGGTTGAAGCAAGTGAGAAAAATTGTTCAAGAGAATATTGAAGAGTTCTACCTAGTTCTCATTAGAACCAACCATGTAGAAGATACTAAGGAGAAAGTGGTCTATTATCTTTATGGGTTAAGGTCAAGCATTTAGAATGAGCTAAGTCTAGTTTGAGTGAATAGTATTAAAGATGCATACCAATTTGTCTAAAAAGTTGAGGAAAAACTAAGCAAGAAGTTTGACAACAAGAATAGTGGAAGAGGTCATGGTGGAAGATCTAGCAGATGATCTTATGGAGGCCATAATGAGGATCAGAGGAATGAAGATGAGGCTAGAAGAGCAGTTAGAACCAAAGGGGAAATAATTCCAATCATTTCCATGATCAAAACAATAAAGATCAAAGAGGAAGAGGTAGAGGACCAGGATTTAGAAGTGGAGGCTTCTGTAATGAATGTTTTCAATATGGACAAGAAGGGCATAGAGAATTTAAATGTTATCAGTGCCAAGGAAGGATATATCAAAGAACAAAAGGCAAGGCCAGTGTTGCACATGTTGATGAAGATGCTACATCCTCGCATTCTGAAGATGCTAAAAGAGGGGAAGTCCTAGTTAACAAAAGAGTCATGCTAAGTGGTGAGAATGAACTTGATCAAAGAAGGAGCTTGTTTCACACAAGGTGGAAATGTGAAGATAAGTGTTGTGATGTGATCATTAATGGTGGAAGTACTGACAATCTGGTGTCAAAAATGATGGTCACCAAGTTGAAGCTAAAGAAAAAAAAACTTGTGTCTATACTATATTGACATATGTCATATGTCATACCTATTGATAGCATATCTATGGACATATGTCATATGTTGTTGGGTAGGTTGTGGTAGTTTGATAGGCATTTTGTACATGATGGGCAAGAAAATACCTACACTCTAACCAAGGATGGAGTGAAACATAAGTTGAAGTCATTGAAGGAGAAAGAAGAAAAGGTATGGAGTGCTGCCAGAATATGTTTTGTTGATGGAAAAGATTTTCTCAAAGGTATGAATTGTGAGCATATGCATTTTGCTATAATTTCAAAAGCTAGTAAAGAAGAAGTAAAGGAGGTACCTACAAAAGTTGCAGATATATTCGGAGAGTTTTTTGATATTTTATCAGATAATGTACCTAATGGATTGCCCCTAATGAGGAAGATATGTCACCAGTTGAATTTGATTCTAGGAGCTAGTTTGCCAACCAATGCAACACACTAAATAACACCAACAAAAACTGAAGAATTGAACAGATAAGTTCATGAGTTGTTGCACAAGGGGTTAATTTGAGAGACTTTGAGTCTATGTGTTTGTTAGTTTGTGGTGACTGATCAAAAAAGTATTGTACAAAATTCATAAATTCTTTGGGGTTCAGAGCATCGCTCCAAATTTTTTTGGGCTAGTGTTCGCTAGTGGTGGGCTACTATTCACTAATGGCCAATATTTGCCAACTGGCTATTGTTTATATTTACCAATTCATGGCTGACATGTTGTAACTAATTTTAACCCTAAAGCAAAAAAAAATACTTGTATAAAAGGGCTTAGGGTTAGGGATTATTTTATAAGGTGTGATGCAAAAATTGCTTCTTGGGGTGGTATTGAGCTGTAAGGGATTACAAATTATAATTAGGTTGTAATCACTAGATTGTAATAATATTGGACTTGTTATTTGGTGGATGTAATCCAAGGTTTGTCCAATGAACCACATTAAATCTTGTTGTTTGTGTTCTCTTCTATGTGATCTATTATTTTCTGATCTTGTTAATATTTTTATTTAATTGTTATTTTTGTCTGTGATTTAATCCTAACAAGTGGTATCAAAGTGAGGTTAATGTTTTTTTAGTTATCTTCTATAGGAAAGTCTCATGGTTGAGTGGGAGTCTCACGATTGAGTGGGAGCAATGGTAGATGAGGGTAAGCTGAGGGTTGATAAGTATAATGGGCATAACTTTTAGGTATGGAAGATGCAAATATAAAACTATATTTATCAAAAGGATTTATGGAAGCCATTAGAATGGAAAACTAAAAATTAGGGATCTATGAAAAATGATAAATGGGATCTTTTAAATAGAAAGACACTTCGAAGCATTCAATTATGCCTGGCACCATCAGTGGCATTTAATATTACAAAAGTAGGGATGACAGAAGAATTGATGGAAACCCTAGCAAAATTGTATGAAAAGCCCTTCGCTTCAAACAAGATATTTCTCATGAAGAATTTATTTAACATGAAAATGGAAAAAGGTTGATTTTTTATAGATCATTTAAATGAGTTTAATACTATTACTAGTCAAATATCTTCTGTGGGTATTAATTTTGATGAAGAAATTAGGGCTCTCTTGATTTTGTGTTCTTTGCCTAAAAGTTGGAATGGCTTGGTAATGACTGTGAGTAATTTCATTTTTGGATCTAATACTCTAAAATATGATGATATGGCTAGTGTTATTTTGAGTGAGGAAACTCGTAGGAAATCCTCGGGTGGATCTACATTAGGAAGTTCTTCAAATGAACACACAAAGTTGAGGCAGAATGATTGAGAGAGGAAGCAATTCTGAAAATCATGGAAAATCAAGAGGAAAGTCAAAAGGGAGGAGGTCTCAATCAAGAGGACCAAATGACTGCTGGTACTATGGGAACCTAGCACATAAAAAAAAAATTGTTGGAATCAAAAGAAAAATGAAGGGGAAAAGCAAGATGGAGACAAGGAGACAAATGCGATAAGTATCAAATCCGAAGAGGATGTTTTGCTTCTGTCTTTAAAAAATTTTGATGATTCACGGGTTTTAGATTTTGGTGCTTCATTTCATGTTATACCTCAAAGAGGTTATTTCATTAATTATGTCCAAGGAGATTTTGGGCTTATTTATTTGGGGTATAATGAAGCCTGGAAGATTGTTGGAAAAGGAAAAGTTAAGATTAAGTTGCAGAATGGAAATCATTATCTACTATATGAGGTAAGACATGTTCCAAGGTTGAGTAGGAAATTAGTTTCAGTAGGGTGACTTGGTGATGAGGGTTGTGTAGTTACTTTTAATGATAAAAATTAGAAGGTTTCAAAAGGTTCCCTTGTAGTAGTAAAAGGTGTGAAATTAGGAACCTTATATCTTTGTATACATCATATTGTTCCTTCTACTTTAATTGTTTCAAAGAAAAATGAATGTTTAAGAACAACTACTGTTGTTGAGTAAGGAGAACAAATAGCTATTGTTGATTAAGATACAACACTGTGGCATAATAGACTTAGGCACATGAGTGAGAAAGGTATGAAAGTACTTCATTCAAAGAAAGTTTTATCAGGTTTAAAATGTGTTAATATAGATTTCTCTAAAAGTTGTGTATATGGAAGACAAAGAGAGTGAGTTTTGTGAAGACTGGGAAGGAAAATAAGAGGGAGAAATTAGAGCTTATGCATACAGATATATGAGGATCAACTTAGGTGTCTTTCCTTCATGGCTCTCATTATTATGTTACATTTATTGATGATGCAACTAGAAAAGTATGGGTTTATTTTCTTAGACAGAATGCTGATGTATTTCAAACTGGTAAGAAATGGAAATTCTTGGTTGAAAATGAGACTGGTAAGAAATTAAAATGTCTCAGATATGATAATGGTGGTGAGTATTTTAGTCATGAATTTAAAGATTATTGCTCCACTAATGGTATTCATAGATAGAAAACTATTCCAAGGACTCTATAGGAAAATGGAGTGGCTAAATGCATGAACATGATTATAATGGAGTGTGCAAGGAGCATGAGGTTGCATGCTAGGTTTCCCTTAAACATGTGAGAAGAGGCTATTAGTACTACTATATATTTGATAAATAGAGGTCCTTCTACTCCTATGGGCTATCGTATTCTAGAGGAAGCATGGACTAGTAAGAAGCTAAGTTATTCTTTTCTCAAAACCTTTGGTTCTGAAGCATTTTGTCATATAGATTTTGAAAATAGAACCAAGTTGGAAGCTAAGTCAAAGAAATGTATTTTTTTGGATATGGCATTGATGAATTTGGTTATAGCCTTTGAGATTTTGAAATTTGTAAATTTGTAAGAAGTAGGGATGTCATATTTAATGACAAAGTGTGGTACAAAGATCTATTGCAGCAACATGAGATGAAAGAAGATGATTTTGTAGTGCTAGATGATACTCCAAAAGATGATGTTCCAATAATTCCTTATGATGTGCAACAACTGCAACCATAAATACCACACACCAATGACTGTTAGATAGTCAACAATTATAAGTAGACCTCCAGAAAAAATTTCTCCTTCTTTGTATTCTATTTTACTAACTGATGCTAGTGAACCTAAATGTTATGATGAAGCTATGCAAGTGGATGCTAAGATTCAATGGGAGTCTACAATGAAAGACAAAATGGACTATTTGCTAAAAAATAAGACTTGGAATTTATGCAAGTTGCCTATTGGTAAAAGCGCTTTACAAAATAAGTGGGTTTACAGGTTGAAAGAAGAGTATGGAGGTAAGAAAATATTTAAAGCTAGGTTAGTTGTAAAAGGATTTGCATAGAAAAAGGCATTGATTTTGATGAGATATTCTCTCTTATTGATAAAATGACTTCTATTCATGCTATTTTAAGTATTGTGGCTACTGAAGATTTATATTTGGAGTAGCTTGATGTTAAAACTATCTTTCTTCATGGTGATTTGGATGAATAGATATATATGGCACAACCACAAGGATTTGAGGTCAAAAGTTAGGAAAACATAATGTGCAAATTGAAGAAAAGCTTATATGGTTTGAAGTAAGCACCTCGACAATGATATATGAAATTTGACAATTTTATGCATGAGCATGGGTATAGTAGGTGTCATTCAGATCATTGTGTTTACTTTAAGAGGTTGGATGATGATAGCTACATTTTTTTATGTTTATATGTTGATGATATGCTTGTAGCTGGTTCTAACATGGATCACATTAAGGGGCTAAAACACTAGTTATCACATGCATATGCTATGAAGGATTTGGGGATAAAAAAGAAAATCCTTGGTATGAATATTTGTAGAGATAGGAAGAATGAGAAATTGAAAATATCTCATGTTGATTATGTTGAGAAGGTGCTACAACATTTCTCTATGGAGAATGCTAAAGTTGTCAGCAAATATTTACCTAGTCATTTGAAGTGTACTAAGTCGATGTGTCCCAAGACATAAGAAGAGGAGGATAAGATGTTCAAGGTACCTTATGCTTTAGCTATAGGAAGCTTGATGTATGCCATGGTATGTACTAGGCTAGATATTGCAGATGCATTGGGAGTAAATAGTAGGTATATGTAACATCCAGGAATTGAGCATTGGAACACAATCAAATGGATTTTGAGATATTTGAGATGAACATCTAGTAAGTTTTTACACTTTGGGAGCTCTACTACTAATTTACAAGGATATTTTGACTCATATTTGGCAGGGGATATTGATACTAGGTACAGTACTATATTTTATGTATTTACTATTGGTGGGGCAGCCGTAACCTAGGTTTCTAGGTTACAGAAGGTTAATGCTTTATCTACTACAAAGGCAAAGTATGTTGCTACTACAAAGGTAGCCAAAGAGATGATATGGCTTTAATTTTTCTCGGAATAATTGGGGCACCCTTAGAGGGATAATTATATTTTTAGAGATAGTTAGAGTACCATTCATCTTGCAAAGAATTTAACTCTCCATTCCATGACTAAACACATTTAGTTGTAGTACCATTTCCTTCAGTCTATTTTGGATGATAGAATGTTAAAGCTAGATAAGATACATACAAATGAAAATCTACCAGATATGTTTACAAAGGTAGTGACAAGGGAGAAAGTGAATTCCTCTTCAGCTTCAGTTGGTCTTCTAGACTAAATACGAATAAAAGAAAAACAATGTCTAGGGTGGTTTGATCTAGTGGGAGCCCCATGAGGTAGTGGTATTGCTATAGGATCAATCTCCAAGTAAGCTGAGATTGTTGTCTAGTGTGGAGTCTAATCAGTCCCCAAGTGGAAGATTGTTAGGTTATGGTGACTAATCAGGTAAGTATTGTTCATACTTCATAAGTCTGATAAGTCTGTAATGACTAATATTCACCAATTGGCTATTGTTTATATTTGCCATTTTATGACCAACATGTTGTAACTAATTTTAAGTCTAAAGTGGCAAAAATACTTCTATAAAAGGCCTTAGGATTAGGGGTTGTTTTATAAGGTGTGATAGAAAAATTGCTTCTTGCAACGGTATTGAGCTCTAAGGGATTACGAATTGTAATCAGGTTGTAATCACTAGATCATAATAATATTGGACTTGCTATTTGGTAGACATTGCCCAAGGTGTGGGTGAACCATGTTAAATTTTGGTGTCTTGTGTTCTCTTCTGTGTGATCTATTATTTTCCAGTCTTGTTTATATTTACATGTAATTGTTATTTCTTTTTGTGGTTTAATCCTAATAGTGTTGTACTAGCCATATTATCACCAAAGAAAATGGCAAATGGCAAATGTGTATAGATTCTTATGCTATCAACAAGATCAAAATCAAGTATAGATTTTCATTTCCAACTATGGGTGATATTATGAATTGTTTCTAAAGATAGGATTACTCATTCTAAAGAAAGATTGAGCACTATTTTTCGATGGCACTAGTTTGTGAAGGATTTCTAGTGTCCTACTTTGGTGTTTTGAAAGATTTAGTTATTGTGTCCTACTAATATGATATCCCTATTTTTTGGTAAAGTCTTTATTGAATGTTTTAAATTTGTCAAAATCACATTAACAATGTAATGTCTTATTATTCAAATATGTTTTAGACTCTTGGTTCATGGTTTCTTGTGGCATTTATTACTTGGGTCATATATCTCTTTTCTAACAATGATGATTTGATTTGATACTTGGTTGGCGTGGTTGTGCTTCCTTTTGGGGGAAACCCTAGAATTTTTTTGAAGACATAATTAGTGGTACTTTTGTTAAGGTAGCATGTTGTTGGAATATATTAATTTCAACATGTGGACATATCATATCACATACTAAATCCATTCGCCAATCTAACATCTCTGATATGTTGATTTATCTGACATTTATTGTATGCTTATCTTCTCATCTACCACATAGACCAAGGCTTTAATGTTGATATTCTTACATTGATTATAAATACAATGTAATGAAAACTAGTACTCACTCCTAGTTCCTCCTAGAGTTGTAAGAAGCTCTTCAAAACAACATTTTTTTATGGTGTATGTATGTTGTGAAGAGCTGAAGCTGTTTCCAAAGTTTATGCAATGCAATGTGATGCTCAACTCAATACAATATATATTTTATGTGTAGTAGTACATTGGGTTATTTATTTTCTACTTTAATTTTTTCTCTCTCTACTTTCTACACTTGTCACTTTGGTGACATATTGTTTGTGAAATATTTTCCTAAATTTATTTTTGTTTATGGGAATGTGATGCTCCAGCTCTTGGTGGGGCTTGAGAAATGCATAATGGTTTTCAACTCTTCTCCTTGTTATGATCCTTAAAAAGGTGTCTCTTTCAATATAGGATATAATGTTTGTTTGGCCTATTGGGGTGGGGTTGCCATGGAAGTATCCACCACTTTTAGGGCTATTTTTATTTTTCTATTTAGAATATCTATTTTAGATGGTAAGACTAATAGTTTTGTATTTTGCTGGTGGCAAGTTATTTTCAAAGAGTTTTTAGGTGCTTGTCTTGATCAATTGTTATTTTTGGTTGTAGCTCAAGTAGAATATTTTGTTTCTGGTTGAAATTCAAGTAGACTATTAGGTTGTTCTTATCTTTGATGAGGTTAGGTATGTTCTATTAGAAATGATGAAGCTTTTACATATTTAGTTTGATTTTCTTTTATGGTTCTTATGGATGTGAAATCATCTCTTATAGAGGTGGAGATTTCTTTCATGAAGGAGAAGTTAATAAGTTTTTATGGTCTTCTCCATATTCTAGTTGCATTATTGAAAGTTCTCCATTATGACTGTGTCTTTAGTTTATGCTCCCATTGTTGGGGGCTCTTTTTGATTAAGGTGAAAATGTGTTTTGCAAATAGGGGATGAAATTTTTATTCTGTCATGCTAGTTTTTATTATAGTTTTGGATACTAAGTTATTTATGAAAATCAAGGCTTGGGGACCCTTTCAAAATCCCTTTATTAAAGTTTGAGAGGCGTTGAAGAAAAAAAGTATGGATCTCTCATTCATATATGTGTTGAGGTAAATGATTTACTAGAAGTCCTACCTAGGGTTCATATTGTGGATGATTTCAAGCTATTTTGTTTATTATGTTGATGATTGTCTATTCCATTGAGGATTATGACTCTTATTGCACCAATTGGTATAGATAATAGGTCAATATTTATTATTCATGCTTGACTAATAATGCTTAATACTCATAATTAGGCATGTTGCATTGCTAGGCATTACTTTTTGCATCCAATTTATTGTGATTTAGGGAGTTATCAAAATAAATGATTCTAAACGTAGAAATGAAGCCTTTTTAGGAGGTGCTCTGGTTGGCCATTTGAAGATGGCATTGCTCCTTCCCAATGATTCAATTGAGTGTGATTCAAGTCTTACGATCTCCCATTAACATTGAAATCTAGACATAATAATATAATGCCTATTAACATTGGTAGATGTCCTAATATTTGATACATTCTAGATCTTTCTAATAATTTTGCTTCTTAGTATATGTGCCTTGTGGAGAAATTGTATAAATAATTTTTGGTTTCATTTGTTTCAAAAGCAACTCGAAAATGAAAATGTTAACTGCTAGCTTTTGGTGCTCTCATCAATCCAGGTACTTCCTCCAATAAGTATTATTTTATCATAATTTGCAGTACCATTTTCTAAATAGATATCAGATATCTGTGAATGTTTTTTTTCTAAATTTATTTGAACTTTAGATTATCATTTATAAAGAAGTTCTCATAAAATATATATATTCTATGAGTTCACTTTGGGTGCTGGTGATGAAGCCATAAGTTTTTCTTTTTCTATATAAATGCTATTTAAACTAAGAAAATTTAAATGATATTTTGGATAACATTTAAGTATAATAATCTTCAAATTGGTACTGTATCTGGAGTAGTCCATTGTCTAGTAACTTGTACAATATTGTTATCTCTTTCTTTACTATTCTAAACAATCCAATGACTTGTACAATGTTGTTATCTCTTTCTTTACTATTTTGAACAATCTAGTGACTTACAATATTGTTATCTCTTGCTTTACTATTCCCAAAAAAAAATATCTTTGGCTATGAACTTAATATGTCGCTCATTTTACTTTAGTTCTTATCTTTTGAATAACGAATTATTAAGATTATAAATCTATCACTGTTGACTTCATAAAAAGAATCAAGTTTCAAATAAAATCCAAGACTATAAATGTTGTATTTGAAATTTCATATAAACATTCGAATTTTCAATCAATGATTTGTGGATGAATCATTAATTTGATAAATGAAATCCATTACTAATAATATGATGATATCTATTTGAACATCAAGACTTTTTTGTATTATGATGTTATTATAATTTTTTAGTTTGTAATATGAAAAATAAAAATGATTAATTCTTAAATAGTCTTAAAAGCATATGGGAATGGATGAAGATGAAGGTGGAGTCCAAGTTGAATAAATGGAATAATAAATATATATCATTAGCAGAGAGATTTAAAATTTGTGAGAAAATTCTTTTTTCATATTCTATCTACTTTTCTTCAGCCTGGATGTTCAATCACCATCAATTTGAATACTTGCAAAAAGCTATTAGGAACTTGTTATGGTGCTGTGGGAGGCATTAGGTTAGCTGGAATTGGTACACCATGGATAAAGAGTTAGGAGGGCTTGGTCTCAAAAATCTTAACACTCGAGTATTGCTCTTGCCACAAAATGGATTCCAAAGCCTTCAGCTGGAGATGAGCCTTGGAAAGTTATTATTAGGCACAATATTTATAGAGCCTCTCATTTTCAGTCTGAAGGATGGCATAACTTTGCATTTGGTGATCTTCTATCCCTTGACATTAACTTCTATGTTAAATGTTCCATTGTCTTCAAATCTTTATGGAAGTGCTGGAAGTCTGTTAGAAAGTTGCTGACAGGTAAAGGTTGTATGGAGTAGAATAACATTGTTTGTGGGCAGAAATCCCTATGGTGGAATCGGATACATGGACATAAGCCCTTGGCCGGTGTGCAAGTCTGATCCGCTAAAAAAATGGGAGGCCTAAGGCATAGCTACATTTAAGGATATTATAGGGGAAAGGAGTCTTATCTCTTGGGAGGAGTTGACGGACAAGTATGACCTCCCTTGCACGCAAAAGAGAACCTACAACCTTATAGTGGAGCTTTTTAGGAACTAGTCACTACCTCTGGATTGTTGTGACCTCAATAATTGCTCAATGGATTTAACCTGGCCTGATTCCTGGCCATTAACTAAGGTGAAAGCTGAACTGTTGTACTCCCTTCTTACTCATAATGATTGCATCTTTATTTATTGTAACTATGTTTGGCATCTAAACCACTCTGTTTGTTTTGGAAGAAATGGTTTACTAAGATATGGAAGAGATCTATTCAACCAAAACTCTCTTGCTTCCTTTGGAAATTTCTTCTGCCTAAGCTCCCTTTTTAAAAAAACCCTGTGGGGAACCCAATCTGTGTAAAGTTTATCAACAGAATGAATCTGTATTTCATGTATTCTTGGAATGCCCCTTTGTCATAGAAGTTTGGACAATCTTTTGACTTAATCTTCTATCTGATTTTGATATTGAAAACCCACTTTCTGGGAATGTTATGGACAGCTGCAAAGCTTGCAATTTATTTTGGTCTATTTTTTCTGCTCTATTGCTTTTGTCCACTTACTGGGTCTCTACGGAGACTCATTTACCATGACTCGGGCATTGTAGATTATAGCGGTCTTGAAGATCAAAGAGAGAAAATATAGGGAGCTGATCACTAATGGTAAAGTAGAGTTTGAAAGGGAGGATGTTGCGTATGGATTTACAACTGAACCTGCTAATGAGGACTTAAATACTGCGTTGGCTTCCTTTCTCAAATAGGTTAAAGACAAACCACGAGTTGCCTCTAGCAGCAGATAGGCTAGAGTTTTCAATGAGAAAATGCCTGCGAAAGCCTTGGTATCTCCCCCTACCTCCCAATCTTAGTCTTAGAGGAGGCTGACAACTTCTGAACTTTGTAGCTGCCATTTAATGCTGTTGACAATGTAATTTTTGCATATATGTAGTTCTCTCAGTACTTGTTATTTTTTTTTTTTGATGAATAGTCTTTTTTTATTCATAATTAATATACTAAAATTACAATTTACAAAACAGGATGGAAAGATACAAGATCATCACATGAGAGTTCACATGGTCAGTATTTGTTATTTTATGGATAATATAATATATTTTTTTGTCTTGCTAATATTTAATATTTTTTTTTTTTAAATTGTGAGAGAATTTTATACAATATTTTACTAAAAAGTCTGAAGAATATCTATATTTAATTTTGAGAGTGTAATTTTATATTAAAAATAACAAAAACAATTGTGTATAAAATAAATCTGTCTTATATTTTTCTACAAATTAATCTGAATTGTGAATTTTTTTAGAATTTTAGAATATTTACATTTCTTCTTCTCATAAGAATCAAGATTAAGTTGTATAAAAATCATTAATATTGTCTAAGTAGGTGTGGACTTCGAAGAACATTTTGGGAAGGCTTATCATCCCATCTTGTCTTAGATGAAGATAAGCTGATTTTGGACATAATTATACAAGACCTTTGAGATCTCTTAATAATGAGGGAGTACATTATGAAGGAGCTTTCTTGTGACTAGCTTTATAGAAGATAGATTCTCTTGTGACTAGCTTTATAGAAGATATATTCTCATGTGTGATGTGTGGTAGAGAATTGGAGGATATTAATCATTTGATGGTAAATTACAATTTCTCCCAAGAGTTCTCGAAGTGGACCATAGAATTTGGAGAGTAGTTCCTTTAGCAATGGTGTGGGGTTTATGGTGGGAACAAAACAAAAAGATTTTCAGAAAGGAAAAAATGTCAATTATTAATTGTTGGATGAAATTTCTTCACATTTTTTGTGTGCAAAGTTTACTCAACTAAATGGACCATAAAATTTGGAGAGTCGTTCCTTTAGCAGTGGTGTGGGGTTTACAGTGGGAAGGAAACAAAAAGATTTTTAGAAAGGAAAGAATGTCAATTATTAATTGTTGGATGAAATTTCTTCACATTTCTGTGTACAAAGTTTACTCAACTAAACTACAGTATGTGTTGCACATTCTTGAGATTTCTGTAGAATAGTTAGCCATGTCTACTAGTGGACTAGACTTTACATCTCATGCAATATAATGTGGAGAGAGTTTACAATAATGAAAATAAAATAATAAATGACACAATTTACAAGGGAACAATATGGCAGACTCCTCCTAGCACTTCTTACTCTTGAACTAGGGTTTTCTCAATCACCTGATTACACACACTTCCAATCCCAACTAAAAATGAAATCACCTTCACATGGACATTGTTCAATGTCTCCAATCAGCAAATAAACCCCTTGTTTGGGTAGAATCTCTATCTTGTTTAATTTTACACGTGCTTGGTTAGTAATATATCATACAGGTTAGAATAACTCTTGCCATGAGTATCAAGCCTTCATCCTCATGGAAAGATCTTCATTTCCTTTAAAACCTACTACAGCAAATAAATAATTAAAAGAAATCTACTAGTTCTGCAACAGGCGTAACAACAAACCTATAATAACATGAAACTTATCAACAAAGTACTTGGAATGATGAAGGAAACTTTATTAATGCATTTGTAGAGCCAACCAATCGGTTTGTGGACCACAATATGGAATTTGAGTTGCAAAATATCTAAGTTTTAATATTGCTATTCACTAGTCTGTACATACCAGTCTTTCAATATTTTCTCTCTCCTTTTACATCAAAGACTCTTTCCAATTTATAAGACACCCTAAAATAACTAATTCCAACCAACTATCATCGTTGAGTTGAGTATTTTAAAACTATTACAAGCTAAACTTCCCTCTAAACTAGTTGTTACCTTTTTTTATTTAATGTTTGAACTTGAAAAGTGATACAATGGTTTTATTAAACATTAAACTCTTTTCTATACCTAAACATATCTTGAAGACCTAAAATTATTTTAGCATCATTATAGGTTCCAAGACTGCCCAATTGATTTGATGACCTTGTTTATACATTCCTTCCTTTTGATTTGTTTTGAGGATCTTTGCGGTCTTTATAATCTTCAACTGTGGCTTGAATATTTGAGGTGCTCCTACACCATACTCCCCACCATAAAAGGAACTCTTGCCCCAAGAGTTGACCTGTGATCCATTGTTTCTTGCTCCCATCTACTATGCTGAGGGGTGAAATTATTCCCCAAAGTGATCTGCTCCTTCATCCTGGTTCCTGCAGTCACACACCAAGGTTTAGATATAGAAAATTTTGGGTTAGACTGTCCTCTTGTTCGATAGTACTATTGCTGCACATTAGCCTACTCGAAAGTCTTTATTTGTCTTTTCCCTATCACCATATCACCTTCATCTATCTGCCCTCTTAGAGGACACTTCATTGCTCCAACCAAAACAAAAGGTTGTTCAACCAGCCCTGCCACCCTTGGATTGTCCTACCTCTTAGCCTGGTATTGCTTCCAACTAGTATCATAATGTGGAGTACCCTGATCCTACACTGGAATATCTCTACCAAAACACATCAGTATAGATTCCTTATGACTCCTTACCAATGGTTGCAACTTATACTTCACCTTTCCTTTTTAAACTACATATGTATTTTCATAGCCATTATGCATGACTCTCCTTGAACATTGCCAAGATCTTCCCAAAATGACATGCCCACAAGTCATGTGCATGACATCACATAGTACCTTGTCCCTATAACTGCCAACTGAAAAATCAATCATCACTTGATCCTTAACCAAAAAATTCTCATTCTCATTGACCCAAGTAGCATAATAGGGAGCAACATGTGCAAAAATTTTCAAATTCAATTTCTTAACAACTTCATAAGATAACATATTATTACTTGCCCCTGAATCAATTATAAACTTGCATACCTTGCCTTGAATGAGACAATTTGATCTAAATATGCCTGGATCTTTTGGTATTTGATTGCTTCTTCCCATCAGTAAGCACTCTCCTTCTTCTAGAAGAAGTTCAATGGGTTCATTTCGCTCATCCTTTCTTGGCTCTTCATCATCCAAGTTTACTCTTCTCTCTCTCCCTTTGTCTTCCTGCCATTTAGGACACCAAAAGGACTGATGGCCTAATTCATTGCAAGTGAAGCATCTTCCTATGAATACTCCACTTCTTCCTCCTCTTTAACCCCCTCTTGATTCTGAAAATGTTTTGTCCTTATCCTTATCATTGCTTCTCTAAAAATCAGTAGTACCTCTTCCCCCTCTTCCTCTCATGGAAGATCCACCTCTATTGCTACTCTTCTTTTCTTGTCTCCTTCTTATCTTCTCTTCAGCTTTCAAGGCTAACTGATAACATTCATCAACCAACCTCAAGGTAGCAAGACTAAGTTCATCCTAGATATTGAACCTTAGTCCCCCCATATACCTTGCAATATTTTCTTCCATCTCTTTGTCATGATCCACCCTAACATCAAGCTTGTGAAATTCCTCAGTGGACTTCTGTACATCCATCTCCTTTTGCCTAAAATCTCTCATTTTCTTGTACAACTATACTATATAATCCTATGGCAAAAATTTTGCCTTCATTTTGTCCACCATAGTATACCAAGATGTGATCTTGGGTCTACCATTCTTCCATCTATCTGTCTAGATGCAATCCCACCACAAAAAAGCATGTCCCTTCAACCTCGACTTTGCTATCTTCACTTTTTCCTTCTCTTCTATCCCTTCACACTCAAAGCAATTTTTCATTGCACCAAACCAATCTATTAGTTCTTCATCATCCATCTTTCCTCCATACACGGGTAAGTCTGTCCTTACCCTTTTATCTTCATTTCTTATGGCTTTTTCCAACTTAGCCACTCTTACTTCCTCATGGTCCTTTTCTTCTTATTTGGGTTCTTCTTCCTCTTCTTCATCTTTGACTTCTTCATCCAATCTAATGCTCTTATCTTTCTTCTCTAGTGTTGACAGCCTCTCCATCATGGACTTTATCAATCTATCTTTTTCAGCATTCTCTTTGTCCCTTTGTTCTAATGATGCCCTTAACTTTTTGTTATCTGCCACTTGTTCTTTCACTATCTTTTCCAACTCCATATTTGTCAACCTTGTAGGAATCTCTTCTTCTCCTTCAGACATGGCTACTTGATCAACTTGGTACAAGAATCTACTATAGGGTTACTCCTCCCAGGATAGTTCAACTACAAGGGCTCACTAAGAGATTCAAGAACCAATTTTGCAAGACCAATTATGCTTCCAAAAGACCTTTCCCTCACTTTGATACCAATTTTATGTGGAGAGAGTTCACAATAATGAAAATAAAATAATAAATGACACAATTTACAAGGGAACCATATGGAAGACTCCTCCTAGCCCTTCTTACTCTTGAACTAGGGCTTTCTCAATCACCTAATTACACACACTTCCAATCCCAACTAACAATGAAATCACCTTCACATGGACATTGTTTAATGTCTCCAATCAGCAAATAAACCCCTTGTTTGGGTAGAATCTCTATCTTGTTTAATTTTGCACGTGCTTGGTTAGTAATATATCATACAGGTTAGAATAACTCTTTCCATGAGTATCAGGCCTTCATCCTCATGGAAAGATCTTCATTTCCTTTAAAACATACTACAAAAAATAAATAATTAAAAGAAATCTATTGGTTCTGCAACAAGCATAACAACAAACCTATAATAACATGAAACTTATCAACAAAGTACTTGGAATGATGAAGGAAACTTTATTAATGCATTTGTAAAGCCAACCAATCGGTTTGTAAACCACAATATGGAATTTGAGTTGCAAAATATCTATGTTTTAATATTGTTGTTCACCAGCCCATACATACCAGTTTTTCAATATTTTCTCTCTCATTTTACATCAGAGACTCTTTCCAATTTATAAGACACCCTAAAATAACTAATTCCAACCAACTATCATTATTGAGTTGGGTATTTTAAAACTATTACAAGCTAAACTTTCCTCTAAACTAGTCGTTACCTTTTTTAATTTAATGTTTGAACTTGAAAAGCCATACAATAGTTTTATTAAACATTAAACTCTTTTCTATACCTAAACCTATCTTGAAGACCTAATATTATTTTAGCATCATTATAGGTTCCAAGACTGCCCAATTGATTTGATGAGCTTGTTTATACATTCCTTCCTTCTAATTTATTTTGAGGATCTTTGTGGTCTTTATAATCTTCAACTATGGCTTGAATATTTGAGGTGCTCCTGCACCACAATCCTCCTTCTACCTGTATAGTTGTTGAGAATATCTATAAATTAGAGACATAACCACAATTGATGTAATTGCAATCACAAAGATTATGAATGAATAAAATTAATCTTATTTTCTCTATTCTATTTATGTTATGGTTTCTCTTAGTGTGCTACTAATATTTAATTTTTTAGCATGGTATCAAGAGCATATTTGGATTCATGGGTGTGATATATATGTGATATATTTTTTAGTTGTTTAAAACTCTGATCTGTTTGCAAGTTGAAAGTTTCTCTTCTTTCTATATTCCTATTTTTCTATATTTTTAAGAACATAATTATGCATTCTAAAGAAAGAGCGAGCATTATTTTTTTAAGACAATTGTTTGTGAAGGATTTCTAGTGTCTTATGAAAGAGACTACTATGAAGAACTATTGCACAACCCAACTATTGGTTGTTGAAAATTTACTAGAGCCTCTAAAACCATGTTTTTCATGAAGTTTAACCACTACCTTGGCCAAAGGAAAAGAGGCATGATAACTTGTCAAAGTGTGCACCTAGGTTAGTACAAAGATATTCAGTCAAAGTAGTAATCTATTGAAAGTATAATTTTGAGGATCCTTAGTTTGGGATTGTTAGAAAAGGTATGCATAATATAAAAAATGAATTTCTAGAATTTGGCACTAATCTTGTATATAGTTTGAAAAAAATCAAAAGATTATGAAAGGTTTAAGTTTTTGATGCAAGGTTGTTGTTAGATGAGTAGAAGATTTAAAATATGATTTATACAAGTACTGAGCTGATCTTAGCAATGGGAAACAAGACAAAAGAGTGTTAAAATAAAAGGAAAATTTAATTTCTGAAATAGTGACTTTAGAAGAAGAATTACACAAGGCGAAGAAAGATAATATAAATTTAATGTGTGAAAAGAATCCTTTGAAAGAAGAAATGACAAAGTTCAGAAATGTATTGGAAGTAGAAAGGCATATATTTTTTAAATGAGATTAATGTTTATATAGATGCTTCCTTGGATTATAGGAGGATGGTTATTTGAATTTTTCGTTGTAATAATTAAGGGAGAGTGTTGGATGAAATTTCCTCAAATCTCCATGTGCAAAGTTAACCATGCCTTCCAATGGACTAGACTTTACCTCTCATACAATTGTCCACCTATGTAAAACCTAGAATCTTCTTCTACTTGTATAGTTGTTGAGAGCCTCTATAAATTAGAGACATAACCATAGGTGATGTAATTGTAATCAAGAGATTATGAATGAATAAAATTAATCTTGTATTCTCTATTTTATTTATGTTATGGTTTCTTTATGATATATTTAAGTGCACTATTATTTAATTTCTTAACATTAATGTTTGTGAACAGATCGAAACCTCAATATTTTTTATTAGGCATGCATCATCTTGAGTCTTGTTGTGACCTCACAATGCACACCCCATTTTGAGTCACAAAATGGGGACCCCCTAGTTTTAAAATTTCCTATGAGGCATCTAGTCTAGAGCCTCAACCATTTTGGATCCTTCTTAGGGTCTAGGTTGAACCCTAGTGATATGATTGAAGAAATGGGTTGAAACAAAATATTTGATAAGAATCAAGTACCTACAATATAAATGTTCAATTTTTGGAAAAATTTGGAAAAACTTGAAAGAGTTGTATGCAAACCAAAAGTCATCATATTGTTCGAAAATGTAAGAATATATACAATGATGGAAGATCAAATGTCACCATAGCCATGAATTTGAAAAGTATATGTGGCTATAATAAAAACAACACTATTTAACTAAAACTATTCAAAACTAGGCATTTATTTACCCCAACTTGTTGGGTTCATAACTTTTGACATAGAGCTCAAGATTCAAAATGGTTTACATCATTGGAGAGAAGAACTAAACATCTAATTTTAGTCCCTAAAATAGTGAGCCTTTGGCTTCCCAATTTTAGGGACTAATCAAAGTTTATATTTGAAATTTTAGTAGAAGACCTCCAAAAAAGCTAATTAAAAAGACTTAGAAAAGCTTTTTTTTTTAATATGAAAAAGTTTCAAATATTTGATCATTCTAGATAATTTAGGTCATGTAGTCTTTCATCAAGAAGGATTGAGCAGTTAGAGAGAACAAAATCAACAAATAGACCTCATAGTTCACAAAGATGTGCATAACACGAAGGTGAACAAGTACGCATAAGAAGAAGGTGTGGTGCATAATGCACAAGTGCACAATTTATCATAGTATCTTCATTGCTGGCAACAATAGAGATCTTGCCTAAGCTAGTAACCTCCACCTTCCAAGGGGCCACACGTAAGTTTTGATTCATGAATTTACAGTAAAGATCAAAAATATAGAGGTTAGACACATGAAGCAGAACAAGTTCCTTATCTTATGAAACTATTAATGACAAGAGTTAACACATGTACTTTAGGAGTTTAGACAGAAGAAGTGGAAGAAGCTCAAGTCTATGAGAATGTTGCACTATAAAGAGGGTATAAGTCATCAAAAAAGGTAAAATAAGTACACAAGAGTGCTCCCAGGCCTCTTCTGAGAAAAACTTAAAAAAACATTTTCAAAATAGATGACTTTGGTTTTTCGGTGAATTGAAAGTGTGTAGGTGCACAGGTGCACAATTTGAAGATTTGGTGAATGAATTTTCTCTTAAGGTGCACAAGTCCACATATCTAAAACATCTATAGCCCCCCCCCCCCCCCCCCCCCCCCCAGCAAAAGGTCCTAAACATTACCATGATTTCCTTGTCTTCTATAGCAGCTAAGATCATACTCAAACCCATGAATTTCAAGTTCTAGGGAATTCCCAAGAAGTCAGACTTCATGATTTCCACAGGGAAGTGAGGGTAAATTATGGATCTTTAGACTTATTAGCTCCTCAATAAATCACCTATGCTGTCCAAAATTTCAAAGGGAAACATCCACACATCATTTTGGTTGAAGGTCAACAAGACCCAGATGGTGGAAATTAGAAAATTGTGAAGTTAGAAAAAATTCAAACTCTAGAAAATTGTGATGCTAGATAAAATTTTATATCTTGAAAAATGTGAACTTAGAAAAAATTTCACTTTGGGAAATTGAAAATATTTTTTAGTCTTGTCACCAAGGTGTACGGGTGCACATATGTGCTTTTTGAAGGTGTGCTTTTCTTAGAGGTGCGCCAACAGTTTTTGAAGAAGAAGCAGTACGTCGATAGTTAACTGCCAGTTGCTATTTTAGAGCATTCCATGCACTAAAAACATATTTGGATAGTAGTTAAACTCCCAAAAATTCATAGAGAAGGCTAAGCTTCCATTTTTAAAGCTTCCAGAGACTCCCAGATCATCTCATGGCTTCTATCTTCTTATCTTTTCATTATTTTATTATTTTAAGTCATGTAACAACTCATGCATCAATTAATTGATATAAATAAGAGTGGATACCTACTTAGCACCATTTAGAGAATTAGTTTTTATAGAATTAGATTTGTTTTATTATTTTTTAGTATGTGTTTTCATTTTAAGAGCTCTCACTCTTGACAGAAAAAGAGGAGATGATTTCTTATAAATACATGGATCTAATATGTACTCTAGACCATTATTTTGATTCAATAATATATGTTATTGGTGCTCTCATTCTAAGTGTAGTTATTCTTGCCAGAGTGTGTTATTTTTGTGAATGCATGTTCATGAATTACAATGGAGCTAATGCTTTTATTGTGTTGTTATGATTGTGCGATATTTTAGTTTTGGTATTTTCCTCATGTTAACAAATTCTACTGACAGAATAAATTGGAGAAAGGATCACCCATTGTTCTTGCATAACTTCTTGTCTTGCATGAGTACACTTTCCATGGCCTTGCAATTTGATGAGAAGTAAAACATCTTTCGTTTATTATTGAAATCCCAATAATGATTACATCAGTGTAATTGAGGAATTCCAACTTCTATTTTCATTAGTTTCCTACCCAATCTTTTCGATGATTTAACTTGTAGATGTGTTGTTACCATGCTTTATGTCCATTAGGAATTTCTCTTTCAAGTTATTTTCTTCAATCGCTCATTACCCTATCTTGTTATTTTCTTTTCTAACACTTTTTTAAAATAGGAATTCATATAGTTGCATCGATAAATTTCATTCATTGTAAAACAAGAAAAAACAAAAATTATATCTGTTTTGCTGTTACTTTTCAAACAACATATCAAACATCTTATCCAAAATTGTTTGAACTAGCAA
Source organism: Cupressus sempervirens (assembly GCA_028749045.1). Taxonomy (NCBI): domain Eukaryota; kingdom Viridiplantae; phylum Streptophyta; class Pinopsida; order Cupressales; family Cupressaceae; genus Cupressus; species Cupressus sempervirens. The sequence continues at coordinate 576,063,781 of CM053791.1, forward strand.
AGGTCTCCTCATAATCATACACATTTATCTTCAATTAAGAAAATTCCAGTAGGTCACATGATCACTCGAAACCTTGTAGTTGATCCTAGATTAGCTTTTCAAGAGAGGAGTTTGAAAGTAATCATGTCATTAATCATTGTGCAAAATGACAGGCTCAACAAGTCTTCAAGATAACAATTAAGTAGTGGCATAGCTAGACATCATTCCTTCAAACCAATCAATTGTAATTCAATGATTTATTATCCTCAATATAATAAAAAGTAGAATCTGATCTCATAGTAAAAATATTTGGATAAGTTCAAATTTACAAATACGTGTTCATGGGTTGGATTGTTTCTTAAGGGGAATGAAATGGTTTTTGAAGTTATCTCTATTTCTAGGTTCAATACAATGATAGTTACAATTATGTAAGGACTCTCCCCTTGAGAGGTAGAGCTAGTGATTATTTCCATGATATTTACAAATTATTGGTATAGCAACTATATTCCTAATGAGACCCCCTCCAAAAAACTCTACACAAACATGCAAGGACTCTCCCTAACTTTAATTCAGATGTTAATAATCTTGATAATCTTTTTTAATTTCCTTTTGGCAAAAGAGTCTGGTCTATCTTTGTGATTGCATATAATGCTTGGATTCCAAATAAGTGTTAGTACATTTTTCTATTACAATGATTCTTGGTAAAACTTATAACTTCTTTTGGATAAATGTTTCTATTGAGATCGATTGGTTATTTTGAGTGTTAAGGATGTGAATTTCATCCTCAAAATGGCACAATATTGACTCCTGGAAGAGTGCAATGGTGATTATTTCCTTTCATATTGTTAGCTTTGTAAAAAAAAATTCCTCTTGCTCTATCATTCTAAACAATAGTTCTAATGTTGCAAACTTGATCTATGGCTTATTTTACTAGAGCACTCTCTTTCTTACCAAAATTATTAAGAGAAAAAGATATTTGCTAATAAATTAAATCTATCAATCATGATGTTTATTTAAATGGTCAAAGAAAGACCTAGCCACCTTTGTATTTATTGTCCTCCATGTTGTAGAAAGAGTGATTTTTGATAAGTTGTTTATATATATATATATATATATATATATATATATATATATATATATATATATATATATTCAACTATGAATAAGTACAAACTTAGTACTTCAAAAATATGAAGAATAAAATCATTTAAAAAAACTTTGTAGTTTCTTGGAAGATCTAGAGAAATTAGGGTTTAACTTTTCTAAGGGCATAGAAAAATTAGAGTTTTAATAAAAATCTACAGATATTTTTAATTTACTTTATTTTATGATATGTTAGGACTTATATCCCATTTATTTGATTTTATGATATCTTAGGGCTTATGTCCTAATGAAGCGTGTGCGGCTATGTCGAGGAATTCTTCAAGTCCAACAATGTTGTCATGAAATTTATGTTTGATATCATTGATGAGAATTTAACATTAAAAAACAAACAATATTTTCATTGACACCTTTATTTCTCTAATGTAGAAATTAATTTATTTGTTTCAGAAGGTTGACCAGTATTATTTATGCTTTGAAGAGGTGTTAAAGAATAAAGTATGGCTTTCTCATCCATATCTTTTTTGAGGTAAAATTATTGTGTGTCGTTACTCTTATTAATCTGAAAGTATTGTCTTAGAGTTCTAAGAATCACAAATTGAAATATAATTTATGAAAAGGCCTCTATGGGGTTCATATTATGGATGATTTCAAGCTAGTTTATCTGCTACGTTGATTGATGCTAGCAAGGGGGAAAAAAATTTTAGCTAATGTATTTACTAGTTGCTAGCATGGAGAGGATGTGACTTCATGAAAAATGTGATAGAGTTATTAGCCTAATAAGCCTTTGAGGAATACTAAGAATCATAATAATTAATACTTAGAAATAAGCATGTTGCATAGCTAGGCATCAGTCTTTGCAATTCAGTGAGTTATTATTCTCAGTATTATAGATTTATAAATGTTTCTGAGCAAGGCAATGAAGTCTTTTTTAAGCTTTTTAAAATATTGATATTTGTAATAATATATCTTTCTTTATTGTTTTGAGAAAACAATATCTCTACTAGCTAACATATATTCTATATGTAGAATACGCATTGAGGCATTGAATTTTTAATGAAAAAATTCAACCCCTCCATGCATATCGATGTATTCTCCATATAGAGTATATATTAGCTAGTACCAATCATGACGTGCATAAAAAATTGAATTATTAATTTGATTCTATTTCAAATATAACTTAGTATTAGGATTATTCTTGAGATTTATATTATGTTTAGGATTATGCATATAATTAGAACTTGGGTTCGAGAGACATTTAGATTTTAGTTTATTTTTGGTATGTACATTATAAATATTACTTCATCTATATTTTCCACATCCATTTAATGCTATCTATTTTAGAATTTTATTAATGATACATATTATATAAATCTATACAAAAAAAACAATGGTTGGGTTTAGGATTTATACATGATTGTCAGGATTATGCATAGAATTAAGATTTACTATAAATAAATTTAATGTTTGATTTATCTGTGTTACCACATATTTTTCACTTCCATATAAAGTAATATTTTGATACCAAACATATTAGAAGGTCATGCATATAGACTTATGAAAGTATAGCCTACACATATTTTGAATATAGAGTTGTGAAAGTAACTATACACATCATGTGAAGAATTAAAAAAATTGAATTTTCTTGTATTCTAATATAAGTTTAAAAAGAATATGGAAGATATTTATAAAACCACATATATATAAAAATAAATTGTTGATTGTCAAACTTACAAAAATCAAAGAGAAAAGAGATGTTCCAATATAATCATATATAATAACCAATAAGTACCAAAGGTCAAAGAAGTAATAACTATATCTAAAGCACTTCGCCATAATGATGTAAGTACATGACATATTTTTTAGTGATCAAATTAATATTACAACCTTTATTTGTGCAATGATCACAATGAACTTCTTTCATCATTGATGGAAATGCATCTACATAATGAGATGCCTCACGTACTCTTTTTGCAACATCCTCCATTTTCCATATTTCTAGCTCATTGTGATCATCAATCGTTAATGTCATGTGTTCAAGAGTTTTCACAATACCTTTGTAGTACTCTGTAACCAATCTTACACATTTGTCAATATCAGATTCATAAAAAGTATTAGAGTTTACAGAGCCATTTGGGCTTCTAACAATGATTTCTGATTTTTTTTCTAAAGCATCCATTGTTTTAGTTCTTTAGTACAAAATAAACTAAAAAATAGAAAATATAAGTATTTCAAAATTTTGACCATAAATTATCCATAATTTGTAATAAAGTAGGAGTTAAATAAATAATGTTTAGTACTACATGTTGTGCAAGAAATATTAAAAATACTTAGAATAAGAGATTTATTTTTTTACCACATAAAAATATCAAAATGCAATTTCTACCATTCAAATAACTAACTCAAGTATAAAATAATGTATTTGAATTACCAAACTTATATAATATAAATAAATGAACAATATATTTTATCACCAAGCATTTGGATCAAGAGACAAAATATAATAATATTTTTCATTATTTCAAGAAGTACAAACCACCAAAATTTATTGATAATGTCTATTATCTATCAAAAAGAAAAGTGTTGACAAAATGCACAATCTATCAAATAATTTGTAAGGTTCCCAATTTGCTTTGTTCCTCTTTTCTTCTAGCAACTTGCTTTCCTGCCTTCATTTTTCATATCTGTCATATGTGAAGGGTGGAATAATTCTTATTCCTTGCAAATTTTTGATGTGTGATATTGCCACAAATGTGAGACAAGTTCTTTGAGTGGGACCTATATCAATAGTAGCTCTTTGTAGTGTTAGCCCTTGTGACTTGTTTATAGTTAAAGCCCAAGTTAGTCTCAATGGAATTTGCATTTTGTTACCCCTATCAATTGCTCAAATCAAAACTCTCTAAGGATAATGATCATCGAATTGAATTTTAGAGTAACTATCAAAATCCATAGGTACATACAATGGCAGTAGAGGTGGTGTGCTTCTAGGTCTATAAACAATACTTCAAATATATCCTAATGCTCCATTGACAAGACCAGCTTCAATCCATAGGTTTGCTTACATCTTTGGTAAGTAGTAGTTCCATGTCCAACTCATCACTTCCATCTCCATCCATAGAGCTATGTGTTGTTTTAACAACAATGCTTTGTGCAATAGGGTTTGTTAATGATAGTAGCATTTTCTTATTATGATTGTACACATTTTCATTTGTTGAAAATAAATGAACACCACTTTGAAATTCCTCATTTTCTATAATACTCATGTTTGAATTACATCTTGACATAAGTATCATCCAATCCTCTAATGTGGGGTTTGCATCCCTTATATTTGACAAAAGAATGTGAAATCTTTCTTTCTCATTACTTTATCCATCCTATCAAAATACATGGTTTAAAGTAAGTATTGCATGGAATTCTCACTATATTATCTTTGCATGCCCTCTACTTTTATATACCAATCTATCGCCAACTGGAGGCAATTGAAATCTCCAACCAATATCATAGACATCCCTAGAAAAATATTGAAACCATGTTATATGAAATAATATTACTTTGGCTTTAATATTCTAATAGTCGAGAAAAAAATTAAATTACTACATGAATCTCTCACTCTAAGAAGTTGAAATACTAAACATACCTCCAAAAATTTTATGGCTATTTTCTAGGAATGCTTGTCGAAGACAAGAGTCTATGTTTTGGATTAACCTCTCTCCAAGGAAGCTCATTTCATCTATCAATATGTATTTTACGTTAGATAATTCCTCTTGGAAATGTGCAAGTTTTGTTCCTTGTAGCTCAATGAATCCTTTAATAGTTATTTTCAATTTGGAGTGAATCATTGATGCACCAATGTTGAATGCTACAACACATGTCGGTGCAAGTAGAATGAGAGGGGAGCATTGTGGAAAGGATACATTTTGTAACGCTTGACTTATTGCAGCAATCAAATATGAATTCCATGTTCCTACTATCCCTTGAATTATCATGCCTAAGGGTGATGCATCTTGACATGTATAATAATGTGGCATTATAATGTTAACTGCTTTACTTTGTTGTTCACTAAGTTTTTCATAGTCCATGCATTGTGACATCTCATATAGTATAAGACAACCTTCACTTCTCATCAAGCTAATGAAATGTATAGCTTCATTTGTGTATTGTTCACTTTGAAATTCTTGAGACCAAATTGTTTTTCGATCAGTATCTCTTCTCCCCAACATATCTATCTTTGAAACTTGCATAATCTGAGCATAGTGAAGTCTAAATAAAATCTCATATTCATTCTCTATAGTAGTGCCTTGGGAATTATCATTTTCTTCAGATTCTAAATCAAATTGATTTTCATTATTATCTAAATCTTGTCTTCTTTTGAGGTGCCATGGATTATATCTGAGTTTATCCCATGCTGCAACTATAGAATCATCATTGTTACCAATATCTATGTGAATGTCACAAAAATGTTTATAAAACAATAATTTTGAATAGCAAAAATCAATCCATTTTTCTGAGTGACATGCAAGAATTGAGTAAAATCTAGGAAAGACTCTTACAATAGCTGATTTTTTCCTTGGACTCCATTTATCATCACCTCTCTTTTTCTTGTTATATATCTAAGATTTGGCAACATCAATAAGGCACAAAGCTTCCATAATGTGTAGTCTATTTTTGTAAGCATTGATGAAAGATATAGTTTATTCCTCATTTTCTTCATCAACATTTAGGTCTACACGTTCGAATACTTCCTTTGAAAAATTTAAGTTAACAAATACTCAACTACTCTACACCAATGGAAGCTTTAGTAGCGTATGACTTGTTTCTTGTGCCCCAATATCCCTTTCTATCAATTTTTCAATGAGAAGTCAGTTATAAGCTTTTGATGCTAAATCAGATTTTCTACATTTTCTATTTGAAATAACATATAATAGTATGTCCCTAAACTTCTTTCAACTTTGGCTACATACTTTGCAATATACTTAATCGTTGCATGTTTAGACATAATAGGTTGCCAATCAATATTTGCTCTCCAAATTTTTAGTATGTAACGGTTATATTAGTTAACTCCATCATCATTTTTGAATGGCTCAAATATTTTCTCTCCAGTTCCTAAATCTTTCTTTAGTCTAGATCCTTCTAAATTTAATGGCCATATGCATTATACCTATATTTCATTAACATAGCATTTTGATAAATATAATGATATAGAAATAAAGAATATTATTAACAATTGAAATAAATTGAATCAATTAGGAAGCACACTTACATGCAAACCAATTTCTCTCTCTTTTTGCATAGACATACACCTTCTTTACACATTGTTGTAATCACTTTCAACCAATTGTCTAGTGTTTTTTAAACATGGGTGTAAATTGAAATTATGATATACCTGAAATACAAATTTAGATCAAGTTGAACATCATAATTGTATTTATTTTAAAGTGAATAAAGTAAAGATAAGGTTGAATTTTCAGCTTTTTATTATCATACCTATATATTTTGAAGGTGTATATCTCACCTAGGGTTGCATGCGTGAACCAAGTCATGGAGATATGATGCAACATAGTACAACTGATCTTGATTATTCCAATCAATATTTTCTATTTTTGGTGCTCCTTCTAACCAAATAAAACCATGGACATGTGCAGATCCCCTATGTTGCCATTCATATCTAAACTAATAGTCTTTAACATTCATTCCATTCTCAAGTATTTCTTTTCGAAAAAAGCTATTTCAATAATGCATGTATTGTGCAACAATGCATGGGTATTCGATGATATTTTGTTTCCTCCACATTTGTGCTTCTCTTGAATGGTTTTCTAGGCATGATTACATGCAAGTATGGCCAATACAAGTTTGTTTCACTTTATATAAAAAATATTGTTGGTGTTCCCAATTGGTGAAGCATGTTTGTCAATTTTTCTTGACAACTTGTCCAATATGACTGGGTTCCCCTTAAACTAGTCCCAAATCCCATCAATCTATCTGTCAAATGAGAGTGTGTTGTTTTCTCCATATGTTCACACAACTCTTGTATTGTAATTGGTATTTCTTCCAAACTTTTTTCATTCAAACACTTGTAGAGCTATGTGCTCAATGTCTCATAATCATATTCATCATATGGTAATGAAACCTTGGATGTTTTCCAAATCTATTATCTCTATATCATATCAAGTGCTTGACATATTCATGTAGATATACTCTCCTCAATCGTGGTTCTAACCAATCACATTTACCATTAGGGAATAATGAGGGAAATGTCATATCAAGTAAACCTTGCATGGTATATTCATTTATGGGAGACAAACCAATGTTAGGCCAATCCATTATTGTTCTCTGGTCTATGTTAGGATTTTTGACCCATACACAAATTAACTCTAATTCTCTTTGCACATTTGGTGGTTTGAATGACATTGATGTTGTGTGCTCTATTATATTTATCTCATCTATCTCAACTAAAGGGCCCATAAAAACAACATTATTTCTATCAGAATCAAACTCCATATGCACTATTTTTGACTCACTAAAAATGTTATGATCTACATTTGGTGATATATTATCCAAAGCACTCTCATCAATAATCACATTAGAGTAGAAATTATCATGCATAATATTATATCATAAAGCAAAATACACACAATCTCTATTTACTATAAAATTATAGTGTGTTCCCCATTGTTCCTTTCTATGCACTACAATCAATGGAAGGTCTTTAACTAAATGAGGTAATTTCTTTGCCACACTCACAGTATTCTATGGAAAACTTCTGCAAAAAGAGGGGTAAAAATTTATTAAGATAGAAAGGAATACAACAAGGAGCTTGATCCTGAGCAACAAGATCATCAAATTCTTGCACCATCTCAAAGGATAGTTGCCTCCTATCCCTGATATTCCAACCCGAATCATGACTAGATGCCCATTTGGCTAAACAATCAGCAGTTCTATTCCATTCACGAGGAATATACGTGAACCTAATGAACTGAAAAGGAGAAGGGAAGAAAAAAATCTGCTTAACAATAGTGGCCAGCTGCCAACTAACATCCTCAAGCTCTTGCGAAGAAAGCATGTTCACCACCACCTGGGAATCAGACTCACAGATAATCTTACTCCATCCCTGCAAGCAACACTATTCCGCAGCATATAAAATAGCCTAAGCTTCCATGAGATTGTTAGTATAATCACCCTTATGAACTAAGAAGAAAAATTTAACATCCCCAGAACTACAACGAGCCACTCCGCCAATACCAGCCGGACCAAGATTCCCACGGGAAGAACCATTAGTGTTAATTTTCAGAACTCCACAGGGAGGAGGAGTCCAGTGCCCATCCCGGTTAACTCGACCCTTCCTCTGATGGTGAAGCTGCCTGGACATAGAAGGAAACCTATGAGCTGCAGCCCCATCCTGCAAATGAAAATTGAGGCGATTACAGATAGCAAGATCAACCAGATCCATACCCCCATCAAGCTCACACTTCACAAGAATAGTTTCCTGAAGAGAATGTGATATTTTCCACCAAAGATGCAAAACACCAAGCTGAACATCTTGGAATATGCGACGATTCCTCTCCAACCAGATATGCCAAAGCATGAAAGATGGGCCAGCAATCCAAGCAGCATGGAGAAAAGAAGACTTGGAGGGAGCAGTACCCAAGCGGGCCCAGAACTCAGGCAAAGAGGAAGCATTCCGACAAGAGCAACCCCAAGTGCTCCACCAAAGGTGCCATATCTGAGTAGAATAGGAGTAATGGAAGAACAGATGGGAGACAGACTCCTCTGCATTACCACACAAAACACAATAAGAGGGGCCCTGAAATCCACGTTTACAAAGATTATCCCAGGTAAGACAACAGTTGTGAGCCACTAGCCACATGAAAAAATTGCACTTGGACCAAGAAACTTTATTCCAAACTTGCTTCCACCAAGGGACCTCAGCATCCCCAAATAATTGTCTAGTTATCTCCTGATACCTAGCAGAGACATGATATTTACTAGACAAGGTACCACCCCAGGCCAATCAGAAGAATGCTTCCATCTGTAACCAACAACAGGTCCCAATTGATAAGGAGTCTTGTAAATGAGCCACTTTATCCCATCCAGCGGCAAGAAAAGAGTCACAAAGAGGCTGAAGATGAGGGTATATGGATAAAAGGGAAGGGAATCCATCCCAAGCATCAGACCAAAACAAAGCTTGAGAACCTCCTTTACATATCCAAAACAGACCCCTCTTTACCAACATCGCACCTATCTTCAAAGTATGCCAAACCATTGAGCCACGACCTTCAAGAGGAAGTGCAGAAACAAAGCAAGGATCAGCACCATGAAAATATTTATGAGTGATAATACAAGCCCAAAGTTGATGTTGTCCAAAGCACCATCGCCAATAAAGTTTAGCAGCCAAAGCTTGACTACTCAGTAGAGCAGATCGAAGACCAAGACAACCCTCCTTTTTAGGCCTACAAACAGTTGCCCAATTAACCAAGCTCCATTTAGTACTACGCAAATTACCACTCCAAAAGAATTGTCGAGAAAGAGCATCAAACACCTTGAGAAAGTAAATAGGTGCAGCGTGAACCATGCTTCGATAAGTAGGAAGAGCTTGGATAACAGCTTGAAGAAGAGTAACTCGGGCAGCAGTAGAAAGCCATCTATGAGTCCAATGATTTACCTTATCCTGAAGCTTGGTAATCAAATTTTGCCAGAAGAGATGTGGCTGCCTAGAAACAGCAATAGGGATGCCAAGCTAAGTCAAAGGAAGTGATCCTATCTGAAACCGTAGGATACCAACAATCCTTTGCTGAATAGAATCAGGAGTGTTAAAAAAGTAAATGGAAGATTTGTGCTCATTAACTTTCTGTCCTGAAGCTGCCAAATAAACGTCCAAAGCATGTCGAAAGGCTTCAGCTTCCTTGATCCTAGCAAGACCAACAAGATCAGAATCATCAACAAATTGAAGATGGGAAAGAGAAGGTAAGCCATTACCCCACCGCCAGCCTTGAATAGAATTCTGGGACACCTGATGCCCTCTATATTTTAATTGACCACCAGTTGCATGTGTTACTTGTAATATTGGGTTGACATGCATAATGAGCATTTCTTCCACTTGAATTAAATTTTCTAAATCTATTATTTGTGCCTTTGGATCCATATTATTTTCAATTGAGAATCTATAGATGCCCTTTTCTTGTTTGCATCGAGTACAAAAGGGACCTTGAGGAGTATGTGAGGTAGCAATTCCTATATAACCTTCTTGACAAATGTAGCACATGGCTGGAGATGCCAACCTATCCAATTTATTTCGAAATGCCAATTATAATTTCATGAATTTAGTTTCTAGCAATTCATTTGCATTAGGAAAATCAAGTTAAGATGATTTAGGAGTTGATCATAATCCATTTTGATTTATATTTTCTAGTGTCTCTGCAACACGTTCAACTAACGTAAAAGCTCCCTCTTTAAGATTCCTTGCACAATCCTGATTATGTACATTCATTTAAATATTTTCTTGATGTCTATTTTCTTATGTTACCTCTAGCTGGGGATTATTATGTACTTCTCCTATACTGTGTTGACATTCAATGTGTATAGGATGTATCCCAACATTATTTTGTTCTCTTATCAATTGTTGGTCATGTGGCTCCTCAAATGTGCCTTGATGTGTATTCCTTTCATAATCCTAATTATGTACATTCATGGCAATACTTTCTTGATATGTAATTTCATGTGTTTCCTGTAGGTGGGCATTGTTTTGTATGTTTCCTAAATTATTTAGACCTTCATTGTGTATAGGATGTATCACAATATTGTTTTTTCCTCTTTTCTCTTGTTGTGGATGTGCCTCTTCAAATGTGTGCTGACATGTACATCTATTTGTGTTGATGTGTAGGTTGTCCATGTTATCTTGTTGTATTCTTTCACTTTGTAATTGTTCACAAGTAATATCTAGTCTATGTTTACCATGTTGTTCTAGTTCAATGCCATTCCCCTGACTTTTGAATTGATCATTTTGAGCATCTGTCTTTTGTTGCATACGATATTTATGATATTCCTGTTGATATTGTCTTTTATAATTTTTTTTTACTCCTCTATCTCAAAGAAGAGTTTCTTTGGTCGAACCATAACTAATCTAGAAAATACACAGAGAAATCAAATAAATAGAAAATAGTTATTTATAGCATCAATGTGATAAAAATAATATTCTATAAACATAAACATTCAAAATAGAAAGGAATCTTTGGATACAAGTACATTAAAAAATATACTTATATTATAAATATTATAGAGTAAATAATTTTGTTGAATTGTTCATATTTACTAGAATTTTGTATTTTGACCTACATTTTGATATCATCTAAATGTCCCAAAATTTCACATTTATGTATTTACTTAAATTTAACATATATTTATAAATGTTAAAAATAGAGGAATATTTAGGTACATTATATTTAGTAAAATTCAGTGTTGTTATTAAATTGTTTTATTGCTTTCTTTATCATGTAAGAATTGCTATATATACTCTTACCTTTTTAATAACTTATTACTTTTGGGAATACATTAAAATTACATTGTATTTGTTCTGAAATATGAGATTAATAATGCAATACATACAAATTTATATTTTTTGTTTTTGTAAAAACATAATTTAGTAGATACAAAAATGTGTGTTGGACACTACAAAATTATTTGTTGCATGAAGCACTATGGCTTTTCCTCACATTACACTTCATTTAAATATCTCATAAACCCATCCTTGATTAACTTAGAATCCTTGTTCATATCGTTCATCATAAAATAACTCTCTATAGAAGCCTCCAAAAGTAGCAAATATGTCAATTGTTCCATAGAATGATTATTTTGTATCTTGAATGTAAGTCACATAATCCCCTTCAATTGCATGTGCATTTGAGGCAATGACTTTAAGTCTTTCAATTTTTTGTTCATGCAAAATTCATAATTTCTCTTTCCAATTTTTGGACTTGTGTATAATTGAAATTGTTTGAATTGACACTTGATACTGAAGGAGTGGTAATTGATTTATCAGTTGTAGCAAAATCCTCAAAAGTGGTATTTGTTATTTCTATAATTTCAACTTCTTCATGGTTATCTAGATCTTAGAATTCAACATTTTATATTTTGTTGATTAGATTGTCCATGACCTAAGATATATAATGAAAGCAAGAAAAATAATGATTTAACAACAATAAAGGAATTAACTATCTATTTAATTATATTTATTTTATTTAATATTTAAATTTTAATATTATAAGTATTGACTTACATATAATTAAAATTCTGAAAAACTACATTTTATATTATATATCAAAAAATAATTTAAATAAATTTATGACATAAATGTGCAACAAATATTCATGAATAATTTTCAATAGGGCTTAAATCTTTCCATAAAAACTTCAAAATATAGTCCTGATATTCACCAATATTTAAATAAAATTGTGAAAAATGATATTCCATATTTTCTATAAATAATCCTAAATTATAATTTTATGTATATACTAATTAATCACTTACTTTAAAGTGTATTCAATTAATTTTAAAAATATCATTTTCTTAATTTAATTAATGCCTTTAAAAATAATTTAAAAATTTACCACATTAAGTATAACTAATACATCCTTAGAAAAATATAGAATAAATTATCAAAAGAAAATATAAATGTAAAAAATTAGAAAAGTGCATCTAAAATGAAGGATAAAGTTTAAGTTATAGGTGTACCTGATCAAATTGTAATGGCTAGTGAAATTTGTTAAAGGCTACTAAAATTGTTGAGAGCTGATTACTTTGAATGTTATAGATGTAATGTTATGAATTAGAAGAAAAGTATGAAATTAAAAAATATATATTCATATTAAAAAAAATTAAAATGTGAAATTGAACTAAATTGCAATAAATAAATTAAAGATTTATTGAAATCTAATAATGATTAGTAATGACATTAATTTAAAACACAAAAATATTAATTTTACTTATTAATACACGTAATTTTTTTCAATCAATCATACTAATAACAACATTCTAAACTACTAATTTCTCTCTATACAAAACACATACAAATAATGACAAAAGTTGAACAATATATGTAACCAAAACATGGGCATGTTTTTCTAATTTTAAATAAAAAATCAAAGATAATTCCACAATAATGAAAAGAAATCTAGTTGCCAGCATAATCCACTCTTATTAATGCATATGCCATATCCCAGCAATAAAAAAAATTAAAAAGGTGACTTTTATGTCTCAAGAAAAAATCATATTTTTCTTATAAAAAGATTATGTAAAGAATATTGAAATCTTTTTAAAATTCTAACATGCTTAATGTTAATACCTTTTCCAAATTCTATAAATATTTAGAAGCAATGTAGAGAAATCGTATATTATTGAAAGATACAGAAATCATATATTACATCTAGAAGAAAAATATTCAACAGTTTTTCTAATTTCTATAATATATTGTATGTTTTTAAAACACTGTAGATTCACTGAATTATATATGCAAAACTCAAAAACCATTTAGAGAATCCATTCAATTGATAATTGCAGCAGTCCTCTTGTAGCTATTGTATGTTTTTAAAACACTGTAGATTCGCTGAATTATATATGCAAAACTCAAAAATAATTTAGAGAATCCATTCAATTGATAATTGCAGCAGTCCTCTTGTAGCTATCAAATGATAATTTTTCTTAGCAAAAACTATAACAAAATCTATGAATTTGTAGGTTATATGATTGGGGAAATCAAATATCTATATCCATAAGAATCGCCTTATGTTGCATCTTCTTCTCTCTTTGCATTCACTGTTGTAGCCAAATTTCATCTCTATAAAATAGGAAAGTGATAGGCATTTCTTGATTCCATTGTTCCCAGTCTTTGAGATCTCATTCTCCAATCACAATAACCATAACATCAACAATTATGATTATAATTCATACATTACTAGCCATTAAAAATAAATATCCTTATTAAGAGCTATATTAAACACTAAGAAAAACAATGTTGCAATATTTAATCTGTAATATGCCATATCAACAATGCAAAGCAAAATTACAAAGCAAATTTTATGTGACAATGCATGAGAAAATGGAATCAAAATAAATGTATGCAATTGATAAAGCTTTTACAACATGCATGTAATAGAAGGCATAGTAGAATACAATACAAAAGGAAAAAGAGTCTAATTAGCTCAACTTTCTCTGCAGAAAATGAAAAAGCTCATTATGAAGAGAAGAGCGAACGCAGAGTTGTTGAGGTTGAATATAAAACAACAATAATGTTTGGCGTTTCAACTTTCCTAATTAAATCAATAAATTTTTTGAAGTATGGGTTGCCATTTGACATTTCCAATACATACGTTAAAATTAATTGAAGTGGTTTCCCATATTATTGGTCATTATTGATTGAACTGGTTTCCTATTTATTTATTTTTTCTATATTTCCAATTTATATATATATATAGGTCATTATTGATTGAACTGGTTTCCTATATTTATTTATTTTTTCTATATTTGCAGTTTATATATATATATATATATATATATATATATAGGCTATATTTAGGTTTTTTACATGTTGGCAATGGAATGTGGAGGGTTTCTTTTTTCTTTCATCACCTTTTTGAATGACCTTCTATAGAAGAGTTGAATACCATTGTAGTCAACATAAATATTGTAAACTTAATCCATGCCTCATTCTACTTTAGCACTTTTCTTTGAGTAATATAATAATCTGTTTCAAAATAAATATTAAAGTAATAAATCTCTTTTACTATTTATTTAATTATTTTCTGATGTTCTATTTTCTTTTGGTCCGATCTTTTTTTTTTATAAGAGATTTATATTTCAAATAAAATCTTTGATCTTGTTTATAAGAGATTTAGATTTTAAATAAAGAATTTGATATAAGATTATAAATGTTATATTTGAATTTGTTGAGAAACAATCAAATTATTAATAAATGAATTGTGACTAAATCATTAACTATCATAAATGAAATCCATGACTAATGATGCCCGTTTAAACATCAAAACTTTTTGTATTATATTGTTATTATAATTCTAAAGTTTGTAATATGAAGAATGAACAAGATTAATTCTTAATATTCTTATAAAGATAGATCGTGAAAATTTGAAAATTCAAGAGTGTAATCTATTGCCCATCCGACATCCCACCATATATTATCTTTTGAATCTCTATTATTTTATTCATTATCTTTGGATATTTAGGAGGGTTGTTGGAAAATGACACATAGACTTGTAGATGACATAGGTCCAAATTGTTAGAGAAGCATTTTGATTCAAATGTTATCATTTGTTCTCTTGATGAGGATTTCATAGGACACATTAAAGTAACTTAGGTATTTGAGATTTTGTATTTCATTACGAACAACCTTATAGATTGTTTTGTGAAATATGGAGTGATTCCAATAATCTTATTTCTCCCATAGATTTACGGATCTCACCACTCAAATGGCTTCTTGAAATGTTGACCATATTCAAACCTTTGAGACATCCAATATTCCAAGGAGTGTTACCTGACAACCTATTGTTGGAGAGGTGGAAACATGTTACTAGCCTCAATATACTAGAATATTTTAGATCTCGTTCTTTAGTTTTATTGGTTATTTCATTTATATAAAACCGTTCTCTTTATTTCATTCCATATAGCAAATAGGGGTGGATTGTTTAAAGTTATGTGGATTATGGAATTGATTTTTCATTGGACTCTATTGTTTAAAGTAATTTCCTTCACTCATGAAATAAATGAAATTGTACTTGACTCAAAATTCTACAAATTCAAAGTTTTTTTCTATTGCTGATATAAATAATTAGAAGTTTTTCCCACTCAAAACATTTAAATATCACATTTTCCACATTTGAATAGGCATTAAATATTATTTTCACCCAAAGAATTTTATATTATTTCCTATAAAAGTAGAATTTATGCTATTTTATTCTAAAATTTTAAAATATAATTTTTAAATTACAAATTGTTTACTGTGAATTAGGAGAGTTCCATTCTTCTCCAAGATGTAATTGAAATATTAACCAAAATAATAATAATAATCATTTTCTTTCTCTGTAAATTTTTCACATTTTGACTGGTGCAATCCCAACGCTCCATGTTACTCATGACCCTATCAATCAAAGAAGTGTGAATGTAACTTCGTATTTCAAACGTCTTAAAATTTGTTAACGATTGTAGATGCCTATGCAATAACCAAAATGTTTTAACACCCAAAACAACTAAAGAATCTCAAAAGAAATAATTAATTTAAAGAAGTTATAGGTTTTATCAAGACCAAAAATAATAGAAAACATGCACTGAAACTTATCTGGATTCCAAGCATTCAACACCGAGTGGAAGATGGACCAAACTTCTTTCTCAAAAAAGACGACCAACACTGTACAATAACTACTCTGCAGGTGCTCTATCTATCATTGTATTGAACCCGAAAATCAAGGTGTGCCTTCACAAAACACTTTTTAACCCATCTCAGAGACAAACCAGAAACAAACAAGATTCAATGCTTAATTGTGCATCAGACCTAGCTATGCAACGATTGATTGGACCCAGGCACTGGTGTCTAACTATGCAACATGCTCAACAAGAAAATTGAAAAAGTAATCTCATTCAGCTGGTCCATTAAATTATACTCAATGACTTGAAAACCTGATTACAGGTTTTATCAGTGTGTTTCAAAGAGTGTAAAATGTAGTGTGGCAACTACTTTTTTTCTAGTTGAAAAGCCTCAGCATGGCCCCCACAATGTACTTTTCAATTATTCACAGATTCATATAAAAAACGTTATACTGTTATTTGGAATTGAAGCATCTAGTCCAGACAGAAAGATAGAGAAGACTTATCTTACAAAAGGGGAAATAAAAATTACGTGATCAACACTCCTAGGGACTCTACACATAGGATATACATAATCACTTCCTTTATAGAGCAGAGATAATAAGGTGGATAAGGCAGGGATATCAACCAAGCAATTAAAACCATCAGAAGTAAGGTAGATAAGGGAGGGCAGAATTACGATCTCTGATAACATATTATTTTGAGCATGAGGAGATACAAAGAAGTGCACATGATCAAATACTTTGGTCTTTATAACTTATTAAAGGATTACAGTGTCTCACAAATAAGAGCAATGTTTCTTGTTTAGAGTTGATTGTGATTTTTGTTATATTTGTAAATGCTACAACTACTTTTGTGCTTCCCTTCAATTTTCTTTCCATACTTCTTTCAATAAAAATTACATTTTCAAAGAGCTCCTGTGAATTTTCTTTTCATACTTCTTTCAATAAAAATTACATTTTCAAAGACCTCCTGTGAAGTGGTCTAAGAAGAAAACAAATGTATCTCTGAGTAAGAAGGAAGGGAAGAAGGCAGTGTGATGATTATCTCAAAGAGGGTGAAGACATGGAGACCTAAGTTGAGGAGGTGAGGAGGTGAGGAGGTGACTTACAGCATAAAGAAACAAGGGAAGGTGTTAAGAAGAAGCAGAATAGTTCAACCACGAAAAGCTTCAAAAAACCTGTGACCGAAGTTGTTATAGCTTGAGATGATTATGATGAAGGTGATGACATGGAAAAAGACATTGAAGAGGAGGGAACGAGAAAAAGTGTAAGCCCTTAAAAGAAAAACAGAAAGTTGGGAAAGGTGATGATGGTGTCAACAAGGGCATGAACTCCCCTCTAAATCTTATTAAAGCCCAGTATGGGGAGGACTCTCTAGTCAAGGTGGCTAAATAGGAAATTCAAGCCACTAGGCTACCCAGGTCAAGAATCCCGTTGTAGTCTCCTCTGCTCCTTCCAAGGGTGTGGAAGAATATGAGCATGAATTCAGTGAGGCTCGGCATTGGAAGGGAGAAAATCAATCTCTTGGTTGGTAAGTTGTAGATAGGAAAAGTTGAACTCTAGGATCCTAATGACCCTTCAATGATTATCCTTAGTAAGGAGGACAACATGGATGTGTTGAAAAATGCAAGAAACATCTTGTTGGATAACTCAGATCTATCAAGTGGTTATTCCACTAGGTCATGGATTTAAAGAACAAGATGGGTCTTGTGGAGGGAGGCAGTCATAGGATTCTAGACATTTTGTATAACAACAGTCTGATATGGTGGCCTTTTACAAACTGGGGGCAAAGGTGCTGGAGGTGGACAACAAGGTTAATGGTATTGAAGAGTACTCTTGAGAAGTATTGTTGATCAACAAGGTTAATGGTATTGAAGAATAATCTTGAGAAGTATTGTTGATCAAAGTTATAAAATTCTCAAAGCCTCAAATGAGCATATCAATATTCTCATCAATAAGTTGGAGAATTGTTTAGGGGCTAAAGTCATTGTTGTTCCTAAGGATCAAGGTGGAGCTATTGATAGCAACGACGAGCTGGATAAGAGGACCAGAGCCATGACTAGGAAGATGGTTACAGTTGTCTAACCTAAAATCCAAATTAAGGAAGCAGCTGAGAAGATAGATCAGCTCTAAGGAGCTTTTATACAATATGGGCTAAGTTCCTTTGTGTTTTAGTGCTCCTTTCATTGTTCGTTTTTGTTCTTCTATTTGTATTGTCATTTTTAAATCTTGTTTTGCCTGATGGACTTAATGTTAAATCTTTAAGGTTTCCATGTACATGATTTGAGGGGCCCTTCAAAATTTATTTTCTAGATAAACAATAATTACATTTTCAACATCATATCAATTACATTTTCAACAGCATATCATGTTTATCTAATAGAATGTGCAATATGCTCAAAAATATATTTTCCCATCTCTGAATAATGAGACAAATTAGATTGTTAATATGATTGTGACAATTTTAGAACAATCTTTGAAGATCATTATATCCTATGATTTATTTTGGAAGAATAATGAGATAGAGAAGAAGAAGAAAGTGATTTATTCTCTTGCTTATCTTTTAATTATTTGAATGATAGATTAGATTGTGATTTTTTTCCTCAAAGAAAAGAACAAAAATCAATGACTTTTAGGAGAGATGGAGGTGCCCTAGCTTGGTTGTAGGATTGCATGTGGGAGTTCTATGGAAGCGTTTCACCAGTAGAGTAGTTTTTTTTTTTATTGCAGTGGGTTTTGTTTATGTTTGGCATCTGCGGGGACTTTTTCAGTTTGCTGGCAATTTTTCTGGATTTTTATTGTTTTTTCTAGTTTCAATCTTTGCATGGCAAAGATTTATATGGCATCAGTTGTGGATCTTGCTCACATGGACAAGGCTCATAATGGGTCCTCTTCAAGCATGCATGCATACCAAGCAGATACATTTTATACAAGTGCTAGTCCTAATATGAAGGAGGTTAATGGGTGTCTTCCTAGAACCTAGGATCATCTAGTTTTGTTCATTCCTCCTGATTTGGTGGAAGAAGATGTCTCATATTGGAGTAGACATGCTCTAATATATAAGTTTCTTGGTACTCATATTCATTCATCCAATCTTGAGGCTTGGATCTGGTGTTCCTGGCAGATTAAAGGAGATATGGACATTATACTTGTGGCAAATAGCTATTTTATGGTTATTTTCTCGAATATTGCAAATCACAATAGATTTTTTGAAGGTGGCCCATATTTTTACAATCAAGTTGGATTATTTATTAAACCATGGCTTATAGGTTTTAATTCAGCTGAAGATATGCCTTCTTGAGTTCCTATTTGAGTTTTTCTACCTCACCTCCCCTTTGTCTACCTCACCTCCCCTTGGAGTTTTGGCAAGAAGATATTTTACATAAAATCACTAGTCTCCTGAGAAAGCTTGGTAGTTGCTACACAAACCCTTGATAAAAAGGTGACTTCTTTTGCATGGATTTGTGTTGAGATAGATCTAAATAATCCCCTCATAGATTTGATGGAAATTTGTTTGGGATCTTCATCATGGATTCAACAGTTAGATTATGAATCTCTACCTTTTTGATGTCAATTTTGTCATGAGTATGGCCATTTCCTACCACATTGCCCTAATGTTTGTAAGGAATCTCATTCCCCCTCTTCGGCACCTCCTCCTCTAGGTAAAGAGGACAAAGGGAAAGCTCCCATGATGGCTGAACCTCAGGGAAAGGACAAGGAAGAATTTGTAACTATTAAAACTAATGCTAAAGGATGAGGATAGAAGAGGCCATTCAAGGATAAATAGATAGATGGAGGCTTTAATAGGTTTGAAGTGCTGGAGAATTTAGCTTTGGAAGAAGGGGTCCTACATGTGGTCACTTCTAATAGTGTTGGGGTCAGTATGGAGGTTGTACCAGCTCTTGAACTAGAACTAGTTCAAGCTATTCAGGGACAAAAAGTGGCTTAGGTGACTCTAAATAATTCAATAGAGGATGACATTGTTTTGGCAGATTTAGCTAGAGAAGTTTTAGTTTCATCTCAAAATAAGGGTTCATCTCATAGATTGGGAGTGCAACAACAACCCCTTAAGAAAGGTCCTCCTGATAGCTCCTCTAAAGGGTGGAAGATAGATCTTGAAAAGATAAAAATGATTGGAGATCTATTGGTGGAATTTGGGTTTGTTAAACCTATTGATGCTTACTTTTCTCAAACCCCTCAATGATCATTCTCTCTTGGAATATGAGGGGTTTGAATAGCACCTGTCATCAAAAATTTATTCATGATTTGATTGCAATTCATTCTCTAGATGTCTTTTGTGTTCAAGAGACAAAGGTTTCTATTGAGGTTATGCATCAACATGCTCCACACATTTGGTATGCTAGTCACTATCAAAGTCTTGATTTACAAGGGAATTTTGGAGGTTTGGCTCTGTTTTGGGACCCTTAAAAGATTTCTCCCCTTTGGTGGATTTCTAGTCATTATTCAATCTCTATGGTGGCTACTATCTTGGACTCTGGTGAGACTATTCTTGTGACAAATGTTTATGCCCTTATTGACATTCATGGGAAGATTCATCTATGGGATCACAATAGGTATGTGTGTTCTTGTGCTCCTTATTTTCCTTGGATTTTAGGAGGAAATTTTAATTCTATTTTAAGTCTTGAGGAGAAAAGAGGAGGTTGGCCTTGGCTTGGTCCTGATTATGATCTTTTTCAAGCCCAGATGGATGTTCTTTCTATTATTGATGTTAAGCCTTCAAATGGGGTTTTCACTTGGAAAAATAGATGGAGTGGTCAAGAAGCTATCTCAGAACGTTCGGATAGGTTTCTTGTTTCATGCTATTGGGTTGACAGTGGCCTAATTATGAGTTATGAAATTCTTGATTGGAGAGGTTATGATCATTGGCATATTAAGTTCTCTTCTTCTCCTATTGCACTCCCTAAGAATCCTTCTAAAAAAAAGGCTCACATTGATTGGCTGCAGGAAGTGGATAGAAATATTGCTTTTCTTCATCATTTTGTTCACGCTCGTCGTAATAAAGGGTATATTTCTTCTCTTGTTACTACTAAAGGACTTAAGATTTCTTCTTAGTCTACTATGGTCAAGGAAGCGCTTCAATTTTATTCTAACCTTTTTACTAAGTATTCTTAGCCTGTAGCTAAGGAGGAGAACTTAATTCTTTCATGCATTCTTTCTCTTATCACCAATGCTATGAATGATTTTCTTCTTTTTCCAATTTCGATATCTAAACTTGAAGAGGTTGTGTTTGGGATGAATAAAGGTAAAGCTCTAGGCCCAAATGGCTTCCCTATGGAATTCTTTCAACAATTCTAGGAAATTATTAATATGGATCTCTTGGAGGTGGTTGAGGAATCCCTTCAGAATAAGAAAATACTTCATGCATTGAACTGTACTTTACTAACTCTTATCCCTAAGAAGAAGGTGCTGATAATCTTGACACCTTTCATCCCATTTCTCTTTTTTATTTTGTGTACAAAATTATCGCCAAATTGATTACTAGTAGACTCAATATATGCCTTCTAGTTGTGATTTCAAAGGAACAAGGTGGTTTTGTGGCTGGTAAGAAAATTCTTGATGGAATTATTATTGTTTTTGAAGTTATTCATTCTATGCATACATCAAAAGAGTGAGCTATGTTCGTTAAGTTGGATATGCCTAAGGCTTATGACAGAGTCAAATGGAGTTTTCTCTAGAAGATCCTCTTGGCCTTTGGTTTTTACCAACAATGGGTGAACTAGATTATGAGTTGTGTTACTTCAACTTCTTTCTCTATTCTAGTGAACGGTGTTCCTTCAAAGCCCTTTGGTGCTTCTAGAGGACTTTGCCAAGGGGATCCTATTTCACCTTATCTCTTTATCATTCTAGCTAAGGGTTTGGGTTGCTTTCTTAAGCTTCGTGTTCACTAGGGTTTGATTCATGGGTGGAAATGGGGTGTTGGCTTGCCTCCCATTTCGCATCTTTAGTTTGTGGATGATACTTCATTTATGGGATAGGCCTATCTTTAGGAAGCTACTTATTTTAGGCATGATTTGGATGTGTATCTTGTAGCTTCAGGAAAAAAAGTTAATGAGAACAAATCTTCCATTTTTTTCTTCAATACTCATTAGGCTATTTAGAGGCATATTGCTGCTATTTTGAGGTTTCAAATTGGGTCTCTTCCCTTAGTTTATTTGGGTATTCCTCTTACTATTGGTAGACATCCTAGATCTTCCAAGCAAGTTTTTCTTGATAAACTATGGCAAAAGGTTAATCATTGGACTCATCAATGGCTATTAACTATTGCTCGCCTGACTCTATTAAAATAAGTTATTCAAGCCCTTCCTATTTACAGGTGTTTTATTCAGGCTGCTCCTATGTATTTTCTTCAGGAATTTGATGCTTTGTCCCATCAATTCCTTTGGAGTGGGAACCTTTCAACTTCTAAATGGAGTCTAGTTAAATGGGAAACAGTGTGTAGACCTTAGAAGGAGTGTGGCCTTGGCTTACAATCAACTATTTAAATGGACAGGTTCTCACTACAAAATTTTATTGGCATTGGTGTACTAACCAACATCAACTTTGGGCTCATATTCTCACCCATAAGTATTTTCCAGATATTGATGTGGTGGAAGTTTACCACTTTCCTTTGGAAGGGAGAGGATCGATGATTTGGAATACGCTAATGTTTGAAGCTCAATTGCTTAAAGATGGTCTCTTTTGGATTTGTCATTTGAGATCACAAATTTTATTTTGGTTTGACTCTTGGGATGGACACCCTCCTATTCTTACCACTCATCCTCAACTACATGTCCTCTATCAAAATTTTAGTGCTACTAGTTGGGAGACAACTGATTTTGTTAAGATAAGGTGTTTTAGAGGTTTAGCTCCCTCCTTTCATTGGAAACACCCTTCTGAATGGCCTCGAAGAGGATCTAAGGAAGATAGGAAGGAGTTGTTTCAGATTTTGCAATCTTATGAGTTTACTACTTTGGTTGTTAATGATGTTCTTGCTTGGGACAGCAAAGATTTGTTTGGAAAAATTTTAGTGTCTACAAGATATGTTGAGCTTCTTCGGCAAATGTTGGGGAACATTCAGATGCCTTGGTGGAAGCAAGTCTGGTACAAATTTTCGTGGCCCAAATGTAATTTTTTTATGTGGTTGGTGGTCCATACCCGATGTCTTAAGTGGGATAATTTATGCAAGCATGGCTTCCAAGGACCCTCAATGTGTGTTCTATGCCGGACTAGTGAAGAATATATCTCTCATCTCTTTTTCCAATGCTCTTTCACTAGACATATTTGGCACTCTTGTGGAATGTGTGGAACCAATCTTGTTGGCATGTTTCCTCACTAGAAAAATTATTTTCTTGCTGGGGTAAGGCTCCTGTCAAGACTTCATTTCTTCAAGTTGTCTAGACTCGTGGACCCTTCTTTATTATTTGGCATATTAGGTTGGAAAGAAACCATTATATATTTAAGGATGATTTTTTAGAGGTTCCTCATTTATGGTGGAAAATTCTCCATTCTTTGGGGGAAACTATTTCTACAAAATGTGACACTTCTAAGGCCATGGAACCAAGGGAGGATATTTTAAATAATCATCTTATTATTCCCCCCTCACATGGAAAACTACTAAGAAAGAGGTGTGGACATACCTTGCGAAAGATAAATTTAGGGTGGGGAAGTGGAGTGCCCCTCGGCAGGGTATTTTTAAAATCAACATGGATGGGTCTTCCAAGGGAAATTTAGGCCCTATTAGCATTGGCAGTGTTGGTAGTGATAGTGAGGGGGATGTCCAGTTTGTGTTTTCTATTTATAAAGGTCATCACAGTAACAACCTGATGGAGGCCATTGCTATTTTGTATGTTGTGAAAAATACTTGTGACCTTTGATGGAGAAGGCTTATCTATGAATCTAACTCACAAGTGGTGATAGGTCTATTGAATCAGCAACATTCTGAAGTTGTTAGTTGGATGTTAGCTTTGATTGTTGACCAAATTCATAATTTGTGTACTTCTTTGGAGTCTATTACTTTCACTCATATTCCCAGGGTATGAAATATTGTTGCTAGTTCTTTGGTGAAGTGGGCTTCTAACTATAGGTGTAATTGAAACATTGTTGATAAGACTCAACTTCTGAGGGGCTTGTCCCATCAACTTGATCACCTGGTTGATCTTGATAGGGCTGTCTAATGCCCTTTCTCTATTTTTTCTTGTTTCTCTTTTAGCTTGAATAAATTTTCATCTCTCCTTTATTTGATTTAAAATATTAACATAGAAATTTCAATACAATTGATACAATTATGCAAAAGTATTGTTTTTCTCTCTCAGCCTCTACAGTTCTAATTATGGAGGCTGATTTTAGTTAGTGGTGAAAAAAAATCATCTTCTCAAGCTCGCCTATTATTTTGATGATGGAGTCTGATTTATATGTCAGCACCAAATCTTTCTTCCTCTCTACATCTATGTTTCTCTAATAATAGCCTCTCATTTGAAATGTCAATGTAAAAACTTTCTTCTACCTTAACTTTTTGTTATTTTGATTATAGAATGTGATTGAAAATGTCAATCTAAAAATGTGTTTCATCTCTAACTCTCTATTAAGTTGATGACAGAATGTGATTTGAAATGTTGATACCAAAAAAATTTCTATTCTAGCTCTGTATTATCTTGATGATAGAGTCAAGTCAATGAATTATAAATGACCTCATTTTTCATTGTTTATATTTTGAATGGCATGAAAGTTGGCCCTACATAAGTGCATAAGTGTGTTTAGAAGATTTTTTCTATGACACTGTACAAATCTGCAGTATAGTTACTATTGATGTGTGTTTTATGACTCACCAAATAGTAGAACAAAATACCAAAATATCTTATCCTCTCTTGAATAAAGTCTTGTGTATGCTGAGATTGCTAGAAGATCATACAATGACTTCAAGGTTCTTTTAATGCCAGGTCTTGACTATGGATAAGATCAGTGGTTGATCTGATTTGTTGATGATCACAAGGGGCCTTACGTGTTTATTCATATTCATTTCAAGTCATACTGGATGTGGGAGCTATCTTAAGGTTTTGCAATGAAGCGCTTTTTTTGGATTTTTCACAAAATATGCAAAAATTAAATAGGATGGGGTTCAGGAATTCTATTCTAATCCTAAGGGCAGTGATAACAACAAATAGTATTCTAGTGGACAAATTCCTCAATTGACTGAATTCAGCTTCGCCAACTTATACTACAACTAAGCATGAACCAGTGCAATCTTCAAGGGTTATGCCAAATATTTTCATATCACCACATACACCATCATAAAGAACAATGTATACAAATGATAGAAGTTGAGCATATGCATGAAAGAGGTTCAGGCTAACTTTACACAACAAATTAGAATCACTAAAACGTCAAAAGTATGAACCAAAGGAATTCATCAATACACCATCATATTCTCCATTGTAATCACCACACATTGACTATGCTAAACTTAATCTACTTGAAGAAATTTTAGGAGAACAAGCAAGTACTAAGACACGTTAAGTAATCACCAAACTCCAATGAAAACTTTATTATCTCAATAACTCATAGCAACAATCTCATAAAAATCTCCCCTTACAAATGAGAAAATGAGGCCTTTATATAGGTCCTCGATTACAACGGGTGGCCCAGATGATCACAATAACCGATGGTCGAGATCATGCCACATCAGCCCTAATTAGAGTTAGGGCAATGGAAAAGAATCTACATTAATGCCATAAGGAATCCACTACTGTAGTGGGTAATAAATGCCCATCATGCATGCTAATTTAAGAAAGAGTGGGGTGTAATAAATGATCCTTATGCACACCCACTCTGCATTTAATGCATCTATCCTTGGTTTCCTTGCCTGAAAGATCGAAATCGATCTAATACTATTTCCAACTCCTCTATACTGATGCTTGGTGCAGATTCTTGCTTGAATTCTAGAACTGCAATCGCTCTTTCTGCTTTTCCCAAGCTTTCATCCCAATCTGGTAGTAAGTCCTTAGTAGTGTGCATTGTATTTGAGAAGATGGAGAAGTTCTCAAAATCATCTCTTCCATATACGTTTAGCTGAAAGAATTCCTCTAACTTGACTTTCAGATTATCAGTTGTCATTTCCTCTTCCCTTAATTTTTTTGATAACAAGGATGCAACTACATTTGATATTCCTTGCTTGATGTTATCAACAATCTTTTTCCATCGACTGGATTCCCTGGTAAAGCTTTCAAACATTTCCTTAGCCATGTTCTTGGATTTTTGGATTTGAACTTTGATCTTTGAACCTTGAATGTCTGGGATCGGATCACTTAGTACTTTGATCTTGATACTAGAATTTTGGATTTGAGCATCTTTCTTGAATTTCTAGAACTAGAGCTTTCTCCTCCTTTTTCTTCAAATGCTTTCAATTCACTATTATGCCTTTTCTTACGTTTTGAAGAATTCCCCTTTTTTTTTTATCATCATCAATCATTTTTCCAGTCTTGGGTACACACTTGAAGAGGGTGAAATTCAAGATCTGGAGGAAAAATTTCTAGCACTTAATCCTTTTTCATTTTTCCATGAAGGAGAAAGTTTCCAACACTTAGCCATTTATTCTTCCATGAAGGAGAAATCTTCAACACGTAGCCAATTTTCCTTCCATGAAGGAGAAAGTTTCCAACACTTAGCCATTTTTTCTTCCATGAAGGAGAAATTTTCCAACACTTAGCCAATTTTTCTTCCATGAAGGAGAAACTTCCAACACTAGCATTTTTTCTTCCATCAAGGAGGAATTGCCAACACTTAGCCAGTTTTTCTTCCATGAAGGAGAAAGTTTCCAACACTTAGCCATTTTTCTTCCATGAAGGAGAAAGTTTCCAACACTTAGCCAATTTTTCTTCCATCAAGGAGAAACTTCAACACTTAGCCAGTTTTCCTTCCATGAAGGAGAAAGTTTCCAACACTTAGCCAATTTTTCTTCCATGAAGGAGAAACTTCCAACACTAGCATTTTTTCTTCCATCAAGGAGGAATTTCTAGCACTTCATTGTTTTTGCTTCTATGAAGGACAAATCTCCTACACTTAGCCATATTTGCTTCCATGATTTCTAATTCTCTTGCTTGTGGAAATTTTGAGTGGTCATGGATTTTGTCCATGATGGAAGAATTCCGCAACAACCATTTTTCTCCAAGGCTGGAAATTTTGAGTGATCAAGGATTTTGTCCATGATGGAAGAATTCCACAACAACCATTTTTCTCCAAGGCTGGATTTTTTGAGAGATCATGGATTTTGTCCATGATGGAAGAATTCCACAACAACCATTTTTCTCCAAGGCTGGATTTTTTGAGAGATCATGGATTTTGTCCATGATGGAAGAATTCCGCAACCACCATTTTTCTCCAAGGCTAGATTTTTTGAGAGATCGTGGATTTTGTCTATGATGGAAGAATTCCACAACAACCATTTTTTCTATTATCTTCATGCCTTTCCACTTTTGGATATTTCGTGGGTGATTCCAGACTTGAGCATTTTTTTCTTCATTAACTGTCATGCTTGCTCATTCTTTTGGATATAGACACATGTACTCTTTTGGCTCTTTATCAACCATAGCTCACTTGTTGCAGAAATAGACCTGCCATAAATAGACATTCTAAAAATAGTAAGTTGTCCCAAAGTCAAAATAAGGCCAATCTGAGAGGTAGTGAAATTTACTAAAAATAGACTCACTAAAAATAGTAAGTTGTCCCAAAGTCAAAATAAGGCCAATCTGAGAGGTAGTGAAACTTACTAAAAATAGACTTACTAAAAATAGAATTTCTAAAAATAGTAAGTCAAGACATTCAATTCTCAAACAAGCAAATAATTTCCATTCTCAGAGCCACATGGACAACACTTTTCCCATCTGGCCAATTTTACCAATTCTCATTTGAAAGAGCGAATTTTAGAAGATTTAGCCCAATACTACAAAGAACTAAAGCCAAAAGGACAAGACCAAGAGACAAAAGGGGGCCCCAGGCTTGGGCGATGATGTGACTATTGGTCACAACAGTTACTCCTCTAATTAAGAAGAATTTTTCTGGGATAGTGTACAAATCTACAGTGTAGTTACTCGTCTAGTTGAGAAATATTTCATAAATGAATGGTGTTATTGATGTAGGAAAACTCCAGATTATGATGAGGGTCTAAGAATAATGTGCAGAGCTCCAGACAAGACCAGTTTTGCATATAATCCAGAATCATCATCTTCTCTCCTTTCAATGGATTTATTTGATTTTCATTAATGTAGGATCAACCATCTTTAGTTTGACACGGACAAGTTCCAGTCCAAATAGTTTATAACTATCCAATTGTGCTCTACTCCTTAACCTCCTCCTCCTAATCCTCCCACTCTAAAAGATCTATTGAATGAGAAGGATATTGTATTGTAAAAGATAAAGGAGCTTCTGGATCACATCACCTCTCTAAAAATCTCTTCTTCTTTTCCTTCTCAGTAAATTCTAGTTCAAAAAATATAGAGCCCTCAACAAAGTATGGGTTTAATACTACATGGTTGATGAGATTTTGTTGTGAGTTCTGCCATCAAACCTTGACAATGAATGCTGTGAAATGTGAACATGAAAAGGTGTTTTAATGTAAATTCTTAGCAATGGGAAGTGACTGCTATATTTCTTTTTCATTAAGAAACATTAGACTATATGATAGGACACAATTACTAAATTCTAGTCATTAAGAGACTAGTATTTTTATTATCAAAGATTGTTATATATTAGAATAAATTATAGAGTTTTGACCAAAAATTTATCATGCTTAATATTTATTTTGTATTAATTTTGCTTGGATATTAAAGGAAAAAACCTTCAGTTATAAAAAAATTGTCTTTGTTCCATCTGATAAAATATTTACAATATTGCATCAAAGATGTGCCATCGTTACATAAACAGAAAGTAAAACTGTACAAAGGCAAATTTTTAAAAGTGGTATTGTTAATACAGTTGAACTTATTGAAGCAAGGGTTGTAGAGCAGAATAGTTTCTGTCAAGTGAATAGGAATTTGGTGCATAGAAATTTGATTTAGTAAGAATTATCTCAGATTAGAGAGGACAAAATTTTCAATTAGTCCAGGTGATATTGAGAAATTGATTCCAAAAACTGTATAAAATCCCTTAAACATTTGATTATCATTTTATCCTTTGCCTTTTCTAGTGTATTCAACATTCCAGGAACTTGTTGTGCACATATATACAAATGGTCTTGGATCAAATGTTAAATAAAAAAACTAATGCAGCACACTCCTACTCCATAAACTGAAAGAAAGTTGCACTGGGAACAAGTTATGTCTAAATTGTATTATAAAATCAATTAGTATGGCAACTCTCATATTCCTATACCATCCAAAGGGAAACTCTCCAAATTTTTAAGAAAATGCACTAAATACAAATTGATTAGAAAAAAGATGACATTAAGACTAACTGAATCAAAAATTTAAATTCAAGTTGGCTATAATTTTCCTTTATTCAATAATTTTATGCTCAGATCAACACATAACAACTAACAACTAACTGAATTGTAACTTAGACTAAATTGCATTTAAATTATTACACTATTCAAAAGAAACAAAATCTTATTTATAAGATTTCATTTTATATCTAAATATGTGAAACCTTTCTAAGACTCTTTAGCGAATGTTGACTATAATATATTTTTTTTTAAAATTTGATATTTCTTCTACATTTTTTGGTCATTGCCTGATACAAAAAGAATGCAGAAAAAGACTACATCAAGAAAGAGTATCTAATAACACTAATGAATCTTGTCCTTATGATTCTGAAATTGAGACCGCGATATTAGAAAGCCATCTGATGCAAGTGCAATCCAAGACCCTAAACTATATACAATGTCTCAAAAGAACAAGTTAGATTCATAAAAGCAAAAGCATGTGAAATTGCAGAGAAGTGGTGATTTATTATCAAATAAAATATGAGAAGGATTCAACATTTTTCTAAACATATTCTTTTGTCATAATATCAACCAAGTTGGGGAAATCAAGGAGGTTAAGAGGGGAAAGTAAAGAGGTAATATAAACCCCATCAGTACCCAAATGAACCAGATAGTCAGCTCAAAGATTGTCTTCTCTATAAGTATACACGATGTAACATTCAGAGAATGAATGAAAAAGAGACCATACTTGATCCAATATATATTGAATGGCCTGATTATATACATCATGTTTAATACACACATTAATAATAATGGTTGAATCCCCTTCAACATGTAACATAGATATAGATAGTGATTTTGCAAGTTCCAAATTAAAAAGCAAGGCCAAGGCCTCAGCTTTGTTATTAGTACACGGAGGGAGAGGAGATGATTTTGCTGCAATCACATGACCTTTAAAGTCTCTAATGACTATGCCATAGCCTGCGTTGCCTGGATGGATTTCCTCTAACGGCCCCATCAAAATTGAGTTTGAAACAACCCTCACTTAGAGGAATCCACTTGGTTTGTGCTTGGATAAGAATAATCTTGGATGGACACAATGGAGCAGGAAGATAAGGAAAAAGTATACCCTTCCACCAATGCACAGCATAACTATCCCAATGAGAAAAAAAACATTTACCCTTATATTTACTTTTTAAGCATTAACAAGCTCAACAATTGATCTCTCCAATCCTTCTAGAAATTGAGTGATTGGCGATGAATCTATCTAAAAGTTCTATTGTTTCTTTCCCACCAAATTGCCCATTATAGTATGTAGGGATATAGTTCCAAAGACATGAATATATTGATTCAGAATATAAGATTGGCCATGCCTAGAATAAGTCCCACAGAGAGTTAAGTAATGACATATGGAAATCAAACTTATTAAGAATAAAATACCAACAATCTTGGGAAAAAGGGCAATTTAAGAAGACGTAATGTATTGTTTCTATAACTTGCAGACAAAGCACACAGTGAAAGGGATAAAAAATGTTCAATCTATGAAGTTGATCACTAGCTAAAATTGTGTTCTTTAATGCAAGTCATGCAAAGCATCTTGCTTTTGGCAGAAACAAGCAAAATTTAAAAGCACAATATGTGGTCTGATTTTTATAAAAAAAACCACTACATTTGCTGTCTCAAATTTGAACATTAATTTAAGATTAGAAAATAGTAAAAAGCATTCACATTTGTGTAAAATTGAACATTATTTTAAGACTACAAGTAATAAAAGAAATCACATATGTGTTAATTTGTAGTCTTCCTGTAAGAAGTCTCTATTCTTAAATATCAAATATTTGGTCTACAACTTTCATATAATAAGTATACCTGTCAATCTTTGCTTCTCAATTTTAAATAAAAATATTTGAATCTGTATACAATTATAAAAATTATGTTTAACCCTTAAAAAAATTCATGTGCATAGCACATAGAGAGGTTTGTTCTTGGCCATAAGATAGAGAATAGAGCTAAGGAATGATAAAGGTGAGATGTAACTTTTTTTTGACTAGTTGATCTTTGAACAAACATTGTCACAACAAGATCAACTCAGATCATTGGCATCTTAAACTTGGAGAGGATATTTCTTCATTCCAAGATAGACTGATTAATATCAACTGAACAATTACAACTGACACCGACATTATTGGATTCACTTCTAAGTACCTCCTTTTAGGGTCTCTCTATTTTATATCATTTTCTTTGCCTCATGGTACAATGTAAAGACTAATTATCAGAGTTCCTCCTATCACACTGCATAGCAAATAAAGGTCAATCATATCAGCTGTTATGAAATAGCAGAATACTATCATACACTATATAATGTTTAGAATTATGAATATAAAATTCAAATTGGTTTTGAAGTTTTGGGTAGAAAGAGATTCAGTAAGAAGGATGCTTCTCTTAATCAAAAAGTTGAAATTAAAAAAAGATTTAATGAAGATAAAGTTGAGGAGGAGAAAGTTAAAGTTGAAATTTAAAAGGATTTAATGAAGATAAAGTCGAGGAGGATAAAGTTAAAATGGATGATGAGTGGTCTGTTTGTAAGGTCATTCCACTGAGACTATGAATGGGGAAAATCGAACCACCACTCCATTCCACCTCCATCTTGTGTCTTTGTGTCTTCCTATCTTCTT
The DNA here is from genome assembly GCA_028749045.1 of Cupressus sempervirens. NCBI lineage: Eukaryota > Viridiplantae > Streptophyta > Pinopsida > Cupressales > Cupressaceae > Cupressus > Cupressus sempervirens. The sequence goes on from CM053791.1 coordinate 576,096,312, forward strand.
TTTGTGACTATATGTATATATTTTAATCAATAAAATTAAAAGCACTTTTTCGTTAGAAAAACATTCTAAGAATTCTAAGTATCTTTCCACATGGAATAATAACCACTCCAAAATTGTAACCAATTTTGCTGCTAATGGGTTGAACACCACTGGAAAGATAGGACCCTTTTCATGGATACAATAGGCTTGCACAATGAAAAAATTGCTGAACGGAGCACCCACTGGCCTTGACACCGTTGCTTAAAAATTAGTCTCAAATTTAATTTATTTTGTTTTGTTCCATCTGAATTTTTTATTTACTTAGCCAATACATTGTATAATGTTAAAAAAATATTTCATAGCGCTATGGCGTTCTTGATGGGGTATGTGTGGATGGGTTTTGGGATGGGACCAAGGGTTTAAATTTGAGGACGACAGGAGAGCGAAAATGGAAGATTGTGTTAATACACAAATTGAAGTGAACTGAAATTTTCAAAAAGTTAATGAAAGGAAAACTAGTTTTCAAGAACTTAACAAGTGATTATGATTATAGGGGTAGCAGAAGTGGTCGTGCTCTTAAAAATGACTTTCATATCCCCAAGTCTCAGACATCCGTTATTAAGGACACACCACCATGGAACATAGTATAAAAAACCCAAACTTTTATTTGAGATACTGAATAAATATATAACAACTCGAGTGCATCAAGCATCATAATGTGTCCCTACAAGAGGAGGGCCCTGATCATTGCCCCTTCCGCACAGATTATGGTGCCTATAACTTTTGCTTGTTAACAGGCTTACTTCTGATGTCAACATGCTCTAATCTAAAGAGAAAAAAGCCCAGTTCAGATCAATTTAAACACATTTCATACTTCTAATGTCAAATTTATTCCAATCTGAAATTAAAAAAACTTCCGTTCAGATTAATTTAAACCCATTTTATATTTTTTATATCAATTGTTTCCAAACCGAAAAGAAACCATTTCAGATGAATTTAGACCCATTTCATATATCTGATAACTCTTTTAAATCAGAGAAAAAAGATACCTAATTCATCTGATGACAACTTTTTCCAATCTGAGCTAAACCAAGTTCAGATAATATAAATCCATTTCATATTTCTCCTGTCAACTATTTCCAATCTGAAGAAAACCAACAACAGTTTAGATCATGTTAAAACCCAATTTGTTGTTCAATTCGCTATCCCACTATAAATTTGATCCCCCAAAATTAATCTGCACTGACTTATTTCGTACTTCAATATGGTTTAAGTTTTGATGAATGGAAATTATCTTGATTTGTTTTGAACTTTTAAGCTGCATTGTATCTCTCCTTCTGAGTGCACGAAACTCTTGATGGGCTATGAATATATCACTTTTCAGGAACAAATGACTGTAGATTCTATTCCTTAATTGATATACTTTGAATATGATTGGTTCTTGCATCAAGTGATACTGAAACCGTGGCTCCTTTTACTAGTCTCAACATCATTTTGGCCTTGGAAAAACCACTTCAAGGCTCATTGGAAAGTGAACCAATGAAGCTTAGAAGAGATCAATCATAGCAGAAATGACTACCCATGAGAAATATGCAACTGAAGAATGGATCTTGCATCACATCGCGTAGAATGATTTTTATAAATTTTGTTGGTAATTTGTGCAGGTGGTTGTTCTCAAAGTGTCTTTACACTGCCAGAGATATGCCAACAAAATGAGAAGGTGATATCTGAAGTGGAAGTTGTGGCTCTTTCAGCATTGAAGTTTAATGTCATATAAGATTAGTTGAATATGAACATATCTGACTCCACTAACAAAGAAACCAGCTAACAACTATATTTTTATGTAGTATATTATGACTCAACATATGGGTTACCTCTTGATCTCATTAGGGGTTATATCAGTTTCTGTTGATTTGGAGAAGAGGATTGATGTAGGAGCACACACATAAAGAATTTTGGACATAATTTATGCACGAGCTGACTTGAAGAAATTATCTCGATTTTGTCATTACAATAAGATATTTTCTTGGAATTTGTTCAGACCATTGTGGGGTCATTCTTCCCTATTCTATATTGATCTAGAGTATTCTATAAGTTGTTTTTCCTATTTTGTAATAATCTATATTGATCTAGAATTTTCTATATTGTAATAATCTAGAAAGTTTCGTAGATTATCTTAGCAAGTATAAATAGAGTTTTAGGTTTAGGTTTAGGTCAAGTTGGAGAGTAAAGTTTCTGGATACTAAGTTACAAAGAGAAGAAATCTGCAAGAGTGCTAGTGTATGTACTACTCATTTGATAAATTAAATAGAAGAATTTTATAATCTATCTCTTGTTGGTGCTGGTTCCTATTTCTATTGTGTTTGCTTCCGTTGTGTTTTACCTCTACATCATTTTTGGTATCAGAGCTCAGCAAAAGGTCTAGGCAAAGGTGAATTGTGAGTTTTTATTTGTTGTGACAAGTGTTGGGAAAGAACCTGTAGAGTGGCCACAAGACTAGGTTGAGTGGAGAGAACCTAGATAGGAGACAATGGTCACAAGAGAAAATTTATCTCATGATCAGAAGATACTTTTAGATGTATGGGTTTCATATTGTAATTTTTAGAAACAGAAAAGAGAGGAAGAGAAAAAAAGAAAAGAGAAGAAGAAATGAGATTCTTAATGAGGGAACTTAAAAAAGGGGAAGAAAATTTAGCGAGACTAAAAAAGGACTTGAAGAAAAATATGGAAAAAGAAAATAGCAATCTAGAGAAACAATCCTTTGAGATTACAAAAGCTTGTGAAGATGGAATAGAGAACTCGGTTGCCATTGAAGAGAAGATTTGTCCATTGGAAGGACAAAATGAATAAATAGATGCTGATATGAAAAGTTTGCAACAAATAGTTGTTGCTGAACCTAATGATAAAAAGGTTCTTGAAGATAGGAAAGAGGTTGAAGTGGTAATTATTGATGAGCCTTGTGATGAAAAGGTTCATAAAGATGAAAAAGAGGTGGATGTGCTAGTTCTTGATGGAACCAAGAGATGGCATTTGAGGTTAAGAAAGAAAGTGGTATGGCCTATCAAAAAGATAATAGTTGTAGCAAGGAAGAAGTCTTGTGATGAAGCTACAAGGATAGATAAGGATCAAATAGTGATGAATTTGTCTCCAAGCATGAAGATATTGCAGCATAAGGACATTGATAAAAAGGATGCAAAGGTTCCTAAAGTGAGCCAAATTGATGAATTCATATATGATGAGGTCCCATTTGCTTTTTCTAATCCATTTATTGCAAGTTTGCAGGAGTTCTATCTAAGTTCTTATGTGGAAGAGGTTTATGAAAATATGAAAGTTAACTTGGGTACTTGGCAAGAGTACAAACAACAAATACCACGGAATTGGACAAGAGTACAAACAACAAATACCACAGAATTGGAAGACAAGAAAGAGGAAGAAAAATCCAAGGGACTTGGATTCTATTGTTCCAGGGAGTATGGTGCAGGAGCACCTACATAAAGAATTTTGGACATAATTTATGCATGAGCCGACTTGAAGAAATTATCTCGATTTTGTCATTACGATAAGATATTTTCTTGGAATTTGTTCAAACCATTGTGGGGTCATTCTTCCCTATTCTATGTTGATCTAGAGTATTCTATAAGTTGTTTTTCCTATTTTGTAATAATCTATATTGATCTAGAATTTTCTATATTGTAATAATCTAGAAGGTTTCGTAGATTATCTTAGCAAGTATAAATAGAGTTTTAGGTTTAGGTTTAGGTCAAGTTGGAGAGTAAAGTTTATGGATACTAAGTTACAAAGAGAAGAAATTTGCTGGAGTGCTAGTGTATGTACTATTCATTTGATAAATTAAATAAAAGAATTTTATAATCTATCTCTTGCTGGTGCTAGTTCCTATTTCTATTGTGTTTGCTTCCGTTGTGTTTTACCTCTGCATCAAGGATGATCACATTCAAGGGCAATGTATAACCCTCTGAAATTTTGGAAAGTGTTTGTGAAATGGAAAAAACATAGTTGTGGCCTAGCTCCATGAAACCATGATGATATATTATGTGGAGAATAGAAAGCTCTAGTTCCAAAGGAAATGGACCATGTTGCCTGTATTGTAACTTGCTCAGTGATTTTGCATGTAATTCCATGAGACCCGAAGTGTAAATTATATATTTCAGTTGAATTTTCTTATTGTAAGTCATGAAGGGAAACTGTTTCAATTTATTCCTACTTATTTTTTAATGTAAGTAATGTATAACACTTTCAGGAACTCAATGGGATTTCATAGTTGGAAGCTTTAAAATCCCTACAAACTGTAATTTATGGTAGTTTAGTTTTTCTAAAGTAATGCTGGGTAGTGGAATGTTGGTGCTAATCTTTGGTCAACTTCAATCACATTCTTGAAAATGTAGGAAAATTTTTTTTTTTTGGATAGATTATAAGATTGAACATAAAAAACTAGCATCTTTTGAGAAATGTCATTAAAGTAAAGTAAACCAAAAAGTTTCTTACTTCAATTGTCACTAGACAAGTTGAACTAATATGAATTTTGCCTCCCTATGTTGAAACAGACTATAATCTATGGCACTATTGCAAAATGCTTATTTCAGTTGCTTAGTAATCATGGTTACTAATGTGTATGCACCTGTTGATCTTGTGGGAAAGGAGGAACTTTGGAGCCATATTCAATATGTTAGAAATTGTCACCCTTATCATCCTTGGGTGTTAGCAGGGGACTTCAATTCAGTTTTAAGTCTAGAGGAGAAGCAAGGTGGTTTGGCTAGACTAGGGCCTTCTTGTGCTCTTCTTGGGCAACACATATCTCTTTTGCATCTCTCTAATGTTAAGCCTTCTAATGGTCTCTATACTTGGAATAATCAAAGGACTAGAGTTGATGCTATCTCAGAACATCTAGACAGATTTTTTGTTTCTTGCTTCTAGGTTAGTGGCACCCTTACTCTCTCTTTGAAAATCCTTGATTGGAGGGGTTCTGATCATTGGCCAATCAAATTTTCTATTATTGGGGCTTGTGTTCCAAAGCATCCTCCTTTTAAGTTCCAATTGATGTGGCTCCATGACTCCTCTCTTCGTGATTTTGTTTTACGTTGGTGGAAAGATGGTGCTATAGACAATGTTTTGGGAACCTTCACTCTATGAAGAGGCTTGCTCAAGAAGATCTTGATGTCATCACAAGGGAGATTAGAGATCGAGGTTTCTCAGAGGATCTTGGAAGGGTTGAATCCCTTGCTTCTAGAGCTCTAGAAGAATGGGAACTTCGAGAGGAAATTTTTTGGAAGCAAAAGGCTAGAGTTGATTGGCTCTAGGAAGGTGATCGAAACACTGCCTTTTTCCATAAAACAGTGCAATCTCGTCGGAATCAAAGCGATATCTCTTATTTGGTTAATTCTCAAGGTATCCAACTGAATTCATTGCCAGCTTTGTTCCAGGAGGCTTCTCGGTACTTTTCTACCCTCTTCTCTGAGGACTCTCCTCCTGGTGATAATGAAGAAAATATTATCTTGTCCTATATTTCTTCCCTTATCACTCAAGACATGAATGATTATCTCATGCATCCAAAATCTTTGGAAGAGCTGGAGGAGGTGGTTTTTGGCATGACTAAGGGGAAGGCTCCTGGTCCTGATGGCTTTCCAGTTGAGTTCTTTTAGGAATTTTGGGACATCATTAATCATGATTTGTTGGAGGTGGTTAAGGAATTCTATTCTAGCAAGCAGATGCTTCGAGCTTTGAATTCTACATTCTAGAATCTTATTCCTAAGAGAGAGGGTGCTAATCAATTGGAGTTTTTTACACCAATTGCCTTATGTAATGTGGTTTACAAAGTTATTACTAAGTTGATTGCTCAGAGAATTAAAAAGTGGCTTCCCATTATTATCTTAGAAGAACAAGGTGGTTTTGTTGCTGGAAGACAAATTTTGGATGGGGTGGTTATTGCTACTGAGTCTATTCACTCTATGGTTACTTCAAGGGAGAGAGCAATGTTTGTTAAGCTGGATATGGCTAAGGCCTATGATAGAGTTAAATGGAGTTCCTAAGGAGTATTCTTCTTTGTTTTGGATTTAGCTCTGACTAGGTGAGTTGGACTATGAGTTGTGTTACTTCTGCTTTGTTCTTATTAATGGTCAACCTTCTCAACTATTTGGTGCCTCTAGAGGCCTCCACCAGGGTGACCCTCTCTCCCCATATCTATTCATCATCATGGCTGAAGGCTTAGGCAGATTCATTAAGTATCAGGTGTCCCAAAATTCTATTCAGGGGTGGCGGTGGGGTAATGGATTACCTGCTCTTTCCCATCTTCAATTTGTTGATGATTCTGCTCTTGTGAGTCTTGCTAGGATCAAGGAAGCTGAAGCCTTTTGACATGCTTTGGACATTTATTTGGTAGCTTCAGGCCAGAAAGTTAATAAGCACAAATCTTCCATTTACTTTTTTAACACTCCTGATTCTATTTAGCACAGGATTGTTTGTATCCTGCGGTTTCAGATTGGGTCACTTCCTTTGACTTATCTTGGCATTCCTATTGCTATTTCTAGGCAGCCATGTCTCTTCTGGAAAAATTTGATTACCAAGCTTCAGGATAAGGTAAATCATTGGACTCATAGATGGCTTTCTACTTCTGCCTGGGTTACTTTTCTTCAATTTGTTATCCAAGCTCTTCCTACTTATAGAAGCATGGTTCAGGCTGCTCCTGTTTACTTTGTCAAGGAGTTTGATACTCTTTCTTGGCAATTCCTTTGGAGTGGTAATTTGTGTAGTACTAAATGGAGCTTGATTAGTTGGGCAACTATTTGTAGGCCTAAAAAGGAGGGTGGTCTTGTTCTTCGATCAACTCTCTTGAGTATTCAAGCATTGGCTACTAAACTTTATTGGCGATGGTGTTCTGGACAACATCAACTTTGAGCTCATATTATCACTCATAAATATTTTCATGGTGCTGATCCTTGCTCTATTTCTACACTTCCTCTTGAAGGCCGTGGCTCAATAGTCTGGCATACTTTGAAGATAGGTGCGGTGTTAGGCAAAAGCAGTCTGTTCTGGATATGTAAAGGAGGTTCTGAGGCTTTGTTTTGGTCTGATGTTTGGGATGGATTCCCTTCCATTTTATCCATGTACCCTCATCTTCAGTCTCTTTGTGATTCTTTTCATGCCGCTAGATGGGATAAAGTAGCTCATTACAAGATTCTTTATCAATTGGGACTTGTTGTTGGTTACAGATGGAAGCATTCTTGTGATTGGCCTCCTGGAGGCATAAACATGGATTGTCAGGAGCTTTCTAGAGAGTGTTCCTCTTTGCTAGGTTCAGATCTTTTGGCTTGGGGAGGTACCTTGTTTGGTAAATATCATGTCTCTACTGGGTATCAGGAGATAACTAGACAATTATTTGGGGATGCTAACGTCCCTTGGTGGAAGCAAGTTTGGAATAAAGTTTCTTGGTCTAAGTGCAATTTTTTCATGTGGCTAGTGGCTCACAACCACTATCTTACATGGGATAATCTTTGTAAACGTGGATTTCAAGGCCCCTCTTATTGTGTTTTGTGTGGTAAGGGGGAGGAGTCGGTCTCCCATCTGTTCTTCCATTGCTCCTATTCTATTCAGCTATGGCACCTTTGGTGGAGTTCTTGGGGTTGCTCTTGTAGGCATGCTTCCTCTTTGCCTGAGTTTTGGGCCCACTTGGGCAGTGCTCCCTCCAAGTCTTCTCCTCTCCATGCTGCTTGGATTGCTGGCCCATCATTCATGCTTTGGCATATCTGGTTGGAGAGGAATCGTTGAATATTCCAAGATGTTCGGCTTAGTGTTTTGCATCTTTGGTGAAAAATCCCACATTCTCTTCAGGAAACTATTCAAGTGAAGCGTGAGCTAGATGGGGGTATGGATCCAGTTGATCTTGCTATATGCAATCGCCCCAATATTCATCTTCAGGATGGGGCTGCAGCTCAAAGGTTTCCTTCTGTGTCCAAGCAGCTTCAGCATCAGAGGAAAGGTCAGGTAAATGGGGATGGCCATTGGACTCCTCCTCCCTATGGAGTTCTAAAAATTAACACTGATGGTTCTTCCTGAGGGAATCCAGGCCCTGCTGGTATTGAGGGAGTGGCTCGTTGTAGTTCTAGTGATGTTAAATTCTTTTTCTCAGTTCATAAGGGTGATTACACTAACAATCTCACGGAAGCTTGGGCTATTTTATATGCTATGGAATAGTGTTGCTTACGGGGATGGAGTAAGATTATCTGTGAGTTTGATTCTCAAGTGGTAGTGAACTTGCTTTCCTCGCAAGAGCTTGAGGATGTTAGTTGGTAGCTGGCCACTGTTGTTAATCAGATTATTCTCTTCTCTACCTCTTTTCAATTCATTAGGTTCACTTATATTCCTTGTGAATGGAACAGAGCTACTGATTGTTTAGCCAAATGGGCTTCTAGTCATCATCCGGGTTGGAATATTATGGATAGGGGGCAACTTTCCTTTGAGATGGTGCAAGAATTTGATGATCTTGTTGATCGGGATCAAGCTCCTTGTTGAGCTCTCCTTGTTGTATTCCTTTCTGTCTTAATAAATTTTTATCCCTCTTTTTTCAAAACAAATAAACAAAGATTAATTTTCAATACCGGTCTGAATTTTTCTTTCCCATGCGAGGGCAATCTGCATTATCACTGCAATGCCAAGTCACCTTGCAGTCAGTTAACTCCGTTACTGCATTGGAAAAAACTAGTCTTTCTACCGAACTCCTCAAAATGACACAGGAATTGACAAAATTGTAGCAACATAATAAATGATTTGATTCAGAATTCTTTTTTCTTCAACATTCTAAGAAAATCCTCAGAGGATATGATCTAACGACAAGGTACCAATATAAGGAAAATCATACGATGTCAGTGAGCTCAAACGCTTGTGGACCAGAGCTCAAACAAACAGTCTCCCCCCATAATTACGATGCAGCCATGGACAATTCCTTCAAGAATGAAGCAAACCCATCCAGCCTTTCTCTCAGAATTAGTGCCAAAAGCAAACGTAAAATACCCTCTATTGTCCAAAATTGTGCAAAAAATTTGTCAAGAAAACTAATTTTTTAAAACAGTTATGAAATTTTAACAACAGAAGTTAAAAAAATTATTCTAGTCACTCCATCATCTTCGGCAGATTTTTTGAAAGTTATGAAGAATCCTTAGCGAGAGAAAAGAAAGTTACCTGCTAAAACTATGCAGCCCAAAAGAAACTTTCAACCGTCTGCAATGACAATCAGACTCGAACGAAACGATTAATACTGTGACTGCAAGATTTTTCTGAGCAAGTAGATACAATGTTCATGAATTATCAACCTCCTCCTTTTCTCACCAGTAAATCAACAAAAACTTTTAATGCTTATGTTGATTCTTCGTAGGAGTGATCATTGTAATTTCCCGTCTCCTCTGTACAGTTATTAATATTCAAGCACATTGTTTCTGGGTTCCTTAGACACATGCATACCTGTATGGTACGAATTGAAATTTGATATAAACATTTAACTTACTTCAACACAAAAACTATATCTTCTTAGAACATCTGAATTCCTTTGAAAATCAAAGTGAGTTTTCCCAAGATAACAAAAACAATAAATTAGAATGGAACTGTTTGAGATAATGTGCAGTATTGAATTGCCTGGGGGTTAGTAATGTGGTGGGTATGTCTGGGTAGCTTAACCTAAAAATAAATATTGCAGAGGGTCACATACAGTTGCAGAGTATATTAAAATATGTTAATTATCAGCATTGTGAGTAGTTGAAGTAGTTTGAAATAGCTTGATTCAAATGGTCCTACTAGAAAACAATAGAAAACCTAATATAAATATTTTCATCTGTAAAATGATCCTACAGCAAAACAATTAAAATTCTGAAAACTAGTACAGAGAGCTTGGGAGAAACATCTTTCAAGAGAGGTAAACAGGTATATTCCTGCATTACATTATTAATTCACAATCACTTATATCTTATCCTAATATCTTTCACAGACAACATTACATGTGGCTACCATGCTGAAATAAAGCTGGAACAATTAAGAATGCCGCATAGCTGATGCAGTGATTTATTATTTTTAAGACTGGTGATAATAGAGAATTTAAACCGATAGAATCTGGTCGGATGAAACCTTTATTTATAATAAAAATTGTCATTATTTCATATAGTAGAATATTTGACAATCTTGCATGAAATACCTTGTATGATTAGATAATGAAAGAATCCTAATTTTATAGTAAATGACAGGACTGAAAAGAAAAACCCAAGAAACTGCAAAACAGTTCGTGAAACGGTCTACATTCATTTCCTTGAGACAATTAGCAAATGCTTTCATTGACAAAAACGGCATTTTCTTGAAATCTCTTAAATTCTTTTCTAACGTCTAAAGAAAATATCGATGGGTATATGACTCTGTTGAAAGTTCTAATTGTAACACATATTGGAAGAAACGTTGACCAAAAAAACTGCAATTTCTTGAAATCTGTTAAACTCTTTTCATTGTCTAAAAGAAATCTCCTCTTCAATGGTTTTAAAGGCAAGTTTATTTGGCTTTAATTGTAACATCCAAAATTCTTTTAGGACAGCAGATAGTTTGCAAAAGCACAGTAAATGCAGAAAGTCTAAAGTCTACGAACAGCAGATAGCTTTGATTCATTCAGGAAAATCTAAGAGCAAGGGCAAAAGCTCAGTGGCATGGATAGCCATTTTCTGACAGTCAACATAAACGGGTAAACTACTTCTGCTGGCCATATTTTTAGTTGCCCACTATCTATATCTATATCAAAGACCCTTCTTTCCTGAATTACCCAAATATAACCCCCCTTAACACAAGTTATTCCAGAAAACAAAATTTCGGACGGTACAGTTAGTTCATATTTAAATCTCCAGATCTCCCCTAGTTCATCGAGCTCATACAAAATGAGAACATTTGGATATCGTGTCTCACCATTGCAAACCATTATAATTCTGTCCTTCACCATTGAAATTCCCAAGATCCGGTGCAGTATACCTTGCCTCCTCGGTGGAACCCAAAGATACTTGATATTGCCATCTCCATTCAAATCACACACAAACACAGATCTCCCATCTTTAGAAACCCAGTAGATTTTCTTGTTCTGCATGAAAGTTCTTGTACAAAAGCTAATTGGCATAGAGCCATAAGGCTTTCCTTTGTAGAAGGAAGCATCTATTATTTCCCACTTTTTCTTTACAGATTTATAAATCAAAATAATAAGTTTCTTACTTCTGAGAAGGTAAGGATTTCTAATTATGAGAGTTACCTGATACATTTTTTTCATGGGATCACAGTTAAGATGCACAGCCACATCATCATGATAGTTTTTCATGTAATATGAAAGTTTTCTTTTTTTGTTCAGTTTTACATCTTCAAGATAGTGGGACTGCATAGTCAGTGGATTCACCATTTGAAGAGTCCCATTTCTCTTACAGCTATACACCAAGAGGCCTCCATCTCCAGCTCTCAAAAACCACTTCGAGTCATTGTATCTCCACTCTTCATTAAATATCTTCTTGCACCTTAGCCTTCTAGTGACATCACAGAGAACAAGACCATTGGAAGATCCACTGGTTTCATCATTAAGTTCCATCACCAGCCACCTTTGCACATTGCACTGCTCCCATGGATTGTGAAAGTAAGCAGATCCAAAAATAGCACTTTGCCATGAAGTAGAAACTATTAGCATTTGAAGCAGAGTATGGAGAGGAAGTTTGCAAAATATGGAGGTCAAGATTTCCTCTGGAATATGACATGAAAAAAAAGATTCTTCCATTCCTTCTGCTCTTTTGTTTGAGCAATCCTCACTATTTGATGAAGCCTCCCCTCTATTTCCTGCAGCATTGGCCTCATCTATGAAATATATATGCTTACTCATTCCATCTTCAATGGATGAGGCTTCTTTAAGGGTATGCCAATTGGTATAAAGTTCAGTTGATCCAAAGTGGCCTTCGTTTGGAGCAGCCATTACCTTACCTTTGCCATATGGAGATTTGCTTGAACCTGAGCCATCCCCCTCATTCTCTTTACTGAAAATGTTATCCAAGAAAAATTTCTTCCTCTTAACATTTTGCACAAACCTTGAATCGCAAGGTCCTTCCTCCCAAGCCATCTTTGTTGTGAGTACCCTAACAAATTGGTGAGGCATTTTTATAGAGGTCATCCACTAAACCATTTTAGTTAGGGATATGATCAAACATATCCGGGCACAATCCCCGCAAAATATTAAAGTGACACGTAATATACTTAAAATTATAAAATTTCTAAAGTTCATATCAGTTTTAATCCATATTGTTTAGTATGATATGAAGATTTTCATTTGACATATATAATACCAAACTCAAGTTTGACCCCAAATAATCCCCTTAAAACACTTACTACTAATATTGATGAAAGAGACAATGTCATGGGGTGTCATGGTACTAAAATTAACATTTAATTATAACATTAATAAAAATTTATATGCATATAATTATATGATAATTTAGTTACTTCATTTTTACATAATCTTTACTTTTAAATATAAGGAATATTCTTATGGTTGTATAACCATGTATTTTAGAGAGACACTTATAAAAAAAAATCTTTTTCTAAAGATTATGACTATTTATAAAATGAAACAATAAGTATGTTAATTATAGTTTATATAATTTAAGGCTTACATATTTTTAATATTTAAATTCATAATGTTGTTGATTTGTAATCAAGTGTTTTGAAAATATACATTTGTAAATTTTAATTGAGTTTGTAAAAGCACTTTAGGAGGAAGTTATATTATAGTATCATTTAGTTAAATGGCAAAATTTTCATTAGTTTATTAATTTTTGTAGAAATATTTATTTTTAGAGTATATTTTTCAAACTTCATTTAAAGTTCTATGTGAGATTACTGGTTAAGAAGCTATGTTAAAGTTGCATGTCTTCTAGTTTAAATTGTGAAATTTTGAAAATTCATATTAATTGTAAACTCGAACATGTTATTTTTTGTATTTCAGCACTTGGGATCAAACTCTTCAATTTTATTATAGTCATATTTTGATGATGGATAGTAGACTTTGAATCCAATTGGGTGTAATAATTAGACTACAATCCATAATCTAGCATATATATATATATATATATATATATATATATATATATATATATATAATGAAATGAGGCATAAAGGTCTTAATTTTTTCCTAATAATGTTATATTAGTTAAGTTAAATAATAATAAAATTAAGTCTTGGTATCTCTCATTTTATTTCTTATAGTACTTACAAAATATATGGATGCTACAACATACAATAAATTGTATTCATGAAAATAAAAAATTGTAACATCAATCATTAAAATTTTCATAAATAATAAAATTGATTTAACATTTAATTTTGCACTTTAGCTAACTCTTATTGCTAGAAAACCCAAATTGAAAACCAAACTTTATTAAACTATTATCTAAATGTGCTAATGGAGCACATAAGAGACTATGTGGTGTTGGGTGTACATGTGAAGCCCAATAATATTTCATTTATTAGTGTTTTCCTCCAATTTTTTGTCTCTTCATTTCTCTTGAGACTCTATATATATGTATTGGAGGTTCTTTATTTCAAAGAGCTGAAGCTACAACTGTGATGTCAAGTTCAGACTTTAACATTAATAAGAGATCTTCCTTGTAGTGTGGACATAGCCACAATTTGTGGTGAACCACGATAAAATTGGGTGCTTGTGTTTTTCCTCTTTCTTGGTGTTTTATTCTTTCTTAGTTTGCAGTTTCAGCAAACTTCACAATTGGTATTAGAGCTTGGTGTAGTGCTTGGAATCGATTTCAGTGTTTGAAAATCCAAAGTCATGGAAGCTTTGCAAGTGCAGAAATTCTCAGGATAGAATTTCAGTTTATGGAAAGTTTAGATGCATTTGTTCCTAGTCAAGGAAGACTTGGTAGTAGTAATTGATGAAAAAGAAAAGAAACTGGTTGCAAAGAAGGATGAATATTGGGATAAAACTGATGAGAAGGAAAAGGCGACAATCTTTCTCTCATTATCACAGAATGTTTTATTCAATGTACACGATGAATCTACGACCAAGGAATTTTGGGATAAACTTCAAAGTATGTATGAAACAACCTCAACTGCAAACAAAATATTCATTATGAAGAAGCTCTACAAGCTTAAAATGAAGGATGGAACTGCAATGTCAAATTACATAAATGATTTGAACATGTTATTATGTCAAGCAGCATCGGTTGGCATGACACAAGATGATGAATCTAAAGCTATCATCTTGTTTTGTTCATTACCTGATAGTTGGGATCCTGTTGTTACAGTAGTTAGTACTTCTAACTCCTCAAAGAGCAAGTTGGTCTGTGTTGAATTAATGGCAACTCTACTTAGTGAGGATATGCGAAGCAGAAACAAGTAATCCTCATCCAATGAAGCCTTGATGGCAGCTAGCATCGAAACTAGAGGCAGAAGCCAAAATAGGGGGAGAAAAAATCATCATAGAAGTTCAAAATCAGCTAGACACTCGAAATCAAAGTAGAGGAAAGGAGGAGACTCCTAGTTTTGTGGTAAAACTGGTCATGTGAAAAAGGTTTGTAAAGGTTATAAAAGAGCACAAGAATGAGTGTGGGAAAGTCAAGCCAACACCATCTATGACAAAGATGATAGTGTATTGATTTTATCTACAACTGAGACTACTTCAGCCTCATGGGTTTTGGATTCTAATGCATCATTTCACACCTCTCCATGTATGGAATACTTCTCGAATTATCAAGAAGGTAAGTTTACTGAAGTATACTTGGGTGATATTAAAGCATGTGAAATAGTAGGAAAAGGAGATATTTTGATATCTTTGAAAGGAGGTGTTAAATGGGTTTTAAAATATGTGCATCATGTTCCAAAACTAAAGAGAAATTTGAGTTTCATAAGTCAGCTATATGCACAAGGTTTTATCACTTCTCTAACCAATTCATGGAAAGTCACAAAAGGATTCATGTTATTTGTGAAAGGAGATAAGATTGGGAGTTTATATATTGTAGAAAATATCAGTGAAGTGGAGCCTACCATGACAGTTGAAGATAGCAATTCATAATTGGGGCATCAAAAGCTCGGTTGCATGAGTAAAAAGGGCCTTTTTGTTATGCATAAAAGGGAGTAATTAGTGGGGCTAAAATCAGTTGACTTACAATTTTGTTAACATTGTTTCTATGGAAAACAAAAGTGGGTCAGCTTCTTGAGGACCAGACATGAAAAGAAAGATATCCCCTTGGCACTTGTATATTCCAATGTGTTCAAACCCACCGAGGAAAATTCTATTGGAGGAGCAAACTTCTTCCTCACTTTCCTTGATGATTGCACAAGAAAGGTATGGATTTACATATTGCATAAGAAATCTGATGTTTTCAGCAAGTTTAAAGTTTTTAAGGCTTTAGTTGAGAATCAAATTGGGCACAAAATAAAGTCCTTGCAAATTGATAATGGTGGAAAAGTTTTCTCATTGGAGTTTGATTCATTTTGTGTGGATAATGACATCCAATAAATTAAGATTGTTCCATTGACCCCGCTAGGAAATGGAATAGTAGTGAGGATGAATAGAACAATCCTTGAGAAAGCTCATTGTATGCTTTCTAATGTTGGTTTAGGTGAGGAGTTTTGGGCAGAGGCATGTAATACAATAATCGACTTAACAATCGAACTCCCTCTTCTCAATTGGATTTTGGCATACCAAAGGAAGAGTGGTTGGGAAAGAAAATCTCATATTCTCACATCCAACTATTTGGATGTGAAGCTTATGCACATGTTTTGAAGGAGAAAAGAAGGAAGCTTGATCCAAAATCAAAATTTGGCATATTTGTGGGCTATGGTGAAGACCAATTCAGTTTCAAAATTTGGGATCCGGTTGGGAAGAAAATTATTAGAAGTAGAGATGTCATCTTTAATGAGAAGGTATTTCCAACATTACGCAAGGAAGAAAAAATGGTATGTGAATATACCCCTTTCTCTATTTTTTATAATAACACTAATGTTGGTAGAAATTAGAACACTATTTCTTCAATTATTCTATCTCCTACTTCAGTTTTAGCTCCTGCCCCTCTTTCCTCCTCTTCTACAAGTATGTGGAATCAAGATGATGAACATAGTGAACAAAATTCAGATTATCACAATTAGAGTGATAACATCCTATCTTCAAATCAAAATCAAAATAGAGATTGTAGCAATCTGTTTCCATATACATAACCAATTGAAATAGAGCATGGTAATATGAAGGCCAATAGTTCAAAGTTTCCTCACAACCTATTTGAAACTATCAATATAGAGAATAGTGATGAAGTTTGTAGACACTCAGATACATTAAATTGTTCCATTGTTGAAAAAAAATTAAAGACCAAAGTATCGCACAAGCTCACGATAATTACTAGGATATCTACACTGGCACTATTGGCACATCTAGTCAATGCACCAAAGACTATGTCTAAGTTGATGATAGACTTGGCACTTGGTGTTAGGGGATTGGTTCCATCCCTCACATTGGACCATTTACCACTCTAGTCGATAGTGAGCATGTTTCAACTGCTTGTTCCTCCCACTATGATCATTGCACTCACATGTCTCATAGTCCTACACATAAAGATGAAGTGCATTCTCACATACATGTCTCATAGTCCTACACATAAAGATGAAGTGCATTCTCACATACATGCCAATGATATTTCAAATCAAATCCCCTTCCTCTCTAATGCCAAGCCTGGTCGCCACTATTAGCATGGTCTCCACACATCCAAGGGTGAATGTCGCAGTATTAGCTCCCTACATTGTGATCTCTAATCAAGGTCTTTGTAACACTCAATCGTAGGCTCCCCATTACCACATAGCTCTACTCAAGCATAAATTAGGTGATGTTTCTATCAAATTCACAGGTGAGTTGGATGACTCCCAATCTCCTTCTCACATTGGTCAAGGTCCACCAATGAGTCAGCATGAACCACACCATTGCAACAAATTAGGTCACCATGAAGCAATTTCTCAATCTACAAATGATCAAAGCCACCCACATAACAACAATTCAAATATGGGGATTGTGCAAACAAAAATTAATCACACTAATGCTAAGAAGTTTTATTTCACATCTTCTAAAGGTAGTGATTATGAATCACTAAGAAAGCTTCTCGTGACATTAACAAGGGACATTCTGATGACAGTGTACAAAATGGTGATAATTTTCAGTGGCTGAGAAAATCTACAAGATAGAGAAGGCTTCCTGCCCAATTCTCTAATTATAAACTAATATATTCCAAAGAAGCAGAGCTAGAATATTCGCTTTAAGACCAAGTTGAACCAGAAAGCTTCAAAGAAGCTTGCAAAGCACTAGATTCTCTCAAATCGGAGGCAATGATGCAAGAAGAGATGGATTCTCTATTGCAAAATAAAACTTGGGATTTGGTTCCTTTCCCACCAAATCTGAAAGCACTCAAAAATTGATGGATTTATTGGTTGAAAGATGAAGGTAAAAATTAGAAGCATTTCAAAGTCGGACTGGTTGTTAAAGGTTTTGATCAAGAAAAGAGCATAGATTTCAACGAAATCCTCTCACCCATGGTCAAGATGACTACAATCTAGGTTATTCTTGGTTTAGTTACTGCTCATGATCTTGAACTTGAATAACTAGGTGCAAAAACAACATTTCTCTATGGTGATTTGAATGAACTCGACATGATGTAGCCCGAGGCATTCATTAAATGTGGTAAAGAAAACTTATATTGTAGATTGAGGAAGAGCTTGTATGGTCTCAAGAAAGCTCTGGGGCAATGGTACCTCAAGTTCAAGCGATGTCTAAAAATAACTTCATTCGATGTGAATCTGATCCATGTGTCTACTACAAGAAGTTACCTAATGATTCCTTTGTTCTTTTATTGCTCTATGTTGATGACATGCTTGTTACCGGTTCATCTATGAAGCTGATTTCAAAATTGAAAGAAAAGTTGTCACAAAGGTTTGCTATAAAGGACTTAGGGGCAATAAAATAGATATTTGGCATGGACATTATTCGTAATAGACACAAGAGGAAAATAAAGCTTTCTCAAGAACACTATGTTCTCAAGGTAATAGAAAGATTTGGCATGGTGGATACCAAATTGTTCAGCACTCCTCTTGTTGATCATTTTAGATTATCTTCAACCATGTGTCCCAAGACACAAGAAGAACAAACCTCATGAAGAAAATCTCATATTCTTTAGCAGTGGGTAGTCTTATGTATGTAGTATTTTGCACTCATCTAGATATTTCACAAGCAATGGGGGTTGTCAACAGATTTATGAGTAATCTGGGTAAACAACATTGGGATGTGATTAAGTGGATCTTAAGATATCTAAAGAAAACTCCTGATTTTGTATTGTGTTTTGGTGGCAAAGACACTTCACCTAGAGGTTATACTAATTCAGATATGGCTAGAAATTTAGATAATAGAAGATCTACTACTGGCTATGTATTTACCTTTGTTGGAGCAGCGATCAGTTGGGCATCAAAGTTGCAATGAGTGTTTTCATAAATACTACTAAGCCTAAATACGTTTCTCTCACTGAAGGAGAAAAAGAGTTGATTTGGTTGAAATGTCTATTTGATGATTTTGATTTTCCTCAACAAGGATCAACCTTGTATTGTGATAGTAAAACTGCCATTGACTTAGCCAAAAATGTTGTGTTTCATAGTAAGACTAAGCATATTGAGGTACGTTATCATTTCATTCAAAGTAAACACCAAGGAGAATCTAGCTAATGTACTCACAAAGGTTGTTCTACAAGAGAAGTTGAGTTCTGTCGATCTTCTCTCAGCATTGTAAAGAAATAATAGTAGGGGATTTACGGGAGACTCATACATTATAGCATTTGGACATCAAGTCAAGGTTTGTCAGGTGTACATGTGAAGCCCAATAGTCTTTTATTTATTATTTACATTTATTATTATTTACTCCCAATTGTTTGTTTCTTCATTTCTCTTGAGACTCTCTATATATGTATTGGAGGTTCATTATTTCATATTGTATTCAAAGAGTTGAAGCTATAGTTGTGATGTAAAGTTCAGACTTTAACATTAATAAGAGATCTTCCCTACAGTGTGGACATAGCCACAATTTGCAGTGAACCACGATAAAATTATGTGTTTTTGTTTTTCCTCTTTCTTGTTGTTTTGTTCTTTCTCAATTTGTACTTTTAGCAAACTTCACATGTGGGAACCTAGAAAGTAATATGGGGTCATTAGGAAGGGAACTATTGCCTAGGTGTTCAGTTAACTAATTATCAAACCTATCATCCACAACCAAACACAATGTCATCTTCTCAATGCTACTATGTCCATTTTCAATAATCAATCTTTTAAACTGGTAAAGATGATTGACAATTACCAGCAAAAGGGGCATTTTTGCCTTTTACAACATCCAAGGAAAGAGAAGAGGTGTGAATCGAGGTGCAAGTCTTGAGATTAGGTTTATTTTAGACATTCCCGTATAGCAAGGTCTTGGGCCATCTGTTGGTAGGGATGCTTGAAAGCACTAGCTAGTGGCTAAGGCTTCTCCTCCTTCATGTTCTTGTGACACTTTTCTATGTCCTCTAGGTTCTTATAAAAAAGAGATTCATCCCCATACAAACCACCTACTTCACTGTGCAAAATACATAGGGTCTACCCAAAACTAGAAGAATTGCAAGTCCCAGCTTGATTTATGGTTTTTTTATGTTTTTCCCTAATCAAAATGTTGTTTCTTGAATGTTTTAACATGCTTCACCCATTAATCTAGAATGGTAAGTACCATAGGACCCAATATTAACTAAAAAATCTGAAGAAGAAAAAAAATCTTTCTATTGGCTATAATGGGCAATTCATGGGCATATGTAGTTGGATTTCAGAGCATTTTCCATAGTATGGTTTTCATCCAAATTAAATAAATGGTGTGACTAAATTTTTGTTGAATTTGACCATGCATTCTACATAGTTCTTGTGTATATTCAATTGGTTTTCAAGCTTCTATTTTTTTGAGGAATGACTTTTATGTGTCTCATTTGATCAATTTAAGCAATATTAATAGGCAATCATTGATTGATTAGAAGGCATTTTATGTTCCATTAGGTTGCACATCATAGTGGGGTTTTCAAATATCACTCCCTTGTATAGTGAAATGAATGTCAATGGCAATCTACCAAATAGTTCCAATATATCCCCTCTACTT
Source organism: Cupressus sempervirens (assembly GCA_028749045.1). Lineage (NCBI taxonomy): Eukaryota > Viridiplantae > Streptophyta > Pinopsida > Cupressales > Cupressaceae > Cupressus > Cupressus sempervirens. The sequence continues at coordinate 576,116,497 of CM053791.1, forward strand.
TCAATTCAATATGAGACAATCTATGATTTTTTGAGGAAGGGAACCAAGCAAAATTTTGGTGGATATGGCCAAATGATGTTCATAGTCCCATGCTTGGATTGTGTGATCACTTCCATTGATAATCTAGGTCCCTTCAATATCACTTTCAATTATATCCATTATATTGACAAGAGATTTGATTGTGTGCCTCAAACTTTACTTGGAAATTTTTAAAATGGAAGAACATAGATCTTGAAGATGGACAAACACAGAGAGAAACTAAAAATAAGAAATCTTTTTATTATAACTTTATTGTCTGATAATTACATCAATAACATCTACCTCTATTGGTAGAGGTCTAGGAATAATCTAGAATCATATATAGAGAGGGCAAGAAAATTCTGGAATACATGACAGACAAAGAACATATGTGAAAAATGAAAAAAGAAGAAAAATATAGAAGGGCAGTGGGAAGGTTCTATATTAAATGTTTTGTTTGACTATCATACTTGTTTGGTGGGAGAAATTATTATTTCTATCTAACACTCCCCTCTAATTTCTACCACTAATTACATCAAAGTTTTCAATATTCATTTGATCTCTTAGATATTCAAATTGTTCTCATACTAATGCCTTTTTAAATATATCTACCAATTGATCTTCAAATATACAATGCTCCAAGATGATTTCTGCATTATTCACTAGTTCTCAAATGAAGTGATATCTAGTGTCAACGTGTTTTGTCCTCTTGTGGAAAACATGATTCTTTGATAGTGCGATGGTGGATGTGTTGTCACAATAGATTGTAGTAGATTCCTTTTGCGCACACATTAGATCCTTCAAGACTTGTCGCATCCATATTGCTTGACATGCTACTAATGTACCGACTACATATTCTGCTCAACCTGAAGAAATAGTCATGATAGATTGCTTCTTTGATGCCCATCCCATAATACCTGTTCCAAGATGAAATGCATATCCAAATGTTCTCTTTATATCATCAATATTTCTTATAGAGTCACTATCAGTATATCCAACTAGCTTAAAATCATCTAAAGAAGAATATATTATGTCATAGTTCAGAGTCCCTATAATGTATCTCGATAATTCCTTTCCTTCATGCCAATGTGAGCTCTTAGGTGAATCTATATGTCTAGATATTACACTCACTACATACATAATATCAGGCCTAGTTGTTGTGAGATACATCAAACTATCGACCACTTTTCTAAATGTAGTAGAATCAAATTTAGTCTCATTATCTTCTCTACTTAATTTTGTGTCTATTTTCATAGGTGTAGAGACTAAACAACAATTTACCATTTTAAACCGTCTTGTAACATTTTGTGCATATTTATTTTGACAAATAAAAATGCCTTTGTCATTTTGTGTTACTTCAATACCAAGAAAATATTTCATCAAACCCAAATCTGTCATCTAAAATTCTTTCTTTATTGTCAACTTAAACATATCAATGGAAAGATTACTAGTAAAGATCAAATCATCAACATACAAGCAGACAATCAAAATTTGGCCTTTCTTATTGACTTTGGTGTAGTGTTGGGTCACTAGTGCTTCTATTAAATCCATTCTCAATCATGTATGAATCAATTGTGCTATACCATGTCCTTGGTGCTTGTTTCAACCCATAGAGTGCCTTCTTCAACCTATAAACCTTGGTTTTGTGTCCTTTGATTTCATAACTTGGTGGTTGTTGCACATAAACTTCTTCTTCCAAATACCCATTTAAGAAAGTTGATTTTACATCCATTTGATAAACCATCCATTTTTTTTGAGCTACAATAGCTAGTACCATTCTAACAGTATCTAGTGTAGCTATAGGTGCAAAATTTTTATTATAATCAACTCCATATTCTTGTGCAAACCCTTTAGCTACTAATCTTGTCTTATATTTATCAACTTCTCTATTTGCCTTATACTTAGTTTTATAAACCCATTTTACACCTATGGATTCTTTATTTGTAGGAAAATCAACTAGTTCCATGTATCATTCTTATCAATAGATTTCATTTCTTCATTCATTGCATTAATCCAGTGTTTTTCCTTGATTGTATCTTCAAAATATATAGGATCTTGAGAAAACAAAGTAAAATTTGATTGTAAATCTATTATGTCCCCTTGTTCATAAATCTCTTGCAAACGTTTAGTTTTTTTTTTTAATGTTTGATCTCAATGATGCAAGTGTAGGATTAGAGTCATTACTTACTTGTGGACTTGAATATTCTCCTTTTCCATCTTCCATTTGTGTGTTAGCTCCATGTGTACTTCTAGGCAATGTTCCCCCTTGCTCATTTGTTTGATCTACTTCATTCTCTTGGTCTTTTCCTTCTTGGTCATCATATAGTATTGTCATTGTTCCTGTAATTATCTTGTCTATATTTTCATCCCAAGGTTCTTCTTCTTTAAACAAAACATCTCTACTTATAATCACCTTTCTAGTTATAGGATTAAACAACTTATCCACCTGAGATTGTTCATCATAACTAATAAAAATACATTTTTTGCTCTTATCATACAATTTAATCCTTGTTTCTTTAGGGATATGTACATATGTAATACAACCAAATACTTTAAAATGGGAAACACAATGATGCTTACCACTCCATGCTTCTTGTGGAATCTTGTCTCTTACAATCTTTGTTGGACTCGTGTTCAAGATATAAACAACACAAGCTACTGCTTCAGCCCAATATTCATTTGGTATATTCTTACCTTTCAACATGCTTCTTGCCATCTCCATTATTGTTCAATTCTTTCTTTCAGAAGCACCATTCTATTGAGGTTTGTTGCTTGTAGTGAATTGCTTCTTTATTCTATGATACATACATTAATTCAAAAACTCATTTGACATGTATTCTACCCCTCTATCTGACCTTAATACCTTAATGAAAAACCACTTTGTTTCTCAGAAAATGCCTTGAACTCATTAAACTTGCTAAATGTTTCAGAATTATATTTAAGAAAATAAACCCATGTCTTCTTACTAAAGTCATCAATGAATGTTAGAAAATAAATGATCCCCCCTAATGATGGCACTTGCATAGGACCACATATGTTAGTATGTATAATTTCTAAAGGTGCTCATGCTTCATATGACATTTCTTTTGGAAAACTTTCCTTATGTTGCTTAGATAAGAAGCAAATTTCACAAGAAATAATTGGTGCTTCAATGGGGGATAAGCTCTAATTTTCCCCATCTTTTAGACCCTCAATGGAGTTCTTAAATTTTCATTCTCCAAAGGCTAAGTGGAGAAATAAGGAGAAATAAATTAAATTAAAGTCAATAAATAAACAAATCTAAAGGTGACTTTATATTTAATTAATTTAATTTTCTAGAAGCACAACTAATTGTTGTATTGGAAAGGGGGGAGCTTCTAGAGAGTGCATTTTCTAGAAACACAACTAATTATTGTATTAGAAAGGGGGAAGCTTCTAGAGAGTGCAATTAAATAATTTTATATTTTCTTCTAGAAGGGTGAAGAAAAAAGAATAAATAGGGGTGAGAGTTTCATTGTTAGGCATCCGATTATTGTCAATTCGATTATTGTCAATTATATTTGATATAAACTTGGGAAAAAAACTAAGGGTTTTTTATTTTAGTTAGCCATTGGAGAGTGTCAATTCTTTAGTGTTGCAAAAATTTGAGCTGGTGAAGTATCCACTAAATTTGGCATTCAAGAGAGCTTCAATCTAAAGTTCTATTTGTTTAGAGAATACATTTATTTCTAGCTTCTACAGTGTCATGAACAATATCATGAACAGTGCCATGAATAGTACCCACACTAAAGTACTTGGCTTGATTATGATTTCAATTTTATCTCCTTCAATCGGTGATTTTTATATCAGGTTCTAAAATCAATTTGCATCATTTAAATTGGTCATTTGGCATTATAAAGGTGGTTGTCATAAGTAGTTGTAGATGCACATTTTATATCAAATTTATGTCATTTCTACTCAATTTTTTTGGGGGTTGCAAAGTGAAGAGCCCTAGAATATTATGTTAAGAATTGAATTAGAAAATATCTCACTAAAGGAGTGATAAGTTGTAGGTCTATATATTTGATGTAATGTGCATATTTATATCTTCCATGATTGACATAATAGTATGCATGCCAAGTGTTTGACAAAATACCAATTGGCTATAAGTGCACATTTTTCATTTAAAATTCATCTATATATATTTGAAAAGCCAAAAGACAATTGCATATGCATTTAGTTCTTTTCTTAGATATAGTAGTAATCAATTGTAGGCTTTTAGATTCACTTTAATATCATTTCAAGCAAGCATAATTAGTCTAAAAGTCAAAAACAACAACAATAGAGATTGTATTAGAAGTGTTTGACAATTTTCCTTGACTAACAAATCAACAAGTTGAGGTTTGAATTGACAAGGGATATTATAGTGTTATCAAGTTGATTCCCTACCATCCTATGGGGTAGGAAATTTATATCATTGTCAAATTTTTTATTGCATTTGGAGTGACTAGAACACTAGCATTTTCTAGCCATGGATAGACAATTCTAGAAGTTAGAGGAGTAATGAGAAAGTTAGGGTGAAGATGAATTCTTTGCAAGAGATTATGAAGAGACTTAATCTTCATCAAAAAAGATTGACAGAGAGCTTTTCAAATCCAAAGACAATTGAAAGGGAAGTGAGGTATATGGTTTTCGCCTTTAGAACGTTGAGATCAAGGTTGCAGGGAAGGAAGCTAGAGTTTTTCCAAATAGGAGTCCATGATGCAGATGTATCTATGTTGTTGAGATAATGGGTGTTGCACACATTGCATAATATTCTTATATTTTATTATTTTATTTTATTATGTAATGTTGTACCTAGATGGACGTGCAACATGTAAAGATTCCCATGGAATATTCTTGATGAGTTGTATTGTAACATTGTAAAAATATTTTATGTAATTATTTAATATTAGGGAAAAGAATTAAATGCCCAATATTAAATGTGGGGTCAGTGGGTTAGGTAGCACATGGTTTTAGCACATGATTTATGTAATACCACATAGTGGTTTTGTGGGACTTGCTACTATATAAACAGCCACAAGGGTAGTTGTTGTAGACAAGAGAGAGAAAGAGTGACAAGGAGAAAACAAAAGGCAAGAGTCGAGCGGGACAAGGCTTTACAGGTTAGCCAAGGGAGCATTTGTGAAGGTTGAAAGCATGGCATGGGATGTGTGGATTCATGCTTGTTCACATAGTTTGCTCGGTTGTGGCTATGGCCATGAAGGCTTCCATGGTTGTATGGCAATGGTATTTTTGCTGAATGATACATGATGATGGATGCTTTTGGAGGCTGGGTTTTTCCCTCAATGAGGGTTTCCCAGGGTATATCTTGTGTCACATTTTGTGGGTATGTTGTCTATTCTCTTGCATGTGGATTTTAATTCCGTGTTTATTTTAGATCTATTATGGGTTATGTGGAAACGGTTATATTCTTTATTGCCAAGTTTCCTTACAAGTGGTATCAGAGCTATGGTTTTATTATTGTAACCCTAGAATGAATCCATGGGAATGCATGAGAGGATAAAAGAAAGGGCAAGATATATGAATATTTATTGCAGATCTGAGGGTTTTGGATTTGCTGTTATGATGGGATGTTAAAATATTTGGGCATGGAAAATTGTTGGACAAAAAGATTTTTTCGGATGTTTCATTTAAATGAGGGTTTTGGGGGGTAGCTTGCAAAAATGACCTCCTAGGTAAAAACAGACCTCACCATTGGATCCGGGTCGACATTTCCATAAATTTTGATATATAATATGCCCTAGTTTGGCCATGTTCAGAGGAAATGAAAGAGTTTTTTTGGTTTCAGCCCATGATGGCCGTCAAATTTAATCCCGTCGGAATTTTCGTCACTGAAAAAATTAAAAATGAAAAATCGTACTGAAAATGGTAAAAAGACTGTCTTAGTAAAATGGCCATAACTTTCTCTTAGAATATCGGATTTTAGAGTTCTTACAGGCGTTGGAAAGCTAATTCAGAGCACTACAAGATGGTGTAGGTTTGGTTCTATGATTTTGATATTTTGTCAGGTTTTCAGAGCCCTAAAGTCAGATGTTATTTATTTTGAGCACAAATTGGGGCATAACTTGGGCATACGGAGTCGGATTTTGGACTTCGAGTAGTCAACGGAAAGCTCTTGGAGAGCTCTACACAATGGTTTAGATTTGGTGCAGGTTTGGCATGATTTATTTTTTGATATATTTATCTGAACAGTTTATGGTATATATTTTGACTATGGTAACATTGTGAGTCTATGGCATTGGAGATTTAAGATTTGATGTCATTGTATACTCAATTCATATTTTAGATTGGTCTCATGATGATATGGTTATCAGTGTTTTTGGTTTGGATATGCATGATGACTTGTTGGGTCTACAAGTTGTGCAGTGTTGTAAGCGGTCTATACTTACAGGTTGCATTTATAGCTTGGTTATGGGTTGTCTTTGCCCATTCATCTTTCATTATTGATGCATATTCAGATTGGTGGCTTGGATTTGGGTTGTTTATGCCCTAAGTCACATGATTTTATCTTCATGTAGAAGGGATGAGATGTTGTTACCAGGTACAGTCATGGTGGAGGATTGTGGTTGACTATGCTGACAGGTTGGACACTTTGAGAGCCAGATGCTCAGTTCATGGATGTGATCATGGTGTCATAGATTTTGGCATGACATGATTAGTTATACAGGTACATCCTTGATGTTCTTTAGCTTGGATTTCTGATTTGGTTATGGTGGTATATCTTCTTGGTTGAGGATCATGGTTATTTGGTTTCTTTTAAGGAGCTCATGATGTGCACTTTGAGTTCTTTGATGGTTTGATGCCTTGGTTGATTCTCATGGTTAGAGGATGGGTTTTCATCATAATGTCATGGATAGCTTGGATACACGGTTTAGTGGGAGCTTGTGACAGTGATGGGGTGACAGTGCAAGATTAGTTCCTGGTTTGGTTTATATCTTCTTGGTTTGGAGAGGATGGATTTTATGATGCCATAGGTGACTTGGTACCATGGTTGAGTGGGAGTTTTGTTGGCATTGATATATTTATTGAGTGTTTGTAGATGTTGGAGGTTTGTCTTAGATCCTGTTGCTGCAGAAGCGTCTTTGACATTTGCATGGTGCACTTGTTATCTTCATGGTGTTTGAAGATGGTTAGATCTTGAGAACTCATGGAGTTCTTGGTTATCTTCATGGTGTGTGGAGATGGTTCTTCCTGGTATGTGGAGATGGTTTTCTTCATGGTGTGTGGAGATGGTTGCATCTTGAGGACTTACAGGGTTCTTGGAAAAGGTGTGGTTTATGCTTTTATTTGGCATGTTATCCTTGGTATGAGGATGGTTTCATTATTATGTCATGGTATACTCTTGATACGCGTTTAGAGTTGTGACATGTTATGGTATGTTCATATGGAGCATGTTATCTCTTTGGTTGAGATGGTAAGATCATGTTGTCATGTTTATGTTCCTGAGGCCATGGTTGGAACTTTGACATTGATCTTGGTTTAGTTTCTTGGTATTGAGTACACTGATCATAAGCTGGATACTTCATGATATTGCTATGTTGCATTTGGAGTTGGCATGAATTGATTGGTTACAGGTGCTCATGGATACTTAGAGACGGTGGTGATGCTGATTTCTCTTGAATTAGAGAAGTATTTTTTGGGACGGTTGATGGTTTCAGCAGGAAGTCCGAGGGGCAGTCACCTGATATGGACTTGAGAGGAGATTGTTCTTAGATGAGTCTTGGTTGGAGACTTGGGTATCTTGATGAGCATTCTCATTCCCCACTCTTGGTCTACTCGGCGGTTTGCTACTTGAGAGGTATAGCCCATTATTTTTCTCTCAGTTGCATTATATTTATGCTTGTCTTTCATGGATATGGATCTTGAGCTATGGTACATGAGTTAGTTCTGGAGGGTTCATTTGAGAGATGGTTTAGCATTGATTATCTCCATGTGCATATGTTGTTATGCTGGTTGAGTTTGGGAGATAGTTTTATATTGGGCATATTCCTTGGATTAGGAATGGTTATTCCTTGGTTTAGGAATGGTTTTATTGATTTTGATCTTCTTGTGAGAGGCTTACATCCATGATGAGTTATATGGTATGGTTTGGGTGTTTTTTGAGGCTTCTTGTTGGGGTTTTATGGAGGAGATCATACTTGCACAGTTTACATCTAGAGGTGTGTGTAGAAGGACATGATACAGGTTATGATTTGCATGGTTTCTCTTGGTCTTGGTTATCTTCCTAGATGTTCAGTTTTGCTTACATTGGATTTGAGATTGGTTAGAGATTGTGATCACTGGTTTGTGCTCATGTATGTCATGTGAGAGATGACATGGTTATTTCTTTATCTTTTTCCTTTGTTGGTTGTGGAGAAATTGAGAGACTATTGGAGACTTGTTATGAGAGTTGTTCTTGCAGGATATTAGTTTATGTATTGTGGATGTCCTTGATACTACATGGATTCACTTCTTTGAGATGTGTTGAGTGGATTGGTTATAGATTTGACATTATCTTTTGCAGTGGAAGCTTCTTGGTATATATGTGGTAGGTATTGCTCTTGAGGCTTGTGATTGCAGGTTATAGATTGGATATGTCGGTGATATAAGATTCACTTGTTATACCTTTGAGGTATGGATAGTTGGATGGGTTTGGCACTTTGCTGTGGGTGCTATTTCAGCTATGGATATTTTGACAACTACGGATACATGTGACTACCTTTGGATCAGGTTATTTGTGCTTGGAATTTCAGTTGGTATAGGATTTTATGATTTTCTAATGCGACAGGTTGGGTGGTTTTCTCTTTGGATGGCTTCTATGTATGTCTAGTGGGAGTGGCATAATAGGAGGTGAGATCATTCATGTTCGAGATGCTGGATATTTTGATTTTGTTGCGGGTACCAGGATGGAGCACTTGGTGTATTTTGATCCATGATGGTGGATGTGCTGGGAGGGATTGTTCCCTTGTTCATTTATGTGGCTACGGATTGACCCTATGCAATGTATACAACAAGTGGGAGATTGTTGAGATAATGGGTGTTGCACACATTGCATAATATTCTTATATTTTATTATTTTATTTTATTATGTAATGTTGTACCTAGATGGACGTGCAACATGTAAAGATTCCCATGGAATATTCTTGATGAATTGTATTGTAACATTGTAAAAATATTTTATGTAATTATTTAATATTGGGGAAAAGAATTAAATGCCCAATATTAAATGTGGGGTCAGTGGGTTAGGTAGCACATGGTTTTAGCACATGATTTATGTAATACCACATAGTGGTTTTGTGGGACTTGCTACTATATAAACAGCCACAAGGGTAGTTGTTGTAGACAAGAGAGAGAAAGAGTGACAAGGAGAAAACAAAAGGCAAGAGTCGAGCGGGACAAGGCTTTACAGGTTAGCCAAGGGAGCATTTGTGAAGGTTGAAAGCATGGCATGGGATGTGTGGATTCATGCTTGTTCACATAGTTTGCTCGGTTGTGGCTATGGCCATGAAGGCTTCCATGGTTGTATGGCAATGGTATTTTTGCTGAATGATACATGATGATGGATGCTTTTGGAGGCTGGGTTTTTCCCTCAATGAGGGTTTCCCAGGGTATATCTTGTGTCACATTTTGTGGGTATGTTGTCTATTCTCTTGCATGTGGATTTTAATTCCGTGTTTATTTTAGATCTATTATGGGTTATGTGGAAACGGTTATATTCTTTATTGCCAAGTTTCCTTACATATGTTTAGTATGACACCTACTAGTCCTATCTATAGTGTTGATGATGGACTTAGTGGCACTAAGCTTCAGCAGGTTGAAGCTCCTAGAGCTATTGCTAGAGTTAGTGTAGAGATGGTGCAATTATTACCACTGATACTTTTGACTCTCTCAAGGATAAGATTATTATTTGAGATTTGTATGTAAGATCTCATGATATTGCTCTAGTGTAGAAGGTGGTTGATTCCTCAAGTGGGATCGAGGTATGTATAGAGTCACCCAACTATGATGTTGGTGTTTTAGCAGAGTCAGTAGATGTGGTTTCATGCTCTAGTATTATTGATTCACAACCTAGCATAGAATCATGTGTACAGAATCAGGTGATGACAGTTAAGGCTCTATTAGGTGATGGGGATGCAAATAGTATAGACACCTCTGATTGTTTGCCGGATGATTCTATGAGTTGCACCAGGTATGATATCCCTTGTCATATATTAGGTGATGACTCTAAGAAGATTTTGGATGAGTCCTAGGATCGATGGTTACATGATCTTACTATTGAGGTAGAAGTTGAGACATGTGAGGAGATTGACACTACAAGGGCTTCCATTTCTTCGGATGAGGAGTTGGTTGAGCTAAATGGTAATTATATGCTAGATGAAGAACTGTGTGAGGAAGATAGCACACATATGAGCAATCTTGTGATGAAGAGTAATAATTCATTTTCCTATCTTAGTGTACTTAGTGAGACACAAATCTTGCATAGGAGTCAGGGATTATAGAGGCATCATGTGACTTATCAATTGAAGGTGAGCGATAGTGATATTTCTTCAGCTCTTGAGTGTTATGATGCTAATCATCAAATTCTAGCTACATCTAGTTAGGGTGCTCCAATGTTTGATGAGCACTGTGATAGTACTCTTTCTCTAGTAGAGGTTTATGCACTTCGAGGAGCTATCAGGATCTTGAAGCATAGTCACTATCAGTTAGTTGCTAACAGGGATTGCCTTCTAGAGTGGGGTAGCACCTGCTATGAGATGTTGTTAGGGAAAGAGGTTGAGGTGGTTGAGCTCACTAAAGAGCTTGATTTGATAGAGGACTCTCTTCAATATATTTAGTTGGCTCTTCAAAAGTCACAAGCATAGTTGGATGAGGTTACTGTGGAGTTAGAATGGGTACAATTGACACCAACCCCAAACCCTGTTCAGTTATATATTGTGGTTAGTGATGAGTTATCTTCTAGGTTGAGGATGAGGGATGTGATAGTGTCTAGCAAACACATTCATCTAGGATATGAGTGTAGTATGTATAGAGGAGGTGAGAGCATTAGTGGAGACAGGCTTTCATGGTGATTTTCTTCATTCTACTTGAAGTGAATCTCATTCTTCTTTTCATACAACTGGTAGCATTGGATAGTTGGCATTGTCACATTTTTAGAGGGATCAACTATGGATTTTGGGGAAGCAGATTGATGTTTCCACATATAATTTCTACTGTACTGAGTCATTCATGGAGTATTTTCTTAAGAGCTTGGATTTCCAAGAGGTTTCATATAGTATATCTGTGGGTACTCTCATTTGAAGCGCACATGCTATACGATGATTAGTGAGGAAGATTGTAGAAACCTTAGCTACAATGCTTCCCAATAGGGATTTTGTGGTTGTGTTTGCTAAGAGGGTTGTTTGAGATCCTGCTCAACCAATAGTTTGGAGTCAGAGATTGGATCCATCTTCTAATTCTCAATTTGATGATGATGAGCCCTTGACAAAGATTAGGAGTTTTATCGGCATTACACTATGAGGAGTGCTCATCACTTTTCTTTCAACCCATAGATAGAGGGCTTGGTTTTCAATGTTAAGGATGGTGATAGAAGGCTTGGAATTCATTATACCTATAGAGGGTGTACTTCTCCACCAAGGGATGGAGATTTTGAGATACATGGTATTGAAAAACAGTTGGATGTTCTAGTGAATGAGATAAATCAAAATCACAAATGGATGACCCAATAGATTTCAAATCCAAGATTTGAGTAGAGCATGATATCACTTTTTCAAAGAGTGAAATGTGATGATACAGTTACAACTTTAGATTTTTAGGACATTTCTTATGAAACACTACATGAGTTGGGCACAATTGAGGTGGAATGTGATGATAATTTGTGTCAAGTCAGATGATGTAGTTGTTGGAATGAGTTCCAAGTTGATGCACCAAGTTGTGGTGCCAAAAACATGACACAAAAAAATTAAAATTCTAAAAGTGTGCACATAGTATAGCATGCATGCACTTTGGCTTGGATTCCACAAGCCTTAGGCTTCTGGAGACCAAGCCAAAGCCCATGCACACTTTTTAAAATTACAAGTTTTAATATATGGTCTACAAACCCACAACCCATTCTATTCCATTTCTTTTCTTTTTGATATTGCCTTCTTTCTCCTCAACAATGCACATGCAATTTGTAAAACTTGAAGATTTTTCCCACTCACCTCCTCAAAATGCCTCCTCACTACCAAAGATCAAGATTGAGATCACATAAAAATATTTTCACTCTTGTTTTTGCATTGTTTTGTATTTTTTTGCATTGTTTTGTAAGTTTTTACATTGTTTTGTAGGTTTTTTTAGTTTTTCTTTAAATTTATTTAATTATTTAGAATTTAATTGGTTTCTTATCAGGAAATGTAAATAAACAATTTCCAAATCCTCAGCCTAATCAAAATAATCAAAATGCAAAATCTCCACAAGATCCAAATCAAAATCCTCTACAGGAAGAGCAAGAATTTCTACAACCACCACTGATTGAAAGACCTCCTAGCACCCAAGACAACATAATGAATGAAATAGAAAGAGGGAAAAATGAATTAGAAGCAATCATTGGTAGGTTGAAAGCTTGTGAGAAAACCAATCCTATGAGAGCACAATTGTCATCCTCCCTTGAGTCCATTATGAGCCATGTAGCTTTTGTTAGTGTTAGTTGGATATTTGGTGTATTAAGAAAGAAGAAAAAAGAATATATTATGCGAACAAAATATCCTATAAAGATGTAAGAAAAAAAGACATAGCAAAAGGTAGCATTTGTGTATTGTTTAAAAAGCCTAGAGAACAAGACACTGTTAAACATACAACTAAAAGATTCCCCATCCATTGGTGCATAAATGATGATATCATAAATAATTTTTGGGATAGATGGTGAATGGTCTTTGATATCTCTCTCTGCAATAATCATGAGGTTCCAATGTATTTCTTAAAGAAATTATATTGTTAATTTGTCCTTGGGGAGATCCCTAATTATTTTGATATGTTAGGATTTTAGGGTAGAGGTGGGGGTCATCACTTGAGAGACCAAGGGCATGTCGTGACCCTAATATAGTTAGGGTGCCTGTTTTCAAGACACAAGGTGAGCATGTGATTATTCCTTCAATTGTGAAAGAACATGTAGAGACCAATACTCTAGGGACTATCAATTCTTTGATATAGACCCTCATTCATTACATCAGTGCATTAGTTGAGGAGAAGCCTTCTTTGCATCATGGTCACATGTGCACATCATGTGGATCCTTATGCACATTTGGCAATCATGTTAGAGATCGTATGGATGATGGGCTATCCATCAATGAGTTCCTAGGTGATATATTTGGATTGACACATAGGTAAATTACAATTATAATAAACTAATTTGATCATATTTTATATGTACAATGAATGAATAATTAATTAGCCTATCTTGACATTGTTCAAAATTCAGGGTAAGAGTGTTGATGGCCCTAGTATAGATTCCCTAGCCCCATTTTACGTCTTGTCAATGAGTCAACATGTATGTATCGATTTTATCATTTAAATTAATACATATATTTATTAAATAATCATATGAAGGATTGAAAAAAAAAATTATCCATGTGCATCAATTCTCTATTGGACCATCAACATTCACAAGGAACTCTAAGCCTAGGCATGATACGATCTTCGTAGAGGTACATTTATTTAATATTAATTTTATTCATTTGATTATATTTGTTTTATGTATCATGTCACATATAAATTGTGTTATATGACATGCAGTTGTTGATGTCTGAGACTCCTCATCTTCATGAATCTATCGATCATAGAGCTGTTGTCGTGATGGCTAGTTCAGAGCCATTGATCAAGGTATGAAAGAATTTTCTTAGTTTTAGTTGTTATTTATAATAGTTAGCATTGAAATTTTTTATGTTATTTATAAGTGATTATATTGATTTAATTGTTTTAGGACCTTGTTACACCCGATCGTCCGTGAGCCTTTGAGGTGGATGTATAGAGTGACTATTTGCTGGCAGTAAGAAAATAATTAATTTTGTGTGTACATATGTTTGATTTCAATGTATAATAATTATTGATGCATATCTAGTTTGTTTGTATAAACTCTAGTTAAAGAGGAGCTTAAACAAGAGGATGAGTCTGTGAGGAAGACCCCATCGTCCCCATCATCTCCTTCCATGCAATGATTGAAGACCTTTAGGGATTTTTTTCCTTCCCCTTGTGGGAAGGAGAAGACATAAGGATAGACACACATTTATAGGCATTAATGGACATATATCTTGGATTTTATGTTAGTGGACATATTTTACTTACATTTGATGTATATATGACATTTTATATTTGACGTATGAATATATTTGATGCATGACATTATTATACTTATGACATTATTGGTTAATTTATGATATGTTTGTTCATGTATGATATTATTGGTTATAATAATATATTATATATGTTTTTTCATGTATGACATTATTGTTTACCATAATATATATCATGTTTTTCTTATTTATATTTTAAGTACATTTCATGTATTTCATTTTAATGTAATTTTCATCCAAAATGATGCAAAGTGCTCACACCAAAAGCTAGTGGATTCCCACCAAGAATACTTTCAAGGAAAACTACATTTCCCACCTTCCTAATTGTCTTCAAAGACTATTTCCAACTTATTTAAAGCACTGAACAAACTTCTATCCAACTTCACAAAACTACTTTATCACTTTCACTATTCAAGACTTACAGAGCAATAAGGGAAAAATGAGCAAATTTGAGAAATGGATCATAATCAACTTCTTGCTTCAAACTAACACCTTAGGCACTTCAAGGAACACGTAATAACTATCTCACAAACTTTAGTTTGTTATCTATTCCATCCTTCCAAGAGATTCTTCAACATCCTATGAGTGAAACCAATCTTCCAACATCCTATGACTATATTTTCTTTGCAACAACATGTAATTTGTTGATTTTTAGTCAACTCTTCACAAAGGGCAGTGATTATGTTTCAAACCCATGAAATGGTTATTGAGACAACCAAGAAGATCCTTAACATCTTCTACTAACTCCATTCGGTGATAACATAAAGCTAAAGTGGTGCTTCATTATGAAAAAGTATGGGTTTGCTGTTCTAAATAGGAAGTAATGATATTTGACAATAACTTAATGATCCTATATACATGTTTAACATCAGCAATGATTCCTTTCCATATAAAAAGAACTTAATAATCACCAACACTTTATGCCTCCTCTAACTTCATAGAGGGTATTTTCATCATTTCACATCCATTCCAACCAATTACTAGTTGGTTTGATTGGTTACAAGGTTAATTTCAACATTTTCCAAAAAATTGTTGAAATTGCCAAAATGTTGTTAGCAAATTTTATTGCAAAATATAATTTTTGCACTAAATCTTCCTAGAACTTAACAAAGTGGTTTTTGGTAACACATAGGACCTATATAAGGTTTAATTTACTCTCAAAATACTTCTTGAGTCAACTTATTAACAAAATCAACAAAAAAATAAAAAATCCTTAGGACTAAGGTAACATGGGTTTATAGGTGGCCTCAAGGTCCTTGACCTTACAAACAAGGATTACCTTATTACCATAAAAAAATAACATGTTCAAAATGAGTTTTATGATCACCCATTTACCTTCTATCATGAGTCTCCATCATTGGATGAGATGACAGATCTAGTTGCCACCTAGATGCCCTACACCACAAGTTTCAACATCACCTGAGATGGGGTCAGAAAATCAAAATGGAATATAATCTCCAAAAAGAGAGAGTTTATTATAGGTATCAGAAACATGATCATGTAGTACCTAAAATTGCATCCATACTTCGCATGAGCTTTGAGATATGCCCTGTCAAAGATTGTTATCCTATGGCATTTAATGACTCTTAGGGTCAATTCAGTTTGGTGTGTCAAGAATGTTCAAGCAGTCAACAAGATGGGAAAATATTGGAAATAGGGTTTACTAGGCCATCTAGAGCTAACCTAATAGACAGTTTGATCCCATGACAAACGGTTGGAGAGATTCACCAGTTGGCAACTTTGTACTGGCCAACACTACAAGTTTCAACATCACTCGAGATGGGGGCACAAAATCAAAATAGAATCAAATCTCTAAAAATAGAGAGAGGTTATTATAGATGTCATCAACATGGTCCTATAGCACTGGGAATCACATACAAACCTTGCACAAGCTCCAAGATGTGCCCCATCAAAGATCGTTTCCCTATGACATTTATTGACTCTTACAATCAATTCGGTTTGACATGCCTAAGAACATTTGAGTAGTCAATGAGATAGGATGAGATTGATACTAGGGTTTACCCAACCAGCCAAAGCTAACAAAATGAACATTTTGATCCCATGTCAAATGGTGAGAGAGATTTGAGGAGGCTGCAAAATCAAAATAAAATGTGATCTCTAAAAAGTGAGAGATTTTATTGTACATGGCCTTGTAGCACCCAAAATCACATCCATACCTCACATGAGCTCCAAGATATATCTTGTCAAAGATTGCAGGCCCTATGGCATTTAGTAACTCTTAGGGTCAATTTGGTTCAGTATGCCCAAGAATGTTCTAGTGCTCAATAGGATGGAATGAGTTTGAAACTACAATTTACCCAACCACTCAAAGATAATGAAATAGATAGTTTCATCCTAAGATGAACAGTGTGAGAGATTTGACAATTGGCAATTTTGTACTAGCCAACACTACAAGTTTCAACATCACCCAAGATGAGGCTGCAAAATCAAAATAGAATCTGATCTCCAAAAAGATAGAGTTTATTGTAGGTGTCAGCAACATGGTCCTGTAGCACCCAGACTCACATCCATACCTCACACAAGCTCTGAGATATGCCCCGTCAAAGATCGCTTCCATATGGTATTTAATGACTCTTAGGGTTGATTCGCTTTAGCATGCTTGAGAATGTTTGAGCGGTCAATAGGATGGGATGAGCTTGGGACTAGGGTTTACCCAACCACTTAGATCTATCAGAATATATAGTTTGATCCCATAATGAACGGTGAGAGAGATTTGATAGTTGGCAACTTTGTACTGGCCAACACTACAAGTTTCAACATCGCCCGAGATGGGCCGCAAAATCAAAATAGAATTTGATCTCCAAAAAAAGAGAGAGGTTATTGTGGGTGTTGGCAACACAGTCCTATAGCACCTAGAATTGCATCCATACCTCACACGAGTTTTAGATATGCCTTGTCAAGGATCGATGCCCTATGGCATTTAGTGACTCTTCAGGTCAATTTGGTTCAGGGTAAAAGTACAAAGTTGTATCAACTTTCACACTGACTCATTAGAATGATTCAATTTAAGTATTTCTATGTAAAAATCAATTTATTCAAACATATGATCTAGGAAAATTCATTCTAGCTAAGTTATGTATGGTGTCACACTTTTTCAACTGGAAATGTCTATTAAATGCATATTTTATACTAGTTTGTATCCAATTACTAAAGAATTAAAATTATTTCAGAAAACTGACATTTCAATAACTCTTACTATTTTTTATAATATTTTTTAAATAACATATAAACACCATTTTATAGAGATTAGAGTCAAGAGTATTCTTATATAGATTTTATAGTGTTTTAATTAGATATACTATATTATAATTTAAAAATTCTACAAGTATGTATTTAACACTTAATAAGATGTCCATTTTGAGAAAGGAAAAAATAATAAATCATATCAAAAAAAAAAATTACATGACATAATAGAGAAGAGAGTCCTCTTCAAGAATGTATAATTTTTCTTTTGGTTAGAATAGATTTGTTTTGAAAAATGTGCTAGGAGATGAAAACTATCGATTTTAGGTGAGTTGAAATTTGAATCATTATAAAAGATAAAACATTGGTCTAAAGCCAATTTTTACTTTTGATTGTTCTACCTATATATGTTATGTATAACATAATCTAATATTGAAGGGAAATAAGTTTATTTCCATATAGTTTTGTGGTGGGAACAAGACCCCTAATTTTCAACATTTTTCAGCATATAAAAATTTGTCTTTAGAAATTAGGAAAATATATCAATTAATATTCCAAATAATTATTAAAAATTATAATCCTAAACTTTATCCATTTCTACACCTTTCATTAATTTACTTCATAATCAAATTCTAAATAATACTACCAATTTTATGTCATTGGGGATGAACAATTATACTTTTGTTAGCCTTTTCCTTTATAAAAAGGTGACATAGGTTTGTGCTTTTACCCTTTTGCATGCTCGAGAATGTTTGAACGGTCAATGGGATGGGATGTACTTGGGACTAGGGTTTACCTAACCACCCAAAGCTAACAAAATAGACAGTTCAATCCCACAATGAATGGTGAGAGAGATTTGACAGTTGGCAGCTTTGTACTTGCCAACACTATAAGTTTCAACATCACTCGAGATGGGGCCACAAAATCAAAATAGAATTTCATCTCCAAAAAGTGAGAGAGGTTATTGTAGTTGTCGACAACACGATCTTATAGCACTCAGAATCACATCGATACCTCACTCAAGCTACGAGCTATGCCCTGTCAAATATCATTGTCCTATGGTATTTAGTGACTCTTACAGTCAATTTTCTTTGGCATGCCCAAGAACATTTCAGTACTCAATAAGATTAGATGAGCTTGGTGCTAGGCTTTACCCAACCACCCAAAGCTAACAGAACAAACAGTTGAATCCCACGATGAACAGTGAGAGAGATTTAGCAAATGGCAACTTTGTACTAGCCAACACTACAAGTTTTAGCATCACCCAATATGGGGCCACAAAATCAAAATTTTATTCAATCTCCAAAAAGAGAGAGAGATTATTGTAGGTATGGGAAACATGGTCTTGTGGCAACTAGAATTGCATCCATACCTCACACAATCTTTAAGATATGCCCCATCAAAGATCGCTGCCCTAATGCATTTAGTGACTCTTAGGGTTAATTTGGTTCAAGATGCCTAAGAATGTTTCAACACTCAACAAGATAGGATGAGCTTCAGAATAGGATTTACCGGTCCACCCAGAGCTAACAGAATAGATAGTTTGATCCCACAATGAAAGGTGAGAGAGATTTAGCAATTGGCAACTTTGTATTGGCCAACTCGACATGTTTTAGCATCACCCGAGATGTGGCCGCAAAATCAAAATAGAATCTAATCTTCAAAAAGTGAAAGAGGTTATTTTAGGTCTTAGTAAAATGGTCCTATAGAACCTAGAATCACATCTATACCTCACACAAGCTCTGAGATATGCCCTATCAAAGATTGCTACTCTATGACATTTAGTGACTCTTAGGGTCAATTCAGTTCAGTGTACCTAAGAACATTGTAGCACTCAATAGGATGGGATGAGATAGGGACTAGGGTTTACCCATCCACTCAAAGTTAACAAAATAGAGATTTCAATCCCACGATGAACGGTGAGAGAGATTTGGCAGTTGGCAACTTTGCACTAGCCAACACTACAAGTTTTAAAGCATCACCAAAGATGGGGCTGCAAAATCAAAATGAAATCCAATCTTCAAAAAAAGATAGAGGTAATTGTAAGTCTTAGAAAGACAGTCCTATATCACCTAGAATTGAATCCATACCTTGCACAAGCTTTGAGATATGCCCTATCAAAGATCATTGTCCTAAGACATTTAGTGACTCTTAAGGTCATGGCATGCCTAAGAATGTTCCAATGCTCAACAGGATGGGACAATCTTGGGACTAGGGTTTAACCAGCCACCTAGAATTAACAGAATAGATAGTTTGATCTCACAACATACATTGAGAGAGATATGAGTAAGATATGTATGCCTAGGCCACTTTGTGCAAGCTATGAGCAAAAGTTACTAATAAGGAAAAATTGGGTCTTTTTGAGTTTTTGGTCAAGATAACCTAGGATTAGGTGTTTTTAGCTTCTTTTTAATAGTTTGGAACTTTTTCCAAGTCCTAGGAGTGAAATCTAGTGAAATTTGCAAAAGTTGCACTTTTTCTACAAAATTGCAAAAGTTGTAAAAGTTGCTTCAAAATACAAATTTGACTAGAAACCCTTTAACCTTCCAAAATATATTTCCCATGCTCATATACCCAAGCATGGATAGTTAAAACTTCCCAAATCTCCATTTGCAACTTTTTTAGCAATTTTTGCTCTTTACATATTTAGGTCAAATGGTTCCATCTAGAACTATTCTAGGACCCTAGTTAAACTTTCTAGGACCTATTAGGTAACCAAATAACTTATTTTCCCATGAATATTCAAAGGAAATGAATAAGAAATTGGCTATTAACCACAAATATTTCAAAGACATTGAAAACAATATATTATTCTTTCAAGATAGATGAGGTACTAATTCTGAAAATAAGATTGAAATGATTCCCATCAGTGGCATGGCCAAGAACTAATTTTTCAATACAGTGACTAATATTTGGCTTGACTCCCCATGCCTTCTTATTCCTATCAAGGAAAGCTTTAAATATGAAGGAATTGTGGCTACATCTATTAAATATACAGAGGAAGATAAACAAAACTTGCTTAATAGAGAGATTAATCTAAGAGAAAAGGAAACTTCAAAAGAAAATGGTTATCTTGGTGCTACCCATGGTATGCCAATTACTTAGGATGAAGAGAAAAAACCTACAACTATTGGGAAAGAGTATACATGTACATAGACACAAAAAATATAGATAAAGAAGTAGCAAGTGCTATAGAATTATCCACAAAACAATGTGAAGTGAAGCCTCAAACTGGCTCATTAGTAGGAAAAGAATCTAGTCACGTACTCCATTCTAGCATCATAGATGTTTCAATTAGAAATGCTTATTCATTAATGGCCTTGTATTTACAGGACTTGGGAAGCTAGGATACTCACGCTGGGCATGATCCCTCAAAGTTCTCATCGAAATATATTAATGATCTTAACAGAACAACAAAAAGCTCATTGCCACCTTTGGTGAGGCAGTCTCATTCCTTTTATAATGAAGGCCAACCGTCTATAATCCAAGGTTTTAATTCAACTAAAAAATGAAGAGCTTCTCAAGGTACTAATTTCTTTCATGTAGTTCCTAATAAATCTCAAGGTTCTCATTTAGGTGACCAACTATCAAGAGGTCCATGATCAAAGAGTATCCCAATCAAAGAGAAGTGAAATCCTAATGAATTGACATCTATCATTAGGTGACCAACTGTCATCTATTACAGAGACTTGAGTTTAAATGGAGATTGTCAGTTCCCAAATATGTCCCAATCAAGTAGATGACCAAGATGTTGCTTGAGTAAAGGGGATACTAGTTTATTAAGGTATATTTATGATCTCACTTGCATTCAGTTACTATCTTTTGAGTGGCTAACCAGCTACTTTAGTGTGGGATTTTTGTAATATATAATGTCCTCATACAAGTACATGCCACTTTTTGTAAACATTTTCTCTTGTAAAGGATTAGTGAGCAATATCTATGATGTCCAATTTATGGACTAAAGAGTATAACTATTAAAATTGAAAAGCTTCCATGTTGTTGTAATGTAGATTATGTGCAATATCATTTTGCTAATTATGATTTGGTCAATAATATTGCATACATATGTAAGAATAATTTGGTTCATATATATCTGGTTCTTAATTATCTGACTATTATGAATGACTTATTGCCTTTGGTTTGGAAAAATCTTTGTTGTATATAATACTCAATATTGGTATTCCTTTATATTTTTTATTGGTTAATGTTCATATATGCATATATATCCTTCAATGATGTTCCTTTTCTTTATTGGATGCACCTGCTTTAGATTCTCAAAATGACTATTTATTACCTACTAGAGGGTTGTGTCTCTTCGGTGTCTCATCAAGAGTAGAGTCCCTTCCATGCACCCCCTACTCTCTCTCTCTCTCTCTCTCTCTCTCTCTCTCTCTCTCTCTCTCTCTCTCTCCCTCTCCCTATTCAATTTAATGAACCAACTAGATCTAATCTATATTTTAATATCTCAAGTATTGCCTCATGGTCTAACTCATGAACCTTTCAAAGAGTCTTATTATGTGGTTTTCCACCATATTTTATCAAGTGAAAATTTGATGTGACAAGGTTCAAATAATGAAGAACCTTCCTCTCTATTTACCAATCCTCTAATAACCTAAAGCTAGGGTTCTTTATAGAATATCATCTAAGTCATGTATCAATTACAACCACTGCACCAATTTGGTACTCTAAACCTTCACCATCTATAACTAAGTGATCCAATTTTTGTTTGGCCTAGACACAGTCACACAAATAATAATTTATCCCTTCTTCATTGTCTTTAGGTTCAATAACTACAAAAACATGGCCTACAATGATAAATGTACAAAATGCGGTCATTAATTCAAAAAATACTTAGATAGAAGTTATAAAGTTACATATTGAAATTACAAAGATATATATATTACCAAGTTGCACTAGATCAGACAAGTAGACAAAGTCAATGGATGAATCCATCTCTGCCATTTCTAGTGGTTGTGGGGAATGATAGGTGTCAATTGGATCCAAAACCCATAGATCCCACTTGTCCACCCATTTAGTCGACTCACACTCATCTTAATTTTCCTCTACACATGATGGACAATAGCATGCCATTTTTCATGTGTAGATACTCCATGAACCTATATCAAAGTTTCTAA
Organism: Cupressus sempervirens; assembly: GCA_028749045.1. Classification (NCBI taxonomy): domain Eukaryota; kingdom Viridiplantae; phylum Streptophyta; class Pinopsida; order Cupressales; family Cupressaceae; genus Cupressus; species Cupressus sempervirens. The sequence continues at coordinate 576,139,181 of CM053791.1, forward strand.
AAAAGTACAACTCAATTGATCCTATTAGTGTTCAAAAATCCTCATATGGTGCAATGTTAGAATTGTCTATCAACCAAAAAAATCTACAAATTGTAGACTCGCCTTCCTTACCTAGACCCATTGTAGTGTTACACCACTGGACGATAGATTTTGCATCTGTCAATATTGCTCCATCTTTGTACTTTAGTTCTTCACGAGCTAAGGCTCTTTTGAAGCATGTGCCTACACCATTGTTCTCTCCCTTTCCATGATCAGCCTCTATGAAATTCCACATATATTAATTCTAGACAACCTGTGCATCTTGCTAAACCAATAGAACATCCATGCATTCCTAAATTAAGATGTGCAATTGTCTAACCAAATAGTGTGTTGATAATATGGTGTGCCCTTGTTAGTCACATCTCCATAAAATAGTTGAAAACTATTTGAGTAAATAATTAATTATTTATTCTATTACTTAAGTTTACTTAGGTAAATGCATATAGTTAATAATTGTAGTGATGAGTTGTTGACAACACGGGAGTTTTTTTCCTTCTAGCATGTTTCACCTTTTTGTGGAAGAATGCTTAGTTGTCAACTTTATTTTCTACCACTTTCCAGCTTGTTCTACAAGCTTCCATGAGGCCTTTATATTCAGGCTCTCTCATTGTATTTTCTCATTGCATTTTTATTGTAAATACAATTTTCTTGTTTTGCACTATTTTCTCTCTCAAGTTCGTTTAAGGTTTCTCCAAGCTCCAACTCTTCCTTCTTTGGTTTTCCTTTGACAGGTTATTTACATGTAGGTGATCTTAGTGAGCTGTAGAGCTAGATTTCATCAACTCCTACATGGTATCAGAGCCTCTCAATTGCTTCTTCGTTGAAGGATTTTGGAAGCCACGATTCAGAGACACAAACCCTAGTTTGTTTGTGCATTTTTCTTCAATTCGGGGAAAGAGCATTTTTTTGGAGCACTTTGAGCCCAAACAGATGCTACCATTGGATCTAGAAGGTCATTTATAGTAAGGATTCATATAAAAAAATTGTTTTTGGCTACAAGGCATCTGGGAAAAAAATTTAGGCCCCCCTACAGGGGACCGTATGGTCGTACAAATGAGTTTTGCAGGAAAAAATGAAAAAATAAATAAAAAGGGCAAGCTGCCATGGGGCCACCACCATGCCACTAGTAGGCAACCCACATGTAGCCTCTATCAAAAATGTAGCTGCAGGGTTGCCACTCCGCAGCCACCTCTACCCGGTTGGCGCGCCTCCCACTTCGGCGGCACCTCTCCTACCTTCACCTATTCTCGCCGCTCTATTGATTCTATGCTAGGGTCCAACCACCTCCACTCCACCCTCTGTGTCAACATTCTTTGTATAGCTCAATGCCACTTGGCACCAGTCTACAGCTACCACGTGGCATGGGTGCTACGTCAGCATCTGTGATGTGGCCCCTGCCATGTTAGCACTCAGACATGTCAGCATATGCCACATGGATGCCACATGGTAACTTTTTTTGCTATGATGGCCATGTGGCTATCAATTTTTTTCTAGTAGAATGCTAACATCAGCATGATGTCATCCTACATCAACACCCCTACAAGGCTCTCTAGGGTAATTTTACCTACTTGTGGTTTTTTGGCCATAACTTGAGAATACGAAGGTATTTTTTAATCTGAAAAAAGTACCAAAAAGCTAGTTCCAAGATGAAGACATTAGTGCAAGTATTTTTAGATTTTGATGCAGTTTAGTTGCTCATTTTTATAGTTGAAGTCCAAAGTTTTATTTTTGACTCTGGCATGCATATCTTTTTCATCCCATATCTATTTTTTGAAAACATTATATTTTTGGAAAGCTAGTTTTGTCATATTTTTAGAATTGCTATCATTTCTTTCAGATACTAGCCCATGCTCTTTCTATCATATTTTTGGTATTTTTTCTCTATGGTGGATATCTTGGGTGTTTCAGGTTTGAGGATCATTTTCCTAGCATGGAATCTTTTTTTTTGGGCTATACTATCTTTTGTGTCATCCTTTTTCTTTTTTTGATCATTGTAGACATCATTTGTAAGCAATTTTATGTACACATGTTGAGATAAAGTGCCACTCTTGCATTTTGGGTTCATGAACATTATTTTGAGATATTTGTACTTGCACTATTTTTATAAAGCACTGTGGGGGGATAGTTGTTTGCTATTTTTGGCCTTCTTCCTTTTGTTTTCCCATGCAACATCATGTGACCATGTCTTTATAGGTTTTTGTACCTCTTCCACTCTCTCATCATTCTTGGTTCTGTCTGTAGAGGATTTTGGCCCACCTTCTTAGTTGCTTTTCATCTCACCCTGTTTGCATTAAAAGGGGGTTATTATGTTGTTCTAATGCATCCAAGGTTCAACAATTCAATAGTGTGAGCTATGTATTTAGTGGTTGATCCTATATACGAGGTGATTACAGTGGTTGGCTACCTATGAATTTCAGTGAGATGGGTCATCTACCATATATACACACTTGGTTCATGCCTTCTTGTTCCATGGAGATTTTTTTCAGATCAACAATTTCTTTTTGATGGCAGATTTTTCAGCTTCTTCATGCTTCAGTGATGCTCTTCATGATCACTCTTTGTTCCTATTTTCTAGGACACTCCTCTAGTTAGAGGCTTCTTCATTCCTTCACTAGGTTCTTACCTCTTTTGGGAGGAGGGTTTTTCCCATGTGATTTTTTCTCTTTCCCTATTTTTAGAGGTTGCATTTCTTTGCATTGTACATGGGTACCTAACATGGCCTCATTTTCGAGACCCATCTTGCATTTTCATCTTCATTTTTGTGAGCTTAAGGCATTCCCCTAAGTTACACTTAAGGGCAGATGTTAAAGTAAATAATTAATTATTTATTAATTATTTATTCTATCACTTAAGCTTACTTAGGTAAATGCATGTAGTTAATAGTTGTAGTGATGAGTTGTTGACAATACGGAAGTTTGTTTCCTTCTACCATGTTCCACCTTTTTGTGGAAGAGTGCTTAGTTGTCAACCTTATCTTCTACCACTTTCTACCTTGTTCTACAAACTTCCATGAGGCCTTTATATTCGGGCTCTCATTGTATTTTCTCATTGCATTTTCATTGTAAACACAATTTTCTTGTTTTGCAATATTTTCTCTCTCAAGTCTATTTAGGGTTTCTCCAAGCTCCACCTCTTCCTTCTTTGGTTTCCCTTCGACAGGTTATTTGCATGCAGGTAATCTTGGTGAGCTATGAAGTTGGATTTCATCAACTTCTACAAAATCAACCATGTACAAACTTCATAGAATGTGATCTATCATCACTGATGTAAAAATGGTACTCACTCAAAATATTTCTATCATCATCTATACTTGTAGGTGAATGCATGAATGTGATTTGAACAAATATGGAAACCTATTGAGAAGTATAATACTTGTCTTGCACCTCATTTTGTGATTGTAGTGTGTAGCTCTCTATGAAGTCTACAACCGAAACAATGGTATCCAATGGTATCATTGTACAACTCAAATCGCACATCTAGCCATCAAGCTCTATGTGAATGCCTTGCATACTTGTAAATTATATTTTCATGAAAAATCTTGATGAACTCATACACTAGAATATTTTCAATGACTAAATCACATCTTTTACCCTATTTCTCATCTTTTAGAGAATATGTTATTATCTAATATTTTCTGTAATCTACTATTTCATTTCCAATTGCATGTGTACATCAATATGTTTACAAGTTGATAAAAGTTACAAAGAACCCCAAAATAAGCATGTACCATCCAAGCATGATGCCTTGTAAAAAATTTGGTCATCTCCTATTTCACATAAAATGTTGGATATGAATTCCCTTGAAGATCTAGGTGGCTCATTCATGTCACAATACTACAAAACAAACTTAGAATGCAAAAACACACATATATATGCCTAAAAACATCAAAATGGTTTAAAAATTCAATATTTATCCTACAACACCAAGTTGTGCATGTGTGATTTATCTTTACAAAAAAAGGTATACCGATCTAAAAAAAATCTTTGACTCATTCAAACTTGAGGATACATGCCAACAAACTTTGCAAAAAATTGTGCCTAAGTTGAGTCCAAAAAATATTGTGCATGTGGGTCACAATTTTCTCTACCAATCCTCCTCCTTACAACATCTCTTTGATTAGGGGAAACATTTGTGTTATTTGTTCAATAATATTCAATCAATGATTTTAAAGCTTCACTAATTTTTTAATCATTTCAAGGTAGTCTACCACTAAATGTCCATAACTCATTTTATGTTTGATCTTCTAATCTCTCATGCCTTAGCATGGCTCTCCTTAGAGTACCTCTACTAATTTTCAATATTTTTCTTATCTTTCTCATGATTCAAGCTTTCTTCATTTGGGTACTTACTATTGCTGATGTAAGTACTCATCTTGTGATATTACTATCTTTGGTGCATGATTTAGAACTCACTTTGTCATATGCACTCATTAGATTCTTTAAAATGCTTTTTTCATTTGAATTGCCCATCGTTCTTATCCTAGGAATCTTCATGATAGGCCTAAATTTCAAATTCCTCATCGTTTCAACAAATAATTGGCATTGACTTGTAATGTTTAATTCTTCAAAGAATAATCTCCACATACGATTATCTTTTCTTTGACAAGTATGCTTGCTAATTGTGTCAGGCATTAATTTCAAAATATTAATATCAATATTAATCAAATATTTTGGTCTTGTAAAATGAATTCTAGAAAGTGTTATAATCTAATCCATTCCTTCAACATTTTGAACATCAACATAAGGTTGAGTTTTTTGCATACCTTGAACCGAAGATGATGTGCCTTGGCAATAAGATGCAAAAGATGGAATATCACCTACTTGATATGTTGATGTTGTGCCTTCAACATGACATGATAGAGTGTGTACATTGTCAAATATAGAAATTAGCATCTCTTCAACATGAGATGATGATATGACTCCAACATTGGAAGATGGTGTAGCTTCACAATTCAATTATCTTCTTGAGTGTAACAGTCTCGTTTGTTCTCTTTGTCTTTCCAATTCTTCCTCTTTGTTTTTTTGTATCGGTGGTTCTTGTTCTTCTTGGAAAGGCAATTCTTCATTATTTCTTTGAAATTTTCTTTGTTCACATGGTAGTTTCATTTTATCTCTTTTAATTGCCAAATCTTTCTCCCTCTCTTTTGTTGTTTGAGTTTTTGGTTTCTTCCTTGGCATGATGATGATTTCTATATGTCAAATTATTCAAACATCTAAATTAGTTACAATTTTTAAATTAAAAATCAATCAAATACATATACAAATTACAATTCTTTCAATGAATACACAATATATACTAAACAACTTGTCAAATTTCTAGCCATTTCCAAATAACAATTCATTCAAACATACAAATTTCAATGAGTTCACTATATATTAAATAACTTGTCAAGTTATAATCAAATTTGTCTCTATATAGTAACAAAGCATATTTAAAAAGGATTGCACTAACCTTTTCTATAGAAAGAATATTCAAAAAGCCTTCAAATAGTGTATCCAATAATTGAATTTTGTGTTCGCTAGCTTCAGATAGAATGAAAGAATTTTCAAAAAACCTTCAAATATTGTATCCAATAATTGAATATGGTGTTTACTAACTTCCACTAGCATGAAATGTGTGTTTTCTATTAGCATAGTAGAACACACAATAGACAAAAAATAAAATATGGATCAGTAGGGGCCCAAACTTTCATCATGACCATTTTTTGGTGTTTTCATATAGTGCATATGCACTATAGTGTGCATGCCCTCTAAAGAATGTGTGCACTATAGTGCGTACACACTATGTAAAAAATTTATCTCTCCCTATCTCACCCTCTAACATCCCCTACTCTCTCTCTCTCTCTCTCTCTCTCTCTCTCTCTCTCTCTCTCTCTCTCTCTCCCACCCCCTACTCTCCCTCTTATCTCCTACTCTCTCTCCTCTCACATCCCCTACTCTCTCTCACACACACTCCCATCTCCCCCCTCTCTCTCTCCCTCTCCCTCTCCAAAACCCTACTCTCTTTCACTCTCTCTCTCTCCAATCCCCTACTCTCTCTCTCTTTCTCCCATCCCTACTCTCTCTCCCATTCCCTACTCTCTCTCCCCATCTCTCTCCCCTACTCTTTCTCTCACTCTCTCTCCCATCCCCTACTCTCTCACACACACATTTCCATCCCCTTCTCTCTCTCTCACTCTCTAACCCCTACTCTCTCACACACACATTGTCATCCATTTCTCTTTCCCCCCATCTCCCACCCCCTACTCTCTCTCAAACACACTCTACCATCCCCCCATCGCTCTCTCTCTCTGACTCTCCCACCCCTACTCTCTCTCTCATACAAACACACACTCCCATCCCCTAATATCTCTTTCTCTCATCCCCTACTCTCTCTATCTCCCCTACTATGTGAAAAATCTCTCTCCCTATCTCACCTTCTCCCATACCCTACTCTATCTCTCTCTCTCTCTCTCTCTCTCTCTCTCTCTCTCTCTCCCTCTCTCTCCCCCTACCATATCCTATCCCATCACATCCCCTACTCTCCCTATCTCTCACTCTCCCTCTCCCATTCCCTACTCTCCCTCTCTCTCTCTCCCTCTCTCCCTTTCCCACCTTCTCTAATCTCCAACACTCTCTCTCTCTCTCTCTCTCTCTCTCTGCCTATCCCACCTCTTTCTCCCCATCATCTACTTTCTCTCATTCTCTGCCCTCTCTCCATCTCTCCTTCCCTCTCTATTTAAATTCGGGCTTTAAGAGTGTGTGTGCACTAAAGCGTGTATGTGCTCTGCAAGCCTGAATGTAAAAAAATATTTTAAATAATGCACACATGCTATAGCATGTACACGCTCTTAAAATATTTTGATTCTACCAAGGCTAAGGATTGATTTTTCCTTGGGGATCCAACCCAAAGGTTTAGAGTCTCTAAACTGGTCTAAGAGATGTTTTTCTACAAACATACAAAAAATGATTGATTTTTCTTGTGTGCTGTCCTTCAAGTTTCCTCGTGGTTGAGCATTGATAAAATTAAGTTACATAAAATTGTAGATCTCTGTGTTAGCTATATAATCATATTAAAAAATAATAATTTGAACTATTTCAAGCCTTTCAACTATAATTTCTTTTGAATGTATGTACATTTTTTGTCAAAAACTAACATGTACTAATTGGGCTATAGATTTTAACTTTTTCATCAAATTTTGCAACAACTTAGATTTTTAGAAACTAGACTCCATTCTACACACTTTGAAAAAAAGAAGTTTTAATTGTAGATTAGTTTTCAATCATTTCTAGGGAGAGCACATAGATATTTCACATTTTTGGGATTTTTCCAATTAAAAAATTCATAAAAAAAAAAATACACACTATAAAATTACCAAAAAAATTTGGGATAAACTACATAGTGTTAGGTAATTTTTGACTAGAGTGATTAAAGAATTTTAAAAAGTTCAAATTTTAGGGGGGGCACACTTTGCACTATGTTATATTTTTTTTAAAAAAATAGTACCACTTTCTGTGGTCCCCTTTTTTGAGTACCTAAAACTAAACCATTTTGAAAAAGAAATAATAGTATAAAAACTAGATTCAAAGGATTACCACTTTTATTTTTGTCATATCTTAAAATTTTGAGCATAACTATCTTCAAATTCTTGTCAAAATTTAAAAATTGTTGATTTTAGGAAAAATGTGGCCACTTATACCCCTCATTTCACACCACAACTTGGTGCACTTACCCTTCCCACAATCATGTATTTGATGTCAATGCAACAATAGTGGTTGTAGGAGCATGCAAGGATACTATCATATTAGCAACCATTTCTATATCATTTGAACCATCCAACGAGGACTTTATCAATATACATGTAGTTGTAGATGTGTGCTCTGATGATAGTACACTTCTTATTACTGATGAGGTGAGTGATATAGTGACAAAGTCATGTTATACTATTTATCAAAAAAGTGTTGATGTTCACTTCATGGATAGTACTATGTTTGACATGGACACAACATTATCTTATGACAACCTAATGTTTGAGGTTGATGTTGATCACTCACCTAAGTGGATTTGGGATCAATTTTCACCATCTATAAAGATTTAGTTTTGTGTTGTAGCAGTTGGTAATGTTCTTGTGCCCACAGATTTTGATGTGGCTACACCTATTGTTGATATAGTTGTCATGAGTGCATATGGTTCTCCTGTAGCTATGTCTCTTCAAGGGATTGTTGATCAAGATCCTAGTCTAGTATATATTATATGGGTGGGGAAAAGGATGAAGATATTTCTTGTGGGGTTTTCTTCTAGTGATATTCTAACTCCTACATCATTAGCATAGGTTTTGAGTTCTATACTGCAAGTTATGTTGTTGGTCTTGATAATGTTAGTGGTATGCAATTGGTTCAATGTTGATAAGGGTGTCACATACTACTTCATTTGGGATCCAAGTGGAGGTTGGGGTTCATTATGTTGCTAGATTTCTTGAGGACAAGAAATTTCAGGGAGGGCAGCCTGTAATGTTCTCCATCTTTTAGACCCTCAATAGAGTTCTTAACTTTTCATTCTCCAAAAGATAGGTGGTGAAATAAGGAGAAATAAATAAAATTAAAGTTAATAAATAAATAAATCTAAAGGTGACTTTATATTTAATTAATTTTATTTTCTAGAAGCACAACTAATTATTATATTGAAAAGGGTAAGCTTCTAGAGAGTTCATTTTCTAGAAGCACAACTAACTATTGTATTGAAAAGAGGGACGCTTCTATAGAGTACAATTAAATAATATTATATTTCCTTCTAGAAGGGTGAAGGGAAAGAATAAATAGAGGTGAAAGCTTTATTATTAGGCATCTGATTATTGTCAATTACATTTGATATAAACTTGAAAGAAGAAACTAAGGGTTTTTTATTTTAGTTAGCCATTGAAGAGCATCAATTCTTTAGTGTTGCAACCATTTGAGGTGGTGTGATATCCACTAAACTTGGCATTCAAGAGAGCCTAATTCTAGAGTTTTATTTGTGCTTAAATTGGAGAATATATTTATTGTTGGCTTCTACAGTATCATAAATAGTGTCATGAATAGTGTCATGAACAGTACACGTGCTATGGTACTTGGCCTTATTATGATTACAATTTCATCTCCTTCATTGGGTGATTTGTAAATTAGGTTCTACAATCAATTTGCATCACTTAAATTGGTCATTTGGCATAGTAAAGTTGGTTATCATAAGTAGCTTTAGATGCATAGTTTATATCAAATTTATAATGTAATTTGTACTCAATTTCTTTGGGGGTTGCAAAGCCAAGAGCCTTGGAATATTATGTTAAGCATTGAATTAGAAATTATCTCACTAAAGGAGTGATAAGTTATATGTCAATATATTTTATTTAATGTGCATATTTATATCTTCCATGATTGACATAATAGTATGCATGCCAAGTGTTTGACAAAATACCAATTGGCTATAAGTGCAAATTTTTTATTTAAAATTCATCTATATGCATTTGAAAAGCCAAAAGAGAATTTCATATGCATTTAGTTCTTTTCTTAGATATAGTAGTAATGAATTATAAGCTTTTAGATTTCCTTTAATATCATTTCAAGCAAGCATAATCAATCTGAAACTCAAAAACAAGAATAGAGATCATATTGGAAGTGTTTGACAATTTTCCTCAACCTACAAATCAACAAGTTGAGGTTTGAATTGACAAGGGATATTACATAAGCCTCTTACCATATCCTTTCTTTGCAATAAACTCAATCCTTTTAAATTTAGATGACCATACCTCAAATGCCATATCCATGATTGATCTTGACAAGTTTCCTTGAAACTCACTCCATTCTCCTCCATCACTCTAATTTTCATGTGAAGTGGAAACATTCTATTATCTATCATTTCAACCCTTGCAATGACCATGGTACTAGAAGAAATATCAAATATAGTGCAGATGTTATTTTCAAAAATAACATTATAACCTTTTTGTGTAAGTTTTCCCACACTTATAAGATTATGCTTTAAACTAGGGACAAAATACACCTCAAGAATATACTTCTTACCAAGATTTTTCTTCACAATAATTGTACCTTTTCCACTTACTTCAATTATGTTATCATTGCCCAATTTTACTTTTGACTTGATTGAGGTATCCAAGCTTTCAAATATATCTTGGTTTCATGTCATATGATTACTACAACTACTATCTAGAAACCAAATATCACTTGAGCTCTCTTGAGCTAAATGACATGTAATGAAAAATGTCCCTAGACTACTTTCAAAAAAATTCGCATTTTGTTTGCCTACATTTATTTTCTTCTTCCAACATTCATTTGCTAAGTGACCAAACCTCTTGCAATAATATCATTGGAAATTTGATTTGTCATACCTTTCTGATGCTTGATTTTTACTGTGCCCCCTTGAGCTTAAATTTTGATTTCTCCTTACTCCTTGATCAAAACTCCTTTCCTCTATTTGATAATTATTTTTTCATCTTCCTCATCCTTTGAATCCTAGATTTCTTCTTCCTATACCTCTACCAAAAGTTATTTGTGTTTTGAATGAGTTCTCGAATGAAGTATTATCATGCATGTTCAACCTATATTCATGGTTTTGTAATGACCCAAACAACTCATCTATAGATAATTTTGACAAATCCTTGGATTTCTCAAATGCCACAACCATATTATCAAATTTAATAGGCAAGCTTCTTAAAAGATCCTTTCTACAATTTTTTAATCTGTTAGCTCATCATCATTCAATCTTATTTGATTAACCACATTCATAACTCGAATTAAAAATTGTTCTACTAAAGTAGAGTCTTTCATTTGGATGTTTTCAAAATCTCTTCTTAATGATTGCAATTTAGATACTTTTTCCTAGCATATACCTTGATATGTTGTTTCAAGAATCTCCCATGATTTCTTGGTTGTTGTGGCTCCATTAATCCTTGCAAGAACAGTGTCATTCAAACCTTGTTGAATAATTTGAAAAGCCTTTATATACTTTTTCCTATTTTCCTTGAGTTCATCCTTTTGATCTACAATTAGTAACAATTCATCTAATGGATCTAAAAATCCACTCACTAAAATCTCCAATAACTATTGGGAACAAAATATTGTTATTATTCTAAATGCCCAGTGATCATAATTCTTGCCAGAAAATATTGGAATCATAAGCTAATTCATGCTTGATGCCATACTTTTTTTAAAAATAGAATATTTTTAAAATATTGAAATCCTAAGTACTGTAGCAGAATCAATAAGATTATCTCAATTTTTATTTTTTTTAAAGAATTAGATCTCCAGCTCCTTACACAATTGATGACTTAAAATACAATATAGCTCATAAGCACACAATTTAAAAATTGTAGAGGTGCCTCAAATTCGTAATAAAATGCAATACCTTATGATTGGATTGATCTCAAGTTTCTAACACAAACATTGACAATGATTCCATTAAGAATTTTCACCCCTTTAAACTCACAACATACCTTCTTTCTTGCAACAACAATCTCTTTTTTTAGCTCCACAATCTCCCTGGACTATGACTCCACAATCTGCCTAGGCTCTAATACCACTGCAAAGGTGAGCAGAGATAGAAAAACTAAAAATAAGAAAGCTTTTTATTATAACTTCTTTGCATGATGATTACATCAATAACATCTCCCTCTATTTATAGATGTCTAAATATAATCCAAAATCATACATGGATAGGGAAATAAAATTTTGTAATACACGATAGTCAAAGAACATATGTGAAATATGAATGAAGAAAAAAAATCTAGAAGGGTGGTGGGAAGGTTTTATATTAATTTTTTTTTTTACTATTGTGCTTGTTTGATGGGAGAAATTATTGCTTCTATCTAATAGATCTTTGTATGGGGATAAGAAAAATTCTACAATTCTCTTAGAAAAAAAATGGTCAACAACAATCAAATTTTCCTGTCATGTCAAATCTAACCAAAATCTCCTAGTTTTGCAGAACAATATAGCGAGTGACACCAGTGGACTCAAATCATGAGCAAATGTGTGTGTGTGTGTGTGTGTGTGTGTGTGTGTGTAAAGTGTGAAATATAATCCTCATTTATAAGTTTTGTTCCCCTATTGAGGCTTACCATCCATTCACTCTCTAGAAATATTCCCATTTTCAATACCTCATTCAAGGAAACTAGGAACAATTAATGTGACTTTAACACGTCACAACCTTCACAAATATATCGAGTCTACATAATTTTAAATACTTGGACCTAGTACTAATTTGGACTATATTGAGAGAAAACTATATTTAGAAAATGAAAGTTTGAATTCGACTAGGACAATCCCAAGAAGAATATCACTATGTCCATTATGCACCAAGCAATGAATTAGGCAACACAACTTGTATCTTTTCATTAGGACTTTTGAATAATGCTTTCTACAATTTGTTGAGAAAAACACATGGGATGTAAAACTTGAATGAATCATGCTCATAATTGTTCATAATTGGTTTTATGTAGTGATGTAATTGTTGTCATTAATGGCAACACATGATGTACTTACTTGTAGAAAACCTCGACAATAAAGATACTTAGCTTTTGGTACTCAAACAATTGTCTAAGTATGAAATTGGTTTACATTAGTGCATTGTTTTATATGTAAAATGTTTCTAACATCATATTATGACTAGCAAAGACATATGGAGATAGCATACATGTTGATGATGATGTGTATAACCTTGAACATCAATACAAACAGTACAGAAAAGAGATATTCATGATTTACCAATGAAATAGAATAGTGGAATTAAAGGGAAAAGAATTTTTTTTTTTACAAGATAATTACTTGACCAATTAGGGTCAACATCCTAGATGTTTACTCTAAGTTATAAAAGTATATTGTGGTCTTAGTCAACCTAGCAGCAATTTGTGAAAAGGCATGGTATTTATGCAAAGATATCTTGCAAATTCATTAGCAATGCAAATTAATTTGAAGCAATGCAAAGTAATGTGCAATTGTAATATGAGAAGTGATATGCGAACCTTTTGTGAAGCAATATATGTGAAGTTTCTATGAACCTAATTTCATGATCCAAGATCAAGCTGAAGTCAAATCAGCCAAGAAAGAAGGTACGATATCTATATACTTGAGAACTAATTAGTTGTTTGGGCAGTGAGCTCTTCTTGTAAATGGAAGTGCATGTTTGGGTAGTGAGCTCTTCTTGCATCCATTATACTATAAATCCTAATAGGGTTTGAGTCTCCTAATAGGGATTCGAAGTCTCCTAACAGGAACTCTCTATACTAAATTTACTCATTGACTCCTAATAGGGTCCATCCTCAAACAAGGAACATATATATTAGTATATTATCTAGTGGGTATCATCCCCACCGAGGTTTTCCCTTGGCCATGGTTTCCCTAGTTAACTTAAAACATGGTGTTATGAGTTCTCTTTATGCATGGTTATTATTATTGTTCAACATTACTTGATTACTTTCTTATGCATGGTTCAAAGTAACTAATAATATCTAGTTGGCAACAAAAGTTTGTAGAATGCTGATTCACACCCCCCTTCTAACAATTGGTATCAAAGCACAATTACTCTAAAGAGGCTTAATAGCTTTAGTAAGATCCCTATGGATATGGAACAGATGATGAAGAACCTTGAAGAGGCACTTGAATAAATTGATCTCCTTACTGAAGAAATAGATAAGATGAAAGATATATATGAAGACTCCAAAGTATACATTGGACAATTGAAGGACAAGATTGAACATCTCAAATCCAAGCTTGAATCTACTAGTGATGATGAATATTCAAAACTAAAAACAAAGTACAAGATCTTGAAGTATAAATTGAAGATTACCAATTTAAAGTTGAGTTTTAGGAATGATCCTAGCAAAATTGAATTTGATTTGAAGACAAAATTCAGATCTTAGAGAGAGTCTAGAAAAGAAGACATCTAAGTTTGAAAAATTGAAAGAAGATCATGAAGAACTTCATAAGTACAACACTATCATGAGAGGTGGACTAACTCAATGCAATCAACAACTTGAAAAGATTTACACTAGTAGAGAAAGCTTGATGAATCAATGTTAATACAAAGACCTACCTATGATAAGACTGGTCTTGGTTATCTATTTAACATGTCTACAAAGAAACCTAAAAGTAAAGCAAATCCAAAAGAGAAAGATAAATCTGATGATAAGATTGAATCTAGTCAATCTTCTAATAAATCCAAAGAAGTTGGACAAGAGAAGATAACTGTGAAATTAGATGAGCCTAAAAAAGTTGAATCTCATAAGGAAACCGGGTATGAATTTAGAGGTAAACTTTTTCATGTAATGAAATAGGTGATATGAAAAGAGATTATACAAATAGATCATTTAATCTTGATACAAAATGTTACTATCATAATTGTCATGGTATTGGACATAATGCAATTAACTATAGGAAATCTAAATATGATAATGATAGAAGAAATAGTAAAATGTCTGGAAATACTAACCTATAGATAAAACAAGATCTAATGAAAGGACATATGAAGAAAGGAAGCAGATTGTGTGTTATAAGTGTAACAACTTTGGACATATAGCTTGGAATTTTCAAGCACATATTAATCAATAGAATCTAGAAGCAAAACCCCAGTATGTCAATTATGCAACTTTAGACATACATCAAAGTAGTGCAGAATGGATAGAAGCAACAATGGGAGGAATTTCATAAATGAAAAAAGGAATCATGAGAGTAACTTCAAAACTAAGAAAAGAAATGAAGAATAAACAAATGTAGTCAGTTAACTTGAAGAAGTACTTAATGAGGCATTTGTAAAAGGATTAGATATTTCAGAGGAAAAGTTAGATGATGGTGAGATAGGAAAATTGATGTCAATAATCGGGTTCAATTCAACCAAGTTGAATTAAGCTTGTTCACAACACTAGAATTGGAAACTTTATTTAGAGATCTAGATATTCATAGTGAGGTTGAGAGAAGATGTATCTTGATGAGTTTGGACTGTAGTTAAGATTGCTTACAATTTGGAGCTTAATAAAATAAGGAAATAAGAGTTATTGTTATAACAAAGAAAGTTTACTCTATAACAGAAGATGAAATATGTGTTTCTATAGAAAATTTTGTGAAGACAAGTTTTGTGGAGCATTGTCATGATGAAAGGAACCTATGGTGAACCTTGGATAGCATTCAAAGATTAGATACTTGATCTTGAATAGATATTTGATTTCAGAATGAAATAAATAACTTTTTTGATTTAGTGAAGTACACAATTAATGCAAGTTCTAGCAAAATAAATAAAGTATGAACTTGATTATTTCTACATTATGGTTATCTCAAAAGCTAAGAGCACACAAAAGCAATTTGGAAAAAGTGATTTCGAGAAAAAGCCTACTCCAAAAAAGGAATTTTATCATTCTCCATACAAAAACTCTTTGATAAATTTTTATTCAGTGTAATTATGGAGATGTCAATTGTTGTAAATGTTGAAAATGTTGATAGACTCAAATTAAAGTTTGTTCCTATAAGACCCTAGAGAAAAACCCTAATTTGGCTTTGTCAATTACTATAGACAACGTAGTTTTCTTGGAAGATGTAGGAAGCTACCTATGTAGTAAGTTTGAAACCATTAAAAGTGAGTTTATGAACAAAGATATGGAAATTATTTTTAATCATGATATGAATATTAAGCCTAGATATGAGCATTTGAAAGACTTAGGCTTAGTCAAATATCATTTATACCAAAAAATTGATATAGAAGAATGGACACGGATCATATTGAGAAAAAATCATAATTGAAAGAATTGGATGGGAGACAATGTAGTCCACATCTCTACTGACCTTATTCATGAGGTCACTAGTCTTACCAAACAAGGAAGTATACCTATTGGTGAGAAACTAGTTAAGAAGAAGGTTTAAAGTTATACTAAGGTAGTTTACAATGGTAAAGCAATGGTGATTAGCACCATCAAACAACATGATGTAAGATTCTTGAGTAGAATCATTGCATATTATATTTGTACAAGTTCTATGAATGATGAGTTGTTAGCAAGCTTCATTTATGCAGCTTATAAGATATGTGTTGAGAAAGAACAAGTGAATCTGAGTGAGATTATGAGAGTACAACTTCTTGAGAATTTGGAGAAGATTAAGAGAACTAAGAATGGTGTATTCAGATTCCATTCTCTAATTAATCATATTTTCTTTCATGTACTTAAAATATTTCCATTTTTAATAGTTACTAATATTATGAGTAGTGAAAGATGCACTATGGATAAGATAACAGATGTGTGTAGAAGGCATCCTGCAGAGAAAATCCTAGACAACAAAAACTTTATTGTGAGAATATTTTAGAATGAGATGAAACAAAGATTCAAAATTGCCCCTGCAATTGTTGATAGATTTAAGAATGATATATGTTTTATGGTGGATGCTGACTTAATCTACATTGAAGTAAGTAGAACCTTGAGAAACATTTCTTGAGCCCCTAGTTTATAAATTGAGCAATGATATAGATATTAGTTACATTGGTTTAATGTTAAAATCTAATATAGATAAGCATCATACAGATTTGGAATATATAAGGAAGTAACCCAGTCAGCTTACCAAGCATCATTGGAAAAGGAATCTCATAAGAAGATTACATCTATAATAAAGAAATCACTATTTGAGGCTAGTATGTCAGAAGAAGAATCTGAAGTAGTTAGGCAAACTAACTCTGAATTGAAAAAATTGGTGAACAATTGATAATGTATGTGACACCTTTGTTAGTTGGCCAAGCATTCGATGTATCTATTGTAGAAACTCCTACAGAATAGAGCATTCCATATGCTATTGTATCAACCAAAAAACCAAGTGGATCAAAAAGGTAATCAAAAAGAGTTAAGAAACAAGCTACTAGATGAGAGAAAAGGAAGAAGACATTATTGACAATTAATGACTCCAGTGATGAAGAAGAAGAGGAGGAGCAAGAAGACAAACAAATAGAGAAAGTCATTGTTTCCAAGCAGCCAATAGGTAAAACAAGGCAACCTTAAACAAAAGATAGAGAAGATTAACGCAACCATTGTTAATGAAGAAATCTTTGTATAGATGAACAAGTTTTATGATTTGTACAGTGATATGAAGAAGGAACATATTGATATCTCTACTATGAGATATATTATTTTAAATAACTTAAAACTTAAGGATATTAAAGGATTTATCAATCAAAAAGTCTATGACAAACTTATAGCAAAGAAGGCACCAGTTCGGTAAGATGATATAGAACTTCATAAATCAATGATAAGAACTATGTGCAACAATGAAGATGAAGAATAAATAAAGAGATTAATGGGTAAACTAGCACCCTATCTACAGAACAAAATGAAAACTATTATATTTATGGGAGGTGATAAGAATACAATAAGAAGTGATACTATTTCAGCTATCAATAAAATGTTGATAGAGTTAGAGATAGCCCCTATCACTATAGAGGAAACTTTAGGATTATTAATAAGTGGTGATACTATGCAAATTGATCAAACTAGTGTCACAATTAACATTGATGATAATCTTTTTGTAAGTTATGATCAGCCTGAGCCCCATTTTAAAGATATTCAAGATCAGTTGAGACTAATTGGAGAAGAGAAAAGATAGCTAGAAGAAGAAAAGAAGAAAATTGAAGAAGCCAAGCTAAAATTGCTTGAATCAAAAAAGAAGAAGAAAAGAGGAAAGAAGAAGAAAAAGAGAAAGAGTTGAAAGAAGAAAAGAAAGAAAGAGAAGAGAAGGAAGAAGAAGAGAGAAAATCAAAGGAGGAAATAGAGAAGAAACAAGTGAAAGATGAGGTGAAAGAATCTAGCTCCTCCTCTCCTATATCTCTTGCTAACCTTATAGGTGATGATGAAAATCAATCTAACTTGATCTCATCCTTGACAAAATTATTTGAGAACAAAAAGGTCAAAAGTCTACAAAGACCATTAATGGAGGTGACTGATAGATTGCACAACACCCTCACAGCCAAACACACTAATGTAGACCCTAAATAGAGAGCACAAGTAGTTGTGAATTCATTTGATGATGAATTTTAAAAAAATTTGAATGTTGCTGAGTCTAAGGCTCAAATTTCACATGATGCTAATCTTTTTAGCACTGTTTTTCAGAATATTCATAATGATTTACTGGTTCTTGATACTTGTATCAAGGAACTCCGAAGATGTCAAAAAGTTGGCAAGGTACTATACATCAAATGTAATTTATCTAATAAGTTGACCATTGATTTGGATAGAAAGATTCAAGGGAAGCCAAGTAAGCTGGAAGCTCTAATTAGTCAGATACAACAACCCTCTTGTAGAGTTGATGAATTGGAAGGACAAGTTGTTGGTGTTCACACTAACATCAGGAAACTAGAAAGTGGAAAATAACTAACTTTGAGAAAATTATCAGAGTTCAAAGAGACTATTTCTCTAAAGATATTAGTCATTGAAAGACAGTTAGAAGAATGTGTCAAAGCAAAAGACACTTATGCAAACTTCACCTACTCCAACATTAATGTAGTTTAGATTGCTTCATATTCCTTATGTGCATGCTCACTATTGCCGAAGCAACAAAGGACACATGGGAGAAAAGTGTGAACAATTTGAAGGTAAATTTTGATGATTGTATGAAGATTTTAACAGCTTAAGGCAGCAAGATAGTGTTTTGACAATAGAAAGACAACTTTTCTTACAGTTTTTGAATTTTTTGACCTTTGTCATTGATGTCAAAGGGGGAGAAGTTGAAGAAGAAAAATATGTAGTAAGTTATGTATGTAGAAATCATATTCAAAGGGGGGCCAATTTAGCAATTCAAAAGTACATGTAATGTAATAGATGATAAGTATCATAAGTTTTTGTTAAGGTTTTGTTACTTAGCCTATGTTCCTTACTTTGTTTCCATCAATGCCAAAGTGGGAGATTGTTGACAATTGGCTTTATGTAGTGATATAATTTTTTTCACTAATGGAAGTAGATGATGTACTAACTTGCAAAAAACCTCAACAACAAAGATACTTAGCTTTTGATACTTAGAAAATTGTCTAAGGATGAAATTGGTTTACAATAGTACATTGTTTTATATATAAAATATTTCTAATGTCATATTATGACTAGAAAAAATAAATGGAGAAAGTATACATGTTGATGATGATGTGTATAATCTCAAACATCAGTACAGATAGTACAGAAAAGAGATATTCATGATTTACAAGTGAAACAAAACAACAAAATTAAAGGGAAAAGAATTATTTTGTTTACAAAATAATTTCTTGACCAATTAGGGCCAACATCCTAGATGTATACTCTAAGTTGAAAAAGTATATTGTGGTCTTAGCTAACCTAGCAGCAATTTGAGAGAAGGCATGGTATTTCTACAAAAACATCTTGCGAAGTCATTAGCAATGCAAAGTAATGTACAATTTTAATATGAAAAGTGATATAGGAACCTTTTGTGAAGCAATATATGCAAAGTTTTTGTGAACCTAATTTTTTGATCCAAGGTTAAGTTGAAGTCAGATCAGCCAAGAAAGAAGTTACAACATCTATATACTTGAGGACTAATTACTTGTTTGGGTAGTGAGCTCTTCTTGCATTGTACTACAACTCCTAATAGAGTTGGATTCAAAGTTTCCTAACAGGGACTCTCTATACGAGATTTTCTCATTAACTCCTAAAAGGGTTCATCCTCTAACATGGAACATATATATTAGTATATTATCTAGTGGGTATCATCCCCACCTGGGTTTTTCCTTGGCCATGGTTTCCCTAGCTAACAAAATATGGTGTTATGAGTTCTCTTTATGCATGGTTATTATTACTATTGAGCATTACTTGTTTAGTTTCTTATGTATGGTTCAAAGTAACTAATAATATCTAGTTGGCAAAAAAAGTTTGTAGAATACTGATTCACCCCCATCTCACAGTAATCTTGAACTTTTAAGAATCTCATATGATGAGATGTACACATTGCAATCACAGCTTCGTTGTTATGTTCTGAGCACCCTTGCTATGGGTAGAAAATGATTGTGTACACTTGAACAAAAATAGAATAGATATCAATGTCTACCACTAGCCATTTTTGGCTATGGGAACTAAAGAAAACAAAAAGTCCACAAACTATATAACATTGAAGGTGCCTCGTGCATTTCTAATGCAGCAAAAAAAATTTAAGGAAAATGAATAATAGAAGGCAACAAATCACAGTCAGAGAAATTGAATTTGAGATTTATTAGGTTCTACAATTATTATTGCATGGCCCTTCCAAATTCAATTGTATAGCATAACTATGTAATTATATAATCAAACTATATATATCATAGGGATTATTCAGTTTGACTATACCTTAGTCTAGTTTTCAATCTTTATTGATATCTATTACCTATTAAACCATGATGCTTTGGGTTGGGAAATATTCATCGTAGGATTTTTTTAACTTTTCTTACATTTTCATTCATTTTTACATGTTAATTCAAGGTTTAGATATATATTGAGATATTTCTTTTGTAGATGCACATGTTTTGACAAAACATTGTTTAGAGGGAAGTATTAGTTTTATCAAATCTATGGTAGCCTAAAGACCAATTTTTAAATATAGAATCTCATATTTTTATAGTTATTTTATTATGAAGTTTTAATGTCCTTTACTTTCAACCTTAGGGACAGACTTTGAGAAAAGATTTGTTGGAGTTCTTATGATGGACATTTCAATATGATTATATCATGGATTCATTCTTTTCTAAGCAAATGATGTTGAATCTATTTTATATTCTACCTCCCTCAATTTTCCTTACTCTAAGCCTCTTCCTACCAATCTAGAGTTCTGTTATAAGCTTTAAAAATCAACCTTCTTTTTCAGAGATTGCAAGTGTTGTGGAGACCTACAGGTAGCTGATTTCACTACACGCTATAGTTTTTAGTCTTTTTCTTTATAGATTCTAGTTTTTATTCATCTGAACTTAGTCAAATATTGAACATTGTCTTCTACATTTGTACTACAAGTTAGGCAGCCAAAACTTTCATCCTTGATTCTTTGCCTTTATATTGTTCTTGCATCTTTACAGATAAGGTTGGCCCACAATCACACTGAAGAATACACTAGTGCACTAGTTATAACCTAATTTTAAATTCACACTCAAATTACAAAAAAAATTATGGATCACTAGTTATAACCTAATATTGAATTCACGCTCAAATTACACAAAAATTTATGGATCAAGAAACACCACAACACACAAATAATTACATACTAATGTTTTTTTTCTAGACAACTCCACTGTAAATGGATTTTCACTATTGCAATCCCAAAGAACCAACTAAACTTCAAATCACTGACCTCTATCTCATATATTTATGTCTAAGCAATCTGACACTTTTTCCTGACACACCCAAAAATGCCTTTTTCATGATCTTAATCTTGGTCATCCCTTTAAATACCTTTTCCTTCTTTATCCATTCCAATACACAATATCCTAATCTAATTCAGTTCTAGTGCTTAATGGTACTAATATTCTTCCTATGCTCCCCAACTTCATGCTATTCATCTTGTCTCTACCTTGGAGAATCTAATTTAATAGTTATAGAAAGTTTAATAGTAAACCATGTACATACTTGAACTCTTCATGTTTGTCTGAGAAGTGGATGTCATTATATTTGGGGACAAGCCCTTCTTTTGGCTCCCAATGATAGTTATATAGATGCCCATCAATTTCTAACTGTGGAGGTTCAATTAGAAATGCACTGTTGCTTCTTGTACTTCCTTCTCCAACTAATACCTTCACATTCTTCATGGTCTTCAAGTAAATGAAAGCCTCTTTGTTATTGATGGTAATATTGGTTTTGTTTTGTATCGTTATATATTTCCACTTGGGAGTACATGAATACAAAGGCATTCTATCAAATAACTTATCACCTGTTTCCCCACATCCATGTAGGTGGATATAATAGCTAGATGTTGATAGACATTCTCACATTTCCTTTTGATTGAATATGTGCATTTCTCATCCATTAAACTTGCACAAATTATTTGATCATTTTAGTTCATTAGTTGGGTTCCTATCTCTTTGCACATTGTATCAAATAATCTATCCACACAGTGTATGAGTTAAGATTTATTGTGTCAAATGATCTATCCACATGGTTTATGAGTCAACATTTTGCAATATAAAAGGCATCGTACCATCATGACATTAAATATGTAAAAATTTTAGCACCTTTATGCTTGAATAATTTGACTTCTTCTCTACAAAAGCATTTCAAAATATAATATTGAACAAAGGCCAACTGTTGAACATATGTACTACCTATATTCTTTAAAATTCAAAAGAAACCATTTCTTAAATGTGTCATCTTGCATGCTCCTTTGTCACAAGGAACCATTTTTTTCCCCTTTCTTCCTCTTCAGAGGCACATTACTACAATTTATATAAGATACTCTGATCAAAAATTTAGAAAAGCACAAAATTACAGAGTAAGGATAGAATGTTACTTCTTAGGCTACCAGCCTCCATACCAATTTCCAAACTACAAACCTTTCCCTCCAACCACCAAACATGCACAATCTTTGGCAAGAACTTGGTTGCACTATAGCCCTTTTTTAGATTCCTTAGCTAGATACTTAATACTTAACTTTTCTCCATGTATGAGTCATGGTGCCTAGTTAATTTTAGCCCCCATAAATCTTGTACACGATGCAAGGAGGTTTGATAAAAGATATATTCAATGATCCTTACCAACCAAGATTTTCATTAAATAGTCAACTAATATTTCAACTCTCTATTTTCATCAAAATTAATGGGAAGGTTGGTTGATTACTCTCAATCTAGTGAAAACATGGTAAAATTTATTAGAAACTAGTTTTTTGAACAAAGAATTAATGGATTGGCTATTTATTCCATTGATCATGGGAAGGGGAATCAATCATTCAAGTGAAAAAAAATAGATATATTCATTCAATAATGGTTATTGTTATGAAAAATGTAATATGTATTATTAGGATGAAAAAACATGGTGTATATCATTGGAAAATGTAATACGTCTATAATTATGCATAGAATTCTTAATGTGATATGTTTTAGTGATGATTACCAAGTTGTGTATTCCTTATCATGGTCCTATGTAATTAAGTATGCTTTAGGGAATCTCTAACATAAGCTTATCTAATTAATTTTTTTTATGGTATAAAAGAAAGATATTTTCCTTGGATATTAGAGTAGAGTTGAATGGATATTGGTTGTGTTGAGCTTCCAAAGAACTATTTTGATAAGTTTTAGTTAGTTTGGTATTTTTTTGAATAGGATTAGAACATTCTAATAACTTTTCAAGGTCTCCTTGTCACATACTCTCACAAGGAGCTTATATATGCAAGAGCATCAAGCTTTGACTTTATGTGCACTCTTATCTGTGAGCTTAGGGTTATGTTCTAGGCATATATGTAGACCTTGTTTTATGTGCACATAATGATTGCAATAATTGTATTGGAGTTAGATCTCTATTGGTAATATGTTCTTTATTTTTTGAGTAGTTTTTGCAGATTATTCTAATGGCCTTCAAACCATGGCCTGAGTTGGCTTGTGTGATCTTAGATGTGGATCATGGAATAGCATGTGGCTGTATGTCTAAGATTGAATAAGGTTATTTTATATTTTAAGTTAGTTATGATTGTAAACTCGGGGCATGTCCTAACTATTATTTAATTTGTCAAGTTGCCTTATGGCATTTTGTTCACCTAAAACCTTGATGTGAGAGAATGAAGTTCTCCTTAAGTGAATAGATTATTGCATTGAGGTAGGTTGTAAAGATGGAATATACATCATCGAGTGTGATTCAGTTAATGTCTTGCAGTAAAATCACCAATGTAAGGTAGTTGTACTTTGAGAGGAACCTAACAGATAAGTTGGAGAGTTTTGGGCTAAATCTAATTGAAGAATTGAAGTGATAATGCAATGTTTTTTGAGTGGGCATCTACCCATCAAGAAGAGATCTATCTTTCCAAATAGATAGATGGGTCAGAGGAGAACACACTTTTTTACTAAGGAAGAGGTAAAGGTTGACTTTTCTAGAGTTGATGAAGTATCTCTTGATTTTCATTAGAAGATAGATAGATCTAACATGGAAATTACAAAGCATATTGTTGGGAGAAATGAGATTATTGATGATGAGATTTTTTTTGTGGAAATAAGGGTTTACATTGTTGGAAATGTAGATGGAGTAACTGGGGAGGGGCGAATCAATTACCACAAAAAAAATCCACATATCCCTTAGATGTCTAAAGAAAAATGATATAACAAAGGTAGATGCAATGTATGTTAACTTATTATTGATCTTTAAGCATTTACAATGATTAACATGAAACCATAAAAGAAATAACATGAGCACATGAGACATTAGATTTAACGTGGAAATCCAATATGAGAAAAACCACCAAGTAACTAGCTACTGATTTTCACTCTTCTGAAGTGAGCCCTATTAGGAGCCAGCCCTATTAAAGGTTACAAAACACACTGTTAAGTGTGACCTTGTTAGAGGATTTAATCACCTTATTAAGAGTGGCCTTGCAAAAGGTCTTTAGAACAATTCAATAGAATTGTCACCTTGTTAGAGGATTTACATATGGTTGTTAAACCAATTCTATTAAGAGATTTAGGAATCACTACTATAATGGTGAGAAAGTAACAATGAAATGACCTGAATGAGATGCAACTAAATTTTTGATACAAATCTTTGTTCTGCTTCACTAGATCCTCTCTGATTGAATACAACTTTGCTACTCCTCAAGGATATCTAATCATCCTTCAAAGTTTTCTCACACTTTCCTCTTCAATCAATACATTTGCATGCTTGCTCATTCTTCCTTTAGAATTCTCAACTTGACCTTTCATATATACCTTACAAATTGTCAAATCAGCTCATTTACAAGTTACAATTACCAATAATCATTACCTCAGTCAGCTACAATCATTACATAAAATAATTAAACTTTACTTCCCAAAACAACAAAATCCTTCATTGGCGAACCCTGCTTGAGAAACATTGTTTTAAAACTGATTTCTAGTGTTAACCAATTGAAGCTCGGTTAACACTACAAACTCTACAAAATCCTTTGGAGACTATGTGAACTTAGTAAACACTAACTTTCCTTTGTTAACCTTGTGAGCTTGGTTACCACTGATTTCTGCCACAAAATCCTTCGATGCCCAAGTTAGCTTGGTAGACACTGTTTCCATAGAGTAACTTCTAGGAATCCTTGGTAGACTCTAAAATTTTCTTTACTAACCAATTGAGCTTGGTAGATACTATCTACCAACAGATATGACATATGTGTAACATTAAAGACAACACACAATTAAACAATTGTATCCAACAATCTCCCTCTTTGGAATTGATGGTAACACAACATGTCATAGCACAATGAAATTTGAAAACAAGTCTTTTCTTGATAGAAATTGTCTCTCTCTTAGATTTTATGCCACAAACTTCACTAATGCAGTAATCTCCCTCTGTGAAGGAATTACGTAGCTTCTTTTCCAAACAACAACTCTCCCTTAGAAAAATTCAAATTTTAGAAAGATATGACAGTAAACTGATAGATCTTCAACTTGATTCTTGTCGATGCATCACTAAAACTTTATTTTAGTGACCTTCAGATCAGGGAATGACCCCTAACTTACCTCTTAGATACAAAAATGCATCCTTAGGTGATGGCTTGGTGAATGTGTCAGAAATTTTTTCTTTTGTATGGACATATTCCAATCTAATTTCCTTATCCTACACCAATTCTTTGAAAAAGTGATATTTTATTGCAATGTGCTTGGTTTTGGAATGCATTACTAGATTCTTTGATATATTAATTGTGTTTGTATTATCACAAAACATAACAACTGGTTCTTTGATTTCAACTTTCATGCCTTCCAACAACTATTTAAACCAAACAATATTAGAATAGTTCACTGATGCTACAACATATTATGCTTCTGCTATAGATTGGGATGTGCAATTTTGCTTTTTACTTGTCCAAGATACCAACCTCTTTCCAAGAAAAAATGCTCCACCACTTGTACTCTTTCTATCATCAATGTTTCCTACCCAATCAGCATCAGTAAACACTTTCAAGTCCAGATTACCTCCAAGTTTATACCACAATCCATAATCTTCAATACCTTTCAAGTATCTCAAGATCCTCTTGATTGCCATCATGTGATTTTCTCTAGGTTTTGCTGAAAATCTTGCCACTATACCAACTACAAGAGCAATATCTGGCCTTGTATGAACTACATATTGCAATTTTCCAATCATTGATCTATATAAGGTCTAATCTACTTCTTTTGAATCATCATCTTTGGTAAGCTTCCCAAAGTACACATGGGAGTTCCAAGTGGTTTAGAATCTTCCATACTGAATTTCTTGAGTATCTCCTTGATGTATTTAGACTGAGTGATGTAGATACCATTCTTGCTCTACTAAATTTGAAGACCAACAAAGAATTTAATCTCTCCAAACATAGACATCTCAAATTCCTTGTTTATTTTATCTAAAAATTCTTTGCATAGATCATCATTCCCTATAAACAAAGTATCATCCATAAATATTTCTACCAAAACAATCTTGTTATCTGGTTCTTCTTTGATATACAAAATACTATTATCATTATTTCTCTAAAATCCAATCTGAATAAGATAGTTATGTAGTCTCTCATACCATGCTCTAGGGGCTTGTTTTAGACCATACAATGCTTTGTGTAATTTTCAAACCATTTCCTTTCTGTCTGGATCAATAAAAAATTTAGGTTGCTCAATGTAAACTTCTTCATCCAGAATACCATTGAGAAATGCAGATTTGACATCCATTTGATATACCTTAAATCTTTTGTGTGCAGCATATGCAAGTAAGGACCTGACACCTTGCAATCTTACAATAGAAGCAAAAGTCTCTCCATAGTCAATTCCTTCCTCTTGAGAGTAGCCTTTGCATACCAGTCTAGCTTTGTTTCTTGATACCTTACCATCTTTATTTAACTTATTCCTGAATACCCACTTAGTTCCAATCACATTTTTATCTTTAAGCCTAGGTACAAGAGTCCATATTTTGTTCTTCTCTATTGGCTCTATCTCTTCATTCATAGCCTCAATCCAACTTTCATTTTCCAATGCATCTTTGACATTTCTAGGTTCAAAATCAGTAAGTAAACAAGTACCTTTTAGCTTACTTCTTATCATAGTACCTTCAAATTTGTCTCCAATAATCTGATCTGGTGCATGATGTCTCTTGACATACTTGGCCAATACAAGTTCCTTGCCTTTTGAATGAGTTGCATTGTCATCCTCTTGCACTTCAATTTTAGGTTCTGGCTGCTCTGACTCTGTAGGCATTGGCTTGGTAGGATCTAAATGTGACTCAAATTCCTGCAACTCGGTTTGAACTTCTTGCAACTTAGTGACTGAAGACTCGGGAGTAGAATTCTCCTGATTGAGAGATGTATCTAGCACTATATCAAGTTCAATGAAATAAAATCTCATGTAATCTTCTAGTTCCTTTTTGCTTTCTTCTTCAGTCCTTTCTACAAACTCATCACCTTTCACATGTGCACTTTCTATGATTTTGTGAGTGGACAAATTCGATCTATATGCCTTACTCTTGCAAGAATATCTCAAAAATATACCTTCATCACCCTTCACATAAAATTTTCCTTTTCTAGATTCTTTCAAAATGTAACATTTACTTCCAAATACTTTTAGGTAGCTTACATTGGGTTTATAGCCATACCATAACTCATAGGGGGTTTTGAATGAGTCCTTCTTCAACTATACTCGGTTCAAAGTATGAACTGCAGTGATGATAGCTTCCTTCCAGTATTTGATAGCAATGTTCTTTTCAATCATTAGGGTCCTTACACAATCCATGATAGATCTATTCCTTCTTTCAGCCATTCTATTATGCTCAGGAGTTCTAGGAGTTGATACCTATCTTTTGATTCCTCTTTCAATACAAAAGTTATTGAATTCATAGGAAATGAATTCACCACCTCTGTCTAATTTCAAACATTTTAGTCTTTTCCTTGTTTCCTTCTCTACTCTGGCTAAATACCATTTGAACTTCTCAAATGCTTATGACTTCTCTCTCGGATACATGACAATCATCATTCTAGAGTAGTCATCAACAAAAAGAATGAAGAACTTTTCTTTAGTATATCTCTCAATTCCAATAGGTCCACACAAATTAGTATGCACAATTTCCAAAAAAAATTCAGACTGATAATTTTTACTTTTAAAGCTAGTCTTTCCCATCTTACCAATCTGACAATTCTTGCATAGACCAACATCAAGTTTCTTTATACTAGGAATGCCTCTTACTTTCCTAAATTTTCTTATTTACACCAGGTTATAAAAATTTACATGACATAATCTTTTGTGCCATAACCAACTCTCTTCAGCTTGAGAAATAAAACATAAGCATTCACCAAGTTCAAGATAAAATAAATTACCTTTTGTTTGTATGCCTAATCCAATCAGCTTTTCTTTTTCATCCAATAGTCTTTCCTTTCCATGCCTGAATTCCACCTTGAATCCAATATTGATTAGCTATGTCAAACTCAACAGATTGTGTTTTATTCCTTCAACCCAATAGGCATTATCAGATACAAGTTCTTTGGTTAGTAAGATTCTTCCTCTTCCTCTTATGCAACAAGGTTCATTATTTCCAGACCTTACACTACCACCATCATAGTCTTCAAAATGTTCAAACTTTGTTTTATCACCAATCATATGATGAGAAAAACCATTTTCTATGATCCATGTATCATTTTTGCTTTCATGAGAGATAAGTGCCATCTTATCTTCCTCATCATTATCACACTCATCTTTCACAGCAATGTAAACAATTTCATCTTCATTATTATCAAAATCCTTAGAATCCTTAGCCATGAAACATGTTTTCTTACCTTTTTCCTTGAAGTCTTTCTTGCCATTGCACTTATGACCTTTCTTTTCATCCTTATTTTTCTTGTTTAAACACCTAGCAAAAATATGACCAATTTCCTCACATGAAAAATAGAGTAGAGGAACTTTACCTTTGTATTTTCTTTTGCCTCTAGAATATTTCCTTGCAAGTAGAGCTTCAACTACCTCAAGATCACTGTCAAAACTTTCTTCTAATTCTTCTTCACTTTCTGACTAAGATTCCTTTATCTTCTTCCCTTTTTCCTTGAGTGAAAGCTTGGCTTCAAATGCAAATTCAATGTTCGTGGATGCTGGAACATAATTATCATAGTTATCTAGCTCAAATGTAGTCAATCTTCCTACTATGGCCTCTAAATTTATCTTATGAATTTCTTCACATCTTTCTTGAATTGTAAATACTCTAATTGCATAAATGGGAAGCAATGTTCTAAGAACTTTACTTACAATTATTTCCTCCTTGATATCTCCTCTAGAAGCCTTGACTGCACTGACACTTTCTTTGACTCTTTCAACATATTTTGTAATGTTTTCATCCTCTCTCATCCTCATCTAATCAAATTGTCCCCTTAGACTTTTTGCTTTAGCTCTTCTCACATTGTCATCACCTCCATAGATATCTTTTAGCTTGTTCCATATTTCAAAGGTAGTTTTGCAGTCCTAGATATCATCAAATTCTTCATAGCTTAGGGTAGATGAAATGTCTATCATCATGGTGTTATGAGTCTTCTTCTTAGCAATGTCACTAACAGATAATGTACGAGAGGAAGTTGTATATTCTTCATCAAGATATTTCAATCATGTATCTCCAATGAAAGCTAGATGGAGTCTCATGAGGCCTTGCCATGCTGAAAAGTTATCCCTATTAAGCCTTGGAATTTATCCTGATCTTTAGCTTAGATCCTTGAAATCCTTCCTACAAGCACCAAAAGCTCTGATACCAATTTTTGGAAATGTAGATGGAGTAACTGGGGGGGGTGTGAATCAGTTACAACAAAAAAAAATCCACAGATCCCTTAGATGTCTAATAAACCAGTTACTATTGTCACTCGGTAAAGATACATAAAAATGTTGTAACTAGGTAGATGCAATGTATATTAACTTATTACTAATCTTTAAGCATTTACAGTGATTAACATGGAACCATAAAATAAATAACATGAACACATGAGACACTAGATTTAACGTGGAAACCCAATATGGAAAAAACCACCAAGTAACTAGCTACTGATTTTCACTCTTCTAAAGTGAACCCTGTTAGGAGCCAACCCTATTAAAGGTTACAAAACACACTATCAGGTGTGACCTTGTTAGAGGATTTAATCATGTTATTAAGAGTGGCCTTGCAAAAGGTCTTTAGAACAATTCAATAGAACTATCACCTTGTTATAGGATTTACAAATGACAGTTAAACCAACTCTGTTAAGAGATTTAGGAATCACTGCTACAATGGTGAGAAAGTAACAATGGAATGACCTAAATGAGATGCAATAGAATTGTTGATACAGATCTCTGTTCTACTTTAGTAGATCCTCTCTGATCGAATACAACTTTGCTACTCCTCAAGGATATCTAATCATCCTTCAAAGTTCACTCACACTTTCCTCTTCAATCAATACAGTTGCATGATTGTTCATTCTTCCTTTAGAATTCTCAACTTGACCTTTCATATATGCCTTACAAATTTTCAAGTTAGATTATTTACAAGTTACAATTACCAATAATCATTACCTTAGTCGGCTATAATCATTACATAAAATAATTAAACTTTATTTCCCAAAACAAAAAAATCCTTCATTGGTCGACCCTGCTCAATAAACATTATTCTAGAATTGATTTCCAGTGTTAACCAACTAAAGCTCAGTTAACATTGCTAACTCTACAAATCCTTTGAAGACCAAGTGAACTTAGTAAACACTAACTTTCCTTTGTTAGCCTTGTGAGCTCGGTTACCGCTAACTTCTACCACAAAATCCTTCGACACCCAAGTTAGATCGGTAGACATTATTTCCATAGAGTAACTTGCAAGAATGCTCAATAGACTCTAAAATTTGCTTTGCTGACCAACTGAGCTTGGTAGATACTGCCTATCAACTTACATGACATTTGTGTAACATCAAAGATAACACAATTAAACAATTGTATCCAACATACATATGGATATAGATTTTCTTATGGTTTTTTATTTGAATGTATATGTTGTTGATGAGATGGTTGAGGATGTGTAGGTTGTTACTAATGGTATTGTTGATTTGGACCTCCATATTATTGCTAATGTCAATACAGTTTTTGTTTAACATGTTGTTTCTTAAATGGTTGAGGATTGTATTATTGTTGATATGGGCATAAATCTACATGTTTATAATAAGGATGTTGCTTCTGATGTGGATTTGGATGTGGATGTTGATGGTAGGGATTCACTTTTTTTTTATGTCAATTTTTTTATATATCACATGACTATGGATTTACATGTTTCTACTATTATGGAGCTGGGATTACATGTTTTTGATTTATTTTTGGTTTTTCATGATGTTGTTGGCATGAATTTCATGTTTGTGGGTGTGACATTTTCAAGTTGTAACCAACTACATAGATTATTTGGGAAGCCTTATGATGTTCAAGATGTTCCTATGAGTGAGCATGGTCATGGGTTAGTTGTGATACAAAAGATTTCTATTCTTGAATGGATGAGGCACAGATGGTTGATTTTCATATTTGTTCTCTTGACCTTGATGGATTGGAAGCCTTTGGTAAAATTGAAGATGGCTACAAATATTTCCTTAGGCATCAAAGTATGGGACACACTTTTTAATTTATCCTAAGAGTTAGATACATGAGCATTGAGCTTTGATTTTGTGGGCCCCATGTTCTAGGAGATTAGGGTTATATTGGACTTTGTCCTATGTGCACATAATGATTGGAGTGAACATATTGGGGTTAGATCTCTTTTGGTGCCTTCTATAAATGTGTTCTTTATTTCCTAGGAAATCTTTTGATCTTGTTTATGTGAGCTTCAATCCATGGGACTCTAGTAAATTTGGACCTATTTTCTAACAATAGTTGGTCAATATTTCAAAGGAAAATAGTCAAAAAATTTGGTCGCTATAATTTCATCAAAATTTTGGCAAAATCTTGGGCTTTCAATATATCAGAGGAAAACACAGTAGAAAATGATCTCAATCTCTATCCCAAGGTGGCATTAGACCATTACTAGGAAACATCAAAACTTCATCAACTAGGAGATTGGTATTGACGAGCTTGTAATTCCATCAACAAAAAAGCTTGTCAAAACATCATCAAAACATCATTAGAATCCTATGAGATTATGACAATGTTTTCATGCCATCGATGATAGTGACCATTGATAGATCAACTAATGGTCATCAAAACTTTGATGACAACCCTAGTTTTTTTTTTAAAGAAAATCATATGAATCCTATTTGTTTGGTGTTTAAGAAGTTGTGTTTCAAACAATGACATTGTGGTGGGGAGTACTAACTCACAAGAGCACTCTTGCTCTTCCTAAGACCTATTCTTTGGTATTACTAGGATATTCCACTCTACCCTACTCAGAGATCACTCCTATGATCATGTTTCTCCTTATAGAACTTGCCACCAACTTCAAACACTCAACTATGTTCCTTAATCCAACTATGCACTCATGGACTCAACTTAGCCACTATGCTCCCAAACTAATCTTGGGTCTAGGAATAGGTGTCATAGCTATCTTGTGTTTATTTTACATTTATTTTTATTCACTTAGATGGATTCTTCTTTGGATTTTCCATCGAGTTCTTACTTTTCAATTTTTAGGCCTTGTAGCCCTTTTAGCCCAATTAGGCCTCCTAAAATTAGTGTTCTAAAAATAACTCTCGAATTCTCCAAAAAAAAACCCAACTTGTTTATGGATTACTTCTAAGGACTTCCTAAGCTTTAATATTTCCTAGGTGTTAGATCTCCAAGGTGTCCATTCATAGGTATGTCACCAAGCCCCTATCTTCTTGGGTTATTTTAGGGCATGTAAACCAATATAGGTTCTTGGCTTCCATTATGTTCTCTATTCAACTTCACCACTCCTCTCTTTGTAATCACTTATCAAGGACACATGCCCTTACTTATTCCAACCATTTTCTGTCACAAACCATTTAATCTTGCAAGCTTTCTTTCTACTATTCTATGCAAACTCTTAGCCAGAATCCCTCTGCACTCGCCAAGGACTTCATTGAAAAAATAGCTCCCCTACAAACAAGAGTGTTAAAATAGATATTTACACTATTTGCAGTGTCTCTTACTTGATACTAAGTGGCCATTAAATTTTAACCATGAAAAATCAAGTAGGGCTCATATTTACATAACTGGCACTATTCAGGATAGCGAACTAAAGGAAATTAAAGATTTTGCAAAATGAAAAAAAAAAAAAAAACATTTCAAACTCTTTTCAAGGTTGGATTAGCTAGATCTTTTTATATTACAATATGATCCTTTACATTTTACTACAATTAGAGCACCCTTAAAAATATTTTATCCAATTCAAATAAGGAGAAGGAGATCATTGATTGACATCCTTATTCAGCACCAAACATGTAAGAAAGTAACATTATGCAGGAATCTTAAAAAAACATTGTCATCAATACTTTCCTTCTAGATTCAAGCCATAAATAGAATTAGTCCTTACCTAGAATTATCCTCAAATAATGGAGAGAAGGTTTTTTCACCCTACAACCTCAATTTCTCATTCAATTCTATTGCTTGGTTCACTGCAACCAAATACAATGAAATCATGATCAATTAGAGTTACAAAAGATGCTAAAAAGTTTCAAGATATGTTCCATTTTTGTTGCATTTGTGACTGTGATATATGCATATTAGGATATATAACTATGTAACAATAAATTTATGAAGATTAAGATTGACATGTTACTAATATGGTTGCAATTAGTAGAGATCAATTTTAGTGAATGAAGGCATGATATAGTTCAACAAAGGAAACAAAGCATTACTTTTAAAACATCAAAATGTAGATTGTTGCAATAGTCAAAACAGGGAACTCAATAATAGAACTACAATGTAAATAATGAAGAATCATTGTCTGTAGCCACTTAAGCATCCATATATCTTTGGTTTCTCTCCCACCCATCCAAGATACAATGAGATGTGATAGACCTACAATGTAAATTGACAGAGTCATAAAAACTATGACAATGGCAAAGTGAGATGTGATAATTCACCTGCAGAATAATTTTATATTGGTGTTGAAATTTTATGGTAGTTTACAGTGCTATATGTATATTCCAATGAAAATAATAATTCTCCTCGATAAAGGCGGGGCCTTACAATTTGGTAAATATCTTCTTTGTTATTTAAAAAACAAAGGAAGATAATCTATCACTCAAATAAGAGTGTTGAAGTAGCTTATAGTATTATAGATATTATTGTATTTGTCATAGGCTATACTATTGCAATCACTTGTGCTAAACTAGTGATTAAAATTCTTTATTTCTAGATGTAAGTGTTTTCTATATTTTATTTTCAATATTGATTTTTTAAAGTATACATGTGCATTTTTATTTATTTTTATTCAGGAAAATTATTTAATTTCAATCTAATTGGCTAAAATATTTGGCAATATTTTATTATGTTAAAAATATTGAAACAAAAACTAAGGATGAATTACTTAAGGTATGCTCAATTTGCATTTGTTTGTTTAGAATGTTAGGCTTTATTTTATTTTTTAATGTTATGGTTAGTCTATTATTTGATTTAATGTTAAAGTGAATTTATTTGGTTTAAAAATTTCTTAATTACAAAATATAATTAAAATTTACAAAATAATAGGGACCTTGAGATGATGATTTTTTTCACCACTAACTAAAATCATATTCCATAATTAGGATTGTAGAGGGTGAGAGAAGGACAATTTTTTTCCATCATTGTTTCAAATGTATTGGAATATTTAATTCAATATTTGAAATCACATTCTAAGATATCATTCAAATAATTAAAAGATAAGCAAGAGAATTAATCACTTTCCTCTTCTTCTATATTAACATCTGATGTCTAGTTATTTAGAGATGGGAAAATATATTTTTGAGCATATTGAAGATTCTATTGCATAAACATGATATTTTGTTTAAAATGTAACTAATATGATGCTGAAAATGTGATTTTTTTAATTTAGAAAATAGGTTTTGAAGGGCCCCTCAAACCCTATAGATGGAATCCTTAAAGATTTAACATTAATCTCATTAAGCAAAACAAGATAAAGAAGGACAACAGGAATAGAAGAACAAAAAAGCCAACAATGAAAGGAGCACAAAATACAAAGGAACTTAGCCCATATTGTTTAAAATCTCCTTGAACTGGTCTATCTTCTCAACTGCCTCCTTAATTTGACTTATTTTAGGTGAGAAAATTGTAACCATCTTCCTAGTCATGGTTGTAGTCCTCTTACCCAGCTTGTCCTTGCTATCAATAGCAACACTTTGATCCTCAAGAATAACAATGAGTTTAGCCCCTATAGAATTCTCCAACTTATTGATGAGAATATTGATATGCTTGTTGGAGGCTTTGAGAGTTTTATTTCGTTGATTGGAAATACTTCTAAGAGTACTCTAAATACCATTAACCTTGTTGTCCACCTCCAACACCTTGGCCTCTAGTTTGTAAAAGGTCACCATATCATACTCTTGTTATAAAAAAATGTCTAGAAACTTATGGCTGCTCATCCCTCCCTCCAAGAGACCCATCTTGTCCTTTAAATCCATGACATAGTGGAACAACCATTTGATAGATGTAAATTATCCAACAAGATGTTTCATGCATTTTTTAGCACATCCATGTTGTCCTCCTTACTATAATCACTAAGGATAATCATCAAAGGGTCATTAGGATCCTAGAGTTTAACTTTTGCTGGTTACCCTTACCAACCAAGAGATCAATATTCTCCCTTGCAATACCAGACCTCAATGAATTCATGCTCATATTCTTCCACACCCTTGGAAGGAGTAGAGGAGACTATAATGGAATTCTTGACCTGGATATCCTAGTGGTTTGAATTTCCTATTTAGCCACCTTGACAGAAGAGTCCTCCCCATACTAGGTTTTAATAAAATTCAAATGGGATTTTTTACTTTTGCTAACACATTCATTTTTTTTTTTTCTTTTAAGGGTGTACACTTTTTCTCATTCCCTCCTCTTCAATGTATTTTTACATGTCATCACTCTCCTTGTCATAATCATCTCAAGCTATAAAAACTTTGGTAATAGGGTTATTGAAACTTTTTCTAGTTGGACTATCATGCTTCTTCTGTAACACCTTCCCTTGTTTCTTTCTTCTATAAGTCACCACTTTAACTTCAGTCTTCATGTCTTCACCCTCTTTTGGGTAATCATACTCAAATTCCACTACCTTCTTGCCTTCCTTCTTACTTAGAGATACATTTTTTTTCTTCTTAGACCACTTCATAGTGGTTTTGAAAATATAATTTCTATTAAAAGAAGTATAAAAATAAAATTAAAGGGAAGCATAAAAGTAGTTGTACCACTTACAAATATAATAAAAATCACAGTCAACTCTAAACAAGAAGCATTGTTCTTATTTGCACGAGACATTGTAATCCTTTAATAAGTTCTAAAGGCCAAAGTATTAGATCATGTGTACTCCTTTGTTAGTAGAGATTGTAATTCTTCCCTCCCTTATATACCTTATCTTTGATGGTTTTAATTGCTTGGTTGATATCCCTACCTTATCCACCTTATTATCTCTTCACTGTAAAAGACATGATTATGTATTTCCTATGTGTAGAGTCCCTAGGAGTGTCGGTCGTGTAATTTTTATTTCCCCTTTTATAAGATAAGTCTTATCTATCTTTTTTTCTAGACTGGATGCTTCAATTTCAAATAAGAGTATAACATTTTTAATATGAATTTGTGAATGATTGATAAGTGCAATGTTGGCGCCATGCTAAGGCTTTTCAACTAGCGAAAATGTAGTTGCCACACTACATTTTACACTCTTTGAAACACACTGGTATTAAGGTTTTCGAGTCATTGAGTGTAATTTAATGGGTTAGTTGAATGAGAGTATTTTTTCAATTTTCTTGTTCAGCATGTTGCATAGTTAGACACCAGTGTCTGGGTCCAATCAATCATTGCATAACTAGGTCCCATGCACAATTAAGCATTGAATCTTCTTTGTTTCTGGTTTGTCTCTAAGATGGGGAAAAAAGTGTTTTGTGAAGGCACACCTTGATTTCTAGGTTCAATACAATGATAGAGAGAGCACCTGTAGAGTAGTTATTGTACAGTGTTGATCATCTTTTTTGAGAAAGAAGATTGGTCCATCTTCCACTCGGTGTTGAGTGCTTGAAATCCAAATAAGTTTCAGTGCATTTTTTCTATTATTTTTGGTCTTGATAAGACTTATAACTTATTTAAATTAATTATTTCTTTTGAGATTCTTTGGTTTTTTTGGGTGTTAAAGCATTTTAGTTATTGCATAGGCATCTACAATCACGAAAAAAAATTTAAGACATTTGAAATTCGAAGTTACATTCACACTTCTTTGATCGATATGAAAATAATAGTTTCATGAGTAACACTAAGTGTTTGGATTACACCAGTCAATTTTTTTTTGTATTTGACATGACTAAGGATTTACATGCTTCTACTATTGTGGAGTTGGGATTACATGTTGTTGATTTAGTTTTGGTTTTTCATCATATTGCTGATATGAAATTCATGTTTGAGTGTGTTACATTTTCTAGTTGTGACCAACCACATAGATTTTTTTGAATCCTAATCATGTTCAGGGTATTCCTATGAGTGAGCATGATGATGGATTAGTTGTGGTACAAATTACTTCTATTCTTGAAAGGATGAAAACTGTCAACACTGATATTCAATTTAATAACATATATTAAACTGTCAAGGATGATATTAAACTATCGATATTAAATCGAATATCAGTGTTTATGCTGAAAACATTTATTTTGAAAATGTTTACATATTATAAAAAAAGGGTGTTTCTTTTTAAAAGAAGAAAAAATATATTTAAATTCAGTGAGGGTGGGCAATCACCTCCCACCCCCACCGGCAGTCATTGTCCACGATAGTGGATCTGTCGACAGCTATTAAAGGCTGCACGGCGGCCACTATCATGGTAGTGCTGTAGCAAGCCTCCGTATGGAAGGTACTGCGGGTCACTGTAGACTGCAATTCATTATATCGCAGTACAGTCGCATTTAGTATATGTTATAATGTTTAATGAAACATATGTTATATCATTTTTTTTTAATTTATTAAGATTATTAATAATTATTGTTATTATGTTTTAATAATTTTAAATATTAATAAATATTAATTTTTATATTTTTATATATATATATATATTATTAATGAAATTTTAATAAAAAATTTCTTATTTTTAATAATTAATTTTTCTCATAGAAATTTAATTGTAAAATTATATTTGATTTAATTGTGTAATTGAATCCAATTATGAAGGATAGAAAATAATAACGAGAAATTGGTAATCATTCATGTTAAAATTTACAATGTGTCCTATTGGAACACGATGGGGGTCTTTTTCAAATGATTTATATATAATATATCCTTAGAAACATCTTAAAATATTGATTCAATGGGTTATGGGGAAAATACTTTTATCAAACAAATACATGGGTTAGGTAAAATGTACAATTTCTCCACTTGACATTTAAATCTAAAACGAAAAATTGAAACCCCATATTTATCTCGACTAATTTATTTTAGCAACCCAAACATGTATTTGCATTTTGTGTTTTCTCTATGCTATCTATTTTTGGGCTTTTGGGTTGACTAGTTGTTGACCAGTTATAGGATGTCTACCAAAGCCTCGGGGGTTATGATTTGTGATGTCATGATGATGTCTTTTGATCTTGATCTTTTCAAACCCAACCATGGTTATGAGATGGCATGCTCTATAGTGTGTGTGGTTTATTGATTGATATTATTTCCAGTCTTCTTGTGTAAGTTGTGATATATGCAACCATTTATGAGTTATCGATCAATTGTGTTTGGATTACTTTCCAGACGCCTTGATGGGACTGAAGTGTTTATCTAATCTTGATGATGTCATGTTGTGACATGTTTTGACTCGACCATTTTGGAGTCTTCGATCAGTATTGTTTTCTTGATATGTCTTTTTGGTTGCTTGTTGAGAACCAGTGGATATTGTGATTATCGTTAATACCTTTAGTTGCTAATAGAGAACTATTGTGGTCATGATTATCAATGGATGCTTTTTAGTTGCTCATGGAGATTTGATGCTCTTATTATGGATTATCTTTTGGTATTTTTCCAATCACTTGTATAGGACTGTGGTGATTTTTTGATTTATGATTCCATGAGCCTAGGGTAGGTTATCTACTTGTAGTGTCGAGAAGTGGCTTCCAATGGCAGTCGGGGCCCTAAGTGGCTACCAAGGTAACTCATTGTAAGTTATTTAATAAGTGAAAACATTACACTAGATACTGACTTAAATGAGCCTAATAAGATAATTTCTTGTTCTCGCTCATGCCTCGAGTGCTAGTACAAACTAGGATGGGAGTAGAGAGAACGCTTGGTTGCGACCTTACATTCTGTAGTATGCCTTGTCAGTATGAGAGGATACTAGTGGCTACATAGGGATCACTAGGGGGCCGGGGTCTATTAAGAGACTACCATGGTAACTCTAGTGTGATCTGTATGATGACACTTTCTTGCTTACATAGTAGGTTCCTACGTGTCTTTGTGTACCTCTAGGATTAGATGTCAGTTTATGATTTGAACCTTTGAGTTAGTATACTTTTAGGATTCTTGGACTTAGAGAGTGTTTGTGCTATGAGATTTGATAGCATATTTGGGACTTGAGATTATCTCCTTAGCATGGTGGGAGTGGGCCATTTAGGTTCCACGCGGTCAGGTGGTAGTGCTTTTTCACTCTTACCATTTGGGATCTGTCTGAGACACCGTGGCTGATGCATTCTTTGTTGCATCTATCTTCATTCTATTCTTGGATTATGATGGTGGACATTTATCCTTATATTTATTATTAGCATATGATAGATGATGTTATTTACTTATCTTATGCTTTATTTTTCATGATTAGATTTCTTATGCATATGTTGTAGCATGTTAGATTTCTTTTTGCATATGATGTAGTATGTTTTAGGAGTGACATTCTTACTATGATAATACTGATAATCTCTTTAGTGATTTGGGATGTTATGCAAGGAGGGATGGCTAGGGCCCACGATGGTCTAATGATGCTATTTACAGTTGGGAGGAATCATGCACTTAGATAATTATGTGTTATGATTTATGGTTATCTTTTACGATGGATATTTATATCTTCTATGATGATGTAACATGTATCGAATATGGTTTCATTTACTTTATTGCACTTAGAATAGGATGGTGTACTTTATCTCTCATGTATATTCTTTTAAGTCTTTCATACCTTGTGGCATGTACAGTGGATGATTGAGCATTTTGAAATGTAATTTATTAAGGGACATTTGGAACAAGAGTATATTGTTTAAGAACATTGGACTTTTCATTATTATATCATGTGGATGTGGTATTAGATGGAATTAATATTAGGTGATTAATTGGGATTCAACATTAAGGGATCCTTGAAGAATGTAACTTATTATGTATGTTTATGTTTACTTTCAGTTGAATGTTTGTTATTGCTTCCGCTACTATGTATATGATGTGAATGGTTTAACTTTTAGGCTTCAAAAAAAAAAATGCTACCAAACTTAGTGAAACTTTAGGTTAATTCTTTTGGATCCCTTGGCGGGGCATTATAAAGGGCATGTGTCCTTGATAAGTGACTGCAAGGAGAGGAGTGGTGAAGTTGAATAGAGCACCTAATGGAAGCCAAGAACCTAGACTAGTTCACATGCCCTAAAAAAAATCAAGAAGATAGGGGTTTGGTGAAAGACCAATGTAAGGACAACTTGGAGATCTAAAATTTAGGAAATCCTAAAGTCTAGGAGGCCTAATTGGGCTAAAAGGGCTAGAAGGCCTAAAAGTTGAAAAGTAAGTACTTGTTGGAAAATCCAAAGAAGAATCCATCCAAGTGGATCAAAATGTTTGTAAACTAAATAGGGGATAGCTAAGACATCTATTCCTAGTCCAAAGATTAGTTTTGGAGCATGGTGTCTAAGTTGAACCCATGAGTGTGTACTTGGATTGACGAACATAGTTGAGTGTTTAAAGTTGGTGGTAAGTTCTATAAGGAGAAAGGGGATCCTAGGAGTGATCTCTCATTAAGGTAGAGTGGAATACCCTAGTAAGACCAAAGAATAGACCTGTCTTAGGAAGAGGAAGAGTGCTCTTTGTTATTAAAAAATAAAGGATGATAATCTATCACTAAAATAAGAGTGAGTGTTGAAGTAGAATGACATGTAGCTTACAGTATTAGAGATATTATTGTATTTGTCATAGGCTTTACTATTGCAATCATATGTGCTAAACTAGTGATTAATATTCTTTATTTCAACCAATTAGATGTAAGTGTTTTCTATATTTTATTTTCAATGTTGATTTTTGTAAAGTATACATGTGCATTTTTTAATTTGGGAAAATTATTTAATTTCAATCTAATTGGATTAAATCTTTTGCAATATTTTATGATGCAAACAAATACTAAGTTTAACATGATTTAATCATGGTATACTCAATTTGCATTTACTTGTGTATAATAATAGACTTTAAATTTATTTTTTAATGTTATGGTTAGTATGTTATTTGATTTAATGTTAAAGTTAATTTTTTTGGCTAAAAAAATTCTTAATTACAAAATATAATTAAATTTTACAAAAAAATAGGGAGCTTGAGAAAATGATTTTTTTAGCATGAACTAAAATCAGACTCCGTAATTAAGATTGTAGAGGGTGAGAGAAGGACAATTTTTTTGCATCATTGTTTCAAATGTATTATAATTTTTATGTCAATATTTTAAATCACACTCTAAACTATCATTTAAATAATTAAAAGATAAGAAAGAGAATTAATCACTTTCATCTTCTTCTATGTCTCATTATTATTCTTCCAAACCAAATCATAGAATATAATGATCTTCAAAGATTGTTCTAAAGTTGTCACAATCATATTAACAATCTAATGTCTTGTTATAGAGATGGGAAAATATATTTGAATAAACATGATATGCTGTTGAAAATGTAATTGATATGATGTTGAAAATATAATTATTTTTTATCTATAAAATAGGTTTTGAAGGGCCCCTCAAACCCTGTACATGGAAACCTTAAAGATTTAACATTAAGCCCATCAGGAAAAATAGGGGGAAAAAAAGGACAACATGAATAGAATAACAAAAACCAACAATGAAAGGAGCACTAAAACACAAAGGAACTTAGCCCATATTGTTTAAAATCTCTTTGAACTAGTCTGTCTTCTTAGCTGCATCCTTAATTTGACTTATTTCAAG
Source organism: Cupressus sempervirens (assembly GCA_028749045.1). Classification (NCBI taxonomy): domain Eukaryota; kingdom Viridiplantae; phylum Streptophyta; class Pinopsida; order Cupressales; family Cupressaceae; genus Cupressus; species Cupressus sempervirens. The sequence continues at coordinate 576,181,617 of CM053791.1, forward strand.
TGTTGTAACCATGTTTCTAGTCATGGGTCTGGTCCTCTTACCCAGCTCATCCTTGCTATCAGTAGCTCCACCTTGATCCTCAAGAAAAACAATGACTTTAGTTCCTACAAAGTTCTCTAACTTATTGTTAAGAATATTGATATGCTCGTTGGATGCTTTGATAGTTTTATTACTTTGATTGGAAATACTTCTAAGAGTACTCTCAATACCATTAACCTTCTTTTCCACCTCCAGCACCTTGGCCTTTAGTATGTAAAAGGTTGCCATATCAGACTCTCATTATATAAAAAAAGTCTAGAAACCTATGGCTGTCCATCCCTCCCTCAAGGAGACCCATCTTTACCATACAACCTCAATTTCTCATTCAATTCTACTACTCAGTACACTGCAACCAAATACAATGAAATCATGATCAATTAACATTACAAAAGATGTTTAAAAGTTTCAAGACATGTTCCATTTTTGTTGCATTGGTGAGTGTGCTATATGTATATTAGGATCTATAGTGTTATGATAACAACTTTAAGAAGACTAAGATCTACAATATGGTTGTAATTAGCAAAGATCAATTTTAGTGAATGAAGGCATGACACATTTCAAAAAAGGAAACAAAGGATTACTTTTAAAGCATCAAAATGTAGAATGGAGCAATAGTCAAAATAAGGAACTCAACGATAGAACTATAATGTAAATAGTGAAGAATCATTGTCTACAGCAACTTAAGCATCGATATGTGTTTGGATTCTCTCCCTCCTATACAAAATATAGTGAGATGTGATAGAGCTACAATATAAATCAACAAAGTCAAAAAAATATGATGAAAGTGGCAAAGTGAGATGTGACACATTTACAATCTCTACCCACAGAATAATTTTATATTGGTGCTAAAGATTCATTGTAGTTTACAATGCTATATGTATATTTCAATTAAAAACATTATCCTCTTGGATAAAGTCTATTAGAGATATTATTGTATTTTTCATAGGCTATACTATTGCAATCACCTATGCTAAAATATTGTTTAATATTCTTTATTTCAATCAATTAGATGTAAGTGTTTTCTATATTTTATTTTCAATATTGATTTTTGTAAAGTATACATGTTCATTTTTTAATTTCGAAAAAAAATTTAATCTCAACATAATTGGCTAAAACGGTTGGCAATATTTTATGATGCTAAAAATATTGAAAAAAAAACTAAGGTTGACATGAATTAATCAAGGTATACATAACTTGCATTTGTTTGTTTATAATGGTAGACTTTAATTTATTTTTTAAATGTTTTGAAGTATTAGATGCTAGCCAATAAATACGGTGGGCTGACCCCAAAGAATAAAAAGGCTGAAGAATCAGTCAGAGTTATCTACCCTATGCCAACTTTAAACTACAAAAAACAAGATATGTACATAGTATAATTAATGGTACTATTAGTCCTTAAGATAATATGTAGATAAGACTGTAAAATAGACTAGCAATACCTAAACAAAATGCTATTATTAATTGACATAAGCATAAAAACTAAAATCTTGTGGGGTACCAAGTTCATAGTTATGAGCATAAAAACAACATAGAAAAACACCCTAACTAGGGCTAGCTTCCCTCTTCCTGCCCATGCTTATCCTCATTCTTTTCCTTAGGAACATCCTTGTCTACGTCTTTAGCCAGTCCTCTACAGAAACCCATAGATGAATTAGTTTTCCTTGGTAGGTTTTCCCAGGTCCTTCTTCTCTTTATTCACCTACAAGAAGTATAGGGTTATGGCCACAGAGTGCATGACCTTGGTGGAAAGCTCAACCAAGTTTCGAATCTTTGACAAATACCAATTTGATTGTTAGCTAGATCCTTCATGGATTGTTCAAGCCTTTCTAATCTGACCTTACTATGGTTGTGCTTGTCTTTCTTCCCAGCATCTTTGGTGGTTTCTTCCCTTGGGGATGTTATATCATCCCCCCTACTTCTAGCTAGGGTAGCCTCCAAAGTGTCAGAGATATGGGAAAGGCTAAGAGGGCTAGGGGTAGGCTTGGTGTCCTGAGGCAATCTCTTCTTTCTCAAAGGTTTGACATCACTATAGGAAGAATCAAAGGTAGAATCATGCTTGGGGGGGCTTAAATTTTTCCAATTGGAAATATTTACCAGGTTCTCCTAGTACTCTACATACCCTTCCTAGTATCTGAATCTGACTCTATGAGGTTGATTTTAACCTTAGGGTCAATTTTGACTTCCAAGCCAAGGGTTTTCTTGAATTTCTTGTGGCTAGGGCTAGGGCCTGGGTCCAAGGAGACTTTGGGGGGTGATAGAGGCTACAGGGTTAAATAAGAGAGGCAAGTTTTGGGCTAGATGCTAGATATATAGTTTGTTCATAATCCCTTAATGGATAAGGTAGAAATGTTTACCCTCATTGTGTTTCCTCTTGGCCTTATAAATACAATCTTCTAGTGAATGCAATAACAAAAATAAGAGGAAAATGTGGTCAAGATTCATGAAGTGATTCAAAATAGGGAAATGACAATAATAGATTACATGAAAGCAGTCCTCTAGGGTGATATATCACATAATTGCATAGCATATGGCATCCCAGGGCTTAGGAAGGGTTTCCCATGAAAACCTTTCACACATTCATGTCAATTCCTCCTTGAGTTTGAAAAAATTCCACAAATTGGCTTCCTCATTAACCTTAGCCTACCTCTGTCAGTTCTTTCCTTCCATAGTAAATTTTCTAACCCTTACAATGGTTTCCTCAGAGATTTCAAATCTCATGCCATTGAAAGTCACTTTTTTGTCCTTCCAAGTCTAGAAGAACTGCATCAAGACAATCTCATTGTGTTTCACCATAACCTCCATATATAGTAAGAGGTCACCCTCCTATAAGTAAACCATCACTATCTCACTACTATGCATACATTCCTCCACATGCACTAGTTCAATGTGATCACTAGTGCCCATGCCTTCTCCTAGTTCAACCACCAATTCTTCAGACGACATATCCTTGTTATAGGTTTGGAAGTTACCAAATATAAAATGAAAAGACTCAATAATAAAAATGAAAAGATAGTGCATAATCATTATAACTCTGTAAGGTTTCTCAAAAAACAAAAATCTATCCTCTATGATACATGTGAGTGATCTCTTTCCATCCATAAATGACCGATGCCAGTTGTAGTTTGTGCAAGAATTCAACAACTTGTCACTTTGATCATTAGTAGATCATTCTCTATATCCTGCTAAATCCACCCTCTATATCATTTTTTGGTAGGTAATCAATACTCACCATAGTAGAAAAATTAATGCATATCATCATACAATCTTTCCAAACAACCCTTTTATAGAGCACCCTATCCTCATGCCCATGCAGAAAAATGAAGGCTTGCCACTTGTTTTGATTATTCATATGGCATTATTGAAAGTATGCTCCCTTTCCATCACCACTTGTGTTGATGATGGAAAAAATCTAATGTCCTACCATTCAACTAATCTCATGACACCATCCCCAAATTTGGCCAGCTCATTTGCCACACCATTCCCTTCCCAATATATGTGAGTCACTTGGATCTCATGAAAATCTTCCATCAACCTTCAGATTCCATCGATGATGACTTTAATCAACCAATTGCATCGGGCCTCACCCTTAGCATCCTTAATAATAAGCATAGAGTCCCCGTCAATGGTCAGCTTATTGATTCCCCAAGCTCTCACAATTCTCAACCCCCACGAGAGCACCAAAGCTTCAGCATCATTATTCGAGTCTCCTTCACAGTTTTGAGTATAGGCAACTGCCATATTTTCCATACTATTATGAAGGACACCTTCTATCATGGTGCTTCCCATCATGATCAAACCACCAATATTTAGTTTGAACCAAAACATAGGGTGTGGGTGTCACACTATCTTCTTTCCAGCCAAGACTTTTGAATTTTCAAATTGTGCCACAATTGAGTCAACATTCCAAGTTGAAGCCTATTTCATATCTAGTCCACCTAGGGGGTTTGGGGGGACTTCCAATGCCAGTTCCCACTACATTCTTTTAGGATCCTGATAAACTATTGGACCACCCTCAAACTGGTAGTGGTTTGTTCGCTGAAATTCCTATTGTTCCTTTCCTTCCAGATATGCCAAGTAACATATGGGGGGATAATTGACCACAAGTTTCTAAGATATGGGTGAGCAATCAAGTCATTCTAATGAATAAATTTCTTTAATTCACTCTCCATACAACACTGGACCTTCCATAGGGAAAGAAATGCCCTCCACACATCCATCGAAAAGGGGTAGTGGATTAGCAGGTGTCGAATAGATTTTGCATCTTGGAGACATAAAATCCAGTAGTTAGTGATTTAGCACCCTCTATGTTGGAGATTATCAATAGTGAGGATCAATCCATACAAAGTTGTCCACCAAAAGATTTTTTTAAATTTTATGGTTAGTATGTTATTTAATTTAATGTTAAATTGAATTTATTTGGTTTAAAATTTTCTTAATTACAAAATATAATTAAAATTTACAAAATAATAAGGAGCTTGAGAATATTTTTTTTTCACCACTTACTAAAATCAGACTCAATAATTAGGATTGTAGAGGGTGAGAGAAGGACATTTTTTTTGTATCATTGTTTCAATTGTATTGGAATTTCTATGTCAATATTTTAAATAACCCTCTAATCTATCATTCAAATAATAAAATGATAAGCAAGAGAATTGACCACTTTCCTCTTCTTCTATATCTCATTATTCATCCAAAAAATCATAGAATATAATAATCTTCAAAGATTGTTCTAAAGTTGTCACAATCATATTAACGATCTAATGCCTTGTTACTCAGAGATGGGAAAATATATTTTTGAGCATATTGCACATTCTATTAGGTAAACATGATATGTTGTTGAAAATGTAATTGATATGATGTTGAAAATGTAATTATTTTTTATTTAGAAAATAGATTTTGAAGGGCCCCTCAAACCCTGTAAATGAAAACCTTAAAGATTTAACATTAAGCCCCTCAAGCAAAACATGATAAAAAAGGACAACACAATTAGAAGAACAAAAATCAGCAATGAAAGGAGCACTAAAGCACAAAGGAACTTAGCCCATATTGTTTAAAATCTCCTTGAGTTGGTCTATCTTCTTAGCCACTTCCATAATTTGGCTTATTTCAGGTGAGACAACTGTAACCATCTTCCTAGTCATGGCTCTGGTACTCTTACCAGCTCGTCCTTGCTATAGTAGCTCCACCTTGATCATCAAGAACAACAACAACTTTAGCCCCTACAAAATTCTCCAATTTATTGATGACAATATTTATATGCTTGTTGGAGGCTTTGAGAGTTTTATAACTTTGATCAGAAATACTTCTCAGAGTACTCTCAATACCTTGTTTGTAAAAGGTCACCATATCAAGCTCTCAGTATAAAAAAAAAAGTGTAGAATCCTATGGCTACCCATCCCTACCTCCAAGAGACCCATCTTGTCCTTTAAATCCATGACATAGTGGAATAACCACTTGATATATATGAATTATCCAACAAGATGTTTCTTGTATTTTTCACCACATCCATGTTATCCTCCTTACTATAGTCACTAAGGATAATCATTGAAGAATCATTAGGATCCTAGAGTTTAGCTTTTCCTAGCTACACCCTACCAACCAAGAGATCAATTTTCTCCCTTGAAATTTTGAGTCTCACTGAATTCATGCTCATATTCTTCCACATCCTTGGAAGGAGAAAAGGAGACTACAATGGGATTCTTGACCTAGGTAGTGTAGTGGCTTGAATTTCGCTTTTAGCCACCTTGACAAGAGAGTCCTCCCCATAGTGGGTTTTAATAAGATTCATAGGGGAGTTCATACCCTTTTTGACACCATCATCACCTTTCTCAACTTTTTGTTTTTCTTTTAAAATGGCTTACACTTTTTCCTATTCCCTCCTATTCAATGTCTTTTTACATGTCATCACCCTTCTCATCATAATCAGCTCAAGCTATAACTTTGGTCATAGGTTTTTTGAATCTTTTTGTGGTTGAACTATCCTGCTTCTTCTGTAACACCTTCCCTTGTTTCTTTCTTCTATAATTCACCTCCTCAACATTAGTCTCCATGGTGGTAATCATCATCAAATTCCACTCCCTGCTTGCCTTTTTTCTTACTTAGAGATACATTTGTTTTCTTCTTAGACCACTTCATAGGGGTTTTGAAAATGTATTTTTTATTGAAAAAAGTATAAAAATAAAATTAAAGTAGTTGTATAGCACTTACAAATATAACAAAAATCACAATCAGCTCTAAACAAGAAGTATTTCTCTTATTTGTGAGACAGTGTAATCCTTCAATAAGTTATAAAGGCCAAAGTATTTGACCATGTCTAATCCTTTGTATCTCCTCATGCTCAAAATAATATTTTATCAGAGATTGTAATTCTGCCCTCCCTTATTTACCTTATCTCTGATGGTTTTAATTGCGTGGTTGATATCCCTACCTTACCCACCTTGTTATCTTTGCTTTGTAAAAGAAGTGATTATGTGCATCCTATGTGCAAAGTCCCTAGGATATCAGAGAGTTGTAAACTTTGTTTTTACAATCCTATAATTTACAATGGTGAGGCAATTGTGACAACTATAAGCATGCCACTATCCTCCCTATAAATTGTAGTTTTGACTAAATTACAAAAAAAATAAAACACTGTGAAATTTTTTGAAATTTTCAGCATTTGATCTATATATTTTGCTATCAAAAACAACAAAATTTTTGAAAAATTTCACTGTGTCTTCATAAATCTGAAAAAGAATCATGTGTGACTTTTTTTAATCTCTGGTGCATTTTGTCTATAGATTAGCGAGCCTCTATAATGCTCTAAATAAATAGTAGATCTTAAGACAACCCCTAATATAGAAAGAACTAGTTTAATACAGAGTGTGGGAGAATCCAAGCAATGGATTTTATTTCATTAAATTCATTAAATAAAAACTACTCAGTTGCTCATGCTCAACATAGATGTACGGGCAGAAAAAGGGAGGAGGATCATTCGTAACATACTGAATTTTTTAAGGTTTTTTCTATTAAAAAATAAAAAAGATTATATTTCTCAATTCTCTATTTTTAAATTAGTTCAAAATTTTGTATAGATGATAGTCGATTCAATTTTGTTTCAATATTTTACCTAAAACTCCCAATTTAGTTTGGGAATTTTCCATCTGTTAGCAGTTATAAATCTTTGGCAATTATCTATGCATTTCTCCTACCATTGATCACAATAGAACTCTACTTCCTATATCTAATGCAATTCTCATATGATAAATATTAGCAATATTAAGCAGATAAAACTCTTAACTTATTACTTTAATTAAGTAGACAAATATGATTATCATATTAAGGAAAGAGAGGTCTTCTTTGTTAAGATAGAGTGTTTGTTTTTTGTTGTTTAGTTTGGAAGGTGGAGTGGAATTTAAAGAAACTTAGTTTGATGTTTAAAATAATTTTAATTTTATTATTTCAATAGGATAATTATGAGTTTGTGACGTTGCATAAAGAAAAAGTGATTTTATGTGTTTTAAAGCCAAAGAAAGCAAGGAAAAATTATTTCCTTGATTGCTAAGTAAAGCAGTTGGGCTCTATATATGCAAAGTTGTTGTAGCAAATTCAATTGTATTTTGAAAGAGAAAGTTTGCTATTATACTAAAAAGAAAATTCAATAGTTGCATGTTTTTTCCACAAGTTGAGGTTATATCTATGTTATTGTCTAATTGTGTTTGGTTTATGTTATTTTGTTTCCACTATTTAGTTTCGGCTAATATTGTTATACATCAATTAGAGCTTCTTTCTATGAATTTATTCACAATTGATATGTAACTAAGTTATAAGAAATTAACATGATATCAGAGCTATGAGAATTTAACAAAAAGTTGGTGCATGGTTACCAAAGATTTACCTACTAAGTTACACTATCTGCATTTAACTCGATGGGGGAGACAATGAGGATAGAGCTAGTAATTACTACAGAGAGTGAGAGTGGCTTTTGGGGTTTTTTAACTCTGAGGTACTCTTAAACTATAGAGAAGGAAAAGCAATGGCTCCTAAGAAAAATAATAGATCAAGGCTGACTGATCTACCAGATAGCTTATTGATCACTATTTTGAATAAAATTCCTTTCATACAAGTAGTGCAATGTGGTGTCCTTTCTAAAAGGTGGAAGATCCTTTGGACATTTTTTCCCAATCTCGTATTAGATTTCCCCTCTTCACCTTTTACCCACATTGTTGACAAAATCTTTGATCTTCATTCTAGTCCCCTTGAGATTTTTGAGTTTAGCAATTCCTCTTGTACGAGTAACAAGATATGGGAGTGGATTCACCTTGATGCTCTAAAAAATGTGAGACAAATTAGTACATTAAAGAAAATGTCTTTTATGTAGCAAGCTCAGATGTTTTTTATGTGGCATGCTTAGATGTTTGACTCTTGATAATTTCCTTCTTCAAAATATACCTTCTTCCTCTATTGGTTTTACCTTTTTGAGAACACTCAACTTGTTTAATGTACTGTAAGTGAAGGATAAACCAATTGATGTGATGTTGCAAATATGTCCAATTTTAGAAAATTTAATCCTCTCTAAGTGTAATGGACTTGAGAGATTAAAGATATGCTTTGAGAGTCCTATTTCTCTCAATGTGTCTTCTAAAATTGATGCAGTAAAATAAAATTGTCCACTATTGGTGAGTCTTGAAGATCTAAAAATAAAAGCTCTTATGCTATACTAATAATCAAACTAATAAAAAGCAGATCATAAACAACAAACAACCGAAATCATAATAAAAAAATTATTTTTATTGAATGTTTATTTCTAAAATTAAAGAGTACATTATATAGAAAAACTAAAAAAAGTTAACCTCGAATGCTAATCAAGGAAGATGGTGAAAAACTACAATAAAAAATCCTAAACAATAATATGCAAAGAGGTTGCATGATAATAATAGTTTTGTATTTTATGCAAACTAATTAAAAAATAATTAAAAACAGTACCTACAAAGCTAACTACAACATACGGTTTTATTAAGCATGAAGCTAATAAAATAATCTAAATTAATAAAACTATCTAAATTAATGCATTGTGAATGCATCGAAATGCATCACCACTGCATGCATGTGCATTGAAATAGTGCACGTGAGCAATGCATGCAAGTGATGAATTGCATGCCTTCAATCTCCCCCTGAATGAACAATGAGACGGAGACCAAGTTGAGTTCTCAAGGTAGTAAAAATGGATGTGGTGAGAGCTTTTGTGAAGTTATCCATAACTTGCTCAGAAGTTGGGCAAAATTGTAACTCCACTATACCATTCAGAACCAAATCTCAAATGAAGTGATGGTGGGTTTCGATGTGCTTTGATCTAGCATGAAAAAATTGGATTCTTGGACATTGCAATGGTACTACTATTATCACAAAAAATAGTTCTAGGATGTTCTTGAACCAAATGAAAATCTTTCAAATCCATATCACTTGACAACTAGTTGCTGCTATTGCAATATACTCTGCTTCTGCTAAAGAGAGAGCCATAGTTGCCTACTTCTTACTACTACATGAAAAAATTCGAGATCCAAGTGAGAAAACATAATCAGAGGTTAATTTTAAATCATCCATTGAACTTACCCAATTAGAATCAATGTAACCAACCAACTAAAACTTCTCATTGGGAGAATAACAAATACCAAAATTGTGTGTACCACTCACATACCTTAAGATTATTTTTGCAGCTTGCCAATGAGACTCATGTGGATCTTGCATGAATTGAGGCTCATGACATACATAATATCAGGTCTCATTGCAATAAGGGACATGAGGCTCCCAACCAAACTTTTGTATAATCTAGGATCAACATGGGGACTTGGATCATCCTTGGTTAACTTTTCACCAAGGGCGACAGGGGTAGCAACTGTCGTGCATGACATTATTCTAAACCTCTTCAATAATTCAACAATATACTTGGTTTGAGAAATTGATATACCATAAATTTTTTGCTGAACCTCTACCCCAAGGAAATAATGCATAAGTCCTAGATTTGACATCTCAAATGCATGTGTCATTTCTTCTTTGAATTTCTCCATGAGAGATAGGCTATTACCTGTAAAAATGAGATCATCAACATAAAGACAAACGATTAGAATATCATTACAAACATGTTGGATATAGAGGATTGGCTTTGAAGGACTTCAAATGAATCCTTTCTTCAAGAAATAACTATCAATTTGTGCATACAAAGCATGTGGTTCTTTCTTCAACCCATAGAGTGTTTTTTCAACTTGTAAACCAAGTGTTCTTTTCCTAAAATTTCATAGCCAATAGGCTGATCCACATAAATCTCTTCATCAATATAACCATTTAGGAAAGTTGATTTTACATCAATCTAGTAGACTAGCCACTTATTTTTAGCAGCAATAAACAATATAATTTTAATTGTATCAAACTTGGCAATTGGAGCAAAAGTCTCTGAATAATCTACTCTAGGTGTTTGTGTGAATCCCTTGGCAACTAGTCTAGCTTTGTGTCTTTTCACAAAACCATCAACATGATATTTCACCTTGTAAATCCACTTGACTTCAATCACCTGTTTGTCTTTTGGAAGTGGAACTAATTCCCATGTATCATTTTTTCTCAATAGCATGCATCTATTCATTCATAACATCAATGCACATTGGTTATGTCACAACTTCTTCATACACAACAGGTTCAACTTGAATGAAACTTAACAATACAAAATTAGCAAATGGATCTATAGTAGAAGTCCTATGATATATTTCATTTAAACTTCATACCTTTTGTGAGGAACTTGGACTAGATTGTGAGTTTTAACTTTCACCTGAAGAGCAACTTGGTGAACTTGGTGGACTTGGGCTTGAGCTTCTACTTGAGCTTGTGGGAAGAGGAGGGACTTGAACATATTCATTACCCATGACTAATGGTGTAGATTTTTGAACTTCTTTCTTCCAATGCCATACTCCCCCTTCATCAAAAACCACATCTCAACTAATAATCCATTGCTTTGTGCCAGGTTCATAAAATTTATATCCTTTGGTGTAATCTGAATATCCCACAAAGATACAAAGTTGGGATTTTGCATCCAACTTTTCCCTCTTTTGAATAGGAACATGAAAATATGCAAGGCAACCAAATACATGAAAGTGAGCTACTAAGGCCTTGTGTCCACTACAAGCTTCCTTTGGAGTGATATTCTAAAGCACTTTTGTTGGGCTTTGATTTAAAATATAAATTGTGGTTTCCACTGCAACTCCACAAAAAGAATTTGGAAGATTGTTAGACTTGAACATACTTCGTGCCATCTCTTTCTTTTTGCAATACCATTCTATTGGGGGATAAGCACTTCTGTAAGCTATCTTTGAATGCCATGCCTATCACAAAAATCAACAAACTCTTTGGAGATGAATTCTCCCCCTCTATCTATTTTAAGTATTTTAATGGAATATCCACTTCATTTTTTTGCCATAGTTGTAAAACGCTTGAAGCATCCAAGTGCTTTGGATTTATGTTTAAGAAAATAAACCCATGTGTGGCATGAGATATCATCAATAAAGGTAAAAAAATAGATATTCTTACCCAATGACTCCTCCTACATAGCACCTCAAATGTCAGAATGCACAAGCTTTAAAGAAGATTTTTCCTTCCATAACTTGTTCACCGAAAAACTTCCTCGATGTTTCTTACCAAGAGCACATCCTGAAAAAACTTGTTTTTCTTGAATGGCAAGGAGTCCTCTCACCATGTCCTTTTTATAAAAACACTTAAGCCCTAAAAATGCAAATGACCATACCTTTGATTCCATAACCACGAATCATCTACGGTTTCCTTAAGAGCATGTATATTAGCAGAAACCAAAGTGAGAGGAAACAATCTATTCTCTATCATACAAGTCTTTTGTACATGGTGGTTAGCTGAAAAAACTTTGCAGCAGTTATCCTCAAAAATAACCTTACAATTTTTGTTGACAAGTTGCCCAATACTCAAAAGGTTATGTTGTAACTTAGGCACATGTAAGGTGTCATGAATATAATTAATTTCTCCTTGCTTAGTTTCACTGTAAGGGTACTTTTTCCCGTAATATCAACCTCTTTATCATCATCAAATTTTACTTGACTTCTCACAAATTCATCTAATTTGACAAAGTGATCAGATTTACCTATCATATGATTTGAGCATCTACTATCAAGAAACCATACATCCTTCTGAAGTTCTTTTGCCAAATTGCATTTAAAGAACATGGAGTGTGTTGCATCTTCAAGATATTCTTCACTATATTTGGCTCGTGACTTATTCAAATCAGATTTTTTCTTTCTACATTCAAATTCATAGAGTCCATGCCTTTCACAATTTCTACACTAGATGCTTCTTTGATCCTTAGAACTTCTTCCTCTTCCTCAATTATTTCCTCTTCCTTGTCCTTTACCACGTCCTCTTGATGTAGAAGACTCCCCTTGAGTTTTGTTTGATTAAAAAGGTGTTGCACGTTTTGCTTTAATTTTGACTGTAGATTGGAAGACTTGCACTAGATTCACTATTGAATGTTGCATGTGCCCTTCATATGATTGCAAAGAACCTATCAACTCTTAAATTTTGAAGGTAGATGTATCTTTACTCTATTCAATGGCTATGACCATTAGATCAAACTTTGGAGGAAGAGATCTCAGAATCTTCTCTACAACTTTTTTCTCTGTGATAGTTTCCCCTTGACTTTTAAGATGATTGAAAAAATTTTGAGCCCTCGTAATAAACTTATGAGTGGACTCGGCTTCTCTCATCCTTAAATTTTTGAAATCTCTTTGAAGGGTTTGAAATCTCACCAATCTTTTCTTGGCAGATCCTTGGTATGTTGTTTGAAGGGCTACCCATACATCCTTTCAATTTTTCATACCAGTTATACGGGGGAAAATAAATATATTCAATGCAGTTTGAATGACGAAAAGAGCTTGATTATCCTTCTTCTTCTCTTCTTTCAACTAATTCCATTGAGCCTGTGTTAAAGCATTTAAAGCATTCATGTCTCCAGGATTGATGTATATTCTTTCTACTAATTCCCAGAGATCTTGAGATAATAGTAGGGCCTTCATCTTGATACCTCAATATTCATAGTTGTCTCCAGAAAATAGTGGAAGTTGGAATAGAAAGTTCTCACCATTTTTCATTCTGAAAGATCTTGGAGAAAACTACTACTCTACTTGCAAGAAAATAGTATTCGACAATCTATTCTAATACCAATTGAAGATCTAAAAATAAAAGCTTTTATGCTATACTGATAATCAAATAAATAAAAAATAAAGCATAAACAAGGAACAACCAAAATTAGAATAAAAATTTTATTTTTATTGAATGTCTATTTTTAAAATTAAAGAGTACATTATAAAAAAGTAAAAAAAAACTTAACCTTGAATGCTAATTAAGAAAGATTGTAAAAAAACTACAATAAAAAAATCCTAAACAATAACATTGCATGATAATAATTGTTTTTTATTCTATACAAACTTATTAAAACATAATTAAAAATGATGCTTACAAAACTAACTGCAACATACAGCTTTACTAAAGATGAAACTAATAAAATAATCTAAATTAATAAAACTATTTAAATTAATGCATATTGAAATACCACTTTTTAAGAGTGGTGATGTTAACAATCCCTCCAACTACAGGACTATAATGATCAATCCCCTCTTTGCTAAACTTTTTGGCAGCATGATAGAAATTAGGATCAGCAAAAGGGCAGAAGAAAACCATAAATGTGCTAAAGGGCAAGCTGGTTTTAGGCCAAAGCACTCGACAGTGGATCACTATGTCACTTTGAGACACATTATTGAAAAAGAGTGGGAGAAAAAGGAAGAGGTATTTTGTTGCTTTTTCAACTTTAAAAAGGCTTTTGACACCGTCCCGAGAGACAAGCTTTGGTTTAGGATGGAAGAATTGGGGATTCCTATGCATCTCAGAGCTACTGTTCATAGGATGTACCAAGAGGTGAAAGTTAAAATTAGAACTTCAGATGGCATTTCAGAATGTTTTAGGAGCGATATCGGGGTCAAACAGGGCTGCCCTTTATCTCCTACTTTGTTTGGTTTATATATTGACAAACTGGAAGAGTGGTTAAACATGCAAAAGGGTGAAGGCATTCAACTAGGTGAATTTGTTATAAAGCTACTCCTATATGCGGATGATCTCATTTTAATTGGCAAATCTGCCTGTGGTTTGCAAGATCATCTATCTTCTCTTGAGCACTTTTGTGGAATGGTGGGGATGCAGGTCAATATCAACAAGACTAAGGTTATGATTTTCTCTAATAATAAAAAACAACACCAACATGAATTTTATTACAATGGAAGTGTTCTTGAAGAAGTTGTGGAGTATAAATACCTTGGCATCGATTTCAACAAAAAACTAAGCTGGTCTAGTTGTGAGTATAAAAGGATATTAGGTGGGTGGAAGGCTTTTTATGCTCTTCAGAACAGGTGCCATAAAGCAGAGTTGTGGGATTGGAAAACTATTCAAACTTTGTTCGGTCTTCTTGTGCTGCCAGTTGTTCTTTATGGGTGTGAATTATGGGCCAGCAACACTACTATAGCACAATGGAAACAAATCGAAGGAATCCAAAAGTGATTGATCACAAACAAGTTTAAAATCAAAAGCACTGTTCCATATGATATCATGCTAAGTGAAATGGGGGCTGCTCCTATTGAGGCACTTGCTATGGTTCATCTTCTAAGCTATCTAAAAAGAATCAAAAAAATGGAAGAGGATAGATGGCCTAAAGTTGTCTTTAGTGACACACTATGTAAGCGAAAAAGGACATGGATGCAACAAAACATCAAATGGATGAATAAATGGAATATTCAATTCAATATGTGCCCCACAAATAATAAAGAAATAAAGGCCTTTGTCATGGAGAAATTCTACAAGAGAAATTGGGGAAGCAAGATCGGAAGGAAGAAATTATATTATACAAATGAGTTCAACCCCGCTTATGATCAACTCCAAAAAGCATACATAGGAGCCAACATTTCTTAGAGGGCTAAAATTCATATTGCTCAGCTAAGAACCAACTCTTACCAGCTTCGTTGTGAGACCAGATGTTGGAAGAAGCCAAAGGAGGCTTGGGAAGAGAGAATTTGCAAATTCTACAATTTTGGGAAAGTGGAAACTGAACAGCACTTTATTTTAGAATGTGAGGCCTAAGAGAGTGGTAGACCTAAATTTTTGGACACTATATGTGACAGTTCTTGGCATAACCTATTCAATGAAGATTACATTGAGAAATTGGGTGGACTCATCATCATCTTGCACAAACAGCGAACATTGCTACTTAAGTCTGCTTGAGTTGTCTTGATGTCCCATAGGCTATTTTTAGCCTGGTGGATGTTAAAATTTTATCTATCTATCTATCATCCTTGCACCCTTGCATACACGTGCAATGGAATGGTGCATGTGAGCAATGTATACGAGTGGTGAAATGCATGCCCTCAAACCTTATCTTTGACATCATCGAATTAGCTGACATGGTTGAAATAGAATTAGACTTACCAGCATGTTTAAGTCTGCATACAAATTATGCAAAACTTCATATGTTTATGGCTCTCAAGTCATAGAGAAAAATTATGTTGTCAAACTTCCTTTATTACGAAGGTGTAACCAGTCTAAGCAAATTTCCTAAGTTGATTGCTCTCCATTGAGGATTTGGGAGGGAGGCGGGATATGCATTGGAACTTCTTATTACCATTTCATGAAATTATTTTATTCATTTGCATATTCAAGTATATTACAGAGCTTCTCATTTATAAGAGGTTTCTTATTATCATCTTATTATCAAATATCATCAAATATTATACAATTAGCTTATATTTTTTTTGTATATATAAAAATAAGTGCCTATTGTACTGAGTCAGATTAGCCTCCTCTGACTTATTATTAGTCCCTCCTATATAGGCGGAAACTTATGTTTTCGCCTCATTTTGTACTATTAGTTTGCCTCCATTGTAAAAATATTATATTACATTTGTAATGTTTCACATTTCTCTTACTTTTATTTTTATTTTTTAAAGGCAATTTTTTTCCCATTGGTTCCTCCTATTTTTGCTAGTGATTTTTTTTTTTTTCCAAAAATTCAAAATATTTCTTATGCTCTTTTTCTACTATTAATTTGCCTCCATTCTAGAAAATATTTTTATTTTTAAGATCTATTTATTTTTCTTAATTGGTTCCTCGTTAGTATTTTCTTAATTTTTCTTTTAAAAAATTCACAATGATTCTTATGCCATGAACAAGCAAATGAAATATTTCTATAGTTCTTAATGAAAAAATTTTTGATATATTTTTATTTTATTTTTTTTAACGTATATATGGTTGCCCCCAAAAAATATTGATAAACCAAGTTATATAAATATTTTATATCTATTAAATTATCATTTATTTATTTGGTAAAATTATTTTATTATTGATGCAAAAACCTTATACACCACAGATTTTCTCAAAATTATATCATAAATTTATATTCTTGAAGTTATAGGCACATTTACTTTTGTTGTTTTTGCATTAGGTGGGACTCCAGTTGTATCGCAACTCTTGTTTTATATATATATATATATATATATATATATAAGCTAGTAGCACTCAGTAATGCAAAATGAAGGACATTATTTTTTAAAGTATAATTCATTATAGTTTATCTATAATCATAAATTTTAATTATTTAATTTTTAATATTATTATAATATATTATACGTTTCATATATTCAATTAAAAAATATACATAAAGAAACAAATAAATAGTAATTTTAAAGGATATTAGACAATTATTTAATGCTACAATAATTGAAGAAATGTTATACATTCTATTGCTAAACAATTTGAGCACATTGAAGCAATATTGAAATATTTATTTTAATTTTTTTAATTTTTTAATCGGTAAATGGCCAAGGCCATGATATTATATTATTACTAATAAAATAACTACAACAACATTCCACCGTTCAAACGGGCACTACTAGGAAAGAACGGGGAAAGAAAACCTCTAGTCTAGCCCAAGACCTCAGTCCTATATTATTATAGCATAAAAGGAGCATACCCAGTCAAACAATCCTATCCATTACATTAAAATAATTGAGTACATTAATAATCATATACATCACTTTGAGAAGACATCATCACAAGGATTCCAATATTTCCTTTTTTGAAGCATACAGTCCAAATGCATTCATCCTTGTCTAACTGTCTTGCAATCAAACTGGTTAGTCATAAATGTTAAGATAAAATTCCTACTAAAGCAAGAGAATGCATAAATCCTAAAAGAAATACAGAAGAACCATAGTCACTGCAATAAGATCTCCTCTATACATCAAAGTATTAAAACTAGAAATGCCTTACCAAACCAGTCATAAAAGAGTGATTATAGGTCAAAACAAGATCAAGTCAATCATAAAACCAATAGATGGATTTAAATTTGAATGCTCATTTCCCATAAGCACGACTGAAGCTGTCCATAACCAATTCCTTTTCATACTCTGGCCATCACCCCAAAACTGCATGCCCAACTTTAGAAACCAACATATAATAGCTTTATCCAATAGTGACATATGCATCATAGAAAAAGGAACGATGAAAATCAATAGGATTAACCACCATCCATTATGAATTCCACTATTTAAACCAATATATGCAAATATAATGAGGAGAACTTAGTAGATAAAATCTCAATGTAACCCATCCCAGATAATTTCCAAATTCTAGTCAATGCAGAATACCAACCTAAAAACGTGATCACTGGGAAAACTTCCAAACCAAGACCATTCAACACTAAAATAGGAATTTGTGAAAAAATAGCCCATCTTACTTCCAAATAACTAAAACTAAATTAAACAATTCATAAAGAATTAAAGAGTAAACAGGGTAAGCCTTTACTAAAAATTCCAGTCAAGCCTTGAGCTGGACCTACAAATAAGCATTGCAAGATCACTAACGAAGATTAAAAAAACAACTTTGCATCAACCATCAAGATAACACTAGGTCTAATTAGATTCTCTAAAGAATCGATCAAAATTGAGACCTTATTGACCTCTGATCTTACTGCAAATAACAGGGCATCATACTACACTTCTAAAATCCTACTTTGATTTTAGCCCATCTAAATTGATCCCAAACTAGTTGTGCAACTATACTAACATCCTATACCATTTCAACATACCCTACCATAACCCATCCATAAAAACCCTCAATTGATCATAACTCAAACAAACCAAAAAAAAATTAGGGCTTATCGCCATAGATAATTGAAATAGACCTCCCTGGAAAAAATAATCGAATGTTAGGAAAGAACTGCATACACAGTATACAACTCCCCAAGGGGTTCATTACTATTCAAGGCTTCAAATATGCATAATCATTCATTTTTCTATATATAGAGCATTCATGCATCGAGTCATCAAAATTCTACACAAACCTAATTTAAACATAAGTATAATTAAAATGAACATTCTTGAGAGTAGTTGTCATAAGGATGACTAAAGCAAGCAAACAACAAATAATAAGAGTCCCTAAAGTTAATGTCACACTAAATCCTACCATGATTGAAAAGAACAAACCATAAAATAAATAGAGTAATAAAGCCTAAATACTGAAAAGCCCTATGGGCATCCATGACCATATCTAATCCAGAGAATTTATAAAAACTAATAAGCTTCATATATTTAGAGTAATATATATACAAGATGTTTAAATGAGATCATTACTTCATACCTATAAGTCTTTGAACTACTAGGCTATCCAACAGAGTTTATAATAAGAGGATCCTTATATAGCTATAAGTCTTAAAGATCATTACAAACCAATATTCAAAAGATTGCCTATCGGCTACCAAAGAACTAACCCTAGAATAACAGAGAAAAAAACCCAAAAAGCCATCAGAGGCAACACCTTTACTTGAAATACACCATTATCACTTATGGAATGTCATTAGGCTATTCCACAAAATAGTATGAAAGAAATTCGAAGTTGACTTTGGCCCTACTGGTTTTCATGTTCGAAGTGCAAAAATTTAGGGCATCGAGATTGTCGAATACCACTCCTAATTGGATGTACGCATTGGACAAATGGAGATAATTAATTAACCAATCTCTACTTCCATCCACAATAATCCCTCTCCAATGAAGCAAAAAATGGATGTTGGCTTCCATTTTTGGCCACTCACAATAGAAAGCAAGGCTTTCACAAATTACTAGTGATGGGCATCGATATGCAGTTTCTAGATCTGAGGAACCCAAAGGTAGCTTCATATATTTTTCTAGCAAAGGAATCTGAAGTTTACCATAGATGCTATGAACTATTTTTTCCAAACCCTTCCTCCATGTTAAAACAAATAAGTCACAGCAAAGTCTAATAATGTCTCTTACCTCAACCTTAGCTCTAGCCAGGCATCCAATGAAGGACCCGATAATGTCATTGTTAGTCCTCCATGAATATTGGTAGTCAAAGACCCCTTCCCCAATGACTCTGCTAATAGAAATTTGAGTCATGTCATCAAGTGAGTTGAGAATTCTATTTCATCTCTCCAATTTTACATTCCCACAGAATGTCGTGGTTTGATTTTTGGATGCATGAAACATGTAGATATCTGAATCCATATTCAGAGAAATAGATTGGAAACTGAAAGAGATAGCATCTGACACCCAGTTATAAGGTAAAGGAATAACCTAGAAACACCTAGCATGACACTACCAAATGATGTCATCCTAAAAGACTAAG
Organism: Cupressus sempervirens; assembly: GCA_028749045.1. Taxonomy (NCBI): domain Eukaryota; kingdom Viridiplantae; phylum Streptophyta; class Pinopsida; order Cupressales; family Cupressaceae; genus Cupressus; species Cupressus sempervirens. The sequence goes on from CM053791.1 coordinate 576,201,384, forward strand.
CTCGTACTAGCCCTAACAGCTAAATTCTTATGTCACAGGATAAAGGCTAAAGCTAGCCTTGATTACAAGGATAATTGCAAGCCATCCCAATTCATGATGAAGAATGGGTGAGCTAATAGTGCTAAAGATAAGATAGTCATATTATGAAGATAGGATAGCATATAAATAAAACTCTACCGAGGCATGTCAAGAATGTAGATAGGAAAACGATACAAAGAGGAGATAAAATTAATCAAAAAAAGGAGACTAAATATTTATGTAAGTATAAGAATTTATTTACAGAGAAGAATTTATTTATTTATTTATTTATTTATTTATTTATTTATTTATTTATTTATTTATTTATTTATTTATTTATTTATATAAAATATTTATATATGAATATAAAAACATATACATTTGAAAAATGAATGGTAAATTAATGGGAGGAAAGAACAAAATAGCAAGTAAGCTAAGTGACCAAGATTATCTTGGTGAAGATGAACCATCTTTGAGGAGCAAGGAATTAACTCCATCCACCCCCATATTTGCTAAATGGCCCACTTTCTGATTCCCTTCCCTAAAAATATGATAGATCCTGCTATCTTCAAGCTTATCTAGCAAAGCAAGGACTTCTTCTAACTAAGAATTGAGTACCCGATTAGGAGTAGATCATTTTCTAATAGCATTTAAGACAATTTGTGAGTCTCCTTCTATGACAACTTTGGAAGATTTTAACATGTGACATAATTGAAGACCTTGCTTCAAAGCCTCTAATTTTTCTAGATTGTTAGAAGTTGGTTTGATTAACATAGCTTTTTTTGCTATCCAATGTCCTGATTTATCATTAATGATCAATCCAATACATGCTGCACTTGGATTACCTCGAGCAACACCATCAAAGTTTAGTTTGACCCAACCAATTGGAGCCAGAACCCATCTACAATTTTTCCTAGCCTCTTTATTATTATTTAGATAGCACAGTGGAGGATTAATCAAATTATACCAATGCTTCTTAATTTGCATGCCCTAATTGGAGAAGGTTCCTTCTTGTACCTGCACATTTCTAAGGTACAAAATAGTAGTCTCAATAATGCTTGCTTCCATTTTTAAAATTAACTCTTTAGGTTTCAATTCTAAGTTATGGAAGATACATCAATTCCTCTCCTTCCAGATTTCCCATACCACAATGCATGGGGAAATATTCCAAAGCTTATTGTATAGACCCTTTACCAAATTCATGGGCCAACCCTTAAGAAGAACAAATAGAGATTTTGGGAAAGGGTTCGACCAACCCAACATATGTCTGAACCAGTACCAGTATTTTTGAGAAAAATGACAGTTAAAAAGAATGTGATCAGCATCTTCGTAACTTTTTTTACGTAAAACACATCTAGATGGACCTTAAAATTTGAGTTTATAGAACCTATCCATAGTCAGAATTCTTTTTTGGAAAGCCAGCCATAAAAAGAATCCTGCTTTTGGAAGGCATGAAAAATCCCAACAAAGCTTTAGCAGGATATCCATGTTTTCCCAATTTTGGGATTCTAATAAAGCCCTATATCCATTCTTCAGGCTATAGTTACCATCATTAGAGGCTGCCCAGATTAGTTCACCTCTCTTTTCTGGTTGATTAATCCTCCTATCTTATAATAACTTTTTGTAATCTTTAACTGTCTCAGGATCCACACCCATACCCTCCAAAGATTTCCACACCAATTTGGGGGAACCATCTATCGAGACCATAGTCTTGTAGTCACTAACTTTGTTACCCCATAGATTAATTAGTTTATTTTTCAGATCCAATGGGATATGGCTCTGAAGAAGGGGGGCTTCTCCATCCCAAGAATCTTCCCAAAAGATGGCCTCATCACCCTTTCCAACATCTCATGTTAAATATTTATAGATCAAATGGTGACATCTTAACATGAAGTTCCAACTTTCTGACCCCCTAGGTGGGTTTTTCATTCTAAAAATCAAAAGAGGGTCGTCCTTATTAAGATATTTATAGTAAAGAATCTTAGCCCATTTGTGCTCTCTTTCGTTATAGAGATGCCAAATGAGTTTCACCCCAAGGGCTACATTTTGCCATTGTAAATTCTTGATCCCTAGCCCACCTAGATCCTTAGGTTTACATATGTTCTCCCATTTGATAAGCACCAATTTTTTGTCCTCTTCACAATCATTCCACAAAAAATTCTGTATTTTGGTTTCGAATTTAAGGAGGTTCTTCTTAGATAAAGGAAGACAAGATAAAGGAAAGGCAGGAATGGCAGATAACACTGATCTAATCTTGGTACTTTTTCTTTCCTTTTTTATCCATTTATCCTTCCAACAGCTAAGCTTAGCATCCAATTTTTCCAAAGTATTGCACCATACCTTACTTGATTTCTTTCCTTTCTCAAGGGTGATTCAGAGATATTTGTAAGGAAAAACACCCTTTTTATAACCCATGATCTTGCAAATTTGTTGTTCCATATCTAGTCTAGTATTAATAAAAAAGATCTCAAATTTAAGCTCATTAACTTTCTATCTGGAGGCTTCCATAAATGTTTTTATGATGTTTTTAAGACTAAGAGCCTCTTTGACATTATTTTTTCCCAGTAAAATGGTATCATCTGCATATTGTTGGTGAGTAATGTTAGGCATATTTCTAGTAACCATAATACCTAAGATCCTTTGCTTTTTATGTGCATCATTCACTGCTCTCCCAAATGCCTCTGCCATGATGATGAAAAGAGAGGGAGATAATGGATCTCCTTGTCTAATGCCCCTTGAGATTTGTACCTATAATATCCTAGCATTTTTGGAAGAAGAAGGCCTGAAAGCCATCAAGACCCAGGGATTTATCTGGACTCATATCAAATAAGTTACTTTCTTGACTTCTTCCAATTTTATAGGTTTATTTAAAACCTTATTATCTTCGGGTGTGACAATTTTTGGAATAACTTTAAGAAGATTAGCTTGCATTGTTCCATTTGAACCTTCGTAATTGTTTAGAATATTCTAAAAGTATTTGATAAAGATATCCACAATTTCACTTGGGTTTTCAGTTAGAATACCCAAATGATTTTGACACATGTTATTCTACTCTTTGATCTATTATATAAGGTGGAATTATGAAAGAATTTTGTATTTCAATCCCCTTCAGCAAGCCACCTCTCTCTTGATTTTTGTCTCCAAAAAGTCTCCTCTTTGGATAGTATATCTTCTTGCCTAGCTAATAATTCTTTTTCTAAAAGATAACTGTCATTGTTCATACCATTACTGATTACTTCTAAATTTAAATCTTTCAAATGTTTTTCTATGTCTAATTTTTCTTTAAAGATGTTATTGAAGTGTTCCTTATTCCATCTAAGTATTCATTCTTTGAGCATTTTCAATTTGGTGACAAAAATGAACATCTTTGAGCCTTCAAAATTGTCTTGAGCCCACCATACTTTAATATTATTGACGAAGTTTGGGTCTAAGAACCACATTTTCTCACATTTAAATGGATTCCTAGCAGGCTTGTGAGGCTCGATAAATTCAAATCTAACTAGAAAGTGATTAGACCCTGCAATAGGCAACATTGAAGATTGAATATTTAGATTATTAACATCCAAATCACCTTTAATCAAGAACCTATCAAGTTTTTCTGCAATATATGAAAAATCCTTCCTCCTATTATTTCATGTATAAATCCCATTACTAATTGGGATATCAATCAAATTATGTGATAGACACCAATCTTTGAAATCTTTGGATGCTTATGATAGTTATTGAATACCACCTATCTTTTCATTGATATTTAAATAATGTTAAAGTTTCCTCCTAATACAAATAGACTACTCTTGAGGTTATTCATAAATAAGCCAATTTCTTCCCAAACTGATTTTTTATCGATGCTACTAATTGGACCATAAACATTGATGAGAATAAACTTAAGATCTAAGTTTAAGCTCGATACACTACCACTAATCCAGTTATTACTAATATTTAGAATGTTTATACAGACCTTCATGGGATCCCAAAGAATCCCTAAACCCCCTAAAGCCCCTATCGATTCTTGAAATATGGAACTCCGCAGTCCTAGCATCTTATCTAATCTAACTATTTCTAGTTTATTTCATTTAGTTTCCTGAATTATAACAATATCATATTCAAAGGCTTTGAGGTTATGTTTTAATAACCTCTTTCTACTAGGTGCATTAAGATCCCTAGCATTCCATGCAGTGATCTTCATACCTACTTAGGAAGGCACTTCCCCTTCCCACTATTGAAAATCTAGTCTATCTTTTGTTGTTCTCTATTGTGTCCATCTGCTTCCCTGAGTTCCTTTAATGGTCTTCTTCCTCTTTTACCCTTTATTTTTCCATAAATAGGAGAATTAAGACCTTCCTAATTCATATGAATTCCAAGCTGATCTAAATTAGATTCTACCTTCTGAACAGTAGAGATCTTTTCAACAAAATTCTTTTCATATTCTTCATTTTTGAATTCTTTTAATAACTAATTTAAGAGACCAAACTACTTCTCTAAGTATAAATCCAATTCCAACTTTTTTTCATTGCAAATTTCATTGCCCTCTTGCTCCTTGACTGAACTAGGCTTTGTCATCTAAAATTGTCTGAGATCATTGTCCTCATTTTCAATCTTTAATAAGTCATTTTTTAGGTCTTCACAAGTGTAATTGGTCCCACCTAGTTTGAGGATTCTCTAAATGAGTTCTTCCTTCTGTGCATTCGTGCTTTTATCAATATTTCCAAAACAAAACACTTGGATTAAATCATCAGTTAAATGATTTAGGCTAGCTTCTTTTGATTTAGATATGCTCAAGTCTTCCATTACTAGATCCAAAGTACTATCCTTGTTCAATAATTCATGAAATTCCTTTACTGGCATCTTATCTGCTTTCTTTGTATACCTTTCCCTATTCAGTTGATTGCTGATAGGTGTAAATGGTGAGCTTATTGTGGTAGCTAGAGTTTGCCAAAAAAAAAAAAAATTTGACCAGAGTTCCCATAACATTATCAAGTTCCTGAGGCTAGCACTGTTCCATTTGATCCATATCTTTCTGTATTTTAATTTTGTCTTTAGTCTCCCCAATAGAGTTAAATAACATAGAGTTCTCCATTTCCTCTATCTTGCCCTCTTGATCATCCTTTATAACTTCTTCTTGCTAAAATTTTGAAATCCCTTTATGTTTGTCATCTTTGCAAGTGTGATTTAAATTAAACTATGTGTCTTTGTCATTGAGTGTGACCTTTGTCTCCTTATGCTTGGTTGTAGTGGTATTTAATGTTCCCTTTTCCTTTTCCTTATGTACCTATTGTTCCTATGGATGTTGATCTTCTTTGTCTCCATATTTACTCTGTCCCTTGCTACTTTTCAAAGACTTTTTCTTTCCTTTAGATTTCCACTTCTTGTTGGAATATAAATCTTCTTTTGATTCTGGATTCTCCTTATGCTTGACCACAATGACTAATTTTAGCTTCCTTTTGCCTACTATATTATCCTCTGCCCAGCTACTTACTGCTCCTATACAAAATGGCTCTATCTGAAATTCAACCTCCTCCTGAGAGGTTGCATCATCATACTGCACTATAGATCTTTCGTTCCTTCTTTTCCTCAATATTATTATCTAGGGGAATTTGCTACCAAAATCTAAGGTGAGAGATATAGTTTTAAATCTAATCCTATTATTATCATCTAATCTTATGATCTCTAATATTCTACCTTCATACATTTGCAATGTTAGATCATAAGAAGCTTTGTTAGTTATGACTTTCTTATGCATCTGTGTGGATTGTTTGAAATTGGTTTTGATGAGCATTTTTACATTGTTAAAGCATTGATATGAGGAATCAATACTGATAAGTTCTCCTATAGCGAAACCTATAGACCTAAGAGTATCTATTTGGAGAAGCTTTGGAGGCAAAGATGGAATATTGAACCAAGTTGGAATCATAAAGTCTAACCTATCAACCTTAAAATCATAAGACCATTCTACAAATTTCACCACATGACCCTTAAAAAGAAAATTTAAAAATTGCAATAAATTCTTTCTTTATAGATTCCTCCAAGCATTGTAAATAGAGACTTCTATCTAAGTAATGGAATATACTTACCTAATCAAAGAGAAGAGGGAAGACTTTCAAGGGGCCATTCCAAATCATAAAAATTCCTCCCTTTTGGCACTCATACCAAGTTTCTTTAGTTTCTTTATTGGAAATGCAAATAGGATTATCTCCAGGATTAGCAGGGGATTGAGAACCTTGAGAAACCCTATGATTGGATGGAGAAGGGGCATATGTTGAGGGATAATGATGCAGAGGGATATAAGAAGGCAAGGAGCTCACACCAATTGATGGCAGATCCTTAGATTTGTCTGGTTGGGATGATGCAAAGGATGAAAAGGATTCTAAACCTACTGGTTTTGCAAGCTGATCACTAAAATGTGGACGGGCATATTTGGTTAAATTAAAAACCCTAAATTGGTTATCTAAATTTTCAATGGTAAAAATTGAGTGACGTTTTAGGTTACTTGGAAGACTAGAGAGCAAGGGAGAATAATCAAATGTGATTCTCTGACCTCTGATTGTCTTTGAGTGAAATCATGGCCCCTGAATCCTCCATTGGCATTAACGCTTTTCTTCAAGTATCTCCAAGATGGAGAAGTTGTTTGTAGTATCTATAGCGAATTCACAATTTATTTAGGGTTGATGCTTGAAACTATTTTTTGCTCTAATCATTAGCATTGAAATGTGGAAAATTGCCATGTGAATGCTTCTACCTAGGGTTTTTCCTTTTGTTTCTTTGAAAAGACTGCCCTGCTCTATTCGCTAGTCTGTAGAAATTTGCCATTTTTTCATAGTGAAATATTTATACAAACATTTCTAATAAATTCATATTTAATAATCATTCAAAGAAATTTTGACATAATCCATCACAAAAATTAATAGTGTAATAGTTAATAGTTTTTCAAAAAATTGATATAATGAAAAATACTATTGTTCAAAATGTTGGCAATAGATTGACAAATAATATGCAGAATATTTTTACCTTTTCAACCATGGATAGACTGGTAATAACTCTACATTTCTAGGAAGAACTTTTCAAACTTTAATTGATAGAGTAGACTTTATGTGAAATAATGTATGCCATAATTTGTATGCAACAACCTAAAAGATGGAATGACTCAGTGTATTGTTAATGTGAGAGTGTAACCAAAATTAAGAGTAGTTATCAACCATTCTTTGAGTGGACCCTTGTGATAGCTAATTTTAGATTCTCCTTTAAGAAATTTCATAAACTTTAGATTGAGCTCATCAAAGAGAGTGTACTTCCAGACATTTACTATTGGGGCAATAATAATTTTAAAAATGTATCTTGCAAGGTAAAGATCATGAATCTCACGATACAAAGCATCTGACCATCCACAAAAGCCTACAACCTCAATCTGAAGTTGATGAAATTTGACATCTAAGTTCATCTTCACTTCATTGTCTTAATGGAAGTTAAAGTGTAGAGCGTAGTTACAAAATTTTAATTGATTGTTCCTTATTCCATTGGTTATAATTCTATTGGTCATTCTATCCCTTATCCAATAGCGAACACTCGATTCCTCTATACGAAGGATGTCATTTTGTGCAAGTCTACAATGAAAGTCCTACAACCACCAGTAAACCCATCCTAAATCTAATTTTTCTGACATCTTGGTAAGTTGCATGAGAATTATCAAAAACATTCATATCATTATAAAACATGATAAAGAATATGACTTTTCAAAAATGAAAGAAATGTTGCATCAAGGATAGTAACCATAACCATTAAAATAAGGTATGTTATGAAAGAAACATAAAGAATATTTTATCAAATTGATATCTTGACACATATTTTTTTAAAGGTTAGTATATTTAATCTTTAAAAAAAATTATTTGACATAAAGTAATACAAATTTATAAGGGCATAAGAAAATAAGTGGTCATTTTCTTTAATGTAAGGATACTAAATATAATTTACAAGGGTGTATTAAATTTCTAATTATATATTATGAATGTGAAAACATTTATTTAAAACATTTCAAATGTGAGTCATACTAGTATACAAGTAAATGAAAAATATTGGTTTGCTTTCAATACTACAATTCTACAATACTATAGTGAGTATAATACTAATTACAAAATATTAAAATGGCAAAGAAAAACTTGTGCTTGCATTGGAAAAAGTTTTCAAAAAAAAAATATTACATCAATTTTCTTCTAACAACTTAATTTTATTTTCTTCATCCTTGTGCTTGGCAACTTGTCTACCCTTTTTCATTTTCTCATAGTGATCATATGTGAATGGAGGTATTATTCTTATACATTGTAAATATTTTACACAAGAAATTGACACAAATGTCAATCTTATTCTTTCTCTTGGTCCTATATCAATTGCCACTTTTGGAAGAGTCAAACCTTGATATTTATGCATAGTCAATGCCCATACCAATCTTAAAGGAAATCAAAGTGGTCTTATTGGAATTTTTTTTGGATGATGGTCTGCAAATGATAGTCTAGAATAATTATCAAACTCAACCATCACATATGTTAGAGGTTCAAGCAGAGCATTGCCTTGTTTTGCAGACTATATTTTGAACTTATCCCAAAGATCCATTTACAAGATCTGCTTGTACCCATAGATTTGAAGTTAGCATGATCCTTGAATCCTTATAGATTAGAAGCTCCAAATCAAGCTCATCATTTGAATAATCTTCAAATGCATTAGCATGTCCTACTTTTGTCACAGCACTACATGCAACATGATAATTCAATGAATGTAACATTTTATTATTATGACTATGAACATTTTCATTTGTTGAGAGTAGATGGATAGAATTTTCAAACTGTAAATTTGTTACAGAATCTATGTTGATAGGTGTTCTTGTCATAAGCAACCTCCAATCATCAATCTATGGGTTTGCATCTCTTACATTCATCAAAAGTTGATGAAATCTTTGTTGATCATCATTTTCCCCATCTTGTCTGAATATCTTATCAAAAGTAACAATAGTCTTCAATTCCTACCATAGCAACTTTTCCCTTCTAATACTATCATATGTTGGTTTGTCACTAATTGGAGGAAGTTGGCACAAATATTCTACCAAAATAATAGATACACCTAAAATATAAGAATAAAATATTTATGTCATAAGCAATAATTTGTAGTTGTATTTTAGTAAATTATTAGTATACATTATATACATGAGTACTTGTTCATGAGAAAAAGTGGAGCCTTTTACGATCAAATCTTATATCTATAATTTGTGGGAAAGCTTGTCAGACTCGATAGTCTATGTTCTTCAACATGATTTGACCAATGAAGCTCATTTCATCAATCAAAATATACTTGATATGTGTCATTTCTTCTTGAAAAATGGTGAGTCTTGTTCCTTCCAATTGAGAAAAATCTTGTATTGGTATTTTTAATTTTTAATTCACTATAGAAGCCCTTATGTTTAATATTGCAACTCCTGTTGGTGCAAGTAATAGAAGGGGAGATAGATAGGGCATTGCTGCATTTTGAAGAGATTGACTATTGGCACAAATTTGATATGACTTTCTAGTGCCCAATGTTCCTTGAATTATCATGTGCAATGGCTCCACATTTTGATTTCTATGATAGTGTCTCATAATAATGTTAATTGCATTTTTCTTTGTTTGTCACCAAGGGTGATGTAGTTGATGCATTGGATAATGTCATCATATATCAGACAACCATGATTCTTCATATTACCTATTAAATTTATTGTTGTAGTAGTGTACTCTTCTCCCTTATAATCAATAGACCAATTTGTAGGTTTGTCAATGTCTCTTCTCCCCAACATGCCTATTTTTAAACACTCTATGTTTTGACCATAATGCAACCTAGATATAATCTATCATTTGTGTTTTGTTGTATTTATTTGAATATTTTCATTGTCTTTAGTTTCAAAATCACTTGGGTTTTCATCATTGTCTATCGCCATGGTACATTCGACATGCCAAGGAATGTAATTAAATGTCTTCCAATTTTCTATAATGGTGTCATCATCATGACTGATATATCATTCTATGTCACAAAATAGCTTGTAGAGCAATAATTTTGGTAAATAAAAGTCAACCCATTGGCATAGATACAAATCTAGGAAACACTTTGATGCTTGTTTCTTTTTCCCTTCGCTCTCATTTATTATCTCTTCTTCTTTTACAATTAAATATCCTTGATCTTGTTGCATCTATTAATGTGACAAATTCCATACATAGTGGCCTTTTCTTGGACCCATCAATGAAAGATTTTGTTTGTTCTTCAGTATTCTCTTCATCATTTCCATTTTCATTATTTACTGTTAGAGGTTTGAAGACCTCACATGAGACATTCAGATTAACAAATCTTCCACTAGACTCTACCAATGGAAGCTCTATTAACATATGACATGTTTCTTGAGCATCAATGTCTCTTTCTATAATTGTCTTGGTTTGGAGTTTCTTATATGCAGGTGCAGCTAAATCATCTGGGTTTTTCATGTTTTTTAGCTTTTTTCTGGTTGTGTTGCATACTTGGCAATATATTTTACCATAGCATGTTTGGAAATATCAGGTTGTCAATTTATATTTTCTCTACATAGTTATAGTCTGTGGCAATTATGTGCATTGACTCTTTCATCATTTCTCGTTGGTTCAAATTTATTTTCACCTATTTCTTTGTCTTTGTATAATTTTGATCCCTCTAGGTTTAATGGCCAAGGTGCATTATACCTATAATAAATATAAGAGACATTTATAGTTAGTCATAAGACATACATGGCCAATTTGTAATTTTGATTAAAATATCCCAATTATTGAAATGATTACTTGCAAACCATCTGCCCCCTTTTTATTTGTACACATGCACTCTCCTTACAAATTGTGTCTCTTTCTACACATTTTAGGATCTCCTCATAGTCATGATCTAGATTGACCTCTGCAAGTTGTCTTGTATTTTTGAGACATGGGTGTTGTCAAAATTTTATGAAAGCCTAGAATTTAGAATAAGTTGAATGAGTAAATAAGGTGATATCAAATTATACCATACAATAAATATATATATATATGTTTCATTGATGAGGATCTTCTCTAGGGTTCCATGCATGATTAATAGATTAAAAATATCTTTCAACACTTTTGCATTCATCCTCATTTGACTAGTCAATTTTGTCCATATTAGGTGCCCCTTCGATCCATATGAACCCATGCACATGTGGGGACCCCCTATTTTCTAATTCATATCTACACCAAAAATCCTTGACACTCATTCCATATTCTAGAATCTCTTTTCTAAACATAGAGTGTCTCAAGTGCATATAGTGTACCATAATATGAGGATAATCAATTATGTTTGAATGTCTATGCCAATTTTGAGCTTTGCATGGATTAGTTAGCATCATTCTTGGCATTAATGCACATAAATTGAGCCAATACATATCTAATGCACTCAATACATGTAAAATATTATAGGGCAACCAATTTGATGAAGCAAATCTATCAATTTTGCATGAGATTTTTCCCAATATGACCTTGTTCCCCTTCATGTTTTCCCAAATCAAATCAATTTATCTATCAAACTGGAGTGAGGTGTATTTTCCATATGTTTCTGCAACTCATTAATGGTTATTGGCATGTCTTTAAAGTTTCTCTTTACAAACACAAAGGATGAATTATGTGCACGATGTTTCATTAAGTTATACACGCCATAACCATGGTTCTAACCAATCACAACTACCATTAAGAAATAGTGTTGGCAATGCAATATCCAATAATCCTGATGTGACATAGTCATTAATAGGTGACACACCAATACTTGGCCAATCTATCATTGATGTTGGGTTTTCATTTAGGCACAAATAAGTTCCATTTCCTTTTGTGCATTAGGAGGTCTTGAAGCCATTGATGTTGTTTGTTCAATTATAATTCCTCCATTTTTGTACTCATTGACTATGCTTGAAAACAAAATATGGATCTTTTCTTCCAAAAATTTGAAATAGACATGGGCCAATGATTGACTCTGTGGAATGTTATTGTAGGAGTTAATAGCATCGGTAAAGAGTTACTTTGTGTTAATTCCCTTAGAAATAATAGGGCTTTCACATGTTAGAAGCTAGCTTTTAACTTGTGATTTTTATTATAAATTGAAGGAAATGTTCATAGTAGTTCACTTGTCTTAAATTGAAAGCTTACAAGTAGCACTACTAAAGAGTTACTTTGTGTTACTTCCCTTAGAAATAATAGGGCTTGCAAAGGTTGGAAGCTAGTTTATAACTTGCTATTTTCATTATAGATTGAAGGCAATGTTCATACTAGTTCACATGTCTTAAATTGAAAGCTTACAATAATAATAAAACAATGGAAAATTTCTTAGGATTTGATTATTCTTGTTTTATTATCTACTAAATAGATAGATCTAGATATGTTATCAACATTTCTTCCATTAAAATATAATATAATGAAATATAATTTAATCTAATTATATCCGCTTCATTAGTTCTTTAATAACTCTTTATTTTATTTTTTATTTATTAAATAAAAGAGGAATTTATAAATTTTATTCAATTGAATACATATGAACAAAACTTCCTAACTCATCTAATTGCTTCCAGTGGCATATGGAATCAAACTTTTTGTTGGATATAATAAATTACGAATAATGAAAAGCTTTTAAATGTATCCATATTAGCACATTAGCAACCATGATCTACATTGAATAAGGTTCAAAATCTTCTTATCAAGATTGAAGGCTACAAGGATATCAATGTTTGCTAATGTGCAACAGTATTTGTGCCTAAAATTATAAACTTAGGTCATTAGAGAGTACCCACACTAATTCCAACTCACATTCATCTTGAATATTTGATCAACATTGAAACATCAAACAAGAGAAGTGATAAGAAGTTGTGATCATGATCAAGAGAAGAAACCAAAGCCAAGATTTATACATGTTTTTTTCGTATATACATTAAATAAAGTTTCATAGGAAAGAACAAGTAAACAAACAAATTATTCATAATCTAAGACTATGTGCATTATTTGCATATTATATTGAACTGTAATAATAATATGAAAAATAAACTATAGCAGTAGACCTCAGTCTAAAGTGATCATAAACTATGTTTAGACAAATTGTAATGTGCCCCCAATAAATTATAATGGACCATAAGAAAATATTGATCACGATCAACATAGTAATGGAGTCATAGAGTTTTCCCAAATATGATAAAAGATGCACAATTAATATTTATTTGAATACTGTAAAATAAATATTGTATGCTCTGAAGGGCCAAATTTGATAAAGGAAAATGCAAAGAAATTTTAATAGACAATACCACTTACTGACAACACACACATGTAAAATTAGGCCATAAGGGAGCATAAAGGAGTTTGTTAGGCTTTAGGTAAGATCAATAAAGGATTATTTGGATTTCCTGTTGCATGATCATGATAGGCATGAACAGAGCTAGCTCTAGTTATTATTTATGATCATCGTATAGTATCTACACAATATAGTAATCCATAGTTATTACTATTACTACTAGTGTAGAGAGGTAGACTATAATATGATCATACACAGTAACTTGGGCTAGGCTTATTCATGCCCATCATATGATCGTGCAATAGGTAACCAAAATAATCATTTATTAATCTTATCTACAACCCCACAAACTCTATTTTGTTCCCCTGTGACTTAATTTTGCATTCACTTACTTTCTACTATTACTCACAATTAGTGCATGTGAAATTAGGTTACAGGGGAACATTAGGAGTTTTTGGGGCTGTAGGTAAGATCAATAAAGTATTATTTGGATACACTAATGCATGATCATGATGGGTATGCATAGGTCTAGGCATAGTTATTGTTTATGATCATAGTATAGTCTCTACATAATATAGTATGGTATATTTAGTACTATTACTACTAGTACTCAAAGGCATACTATAATATGATCATAAAAAATAAATAGACCTAGGCATGTTCATGCCCATCATATGATCATGCAATAGGAAATCAAAATAATTCTTTATCAATCTTACCTACAACCACATGCAAACTCCATTTTTTTCTCCTATAACCTAATTTTGCATTCACTTAATTTCTACCATTATTGACAACACCACATGCATGCAAATCTAGTTCACAGGCGAACATAAAGGAGTTTTTGGGGCTATAGGTGAGATTGATAAAGAATTATTTGGATTATCTATTGCATGATCATGATGGGCATGAATAGGCCTAGGCTTAGTTATTATTTATGATCATGGTATATTCTTTGCACAATAATAGGAGGAATTCATGTTTTCTATATGCATAAGCTTATATTAAAAGAGTAACAAAAAAAATTATGGGCATGCATGATAAAGGAAGTTGTGCCTTTTTGTAGACACCATAATTTTTGGTATGTCATTATTTGCATTTTACACATGACCTCCTATATAACCAACAAATAAATCATCCAAGAATTGCTTCCTCTTATAATGAAGCCATTAACATTTTAGGTACATTTGAAACCCTAGATAACAAACAACCTTATTGAGATTCACTTTGTTTCAAGAATAGTTTAACATTCTCTACTAAACACATCATTCAATTATTCTTTCAGCTATTAATAAAATGTTACATTCATTAAGTATAACATGATAACATTCATTAACACATAACATTCATTAACATTGATTAACTCACAACAATCATCAATATTCATTAACACATTATATAATTCACAAACATTCATTAGCACATAATTAAATTCATCAAGACATAAAAATTAGTCATTATCAAAGTTTCACAAATGACAATCATTTATTTTTCTCCTTAATTTTCTTGATTTTAAGTAATGTTGAAGAGGAACATCCTCTTTATCATGATCATTTCCCAAACCTCACAATCCTTCTTCCCTCTACAATAAAAAATAAAAGGGAAAAATTAAAACTATTTTATTACAAATATTACAATTATTTCACTGCTTTAAAGAACTTAATCATGGTTCTCTTTACCTGATCCAACCACATCATCTTACATGTTGGCCTCAACCTCAATGTGCTCATCATGAACAACAATGTGTATGTCATCGTGAACAATAGCTTGTACATTCTCTATAGATGCAATACAAAATAAAAATCAATTTTTTTATTTAGTGTGATGGATCCATTAGTATAACCTTTCCCACTCATTTATTGTAACCTTTTAGCCACGACTCGATAGTCATGTTCAAAGGCTATTTTCTTGTCCTCTTCTAAGAATTTTCCTTTGAACACCACACCCTACATTTTTGTTTGGTATCATGATTTTTTGTTGAATTTTTTTTATCAAAACTAAGTTAGTTACAATTTAAAACTATTTGCATTGTTTGATCAAAACTAAATTAGTTACAATTAAATAATATTTACATACAGTTTTTTATTTACTAATATTTCCAACTTGTGTAGCAAGTTTTTATTAACCACCAAAGCCAAGCTTGTATTGCTCGTGCTTTTCTTCCTTTTCCTTTATTACCTTTCATGTGTTGTGTAATCTATGAAAAATTTAAAATACGTTATATCATATAAATAAAAAGAGTAGTTTGCACGTATATAATTACATTCTTAACAGTATCACATACATTTTTTTTCAACTAGTGGTTCATGTCCTTTATGTATTTGGCTTCTCTCAAACCCATCCAACGTAATATTCCACCACTCTAAATCATGATTGTTGGGGAGCACTGGTAATTAGGATTGTTTTCTAATGTAGTCCTATAGTGGTCTCTAATATACCTCAAACATAGCCTCGCTTTCTCAAGGAGCCTAAGTTTCTAAGATGCACGAGGTTCAAAATAGTTTTTCATACTCTCAATGAGAGCCTCCTTTAACTTTGGACTTTGGAAATTCCACCTTTTTAAGAAGAAGAAAAATGTTATATTTATAAATGGATCAAAGGAAAGCTATTCTAGCAATGATATGAAACCAAAATAGTGGATTAGGGTTTTAGATCAAATATAATGTTCTATCTTATATATATCTTGGGCCCTAATATCCAGAGAAACTCATCATTAAGTTTATCATTAAAAACATTGTTCCCTCAATAATAATCACGAGATCATTAGTTATTGCAAGGAACTCTATAGGGGGTTATTAAATTAGATTATGAGTATAAGATGTATAGTAAAATAAAGGACCAATCTTTAAAGTACGTAGAAGCTTGAATACTTTCAAAGGAAGTGTATCTTCAATGCTCATGATCAAAACATAATTCGGCACCATCCCCATCATCATCACGTGTTGCATCTCCTACTACATAGAATGAATCTAATATTATGAAATTCCCCTAGAAATAATACTTCAAGGTAAATAAACACATTAAAAATGAGATAAGAAGAGGGATCTATGTACTAATAGGTTGTGCAATAGCATCACTAGCTAGGTTGCATGTTCTCGATATTTCTGACAATAATACATTTGTGGTTCTATTGTTAATTGCATGCAACATTACCATAGGATCATTAATAGGTGTTGAAGAATAAGATTGTTATAGAATAAGAAAGTAAATACTAGCATGGATAAGATTGTTAGAGCGTAAAAAAGGAAATTGTTTGATAAAAATGCAAGTGGATGATAGAACACACAATCTAATTGAACCACCTAAAGCACCCTTATCAAGGCCATGAGATACATTATTGGCCAAAAAACCATATTAAAAAAACATGTTTGTATTTTAGTTATTGATATAAAAGAGAATAATATAAAAACCATTATTGAACTTTTTTTATAATTAATAATTACATTAATACTTACTCTAAAATTATCAGCTAGGTGCATCAATTAAATTCCTCTCCTATGTGACTTACAAGTATAGTTGCAAAAATAGAGTGCTTACTAGAAAGGTAAGAGTAGAGTTGTTCAAAATGCAAGCTAGCAAGGAAGCAATTGGAGGAAGAAGTAATATAGTGATAGGTTGTTTTGAACAACCAAGAGAAGAGTTGGGTCTACAATACTCATGAAGTAAGAAGGAAGATCAAAGTATCTTCAAGGATATGTCAGGGAGATCTACAAGCAAAGACAATTCTATCATTAGATCATATATGTTAGAGTGTTTTCTTATCATTGCATTAATTTGTAGCTCTTAATAGGGAAAGCTTCATTAGTAAGATTTTTTAGTTTTTACAATGCTCTTGTAATCATAGTAGGTTATATACATTCCTACCATGATGTGTTTCTAAAATAAATAGTTGTAGCTCTTAACCAGGTAACCCTTTACATGCATTATAAGGGCTAGTGGGTATATTACTCCAACCATGGTTTTTACCCTCTCATCAAGGGTTTCCACATATAAATATTTGTATCACTTGATGAATGTTTTTGTCTGCGAGTTTACATTCTTTTATTTTATTGCATATACCATTGCTTTAATAGCTAAGTTGATGTTATTTAGTTTGGTTAGAACAAAAAAAAGGATAATCAATTTAATTGTTTGTACTTATTTATCCCCCCATACCAGTTGATACCAACAAACTTCATCTATATCTTTCTTTTATTCCTCTATTATTTTAGTTTCTACTATTTCATAGATAACATAAGTCATATCCATAGGTTTTATTTCCTTCTCTGCTTCTATTGCAATTTATGGAGTATATAATTCATCCAGGAGTACTTATTTGTTTGCTTCTACAAACATTTGTAGTATGACCATATTTTCTACAATTGTAGCAAGTAAGCTTGTAATTTCTTACATTCCATATCACTAGATTCTTTAGAAATTTTTTCTCTAGATTTTGAGAAGTCTCCTTTCTCCATTACGTTGTTGTAAATATATCCTAATCCAATAGTATTGTCTGGTTTTCTCTAATTCTTTAATTGTTCATCGATTTTCTAAACGCTCAATTCAAATTTTGTATGTCTTGCATTGATCTCCTTCTCAATTTTCAAATTATTTTTCAAGTCTTCATTGTATTTCCTTCACTTCTGATATTCTAATTTTAATTGTAAGTTCCTATCACCTATTTTCTTTATCGGTCTATTTTGTCCATGGATCTCCCTTTGTTGTCTTTCTAGCAATAAGTCTTTTTCAACAATAATCTCTTCATTATTACGTTTTCTATTGGAAGAGCTTCTTTATCACTCTCAACAATCCTCATTCTTTCCAGTACTTCTCTCATTTTCAAGGTTTGGTTTTCATCTTCTTTCTTCATTTAACCAAGTTTCTCTAGTAGTTCATTGTTCTATTTTAGTAAATCAGCAATAGAAGCATCAACTTTGTCAAAATACAAACTTTCTTCTAATAGTTTGTCTATACCATTAAGGCTCATATGTAATCTTTTAGTCAGTTCCTTCCTTTTTGCAAATGATGTTCTCGACTTAATCTTCATGAGATCATAGATTTTTTTATTAGAACCTTCTATGCCTTCATCTAATTGTTTATAATACGTAATTTTCCATTATCCTAGATCTACTCCAAGCTATTAGACTTTCCTTTTAGAAAACCAAATGCTTTGATACCAATTGTTGGAAAAATTCAAGTAGGTTACTAGGGGTGAATTAATACCACACAGATTTCCTACTTATTTAACTTTCTTAACATAAATTGATAGTCTATAAAATTACTTATGTCGATATCCTTTCTTTTTTTTATAGATAGTCAAGTACCAATAGCTATTTGCAATGATAAATAGTACTCTATTAAGAGATTGTATCCCACTTATATAGTGTTCACTTAGTTAAGGATTTATAATAAGTTCCAAAAAAGAACTTTTAAGTCTTGTTAGAGAATACCCAATAAAGGGATTCCATAATCTTACTGGTAAACTATTACGAATAAAATAATAAGAAATTAGACATATAGCCACCTTCCACTATAGCTTAATAGTTCCTTTATAATCCTTTGTTGTTGTCCTTTGCACACTTCTCATTTTTGATAACCATATAGTTCATCTCTCTCTCTCTCTCTCTCTCTCTCTCTCTCTCTCTCTCTCTCTCTCTCTCTCTCTCTAAAACATACTTATGATCCTATTCCTTGATTTATTTTATAAATTTACTTTAACATAATCTTATTCCTATTTCTTGATTAACCTAAATGGGGTTACATAAGGCTTCTTCATGAATCTTCCATATGTTATTTTTGAATTTTCGTGTCATCTCCAATAAGCTTTATTCCCATTTGTTGTCTTCTCATTAATTTATGCACTTAAGTCCTTCCACCTATTTCTATAAACATTTTTTTATGATTATGTGACATGATTCCTTTTCCTTGTCATCTTCCCTTAACTAATAGCTTGTCTTTGTTCTGATAAAGTTTTTTTTGTGTGTCGATAACTCTTTCAATGTTTCAGTAATTCTTACAATTTTCTAATAGGGACTTCACTATGTCTTTAACATGATTTTCTAGCAATGACAATCATAGAGTCAAAATTATAGTGGTTTTAACTAAATGAGATTGAAAATGATTTTCACAAGTAGCACAAACAAATATTCTAAAATCAATGTTAAAGAGGTTCCCAACATTTTTGGAATGGTCTCATGGAAAAATTACAAAGGAAGCTAGTGGGCTAGAAAGGAAAAATATTGAGCAATTTTGGGAAACTACAACTCCTCTCAGCCTCCCTGCAAGGCATCCCGGTCTATTTCCTATCTATTTTCAAACTTTCAGGTAGATTCAAAGACATCATTGAGAAAATACAGTGTAGTTTTCTATGGTCCGAAATTGAACAAAAGGCTTGAATGAGCTTGGTTAGTTGGGAGAAAGTTTGCAAACCTAAAGCTCATGGAGGATTGAATTTAAGAAGAATTAGACACTTCAACGAGGCCCTATTAACCAAGATTGGATGGAAGTAGGTAAATTCCTAGGGTAGCTAGAGTAACATTATAATGGCAAAATACTTTGGGGGGTTGTTTTCCAACCAATTTACATGGGCACAGGCTCTACCCTAGGGCTCTAATATTTGGAACAACATTGTTAACACCCAAAAGATCCTAAGAAAGAGGTCTCACTAGATCATGGGGAATGGTAATTCAACTGACTTCTAGGGAGATCAATGGATCCATGATGACCCCCTTAGGAAAAGTAATTTTTCCCCTCTACATGAGATGTGCACTACAATGTATAGCTCTCAGACTTGACACTTTATCACCCTTGACAGACAATGGATTACTTTCCAAAATCTTCAGCCAAGGGATTCAAGTTTAGCTTGGGAACTATAGGATCTCTTACACACCTATAAGATTCCCCTCATCTTGGTTGAGGACTCCTTAGCTTCGGAACTGATACCCTCAGGAAAGTTAATTGTCAAGTATGCTTATCTTTGCAGTTTGATGGGGGAAGAGGCATAGGAAGATTGGCGTAATGCTCGGCACTCTTGGATACTACCAAAAATAAACTTATTTTGGTGGTCTTCTCTCCATGGATAGATCCTCACTATTGACAACCTTCATTTTCAGGGTTGTCCACTTGTCAATTGCTACATTTTATGCATTGAAGATGTTGAATCTATTTTGCACCTACTCATCCACTACCCCTTTGCCAGGGAGGTACTTGTTTTATGGGGGGTTAGTTGGTGTATGGATAATTAGATGAAGCAATTTGTCCACTAGGATGGTCTAGCTACCCACCCTTACCTAAGAAACCTATGGTTGATTCTCCCACCTTACATCTCATGGAAAATCTAGAAGGAGAGGAATAACAAGATTTTCAAAGAACAAGCCACCACTAGTTTAGGGGTGACTCAACAAGTTATTAGACTACTAAAAGAATGTAGTGGGATCTGGCACTAGAAACCCCCCCCCCCCCCATCCCCTGAGTGAAACTGATATGAAATGGGCCTCGACGTGAAGTTTGGGCCCGATGGTGGCACAATTTAGTAATTCCAAATTTTTGGGAAGAAAGGAGACGGTTTGGCACCCCCCCCCCCCCCCCCCTCGAGTTTTATATCAAGCTAAATTTTTATGGGTTATCCTTGATGGGTAGCACCACTATGGGGGTTATCCTTCAGAAGAGGATGGGAATATTAGTGGCCACTTATTTGGGTAACTATGGTGTAGGCTCTAATAATAAAGCTAAGGCACTTGCACTTCTCTTGGGTCCGAGAATTGCGAGAGCTTGAGGAGTCACTAAGTTGTTCATAGAAGGGGACTCTATGCTAATCATCAAGGCCACTAAGGGAGAGGGAAAATCCAATTAGTCAATTAAAACCATAATCAATGAAATTTGAAGGATGATAAAATATTATCATGATATCCATGTGGCACATATATACAAGGAAGGTAATAGCATGGCAGATGACCTTGGCAAAATTGGTCACGGTGTCACACAGTTAGCAGAATGGGATGACGTTAGGTTGTTTCCATCATTAACTCATGTTTTGATGGAAAGGGAGTGCACCTCCAATAATGACACATGAATTATCAAACTAGGTGGCATATCTTCTATTTTACACATGGTCACAGGAATGTGGTGCTTCGTAAAAGGTTGTCTTGGCATGCTTGGATGTTGATAAATATTTATGATAATTATCTCCTAACTACCATGACTATTGATCATTACCATGAAAGGACACAGAGGGGGAATTTGATGAGATCTAGAGAATGATCTTTTAATGATCATAAAGATAGGTTGGTTAATTCCCACAATTGGTATAGCTGGCAATGATCATTTGCAGATGGAAAGGGTCTGCCCACAAGTACTACCTTGGGAGATTTTTTGTTTTTTGGGGAAAATTGCAAATTCATGATAACTATGCATTGCCTTTTCATTTTCTCAATTATGGCCTTGCATATTTAATTTTGCAACTCCAAAACCTAGTGCCAGGATATATCATCGGAAGAGTTGATTGTGGACCCAGGCAACAACATGGGCACCAACGACCATATTAAACTAGTGGGTGCGGAGGAATGTATTAGAAAAAGAAAAGTGGAAATGGTCTACTTGTAGGAGGGAGGCCTTCTACCTTATATGGAGGGCATGGTTAAACATTAAAAGGTCATGTCGATGTAGATCTTTCAAACCTAGAAGGATAGAAAAGGTATTGTTGATGGCATGAGCTTTGAAATTTCTGAAGAAAGCATTACAAGGGCAGGGGATTTTCTGTTGGATGGCAAGAAATGGTGGAGGAAAGCTAAGGTCAATGAAGAGGTGAGCTTGCAAAAATTCTTCAAATCCATGGAGGAACTAATGAGATTGTGTGGTGGGTTTGCACAAGCTACCCTGCCTGATCCATGGAATGTCATCTGCTACGTGATTATCAGAGAAATTACCTTGGAGGACCCCTACCAAGTACTTTATTATTATCACTTCTCTATCTTGAATCATTTCAAAAATCATGACCTTATCTCCTTTTTGTTTCTATTATTGCATTCATTAGAGGATAACATTTGTAAGGCTAGAAGGAAACACAAGGATGGGAAACCCTTCTACCTTATCCACTAGGGCCTCATGAATAAAATTTTCATCTAGCACTTGTCTTAGAATCCCCCTCTCCTAATTAACACCTTGGCTTCTATCACCCCTCAGACTTCTCATGGACCCTAGCCCTAGCTCTATTCTTAAGAGGTCCAAGAAAGCCCATACCATCGAGGTCAAAATTAGCCCTGAGGTTAAAGTCAATATTATTGAGTCAGATTTAGACAGCAAGAAGGGCAAGTAGGGTTCTAGGAGAACTAGCAAGCACCTTCAGCTGGAGAAATTTAAGACCCATCTAAAGTATGATTCCAGCTCTTACTCCTCTAATAGTGAGGAGAAACCTACTAAAAAGAAAAGACTCCACCAAGATATTAAACCCACCCCTAGCACTATCATCCCATTCTATGTCTTTGATACCCTAGAAGCTACCCCAACTTGTAGTGAGGGTGAACACATCACCTCTCCTAGGAAGGAAACCCCCAAGGGAATTGGGAAGAAAGGTAAACATAACCACACTAAGATGTGGGTGGAGAGGCTTGAGAAGGCCATGAGGGACCTAGAAGATAACCATACTACTATTTGCAACATATCTGAAACCCAAGTTGAGTTCTCCACCATGGTAATGCACTCTGTGGCCACAACCCTCTACTTCCTATAGGCTAACAAAGAGGAAAAGGACCTGAGAAAGAAAATTTATACAACCCATTCCATCTATGGGTTTCTAGTGGAGGACTAGCTAAAAACCATCCTGAACAAACCAATGAAAGTGGAGGAGGAGGATGCTACAAGAGAAGCACCTGAGGAGCAGAAGAATGCAAAATAGGAGAAGGAAGAGGGCATCTAGCCCAGGCTCTATTGTATTTTTTTGGTTTTTTTATGATTATGTTTCTAAACTTTACATCCCATTGGGGTTTTGAGGACTATATCAATTACTTGGACTAATAGCAGCAATGCTTTTAGATGCTACTAATTTATTATTCATTTTGTTATGCATAGTAATTTAAGGACTGTGGCTAATGGTGATTTGGCTCTAAATATATTATGGTTTTTAATGTTTAAAGCTGGTATAGGTTAGATAATTGGGAGGTAACCTTCGGCTAAATTCTAATCCTTTTTGTTCTCTGGGGCCAGCCCCCTATTTTTTGGCTACTATCAACTACTTCAACAAGCAATATTCTAATGTCTTTATGAACAAAATTGTGTCACACTGGGAGACTTCTAAATCAAAATTGGAGATAATTACCTATACAATAAATTCATTTAGTTTATTCCTTTAAGAATTTAACTATTATTACTTTTCGTGATCAACCTTAGCTCATTTATCTAGATTAATTTCCCATATATTTACTTGAATCTGGATGTTTAATGTAATGTGTGTTAATTTACTATTATATTTTTTGTGAGTTTAGCATTCCTACATGACTTAGGTTTTTGTCCTTAGATCTTATTCTTGTTTAGCTAGGTTTTCAACCCTGATTGTATATAGTTCAAAATAAATTTGTTTAATCTAAGTTTCTTTCATTTATTCATATTTTATAATTCTATGTTAGAATATATCTTAACTTTACAACAACTCCCCCTTGTCTTAGAATATGTGACTATATGTGTTGCATTCTTCATTTTCTTCGGTTTGGGAGTCTTCTAATTATACTTACTAACCATTTCATGGATAGGCACCAACACAAGAACAAAGCTTCATGTCTTGCTAATTTAACTAGTAACCCAATTAGGAACTAATGAAGATTGATCGAATTTACCAAAATTCTTCATTGGGTTTGTCAATTCACTCACCACTTGAGTGAATTGCATGATCAATGGAAGAAAATTTATTAGCAATTGTGAGAGACTATACATCTTGGTTCTATTTTTTTTTATTGATCATGAACCATCCCCTATTTTCTCCTTTTTTTCAACCATGCTTTTGTGTGTTTGATAACTGCATTAGTTCTTTCAACTATGTCACCTTCCTCAGCTTGAGACCAATCAAGGGTAGGTATATAAAAGTTCTATTTGGGCTAGGAATTAAAGTTCAATCACCTTTGAACCATCATCTTGAACTCCTCCTATATTTAACTTTAAATGGAAAGCAGTGATTTTTGATACCAATATCCTAGAATGATCTCTTTTAAGGACTTCTCTTTCAGCTCTACGATCCTCCCAGTAGTCTTTGATATGGGGTAACAAAACAATTCAGTGTTACAACTCCAATGTTCTTGCAAACCCTTTTCTATTGAAATCCTTTCTCTCTTTATAAAACTTAAAATCAAAATAATTAAAATGAACAACTAAATGATCGCAGTTGAACTTCAACCATAAACATATTCAAAATGATAAGATAGTTTAGCACATGAAACTAAATATTCTCAAAAGAAATATCGCATTCATTAATATGAACATAAAAGATTCAAATTGTACTACCATACTTTATTATCATCAAAGTTTGAAGTTAAAGACTAAGACAATTTCTTTCAAAGGATGTAAATTGCATCAAGTTCAACTTGTCAAAGAAAAAAAAGATAAAAAAACTTCTAACCTTCAAAAACTGTATAGTCTTTCTCCCAATATCTTTTTCTAACCCTTATCTATTTTTAGTTCCTTGTATATATAGTTTTAGACTATCGAGAGGTCTTCTTGAAAACTCAACCTCCTGATGATAATTAAGACAATTATCAAAACTAAATAATGTATGGAGGGAGTTATTAAGAAACATAAAAAAGTGATCAATTAAACAAGTGAATCATCCCTTGCTTCTTTAGTTTTCTTGTCCTCTCCAACAATTCTAATGTCAAATTCCAGCTCTGATATCCATTTAATAATTCCTAAATGACATTTGAGAAGGGGTTTTTTAGGCTTGATAGTCTCATTTTTCTAGATGTCCATGTCCCATCTCATCTTCAAGATTTGATCTGCATAATTAAAAAGATGAGTTTTACACAAACTCAACATAGCCTCCACTTCCAAAACCTTCATGAAATTAATGTTTGTAGGGTTCACCTCTTCCTTGATCACTTTCATGGTGTCTTCGAAGACTTTAACCATTGTCTCTTGATTTTTGTTACCTCCTTCATATTATGGAAAATCAGCTAAATTGACAATTTTCATATCTCTAATGAGGTTGTCATACATATGTTTAATTCCTTTCAATATCCTGATCTTGGGCAATTATGAACCCGTATATAGAGTGCTTCCATACCATTTTTTTTAAGGATATAGAGCATTCCTACGTTCACTGCCTTTAGGGGATTCTCCTCTAGGGACTTAGCAACTTCATATTGTTCTATTTCAGAAATGTGAGTGACAATTTCTTTCCATTTTGCTTTGTCTTCTTCCCAAAGTGACAACCATGTTTAAACCTCTCCAAGAAAGGCTTTGGCATCATTGAAAACTATGTTGGATTCCTGAATAAAATTCACCCCATTCTTGGTTATTTGGTCAACCCAATTATTCATCACAACAACAATGGATTTCCTTTGTTGTAGTTAGCTCAATAACTTTTTACTATCAAGAAAATCCAGGTCAAAAGTCTATGGTGCTTGCACTAGAGGTAATGTTCCAAAACAACCAAAGGAGTTTATCTATTCGGAAAGAGTATTGATAACATGTTTGAGTTCATTTTTTTCTTTTCCATCTCTCCATGATTGAATCAACATGTTCTGATTAGAATGCTTCAACCAATGTTCTTTGTTGTCTCTATTGAGCACCCCTAAATCCACTCTATTTATTTCAAAATCACCAATACTTAAGTCTATGGAATCTCCTTTGAGTTTAGAGTGATCAACCTCAGTTATGAACTCCCCTATTTTGAGGTCTATGAGCATCATAGTTAAATTATTTGTTCTTTTAGACTAGGGAGTTTTGGTAGTATATTTTCTGACAATATCTTTAATTGGAATAGACACGTGTACCAGACTACACTTTTTAATTGCACAATTAGTCAACTAGTTTGGTACTACTTCTAAAGTATCTTTCATTGATGTATCTATAATTGTGGTAACCAATTTTTCAATCACTTAAGAAATAATATCCTTTGTTCCTTTAACTTGTATTTCATCATCTATTGACATGATATTATGCTCTTTGTCTAAGTCCAAATCCATGACAAGGGGCTCCAAGGCTATCATTCTTTCATGATTCCAAACTTTGGTACCAGACCTAGTTATACAAACTATAGGTTGGTTACTAATCAATATGGGATTTCACCCACTTGAACTATCCTTCTCACCTACATGATAAATTGAAAGAGTCACATTAACTATAGGGGAAGAACATGATTGATTGTGTGTTGGGTATTTTGTAAAATCCTCTTGCTGATGTCTTCATCTTCATCTTTTTACCAATCAATAGTAGGAAATGTCACATCTGTTAGATTGAAATATTTAGGTTCAATAACCTTGGAACCATCTTACTACAACCTGTTGTGGTTTCAAAACACACATCCCATTTCTCCTAGAAATGGGAACCCCCTAGGAATTTTTTTTCTCTCCCAGACCCCTAGTCTAGGGCCTTGGGTCATTTTGGAGCTCCACCTGGAGTTTGGGTCCAACCTTTGTCCCTAACCAACAAAACCCAGATGTGAGAACTAGGAGAAAATTGAAATTTTAAGTGTTTTATGGGGCAAATGAGTGCACATGCACACCTAGCATGCATACGCACCTATCCTAGGTGTGCAGGTGCACTAATTGTACATGTACACACTATTTTATTTTAGAGATGTACATGTTTGTACCTCCAAAGGATGCACACTTTTCTCGTGCCTATAAATACACAAGACCTCCCCTTGTTAGCTCATTTCTCTTAGCACTCCCACTCTGATGCACCCTCACACCTCCAAAGGTGCACTACTAACCTGCAAAACAATAAACAAGAGAAATTAAAGGTGTGCACATGCACACATGTCCAAGGTGCGCATGTGTGCACCTTTGTCCACACAAAGAACTTAAAACTCAAAAAAACCCAAGGAACCTATGTTGAAAGGTGCGCATATGCGCACCTATTCAAGGTGCACACATGCGTACCTTTTTGTATTAAAAATAAGAAAATTACATAAGAGAATGGTGCCTAGATACCACCTTGTCAAGGTGCGCATCTATACACCATTTTTACCTTTCATAAGAAAACTTAAGGAAATAATGATGGTATGCACATGCACACCCCACTAAGGTGCACATGTGTGCACCCTTTCATAAATCTTTGAAGACCACAACTACCCCCTCACAATTTCCAATGCATATGCGCAGTAGCGCACATGCGCATGTCTGCACCCCATCAAGGTGTGCACTTGTGCAGGTACATAACTACACATAATATGACAAAATAAGGGTCATATAGCATACCTAGTGTACCTTCAAGGGTGTGCAAGGTGCACTATTTTGCATATCAAGGCTTAATAGGGGGATTGAAATTGGTTTTTCACTATTTTGTGCCTTACGATAGCTTTTCTAACAATTAGGGTTTGTGTTTAGGTTTAACTACCACCCTTTGGACTAATGCTTTCTCCATTCCTCATCATTGTTGCTTGTAGAAAACATGGCTCCCAAACTAGTAGTGTTCAAATACTAAGGTGCACAAAAGAAATCATGCTTCAAAGATGGACATGTAGAAATCAAAGACACCAAACTCAGACATAATGAATAGAATGCATTCCTCACTATATGCAACAAGCCTAAAGAAAAATCTACAATAGTATCAGCTATGATGAGGTCTGAGCTAGTGAATGAAGTATCACATCCAACTTTTGTACAATCCTCTGAGTTGATAATGTCCTTGGAAAATCATTATGTGCCTGAAGAAAAGGTTGTCAAGTCTGTCATAGAGGAGATAGCTTTGGACCTCAAACCAAGGTATATAGAGAAGGTGTTTCATCTCCCAAGGGTTGATAAATATGTCAATATGACCTATGATCAGGCAAAAAGATGGTATAGGAAGAATGAAAAGCAAGCCAAAGAAATAATTCTATCTTCCTTCCTAATAGATAGAACATTGGTAGATTGTAGAATGGGGAAGGTAGATATGACACGAGGGTACATGAGGGATAATATTGGCTATGCAATTATACTTTTAAGTAGAGCCATGGGACTCCCTGCAATAGGACACATTAACATTTAGATAGTGTACTTCACAGAGACCATCAAGATGATAAAAATACCAATGGATTAGGCTACTACCCTTAATGAGAATTTACATGAGAAACTAGTGGGAGTCAAGACCAACCCCAAGTTCTATATGACATCATATTTGTTGTACTTATTGGTAGAAAGGACAACTAACTACCTAGGACTTTATAAAAGGGGAAGCATGCAAGATGCAAATGTTTGGCCCTATGTGGTGTATCATGAGCTAGTGAATAAGAAGCTCTTAGATCAGAGAAAGGAATATAGGATAGTGAATGATGGTTTCATATTTGCAATCATCCAATTTATAGAGGGTGATTATGCTAAAAGAATGTCAATAGAGGCAACCTCAAGGATCACAGAAATTGGCACCTACTACATTCAATTCAAAATATTCACATACCTAAGGGTAATAGGCATGTACGTGAACCAAAAGAAACTCCCAAGATATTTGTTAGATAGACTCATTTTGTTGGAGATTTCCAAACAGCTCACATCTGCATATGATAGAGTGAGAAAAGAGCATAAGAAGACATGGGTGTGGCCAATAACCATAGGTGCATTTAATGTTAAGAAAAAACATTATATAATGACTTTAAAATTATAATAGGATTAGTATCCCTTCAAAGAGTACAACTCCCCTCACCCATATTTTCATAATATTGGAAGGGTGCAGTATCTAGCAGGAAAGTAGTTTGTACATAAGGAAGCACTAGAGGATCATTGGATGAATGCCATAGACAAATATGATGTCTAAATTAGAGACTATTGTAGGATGACTCTATATTTAGTGGAAAAGGTGCTTAAGATTAAAATTCCCCTCAAGGTTGTTTAGAAAGACACAAAAGATGTCTTAGATCCATAGTATAATAGGGTCAAGATATATGATAGGCCTATAATGAATGCACAATTTGATAGAAATGAGAATGTAGATATCAACAATAGGGCCCAACATATTATCTAGTTGATAAGGGAATGGATCAAGAAACCATTCAAACTTGATCCAGTTCCACAGGTTTTTCCTCTATAAACCACAATGAGTCCACCTAAGGGTAAAGGTGAAAATGTCACATTATTAACCTTCCTAGCTCAATCCCTAGTGAGGCTAGAAATAGTGGATCAACATGAGAGGGATGTTGAGTACTTTAGGGAAGATAAAGGGAAGAATCAGAGGAAAAGAGTGGCAAAGGGTAGCAAACAATCAAAACAGGCTCAGCCATCAAAACTACCACAGCAAGGTCCTGAACACGAAGAATCTCAAGATGAACACGCAGCCCAAGTCGAGGAGACTAAGCAGGTGCCTCCACCTAGATAGGAATAGGAGCCAAAAGAAGAACATAGGGTGCCACCGAAAGGGTAAGAAGAGGAAGAAGCCTCTACCTTCACTCCTAAGATGGCCAGGGTTTATTTAACTACGAGGGAGCCATGAAGAAGGAGAAAATTGAAGAAGAAGAATACTCCTCCCCAACAGGCACCTGAAACCATTCAGAAGGTTGAAAAAGAAGAGGAGGGGGAACAACTTGATAATATTCCCTCCAGTCAAAGGAGTTGGTTAGTCAGGGCCTTGGAAGAGGAAAGGAGGAGTTCCACTCTAACACTACCATCTAGTCCAACAAAACTCATTTAGATTACAACTTTTGAGGATAAGAAGCACCAGTGGATCATGGATATGGAGGATCAAGGGACTGATATTTTTAACCTATCTAATTTTGATTTCATGTTTGTTAGCACTGATATGGGGGGGAAGAAGATAAGGGATACTCCTAAGATTCAACCCCTAGGTGAGGACTACAAGAGTTAGTCAAAGCTATCCAGAAGCTTAAGCCAACTATGGGTGATGCATGACCATTGGCCTTCATAATGAAGAACCAAGATTAGGAATTTCTTGCACATATAGCCATCGCTCCTCCACATGTTGATATGGTAGTAATGACTCCCAATGATTACCAAATAATGAAACTCTTGTTAGGGAAGCCTATGGTAGATACTGCCAAAGTTTTTATCACAACAAGCATTAAATAGGTTTTCAAGCATATGGATAGGAATGAGTCAAAATTGGTGATGCTTAGGAGACAAAATATGATTATGAGGGGTTATCTAGACAAAATAGTGGGCCTAATAAACGAAATCATTTGAAGATTACTCTTGTTGCAGCATTAGAGAGGAAAGAAAAGGGAACAACTTAGATGGATCCATTTTTGGGAGCATGTCAGCAATGGCGTGACAATTTGGGATAAAAATATTGTACAAATAATACAAGGTAATTTGAACCTATTGCATTATGTTAAATCAAGTGAAGATAAACTGGTGTCCATAGTGAACCAGGATTTTGGGTTAACAGATGAG
Source organism: Cupressus sempervirens (assembly GCA_028749045.1). Classification (NCBI taxonomy): domain Eukaryota; kingdom Viridiplantae; phylum Streptophyta; class Pinopsida; order Cupressales; family Cupressaceae; genus Cupressus; species Cupressus sempervirens. Next base: position 576,232,214 of record CM053791.1, read on the forward strand.
GTATATACTTGGGCTAAAGATCTATATATTTTGACAAAAATAAAGGGTTAAAGGTATCGTACACTCATGGAGGTGTATACAGTAGAAGATCTTGATAAGCTTGAATATTGAATTGAGAATATAGTAGAAGGAAATAAGGTCATGGAAGGACTTTATGAAGATATTCAGAAGTTGAAGGACCAAACTCAAGTGCAAATTTTGGAAGCAAAGAAGTACTATGATCTTGTTGCCCTTGATATTTTTGAAGATGAGTCAAAAACAAAGCTCAAGTTAGTGCAATTAATTATTGAACGATTTTGAAGAACTTTAAAGGATGCTTCATCTGATGAAGATATTAGGCAAGCATTTAAGACTAAAGATGTATTTTTGGAACTAGACACCAAACTCAAAGATTTTGTAGAGACTCGTATGGAGGTCAATAACTACTAACAGATAGTTAAGGATAAGTATAAAGCATTGGATTTTCCAGAAGCTTCCCAAGTAACAGAGATTATAGAGAAATTCAAGACCAATTATCTAGACATCACTCTAGTATAAAGGAGTACAAAACCTAGAAGCTAGAAATATAGTTTTGACACATGGGAAAATTTTGGATTTTTGGAACTTGTCATCAAGGTGTGCAGGTACACTATTCATGGAGGTGAGTTGACAAGTTTTTAGAAGTAATAGTGTGCTGACAGTTAATTGCCAATTCCTAATTTAGAGCTTTCCATGCACTGGAAATGCATTTTGATGATAGTTGAACTCTCAGAAATTCCTAGAGAAGGTCAAGCTTCCATTTTTAGAGCTTCTAGTGACTCTCAGATCCTCTTGCATCTTCCTTCTTCTTATCTACTTCTTCTTTCTTTGTTTTAAGTCATGTAAAGGCTCATTCACCCATTAATTAATGAAAACAAGGGTGAAGTCCTACTTAGCACCATTTAGAGAGTTATTTTATATATAATTAGATTTGTTTTATTAGTTTTAAGCATATATTTACATGAAGAGATCTCTCACTCTCAACATAAATTGAGGAATATAATATGTATTATGGGCCATTATTTTGATGCAATAATATATGTTATTGGTGCTCTCAACATGAGTATAGTTATTCTTCTTGGAGTGTATTATTTTTGTGAATTCTTATTCATGAATAATATTGGAGCCAATGGTTTTGTTGTATTGATTTGATTGTGTGATCTTTTAGTTGTAGTGTTTGTTGCATGTTGATGAAATCCGCTGACATACTAAGTTGAACAAGACATCATCCTATTATTCCTACATAGATTCTTCTCTCCATGAGCACACTTTCTGTGGGCTTGCAATTTGATGAGAAGTGAAACATATTTCATTTTTTTCTAAGTTCCCACTGATGATTGCATCAATGGATTTGAGGAAGCATTGCTCCTATTATCATTAGTTTCCTACTTGATCTTTTCGATGATTTAACTCATAGATATGTTGTTACCATGGTTTATGTCCATTAGGAATTTCCCTTTTAAGTTTTTTTCTTTAATCTCTTATTACCTTATCTTCATTATTTGGGTTTCTAACACTTGGTTAAATTAGGAATTCATATAGTTGCATTGATAAACTTGCATTCATTATAAAATAGAAAATACCAAAAATACATCTCTTTTGTGGTTACTTTTCATTACATCTCATTTGAATTGGTTCAAACTAGAAAAGCCCTCCCTGTGAACAAATACATTCGTGTTCAACTGAATGGATTCCATTAGGTCACAGGATCACCGAGAACCTTGGAGTTGATTCCAAATTTTCTTTTCAAGAGAGGAGTTTAAAAGGATTTTTATTGTTAAGAATCATGCAAAATGAAAGCTCAACAGAAGTGGTGCTAGAAGGAGGCCTCATACCATTTGAAAGAGAATATAATTTGATGTGGTGAAATTATGAAGTTTTTAGAAGTTTAGAAAATTTTCCTTCTAAAATTGTCCAAAGGTGCGTAGGTGCACAAGTGTGCTATTTTTTTTTGAGAAAGTGTGCTTCTGTAGAGGTGCACTTTTTCCAAAATTAACATGATTTGGAAGATCCTAATCCAACATCTCTATTTCAATGAGCTTTAAGATCTTTAGATAGTGAGCCTAAGTTCTTAAAACTCAGTCATTTTCATAAGCCTCGCAGTGACAAAGGATTTCCTAGAGTTCTACCACTTCCACTCAGAATTTCATCACCTTTTGTTCCACCTCTGAACCAACCTCCACTCATTGTTCCACCAAATCCTCCATCAATGGCCTTCTTTGAAAATGTGGTAGATTCACCAATTGAATTGCAAGGTGCACTTAATGACCTTCCCAAGAATGCTAAGAAATTTTGCCCCAGGTTCATCTATGGAGTAACACGAATAACTGAGGACCATGTAATTTTTTTAAAGAAATATGCAATCAAAATCAAATTCAAAAAGAGAATGTGGTCCTCTATTTATTTCCATACTCATTGGTAGAATTTGTATTTAGCTAGTACGTGAATTTTCCACCATGATGTATCCAGAATTGGGCCACCTTCAAAAATTTATTCCTAGAACAAATCAAACATTCGTCAAACTTGATGTAATAAATCACATATCACTCAAAAGGGATCTAGTAGAGACTATTTCATGGTTCAATCATCGCTTCCATATGGCTTGCTACAAGCTAGAAACACCCTACACTATACCAGTTGAAGATACAATTGAGATTTATCTTAATGCTATGACCAGTTGACAACTATCTTTCTATGAAGACTCCCTGCTACAAATATTGACATATTAGAAAGGTCTTCAACAAAGTAGTTACCTTTACAAAAAATCCAATCCTAATGGAGGAGGATTGATGGTTCTAGCTCAAGCGACTACAATGACACCAACATATCCTATTGGAACATCATTGATGCCTAATCAATTCATTCTAATGAATCCAGTCCTACTACAATAGGCAATAATAGTACCAATTCCAGCCATTACCTATCCAAGATATGAGCCTCCAAAAGTTTCTTTCTTTGAGGAAAAGGAAGCAACCTATGCTCAACCAAAAAATAGTGTCAACTTTGTGATTGGTCAAATGAAGAAAACAATATCTCAGATTACCAAAAAACTAACCCACTTAAGTTTGTCGCAAGGGAAGAACAACTTTTAGAGAAGGAATGTAGCCCCTTATAACAACAACTATGGCTAGATTTACAATAAGAATTTCAATGGAAACAACAATGCGGAAAATAATAATATAAGGAATAATTACAATCCTCCAGATCTCAACAATGGCTTCCAAAGGTAGAATCGACAATGGAATACTCATCCTAACAATGGAAGCATCCCTATTGATAACAACAACAATGCTTAGTACATAGAGATCAACTAGTATGACAATAACTAGAATGTGTCTAACGATGGCGGCTCATATTCAATGGAAATCAAGAGATGAATTAGAGTTCACAAGGAAATAATAGCGAGTCTCCTATGTAGTACAATGTGATGGTGCTAGAATCTTATGATTATCCACAAAATCCTCAAATGGGACAACCAACTAGTTAAGAATTCACTTTTCCATTCAGTCAAGAATTAGATCCTCAACCAAAAGAGATGCTAGCTTTTCAAAATGATAATTAGAATAGCTAGAATTTGCATAACCGAAGAGAACCTGTGATTGATGGGATTCCTCCTGCCTTGAATCCAACACCTCCTAATCCAAGAGCTAATAACAATCCAGTACCTACCAGAACATCCTACATTGGGAAACAAACCAAAATCAAGGGAATACACCTACAATCTTGAAGAATCCTATGTGGGAAACTAAAAAGTACAATGATGTGGAAGATCTAAAGAGAACCAACACTAATATGTCCATGTTTGATATGCTACAAAATTTTCCTAATCAAATGTAAATAGTATTGATGACTCTAGATCATGCAAAGGCAATGCCAAATGTGAACACGGTCCCTTAAAAGATGGCATCACAAAAAGTCAATGCTTCTGAGGTAATGCCTACTATGTATAAATACAAGGCTGACGTGCCCCCTTTTTTACTTAGTCTTAGAATTTTTGGAAATAACCTACACAATTGTCTTATAGATTCAAGAGATTATTGCAACCTCATGCCACTTCCGATAGCTCAAAGGTTGGGAGTCACTCCTCAACCCTTGAATTGGATAGTGATACAACTCAACAAGACAAAAGTAAAAGTTATCAGGCTATTGAAAGATGTAAGAATACAATTGATGGTAGACCCCCAAATTTAGGACATTATAGACATACATGTGGTTGAAATCCTTAAACCTTATAAATTATTGCTAAGTAGAGAATGGACAAGGTACTTGAGAGGATGGTTTTCAACAGATTTTAGTCAATTATGGTTACATTGGAAGGGACTGAATAATCAGATCAAGATTGATGATGAGTGAACGCTTAAGAAGATGATCACAGAATACAATGCACCAAATGGCTTAGCATTTTTCCAAGCTAAGTAAGGCTCCTATAAAGTGATCTCTCTTGACATAAATACAACTAAGAAAACCAACCATCTAAATAAAGAATCCATGATTCCTACTCCAAAATAAGAACTCATCACTCAGTTTATAGAGAATATGGTTGCAAAATTACAATGCTTAGGATAGGAAGTAGACCCAAATATTTTGCTTCTTCCAAGATTTTGTAGGCTACATAAGGTCAGCAATTTAGAATTTGAATGCTCACATTGTCAAGAAGTAGTTGCTAAGGTACTCACCCAAATAATGCAATCAAAAAATGACCAAATACCAAATGAGGTACAAAAGGAAAGTGTGAGTTCTAAAAAAGGATAGTGACACTTCTTTAGATGTTGGGGGTTTATCGAATCCTCCACCTAAAATGATCAAAATCCAAAGGATGAGATGTTCTATGAAAGGGCAAGGTTGGACCTCAGTGGTCATTTGAATCCAAAACCCTTTATTAATAAGATCACTAAATTAATTGGGAATATTCAAAGTCAACAAGAAAAAAAATGGCCACTGTATCTAAGATAAACTATGGCAATCCTCCAAGTCCACCACATAAAATATTGCAATGGGTCTCAAAGAAAAAATCTTTTAAAACTCAAGTCAAGGAAAAGATATGTACAAACAAGCACAAGATTAGAAAGCCCAAAGAACATCCAATCTAGACACTTAGGTTATTTGGATCTAAAAGAAAATTAGAAGCTAGCATAGGTATCGAGCTAATGAACTCCAAAAGTAAGTCTTTTATGTAGCATATGGTTTAAACTTTAGATGTATTAACAATGTTCTAGAATATGAAGCCTTGGTTTGCAGACTCCTCTTCGTGTTGGAGAAAGATGTCAAAGCTCTCGTAGTTGAAGGAGACTCTCAATTAGTCATCAGACAAGTGAAATCAATCTATTCATGCAATGATAGGAGACTACTTGTGTATCGAAAAAGAGTTTGGGACTTATTGGAAGATTTTGAGGCCTTGAACATAAGGTCCACGCCAAGGAAAAAGAACATGGTATCCGATGCCCTTTCCATTTTGGCAAGTGTGTTACAACCCGTTGAAAGGAAAAAGCTAAAGATATTTTTAGTTGAATTGTTTTATGCCCATCTATTCTAGATAATATTACGAACTTCCAAGTTTTCTGAGATGACCAACATATTCTCAATTTTATCATGTGCCATGGCCCTTTTAAGGGATAAGATATCAATGATGCTCTGGTGATAAACCTAAAGAAGATGAGCTAGAGGATGAAGATGGAATTCTAAATTTGAAGACCAATACTAGTCCCAAGGGGATGGTAGAGTTATAATGCATCTTCGATCAAGATGAATCAACACATAGTAGAAGGAATGTTGAAGAAAAGGGGATTGAAGAATCTGATTCATATAATTTAGGCATGGAAGAAGATCCAAAGATGGTAAGAATCAGAAAAGCTTGTAACCTTCAAGAAAGAGAAAGTATGCTTCAATTTATTATGGAGTACAAAGATGTCATTGCTTGAAGTTATGAAGAAATCAAAATGTATGATCCTGAAATCATCACACATGGCATTTCATTGAAACAAGATGCCAAACCCTTTCGCCAAAGACAAAGACCAGTGAATCCCATAATTGAGTCTTTGATAATAAAGGAAGTATAGAAGTTACTATTATGATGTGGAGCCTAATCAAACTCAAAGGTTTATTTGGTGCAATTTTCTCCCCATATTATTTCTACAGGGGTCAAGCGGCAGCATTCCTATAGGGTCCTGGGATAGTGCCCCAGCTACGCTTCCTATCACAATATAGGGTGGGGTTGAGCTGCTACTTTCCCATTAGATCAGTTATTCTAGCCCTAACTTTGTAAGCAGCAAAAGCTTGTATAAAAAGGCTTAGGGTTAGGGATTTCATAATGTAATGGTGATATTGTAGCTTCTCACAATGGTATTGAGATGTAAGGGATTATGGATTGTAATCACTAGATAATAATAATATTGGACTTATTATTGGTGGATGTAGCCCATGGATTGGGTAAACCATGTTAAATCTTGGTGTCTTGTGTTCTCTTCTGTGTGATCTATTATTTTCTTATATTGGTTATATTTGAATGTAACTATTATATTTGTCTGAGGTTAATCCTAACAGTTACTTGATGCTAGAATTATCTTCCCAATGTGTCATTCTACATGGGTTGCTAACTTAGTTCCAATAAGGGAAAAGACTAGAGAAATTCACCTTTGTGTGGATTTTTGAAACTTGAACTTGGCCTTCCAGAAGGGTAATTACCCACTACCCCCACTCGATGAAGTGTTGCAAATTGTAAATAGGTCTAAAATGATATCTTTTCTAGATGGATATTCTAGATACAATCAAGCAATGATAGATGAAGAAGATAGGTTGAAGATTGCATTTACAACAAAATGGGGAACCTTTGCATACTGAAGGATGCCTTTCAAATTGATCAACATGGGAGCCACATTCGAAAGAGCGATGGATGAAGCATTCAAAGGGCTCATAAACAAGTACATAATAATTTAAATGGATGACCTTAATTTCTTTTCAAAAGAAAGGAGTAATCATATTACAGACTTAAAGCAACTATTCAACCAATGTGAAAGGTATGGTATATCATTGAATCCAAAAAACTATTCATTCGGGGTCACTAAAGGAAAGCTTCTTCGTGATATAACTTTTGAAGTTGGGATATCTATTGATCCTAAAAGAATAGAGACCATTCTTAATCTGTCATCTCCTCATAGTCATAAAGAGCTGAAATATTTCTTTGGAAAAATCAATATTGTAAGTAAATTCATTAGTGGATTTCTTGAGATAGTATGTCCTCTTAATGATGTAGTGCTCAAGAAAGGATCAAAGATTGAATGGGTTACTAAAATAAAGAAATCTTTTGAAGACTTCAAAGTGGAAATATCTATAGCCCAAATTCTTGCAAGTCCTAACTATGATTTACCATTCAAAATTTATTCATTTGCTTCATAACATTCATGTGTTGGGATTCTTACTTAGAAGAAAGACAAAGAGGATGAGAGACCTATTGGATTCATGAGTTTCCCACTGAAGAATGTTGAGTTGAACTATTCCAATCTAGACAAACAATCTTTTGTATTGATAAAAGTAGTTATGAAGTTCCACCATTATAAACTTAGAAGTAAGATAGATGCAATTGTGCCTGATCCTACAGTCAAGACATTATTGATACAGAATAAACTAGGCAAGAGACAAGGGAAATGGATGCCTATATTGCAAGAGTTCAATTTTGAGATTCAACCAATGAAGTTGGTAAGATGAAAAGGATTGACAAAAATGATAGATGATAACGAGATTGATAATGATAATGAAATCAAACTTCATGATGAAATCGACACTAGTAATCAACAAAAGATCATAGTGGATATTGTTCAAGGAATAATCAATGATGTTTGGTATCAAGATATTGTTTACTATCTTTTTCAAAATCAATACCCCAATGGGATGAATAGTTCCCAGCCCAGAGGACTCAAACTAAAATGTGAATCCTACATGTGCGAGATAGAAAACTTTACAAAAGGAACTACAAGGGAATTTATTTGAAATGCTTTGGACATGAAGAAGTAAAAGAGGTTTTGGAATAGTTTCATGATAGATATGGTATGGGACATGGATTAGTAGAAGCTACAGTGCATATGATTTTTAGATCAGGTTTTTTTTGGCCCACCATCTTTAATGATAGATTTTATCATGTATGTTCTATATATATGTCAGACAAGTGCAAATAGAGAGAGGCATCCAGTTATGTCATTGCAACCAGTGTTCAAGGTATGCCCATTTGCTAAGTGTGGGCTTGACTTTATTGGTCCAATAAACCCACCATCATCTACAGGAAACATTTTCATCATCACAACTACAAACTATTGCACACACTAGATAGAAGCTGAAACTTTCTGAAATTGCATGACTAAGGTGGTTCAGATTTCTTGGAAGAACACATAGTCACAAGGTTTCGTATGCCATTCTTCCTATTGTGTAATAATGGATCATCATTTACATTGATATTCCTTACTCAATGGGCACTAGATAATTAGGTTATAATCAAGTTCTCTTCAAATTACTTTCCCCAAAGGAACGGTGTGGCTGAGTCCACCAATAAAAACTTGATTACAGTGATAAAGAAATTGCTATAGGAAAATCTAAAAGATTGGCACACTCAGTTGAAATATGTAGTATGGACAGACAAAGTGAGGATAAAAAATGCTTTCAAGACATCCCCTTATTTACTCATCTACGGACAAGAACCAGTGTTCTCACTTAATCTTAGGATTCCAATATTGAAATTTATGAAGGGATATGTTGAAGATACATATAGAGTTCAGATAAGATTAATGAATCTCTTGGAAGGGGATGAGAAAATAACAACCTTGGAGCATATGGCAAAACATCAGACTGTCATCAAATGGTGGTTCAACAAGCATTCCATGATTAAATATTTCATAATATTTGACCTTGTTCTACTATGGGATGAGGCAAAAGAAAAGTCAGGAAGTCACTGGGTAAGTGCACAAAGTTGTGGTGCCAAAAGGGGGGTATAAGTGGACACCTTTTTCCTGAAATCTGCAAATTTTGAACTTCAACAAGAATTTGAAGATAGTTACGCTCAAAAATTTTAGATATGACAAAAAAAAAAGTCGTAGTCCTTTGAATCTAGTTTCTAAACTACTAATTTTTTTTCAAAATGGTTTAGTTTTAGGTCCTCAAAAAAGGGGGCCACAAAAAGTGGTACTCTTTATTCGAAAAAAACATAGCACAGTACAAAGTGTGGCCCCACTAAAATTTTAACTTTTTTTTTCAAATTTTTTAATCGCTCTGGTCAAAAGTTACTTAACACTATGTAGTTTAAATTTTTTAAGTAATTTTATAATGTCTATTTTTTTTTAACGAATTTTTTAACTAGACACATCCCAAAAACGTGAAATATCTGTGTGCTCCCCCTAGAAATAATTGAAAACTAATCTAAAATCAAAACTTTCTTTTTCAAAGTGTGTAGAATGGAGTCTAGTTTCTAAAAAACTAAGTTGTTACAAAATTCGATGAACGAGCTAAAATCTATAGCCCAATTAGTACGTGGTGGTTTTTGACAAAAAATGAACATACATTCAAAAGAAATTATAGATGAAAGGCTTGAAATAGTTCAAATTAAAAATAAATTATATGGTTAGATAGCTAACACAGAGATTTATAATGCTATCTTACCTGATCTTATCGATACCCAACCACGAGAAATCTTAAAGGGGAGCACAGAAGAAAAAATAATCATTTTTTGTATGTTTGCTGGAAAACATGTCTCAGGCCTATTCATCAAATACAAACCTTTGGGTTGGATCTCCTAGGCAAAACCAAGCCTTAGTCTTGGGTTTGATTAAGGCTTAAATAGTGTGTGCGCCCTATAGCGTGCATGCGCTATTTAAACCTCAACTCTAAATAATGCATGCATGCTATAGAGCACAAGCACTATAGTGCGCACACACTATTAAGTTGTAAGTTGCAAAAGAGAACTAGGTGGGGAGGGATAGGGGAATGGCTATGTGTGTGCATGAAAGAGATAGAGAGAAAGTAGGGGGTAGGAGAGGGGAGAGAGTACAGGATGGGAGAGAGAAAGTGAGAAAGAGTAGGGGTGGCAAAGAGAGTATAGGATGAGAGAGAGAGAGTAGGGGTGGCAAAGAGATGAAGTGTGAGAGAGAGTAGGGGTGGAAAAGAGAGAGTGTGGGATGGGGGAAAGAGATTTAAAGTAGGGGATGGGAGAGAGAGGAAGTGTGAGAGAGAGTACAGGTTGGGAGAGAGAGATTAAGAGTAGGGGATGGAGGAGAGAGAGAGTAGGTGATGGGAGACAGAGTGGGAGAGGAAGAACTTGAGAGAGAGGAGGATTGGAGTGCATGTGTGTGAAAGAGAGAGAGTATGGAATGGGAGAGGGGGAAGACAAAGTAGCTCAAGAGAGAGTAGGGGATGGAAGAGAGAGTAGGAAATGGGAGAGGGAGTGGGAGAGGGGGAGACAGGGGGAATAGAAATGTGTCTAAGAGAGAAATAGAGAGAGAGAGAGAGAGAGTAGGGGATAGGAGAGAGTGCGAAAATTTAAGAGAGACTAGAGGGTAGTAGAGAGAGAGAGTGGAGAGGGAGAGAGTAAGAGTGAGAGTGAGAGAGAGAGTAGGCAGTGGGAGAGGGAGTGGGAGAGGGAGAGCAAGTGAGAGAAAAAGTAGGGGATGGAAGAGGAGAGAGGGGGATGGGTGTGTGGGTGTCAAAGAGAGAGAGTCAAGAATGAGAGAGGGTAGAGAGAGATAGAGAGAATAGGCAATGGTAGAGGGATGGGAGAGAGAGGGAGAGAGTGAGAGAGAGAGAGAGAGAGATAGTAGGCGGTGGGAGAGGGAGTGGGAGGGAGAGAGAGGTGGAATGGAAGCATTTAAGAGAGATAAAGTAGGGGATGGGAGAGAGTAGACAGTGGGACAAGGACTGCGAGAGAGAGAGAGGGGTGGAATGGGAATGTGTATTTATTTATAAGAGAGATAGAGTAAAGGATGGGAGAGAGTGTGAGAGTTTGAGAGAAAGTGGTAGGGGATGGGAGAGAGAGTGAGAGTAAGGGATGGGAGAGAGAGAGAGAGAGAGAGAGAGAGAGAGTAGAGAGGAAGAAAGAGAACTTGAGAGAGATAGAAAGTAGGCAGTAGGAGAGGGAGTGGGAGAGGGAGAGGGAGAGGGAGAGGGAGAGAAATAAGGAGGATGGGAGTATGTGTGACAGATGTAGAGAGTATGGGATGGGAAAGAAGAAGAAGAGTTGGGGGATAAGAGTGTGTGTATCTATGAAAGTGAGAGAGTAGGGGATGGGAGAGAGTGTGAAAGTGTGAAAGTAGGGGGTGGCAGAGAGAGAGTGCGATGATGGGGGAGAGAAATTAGGCGATGGGAGAGGAAAAGAGAGAGGGGGGATGGGAGTGTGTCTGTGTAAAAGAGATAGAGAAGGGGATGGGAGAGAGTGTGAGAGTGTGAGAGTAGGGGGTGGATGAGAGAGAGAGTATGACGATGGGGGAGAGAAAGTAGGTGGTGGGAGAGGGAAAGAGAGAGGGGGGATGGGGGTGTATGTGTAAGAGAGATAGAGTAGGGGATGGGAAAGAGTGAGAGTGTGAGAGAGTATGGGATGGGAGAGGAGAGAGAGAGTAGGGGATGGGGGAGAGTGTGAAAGTGTGAGAGAGTAGGGGATGGGAGACGAGAGAGAGAGCAAGGGATGGGGGAGAGAAAGTAGGTGGTGGGAGAGAGAGTGGGAGAGGCAGAGAGAGCTTGTACAAGATGGGAGAGAGAGAGAGTAGAGAGGGAGAGAGAGAACTTGAGAGAGAGAGATAGTAGGTAGTAGTAGTGTGAGTGTGAGAGATAGTAGGGGGTGGTAGAGAGAGTACGACAATGGGGGAGAGAAAGTAGGCAGTGAGAGAGGGAGAGAGAGGGGAAATGGGAATGTGTGTAAGAGTGAAAAATTAGGGGATGGAAGAGAAGAGAGAGAGTAGGGGATGGGGGAGAGAAATTAGGTGGTAGGAGAGGGAGAGAGATAGGGGGATAAGAGTGTGTGTGAGAGATCTAAAGAGTTAGGGATGGGAGAGGAGAGGGGGTGAGAGAGGTAGAGAGAGTAGGTGGTGGGAGAGGGAGAGTGAGAGAGAGTAAAGGATGGGAGAGAGTAGGAAGAGAGAGAGGGAGGGGATGGGAGAGAGAGTAGGGATGATAGAGAGTAGGGAGGATGGGGAGTGATGTGTTTTGAGAAAGTAGGGGGTGGTAGAGAGAGAGTACGATGACGGGGGAGAGAAAGTAGGTAGTGGGAGAGGAAAAGAGAGAGGGGGGATGAGAGTGTGTGTGTAAGAGAGACAGAGCAGGGGATGGGATAGAGTGTGAGAGTGTGAGAGTAGGGGGTGGCAGAGAGAGAGAGTATGACGATGGGGGAGAGAAAGTAGACGGTGGGAGAGGAAAAGAGAGAGGGGGGGATGGGGGTGTATGTGTAAGAGAGATAGAGTAGGGGATGGGAGAGAGTGGGAATGTGAGAGAGTAGGGGATGGGAGAGAGTGAGAGTGTGAGAGAGTAGGGGATGGGAGAGAAGAGAGAGAGTCAGGGATGGGGGAGAGTGTGAGAGTGTGAGAGAGTAGGGGATGGGAGACAAGAGAGAGAAAGCAGGGGATGGAGGAGAGAAAGTAGGCGATGGGAGAGAGAGTGGGAGAGGCAGAGAGAGCTTGTATAAGATGGGGGAGAGAGAGTAGAGATGGAGAGAGAGAGAACTTGAGAGAGAGACATAGTAGGTAGTAGTAGTGTGAGGGTGAGAGAGAGTACGACGATGGGGGAGAGAAAGTAGGCAGCAGGAGAGGGAGAGAGAGGGGGAATGGGAATGTGTGTAAGAGAGAAAAAGTAGGGGATGGGAGAGAAGAGAGAGATTAGGGGATGGGGGAGAGAAATTAGGTGGTAGGAGAGGGAGAGGGAGAGAGATAGGGGGATAAGAGTGTGTGTGAGCGATCTAAAGAGTCGGGGATGGGAGAGGAGACAGGGTGAGAGAGGTAGAGAGAGTAGGTGGTGGGAGAGGGAGGGTGAGAGAGAGTAAAGGATGGGAGAGAGTAGGAAGAGAGAGAGGGAGAGGATGGGAGAGAGAGTAGGGAGGATAGAGAGTAGGGAGGATAGGGAGTGATGTGTTTTGAGATAGTGTGTATGCACTATAGTGCGTACGTGCTTTATAGTGCGTATGCACTTTATAGTGCATACGCACTATCTCAAATCACCAAAAAATGGTCAAAAACCAACCTTGGGGCCTATTTCATCTATTTTTAACTTTTGGTCTGTTATGCTCTCTGTTATTCCAACAGAAAACACAGGTTTCAACATCTAGCAAACACTATTTGAACACTTTTAGAAGCTAGCAAACACCAAATTCAATCATTGCATACGTGATTTGAAGAATTTTTGAATATTCTTTTAATAGAAAAGGTTAGTGCAATCCATTTTAAATATTGTTTGTTGATATATAGATACAAATTTGATTATAATTTGATATGTTATGTAATATATAGTGAATTTATTAAAAATTGTATGTCTGAATGAAATGTTATTTCGAAATGGTTAGAAATTTGACAAGTCGTTTGATATATATTGTGTATTCATTCAAATAATTATAATTTTTATATGTAATTGAATAATTTGTAATTTACACATTTTTAGTAATTTGGATGTTTGAATAATTTGACATGTAGAAATCGTCATCATGCCAAGGAAGAAACCAAAGATTCAAACAAATGCAGATAGGGAGAGAGATTTGACAATTAAAAGAGACAAAATGAAATTACTACGTGAACAAAGAAAATTGCAAAGCAATGATGAAGAATTAACTTTTGAAGAGGATCAAGAACCACCAGTACAAAGAAACAAGGAGGAAGAATTAGAAAGACAAAGAGAACGAATGAGATTGTTACGCTCAAGAAGACAATTGAATTGTGAAGCTACACCATCCTCCAATGTTGGAGTCATATCGTCCGCTACACCATCTTCGAATGTTGGATTCATATCATCCACTACACCATCTTCCAATATTGAAGTCATATCATCCTCTCATGTTGAAGAGACACTGATTTATAGATTCGATGATATACACACTCCATCATGTCATGTTGAAAGCACAACATCAACACATCAAGTAGGTGATATTCCATCTTTTACATCTTATTGCCAAGGCACATCATCTTCAGTTCAAGGTACGCAATACACTCAACCTTATATTGATGTTCAAAATGTTGAGAGAATTGAAGAGATTAGAACACCTTCTAGAATTCATTTTAGAAAACCAAAATATTTGATTGATATTGATACAAACATTTTGAAATCAATGCCTGACAAGATTAGCAAGCATACTTGTCAAAGAAAAGTTAATCATATGTGGAGATTATTTTTTGAAGAATTAAATATTATAGGTCAATGCCAATTATTTGTTGAAATGATGAGGAATTTGAAATTTAGGCCTATCATGAAGATTCTTGGGCTAAGAACGATGGATGATTCAAATGAAAGAAATATTGTAAAGAATCTAATGAGTGCTTATGACAAAGTGGGTTATAAATCACGCACCAAAGATAGTAATATCACAAGACGAGTACTCACATCGACAATAGTAAGTAGCCAAATGAAGAAAGCTTGACTCATGAGAAAGACAAGCAAAACATTAAAAATTGGTAGAGGTACCTTAAGGAGAGCCATGCTAAGGCATGAGAGATTAGAAGATCCAACAAAAAATGAGTTATGGACATTTAGCGGTAGACTACCACGAAAGGATAAAGAAATTAGTGAAGCCTTGAAATCATTGATCGAAGATTTTTGGAAAAATAACACACGTGTTTCTCCTAATCAAAGAGATGTTGTAAGAAGGAGGATTGGTAGCCAAAATCGTGAGCCACATGCGAAACATTTTTTGGACTCAACTCAGACACAATTTTTTGCAAAATTTATTGGTATGTATCCTCAAATTTGAATAAGTCAAAGATTTTTTGAGATGGGTAAACCTTTTTATGTGAAAATAAATCACACATGCACAACTTGATGTTATAGGATACATATTGAATTTTCTAACCATTTTGATGTTTTTAGGCACATATGCGTAGTTTTGCATTTTCAGTTTGTTTTGCAGGATTGTGACATAAAAGAGCCACCAAGATCTTCAAGGGAATTCATATCCAACATTTTATGTGAAATATGGGACGGCCAAAAATTTTACAAGACATCATGCTTGGATGGTACGTGCTTATTTTTTGGTTCTTTGCAACTTTTATCAACTTATCAACATATGGATAGTACACATGCAATTGGAAATGAAATAGTAGATTGCGGAAAATTCAAGACAGTGACATATGCTCTAAAAGATGGGAAACATGGTAAAAGATGTGATCTAGTTATTGAAAAGATTCCAGTGTATGAGTTCATGAAGATTTTTTGTGCAAAGATTATGTACGAGTATGCAAGGCATACCCATAGAGCTCGATGGTTGGATTTGCAATTCAAGTTGTGCAAGGATATGTTTCCATTGGATACCATTGTTTCGGTTGTAGATTTTGCAGAGAACTACACACTAAAAACACAAAATGAGGTGCAAGACAAGTATTATACATCTCAACAGGTTTCTATATTTGTTCACATAACATTCCTTCATTCACCTACAAGTACAGAGGATGACAAGAAGATTTTGAGGGAGTACCATTTTTACATCAACGATGATCGATCACATTCTACGGAGTTCGTACATGGTTGTTTTCAACTATTTTATGGAAATTTGGCTAATAGGGGCATATCATATCGTCAACACATTATTTGGTCAAACAATTGTGCATCTCAATTCAAGAATGCACGGATGTTCTATTGGTTGAGCAGGATGCACAGGTTGGGTAGAATTCAATATATGTGGAATTTCACAGAGGTTGGTCATGGTAAGGGAGAGCATGATGGTGCAGGTGCATGCATTAAAAGAGCCTTGGCTCATGAAGAACTAAAGTACAAAGATGGAGCAATATTGATAGATGCAAAATCCACCGTCCAATGGTGTAACGCTACAATGGGTCCAGGTAAGGAAGGTGAGTCTACAGTTCGTAGATTTTTTTGGTTGATAGATAATACTAACATTGCACCATATCAAGATTGTTGTACACTAATAGGATCTAGTGAGTTACACTCTTTTAGAAGCTCTGATGCAAGTTTATGGAGTATCCACACACGAAAAATTGCATGCTATTGTCCATCATGTGCAGAGGAAAATTGGGATGACTGTGAGTCAACTGAATGGGTGGACAAATGGGATATACGGGTTTTGGACCCAACTGACACCTATCATCCCCCACAAGCACTGGAAATGGTAGAGATGGATTCATCTATTGACTTTGACCGCTTGTCAGATTTAGTGCAACTTGGTAATATATATATATATATATATATATATATATATATATATATATATATATATATATATATATATATATATATATATATATATATATATATATATATATATATATATATATATCTTTGTAATTTCAATATGTAACTTTATAACTTTTACCCAAGTATTTTCTGAATTAATGATCGCATTTTGTACATTTGTCACTGCAGGCCATGTTTTTGCTATTATTACACCTGAAGACAATGAAGAAGGGATAGATTATTATTTGTGTCATTGTGTTGAAGCCAAACAAAGATTGGATCACTTGGTTATAGATGGTGAAGGTTTAGAGTACCATGTTGGTGCGGTGGTTGTAACAGGCACATGGCTTAGACGATATCCTATGAAGAATCCTAACTTGTGGTTATTCGAGGATTGGCAAACAGAGAGGAAGATTCTTCATTATTCAAACCTTGTTGTCACATCAAATGTCCACTTGATAAAATATGGTGGAAAACCACATAATAATATTCTTTGAAAAGTTCGCGAGTCAGACCATGAGGCTATACTTGAGACATTAAAATGTCGAGCAGATCCAGTTGGCTCATTAGATTGAATTGGGAGAGAGAGAAAAAGTGATCAGTTGGATCCAAATACAATGTTACAACCTCTTCCCCAAGACTATCACATGACTAAGGTAGACCGTATTGTTATGATGTGTAAGTGATGAGATTTAGTTTTGATTTGTTTAGAATATAGATACATTATTTGAATTTATATTAGATTCTTTAATAGGAACCTTTTTTTTAATCTTATCTTAGATTTTTTACTGTGCTAATTCTTCATTTGTAGGTCACCAAAGAAGAGGGCTAATAAAGTTGACGCACAAGTGATAAAGGGTGAGATGCCAAAATCATCTGCGAAATGGTATTATCAATTCACATCCTCAATATTTATTAGTGTTCTTTGTTCAAGTACCATTGTATGCTAATCATCTTATGCCTGGAATTGTAGAGGTTAAATTATGTCAATACTAAGGTTTGTAGCATCAATACTAAGGTTTTTAGCATCAATTGGTCACGCTAAGTATAGTAGTTGTATCATGAATCCTTCTGAACCAATATGATTAAGATTCTCGAAAGAAGACTAAACCATATCATCTGTCTACTCCCTCTTTATATAAGAGTTTGTCAAAAAATGAGAATGAAACATTGATTATTACTCCCCCCTCAATGTAAAATTCTCATTGATTGCATTTTGTAAAGTTTTAAGTCACTATCAACCTCTATATCATTGTATTCTTCTTATCATCAAATTACACAACAATGAGAATATGAACGATGACTTCTTCACATGAACCTGACAATTATAAATGCTACACCTTAATAAATTTTTGGGCTTGGTCTTTACCATTTGAGCTTATAATACAATACATTGGCTTCATTTGTATTTGGAAGTATTTATTATGTTTGTTCCAAAAGTCATTCTTTATTTGCCAATATGAAAATGCGACTATCATGAAAGGCATAGTCTTATAATTTGTAATTTGTATAATGGTATAAAAGCTTGGTTGTGGGTTTGAATCCTCAACCCTTGAACCTTTCAAAACCCCAATCTCAATGGAAGGCTAGAATTCTAGACCAAAGGAACTAGTAGATCCAGTTCTTTAAGAGAAAGAGACAACAAATCCAATTTTCTAGTGACTAGATGGAAAATTGGGGAAATCATTTCAATTAGTTGTAAATCGAAAGGAATTATAAGTAAACTATATCAATATAATAAGTAACTTAGTAATTATATCAATATAATTTAATTACTAAGGAAATGAATTTATTACTCTAACATATAGTACATTGTTTTGCAGACAAAGTTGTTGAATTTGATGCTTAACATATTTACATACATGTGTAATAAATAATAAGTTTTGTAGCTTTGGGATCAACACTATAAAATGAAGGATGTCATACTACATTCACAGAGGTACCAAAATATTTTATTTGATATGGAGACAAAAGAAAATGTGTATTCTTCATAACTGCATTTGAGTCTCATGTATTATCATTTTCAGCTATTGACATCAGAGATACCTTTACATCTTCATCATTGTATTGATCAATGAGTCCTTATTGCATTCACTAGTTCTAAGCCAATGACTAAGGTATGAAAGAGTTTACATTAAAATTTCATTAGTACTAAAATTCAATATAAAATTCATAGGCACAATCGAGTGGTAACTTTGATAGTTTTTGTAGGGTCTTATTATTCCTGACCATCAGTGTATCCCTGAAGTGTATATACAGAGGAATTATCAGCTAGCTGTAAGAAAATATTAAGTTTTATGTGTAAATTTTTATTTTTTTTATATAAAATAGTTATTTATTCATATATAATTTTGATTGTAACATGTCGAGTTATAGAAGATTCTAGACTAATGGACTAGTGAGCATGTTAGGAAGACCTCGTTATATACACTGGTCATCTCCCACTTGTTGGCAATTAAAGACAATTAGGGATTTATTTTGTTCCCCTAGTTGGAAAGAGTATATATCTAATGATGTACATTTTACACCTATATGGCATTATTGGGCATATGTTTTGTATAATTTTTTCTATGTATGTCATTTTTTACATATATTTCATGTATGACATTATTAGACATATGCTTATGATGTTTCAAATTATTGATAAATGAATTATATGATATTGTTAGACCTTATGGAATCAACTTTTTTTTTTTTGTTATCACATTAGTTTGATGCTTGTATTCAATCAATCAACATATTTTCCTTTTAATTCTTCCACATTTGGCATATCCATCTAACAATGAACTTATGATACTCCCATCAAGAAGTGCATGATTGCATGGTTTTATGGTGGATGTCCCTCTCTTTTTTAAATTCCAATTTTATTCATCTACATGAGTAAGGGAGATCAATTCCATTTCTTTCAATTGTATTTAAAGGTCATTAAAGTTTTTTCAAACAATGTGATTAAATAAATATTATTCAGCATTTACCTCTATCATCAAGGTTGATTCATTCCTCCTCTTATTTTACCAAATAATTTGGATGAATCACCCATGGCTCCTTACATTTCTTGAAGAAAATTTTTCAAAGACTTTGCAACATGTCTTCTCTTCTTCCATATAGTTCATGTTTATTGAAGACATTTGGTCAAACAATATATATGCTTTGTATATTCTCACAACACCAATAGTCATGGTACAATGCTTACAAGATCCATAGTTGAAGAGAAGCTATGTGAAGCTTCTAGAACCATGGACCTATACTCAATTTAGTATTATTGCATCCATGTTACTTATGAAAGTGGAACTTTCACATAGATAAGTAGGGAAACCAAAATTGAAAGCCAAACTTAACATAGAAAAGTAAAGCAAGCCTCAACTATATTCTCATTAAACACTGTGAATTCAAATATCTTTGACAGAGCATATCTCAGAGCTTGTGCAAGATATGGATGAGGTTCCAATTCCTATAGGACCATGTTGCAGAGACCTACAGTAACCTCTCTTGCTTTTTGGAGATCGCATTCCATTTTCATTCTACAACGCCATCTCGAGTGATTTTGAAACTTGCAGTATTGGCGAGTACAAAGTTGCCAACTGCCAAATCTCTCTCATCTTTCGTCATGGGATCAAACTGTCTGCTCCATTAGCTTCAGGTGACCGGGTAAACCCTATCCCCAACCTTGTCTTGTCCCCTTCAGTGCTCGAACGTTCTCAGGCACGCTGAATCGGAATGTCCCTAAGGGTCACTAAATGCCACAGGGTTGCAATCTTTGACGGGGCGTATCTCGAAGCTTGTGCAAGATATGGATGAGATTCCAATTCCTACAAGACCATGTTATAGAGACCTACAATAATCTCTATCTCTTTTTGGAGATCGCATTCTATTTTCATTCTACAATGCCATCTCGGGTGATGCTGAAACTTGCAGTGTTGGCCAGTACAAAGTTGCCAACTGCCAAATCTCTCTCATCTTTCGTTGTGGGATCAAACTGTCTGCTCCATTAGCTTCGAGTGGCTAGGTAAACCCTATCCCCAACCTTGTCTTGTCCCCTTCAGTGCTCAAACATTCTTAGGCACGCTGAACCGGAATGTCCCTAAGGGTCACTAAATGCCACAGGGCTGCAATCTTTGACAGGGCATATCTCAGAGCTCGTACGAGATATGGATGAGATTCTAGTTCCTACAGGACCATGTTACAGAGACCTACAATAACCTCTCTCACTTTTTGGAGATCGCATTCTATTTTCATTCTACAACGCCATCTCGAGTGATGCTGAAACTTGCAGTGTTGGCCAGTACAAAGTTGCCAACTGCCAAATCTCTCTCATCTTTTGTCGTGGGATCAAACCGTCTACTCCATTAGCTCTAGGTGGCCAGGTAAACCCTATCCCCAACCTCATCTTGTCCCCTTCAGTGCTCAAACATTCTCAGGCACGCTGAACTGGAATGTCCCTAAGGGTCACTAAATCCCACAGGGCTGCAATCTTTGACGGGGCATATATCAGAGCTCGTGCAAGATATGGATGAGATTCTAGTTCCTATAGGACTGTGTTTTAGAGACCTACAATAACCTCTCTCACTTTTTGGAGATCGCATTCCATTTTCATTCTACAATGCCATCTTGGGTGATGTTGAAACTTGCAGTGTTGGCCAGTACAAAGTTGCCAACTGTCAAATCTCTCTCATCTTTCGTCATGGGATCAAACTGTCTACTCCATTAGCTTCGAGTGGCTGGGTAAACCCTATCCCCAACCTCGTCTTGTCCCCTTCAGTGCTCGAACGTTCTCAGGCACGCTGAACTGGAATGTCCCTAAGGGTCACTAAATCCCACAGGGCTGCAATCTTTGACGGGGCATATCTCAAAGCTTGTGCGAGATATGGATGAGATTCTAGTTCCTACAAGACCGTGTTACAGAGACCTAAAATAACCTCTCTCATTTTTTGGAGATCGCATTATTTTTTCATTCTACAACACCATCTCGGGTGATGTTGAAACTTGCAGTGTTGGCCAGTACAAAGTTGCCAACTGCCAAATCTCTCTCATCTTCCGTCATGGGATCAAACTGTCTGCTCCATTAGCTTTGAGTGGCTGGGTAAACCCTATCCCCAACCTCGTCTTGTCCCCTTCAGTGCTCAAACATTCTCACGCACGCTGAACTGGAATGTCCCTAAGGGTCACTAAATCCCACAGGGCTGCAATCTTTGACGGGGCATATCTCGGAGCTCGTGCGAGATATGGATGAGATTCTAGTTCCTACAAGACTGTGTTGCAGAGACCTACAATAACCTCTCTCTCTTTTTGGAGATCGCATTCCATTTTCATTCTACAATGCCATCTCAGGTGATGTTGAAACTTGTAGTGTTGGCTAGTACAAAGTTGCCAACTGCCAAATCTCTCTCATCTTTCGTCGTGGGATCAAACTGTCTGCTCCATTAGCTCCGAGTGGCTGGGTAAACCCTATCCCCAACCTCGTCTTGTACCCTTCAGTGCTCAAACGTTCTCAGGCAAGCTGAACCAGAATGTCCCTAAGGGTCACTAAATGCCACAGGGCTGCAATCTTTAACGGGGCATATCTTGGAGCTCGTGCGAGATATGGATGAGATTCTAGTTCCTATAGGACCGTGTTGTAGAGACCTACAATAACCTCTCTCACTTTTTGGAGATCGCATTCCATTTTCATTCTACAATGCCATCTTGGGTGATGTTGAAACTTGTAGTGTTGGCCAGTACAAAGTTGCCAACTACCAAATCTCTCTCATCTTTCATCGTGGGATCAAACTGTCTGCTCCATTAGCTCTGGATGGCCGGGTAAACCCTATCCCCAACCTCGTCTTGTCCCCTTCAATGCTCGAATGTTCTCAGGCACGCTCAACCAGAATGTCCCTAAGGGTCACTAAATGCCACAAGGCTACAATCTTTGATGGGGCATATCTCGGAGCTCGTACAAGATATGGATGAGATTCTAGTTCCTACAAGACTGTGTTGCAGAGACATGCAATAACCTCTCTCACTTTTTGGAGATCACATTTCATTTTCATTCTACAACGCCATCTCGGGTGATGCTGAAACTTGCAGTGTTGGCCAGTACAAAGTTGCCAACTGCCAAATCACTCTCATCTTTCGTCGTGGGATCAAACTGTCTGCTCCATTAGCTAAGGGTGGCCAGCTAAACCCTATCTCCAACCTCATCTTGTCCCCTTCAGTGCTTGAACGTTCTCAAGAACGCTCAATCGGAATGTCCCTAAGGGTCACTAAATGCCACAGGGCTGCAATCTTTGATGAGGCATATCTCGGAGCTCATGCGAGATATGGATGAGATTCCAGTTCCTACAGGACCATGTTGCAAAGACCAGAGATCAACCAAGGATAAGGATAGCATAGTAAGAAAATGATTATTTATCTGGTGGATATAAGTATTTTATATAACAAACCATTTATATGCATAGTAAAAGAACTGAATATAGATTTGAGACATATTGATCACCTGCAGTCTGATCATCTTCACAAGTATGCAACCTTTGTTTGACTATTTCATGTGGGTTTATTGAACTTTCTTTATGAGGTCATTTACAGATGGGATGTTCAAAGGTTGAGTTCCTATGGGCTGTCAATACTTTGACTATACTTTAAGTCAACAATTATCAATATGGGAAAAAATGGAACTCGTTGTATTTTGACATACTAAGAAGATGGCCTTGCCCTTCCCTAGGAGTTTCAGAAATGGGAGACATTAGGTAAGAGAGTGAAAATGTTACTATCGCTTCAATGCACATGACACAATTGGAAATGAAAATTTTGATGGTAATCATTTTGTGATAAGGGAGAGACTAGGGATGATCATTGTTACTATCTCTTTAGTAGTGGATTTTTGTTTTCTCTTGAATTTGGTGGTGGGGGATCAGTGGTAATTCTCCTTGGATATTCCTTCTTATGATGTTAGTGACAAGTGTTGCTCTTTGAAAACACTTGTACAATCTTTTTTAAATTATTAGATAAAAACAAAGAATTGTAAGTATTAAACATGATTAGCCTTTAGTTCCTAGAAGATCTTTATTTCCCCATCAACGCATTTAGAAAGTTAAGTTTTAAGAAGATCATAAATAGAAAAAATTAGAGAAGCGATTTAAACATATGTATTGATTGGAAACATGTGAGTCTTGAGTTTCCTCTGCCTTTTAAAGAACGTTCCTTAGGTAGCATACCTAATTCCGCATTCCATAAGAGTGTCATTGCACTAAAGATTTAGGAAACCAACTGCTCTAAGATAAAGCTTACCGGTCAGTAATAATCTAGCCTATTGAGGTACATAATACTTCTCAATTAAATTTGTGTTAATTCAGTATTAATTTTGTAATTAACTACAATTTCAGCATTTGTGTACAGGGGGTGACTAAGAAAACTATTTGAGGTCCAATTTGAAAATATATTTGTAAGGATCTCGACCAAGGTTCACAACTTCGATGATTAATACATTCATTCAGGCTAGAACCTCACTATAAAAAAATAATATATAAAAAAGGTAGTGAATAACATCATGTCTAGACCCAAATCAACTAATGAAAGTCAAATTAGCATAATGTGGAACAACAATATATGCATTGAGTGGGTTGTCATAGAAAAACTTCAGAATAAAATTCATGTCTAGAATTAAAAGACCTTAAAGAAAATTTATGCTTGTAACACAAATGGCCATTCAAAATTGAATACGATTACAATATGTGAAATAGCATTACGAGAACTTGTAATGCTCTTGTGAACATCATGTTAATTCTTGTAAGAATCCCTAAGATGCTTGTCATACTCAAAATTTTGTTGAAATTGAATTAATTTTTATCCTGTCGGTTAATTGGCTTAGGGTGATATATGCTTCTTGGATGGAATAATGAGCTTGTGATTAACTCTGTATTAAGATTCATAGCATCTTCTAGTTATTTGCAAAAGAAATTTATAAATTAAGCTAATGTCATATGGCTTGCTTGAGAAAGATGTATGTGTTCTTATTGATGGGTACTAATGACTGTCCACATTTAGTTCTTCAATATCCTATTTGACAAGCTTTCCATAGACATTTCTTTGCCATACTAAGTATTTTTGAAAACATATTTGAGTAGAAGCACTATAGTAGATAATACATGATGTTTTAACAAATAAAGTAATGGGTTAAAGACTATTATTTCCAAGGTATTATATCATAGTATTTTAATTGTAATGATCTTAGACTAATGATATTCTTGAAGGTAACTTTGACATGCAGCAAGAAAGACAACCTACAGCCAAGGCTATATTGTGCCTACAACCAAAGCCATAAATGCTCACAGCCAAAGCCACTAGTGCACATAGCCAAAGCCATGGATGCTTATAGCCAAAGTTACGAGTTTTCGTAGCCAAAGCCATGAGTACATGAAGTCGATGATCACAATTTTTACAACTATTCACCAGAAACAGCTTCTTTGCAGTTTTTAAGAAATACTAATAAAGCAAAAAATAACATCTACTAGTTGGTAGACATAATGGAAACTCTCTAGCAATTGAATTTAATTTCATACATGCACATATCTACTTTAATGTCATACACGAACATATCTAATTTAACGTCATACATGAACAAACATATAATATAAAATGATAACCAATAATGTCATATACATTAACAAACACATAATATATTATGATAACCAATAATGTCGTATATGAACAAACATATCATATATTAACCAATAATGTCATACATCAAATAAATGTCATACATCAAATATAGAATGTCATATGTACATCAAATTTATGTCGAATATATCTCTTTGATGCCTATATATATACATGGGGAAGGAAACAACTCTCTCTCTCTCTCTCTCTCTCTCTCTCTCTCTCTCTCTCTCTCTCTCTATATATATATATATATATATATATATATCGAATATCTCAACTACATCTTTTCCTTCCCATGAGGGAAAGGAAGCAAGTCTCTCGACGTCCTCTGCCGTCGTGTGGAGGAAGACAGTGGAGATGACAGGGCCCTCCTGACACGTTCACTTGACCTCTTGTTGAGGCTCTTCTCCAGGTCCAACTGATACAAAGAAAGTAGATATGAATCAATATTTATTATACATTGAAATCAAATATCTGTACACACAAAATCAATTATTTTCTTACCGCCAACAAATAGTCACTCTGTAAGTCCACCTCAAATGCTCGTGGACGATCAGGCGTGACAAGACCCTACAACAATTCAATAAATATAATCACTTATAAATAACATTAGAAATTTTGAGATTAACTATTATAAAAAACAACTAAAATGAAGAAAATTCTTTCATACCTCCGTCAGTGGCTGTGAGCTAGCCACAGCTGCGGCCACTCCAAAATCAACAGATTGTCGCAGATGAGGAGGTGTGTCCGACATCATGAGCTGCATGTCATACAATACACGTTATATCTAACATGAAATATGGAATAAATATAATCAAATGAATTAAATTAACATGAAACAACTGTACCTGTGTGAAGCTCGTATGATGTCTCTGCTCTATGTTTGTGGTAAAGGTTGAGGGTCCTGTGGAGAACTGATGCACATGCATAATTTTTTTTGTCAATCTTTAATATGATTACGTAATAAATATATGTATTAATCAAAATGATTAAATTGATACATACCTCAAGACTCGTCGAAGGGACAAAAAATGGGCCTGGAGGATCGCTGCTAGGCCCAACAACACTTTGACCCTAAATTTTGAACAATGTCAATAAATGCTAATTAATTAATCATTCACTATACATATGAAATGTGATCAAATCAGTAATTTACCTGTGTGTCAATGCCAAATGTCTCGTTCAGGAACTCATCGGTGACAAGCCCATCATTTGTAGCATCTCCAGCATGAGTGCCAAATGTGCATAGGGATCCGCATGAAGTGCACATGTGACCACGACGCATAGAAGGCCCCCCCTCAACTAATGGGCTCATGGAATGGATGAGGGTCTGCGTCAAAGCATTAATGGTCCCTAGAGTGCTAGCTTCTACATGTTCCTTCACAACTGAAGGAATAATCACATGCTCGTGTTGTGGATGGACCATAGGTGCCCTAACTACATTAGGGTCATGACGTGCTCCTGGCCTCTCAAATGATGACCCCCCACCTCTACCCTGAGAGTCTAATATATCAAAATAATTGGGGATCTCCCCAAGGACAAACTCACAATATAATTTCTTCAAAAAATACATAGGGACCTCGTGATTGTTGCAAGGAGGGGCATCAAAAACCATCCACCATCTATTCCAAAAATTATTTCTAATAGCATCGTGTATGCACCAATGGATGGGGAATCATTTAGTACCCTCTCTAATAGTATTTGGCTCACCGGGTTTTCTAAATAATGCACATATACTACCTTTTGATATTTCTTTTTTTTTAACATCTTCATATGACAATTTATTTGCATAAAATATTTTTTGTTCATCCCTCTTAGCCTGCCAAATATCTAACTCACCACTAACTGAGGATATCTGAGTGTTAATGGATTCGAGGGATGATGCCAATTGAGCCCTCATTGGATTGGTTTGTTTGGATTCTTTCAACCGAGCAATGAGTCTTTCTAATTCAGTTATGCCTCTCTATATTTCATTTCTTATATTTTCTTGTGTGTCTAGCGGAGGTCTTGCAATTGGTTTGGGTTGTGGAATTTGTTGTTCTTCTTGAGGAGGGTTTTGATTTTGAGGTTCTTGAGGGTTTTGTGGATTTTTCGGTTGATTATGGACATTTCCTGATAAAAAATCAGTTGAAATCCAACTAAATAAACAAATCTAAATGAAATTTGTAAAAACCCTACAAAAGAATATCAAAAACCAATAAAACAATATGGAAAACATATTAAATAATGCAAAGTTAAGTTTATATCACTTACCTCGTTGTCGTGGGTGTGCTCGTTGTCTTGGATTTCATCGGTGAGGAGGCATTTTGGCAAATGGTGGTGAATTTTTGCTGTCAAACCCGCGTACGCGCTGTTGGAGAGCCAAAAACCAAAATGAAAATGATGGGCCACAGGTCTGCAGCCCATCATATAACTTTTTGGACATCAAAATAGTGTGTATGCACTATAGCACGTATGCGCTATAGTGCGTATGTACTATAGCACGTATGCGATATTGAAAATTAGAAAAAAAAAACTTGTCATCCTTTTGGCACCACAACTCGGTGCATATGCCCCACTCTAAGTTTCAACGCTTGTGGATTTGCCCTTACCGGATTGTGGAAATTTTGGGAGAAAATACTTTTAGGTTGAGTTCCTTACAAGGAGAATTGGTTATGTTTCCTATCAATGGCCAATTCCTAAAACATTACTTTGAGGCCTAAAAGCATTAAACATTTTTATTATTTAAAAAAAATCCCTTTCTGCAAGTGTGTTTATTTTCAGCAAGTGATATTTTCTTTCAATTGTGTGTTTAATTTCAGTAGTGTTTTTTCTTTCAAAGTTGTGTTATTCTGAGGGTTAGGTGCTATTAAGACTCATTTCTTGGCACATTTGATAAATCACTTCTTCTACTTTTGAATTTTAGGAAGAGGTATTTCTTTTTCAAAGCATTCATATGATTATTTTTCTTATAACAACTGGACAACGGATATTATTTTTAGTCATAAAGGACTTACAATCTTGAAATTAGAATTGTTAATCAATAGTTCTCAATACCTCAAAAATTTAAAGGTTGACTATCTTTGTATTATTCAAATCTAAGGTTGACTACAGTAAAGAGATAGTCTGAAACTTGTCAATTCAGATAACAGGTCTTTTCAAGGAATTGCTAAGGTCAATGTTTGGCATGAGAGCTCCCAAAAGTTCATAAAAGAGGAATACAATGGTTATCAAACTAAAGAAGGAATTTGAGAAATGACACCAATGCCTTGGTCACATAGTCTATGTGTGGTCAAGGTACAAAAAAAAAACAAAAAATGATGGTGTTAAGAATAAAAGATTACAAAAGGTCTAAGAAAGATATTGTGACAATACAGATATACCCTCCAAAATGGCTATCTAGTATTTATACAAATTACTTCATGGAAGAATCAAATGGAAACATGTGAGCTCTATGAATTAGGATTCAAAAGATAACTTAGGACTTGACATGCAAAATGGGATAAATTGTCAAGAGCCCTTTGAATGGATTCTCTCATCTGGTTAGATAGTGATTGATACACATTATCTATGAGGATTCCCAATCAATGTATCAGTGGAGTGGAGGATTTTTTCTGAGTTGTTGTAGACTCATGATAGATTGCATCTTCAAACATCAAAGGAAATGAATACACTATGCACACTTGATCTTGAAGATTCGAGATTCTAAAATTTTGACTATCAAGGAACTTGAAAGCTATTTGAAGTGTTCATAACTTAGTTATTATTTGACACATGTTAGATGAATGCTTGTTGATGAAGAAATGCCTTTGTTATTTTTTCTTTTTTGTTGGGGCTATTTTTTGTGGTTTCACAACATACACCACATTTCTCCTAGAAATGGGGACCCCCTAGTAAAAAAATTTGTCTCCCAGACCCCTAGTCTGGGGCCTAGGGTCATTTTGGAGCTCCACCTAGAGTTTGTGTCTAGCCTTTGTCCCTAACCAACAAAACCTAGATGTCAAAACTAGGAGAAAATTGAATATTTTAATTATTTTATGGTGCAAATGAGCACACATATACACTTAGTGCATGTACGCACCTATCTTAGGTGTGCAAGTGTGCTAAATACACATTCGTGTACCATTTTCCTTTGGAGATGCGCATGTGTGTATGTGTGAACCTCCAAAGGATGTGCACTTTGCCTATGCCTATAAATACCTAAGACCTCCCCTTGTTATCTTATTTCTCTCAGTGCTCCCACTCTGACCACACCCTCATACCTCCAAAGGTGTGTAGCTAACCTGCAAAACAACAAACAAGAGACACCAAAGGTGCACACATGTGCACCTGTCCAAGATGGGCATATGGGAAACTTTGTCCACACAAAGAACTTAAAACTCAAAAAAACCTAAGGAACATATGTTGAAAGGTGCACATGTGCACAACTATTCAAAGTGTCCACATGCACACCTATTTGCATTAAAAATAAGAAAATTACCTAAGAGAATGGTGTGCAAATGTGCACCTTGTCAAGATGTGCATCTGTGCATCATTTTTACCTTTCATAAGAAAACTTAAAGAAATAATGAGGGTGTACACCTTCGCAGGTGTGCAACTGCACATAATATGACCAAATTAGGGTCATATAGCAAACCTAATGCACCTTTTACGGTGTGCAAGGTGAAATATTTTGCATATTAGGGCTTAAAAGGGGGATTGATATTGGTTTTTCATAGTTTTGTGCCTTAGGCTAGGTTTTCTAAAAATTAGATTTTGTGTTTAGGTTTAATTGTTACACTATGGACTAATGTTTTCTTCTTATATGCAAATAAAATGACATCCTCATCATCCTCACTCACAGAAAAGATGACTCCCATACCAGTAGTGTTCAAATACCAAGGTGTGCCAAAAAAATCCTGCTTCCAAGATGGACATGCAGAAATCAAAGACACCAAACTCAAATATATCGATTGGAATGCATCCCTCACCATATGCAACAAGCCTAAAGAAAGATTTTCAATGGTATCAACTATGATTAGGTTCAGGCTGGTGAATGCAATATCACATCCAACTTCTGTACAATCCTCTAAGTTGATAATGACCTTGGCAGAGCATTGTGTGCCTAAAGAAAAGGTTGTCAAGTTTGTCATAGGGGAGATAGTTCTAGATGTTAGACCAAGGAATATTGAGAAGTTGTTTCATCTCCTAAGGGTCAATCAATATGTAAAGATGACCTATGATCGAGTAGAAAGATGGTATAGGGAGAATGAAAAGCAAGCCAAAGAAATAATTCAATCTTCCTTCTTAATAGACATAACACTGGTAGGTCATAGAATGGGGAAGGTAGATATGACACAAGAGTACATGAGGGATGATATTGGCTATGCACTTGTACTATTGAGTAGAGCCATGAAACTCCCTATAGCAAAACACCTTATCATTTAGATGGTGCACTTCATAAAGACCATCAGGACAATAAAAATGCCAGTGGATTGGGCTATTATTGTTAGTGAGAATTTGTATGAGCAGTTGGTGGGAGTCAAGATCGACCCCAAGTTCTATATGACATCATATTTGGTGTACTTATTGGCAACAAGGACAACTGACTACCTAGGAATTTAAAAAAGGGGAACCATGGAAGATGAAAATGCTTGGCTCTTTGTGGTGTATCCTAAACTAGTGAAGAAGAAGTGCTCGAATCAGAGCAAGGAATACAGGATAGTGAATTTTAGTTTCATATTTGCAATCATTTGATTTATAGAGGATGATTATGCTAAAAGAATGTCAGTAGAGGCATCATCAATGATCACAAAAATTGGTGCCTAATACATTTAATTCAAAACATTCACATACCTGAGGATAGTAGGCATGCAGGTGAAACCAAAGAAACTCTTGAGATCTCTGTCGAATAGATTCATTTTTTTTGGAGATTCCCAAACAGCTCACATCTACATATGATAGAGTGAGAAAATAGCATAAGAAGACATAGTTGTGGCCAATAACCATAGGTGCATTTGAAGTTAAGAAAAAATATTATATAATGGCTTTCAAATCAGAATGGGATTAGTATCCATTAGAAGAGTATAACTCCCCTCGCCCATATTTTGATAATATTGGAAGGGTGCAATATCTAGTAGGAAAGTAGTTTGTACACAAGGATGCACTAGAGGATCAGTGGATGAATGCCATAGATGACTACAATGTACAAATTAGAGACTATTGTAGGATGTATCTATATTTAGCATAAAAGGTGCTTAAGATGAAAATTCCCCTCAAGATTGTTGAGAAGACACAAAAGATGTCTTGGATCTACTATATAGCAGGGACACGATATATGATAGGCCTATAATGAATGTAGAAATTGATAGAGATGAGAATTCAAATATCAACAACAAAGCTCACCATATTGTCTAGTTGACAAAGGAATAGATTAAGAAACCATTCAAACTTGATCCAATTCCACAAACTATTTCTCTATAAGCCACAACACGCCCAGCGAAGGATAAAGGTGCACAAAACATCCAAATCTATCCCTAATGAGTCTATAAAAAATGCATCAACATGAAAAGGAGGTTGAGTACTTCAGGGAAGATAAAGGTATCATGTCCCCTTTTCAAATAATAAAAAACAATAATAACTTTTGCTAAGGCAGGTAGGCTCAAAAAGTGAAGTTTCAGAAAAAGGGGCTAATCTTTGGAAACCTATGGATTAATAAATGAAAATTATTAGTAAAATATGTATTATTGACCCCTCTTGGTCATGGGTTAGGGTTATGTCCTCTTTTAAAGGGATATGGAGGCATTTCAGGCTCATTCTAGAACTTGATTTTTGTTCATTGCTTTGTTGTTCTTTAGACACTACCAAACTTGTGGAGAAGGAGACCTAAGGATGGGAATTTGAAAGTTTCTAGAAAGGCTAAGGATGGGATTTTGATGTCATTCTATGTGCAAGCTCATGCAAAGTTTTCCCTTGTGCTGAACAGTGCAAATTTGTGAGTTTTCGAATGTGTTTCTTGTAAAAGTTTGGTGTTTCCAGTTGAGTATTTCATATCAGTTTGGATTACTATTGTATTGTAGACATTTAGATTTTAAAATTGAGTTGAATACATTTATTTTTTCATGGTTATACTTTTGTGATAGATTATTAGTGTTTTGTGGTGTTTTTGAGCTATTTTGTGTTGTTTTCGGGAGCCCGATGAGCATTGTTTTTGTCCTATATTTGGGAGTTGTGTAAACTCTATAAAGATTTGTAAATGTAATTTTGTGAGCCTTTATTCTGGAAAAAATTATATAAAAATATCTACTTTCAAATTTATTAATAATATGTGAAGCTAGAAAGTTTTAGGCACTATTTCGGGCATAACTGATTTGGATTTTATTGAGAAATTGGTTGATCTTTTGAAATATTGGTTGTTTGACTTTAAAATCTTATTAGAGGCTTTTAAAAATCATATAAAATCAAAAAGGGGACATCACAGTGGTATCTGAGCTGTGATCTTGCTAGCCTAAAGGTTTGTAGAAGTTTGTATGCAACTAAGTGAAAGAGAAAAGAGATATTCGTAGTGAGAAAAGAATAAAAAAATTTTGATCAAAACTCTAGTTAAAAGTGGAAGTACAAAATCCAAGGAAGGAAAAGGTATGGCTAACCTAGATGAGATGGTAAAGAAATTATTCTAGGACATCCAGAATACTCAGAAGCAAATAGTGGATAGTTTGGCAAAAACTAGAGAGGCTTTGTGGATATTGACAAAAAAACTGCAAGGAGTTGCATCTACTAATGAGAAAGGGAACACTTTAAAGGATACAAGAAATATGAAACCCATACCCTCTAAATCAACAAAAACTATTTTCCTACTTGCAGATTAGCCACCACTACCAAATCCAGCCCTTATTCCTATGGAAGAGGTTACAGGTAACTTAATTGCATTAAGAGCTACTTACAATGGCTTAGATGATGAATTTCGTAGTTCAGTTCCTTTTAGAGAATATGTGGATATGATGAACACTTTGATGCCCAAGAAAGAGTACACGAGGGAGCATGACATAAGTAGAATAGAGCTCAAAAATAAAATAAGCAAGTTTATAGCACCTACATTTGATGGAACAAATAAAATTTCAGCAAGAGCATGGCTACAAAAATTATAGACCTTCTTCACACTTAACCCCATGAAGGAGAGTGATGATATTCAATTCGCAAGTCTACACTTGGAAGATGCAGCCTATGATTGGTGGTATCATAAAATGACTACTCAAGGTCATGATTAGGTAACTACATTTGATGATTTTAGTGAAAGAGTGACAGATAGATTTGACCTCAAGGATGATGAAGAGTATTTTAAAGAATTGTCAAAGTTGAAGCAAACCAAATTAGTTAATGAGTATGTAGAAGAGTTTCAAAAAGTGGTTGTTATGGTACCTGACATGAGTGAAAAGATGATTGTTTATCTTTTTCTTGATGGTTTGGAAGATTCTGTTAAGGGTCTAGTTAAGGTTTTCTCACCTTCAACCTTACAAGAAGCTATCAAAAGAAGCTTGCAACTTGAAACTTGTGTGCCTGTGAAAATAATCACTAATCAAAAACCCCCAAATCTTTGGCAACATAAGGGGAATTTTCAGAAAAAGACTTTTCCAACACTACCACCAAAGAATGTGATAAATGTAGCAAAAAAGAAGGTAGATGAAGAGACTAGGAGTGAATTACAAAGGAAAAAGCTTTGTTTCACTTGTAGAGAACCATGGGTTCCAGGACACAGATGTTTGGGGAAAGGTCAAGTGCACTATATTGAAGTTGCTTCAGAATCTGATTTGGATGAGCATGAAGAATTTAATGACACTAAGGAGGAGGAAGAAGAAGAGAAGGAAAAAGAAATCAACAAGGATGGCACTTTACCAGCATTATTAGGAGTCCCAAGATACCATCCCTTACGAATTCAAGGGGTACTAGCAGGGCAAAGATTGATAGTTCTTCTTGATAGTGGGGCAACTCACAATTTTATTGATGAGGTATTTGTCATGAAAAGGGGGCTTAAAGCAGAAGATTTTGAGGGATTCAATGTTACTGTAGGTGATGGATTCACTATGCCTTGCACATGATTGGTGAAACAACTCAAGATGACCTTAGGAGATTATGAGTTATGTGATGACTTCTATGTCATTGGCATTGGGGAGACAGATCTTGTATTGGGTGTTCAATGGTTGCACTCTAGTGGAAGCTATTACATGAACCATCAAAATATGGAGTTTAAATGTCATTCCAATGGGAAAGAAATCTTATTGAGAGGCTTATCGAATGGAGCACCTAAGGTGGTTAATGCAAAGAGGATGGAGAGGACTTTTCGAAGAGGACAAGTAGCATGGGCAGTAGGAGTCATAATCCATCCAACAAGCTCTCCAAAGAAGCAAGGTAATTTTCATTTTGAAATTCAAAATATTCTTGATAAGTGTAGTACTGTTTTCAATGATTTGCCTCCAGTATTACCACCAGATAGAGGTTTTGAGCATGTTATAGAGTTAGAACAAGGTGCCAAACCAGTTATAACAACTCCATACTGCCATCCAAGAGGTTATAAGGAAGAAATAGAAAAAAACTATTAAGGAACTCCTGGACATGGGATCCATAAGGCCTAGGTCTAGTCCATTTGCATCATCTATGGTACTTGTCAAGAAAAAGGATGGTACAATGAGAATGTGTATAAACTACAGGGCTCTAAACAAGAAGACAGTAAAAAATAGGTATCTCATACTAACGCATAGATGAACTCATTGATGAGTTACATGGTGCTGTATACTTCTCAAAAATTGCTTAAGATCAAGGTACTATAAAATCCGAATGAGGAGGGAAGATGTGGAAAAGACCACTTTCAGATGTCACTATGGGCACTTTAAATTTCTTGTTATGCCATTTGGCCTCACTAATGCACCAGCAACATTCCAATCTTGTATGAATAAGGTATTAAGCAAGCATCTTTAAAAATTTGTTTTGGTATTTTTTGATGATATCTTGATTTATAGTAAAACATGGGAAGAGCATCTAAAGCACATGGACACTATTTTGGGAATCTTCGAGCAACAATCCTTCTATGTTAAGCTATCTAAATGTGAGTTTGGTTTGACAGAGATCCTATATTTGGGACACATTATAAGTTCTAAAGGAGTATAGGTTGATCAACAAAAAATCCAAGTAATTTTGGATTGGCCTCCACCCACTAATCTTGCACAATTGAGAGGTTTATTTGGGTTGTGTAGCTACTATAAGAGATTTGCCAAGAGATTTTCTCAACTTGCTGCCCCCTTGACTAATTTGACAAAGAAAGGAGCTTTTGTTTGGATAGAAGAAGCGCAAAAAACATTTGATAAGCTTAAGGAGCTAATGAGTTCATGCCTTGTGCTTGCAATTCCAAATTTCTCTTTACCTTTTGTTGTTGAATGTGATGCTTTTGGAAAAGGTATAGGGGTTGTATTAACTCAAAGAGGGCATCCAATAGCATTTGATAGTAGAAAATTAAATCAATCAGAGAAAGGTTACTCCATTTATCATAAGGAAATATTGGCAATCATGCATGCACTTCACAAGTTTAGACAATATTTGGTATGTGGGAGATTCATTGTAAAGGTAAACCATAATAGCCTTGGGTTCTTCTTGAACCAAAGGGATTTGAATGATCGTCAATAAAAATGGGTAAGAAAATTGCAAGCTTATGATTTTGATATTGAATACATGAAAGGAAAGAATAATGTGGTTGTTGATGCTCTCTAAAGAAAGCCCACCTTGTGTTCCTTAATATCTATCTCTGCTAATTGAAAAGTCTTCATAATTTCAGAGTATGCTAAAAATTCCTTTGCCACCAAGATTTTGGATAAGTTAGTGGATTATAATAGGTACAAGGTTGTTGATGAATTGATTTATTACAAGAACAAGATCTTCTTAGTGCTAGGATCAAAAATTAAGGAGAGGATATTGAGGGCCTTTCATGACACACTTTTGGCTGGTCATCAAGGATACTTCAAGATATATAGGAAGGAAGGGTATGAAGGAGGATGTCCTTAAACACATTAAGAAACGTATGGTATGCCAACAAAACAAGAGTGAGAAAATTTTTCTTGCAAGGTTGTTGCAGCCACTTCCTATTCTTGAACAAAAATGGGAAAGTATTTTCATGGACTTCATCACTGGGTTGCCCAAGGTTCAAGGTAAGGACTGCATATATGTGATGGTAGATAGTCTAACTATGTATGCACATTTCTTTCCATCATATCTGATTTCAAGGCATCACAAGTGGCTTGTTCTTTAAGGAAATTTTTAGATTACATGGCTTCCATAGAAACATTATCAGTGACCGGGACAGTAGATTCCTCAACTTTTTTTGGAAGAAGCTCTTTCATTTGGTAGGAAATGAACTCACTCCTAGTACTAGCTATCACCCTCAAAAAAATGGACAAATAGAGATAGTTAATAAATGGATAGAGGGATATTTGAGGAATTATGTTTCAAATCAACAACATGCTTGGGTGAAATGGTTGCACCTAGGGGAGTATTGTTACCATCTTATCACATGTCTATTGGTATGCCTCCTTTTCATGCTCTTTATGGTTATGATACCCTTTCCTTTGTTGATCTAATACTTTTAGATAGTAGAGTACCTGCAGGAAGTGATTTTGTCAAGCAAAGCCAAGACATGATAAGGTCCCTCAAGGATAATCTACAACATGCACAAAACCAATAGAAGTTGTATGCTGATAGGAAAATGACTGAAAGATCTTTTGAGGTGGGAGATTTGGTATTTTTTAGGTTGTAGCCATATAAGCAAAGCACCTTGAATAGGAGGGGGGCAAAGAAGCTCAAGACAAGCTTCTATGGGCCTTATAAGATCATCAAGAAGGTAGGAGAGGTAACTTATGAAATGGAGCTCCCACCAAATAGAGAAATACATAATGTTTTCCATGCATCTTGCCTATAGAAGGTTCTAGGCCAGAAAACCATATTATTTACAAAATTACCACCTCTTGATGATGAAGGAAAATTAGTTTTGATACCAGAAGAGGTTTTGGATACAAGAGAGAAAAGATAGAGAAATAGGAGCATCGTAGAGCATTTGGTCAAATGGAAAGGATTCCCATTGGAGGATGCAACTTGGGAAGGAGCACATATTCTTGAGCATCCCAACCTTCATTACTTGAGGATAAACAATATTTGGGAGGGGAGGACTTTTCATGTCCCCTTTTCAAATGATTAAAAAATAATAACTTTTGCTAAGGCAAGCACGCTCAAAAAGTGAAGTTTTGGCAAAAGGGGCTAATCTTTGAAAACAAATAGATTAATAAATAAAAATTATTATTAAAATATGTATTATTGACCCCTCTTGGCCGTGAGTTAGGGTTATGCCTTCTTTTATATGAATTTGGAGGCATTTCGTGCTCATTCTAGAACTTGATTTTTGCTCATTGCTTTATTGTTCTTCATAGGCTACCAAACCTGTGGAGAAGGAGACCTAGGGATGGGAGTTTGTAGGTTGCCAAGGAGGCTAAGGATGGGAGTTTAAGGCCATTCCATGTGCAAGCTCGTGCAGACTTTGCCCTTGTGCTGAATAGTGCAAATTTGTGAGTTTTCAAGTGTATTTCTTGTAAGAGTTTGGTGTTTCCGATTTAGTATTTCATATCATTTTAGCTTGCTGCTATATTACAGATATTTAGATTTTAAAATAGAGTTGAATACATGTATTGGGTCATGGTTATACTTTTGTGACAAATTATTAGTGTTTTGTGGTGTTTCTGGGCTATTTTATGTTGTTTTTGGGAGCCCGATGAGCATTGTTTTTGTCCTCTGTTTGGGAGTTGTTGTGTAAACTCTATAAAGATCTGGAAATGTCATTTTTTGGGTCATTATGCTGAAATTTTTTCTATAAAAATGTCTACTTTTAGATTTATTTATAATATGTAAAGCTGTGAAATTTTTGGCACTATTTTGGGCATACCCAATTTGGGTTTTATTGAGAAATTGGTTGATCTTTTGAAATATTGGTTGTTTGATTTTAAAATATGATTAGAGGCTTTAAAAAATCATATAAAATCAGAAAGTGGACATTTCAAAAGGTAAGAATAAGAGGAAAAGAGTGGCAAAGGGTTGCAAACAATTAGATCAGGCCCAACCATCACAACAACCACAACAAGGTCTTGAACAAGATGAATCTCAAGATGAATAGGCAGCCCAAGTCCAAGAGACTGAGAAAGTGCCTCCACCTAAATAGGAACAGGAGCTAGAAGAAGAAAGAGGGTGTCATCAAAAGGAAACGAAGAGGAAGAAGCCTCCCCCTCAACTCCTAAGAAGGCAAGGGTTCAGTTCACTATAAGGGAGCCACAGAGAAGGAGAAAACTGAAGAAGAAGAATACTCCTCCCCCACAGGCACCTGAAACCATTCATGAGACTAAAGAAGAAGAAGAGGAGGAACAACTTGATAATGTTCCCTTGAGTCAAAGGACTCAATCAGCCAGGGCCTTGGAAGAGGAAAGGAGAAGGAATTCCACTTTAACATAGCCATCTGGTCCAACAAAATTCATTCAAATTACAACTTCCAAGGATGAGCATCAATAGTGGATCACAGATATGGAAGATCAAGGGACTAATGTTTTTAACCTATCCAATTTTGATTGCATTCCTATTGGCACTAATATGGTGTGGGAGAAAATAAGGGATACTCCTAAGAGTCGACCCCTAGGCAAGAACTAGAATCAAATATCGTCTCTATCTCAAGGACCTTCTCCCATCCCCTATGCTCTCTCTATACCACCCTCTCCCATCAACTACTCTCTCTCTCTCTCTCCCTCTCCCACCCCCTACTCTCTCTCTCCCCCTATCCCACCCTCTCTCCCATCTCCTACTCTCCTACTCTCTCTCCCTCTCCCTCCCTCCTCCTATCCCACCCTCTCCCATGCCCTACTCTCTCTCTCCCTCTCCCACCCTCTCTCTCTCTCTCTCTCTCTCTCTCTCTCTCTCTCTATTTCTCTGTCCCTC
The DNA here is from genome assembly GCA_028749045.1 of Cupressus sempervirens. Taxonomy (NCBI): domain Eukaryota; kingdom Viridiplantae; phylum Streptophyta; class Pinopsida; order Cupressales; family Cupressaceae; genus Cupressus; species Cupressus sempervirens. The sequence continues at coordinate 576,271,181 of CM053791.1, forward strand.
TCTCCCTATCCCACCTTCTCCAATCCCCTATGCTCTCTATATCCCACCCTCTCCCAAACACTACTCTCTCTCCCTCTCCTACCCCCTACTCTCTCTATCTCTCTCATTATCTAACCCTCTCCCATCCCCTACTCTCTCTCTCCCATCCTCTCTCATCCCCTACTCTCTCTCCCTCTCCCTCTCACTCTACCTCTCCCTCTCTCTATCCCACCCTCTCTCATGCCCTACTCTCTCTATCCCACCCTCTCCCATGCCCTAGTGTCTCTCTCCCTCCCTCCCTCTCTCTCTCTCTCTCCCTCCCTACCTCCCTCCATCCCTATCCCACCTCCCATCCCCTATGCTCTCTATCCCACCCTCTCCCATCTACTACTCTCTCTCTCCCTCTCCCATGCCTACTCTCTCTCTCCCCCCAGGGTAAAACCAAGGTTGCATGATAATAATTAATAAAAGAATTAATATTATATACCTAAAGTTTAGCTTAAGTAAACTAGAGATAATAAGTGACTTAATAAGGAAATATATTATTACTCTAACACTACTCTATGTCACTCTCTCCCTCTCCCACCCCTACTCTCTCCCCCACCCCCCCCCCCCCCCCCCACTCCCACCCTCTCCCATCCTCTCTCTCTCTCTCTCTCTCTCTCTCTCTCTCTCTCTCTCTCTCCCCATTTCTCCACCCCTCTATTCCTATCCCACCTTCTCCCATCCCCTACTCTCACCGTCCCTCCCACCCCCTACTCTCTCTATCTCTCCCATTATCTCACCCTCTCCCATCCCCTACTCTTTATCTCTCTCTCTCTCTCTCTCTCTCTCTCTCTCTCTCTCTCTCTCTAAGTGTGATCATGCCATAGTACATCGATCACGATATTATTTAGATGTGACAAGCCTTAGGTCTGTGAAACTCAAAACATAGTGTGATCAGAGAATTATCATGCTATCAAAAATTATTCAAAATTGCAATATACATAACTCGTTCTCATTTTTTCATTTCAATTTTGTGTTGAGATCTACTCTTCTTCCCAAGACTATTATTGTGCAATACCTTGTCATTTTCTTTACCAAATCAGGTAAAAAATACCTACACATCACCAAAAATTTTGATCACGATGAAGCAGTAAGTTTTTTAACCATCATTTTATCTAAATTTATAAAGATTTTTTATGTTTTTAATGAATTTTAGTTAATGATTGTTTATGGTTTTAAATAACATTGTTTAATTGTAAGATAATGTACAAAATAAACCACCAAATCCTCTTGAAAACACTCCACCATAAAATCCACCAAATAAACCAAGTCCAAAACCAAATCCTCCACCAAATGAACATCAATGCCTTTCAAATGAAGAACAATAACCTCTACAAACTCAGCAATTGAGAGACCTCCTCTAGGAACCTACAAAAATTTAATAAATGGAATTAAAAGAGGAAGAAATGAATTAGAATTAGTAGTAAGGAGGCTAAAAATCTCTGGTCAAACAAATCTTGGTAGGGCACAATTGGCACAATCACTTGAGAGCATTGTGAGTCATGTAGCTTATGTCAATGACCAGTTGAATCTTTAGCATTAAAAGAGAGAAGAAAAAATATGTTATGCTAATAAATTATTTTACGAAGATGTAAAAAAGAAGAAATTACTTTTGGATGATTCTCAATAGTTTAGAGGAGGTCATTTGTGCACATCATGTGGCACTTTATGCACATTTATTTTCTATAAGGTTTGTTAATAGATGGAAAGAATATTACGACTTAGGTGAGGTACACACAACACATCTTTGAAGTATCCCTTCTATTTATCAATAATATATTTCCTAATAACATTCATGTAAGTATTATTTCCTATCAAGATAGGTAGAGTATGACAAGGATCAAATGATGAAATAATAGACTATGAAGATTCCACAGGATGAGAAGCCCTTGAATCTAGAAGTCATCTCCCTAAATCATGACTTGAAGTAGCAACAAACACTTGACCTATTCCCATGTGATCCTTTCCTTTATCAAAATCTAAATGTGAAGAAGAGGATGAATTAGACATTCTTGAAAGTATATTAATTTGTTTCTTCAAGAAGATTCTTGGGTTCAACTATCATTGTTTCTTCAAGAAGATTCTTGGGTTCAACTATCTCCTTCTTCTAATGATGATGTTCTTCATGTCAATTCTTCTTGCAATATGAACAAGTAAGAAACTCCTTCTTGGATGCTTTTCCATTATTGTTGGAGTTATCTTGTGGTGAGGAGGTTGAGTTTTCTTTCTCTTGTTGTTAATTTTTTTGCCATGATTTATGCTTCTTGTTAGACCCTTTTCCTTGATTTCTTTTACTAGCCACCAATTATTTAGACTTTGAAGACTTGAGAATCACCATGCTCATCAAATTTTATTGTTCTACCATCAACATCTCTATGAAGGAAACAAAAGAAGGTGTGGTGTAGGAAGAAGATGTTTATGTGCAACAACCACCAGGTTATGAAATCAAAGGACACGAACACAAGGTTTATAGGTTGAAGAAGGCACTCTATGGGTTGAAACAAGCACCAAGGGCATGGTATAGCAGAATTGTTCCATACATGATTGAGAATGGATTCAATAGAAGCACTAGTGAGCCAACACTACACAGCAAAGTCAATAAGGAAGGCCAAATTTTGATTGTCTGCTTGTATGTTGATGATTTGATCTTTACTAGTAATCTTTCCATTGATATATTTAAGTTGGTAATGAAGAAAGAATTTGAGATGACAGATATGAGTTTGATGGAATATTTTCTTGGTATTGAAGTAACAAAAAATGACAAGGGTATTTTCATTTGTCAAAATAAATATGCACAAAATGTTATGAGATGGTTTAGAGTGGTAAATTGTAGTCCAATCTCTACACCTATGAAAATGGGCACATCCTTAAGTAGAGAAGGTAATGAGACTGAATTTGATTCTACTACATTCAGAAAATTGGATGGTAGTTTGATGTATCTCATAACAACTAGGCCTGATATTATGTATGCAGTGAGTGTAATATCTAGATTAATGGATTCACCTAAGAGCTCACATTGGCAAGTAGGAAAGTGAATATTGAGATACATTGCAAGGACTCTGAATTATGGCATAATATATTCTTCTTCAAATGATTTTTAGCTAGTTGGATATATTGATAGTGACTTTGTAGGAAGTATTGATGATAGAAAGAGCACATATGGATATGCGTTAAATCTTGTAATAAATATTGTGGCATGAGCATCAAAGAATCAGCCTATCGTGACTATTTCTTCCACTGAAGCAGAATTTTTAGTCGATACATTAGCAACATGTCGAGTAGTATGGATGTGGCGAGTCCTAAAGGATCTAATACATGCACAAAAGGAGTCTACTACAATCTATTGCGACAACAATTTCACCATCGCATTGTCAAAGAATCATGTTTTCCACAAGAGAATAAAACGCATTGACACTAGATATCACTTCATTCAAGAATTGGTGAATAATGCAATAATCATCTTGGAGCATTGCAGATCTGAAGATCAATTGGCAGATATATTTACAAAGGCATTAGCACAAGAACAATTTGAATATCTAAGAGGTCAAATGAATATTGTAAACTTTACTATAATTAGTGGTAGAAATTAGAGGAGAGAGTTAGATAGAAACAATAATTTCTCCCATCAAACAAGCACAATATTCAAACAAAAAAAAATTAATATAGAACCTTCCCACTGCCCTTCTAGATTTTTCTTCTTTATTCATATTTCACATTTGTTCTTTGGTTGTCGTGTATTCAAAAAATTTCTTGCCATTTCTATGTATGATTCTGGATTATTCCTAGACCTCTATAAACAGAGGGAGATGTTATTGATGTAATCATCAAACAAAGAAGTTATAGTAAAAAGCTTCCTTATTTTTATTTTTTCTCTGTTTGTGCCGACTTTCAAGATCTAAGTTCTTCCATTTCAAAATTTTCCAAGTAAAGTTTGAGGCATGCAATCGAATCTCTTGTCAATATAATGGATATAATCGAAAATGATATTGAAGGGACCTAGATTTTCAATGGAAGTGATCACACAATCCAAGCACGGGACTCTGAATATCATTTGGTCATATCCACCAAAATTCTACTTGGTTCCCTTCCTCAAAAGATCATAGATTGTCTCATATTGAATTGAAAGTAGAGGGGATATGTTGGAACTATTTGGCAGATTTTCATTGACATTCATTTCACTATACAAAGGAGTGATATTTGAAAACCCCACTGTGATGGGCAACCTGATGGCACAAAAATGCCTACTAATCGATCAATGATTGCCTATTAATATTGCTTAAACTAATCAAATGAGACACATAAAAACTATTCCTCAACCAAATGGAAGCTTGAACACCAATTGAACATACACACAAACTATGTAGAATACATGGTCAGATTCAATAAAATTCAATCATGCCATTTATTTAATTTGGGTGAAAACCATACTATGGCAAACTCTCTGAAATCCAACTACATACGCCCATGAATTGCCCATTATAGCTAGTAAATCGAAGGAAAAAAAAAAAGAAAAAAAGAATTTTCAGTTAATACTAGATTCTATGGTACTTACTATTCTAGATTAGTAGGGGAAGCGTGCAACAACATTTTGAGCAGCAACATTTCGATCTGAGCAAAACATAAAAATAACCACAAATCAAGCCAGGACTTGCAATTCTTCTAGTTTTGGGTAGACCTTATGTATTTTGCATAGTGAAGTAGCTATTTGTATGGGGATGACTAAGTTCTTTTTTCTCAGCACCCGAAGGACACAAACAAGTGTCACAAGAACATGAAGGAGGAGAAGCCTTAGCCACTAGCTGGTGCTTTCAAGCATCCATGCTGATAGATGGCCCAAGACCTTGCTATATGGGAAAGTCTGAAATAACCCTAATCTCAAGACTTACACCTCGATTCACGCCTCTTCTCTTGCCTTGGATATTGTGCAAGGCAAAGCTGCCCCTTCTGCTGGTAATTGTCGATCATCTTTACCAGTTTGAAAGATTGCTTATTGAAAATGGACATAGTAACATTGATAAGACAACATTGTGATTGGATGTGGATGATAGGTTTAATAACTAGTTAACTAAACGCCTAGGCAATAGTTTCATGCTTAAGGACCCCATACTACTTTCTAGGATCCCACATAGTTTCTTATGTGCTCCATTAACACATTTAGATAATAGTTTAATAAAGGTTGGTTTTCAATTTGGGTTTTCTCGCAATAAGGGTTAGCTAAAGTGCAAAATTAAATGTTAAATCAATTTTATTATTTACTTACAATATTTTTATTTTTTTTTAAATTATTTCATTTATTTTATAATTTATGAAAATTTTAATATTGATGTTACAATTATTATTTTTCATGAATAAAATTTATTGTATGTTGTAGCATTTATATATTTTATAAGCTATATAAAATAAAATGAGAGATACTAAGACTTAATTTTATTATTATTTAATTTACATGTTCAAGTTTACAATTAATATGAATTGTCAAAATTTCACAATTTAAACTACAAGACATGCCACTTTAACATAGCTTCTTACCAAGTAATTTCACATGGAACCTCAAATGAAGTTTGAAAAATATCCTCTAAAAATAAATATCTATACAAAAATTAATAAAATAATGCAAATTTTGTCATTTAACTAAATGATACTACAACATTTAGGTCGCTCTGCAACTTTCCTGCTCTGATGCTTGCAATTGTGATATCATCTCTTGTTCCACTCCCATGCCCTCTCAATCTTGGGAGGGATGAATCCCCCCACCACTCTACACCCCCCCCCCCCCCCATTTTGGATCCGGCCCTTGACTGCCCGAATTTTGAATTGGTGGAAAAATCCTTAAATAGTTGTTGTCCTCTGCAGGAGGATGTTGTTATCCTGGCAAATTCTAGCTCCATCCGTGATGACTACACCTGCTTGGGTCCCAAAATCTTGACCGTCCCCTAGAATGAGGCCACTTCATCGACATGCCCTAAACCAAATTGGCTTGGGGCTATTGTTGGTTCAAAGATTCCTATGGAATTTGACACAAAACCCACATTCTCCTCAGGTCCCACTAGACCCCAAATTTCACTCCTAGATTCAATGGTGGATTCGAGCTCCTTGGGTTTTACTCTTAGCCTTGTTGGAAAGTTCGTCTCTTTCTGGCCCACAGTGGACATGGTTCAAAAATAGTGCTCTACTAAATGGAAACTAACGGGTTTTGTTTCCATCTTTGTGATGGCGAGTGCCTTGTTCCTATTTAGGTTCATGACTGAGTTGGACCAAGAGTCGATCTTGGTTGGGTCCTGGAGCTTTGGTAAATGCCATTTGATGATGGCTAAGTGGAAACTAGGATTCAATCCAAAATGCAATCTATTCAAATCCCTCCTGGTTTGGATATGCCTCCCTGAGCTTCCCTTGGAGTATTGGGTTGAGTGTATTTTTAGGTAGATTGGTAACTCCTTTGGGAAGTTCATAAAAGCAGACTCGATTATTTTCTCAAAGATTAAGCTTGGCTTTGCCAAGATATGTGTTAATGTGGGAATGAATAAACCCCTTCACACCACAATGGAACTAAGATCTAAATGGGGTACCTGGGTGCAACCGCTAGCTTATGAGAATGTTGCCCCCTTCTGCCAGAAGTGTAACAACTTTGGACATCTTTTTGTTGACTTCCCAACAAGTGAGAAACTCAAGAACAAGGTCTCAATGCCAAGTGTTGAGGTGGTAGAAAACTCAAAAACTGATGAAATGGAAGCTATTCCCGAAACCCTGAAGAGTACAGAACCACTTGGTTTGGGGGATGCCCATATAAATGAAACCCCCAATATTGTGGAGAAAACTAGTACCCCTATGAAGACCCAAGGCAAGAGGCAAGGGGAGGAGAACACAAGTAAGTTATCTGAATCTTTGGAGATGATTATGCATGAAGAGAGGGAAATTTTGGATATCTAGACCCTAGAGATAATGCAACCAGGTGAGGGATTTTTGGGTAGTGAGATCCCTAACACCTACCTTGGTCTACCACTCATTATTAAGGAGATCCCAAACCATTTTTTGGAATGGTCTTGTGGAACATCTACAAACAAAGATAGTGGGTTGGAAAGGGAAAATATTGAGTAATGTTGGGAAACTTCAACTCCTCTTAGCCTCCCTACAAGGCATCCTGGTGTATTTCCTATCTATTTTCAAACTCCCAGGTAGATTTAGAGATATCATTGAGAAAATTTAGTCTAATTTCCTATGGTCCAGATCTGAAGAAAAGGCAAGAATGAGCCTGGTTAGTTGGGAGAAAGTTTGCAAACCTAAAGCTCGAGGAGGATTGAATCTAAGAAGAATTGCACAATTGAATAAGGCTCTATTAACCAAAATTGGTTGGAAGTTGGTGAACTCCTAGAGTAGCTGGAGTAACATCATAATGGCTAAATACTTTGGGGGATTGTCTTCCCACCAATTTATAGGGGCAGAGGCTCTACCCCAGGGCTCTAAGGTTTGGAATAACATTGTTAACACCTGGAAGATCCTAAGAAAGGGGTGTCACTAGATCATGGGGAATGGTAATTCAATAGAATTCTAGGAAGATCAATGGATCCATGAGGACCCCCTCAAGAAAACTATGTTTTCCTCTCTGCGTGAGATGTGCACTAGAATGTATGGTCCTTGGACTCAGGACTTTATCACCCTTGAAAAACAATGGATCACTTTTCAGAATCTCTAGCCAAGGGAGTTGAATTTAGCTCGAGAACTGTAGGATCTCTTACACACCTATAGGATTCCCCTCATCTCGATTGAGGACTCCTTGGTGTGGAAACTCACACCCTTAGGGGCTTTTACTATTAAGTTTTCTTATCTTAGCGGACTAGCGAAGGAAGGGGCATAGGCCAATTGGCGAAAAGCTTGGCACCCTTGGATACTACCTAAAATAAACTTCTTTTGGTGGTCGGCTCTGCCTTGGTCAATCCTCACTATTGACAACCTCTAGTGATGTGGTTGCTAGATATGCCAACTACTACATCTTATGCCTCAAAGATGTTGAAACTATTCTGCACCTACTCATCCACTATCCCTATGCCATGGACATCTAGAGGGAGGTTCTTGCTTTATGGGGGGTCAGTTGATGTATGGATAATGAGTTGAAGTAATTCGCCCATTGGGAGGCCCTGACTATCCACCTTTATCTCAGAAACTTTTGGTCGATTCTCCCACCTTATGTCTCATGGAAAATATGGAAGGAGAGGAACAATAGGATTTTCGAGGAACAAGCCACAACTAGCTTGGGGGTGGTTCAACAAGTTATTAGGCTCCTAAAGGAATGTAGCAGGATCTGGAGCTTGAACCCCCCCCCCCCATCCCTTTAGTGAAACTGATAGGAACGGGGCTTGTCTTCGGACGTGGAACTAATGGTGGCAGAGTTTTGACAATTCCAAAATCTAGGCTAGAAAGGAGATGTTTTGGCACAAACCCCCCCAAGTCCTAGATAAAGTTAAATTTTGATGGGTCGGCCATGATGGGCAGCACCCCTGTGGGGGTATCCTTTGGAACAACATGGGAAAGTTGGTGGTTGCTTATTTAGGTAACTGTGGTGAAGGATCTAATAATAAAGCCAAGGTGATTACACTTTTGTGGGGTCTGATAATGGCAAGAACTAAGGGAGTCACTAAGCTGGTCGTAGAGAGGGACTCTATGCTAATCATCAAAGCCACTAAGGGAGAGGGAAAATGCAATTGGTTGATTAAAATCATTATTGATGAAATACGAAGGATGATGGAAGATTATCAAGATATTTGTGTGGCACATATATATTGGGAAGGAAACAGCGTGGTGGATGACCTTGCGAAATTTGTCCACGATGTCATGTAGTTAGTGGAATGGGATGATGCTAGTTTATCGCCATCATCAACTCAAATGGTGATGGAAAGGGAGGGTACGTTCAATAACGACACATGAAATATCAAATGAGGTTGCAGGTCTCCTTTTATACATGTGGTCACGAGAATGTGGCGCTCAGTAAAGGGTTTTTTTGGCATGTTTGGATGTTGATTAACATTTATATTCAGACTACCATGAACATTGATGACTACAATAAAAGAACACAAAGGGGAGATTTGGCAAGATTTAAAGGTCAATTTTGTAATGATCATAAAGACAAGTTGGTTAATTCCCACAATTGGTACAGCTAGCAATGACCATTTTCATATGGAAATGATCTACCCACGCGTATTGTTTTGGGAGATTTTTGGATTTTTAAGGAAACATTGTGGAATCATGATGACTATGCAATTCCTCTCATTTTCTCCATGGTGTCTTAAAATTTTACATTTTGTAACTCCAAAACTTGGTGCAAGGCTATGTTGTCGAAGGAGTTGGTTGTGGACCTGGACGATGATATGGGCACTAGCGACCATATTGAGCTAGTGGGTGTGGAGGAGTGTATCAACAACAGTGAAGTGACGATGGTCTACTTGCAGGAGGGGAACCTTTTACCTTATATGGAGGGCATGGTTAAACACAATGATATCATCTCAATGCAGTTCTATCAAACTTGGAAGGATAGAAAAGTTATGGTTAATGGCATGACTTTTGAAATTTCTAAAGTAAACATTGTGAGGGATGGGAATTTTTTGTTGGATGGCAAGAAATGGCAGAGGCAAGCTCAGGTCAATGAGGAGGCAAGTTTTTAGAAATTCTTCAAATCCAAGGAGGAACCAACAAGATTGTGTGGTGGGTTTGCACGGGCTACCCTCCCTAAGTCGGATACCATTTTCTATGTGATTATCAAATACATTACCTTGGAGGACTACTGTTAGGTAATATATTATTATCATTTTCCTATCTTGAATCATTTCAAAAATGTTGACCTTATCTCCTTTATGTTTTTGTTACTACATTCATTGGAGGATAGTATCTTTAAGGCTAGAAGGAAACACAAGGAGGGGAAACCCTTCTACCTTATCCACCAAGGCCTAATGAATAAGCTTTTCATCCAGCACCAGGTTCATAATCCCCCTCTCCTACTCAACCCCCCGACCTCTATCACCCCAAAGACCTCCCTGGACCCTAGCCATAGCTCTACTCTTAAGAGGCCCAAGAAAGGTCATGCCACTGAAGTAAAAATTAACCCTGAGGTTAAAGTTAGCATTATTGAGTCAGACTCAGATTCCAAGAAGGGCAAGCAATGTGCTAGGAGAACCAGCAGGTGTCTCTAAATGGAGAAATTCAAGATGCCCTCGAAGTACAAATCTAGCTATGGCTCCTCTTATAATGAGGAGAAACCAGCTACAAAGAAAAAAATCCACCAAAACATCAAACCTAGCCCCAGCTCTATCAACACATCCCATATCTCTGATACCCTAGAACCTACCCTAACTCATAGTGGGGGGGAAGACATCACTTCTACTAGGAAGGCTAAACCTAAGGCTACTGGGAAGAAAGGCAAACATAGTCACACCAAGATGCGGTTGGAGACGCTTGAGATGGCTATGAGTGACCTAGCGGATAACCATACCACTATATGCTACAGATTCGAAACCTTGGTGGAGAACTCCATCAAGGTTATGCACCCCGCGGCCACAATCCTCCACTTCTTATAGGCTAACAAAGAGGAACAGGACCTGGGAAAGACTACTGAGACAACCTGATCCATTTATGGATTCTTGGTAGAGGTTTGGCTAAAAACCATCCTGGACAAACCAGTGAAAGTGGAGGAGGATGTTGTTACAAGCTAGAGTTGTCGTTGCACCAAAGGATCGACTTGTTAATGCCCAATACAACCACTAGACTTATACAACACAGGAGGATATTAAGCTATGTCACAAATCCTAAAGGGGAAAGCTGACAGTTAGTCCAACAATTCCCCCTCAGTGTTACCCGAGGAGATTCAAACCTGTGACCAAACTCTGATACCACTTGTTACAAGCTAGAGTTGTTGTTGCACCAAAAGATCGACCTGTTAATGTTCGATACAACCACTAGACTTATACAACATAGGAGGCGGTTAAGCCATGTCATGAATCTTGAAGGGGAAGGTTGATGTCTAGTCCAACAGTTGCGACGGGGGAAGCTTCTAAGGAGAAGAAGAATGGTAACTAGGAGAAGGAAGAGGGCATCTAGCCCAAGTTTTGTTGTATATAATTTCTATTTTTATGTTTATGTTTCTGAACTTTACACCCCGCGGGGTTTTTGGACTATGTTGATTAAGTGGACCAATATCAACGATGTTTTTAAATGTTGTTGGTTTATTATTCAATTTCTTATGCATAATAGTTTAAGGACTATGGTTAATGACATTCAACTCTTAAAGTTTTATGATTTTTTATGTTTAAAGTTGCTATAGGATAGACTTCTCGAAGGTAACCTCTGGCTGGTTCTAAGCGTTATTGTACTTTGGGGTCAGCGCCTCATCTTTTTGGCTACTATCAACTACTTCAAACTAAATGATACTATAACATAACTTTCTCATAAAGTGCTTTTACATAATTAAAATTTACGAATGTATATTTTCATAACACTTGATTACAAATCAACAACATTATGAATTTAATTATTAAAAATATGTAAGCCTTAAATAATATAAACTATAATTAACATAGTTATTGTTTCCTTTTATGAATAGTCATAATATTTAAAAAAAAGAAATTTTATAAGTCTCTCCAAAACACATGGTTATACAACCATAAGAATATAACTTATATTTAAAAATAAAAATTATATAAAAATGAACTAAATTATCATAGAATTATATGCATATAAATTATTTATTAATGTTATAATCAAATGTTAAATTTACCCTTTCATCAATATTAGTAGTAAGTTTTTTTAGGGGGGTTATTTGGGGTCAAACTTGAGTTTGGTACCATATATGTCAAATGAAAATCTACATATCAGACTAAAAAATATGGATTAAAACTGATATGAACTTTTGAAATTTTATAATTTTAACTATATGACGTGTCACTTCAATATTTTATGGGGATTTTGCCCCGGGATGTTTGATCATATCCCTAGCTAAAATGGTTTAGTGGATGACCTCTATAAAAATGCCTCACCAGTTTGTTAGGGTACTCACAACAAAGATGGCTTTGGAGGAAGAACCTTACGATTCAAGGTTCATCCAAAATGTTAAGAGGATGAAATTTTTCTTGGATAACATTTTCAGTAAAGAGAATGAGGGGGATGGCTTAGGTTCAAGCAAATCTCCATATGGCAAAGGCAAGGTAATGGCTGCTCTAAACGAAGGCCACTTTGGATCAACTGAACTTTGTACCAATTGGCATACCCTTAAATAAGGCTCATCCATTGAAGATGGAATGAGTAAGCATACATATTTCATAGACGAGGCCAAGACTGCAGGAAATAGAGGGGAGGCTTCATCAAATAGTAAGGATGGCTCAAACAAAAGAGTAGAAGGAATGGAAGAATCTTTTTTTTCAGGTCATATTCCAGAAGAAATCTTGACCTCCATATTTTGCAAACTTCCTCTCCATACTCTGCTGCAAATGCAAATAGTTTCTACTTGATGGAAAAGCCTTATTTTTGGATCTGCTTACTTTCACAATCTATGGGAGCAGTGCAATGTGCAAAGGTGACTGGTGATGGAACTTAATGATGAAACCAGTGGATCTTCCAATGGTCTTGTTCTCTCTGATGTCACTAGAAGGATAAGGTACAAGAAGATATTTAATGAAGAGTGGAGATGCAGTGACTCACAGTGGTTTCTGAGAGCTGGAGATGGAGGCCTCTTGGTCTATAGCTGTAAGAGAAATGGGACCCTTCAAATGGTCAATCCGCTGACTATGCAGTTCCATTATCTTGAAGATGTAAAACTGAACAAAAAAAGAAAACTTTCATATTACATGAAAAATTATCATGATGATGTGGCCGTGCATCTCAACTGTGATCCCATGAAGAAAATGTATCAGGTAACTCTCATAATTAGAAATCCTTACCTTCTTAGAAGTAATAAACTAATTGTTTTGATTTATAAATATGTAATGAAGAAGTGGGAAATAATAGATACTCCCTTCTTCAATGGAAAGCCTTATGGCTATATGCCAATTAGCTTTTGTACAAGCACTTTCATGCAGTAACAGGAAAATCTACTGGGTTTCTAAATATGGGAGATCTGTGTTTGTGTGTGATTTGAATGGAGATGGCACTATCAAGTATCTTTGGGTTCCACCAAGGAGGCAAGGTATACTGCACCAGATCTTGGGAATTTTAATGGTGAAGGGCAGAATTGTAATGGTTTGCAATGGTGAGACACGATATCCAAATGTTCTCATTTTTTATGAGCTCGATGAGCTTGGGTAGATCTGGAGATTTAAGTATGAACTAACTATACCATCCAAAACTTTGTTTTCTGGAATAACTTGTGTTAAGGACGGTTATATTTAGGTAATTCAGGAAAGAAGGGTCTTTGATATAGATATAGATAGTGGGGAACTGAAAATATGGCCAGCAGAAGTTTACCCGTTTATGTTGACTGTCAAAAAATGGCTATCCATGCCACTGAGCATTTGCCCATGCTCTTAGATTTTCCTGAATCAATCAAAGCTATCAGCTGTTCTTAGACTTTAGACTTTCTGCATCTACTGTGCTTTTGCAAACTATCTGCTGTCCTAAAAGAATTTATGATGTTACAATTAAAGCCAAATAAACTCGCCTTTAAAACCATTGAAGAGGAGATTTTTGTTAGACAATGAAAAGAGTTTAATAGATTTCAAGAAAATGCTGTTTTTGGGTCAATGTTTCTTCGAGTATGTGTTACAATTAGAACTTTCAACAGTCATATATCCATCGATGTTCCATGGATATAGGGTATTGTGAGGTTCTATTCATCGAACTAAAGCCACCTTTAAAATCATTGAAGAGATGAAAAGAATTTAAGAGATTTCAAGAAAATGCAGTTTTTGTAAACTGTTTTGCAGTTTCTTTGGTTTTTCTTTTCACTCTGTCATTTACTATAAAGATTAGGATTCTTTCATAATTCTATTTATCTAATCATACAAGGTATTTGATGCAAGATTGTCAAATATTTTATTATATGGAATAAAGACAATTTTTATAAATAAAGGTTTTCATCTGACCAGATTCTATCAATTTAAATTCTCTATTATCTTTAGTTCTAAAAATAATAAATCACTGCATTATAATAAATCAGCTATGCGACATTCTTAATTGTTCCAGCTTTATTTCAGCATGGCAACCACATGCAATGTTGTCTGTGAAAGATATTAGGATAAGATATAAGTGATTGTGAATTAATAATGTAGTGCAGGAATATACCTGTTTACCTCTCTTGAAAGATCTTTCTCCCAAGCTATCTGTACTAGTTTTCATATAAAAACATTTATATTAGGGTTTTAACTGTTTTGCTGTAGGATCATTTTGCAGATGAAAATATTTATATTAGGTTTTCTATTGTTTTCTAGTAGAACAACTTGAATCAATCTATTTCAAACTACTTCAACTACTCACAATGCTGATAATGAACATATTTTAATATACTCTGCAACTGTATGTGACCCTCTGCAATATTTACTTTTAGGTTAAGCTACCCAGACATGCCCACCACTTTACTAACCCCAAGGCAATTCAATACTGCACATGATCTCAAACGGTTCCATTCTAATTTATTCTTTTTGTTATCTTGGGAAAACTCACTACTGAGTTTCAAAGGAATTCAGATGTTCTAAGAAGATACAGTTTTTGTGTTGAAGTAAGTTAAATGTTTATATCAAATTTCAATTCGTACCATACAGGTATGCATGTGTCTAAGGAAACCAGAAACAATGTGCTTGAATATTAATAACTGTAGAGAGGAGAGGGGAAATTACAATGATCACTACTACGAAGAATCAACATAAGCATTAAAAGTGTTTGTTGATTTACTCGTGAGAAAAGGAGGAGGTTGATAATTCATGAACATTGTATCTACTTGCTAAGAAAAATCCTGCAGTGTGCTACAGGGTGGTGCAGAAGTAGTCATAGTATTAATCGTTTTTTGTTCGAGTCTGACTGTCATTGCAGACGGTTGAAAGTTTCTTTTTGGCTGCATAGTTTTAGCAGGTAACTTTCTTTTCTCTCCCTAAGGATTCTTCATAACTTTCAAAAAATATGCCGAAGATGATGGAGTGACTAGAATAAAAAAAATTCACCGCTGATGTTAGAATTTCATCACTGTTTTCAAACATTAGTTTTCTTGACAAATATTTTGCACAATTCTGGACAAAAGAGGGTATTTTAGGTTTGCTTTTGGCACTAATTCTGAGAGAAGGGCTGGATGGGTTTGCTTCAGTCTTGATCGACTTGTCCATGGCTGCATTGTAATTATGGGGGAGATGTTTGTTTGAGTTCTGGTCCACAAGCGTTTGAATTCACTGACATTGTATGATTTTCATTATATTGCTACCTTATCGTTAGATCACATGTTCTGAGGATTTTCTTAGAATGTTGAAGAAAAAGAATTTTGAATCAAATCATTTATTATGTTGCTACAATTTTGTCAATCCCTGTGTCATTTTGACAAGTTCGTAGAAAGACTTGTTTTTTCCAATGCAACAATGGAGGAAACTGACTGCAAGGTGTCTTGGTTACGTTCAAGGCATTGCAGTGATTAGGCAGATCATATTGAAAATGAATCTTTGTTTATTTGTTGAGTAGCAACCGAAATAAGCATTTTGCAAGAGTGCATGTAATGTTCCTAAGGTGAACTCGGCCTGTAGGTGATTTCATTTTGCAGGCAATTACTTAGGTAGCCTTGTCGTGTGCTCCCAGTACCAAATGCTTCAAGTAGTTCTCCCTCTGTGCTCCGGGTAGTCTTTCTAGTTCCTCAGGTAGTTCTCCTCCGTGCCTCGGGTAGTCTTAACAGTGCCTCAGGTAGTTCTCCTCTATGCCTCTAGTAGTCAGTGCATTAGGTACAGTGGAATCAGGAGGCGAAAGGGGTGATAGTACGGTCCAAGAAGGATGTCCATATGGTGATGGGTGAAGCCGTACAGTAATCCAGGATAGGTCGTATAGTAGTCTGGGACATGTCGTACGGTAGCAATAAGGTTGTACGGTGGGCCTTGGGTAGCCGTACGGTAAACGGAAAGTTGTAATCAACAATATTTCACAGGTAATTCAGATATACAAACAAGAGATACCAACAAAGTCGCTCCACAAAATATATCGATATTTGCCAAAATCAAATCAAGAAATACATAGATGGAATAGGGTGAGAGTTAAATCCCACCAAAACCGCGCAAGCCAAATAGGGAAGATCTTTCACGTCCGAAATGGCAAATGATCCAGAACTCCAACAAGAATTTGTCGTACAAAGAAAATAATCCAAAAAACTGCCTAAAGCAACCTACAAGAAGGCCTTATAAAGGGCTTCCGGGAAACTTCCCGAAGGATTACAAAATAGCAATAAGCCAACAAGTACAAAAATAAAGAGTGGGCCGGAGAGATTAAAAACATTGATTCTTGGTCACATAACAAAATATTATTATTTAATAATATTGGGGACATTACAATCCTCTGTGCCAAAAAGGTGCTTGCTCTCAAGCAATTGCAAACTTGGATGCTCTAGAATTTGCTCGCCTTCCTAAGTAGCATCCTCAACAGGAAGATCCTTCCATCGCACAAGAAACTCCTTAATGGTATGGGACCTAAGCTTCTTCTCCCGGACATCTATGATCTCTGCTGGTTCTAAAATTAATTTTCCTTCTTCATCAATGGGAGGCAATTCTTTTGACACTGTGACACGTTGTCCAATAGCCTTCTTCAGTGATGACATGTGAAAAACATTATGGATTCAACTCCCTTCAGGAAGCTCCAATTCGTAGGTAACTTCTCCTACCTTTCAAACCACTCTGTAGGGTCCGTAGAAGTGTGGTTTTAGTCTCTCCTTACTAGACGACTTCAAGGAGGATTGTTTATATGGTTGAAGTCAAAGGTATACCAGATCACCCACCTCAAAACTTCTCTCAATTCAATGTCAGTCTGCAAATATCCTCTGTTGATTTTGAGCCCTTTGTAGATTTTCCTTGAGAGATATCATGATATCTAAACTCTCCTGTAGCCAATCTTTAGCCCTCAACGCACGATTGTCTCCTAATGCCAAATCCATGAATGATAAAGGTTCATAACCATACAACACTTTGAAGGGTGGCATGCCTATTGACATGTGATAGGTAGTGTTGCAAAAATGCTCACCCAGATGCAACCAATGCACCCATGCCTTTTGCTGCGCTGAAACATAATTCCTCAAATAGCCCTCCAACCATTTGTTCACAATCTCTCTCTGTCCATCTGACTGTGGATGGTAGCTTGTACTTGGTGACAATTCCGTTCCCACTAGCCTAAATAACTCCATCCAAAAAATGCTAAGGAAATGACTATCTCTGTCACTTACTATATTTCATGGAAGACCATGTAAACAGAAAACTTCACGAAAGAACAACTCAACCACTTGTGATGCTTGGTACCCGGTGGAAATGGAAAAGAAATGGGCATACTAAATAACTCCATCCAAAAAATGCTAAGGAAATGACTATCTCTGTCACTTACTATATTTCATGGAAGACCATGTAAACAGAAAACTTCACGAAAGAACAACTCAACCACTTGTGATGCTTGGTACCCGGTGGAAATGGAAAAGAAATGGGCATACTTGGTCAAACGATCCATGACAAATTTGCAATCCTTCCCCTGAATTTTGAGTAGCCCAGTGATGAAATCCATTGAAATGCTTTCCCACTTTTGATCAAGGATTGGCAATGGTTGGAGACGTCCAACAAGTAGGGTATGCTCAGATTTGTTTAGCTAACAGGTAGATCATTCCCGTACATACTGTAAGACATCATTCTTGAGGCCCTTCCATGTAAAAGATTCTTGGATTTGCCTATAGGTTTTTAGGTATCCTGGGTGTCCAGCCAACGGTGAATCATGCATCTCCTTTAGAATTCTTTCCTTCATTTTGGACTCGGGTACCAGATAAATCCTGCCCTTGTAGTAGATAATATCATCAACCACCTTATACCTATCATCTTGTACTTGACCATCCATCAACTGGCAAGCAAATATGTTCTTGGAGTATTCAACCAATAGGTGTTCCTTCTAATCTGCTAAAATTTCAGACAATGAACATATTGTAGGCCTTCTTGATAGAGCATCAACCACTACATTATGTTTTCCCTTCACATACTCAATATCAAAGTCAAAAGCTTGGATTTTGCTCACCCACTTCTATTGTCATTCATTTAAGTCTTTCTCCTCTAAAAAATATCTCAGGCTGTTGTGATCTATCCGCACCACAAATTTTATCCCAATAAGATACCGCTGAAACTTTGTTAGTGCATGCATGATTGTGAGCATCTCTTTATCATAGATGGAGTACAACCGTTCTGCTTCTGAGAGTTTTCGACTCTCGAACACAACGGGGTGACAATTTTGCATCAACACTACCCCAATACCTTCTCCTGAAGCATCACACTCCAAGATGAAGGGCAGATTGAAATTGGGTAGCGCCTGAACTGGGCATGAACTCATAACTTCCTTCAACTTGTCAAAAGTGTGTTGTGCCTTCATATCCCAATGAAAAGATCCTTTTTTTGTTAGGTTTGTCAGTAGTGTGCTAAGTTGTGAGAACCCCTTCACGAACCTTCTATAGTAACTGCACAATCCAAGGAATCCACGTAGATCAAAGAGAGTCTTGGGAGGCGGCCAATCCAAGATGGCTTGAATCTTTTCCTAGTGTACCTGAACCCCTTGAGCATTGATTATATGCCCTAGATACAATATTTGTGTCATTTCAAACTCTCATTTAGACCGCTTGGAAAACAGTGATTGTGACTCCATAATTTTGAGTACTTCTTCCAAATGCCTCAAATGTTCCTCCCATGTCTTACTGCAAATAAGTATGTCATCAAAAAACAACAATAGGTACTTTCGTGGTTGCTTGTTGAAGATGTAGTTTATGCATGACTAGAAAGTAGCTGGAGCATTGGTTAGACCAAATGGCATAACTAGGAACTCATAATGTTTGTAGTGGCAACAGAAGGCGGTCTTCTCCACATCTCTGTCCCTCATGCAAATCTGATGATATCCCAAACGAAGATCTATTTTGGATAAATAAAGTACACCATGTAACTCATCTAGGGTAAAAGTACAAAGTTGTGTCACCTTTCAAGCTGACTAATAAGAATGACTAAATTTGAGTATTTCTATCTAAAAATCAATTTTGTTCAAAGATATGATCTAGATCAATTCATTCTAGCTAATTTACATATGGTATCACACTTTTCCAATTGGAAATGTCTATTAAATTAATGTTTTATACTAGTTTATAACCAATTACTAAAGAAATATAATTATTTTAGTTTACTGACGTTTCAATAACTCTTACAATTTTTTATGATATATTTTTAATAACTTATAAACACCATTTTTTAGATCCCAAAGTAAAAAATATTGTAGTGTTTTAATTAGATATTGTATATTATAATTAAAAAATTCTACAAGCACGTATTTTAACACTCGAAAAGATGTCAATTTTGAGAAAGAAAAAAAAGTAAATCATATCATAAAAATTTGAAACTTTTATGACGTTCTAGAGGAGAGAGTCCTCTTCTAGAATGAATAATTTTATTTGGGTAAAATAGATTTGTTTTAAAAAATGTGATGAGAGATAAAAACTACAAATTTCAGGTGAGTTGAACTTTGAATGATTATAGAAGTGAAAATATAAGTCTAAAGACAATTTTTATTTTTGAATGTTCTATATATGCTATCTATAGCATAGTCTGAGATAAAAGGGAAATAAGTTTATCTTCATATAGTTTTGTGGTGGGAACTAGCTTCCTAATTTTCAGCATTTTTCAACAACTAAAAAATTATCTATAAAAATTATGAAAACATATCAATTCTTAATCCAAATAATTGTTAAAAATTATAATCCTAAACTTGATCAATTTCTACAAATTCCATTAGTTTACTTCATTTTCAAATTCTAAATAATAATACCAGTTTTATATCATTGAAGGTGAACAATTGTACTTTTGTTAGCCTTTTCCTTCACAAAAGGATGACATAGGTATGTGCTTTGACCCTCCAATAGTTCGTTGATCCTGGGAATGGGGTAACTATTTTTAATAGTTTTCTTGTTCAATGCACAATAGTCCACACACATTTAGAGGGTTTCATCCTTCTTCCTAACCAAAACTATTGACGATGCAAAGGGACTGTAACTAGGCCTAATCCATCCTTTCTCTAGGAGTTCTTAGATCATTTTTTCTATCTCATCGTTAAACCTTTTAGGATGGCAATAGGGTGTAGTGATGATGGGTTTGGCTCCTTCCTCCAACTCAATGGTATGCTCAAATCCTTTGTGTGGAGGGATGCCTAGAGGGATGTTGATGAAGACTATACTATGATTATCCAACATTGTGTGAAGCTCATCATCCTTGTAGTCGGTCTGTTGTTCTTACATCAATTTTGTTGACATCAAACATTGTGCTGCCCAAACAATGTCATCATGTCGAAGAATGGCTTCCATCCATTGTGTTGAGATTTCCTTCAACCCTGCATTTGACATTCCCCTGAGGACCACATTCTTTCCATCCACTTCGAATGAAAACTCCATTCGTTTGAAGCTTTGTGTGCACTTGTCCAAAGTTTCCATCCACTGGATGCCAAGAATGACTTCCATGTCATCCAAATCTACTACAAAGAAATCTTCAGTCACCATATGGTTTCCCATGGTAATGTTAAGCTGTGGGACCAAATGGGTACATGATAGGAGGTTTCCTCTTGCTACCTTGTCTTAGAATCCACATGTGCCTCCATAGTTAAACCTCTTCGTTTCACCAATGATAAATTAATGAAATTAAGTGTGGCCCCACTGTCCAGCATGACTATGACCTGTTGTCCTTAGAGAGTTTCTCATACCCGAAAAATAGTTCACCTTAGAGTGCCCGCCAGAGCAATGGTTCCTCCTTGATGTACTAGTGCAGCAATCCTCTTTGCACGATTTATGTTACCCTCTTTCACAATTTGTTGATCATCTTCTTTGACTCATGGTTCCTCATCCTCTTCACTGTCTGACATCACCTCTATGTAATGGATCTTAACCTTCCCTAAGCATCAGTGTCCTAGTTCCCATGATTCCTTACAATTAAAACATAGCTTCCTCCTCCTCAAATCTTGTCTTGTAGCTTCATCTATTGATTGCTTCTTTGGAGGGGGCTTGTTGTCTTTCTCCTTCGGAACAATGGGTGGCCTGGCATGTGAATAACTTTTAGAAGAAGAAGTGGAAGTTGTCATGTCTCATGCCTTCTTGATTGCTGCCACAAGTGTGTCAGGGTTAAAACCCTTCACCCAACCCTTTAAGGGTTCGGTCAACCCATAAATGAATAAAACAACAAGTCTTCTCTCTGAAATGTTTGTCACTAGTACGGATAGCCTCTTAAATTCTGTAGTGTAGCTCTCTACTGATCCAGTTTGCTTTAGTTGTGCCAACTCCTTGAAGTTAAGTTCTAGATCCCTTCCGTCAAAGCGGTCAATAAGCCTCTCCAAGAACTCAGCAGATGAAGAGATTCGATCATGACCGAGAGTGACCATCCCATGGTGCCACCATTCATGGGTGATTGTCTCCAAGTGAAGTGTTGCAAACTTGATTGCCTCTTCTTCAGGTTGGGGTTTAGCTGGAAGTATGTATCAGCTTTTTGAACCCATGCTCATGTTGATGTATGTCCAGATCCATCAAAGCATGATAAGTTTATCTTTCCAATCTTTCATCTAATGTCATCATTGTAATCACCCTACCTCTTAGAATATCTTGTCCGCAAATCCACATAATCCTTGAAGGACAATTTTGCACCAAATCCGGCATCAAACCAGTCTTGCCGGAATTGATCTTGCATTTCAAGGAAAGTAGGCTCTTGTTCCCTAGGTTGTTCCAACCGTCGGGGAAATATTGGCATCATAGGTCGTGTGTGGGATCCCTCTGTGTGAAGCTTTTCATTGACAGAATTGTCACCATGCCCATTGTGTCCTCCATTTGACCTTCCTTGTGCCAAAATTCGGAGGGTCTCGCCAATTTGATCTTTGCCCCTTTGCCAAGGTCTCACTAAGCTGTCATTGTCCATTTAACAAGATTTCACTAAGTTGTTGTTGTCCACTTGATATCTCCCTTAGAAGTTGCATCATTTCAACACTTAATTCACCCATTCTTCCTATTGATCAGGATATTAGCAGCATCCAATATTACTGACAGGCTGGCAAGATCACCAACTCTGATACCACTGTAATGTTCCTAAGGTGAACTTGGCTTATAGATGATCTTGTTCCATAGGCAATTACTTAGGTAGCCTTGTCGTGTGCTCCCAGTAGCAAATGATTCAAGTAGTTCTCCCTCCATGCTTCAGGTATTCTTTCTAGTGCCTCAAGTAGTTCTCCTCCATGCCTCGAGTAGTCTTTCCAGTGCCTCAAGTAGTTCTCCTCTATGCCTCGAGTAGTCAATGCATCAAGTACGGAGGAATCAAGAGGCGAAAGGGGTGATCGTACGGTCCAAGAAGGATGTTCATATGGTGATGGGTGAAGCTGTACGGTAATCTGGGAGAGGTTGTACGGTAGTCTGGGAAAGGTCGTACGGTGGCAGTAAGACTATACAGTGGGCCTTGGGTAGCCATACGGTAAGTAAACAGAAAGTTGTATGGTCCGAGATGGAGAAGGAAATCGCGGAGAATGGAGTGAGGGAGGTCCTAGGCTACAATTAGTGAGTTACATATGATTCCTAGTAATCAACAATATTTGACAAGTAATTCAAATATACAAACAAGAGATACCAACAAAGTCGCTCCACAAAATATATCGATATTTGCCAAAATCAAATCAAGAAATACACAGACGGAATAGGGTGAGCATTAAATCCCACTGAAACCACACAAGCCAAATAGGGAAGATCTTTCACTTCCGAAATGGCGAACGATCCAAAACTCCAACAAGAATTCACCGTACATAGAATTCTGCCTAAAACAACCTACAAGAAGGCCTTATAAAGGGCTTCGGGGAAACTTCCCAAAGGATTACAAAATGGCAATAAGCAGACAAGTGAAAAATAAAGAGTGGGCCCAAGAGATTAAAAACATTGATTCTCGGCAACATAACAAAATATTATTATTTAATAATATTGAGGACATTACAATGCCATAGATTATAATCTGTTTCAACATAAAGAGGCAACATTCAAATTAGTTCAACTGGTCTAGTGACAATTGAAGTAAGAAACTTTTTGGTTTACTTTACTTTAATGACATTTTTCAAAAGATGACACTTTTTTTAATGTTCAATCTTATAATCTATCCAGAAAAAAATAATTTCCTATATTTTCAAGAATGTGATTTAAGTTGACCAGGGATTAGCATTGACATTCCATTACCCAGCATTGCTTTTAAAAAAACTAAACTACCATAAATTATAGTTTGTAGGGATTTGAAAGCTTCCAACTATGAAATCCAAAATCTCAAAGTTCGTGAAACTGTTATACATTAATTACATTAAAAAAAAAGTAGGGATAAGTTGAAGCAATTTCCCTTCATGACTTCCAATAAGAAAATTCAACTAAAATATATAATTTACACTTGGGGTCTCGTGGAATTACATGCAGAATCACCAAGCAAGTTACAATGCAGGCAACATGGTCAATTTCCTTTGGAACTAGAGCTTTCTATTCTCCACATAATATATCATCATAGTTTCATGGAGCTAGGCCACACCTATGGTTTTTCCACTTCACAAACACTTTCCAAAATTTCAGAGGGTTATACATTGCCCTTAAATGTGATCAGCCTCTTCTCCAAATCAACAGAAAGTGATATAACCCCTGATGAGATCAAGAGGTAACCCATATATTGAGTCATAATATACTACATAACAATATAGTTGTTAACTGCTCTCTTTGTTAGTGAAGTCAAATATGTTCATATTCAACTAATCTTATATGTCATTAGACTTCAATGCTGAAAGGCCCACACCTTCCACTTTAGATATCACCTTCTCATTTTGTTGGCATATCTCTGGCAATGTAAAGACATTTTGAGAAAAACCACCTGCAAAAATTACCAACAAAATTTATAAAAATCATTCTACGCGATGTGATGCAAGATCCATTCTTCAGTCACATATTTCTCATGGGTAGTCATTTCTGAAGTGAAATTAGAGCAGCCCAGAAATTCATCTGAGATCAGTATGCACATCCTATATCAATTAGTTCATTGAACAACTTCTACTAAGAAAATACAAGTGCATACTACTATGCCATAAAAGCAGAAACAGACATAGTTGATTTCCCACAATTAAAACCTTAAAAGAAAGTGATTGCAATTTATCAATTTAAATAAATTTCAGCAACATTATGACATACAGATTATTATTCAATAATCATAAAACTAGAAGAATGAGACAAAATAGAGAATACAGATAGACGTGGAGAAAACCTTTCCAGGTAAAAACCCCACCCTCCAAACCATTAAGCTAATGTATTATACAGCAACAAGTTACAATACATTTTCAGCCTTCACATGGAGATTCACATCTTGCTCCATTCTAGAGACAATCGGGTAGCATAACCCTATGCAAATAACTTCTCATCTCTCTCTCAATTCTCTACAACAATGCTTTGTACTTATAGAGTTTTCATACAAAAAGAAATAGTTTCTAAAGCATCTACATTCAACGCATTTACAAATTATTTTAGAAACTTCCTTATGCACAACCCTTGCATAAAAACAAAGCATAAGAGAATAAATCACCAAAAAACAGAAGCTTTTTGTTTTTCTACTCCAAGTCTTTTCTTGTGAAAGAATCCAACTTCATTTAGTAACTTTCCAAAAAAGCACAAATAAAGCAATAAATCGTGGTAAGGCTGAGTCACCTTATCCCAACAATTTTTGCTATGATTGATCTCTTCTAAGCTTCATTGGTTCACTTTCCAATGAGCCTTGAAGTGGTTTTTCCAAGGCCAAAATGGTGTTGAGACTAGCAAAAGGAACCATGGTTACAGTATCACTTGATGTAAGAACCAATCATATTCAAAGTATATCAATTAAGGAATAGAATCTACAGTCATTTGTTGCTGAAAAGTGATATATTCATAGCCCATCAAGAGTTTCGTGCACTAAGAAGCAGAGATACAATGCAGCTTAAAAACTCAAAACAAATCAAGATAATTTCCATTCATCAAAACTTAAACTATATTGAAGTACGAAATAAGTCAGTGCAGATTAATTTTGGAGGATCAAATTTATAGTGGGATAGCGAATTGAACAACAAATTATGTTTTAACTTGATCTGAACTGTTGTTGTTTTCTTCAGATTGGAAATAGTTGACATAAGAAATAAGAAATGGATTTATATTATCTGAACTTGGTTTAGTTCAGATTGGAAAGTGTTGTCATCAGATGAATTAGGTATCTTTTTTCTCCGATTTAAAAGAGTTATCATAAATATGAAATGGATTTAAATTCGTCTGAAATGGTTTCCTTTCAGTTTGGATATAGTTGACATCTAAAATATAAAATAGGTTTAAATTAATCTGAACTGAAGTGTTTTATTTCAGATTGGAATAAATTTCCATTTCCTTTCAGTTTGGATATAGTTGACATCTAAAATATAAAATAGGTTTAAATTAATCTGAACTGAAGTGTTTTATTTCAGATTGGAATAAATTTGACATTAGAAGTATGAAATGTGTTTAAATTGATCTGAACTGGGCTCTTTTCTCTTTCGATAAGAGCATGTTGACATGAGAAGTAAGCATATTAACAAGCAAAAGTTATACGCACCATACCATTCTCCAGTCTTCCTCTTTTAGAGCCTCTCTTGTACCTTTAGGCTTCATGTATAAGAGTAGACACACTATCTTTAGGCTTCAATGTAAGAAAAGGTTTTCATTTCCAACCATTAAACATTAGGAATTTTTACTCTTGGAAGAAATGTTGTATCGCTAACATTTTGAGCAAAATTAGCTATCTTAATTTTATGAAAGATTATTGCGAAGTAATACTAATTATAAATTATGCTCTTTATTGTAATATTCAGACAAAAAATGGGAACTTCTAATCTTGAACTATTAAACAAAATACAACTCAAAGAATGGAGATGTTTGGCAACATCGATCAAAGAATAGCTTCACAGAAATACCCGCCTTCCTTAGGTGACACATTTTAGAAGAATGAGAGCTTTAGTTTAGAGAAAGATGACATATTTTGTAAGCTACACAAAAAATTAATATATGACTTAACTATTAAGTCAAGTCTTAAGTGCCATGTTAGGAGACCTGTATGATGAACATGATGTGCATTCTTTAGGGAAGGTTCTATGAAATAAAGAGACATGAATCAAATACAAAATGTTAGGTGACACCTATGATGAAGATGATGTGGATTGTTTGGAGAAGGGAAAGTTCTATGAAATAAAGAGATATGAATCAAATACAAATAGAACAAAGGAATTTGTGAGTTGCATCATGTGACTTTTATTTAGCAGACAATCAAGTTTAACCTTTTTGTCCAAGTTCTTTAACAACATACAACTGTCATAATGACCCTATGTAATAGTATAGATGTAATTAAATAGTGAGAAAGAGGGAGAGGGTATAAAAAAATTTAGACCAGTTCTCGATTTATGCGTGTCATCCTTGCGTAGGGCCATGCTAACCTTCTCTGTATCGTTCCAATTTTATCGGATGAATGTGGGAGCAAGGACGAAGACGAAGACAAACATACGCGTTTTCATTGCCTCGGGAGTGGTGAAAGTGAGAAACGTCGACAAAAGACAAAAGAAACAGATCCATTTCATCCGAGCGCAGCGTTGCAGGAAAACAAACAAGAGCGGAGTGAGCTAAATAGAGATGCCATTCTGAACATGAAAGGGAAACCCCATGACGAAATCTGCATCAGGATTTTATATCTCACCCTTATTTCAGTACGGCGGGGATGTAGCTCACATGGTAGAGCGCTCGCTTTGCATGCGAGAGGTACGGGGTTCGATACCCCGCATCTCCATTTGCATTTCATTCTTCTCTTCTAGTCTTCCATTTTCTCATTTACAGTGATCTATGACCTGTCAACCGTCGCACCAGTGGTCTAGTGGTAGAATAGTACCCTGCCACGGTACAGACCCGGGTTCGATTCCCGGCTGGTGCACCAGCTTACAGTTTTGTGCTCAATAAACAGCGCCCTTGAACTTTTTAATTTGAGGCAAAATTTAGTACCAGACATCCTGTTGCATGAAATCTACGCCCTCGCTCCTCTCCTTCTTGCAGCTTTCCTTTCCACTGTTACCTGAGCTCATTTTCAGATTCTCATCCCTACATTTCTCGCTCCTCCACTGCGCGCCAACTGTACAGGTTTTACTCCATGGCTCGGAAATTTATATGACCCACTCTCCTGTACAGGTTTTACTCTTATTTAGGTTCCTTTTCCTTCTGATAATATGATTTTAAGTAGAACTTATGCATTACAGAGGGAAGTACTATAATTTGAAAATATCACATCTAAATTCATTAAAATGGCATTTGATGACCAATTTTCTCAGTATATCTATACATTTATTCACTTGAGTTGATACATCAATGGTAAATAAATGTTCACTATTTCCCTTGTATGAGTGTCACATGTATTTACAATCTCGTAATGATTGTTCACCATCTCTCAACTCTATCAACAAGTTTAATGCAAAAGATTATATTTGTTTAGTTTGAGGTATGGATTCGAATGTAAAAGATTATATCATATATGTTATCGATTATTTAACAAGAGCTCTTGATGAGCTTCTCTCCCTTTTGGCAATGAAGTTGAAAAGCAAAGATTAAATTGAAACCTGGAATGGACACTTGAAAACATAAAATAAATAAAATATGTACTAAGACCACTAAAATAAGTTTTATATTTTAAAATAGTAATTAAGCAAACAAGGTAAAACTATAATTGTACAACTATAAAAGTATTAAAAAACCAATTAATTTAATTTTAAGTTTGATATTCAATGTTGAATGATATATATATATATATATATATATATATATATATATATATATATATATATATATATATATATATATATATATATATATATATATAACTTAAAATATTAAATAAAAATTTAACATTAAGAAAAAGATAATATATAAATATAAAATTTTAAAACCAAATACATTTTAAAAAATAAATATATATAATAAATATTATAAGTTCCATCTTTAAAATAAATTTACATAATTGATTATCTTGTTGGGTGCAAAGGTTTGATGCTCTATAAGTATGATCAAGATTGTACTTACTTCAAAAGGAGTTTTAACTCTTAAACAAATAATGGAATTTTGATTACAATAAATTTTGTCATAGAATAGATATATGCAACCTACCAATAAAAAAAAATATTTCATACCTCAATATCATGATTTGGTATTCTGCATTTATTGCTTTTAGTTTTAACTAATTTTCATTTCAAAAAATATCATTTATCCTCAAGAAGTTGGTCGGGAGCTAATGAGAATTCAAAAATTACAAAGATGAAAATAAATTTAATTTAATACTTTGCTTAAAAACCTTAGATTTGAACAAGTTTTTAGCGTGAAAAAATTAATGGAACATCTACCTTATATAAGGCAATTTCATTAATTTCAAAAGTGATTGATTAGTTCATATTATGATGTAAATTAGGGGTCAAAAAAAGTAGAAGATAAGTCTACTTTTTGTGGGACTTTTAGGCTTAGTCAATTTGGTGAAAAGGACTTTTCAAAAATGGATCCGTTTAGGAAGGTGACATTTATAGCAGTGCCCCATTCTTTGAATATATTTGTTTTGAGGTGGGGCAAATTTATTTATTTATGCTAGTTTTATTTCTATTAAATATGTGTGTGTGTGTGTGTGTTAAATATTTTTACTTTTAATGTACAAATATGAAAAAAAAGATTTTTTTATTCTGTTTAGTTTTTATGCATATTCCTTTTATAGAATTCATGGAAACTAGATTTTTCCATGTATTTAGATTTTTTCATATATATATATATATATATATATATATATATATATATATATATATTTTTTTTGAAATATGAATATTTGTTTTCAAATATATTTATTATAGATAAGTACAAAAAAGAATTATAATGTTTTTAATTTTTCTCATATAATATTACAAGAAAAATGTTAAAGAACTAGTTTATCATGTATATAAATGTAATTTATTTTACTTTCTTTTTATGAAAAATGTAAAAATTGCATGTATATACATACAATTAAACAATTTTGGAAAAATTAACATCACAATACAAACCTTAAACTAAAAACTTGGAATCATAACCCTAAATCAATAACTTATAATTGAAACCCTTAATAAACAAGGGCCCTACTCTTGTAGGGACACATTATGCACTAAAACTGAATGAATGGATGCTTGATGTGGCTTACTTTTGAGGTACCCTTACTTCCTCTGTATAAACAGTGTGAAAACTATAATATATGATGTCTATATCAATGGGAAATTAATCAATGTTCCTGAAACATGCCCCAGTTTTAAAGAAGTATCTAGCTCAAAAATCATTGACAACAATGATATTGCTCTTAGGGGCTATCAAGAGTATTGCAACTGCCTTGATTTTTGGGACTGATGCCTCTACATGGAAGCTGACTTGGGATATGGAGCTTATCAACATTATATATTTGGTCAATATCTCAAACAAAAGTTTGGGTTTTTTTTACAATGTTCCATGGTGGTGTGTCCTTAATAACAGATGTTTCTAAGACTTGGGGATATGAAAGTCATTTTTAAAAGCACGATTACTTCTGCTACCCTTATAGTCATAATCACTTGTTAAGTTCATGAAAACTAAAATTTCAGTTCACCTCAATTTGTATATTAGCACAATTTTCCATTTTTCCTCTCTTTTCATCCCCAAATTTAAACCCTTGATCCCATCCCAAAACCCATCCACACATACCCCATCAAGAACGCCATAGGACTATGAAATGTTTTTTTAACATTATCCTATGTATTGGCTAAGTAAATAAAAATTTAGATGGAACAACACAAAATAAATTAAATTTGAGACTAATTTCCAAGCACTGGTGTCAAGGCAGTGGGTGCTCTACTCAATAGTTTTTTCATTTTGCAAGCCTATTGTATCCATGAAAAGGGTTCTATCTTTCTAGTGGTGTTCAACCTATTAGCAGCAATATTGGTTACAATTTTGGAGCAGTTATTATTCCATGTGGAAAATTATTTAGAATTCTTAGAATGTTTTTCTAATGAAAAAGTGCTTCTAATTTTATTGATTAAAATATATACATATATAATTTTTTCTTCTGGATTTGATTGTGTTTTTTTTTTTAACATCAACATTTCGGATCACACTCTATGATCCATCATTAGGATGAGAGAATGCATGAATGGAATAGTATATAGTCACACTTTGTGACTATATACATATAGTCACACTTTGTGACTATATACATATAGTCACAAAAAGAAGGTAGGAGGACAGAAAGATACAAGATGGAGGTGGAATGAAGTGGTGGCTCGATTTTCCCCATTCATCAACTGAGTCTGAGTGGAATGACCTTACAAATTGACCACTCATCATCCATTTTAACTTTCTCCTCCTCAACTTTATCTTCATTAAATCCTTTTTAATTTCAAATTTAAATTTATCCTTCTCAACTTTGTCTTCATTAAATCTTTTTTTAATTTTAACTTTTATGATTAAGAGAAGCATCCTTCTTACTAAATCTCTTTCTACCCAAAACTTTAGAACCAATGTCAATTTTATATTCATAACTCTAAACATTATATTGTGTATGATGGTATTATATTATTTCATAACAACTGATATGATTGACCTTTAATTGCTATGCAACGTGGTAGGAATGAAGAAGTATCCTCTCCAAGTTGAAGATACCAAATATCAATGATCTAAGTTGATCTTGTTGTGACAATATTGTTGATATATCATTGAAAAGATCATTTGAGTAGAAAAATTGTTGTAGAAGTGTTTCAATCATTGTTTTGTCACTGATGTCAAACGTGCTACATGCTGGTAAGACAATTGCTTATATGTTTCAAGCACTATCACTTAGTTGATCGATGAGGAGAATTTGATCAACAAGATGTAACAAAAGTACCTAGAGGAAAGGTTGAGTTATGATTATGTATTGAAGTGCAAGAATTAGTTAAGACAGTGATAACATAATGTATTGATGATCTACTTGAGGTTACAAAATGATTGGCTACACTTAGAAAGTTCATAAAAATAAGATTGAACAAAGTTCATTTGCTAAGCTTGACCAAGTTGATAGAAGGTGCCAAGCAAAGTTAGTGCAAGCTGAGCAAAAAGTCAATTGGAGCCAAGTGAAAGCAATTTCTAGTGGATGTCGAGAAAGTTAGTAGATGCCAAGTGATTTTTAGTTGATGTCGAGCACCAGTAAAATCTAGTTGATGTCGAGTGATTTTACAGTAGATTTCGAGTAGCACAATATGTGTCGAGCATCAGTAAATTGATAATGCCGAGTTGCTGCATTATGAAAAAAGATTGAAGATTTGCCAATTAAAAGCCGACAAGTTTGTTTTCTTGGAAGTTGTGAATAAGCAGGAAGATAAGATTGATGAGCTGGAGACACAGAATCTTATGTAAACCGTTTTGGAGGAAAATTCAAATGGATTTTAGGAGAAGTATCTAGAGAAGACAAGATATGGGGTAGATACATTGTATCCTACCTAATCCATCGAAAGCCTTAATTTTTTGTGATGGATAATGAGCGGGAAAAGAGTTCTAATTTCCTATATGTAGGGATGTATGGTCATGAAGCAAAGAGGTTAGAGAGTTTTGGATGCGAAAAATCTGACAAGGAGAAGGAAGAGGGTTTGCTTCATCAAGTGACCCAAGAGAAGAAGTTTGCAATGGCGAACTAAGCAAAAAGGCTTAATGAGGATGAATGCTTGAAGGGTGAACAAGCTGTCAGAGCAGCAAAGATTGGAAGCCAAGCAAAGTAGAGGACTAAATAGAGATATGTAATTTGCAAGTAAGGTTGTAAGTTGTATCAAATCAAAGCTCTATTGTTACTTTCTAACAATTGTATCAACACAGGGTAAATCCTTTGGAGAAATGTTGACTTAACAGTCATTGGAAAATCCTTTAATAGGGTGGCATTCCAAGTGAATGGCCTAAAGTCCTCTTACAAGGCTTACTTTTAATAGGGTGATTGAAATCCCTTAACTGGGTCACATTTAACAATGTGTGTTGTAGCCTTTAACAAGGTTGGCCTTTAATAGGGCATCACTTCAGAAGAGTGAAAAAGGAGTAGCATATTACTGGTGAGTTTTTTCTAAATTGGGTTTCCACATTAAATCATTATGTCAAATTTGTTGATGGATATGTTGTGTTTAATGTTTTACATTTCTACATGTTGATTTAACAATAACATATCAGTTTTGGTTAACACACAATGAATGCATGCATGGTTAAGAATGTTTTATGGGTTCACTGAATTGTGAAAAGTTTTATTTTTACATTTGCACCTTGAATAACTGATTCACTGCACCCCCCCCCCAATTCTAAAAAGATTTTCCAACAATTGGTATTAGAGCCTAGTTGCTTAAGAGGATTAGTTTTAAGAAACTAAAAGCATAAAGATGAAGATGTCAAAAAGAGAAGTACCCAAGCTCAATAGAGATAATTTTCCTGCATGGAAAAGTTTGATGAAGCTACACCTTGGAGGACTTGGAGACTATGCACAATCTTGCATTTCAGTAGAACATGTTGATCCAGCAGGAGCCCCGACTGCTGAAGATTTGAAGAAAAAGAAAGAACACAATCAGGCGTTGTTGGAGATTGACTTTGCCCTCAGCTATGCTGAATTTGATGATATTAAATGCCTTAAGAATGCAAAGCAGATGTGGGATGCCCTAGACTCCATCTATGGAGGAGACAAAAATGTTCAAAGAGCCAAGTCAGAGAGCCTCAGAGGTAATTTTGATGATATGAGAATGGAAGAAGGTGAAAATATTGCTTAATATGTTTCTAGAATAAAAGAAATTGTTAATGCAATAAAAGGTGCTACTGGTAAAATAGATGATGATACTATGCTGAGTAAAGTCTTGAGAACATTGTTGTCTATGTATGCCATTAGAGTGTCTGCAATTCAAGAGTTAAGATGTATACTAGGAAATGATCTAACCCTTGAAGGCTCGATAGGTAGACTCGTTGCTTTTGAGTTATCTAATTTTGACAACTACAAACCAAAGAGTATTAAATCAACTTTCAAAGCAAAATTGTTATTGAAGGATTTTGAGGAGGTAAAGCCAAAGAAAAAGAAGAGAAAGATAAAGTATGCATCCAATTACAATAGTACAGATGAGGAAGACATTGAACAATTGGAAGCATTGCTGGCAAGAAGATTTCACAAAGGAAAAGGTAAATTCAAAGGTAAGCTTCCTAAAATTTGTTTTAATTGCAATGAAGTTGGTCATATTGCAGTAAGATGTACATAGAAGAAGAATTTTAGAGAAGGGAACAAGCATAAAAATAGAAAAGAAGATGATGGAAGAGACTACAGAGATAAAGGCAAGAAGTCATGCTACATTGCTGGGAAACATGACTCTGATGAAAATGATGATGAAGTGGTATATGTTGCAATGAAGGATGAATCAAATAAGGATGGGGCAACTACACTTATGACTTGTGTGAACAAGAATGACAAATGGATCATTGATAGTGGATGCTCACATCACATGACTAGAGACAAAAGTAAGTTCATTACCTTAACCTGTTATGATGGAAAATAATGTAAGATTTGGTAATGATGCACCATGTT
The DNA here is from genome assembly GCA_028749045.1 of Cupressus sempervirens. Lineage (NCBI taxonomy): Eukaryota > Viridiplantae > Streptophyta > Pinopsida > Cupressales > Cupressaceae > Cupressus > Cupressus sempervirens. Next base: position 576,305,029 of record CM053791.1, read on the forward strand.
TGATAAAAGGAAAAGGATCTATCAAGCTCACAGACAAAATTTCACGTGACAATGCTTATTATGTTGAAGGATTGAATTATAACTTGTTAAGTGTGTCACAATTGAATAATTTGGGGTACAAAGTTGAGTTTATGAACAAATCAGCCAAGATATATGATACAAATGGAAATCTAATTGAAAAAGGTGATCAAACTAGTAGTAATCTGTTCTATTTGGATATAGAAGATGCTGCTTGTCTTATTACAAATTTTGATGATGTATGGCTTTGGCACAAGAGATTATGTCATGTTAACTTTGATAATCTGATTAGTATCAGTAACATGAAAAGAGTTAGCGGTTTGCCTAAGTTGAAGAAACTAGAAAATATAATGTGTAAACAATGTTAGCTAAGCAAGATGACAAAGTTTAGCTTCAAAAGTAAAGCTTATACCTCTAAGGAAATACTTGAAATTGTTCATACTGACTTGTGTGGACCTATTGAAGTGCAAAGCTACAAATGAGATAGGTATATAATGTTGTTTGTTGATGATTACTCTAGAATGATGATAGTCATGTTTCTAAAGCAAAAATTAGATGCTTTTCAAATGTTTAAATGGTACTTGGCAAGAGTGGAAAAAGAAACAGGTAAGAGTTTGAAATTCTTGAGATCAGACAGAGGAGGTGAATTCACTTCACATGGATTTGAGATGTTCTGCAATGATAGAAGAATCAAGAGACAAACATCTGCACCTAGGACCCCTCCACAAAATGGAAATGTTGAAAGAATAAATAGGTCTATAATGGATTGTGCTAGAACACTTATGATGGAGAAAAATGTTGCTCTAAAATACTGGAGAGAAGTTGTAAGTGTTGTTGTATACACCTTGAACTGTGTGTAAGTAAAGAAAGGTACTCAACACCTTTTGAACTATGATATGGTCATCCACCTAATGTGAAATAGTTTAAGGCATTTGGAAGCAAATGCTATATTCTTAAAGATGTTAGGAGTGGAAAGTTTGATGCAAAGAGCGAAGAATATATATTCCTTGGTTACTCCACAAGAAGTAAAGCTTACAAGTGTTTAAATACTAACGCTAACAAAATTGTGGAAAGTACAAATGTGAATTTTGATGAGTTTATAGAAGCACATGAAGCTGAACCTACAAAAAAACCAGAAGATTACAAGTCATTTGTATACTACTATGAAGGAATGCCTACTGAAGAAGATGCTACAAATCATGCAGCAAACCAGTAGCAAGTCTCAACAACTGCCGAGTCACATCCTATGAATGTCGAGTTGCATTTAGATGTTGAGTTGCAAAGTGAGGAGAATGCACAATCTGACTCTGAGATTAGCACACATGAAAGAGATGTTGAAACATCTGACAAAGATGCACATAGTGATATTGAAGCTGAGAGAGAAAATGCAAACACAAGAACTGAGCCTAGACTGTCAAAATATGTCAAAAGACACCATCCTGCAAATCAAATCATTGGAGACAAAGATGCAAGGCCAATGACAAGAAATAGGTTAACAAGTGAATCATGTTTGTTAAGCATGAAGGAACCTAAGACAGTAAGAGATGCATTGGAAGATGATGACTGGTACAAGGCTATGGAAGAAGAAATTGAGTAGATAGAAAAGAACAAAACCTGGAGTTTAGTTCCTAGACCAGAAGACAAGAATGTGATTGGCACAACATGGGTATTCAGAAACAAGTTAGATGAGAATGGTGAAGTGACAAGAAACAAAGCAAGACTACTTTGCAAAGGGTATGCACAAGAAGAAGGAATTGACTATGGTGAAACATTTGCCCCTGTTGCAAGAATGGAAGGAATAAGAATTATTCTTGTTTATGCCACATATAAAGGTTTCAAAGTTTATCAGATGGATGTTAAGTCTGCATTTCTGAATGGCATATTAGAAGAAGAGGTCTACATAGAACAACCAGAAGGTTCTGTTGATAAAAATAACAAGAACATGGTATGTAGACTGCACAAATCCCTATATGGATTGAAACGAGCACCAAGAGCATGGTATGAGAGACTTCATACTTATCTTGTTAAGATTGGATTTGAAAGGATGGATGATAACAGTAATGTGTACATGAAGATAGATAAAGAAAAAGGTATATTGTTATCTGAAATATTTGTTGATGACATAATATTTGGAGGACAAGATGCTTTGTGTAAAGATTTTGCAAATCAGATGAAGCAAGAATTTGAAATGTCAATGTTTGGTGAGATCAAATTCTTTGTGGGATTACAAGTCTATCAAATGAAATATGGTGTACATATCACTCAGTCAAAATATGTGAAGGAGATATTGAAGACATTTGGACTTGAGGATTCAAAACGAGTAAGTACACCTATGGTAACAACACTCAAGCTATCAAAGAATGATAATTCAACTGAGGTCAATCAAACATTATACAGACTCATGATTGGAAAATTGCAATATTTAGTACATAGAAGATCTGATAGTCCATTAGTTGTGGGGATAGTTGCTAGATTATCTGGTAACCCTAGAGAGAATCACTTGATGACAGTAAAAAGAATAATGAGATACTTGAAAGGAACAAAAGAGTATGGTTTATACTATAAGAAGAATGAAAAGTTTGAACTGAAAGCCTACATTGATGTTGATTGGACTGAAAATATTGATGATAGAAAGAGCACTAGTGGAGGAGCATTCTTCTTAGGTAGAAGACTTGTTACATGGACAAGCAAGAAGTAGAGTTGTACTTCCCAATCTACTATTGAAGCAGAGTATGTTGTTGCTACTATTAATTGCACAAACATTGTATGGATCAAATAGTTACTTAAGGGAATGAAGGAAGAAATCATAGAACCAGTGAAACTTTATTGTGATAATACAAGTGCTATAAATATATCAAAGAATCCTATAACGCATACAAAGACAAAGCACATTGCAATAAAGTATCATTATGTAAGGGAGTTGGTTCAAGACAAAGAGGTGAAGATGGAATATATCAACACAAAGGAGAAAATTGTTGATATCTTCACCAAAGCATTACCTAAAGATGCTTATGAGTATCTGAGAGGTAAACTAGGGGTGACACCCCTATCAAAGGCTATGTGAAAGACAGAGGGAGTACCCTACATCAAACAAGCTGACATTCATTTCATACAAATTGATGCAGTGGACCTTACTTTAGGAACTACCTAAAGTAATCATAGAGCTGAAATTTCAAATCAGTCACAAGCAAGGTGACAAAGGCAAAAAATTGAAGAGCCTGCAAATGCCTACCTCTACATATATCAAGATGCCAAGTGTTGAGTATATGTCTTTGGCATTATTGTCAAAGAGGGAGAAAGTAGAATCAGTAAACTGATCAAAGGAGATGATCAAGGGAGAAAGTATATTACTAATCAGTTTGGTAAGAAAGAAAGAGGGAGAAAGTAGAAAGCAATCAAAAAAGAAGGAGGGAGTTTTATTTTGTAACCTAATCAGAAAAGGGAGTTGCAAATAGAGGGAAAAAAATTTTAATTCGTAAACTTTCTTTTTAGTATTGCCTTACTGTTTTAACCTAGTTAGTTTATCATTTGTTTGATTGGTTGATCAGTTTGGTTTTCCATCAATGCCAAAGAGGGAGATTGTTGATATATGATTGAAAAGATCATTTGAGTAGAAAAATTGTTGTAGAAGTGTTTTGATCATTGTTTTGTCATTGATGTAAAACTTGCTACATGCTAGTAAGACAATTGCTTATATGTTTCAAGCACTATCACTTAGTTGATTGATGAGGAGGATTTGATCAACAAGATGTAACAAAAGTACCTAGAGGAAAGGGTGCATTATGATTATGTATTGAAGTGTAAGAATTAGTTAAGACAGTGATAACATAATGTATTGATGATCTACTTGAGGTTACAAAATGATTGGCTACACTTAGAAAGTTTAGAATAATAAGGTTGAACAAAGTTCATTTGCTAAGCTTGACCAAGTTGATAGAAGGTGTCGAGAAAGTTAGTGCAAGTCGAGCAAAAATTCAGTTGGAGCCGAGTGAAAGCAATTTCTAGTCGATGTTGAGAAAGTTAGTAGATGCCAATTGATTTTCAGTTGATGTTGAGCACCAGTAAAATCTAGTTGATGTCGAGTGATTTTATAGTAGATATCGAGTAACATAGTATATATCGAGCATCAGTAAATTGATAATGTCGAGTTGCTGCATTATGAAAAAGATCAAAGATTCACCAATTAAAAGCTGACAAGTTTATTTTCTTGGAACTTGTGAATCAGGAGGAAGATAAGATTGATGAACTGGAGACATAGAATCTTATGTAAACTATTTTGGAGGCGAATTCAAATGGATTTTAGGAGAAGTTTCTAGAGAAGATAAGATATGGGGTAGATACATTGTATCCTACCTAATCCATTGAAAACCCTATTTTTTTGTGATGGATAATGAGCGGGAAAAGAGTTCTAATTTCCTATATGTAGGGATGTATGGTCATGAAGCAAAGAGGTTAGAGAGTTTTGGATGTGAAAAATATGACAAGGAGAAGGAAGAGGGTTTGCTTCATCAAGTGACCCAAGAGAAGAAGTCTACAATGGTGAACTAAGAAAGAAGGCTTAATGAGGATGAATGCTTGAAGGGTGAACAAGCTGTCAGAGCTGAAAAGATTGGAAGCCAAGTAGAGTTGAGGACTAAATAGAGATATGTAATCTACAAGTAAGGTTGTAAGTTGTATTAGATCAAAGCTCTATTGTTACTTTCTAACAATTGTATCAGCATAGAGTAAATCCTTTGGAGAGAGGTTGACTTAATAGTCATTGGAAAATTCTTTAATAGGGTGGCATTCCAAGTGAATGGCCTAAAGTCCTCTAACCAAGCTAACTTTTAACAGGGTGATTGAAATCCCTTAACTAGGCCACATTTAGTAGTGCACGTGTTGTAAACTTTTATAGGATTGGCCTTTAACAGGGCATCACTTCAGAAGAGTGAAAAAGGAGTAGCATGTTACTGGTGCTTTTTCCCAAATTGGGTTTCCATGTTAAATCATTGTGTCAAATGTGTTGATGGATATGTTGTGTTTAATGTTTTACATTTTTGCATGTTGATTTAACAGTAACATATTAGTTTTGGTTAACACACAATAAATGCATGCATGGTTAAGAATGTTTTATGGGCTCACTGAATTGTGAAAAGTTTTATTTGTACATCTAGACCTTGAATAATTGATTCACCACACCCCAGCCCTCTCAGTTATTCTAAAAATATTTTCCACACCAAATGTTTGTTCAAAGATCAACTAGTCAAAAAAAGTTGCAGCTCACCTTTATCATTCTTTAGCTCTATTATCTATCTTATGGCCAAGGAAAAACCTCTCTGTGCTAAGTGTGTGAATTTTTTTAAGGGTTAAACATAATATTTATAATTGTATAGCGATTCAAATTTTTTTATTTAAAATTGAGAAGCAAATATTGGCAGGTATACTCATTATATGAAAGTTGTAGGCCAAATATTTGATATTTAAGAATAGAGGCTTCTTATAAGAAGACTACAAATTAACACATATGTGATTTCTTTTTAATACTTGTAGTCTTAAAATAATGTTCAATTTTACACATATGTGAAAGCTTTTACCATTTTTTTAATCTTAAATTAATGTTCAAATTTGAGGAAGCCAAATGTAATGGTTTTTTTTTTAAATCTTGTCGGCTTCATAGATTGAACATTTTTTATCCCTTTAACTATGTGCTTTGTCTACAAGTTTGCAAGTTATAGAAATAATAGATCACTTCCTGTTAAACTACTCATTTTCCCAAGATTATTGGCATTTTATTCTTAATAAGTTTGATTTTCATATGTCATTACCTAACTCTCTTTTAGATTTATTCTAGGCATGGCCAATCTTATATTGTGAATCAATGTTTTCATGTCTTTGGAAGTGCATCCTTGCATTTGTAGTATGGGCAATTTGGTGGGAAAGAAATAGGAGAATTTTTAGACAGACATCATCTCTAATTACTCAATTTCTAGAAGGATTAGAGAGATCAATTGTTGAGCTTGTTAATGCTTCAATAAGTAAATATAAGTTAAATGTGTTTTTTCTCCTTGGGATAGTTATGTTATTCATCGATGGAAGGGTTTATTTTTTCTTGATCTTCCTACTTCATTGTGTCCATTCAAGATTCTTCTTATCCGAGCACAAACCAAGTAGATTCCTCCAAGTGAGGATTATTTCAAACTCAATTTTGATGGGGTTGCTAGAGGAAATCTAGGCAACTCTGGCTATGGCATAGTCATTAGAGACTTTAAAGGCCATGTGATTGTAGTAAAATCATCTCCTCTCCCTTCGTGTACTACTAACAAAGCTAAGGCCTTGACCGTGCTTTTTGGTTTGGAACTTGCAAAATCACTATCTATATCTATGTTACATGTTGAAGGGGGTTCAACTATTATTATTAATGCGTGTATTAAACATGATGTATATAATTTGTCTATACATTATATTTTGGATCAAGTATGGTCTCTTCTTGATTCATTCTCTGAATGTTACATCATGTATACTTATAGAGAAGGTAATCTTTTAGCTAATTGTCTAGCTAATTTGGGTATTGATGGAGATTACATTACCTCTTTAGTTTCCCCTCTTAACCTCCTTGATTTCCCCAACTTGGTTAATATTATGATAAAAGAATATGTTTAGAATAATGTTGAGCCTTTCTCATACTTTATTTGATAGTAAATCACCGCTTCTCTGTGATTCCACATGTTTTTACTTTTATGGATCTCACTTGTTATTTTGAGATATTGTATGCAATTCGGGGTCTTCAATTGCACTTGCATCAGATGACATTCTAATATCATGGTCTCAATTGGAAGTTTGGATGTAGATCAATGGTGGAAACTTTTAAGATAGTTTTTGGCTTGGCTCTTGGTTTTGTTTCCAACACTAAACTATGAATTGTACTTATATGAGTTTTGGGCTCTTTGTAATCACAATATTCTCAATTCGGAAATCACAAGGACAAGATTCATTAATGTTGTTGTATACTCTTTCTTGATGAAGTCTTTCTTCTTATGCATCCTTTTTGTATCAAGCAATGACCAGAGTTTTTCTTTTCTGGTTCTTTTCACTGGAGCTATTTTTGAACCAGTTATTATCAATATAAATTTAATGTTTTGCCTTAAAAAAATGTACAAGAAATTTCAAAAAATTAAAAGAAATATATTATAGTCAACATTCCCTTAAAAATTCTTAGAAAGGTTTCACATATTTAGATATAAAATGAAATCTTATAAGTAGGATTTTGTTTCTTTATGTAGTGAGTAGTATAATAATTTAAATGCAATTTAATCTAAGTTACTATTTAGTTAATTGTTAGTTGTTATGTGTTGATCTGAGCATAAAATTCATGAATAAAAGAAAACTATAGCCAACTTGAATTTAAATTTGTGATCCAATTAGTCTTAATGTCATCTTTTTTCTAATCAATTTGTGTTTAGTGCATTTTCTTAAAAGTTTGGAGAGTTTCCCTTAGAGTTGTATAGAAATATGAGAATTGTCATGCTAATTGAATTTATTATAGAATTTAGACATAACTTGTACAGAAAAAATCCCACTACAACTTTCTTTCAATTTATGGAATAGGAGTGTGTTGCATTAGATTTTTGTAAAATTTATCATTTTATCCAAGACCATTTGTATATATGTGCACTAAGGATTTTGACTCAACAAGTTCCTAGAATGTTGAATACACTAGAAAAGGAAAAGGATAAAATGACAATCAAATGCGCAAGAGATTTTACACAATTTTTGGAATCAATTTCCCAATATCACCTAGACTAATTGAAAATTTATAATTCTTACTAAATCAAATTTCTATGCACCAAATTTCTATTCACTTGACAGAAATTATGCAGCCCTTGTTTAAATAAGCTCAACTGCATTAACAATACCACTTTAAAAATTTGCATTTGTACAGTTTTACTTTTCATTTTGTAAAAGGATTCAGGTTGTTTCACAATTCTGTTTATGTAATCATAGCATATCTTTGATGCAATATTGTAAATATTTTATCAGATGGAACAAAGACAAATTTTTATAAATAAAGGTTTTGTCCTTTAATATCTAAGCAAAATTAATACCCAATAAATACTAACTATGATAATTTTTTGGTCAAAACTTGTATAATTTATTCTAATAGATAACAATCTTTTGACCAAAAAAAATAGTACCAAAATTTATTAATTGTGTCCTACCATATAGTCTAATGTTTCTTAATGAGAAAGAAACATAGCAGTCAGTTCCCATTGCTAAGAATTTACACTAAACCACCTTTACAATCAATGTTTGTCTCCACATAACACAACATTGATTGCAAAAACACCTACACAATCAATCTTCACCTTCACATTTCATAGCATTCATTGTCAACTTATGCACTTATGTAGAGCCAAATTTCATGCCATTCAAAACATAAACAATGAAAAATAAGGTCACTTGTAATTCATCATCTTGGACTCTATCATCGAGATAATACAGAGCTAGAATAGAAATTTTTTTGGCATCAACATTTCAAATCATGTTCATCAAGCTAATAGAGAGTTAGAGATGAAACATGTTTTTGCATTAACATTTTCAATCACATTCTATAATCAAATAACAAAAAGTTAAAATAGAAGAAAATTTTTGCATTGACATTTCAAATAAGATGTTATTATTAGAGTAACATAGATGTAGAGAGGAAGAAAGATTTGGTGCTGACATATAAATCAGACTCTATCATCAAAATATTAGGGAGCTTGAGAAGATGATTTTTTCATTACTCCATAATTAGGAGATGGTAAAATATATTATTGACAATCTAATGTTTTATTATTCAGAGATGGGAAAATATATTTTTGAGCATATAGCACATTCTATTAAATAAACATGATATGTTGTTGAAAATCTAATTGATATGATGTTGAAAATGTAATTTTTTTAATTTAGAAAACAAGTTTTGAAGGGCCCCTCAAACCTTGTACATGGAAACCTTAAAGATTTAACTACAATAAAAAATCCTAAACAATAATATGCAAAGAGATTGCTTAATAATAACAGTTTTGTATTCTATGCAAACTAATTAAAAAATTTTAAAAAATGATGCCTACGAAGCTAAAGTTACAACATGAGGTTTTATTAAGCATGAAACTAATAAAATAATCTAAATTAATAAAACTATCTAAATTACTGCATTGAAATGCATCACCGCTGCATGCGTGTACAATGAAATGGTGTAGTAAGCAATGCATGCGAGCAGTGAAGTGCATGTCTTCACTTTCCCCCTACATGAACAATGGGAAGGAGACTGAGTTGAGTTCTTAAGATAGTAAAATTGGATGTAGTGAGAGCTTTTGTGAAGATATTCACAACTTTCTCAAAAGTTGGGCAAAATTGTAACTCCACTATACCATTATGAACCAAATTTTGAATGAAGTGATTGTGGATTTCAATGTGCTTTGATCTAGCATGAAACATTGGATTCTTGGTCATTGTAATGGTAGTACTATTATCAGAAAAAATAGTTATAAGATGTTCTTGAACCAAATACAAATCTTCCATAATCCTTTGAATCCATAGCGCTTGACAATTAGTTGTCGTTGCTACAATATACTCTGCTTCTGCTGAAAAGAGAACCATAGTTGCCTGCTTCTTACTACTACATGGAACAACTCCAGAACCAAGTGAGAAAACATAACCAGAGGTTGATTTTCAATCATCCATTGAACTTGCCCAATTAAAATCCATGTAACCAACTAGCTCAAACTTCTCATTGGGAAAATAACAAATACCAAAATTGTGTGTACCACTCACATACCTTAAGATTATTTTTGCAGCTCACCAATGAGACTCATGTGGATCTTGCATGAACCGAGAGATGAGGCTCATGACATACATAATATCAGGTCTCATTGTAGTAAGGTACATGAGGCTCCCAACCAAACTTGTGTATAATCTAGGATCAACATAGGGACTTGGATCATCCTTGGTTAAATTTTCACCAAGGGCGATAGGGGTAGCAACTATCATGCATGACATTATTCTAAACTGCTTCAATAAATCAACAATATACTTGGTTTGAGAAATGGATAAATCATTAGGTTGTTACTGAACCTCTTCCCTAAGGAAATAATGCATAAGTCCCAGATCTGACATCTCAAATTCTTATGTCATTTCTTCTTTGAATTTCTCCACGAGAGATAGGCTATTACTTGTAAAAATGAGATCATCAACATAAAGAAAAACAATTAGAACATCATTACAAACATGTTGGATATAGAGGGTTGCTTTGAGGGACTTTGAATGAATCCTTTCTTCAAAAAATAACTATCAATTTATGCATACAAAGCACATGGTGTTTGCTTCAACCCATAGAGTGTTTTTTTCAGCTTGTAAATCAAGTGTTCTTTTCCTAAAATTTCATTGTTAAAGGCTGATCCACATAAACCTCTTCATCAATATAACCATTTAGGAAAGTTGATTTTACATCCATTTAATTGTATCAAACCTAGCAACTAGAGCAAAAGTCTTATGAATAATCTGCTCTAGGTGTTTGTGTGAATCCCTTGGCAACTAGTCTAGCTTTGTGTCTTTTCAAAGAACCACCAACGTGATATTTCACCTTGTAAATCCACTTCACTTCAATCACTTGTTTTTCTTTTTGAAGTGGAACTAATTCCCATGTATCATTTTTCTCAATAGCATGCATCTCTTCACTCATAGCATCAATGCACATTGGTTCTGTCACAACTTCTTCATACACAAAAGGCTCAACTTGAATGGAACCGAATAATGCAAAATTAGCAAATAGATCCATAGTAGAAGTCCTCTGATATATTTCATTTAAACTTCGCACCTTTTGTGAGGGACTTGGACTAGATTGTGAGTTTGAACTTTCACCTAAAGAGAAACTTGGTGAATTTGGTGGACTTGGGCTTGAGCTTCTACTTGAGCTTGTAGGGAGAGGAGGGACTTGAACATCTTCATTACCCATGATTAATGGTGTAGATTGTTGAACTTATTTCTTCCAATGCCATACTCTTCCTTCATCAAAACCCACATCTCAACTAATAATCCATTGCTTTGTGTCAGGTTCATAAAATTTATATCCTTTGGTGGAATTCAAGGATAACTTTAAGAAACCCCTCCCGAAAAAAAAAGCCTAAAATGTTAGCAAATCCAACATCTTGGGGGCAGGAAAATTTTAATGTTGAGGGCAATTTTTTTGTTCCATATAGAGAAATAAAATATTATATGCTGGCTATTTGTTTCTTGCCCTAGCAAAAATCATTTTAAATGTGGCGAATTAAATTTTTTTTCACTGACGGATATATAAATGATGGCTATTTTTTCCTTTGCCAAAAATGAATTAATAATGTCAGAGGCGAATTACTTGTTTTGTAGGAAAATGAATAATAATGGTTTTGGCTAATCTTCAGTGGTAAACTGAAAAATTGTTTAATCTGAAAGCGAAATTTGCACATGTATTGGTTAGTGACTGTATTGACTGCTAAGTAGTCATTTTCAAGTTTCAACTTTTGTACTGTGTTAGGTGTGTTATTAATAATGTCGTAACATCGTTACGTCAGTGTCACAATTACCAAGTTGACTATCGTCACTTTTTTTACGTTAATAGTAAACACAATAGTCTTATTGATTGTTGATTAGTTAGAGATCAATGATAGTAGATGCATTTCAGGGCCACTTGCTCGAAAAGGCTTGGAGTCACACGTAATTTTTGAAATGGAGACATGTGGAAAAGTTTGCATGGAAATCATTAATCATGTCAGGCACTATTGACTGTCCGACATTAATGTCAACACATTTCAGTGTTTCACACACTTGAAAATTAATAGGAATACGAAAAGATAAGATATGGAAGATCACGAACACCAAAGAATTAGATGCAACTACAGTCTGCCATTAAATAGGCTCTTCAATTCCTCTTTCAATATCATTTCTCATATTCTAATTTCCTCAATCTGAATTTGGTTTGTAGTTGAACTTTGAAGAGTTTTTAGTTTCTTGAATCGTAGTCATGGATACACCAATTCACCTGAAATGCACTAATATGGCTTTGCAAAAGTCCTTTCTGGGCAAAATTCCTGATGATATCCTTCCCATGGTTTGCAAGGTAGATGGTCGAAGTCCTTTTATCTGCCATGCTATATGCATGGTACTCAACCATGAATTCTTGAGAAATGATAAGAGGTACCATGTGTCCACGGATATTACCTCCCACTTCCTCGCATCTCTTCTAGACCTTGGAGGCAGGAAAATAGACATGTTGATGCTTCTGCGTAACTTTTTTAAGGAAACATTTTTGGAAGATGATGTCAAAATTATTGTATTGGCCGAGCAAGTACCGGGGCCAGGTATTGGCATCCCTTTTGTAGATGTAGCAGACAAGTGCTAGGAGGAAGGCATAAGGTGCATTATACATAAGCATCCTTTCTTGCTCAGCATGAATGAATGACAACTGACTCACCATCGAAAGTGGGCATGGCTCAAAAGGGATTTTCTGCGAAAATGGTTGTTGTTGGACGATGATGTCAGCAAGATGAACTTCACATGGTTGGACGAGTTCAGTGACATCATCTTCTCCAATAGATTCCTCGCAGACAGAATTGAAGACCTTTCTAATTAAAGGCTTCAATCACTCGGCCCCTTAGCTCGCTCATTCTTCCAGCCTCCCTAGTTCCCTGTTCAGTGTTCCCTATTCCTTTGGCCCTTTAGGGCAAAAAAATGTTTTGATTAGGGCAAACTTTGCCAAAAAAATGTTTTCAAGATATCTGTATTTTTCTTTGGATTGAGCCCTGCACTTTTTTGTAAATTACGAAATAGTAAAACTAGGCTAATTAGTGATTTAATCAGCTATTTTGAATATGTAAGCTTAGTATCAGTATTATGTACATTGTACAGTCTAAAATATTCAATGAAAACAATAGTTTTTGGCTTCTCAAATCGTTGTTCTTCTTAGTCTACGACTTTGTAAGTTTGTTTCAAATTTATGTGTCAAATTTTTATAATTTATGTGTCAAATTTTTATTTCATACCTATCTTGTCACCTATTCCTAATTTTTTTTCATTATGAAATATTTTAAATGATGAATAATAGTTTATAAACAATTATCAGAATTTTTAATATATGTTAAATTTTAATAATTTATAGATATTATAACTATATTATATTTTAATTTTGAAATTAAATAATAAATATGAATAAAAATAGAGCATTTGCAATTATATTTTTAAATTGTAATTATAACTATATCATATACATATAATATAATTAATTATACTATACTATAATATAATACAATATAATTATAATTTATAACCATATAATATTTATATAATATAATAATAATAACAATGAGTATGACCATATTAGATAATCGTGGATTCTGTGACACGTGTCACAATTCTAAATGAATCAGGGCAGATGGGAAAAGATTCTCCAAATTGGCCCGAAATTCATCTCGGGCTGTCGATCTATCAGATTGAGTCTACTATCTGAGATGGTCATTATATATTTTATTAAATTTTTTATTATTATTTATTATATTATATTATTATATTATATTACATGGTTATATTTATATTTTATTATATGGTTAAGATTATATCATATGGCTATAATTATATTATAGTATAAATTATTATAGTATATGTTTTATTATATAATAAATAATTATAACATATAATATTTATATAATATAATAGTAATAATGACTCGAGTCATCGACAGCCCGGGAGGAATTTCGGGCCGATTTGGGGAATCTTTTCCCATCTGCCCAGATTCATCCATAATTTGGGCAGATGGGAAAAGATTTCCCAAATCGGCCCGAAATTCCTCCCAGGCTGTCAATGACTTGAGTCAATAATTATTATATAAATATTAACAATAATAATAATTTCGTTGATGACTTGAGTCATTATTATTATTATTATAATTTTGAAGTCATCGACGGCCCGGGATGAATCTCGATCTATCAGATTGAGATGGTCATTATTATTATCATTATATTATATTATTTAATATAATATAAATAATATTATATTAAATAATATAATATAATATAATAACAATAATAAATTTAATAACCATTTGATAGTCTATAGATCGACGGCCCGAGATGAATTTTAGGTCGATTTGGGGAATGCTTTCCCATCTGCTAAGATGCATCTAAAATCGTGACACGTGTAACTTATGTACATCACTACATTATTTAATATTGATTTTGAGTCTTAACAATTTATTACGATTAGATGTACATTGTACATAAAAGTTAAAACCATTAATTTCTTATTAGTTTCGTTTTAACTATTAAACTTCAAGTATTACCTTTTTAGAGTATAAAGTTGAGAGTTCTGGAACTGTAAGATGAGAGTCTGATAGAATAGCCATAGGGTTTTCAAATTTTAAATTTTCAAAGACTGGCATAATTCCTTTTTGTGTTCTGATTTCTGAAGACTGAAAGTGTCAAACTTGAGTATCAGATGACAACACCAATTATCCAATCTCAATTCCAGGTATTTAATTTTTTTCAAAAAAATTCCATTGTGATTTGCAGCAATAGAAATCTTGATTTTAATTGTCTTAGGTTTACACTTTACAATTATTTTGAATAGGGTCTTAAGTCTAATAACCAGTAGCAGCCAGGCATGGGCAAAACAAAGTCAAAAACCTCCCAAATGAGTGCACCCATAAAGGAAAATAACACCATTATACAACTCAGACAAGTGCTACAAACCCCAAGTTTCACTGATGAATGTCATGATATTTTTTATCTTATTATCCATGGAGATTCTAGAATCATGGCAATTAGACATTCATTGTTTAGTAAATGGAAAGATCCCCAAAAGGTGAGAATCTATTACAAATATAAAAAATAGTATTGGTGCATATACAAATAAACTAGCTGCTCCGGTTACTGGATTAGCAAACCTCATTGTACCTGAAGTATTCCCTTGCCCTAAAATTGTAATGCTATGCGCTCAAAATTATGATGAAAATAGAAAGGCAATTGAAAACCAAAACACTCAGGAGGAAATTTTATCAATAACTAAGAGTGAATTTTTCACTCTGTTAGACCTAGGGTTAGGGTTTAGAACAAAAAGCTCTAATGAGCGCATTGACTTGGATAAACTAGCTCAAGCTTATGACAAGCTGGAAAGAAGTTTTCAAGATTCATATATTAAGGGTTTAATACCCTCAGCGTCCATTAGTAGTGTTACTATTACACTAGACAAAGACCATAAGCCTCCTTATCAGTATGATATTTCTGTGCCATGGGTTCAGAAGACTATTTCTTTATTATCATTTTTCCTGGGATTGGACAGTAACAAGGAAGTGGGGGCCAGTGTTCTCAAAATGAGTTATAATATCTATTGTCGAGGTCAGTCAGTTGACAATGTAGCAGTAAGATATGATTTTGTTTGGTACATTGTTGAATCTATGCAACAACAATTACTAATGATTAAACAAAGTACAGCTACAAGCAAGACAAAGACATTTAGGTTCACAAGTTACTTGTGCTACCTTCTTTTAGCAAAGCATCGCCCAATATTTGAGATAGAAAACAACAAGGTTGATATTGAGGTCTATAAGTTTGATGAGAAAACCCAGAAGAAATCAGAGACACCAAGTCCAGTATATGAGTGGACACATAAGATGAGGATGATTGCTAACAATAAAAACTACAACCATTTTGTAGACTTCTTTTTGGCACCTATTTACCAAAAAATCACAGGCACTACAATGCCTAGATTGCATGTGTCTTATAAAGATTGCATTCAATTGGGAAGTCAGATTCAATTGGCTGATTGGTTCTTCATGGAAGAGTACACTGTCTTAAGGTTTTACGGTTCAGCGGTTGAACCCTGCAAACTTCTAATGCATGTTACAGAAAGGGTTTTGCACTGGAATATGTAAGGTAGATGGAGAGCGCAGATGAAATTTTCAGTGGATAACAAAAGAAAATGATATTTCCTTCCTTGCCTTTCACAATTGGAGGCCTCACATTTGAGAGAAAGGCTTTCAAAGTGGCAAATGAGTTGGTAACTTTTTTTGGCTTTCATTTTGTTAGTCACTGGAATTATGATCCACTAAACATAATAAAAATAAGACTTATTACCAATGAGAACTCTGCGAGCAAATATCAACACCAGGAGATGCCATTGATAGAAAAGTTAAAAAACAAGGATTTGTGGGATGAGGTTAAGAAAGAAATGGAGAAACATGCAGCAGAGAATAATATTTCAATGCAACAACTGTCATCCCAAATTATGACATTGTACATATCAGAGTCACACAAATCAGGGCCTCTGACATACTTAAATTTCTATGAGAAAGCATCTGAACCTTCTAAGAAGTCTATGCCAAAAGCAATTAAAGAGGCATGCATATCTAAAATGTGGTGTCAAACCAAGATAACTGAGTTTTGGAAAATGAGGCAAAATTTGGGTGAACCAAAGACATCAGCAAATTTTGAAGAAATTGATGAGGATGACCCTTTCAACACTTATTGGGATAAAGAGCATCCAACTATACTATATCAACTTGAGAGTTGCAATGACAGTGATATTCAAAGACAGGAGGACCTCCAGTCTGATGTTGACATTCAAGGTATTGAGGATTCCAGGTCAACCAGGGGCAGAGATATTATTAAACTTCAAATGAGTGATTCTACTAAACAAACATATGGTAAAGGAGCAACTATGATACAAAATGTGGGGTTATGCAGGTATAGGGCCCATTGGTGCAAGTGGTGATGGGATTTGGAATCCAGTTCCAATACCAGACCCACCCAAAAGAGGAAGTAAACCAATCATTGGAAGCTCCGAGATTGAAGATGATTCATCTAAAAAGGGCAAAAAATATTATACTTATGCTTCTGAAGGTCATCCCAACACATTATTTGTTAAATCTTCAAATCCAGTTGTAGTTGATCCCACTGGCATTGGCACTAACACTGGCACTAGCATAGATGAACCTTGTGCAAAAAAGCAAAAACTCATGACAATTACATTGCAAGAAATGTTAGCGGTTACTTCAGCAATGTATGCACCAGTGGCTTCTGTACAAAACCCTAAAAATAGTCCTAAAATGCCAAGATTTGGAATGGGCCATCTTCAGTATGTTGGCAATCCTCAAAATATAGTTGTAGGTGGAGTAAGTTTAGCTGGAGATGGAGGAGCATCAACATTCAACGATACAGTTGATAATTCACCTTTCAAACACTCAATTGTGTCAGAAAACCTGAATTTTAGTTTGAACGAGTTTGCATCAAAGTTTGAACAGAAAAGCGAAGAAATAGGCAAATTATGAAGACTTTGAAAAGTGATGCAGTTGTCGAATGGCAGGGATCTACTAACAGAATATTTCCAGCATATGATCCAAACAATGAAATGATGAACTTCATGGTTGTTATGCCCCTGCGTAGAGATAATAATCCACCACAAAATATAATAAATCATAACGATATACAAGTTACCAGTCTTCAAATGGATTTGTCGAAAGTGAAAAATATTGACAAAATCAATATATCAAAAGAGAGCAACAAAATGGTCTACTCTACACTTCTGAAAGCGGAGAGGGAAAACAAAAGGCTTACAAAGAAAATAGAAAAGTTACAAGCAGACCTTGATAATGTGAAGGCAAAGGAGAAAGCAGCAGACAATAGGTTCAAAGAATTGCAAAACAGGATAAAGAATTCTTCTCCTATAGAGGCAATTGTCCAGCAAGAAAAGATGAATGAACAAGTGCAACATTTGACTAAAGAATTGGATGAGTGCCAAAAAATATTTAAGAATGAACAAGCATCTACTGCACAGTTGTTCAAGTCTATAGAGAGTAGTGCACAGGTCATAAATCAATTGAAAACTGAGTTGGAATCTACTGCCAAGGAAAATAAAATTTTGAAGGATGAATGGGAGAAGGAAAAGAAAAAAGTGGAGTCTAGGGCAAGTATGATTTTTAATTTGCAAAAGGAATTGGGGAATGAGAAGAAAAAAGAGAAGTCTATTGTAGACACAATCCATAATTTGAATAACCATTTGGAGAATATGAAACAAAAAGAGTTGTCAACTGCAAAAACTATCAATGATTAGAAGGAGGAATTGAAGAATGCAAAGAGAGTAGAGTCTAGTGTTACTGCAAGCACTAACACAATCCACAAATTGAGGAGGGAATTAGAGAATGCAAAGAAAAAAGAAGAGTCATCTGCAAAGAAAAACCTCAATTTGAGAAAGGAATTGGAGAACACAAAGAAAGAGGAGTCTACTCAAAGTCTCCATGATTTGAAGAAGGAATTGGACAGTGCAAAGAAAAAGGAGGAGTCCACTTCAAAGACAATCCATGATTTGAAAAGTGAACTCAAGGAAAAGAAGAAAAAAGAGGTAACTACTGCAAATAAAATCCAAGATTTGAAGAAGAAATTGGAGGATGAGAGGAAGAGAGCAACTAATTGCCAAAGGCAACTAGAGGAAATGTAGACAAAGAGTGAAAAAGAGATGTCTGAAATGAAGAAAAAGGTGGAGAATGCAATGGCAAAAAATAGAATGACCTCTTCCGAAGACCATTATGTGAAGGATACTATAAAAAACATAGTTAAGCTTATCAAACAAGAAATTTGGGACAAAATAATGATGATCAGTGATGGTTTGGTTGAATGGCTTGATTTAAATAGTAATCTCAGAGTTGTCTTTGAAAATGTAAAAATTGATTTTCAGGCTAAAAGAAAAATCTTCACCAGTTCCTTAAAAGATCTTTCTGACCAAATTTTCAATAAACTAAAGAGATTCAGTGATAGGGATTTGGAAAACTATGGAATAAACAACCGCTTGGATTCTGGTGTAATGGCCATTAATGTCTCTCAACATTGTGATGAAGTAACGCGAATTGGTGAATCGTTCAATTCTGCTTCCAAAGAGTTGATGAAGATGAATAACACTATAGTGAACTTGCTGAATGTTGGATTACCAAATCCAGCTAACTCAGAAAACAAATTCATTGGAAACAAAAATTACATGAAAAAATTGCAGGGCAAGATGAATTCTAATTTAGGGGAATTGCCTGAGGAATTCACTCCAGAGGGAATTGCAAGTTGCATCAAACCACTGTCAACAATGAGTGATTCTATAGATAGATTCCTCCTATCATATGATTCTATCTCTCAGAAGTATTTTTTGTTGACGAGACTACAACTAATTAGCTACAACCTCAAAAAAATGGGGCTTCCAAATGATGTAGAATGGAGCGCCCTAAAGAAATTCAGTGAAGTTGGGTCATCTTCTCAAACTGTTATTGTTGCTATCAGTGGCAGTCATAGCTGATAGCACTAAGTAGTAACATTATAACAACTTAGTAACTGATAGAACTATAATTGTTTTGTTACTTGTTGCTCTTTAATTTCAAATTTTGGATTTAATTTCAACTTTGTTTAATGTTAATTGTTACAGGAATCAAGAGCCAGCATATCAGGATAGTTGGGTAGCCAGGCACTAGCATACTATGGCATATCAGGAATAAAGACTCAAGAGCTAGCATATCTGATCATATATACAATTACAAACTGACCTGCAGTTATTGTTGCTCCCTTGTATCTACAAAAGGAAATTCACGGTCATTGCAATTTGACATTGAGTCATTTGCAAAGGGTTGTAATTATTTGTAATTGACAATCATTAAATGTATTATGTTACAGGCTGATTTGTAATTATAAATTATAATACAATTTTTTTAAAATAGAGCTTATTATGTTAAATGCATTATGTTACAATTTCTTAAAGAAACTAGAATCAATGAAAATCTCAACATGTTAAAAAAATACAATCAATGAAAATCTCCACATGTAAGTACTAAGTTTGTAACATCAACATGTTCAAAAATAAATAAATAAAATTAAGCATCTATAAAGGGACAGTGAATGAAGGTTATAAATTAACTTCTAAATGAAGGCTATAAATTAACTTCTACAAACATGTTACATAATTAATTAGTAGGTAGAGTATTAGATCAGAGCTACTAGCCTACTACTTGACTCACGCAGAAGGTTGAGAAGTTGTTATAGTTGCCATTCTGCCTAGACTGGCTTAGCATCACTATCATCAGAATCCTCCTCATTTATTACATATAACATTTCATTGTTTGTTGTGTTTTCTTTAGATTCACTGTCAGTGTCAGACTCACTATCCATGCCAAATTCAACATCTTCTTCATTACTTTGATTTTTCAATATCATGATATGAACCACTGCCACTGCCACTTGTGTTTGAAATGTTGGCAATCCCTCTTCTTTGACATCACTTTCTCCAAATGTTGACAACCTTGTCATAAGGGAAACTTTCCACCTCATACCTAGAATTATAGAGCCTCAAACAATTATCCAATTTTTTATCTAATTTGTTTCTAACCTTTGACTTAAGGAATCCCAAAGTACTGAAAACTCTCTCATCCTCCACTGAACCCAATATCATTGTCAAACATAAATTGGTAAGCTTGAAATATTTTGGTATTGCTTCTCTCAACTGATTGCTCTCACCAAGGTTTTTCGAAAGCTTTTTTACTGCTCCCTCTTCATTTGGGTTCTCCATAACAGCATATTGTTCCCTCATTATGTTTGCAAAAGAGTATGATTGATCTCTCAGTTGAGTTTCATCTAAAATTTCATTTATGGTGACTCTATTGATTACTTTAGGTGTGCAAAAATGCTGAATTAGAGTCGTCATCCTTCTTTGAAAATTAGTTGGACTATTTAGAGACCAATATTGTGGAAAAACAATTGACATTGCTTCCAGCAGTTCCTTTGGAGGGAATCTGAATTTGATTTCTGATGACATATTGTAGCAAACTCGCTTGACAGAGTCAGGCATAGAGTCTTTGATCTTCTTGAAGGCTTCACTTGTAACATGTGAAAGTACCTTCTCTGGTTCTGATTCAACTTCGCTTCCTGCTTCATTGGGGTTGGAGTTGGGGTTGACGCGGGCATAGTACTACATTGGTATGTCAACTCCATGTACCCTGGCATATACCTCATCGTTTGCACCAATATGTAAAAAGTTTCCAGGATTGTTCAAATCTGAGATTTCTAACCACTTTGCAAACTTTGTTTCATCTAATGGTAATAATCGGTATAGAGTATCTAGGCTACTACATGTCATTTTATGCAGCTTATTATCTTTTGCAATGTACATAGCTCTTTGTTGAACCTTTTTTATAATATTTCTCATGTCTTGTAGCATGGGGAGAATAGTTGCTAAAGTTAAGAGTACCTTAACATTAGTTAGGCTTGAATATAGCCGAGGGAATCTGTCTCACACAGAGTGGATTATTCCAAGAAATGATGGGTATTCAGACATTACTCGATGCGTTGGTCCATCCAAAGAGATCCATCTGGTATCATTGTCTTTAAGAAGCTTCTTCCCATCTGTAAGTCCTGCAGCAAAGTGTTGAAATTCTCAGACTCGTTTCGAACTTCGACAGAAGTATTGGTAAATCTCTTTGATCAGAGATTCCACTTTACTTACACAACCAAAATTGCTGACAATTCCAAAAGCTAGATTCATTCGATGCGCCATGCAATGAATGGGAATAGCATAGGGTGCCAAATCATTCTTGATCTTTTTGCAAAGGCTGCCTTTATGACCTTGCATAACCAAAGCACCATCCGCTCCAACACACACCAACTTTTTGGCAATCTCCATGCTATCCAAACCTTCAGATTCAATTAAAGTAGTCTTTAATAATTCATATAATTTTTCAACTGTCGCACTGCGATTCAATTTAGCAACAGATAGTAGAAATGGTTGATGACAAAGATTGTTTATAGTATAAACATGCATGCACACCCAAGAAGTATTATCAATTGTTGTAACTTCATCTAGAGACAATGCAATGAAATTTGAGGTTTTTATAGATTCCTTCATATCTTCTATTTCAACTTGTGCAAGACATTTAGCCCATTTCCACCTGCTGTTTACTGACCAGTGACTGTTAGGATAGTTTCAAGTTTTCAAAAAATGCAATAATGCAGTCATTGTAGGGTAGTCTGTCATAGGGCATCCTCTACTCAATATATAAAGGACCACACCTAATTGAACTACTTTTCCCATATTTTGCACTTCCGTTGCTTTCCTAGTGAAATCTTTTGGAACCTTTTACTGCAGAACGCTTCTCCCGTATTTGCTAGTGTAACTCGTATATTTCAGCATTCCTAATATGCAAACAGTTCTCCTTTTTTTTTCAAGTTAGCACAGATTTTTTGACTCCATCTATAATTTCCTTCTTGTAAACTTTACCGACATGTTTTTCTATGATATCAATTTTAACCTGCAGCCTCTTCTCCTTCTTTGTTATCTCTGTGCAAATCTTACATTTGCATTCTGCAGGAGGCTCACTGTCATTTGGATTGGGCACTGGTTCAATGAACTAGTACTTTTCCATCCATTCTAACTGAAAACTCCTTTTGGACAGATCCTAGCGAGATCGATCTTTCTTCGATTCTAGTTTTCTTTTCCCCTTTTGTGCATGAACCTGATTTATGGAATCAATTTTGGTTTTCTCAACTGACTGGTCTGGGATTGACTCCAACTCTATAATCTTAGTTTGTGAATCCCTACTTGAGGGAAGTTCCTCCAAATCTTGTTCAAGTTTGTCCTCGATTGAGATATCAAGTTCACCAACTTGAACTTCAATACTGTCTGAGGGTCCAACTTGTGATGAATCTCCTTTTTCAGTAACCACTGGAGATCTAACTTGTGAATCTTGTAGGTTGCCAACATTTCCACCACCAAAATATGCCGCTATGGTTCTCCGTTTTGGTAATGGTGGCCTCTCTTGGATTTTAGGGATCGGACCCCTCTTGTTTGACATGGCAAATCGATAAAGGCTGCAAAAAAATATCAACTTAGTTGTTGAACAAAAGACTTAACTACTTAGACTATATATAATAACAATAATATGATTCATTCTCAAAAAAAGGGTACTACTACTATAGTACTACAGTCTACGGTACTACCCAATATAATTTGCAAACCTAATACCTATAGGCTATCTTAGCATGTGAGATGTTCAGTCACTAGCAGACACTAGACTGTGAAACTAAAAAAATAACCAGTACCACTTACAAAATAATTTAAAAATCACTTGCCTTTCACAAAAACCAGGGTCCACGAGTCAATGGCCAATGCACTCAGCACTCTAAAAGTTTGGCAGCAATAAGAAATGCCAGTCTCCAGACCAGAAAATAGTGAATTGTGTAGAATAGTAATTTCTTATAGTCCAATCTAGGTTGGCGAATTAGGCGGGATTAACAAGCAGGAATGTCAAATGCAGGTGAAATGCACCTTCTGATGCAAGCCTATAGTAGGAAACAGTTGGCTAAATGGGGCAAGTGATCGACACACATCGGTAAAATGGTTGGTGATACCCAACCCAAGGGAAAATTTATATGGTTATAGTAATGGTGAAATAACATCAGCCAATAAGAAACAGCGTGCAAAGGCTGGCAATATGTTTAAAATAAATGTATCCAAACTATATATTGCATTGACGATTGCACCGATATTCTTGACCAATCATGTGATAACTAATGGGCGACCACCTCGAGTGTTGGACCCAAATATGACAAATATTTGCCAAATGATGATTGACCCATCAGACGGGATCACCAAAAGGCGAAGATTCATCGCTAAAGTAATCTCTGGTGGAATTTGAATATCGCACAAAGATACAAAGTTGGGATTTTGCATCCAACTTTTTCCTCTTCTGAATAGGAACATGAACATATGCAAGGCAACCAAATACACGAAAGTGAACTACTAAGGCCTTGTGTCCAGTCCAGGATTCCTTTGTAGTGATATTCTAAAGCACTTTTGTTGGACTTTGATTCAAAATATAAACTATGGTTTCCATTGCAACTCCCCAAAAAGAATTTGGAAGGTTCTTAGACTTTAACATACTTCATGCCATCTCCATAATGGTATGGTTCTTTTTTCTGAATACCATTTTGCTGGGGGTAAAGGCTATCGTAAGCTATCTTTGAATGTCATGCATGTCACAAAAATCATCAAACTCTTCGGAGAAGAATTCTCCCCCTCTATCTGTCCTGATATTTAAATGTAATACCCACTTTGTTTTTCTTCCATAGTTATAAAATGCTTGAAGCATCCAAGTGCTTTGGATTTATACTTAAGAAAATAAACCCATGTGTGGCATGAGAAATCATCAATAAAGGTCAAAAAAAATATTTTCTTACCCAGTGATTCCTCTTGCATAGCACCACAAATGTCAAAATGCACAAGCTCTAATGGAGATTTTGCCTTCCATGACTTGTTCATCGAAAAACTTACTAGTGTTTCTTACCAAGAGCACATCCTAAAAAAACTTCTTCTTTTTCTTAAATGAAAAGGAGTCCTCTTACCATGTCCTTTTAATTATTAAAAAAAATTAAGCCCTAAAAATGAAAATGACCATATCTTTGATGTCATAACCATGAATCATTTGTGGTTGCCTTAAGAGCATGTATATTAGCAGAAACCAAAGTGAGAGGAAACAATGTATTCTCTATCATACAAGTCTTTTCTACATGGTGGTTAGCTGAAAAATTTTTGCAGCAGTTATTCTCAAAAACAACCTTATAATTTTTTTCTACAAGTTGCCCAATACTCAAAAGATTATGTTGTAACCTAGGCACATGCAAGGTTTCATGAATATAAGTAATCTCTCCTTGCTTGGTTTTCACTATAAGGTTACCTTTTCCCATAGCATCAAACTCTTTATCATCACCAAATTTTACTTGACTTCTCACAGATCCATCTAATTTGACAAAGAGATTAGATTTACCTATCATATGATTTGAGCATCCGCTATCAAGAAACCACACATCCTTCTGAGGTTCTTTTGCCAAATTCCATACAAAGAGCATGAGTGTGTTGTATCTTCAAGAGATTATTCAGTATAGTTGGCTTGTGACTTATTCAAATTAGATTTTTTCTTTCTACATTCAGATTCATAGAGTTCATACCTTTCACAATTTCTGCACTTGATGCTTCTTTAGTCCTCAGAACTTCTTCCTCTTCCTCAATTATTTCTTCTTCCTCCACCTCTACCACATCCTCTTGATGTAGAAGACTCCCCTTGAGTTTTGTTTGATTGAAAAGGGGTGGCAAGTTTTGCTTCAATTTTGACTGTAGACTGGAAGGTTTGCACTAGATTCCCTATTGAACATTGCATGCGCATTTTATGTGATTGCAAAGAACCTATCAACTCTTCAATTTTGAAGGTAGATGTATCTTTACTCTTTTCAATGGCTATGACCACTAGATCAAACTTTGGAGGAAGATATCTCAGAATCTTCTCTACAACTTTTTGCGTTGTGATGGCTTCCCCTTGACTTTTAAGATGATTGATAATAGTTTGAGCCCTTGTAATAAAATCATGAGTGGACTTAGCTTCTCTCATCCTTAAATTTTTTAAATCTCTTCTAAGGGTTTGAAATCTCACCAATCTTTTCTTGCCAGATCCTTGGTATGTTTTTTGAAGGGCTCCCCATGCATTCTTTGACATTTTCATACTAGCTATGTGGGGGAAAATAGACATATCCAATACAGTTTGAATGACGAAAAGAGTTTGATTATCTTTCTTCTTATCTTCTTTCAACTGATTCTATTAAGCTTGTGTTAAGGCATTTAAAACATTTAGGTTTGCAAGATCGATGTATCCTCCTTCTACTAATTCCCAAAGATCTTGAGATAATAGTAGGGCCTTAATCTTGATACCCTGATGTTCATAGTTGTCTCCAAAAAATAGCGGAAGCTGGCATAGAAAGTTGCCACCATTTGCCATTCTGAAAGATTTTGGAGAAAACTATTGCTCTGTCTACAAGAGAACAATATTCTACAACCTATTTTGATACCAATTGAAGATCTAAAAATAAAAGCTCTTATGCTATACTGATAATCAAATAAATAAAATATAAAATATAAACAACAAACAACCAAAATCAGAATAAATTTTTTGTTTTTATTGAATGTCTATTTTTAAATTAAAGAGTACATTATAGAAAAACTAAAAAACTTAACCTTCAATGCTAATCAAGGAAGATAGTGAAAAAATACAATAAAAAAATCCTAAACAATAACATGTAAAGAGATTGCATGATAATAATTATTTTGTATTCTATGCAAACTAATTAAAACATAATTAAAAATGATGCCTACGAAGCTAACTGCAACATAAGGGTTAATTCCAATCCGTTCCTAATTTCTAATTTTTGATTTATTTCACTTTTGTTCTATGGTACTTGTTATTGCTATTTCATTCAATAAGTAGTCAAATATTGAGATGGTTCAAGGAAGCAAAATTTGAAAGTTATAATAATGGTACAACATCAAAAAAAAGAAAAAGGAAAAAAAGTGTGTATTGGAGCTCTCATAAAATAATGGGAAAACTATGAAAATCCAAATGGTAGGCAGCACTCAAACTATGCAAAATATTCTATCATTACAAAAAAAAATTAATGGAGTTGTAACACCATTTCGATTGTTCAATTTGTAGGATCAAAAATAGAGGATAAACAGAGCAACAAATGAAATACAAAATACACAAACTCTACTACAGTAGACAATGAAATTATTTTATTCATTTGCATATACAGGTATATTACAAAGCTTCTCGTTTATAAGAGGTTTCTCTATCACCAATAGTGAAAGATTTCATCACTTTATTTATGCATGAACAACAATCATCTTACTATCAAACATCTTATTATCAATTATCATCAAATATCATGCAATTGACTTAAACTAGCTTATATATATATATATATATATATATATATATATATATATATATATATATATATATATATATATATATATATATATAAGTGCCTATTGTACTGATTTAGATTATGAAAATAGGTGCCTCCTCTGGGTTATTTTATATATACATAATATAAATAAGCTAGTAGCACTCGTGATGCAAAATGAAGGACATTATTTTTTAAAGTACAATTCATTATAGTTTATTTATAATCATAAATTTTAATTATTTAATTTTTAATATTATTATAATATATTATACGGTTCAAAAATATACATAAAGAAACAAATAAGTAGTAATTTCAAAGGATATTTTAAAATCATGTAGATAATTATTTAATGCTATAATAATTGAGAAATATTACACATTCTATTGCTAAACAATTTGAGCACATTGAAGCAATATTGAAATTTTTATACAAACATTTCTAATAAATTCATACTTAATAATCATTCAAAAAAAAATTCACATAATCCATCACACAAATTAATAGTGTAATAGTTAATAGTTTTTCAAAAGTTGGGTATAATGAAAAATACTATTGTTCAAAATGTTGGCAATAGATTGACAAATAATATGTAGAATATTTTTACTTTATCAACTATGGATGGACTTGGTAATAACTCTACATTTCCAAGAAGAACTTTTCGAACTTTAATTGATAAAGTAGACTTTGTGCAAAATAATGTAGGTATGTCATAATTTGCATGCAACAACCTGAAAGATGGAATGACTCAATGTACTGTGAATGTGAGAGTGCAACCAAAATTAAGAGAAGTAGCTATCAACCATTCTTCAAGTGGACCCTTGTGATAGCTAATTTTAGATTCTCTTTTAAGAAATTTCATAAACTTTAGTTTGAGCTCATCAAAAAGAGTGTGCTTCCTAACATTTATTGTTGGGGCAATGATAATTTTAAAATGCATCTTGCAAGGTAAAGATCATGAATCTCATGATACAAAGCATCTAACCATCTGCAAAAACCTACAACCTCGATATGAAACTGATGAAATCTGACATCTAAGTTCCTCTTTAGTTTTGTGTCATAATGGAAGTTGAAGTACAGAGCGTAGTTACAAAATTTTAATTGATTGTTCCTTGGTCCATTGTTTATAATTTGATTGGTCATTCTATCCCTTATCCAATAGCAAACACTCAACTCCTCTATACAAAGGATGTCATTTTGTGGAAGTCTACAATGAAAGTCCCGCAACCACCAGTAAACCCATTCTAAACATAATTTGTCTGACATCTTGGTAAGTTGCATGAGAATTATCAAAAACATATATATCATTATAAAACATGATAAAGAATATGACTTTTCAAAAAGGAAAGAAATGTTGCATCAAGGATAGTAACCATAAGCATCAAAATAAGGTATGTTATGAAAGAAACATTAAAAAAAGATTTTATCAAATTGATATCTTGACAAAAGGTTAGTATATTTAATCTTTAAAAAAAAATTATTTGACATAAAGTAATACAAATTTATAAGGGCATAAGAAAATAAGTGGTCATTTTCTTTAGTGTAAGGATACTAAATATAATTTACAAGGGTGTATTAAATTTCTATTTATATATTATGGATGTGAAAACATTTATTTAAGACATTTCAAATGTGAGTCATAGTAGTATACAAGTAAATGAAAAATATTGGTTTGCTTTCAATACTACAATTCTACAATACTATAGTAAGTATAATACTAATTACAAATTATTAAAATGGAAAATAAAACTTGTGCTTCCATTGGAAAAAAATTTCAAAAACAAAATATTACATCAATTTTCTTCTAACAACTTAAGTCTATTTTCTTCATCCTTGCACTTGGCAACTTGTCTACCCTTTTTCATTTTCTCATAGCAATCATATGTGAATGAAGGCATTAGTTTTATACATTGTAAATATTTTACACAAGAAATTACCACAAATGTCAATCCTATTCTTTCCCTTGGTCCTATATCAGTTGTCATTTTTGGAAGAGTCAAACCCTGAGATTTATGTATAGTCAATGCCCATGCCAATCATAAAGGCAATCAAAGTGTTCTACCCTTATGTATTGGTGTTATTGGAATTGTTTTTGGATGATGGTGTTCAAATGGCAATCCAAAATAATTTTCAAACTCAACCATCACATATGTTAGAGGTTCAAGTGGAGTGTTTCCTTATTTGTAGACTATATTTCGAGCATATAGCAAAGATCCATTTACAAGACTTGCTTGTACCCATAGATTTGAAGTTAGCATGACCCTTGAATCCTTACAGATTAGCATCTCTAAATCAAGCTCATCATTTGAATAATCTTCAAATGCATTAGCATGTCCTACTTTTGTTGCAACACTACATGCAACATGATACTTCAATCAATGTAACATTTTTTTATTATGACTATAAACATTTTCATTTGTTGAGAATAGATGGACAAAATTTTCAAACTATAAATTTGTTGCAAGATCTATGTTGATAGGGGTTTTTGTCTTTAGCAACCTCCAATCATCAATTTGTGGGTTTGCATCTCTTACATTCATCAACAATTGACAAAATCTTTGTTGATCATCATTTTACCCATCTTGTTTGAATATTTTTATCCAAAGTAACAATAGTCTTGAATTCCTATCATAGCAACTTTGCACTTCTATTACTGTCAAATGTTGGTCTGTCACTAACCAGAGGAAGCTAGCCCAAATCTCCTAAAAAAATAATAGACATACCTGAAATATAAGAATAAAATATTTATATCATAAGCAATCATTTTTAGTTGTATTTTAGTAAAGTATTAGTATACATTTTCTACATGAGTACTTGTTCATGAGGAAATGTGAAGCCTTTTACCTCCAAAGCTTATATCTACAATTTGTGGGAATGCTTGTCGGAGTCAATAGTCTATGTTCTTCAACATGTTCTGACCAATGAAGCTCATTTCATCAATCAAAATATACTTGATTTGTGTCATTTCTTCTTGAAAAATGGCAAGTCTTGTTCCTTCCAATTGAGAAAAATCTTGTCTTCGTATTTTTAATTTTTAATTAACTATAGAAGCTCCTATGTTGAATGTTGCAACTCTCGTTGGTGCAAGTAATAGAAGGGAAGATAGATAGGGCATTTCTGTATTTTGAAGAGATTGACTATTGGCACCAATTAGATATGACTTTCCAGTGCCCGGTGTTCCTTGAATTATCATGTGCAATGGCTCTGCATTCTGATTTCTGTGATAGTGTGTCATAATAATGTTAATTTCCTTTTTTTGTTTGTCACCAAGGGTGACGTAGTTGATGCATTGGAGAATGTCATCATATATTAGACAACCATGATTCTTCATATTGCCTATAAAATTGATTGCTGCAGTAGTGTACTCTTCTCGCTTATAATCAGTAGACTGATTTGTATGTTTGTCAATGTCTCTTCTCCCCAACATGTCTATTTATGAACACTCTATGTTTTGACCACAATGCAACCTAGATATAATATCCCTTTTTTTTTGTTGTATTTCTTTGAATATTTTCAATGTCTTCAGTTTCATAATTGCTTGGGTTTTCATCATTATCTGTCACTATGGTACGCTCAACCTACCAAGGAATGTAATTAAATGTTTCCCAGTTCGCGAATGGTGTCATCTTCATGATCAATATCTTGTTCTATATCACGGAATGGCTTGTAGAGCAATAATTATGATAAACAAAAGTCAACCCATTTAGCTGACTCATGTAAAGGCATAGATACACATCTAGGAAACACTCTAATAATTGTTGATTTTTTCCTTGGCTCCCATTTATTATATCTTCTTCTTTTACAATTAAATATCCATGATCTTGTTGCATCTATTAATGTAACAACTTCCATACATAGTGGCCTTTTCTTGTACCCATCAATGAAAGATTTTATTTGTTCTTCAGTATTCTCTTCATCATTTCCATTTTCATTATTTATAGTTAGAGGTTTGAAGACCTCACATGAGACATTCAAATTAACAAATCTTCTACTACATTCTACCAATCTAATTACATATGACATGTTTCTTGAGAACCAATCTCTCTTTCTATAATTGTCTCAGTTTGAAGTTTCCTATATGCATGTGTAGCTAAATCATCTGGGTTTTCCATACTAGAGAGGTGCATCAACATTCATTGGTACGTTTTTTAATTTTTCTCTACTTTCACTGCATACTTGGCAATATATTTTACAACATGTTTGGAAATAACAGGTTGCCAATCTATATTTGCTCTACATAGTTGCAGTACGTGGCGATTATATGCATTGACTCTTTCATCATTTCTCAATGGTTCAAATTTATCTTCACCTTTTTCTCTATCTTAATATAATTTTGATCCCTCTCAGTTTAATGGCCATGGTGCATTATACCTATAATAAATAAAAGAGACATTTATAGTTAGTCATAGGACACTTGTGTCCAATTTGTGATTTTGATTAAAATATCCCAATGTAATGAAATGATTACCTACAAACCATCTGCCCCCTTTTTATTCGCAAACATGCACCCTCCCTACAAATTGTGTCTCTTTCTACACATTTTAGGATCTCCTCATAGTCATGATCTAGATTGACCTCTTCAAGTTGTCTCAGATTTTTGAAACATAGGTGTTGTTGCAATTTTATGAAAGCCTAGAATTCAAAATAAGTTGAATGAGTAAATTAGGTCATATAAAATTATACCATACAATATATATTTATAAATATACCTGAATGTTTCATTAATGAGGATCTTCTCTAGGGTTCCATCCACGAACAATAGAATAAAAATATCTTTCAACTTTTTTGTGTTCATCCTCATTTGTCCCATCAATTTTGTCCATATTGGGTGCCACTTTGATCCATATGAACCTGTGTACATGTGGGGGCCCCCTATTTTGTCATTAATATCTACTTCAAAAATCTTTGACATTCATTCCATTTTCTAGAATCTATTTTCTAAAATAGAGTGTCTCAAGTGCATAGAGTGTGCCATAATGTGAGGATAATCAATTATATTTCAATGCCTATGCCAATTTTGAGCTTTGCTTGGATTAGTTGGCATCGTTCCTGGCATCAACGCATGTAAATCAGGCCAATACATATCTATTGTAGTCAATGTGAAAAATATTGTAGGACAACCAATTTGATGAAGAAAATCTGTCAATTTTGCATGATATTTTGCCTAATATGATCTTGTTCCCCTTAGTGTTGTCCCAAACCGCATCAATTTATCTACCAAACTAGAGTAAGGTGTATTTTCCATATGTTTCTGCAACTCATTGATGGTTATTGGCATGTCTTTAAAGTTTCTCTTAATGATAGTTATTGGCATGTCATTAAAGTTTCTCTTAACAAACACATGGGATGAATTCTGTGCACGATGTTTCATAAAAATATACCTGCCACAACTATGGTTCTAACCAATCACAACTACCATTAGGAAATAGTGTTGGCAATGTCATATCCAATAATCTTGATGTGACATACTCATTAATAGGCGACACACCAATACTTGGCCAATCTATCATTGATGTTGGGTTTTCATCAGGATTATTAACCCAAGCACGAATGAGTTCCATTTCCTTTTGTGCATTAGGAGTTCTTGAATCCATTGATGTTGTGTGTTCAATTATAATCCCTCTAGTTTTGTACTCATTGACTATGCTTGACAACAAAATATGGATCTTGTCTTGCCAAAATCTAAAATAGACAGGGGCCATGATTGGCTCCATAGAATGTTATTGTAGGAGTTAGTAGCACTGGTAAAGAGTTACTTTGGGTTACTTCCCTTAGAAATAATAGGGCTTGCAAAGGTTGGAAGCTAGTTTTTAACTTGCTATTTTTATTATAGATTGAAGGCAATATTCATACTACTTCACATGTCTTAAATTGAAAGCTTACAATAATAACAAAACAATGGAAAAATACTTTGGATTTGGTGATTCTTGTTTTATTATCCACCAAACAGATAGATCTAAATATGTTATCAACATTTCTTCCATTAAAATCTAGCATAATGAAATATAATTTGATCTAATTATATCTGCTTCTTTAATTCTTTAATAACTCTTTATTTCTTTTTTATTTATTAAACAAAGGAATTTATAAATTTTATTCAATTGAAAACATATGAACAAAACTTCCTAACTCCAAACTTTCTGTTGGATGTAATAGATGACGAATAATGAAAAGCTTTTAAATGTTGGCCTATTAGCATGTTAGCAACCATGATCTACATTGAATAAGGTTCAAAATCTTCTTAGTAAGATTGAAGGCTGCAAGGATGCCAATGTTTGCTAATGTGCAACAGTGCTTGTGACTAAAATTATAAACTTAGGTCAATAGAGAGTACCCACACTGATTCCAACTCGCATTCATCTTGAAGATTTCATCGACATCGAAACATCAAACAAGAGAAGTGATAAGAAGTTGTGATCATGATCAGGAGAATAAATCAAAGCTAAGATTTATACATGTTTTTTTTGTATATACATTATAAAGTTTCATAGGAAAGAACAAGTAAACAAATATAAACTATTCGTAATCTAAGACTATGTGCATCATTTGAATATTATACTGAACTGTAATAATAATATGAAAAAGAAACTATAGCAGTAGATGTTAGTCTAAAGTGATCATAAACTATGTTTAGACAAATTGCAATTTTAGAACACATAGTGTTCACTATCTCTGTCCTCGCATAGTTATAATCAGTGGATGTCAATTAAAGCCTCTTTGTTTGAGGGCCCTGACCTCTCACCCAATTCTGTCCTTAATATTAATATGTAAATCTAAACAATAAATGATGTGCCCCCAATAAATTATAATGGACCATAAGAAAATATCAATCACGATCAACATAGTAATGGAGTCATAGATTTTTCCCAAATATGATAAAAGTGCACAATTAATATTTATTTGAATACTATAAAATAAATATTGTAATCTTCGAAGGGCCAAAATTGATAGAGGAAAATGCAAAGAAATTGTATCAAACAACACCACTCTTTCTACCATTACTGACAACATGCACATGCAAAATTAGGCCACAAGTGAACATAAAGGAGTTTGTGGGGCTATAGGTAAGATCGATAAATGAGTATTTCGATTTCCTGTTGCATAATTATGATAGGCATGAGCAGACCTAGCCATAGTTATTATTTATGATCATCGTACATACAACCCCACAAACTCCATTTTGTTCTCTTGTGACTTAATTTTGCATTCACTTACTTTCTACTATTACTGACAACACATGCATGTGAAATTAGGTTACAGGAAAATATAAAGGAGTTTTTGGGGCTGTAGGTAAGATCAATAAAGTATTATTTGGATAGCCAAATACATGATTATGATGGGTATGAATAAGCCTAGGAATAGTTATTATTTAAATAGACATAGGCATGTTCATGCCCATCATATGATCATGCAACAAACAATCAAAATAATTTTTTTATCAATCTTACCTAAAATCTCGTGCAAATTCCATTTTGTTCTCTTATGACCTAATTTTTCATTCATTTAATTTCTACCATTACTGACAACACCACGTGCATGCAAATACGATTCACAGGGGAACATAAAGGAATTTTTGGGGCTGTAGGTGAGATCAATAAAGGATCATTTAGCTTGTCTATTGCATGATCATGATGGGCATGAACAGGCCTAGGCTTATTTATTATTTATGATCATAGTATAGTTTGTGCACAATATTAGGAGGACTTCATGTTTTCTATATGCATAAGCTTATATTAAAAGAGTAACAAAAAAGTTACTATCATGCATGATAAAGGAAGTTGCACCTTTTTGTAGACACCATAATTTGTGGTATGTCATCATTTGCATTTCAAACATGACCTCATATACAACCAACAAATAAATCATTAGTACACTCAAGAATAGGAATGACCAAAATAAAACAGGAATTGTGTCCTCTTATAATGAAATCGTTAACATGTTAGGTACATTTGAAACCCAACCTTATTGAGCTTTACTTTGTTTGGAGAATAGTTTAATATTCTCTAATAAACATAGCCAACCATGTCATTCAATTATTCTTTCATCTGTTAATAAAATGTAACATTCATTAACTATCACATGGTAACATTCATTAACACATAAGATACATTAACATTGATTAACACACAACAATCACCAATATTCATTAACACATTATATAATTCACAAACATTCATTAGCACATAATTAAGTTCATCAAGACATAAATATTAGTCATTATCAATTAAGTTTCATAAATGAAAATCATTTATTTTTTCTCCTTAATTTTCTTGATTTTAAGTAATCTTGAAGAGGAACATCCACTTTATAATGATCATTTCCCCAACAACTCTTCTTCCCTCTACAATAACAAATAAAAGGGCTAAAATGAAACTATTTTATTATAAATGTTACAGTTATATCAGTACGTTAAAAAACTTAATCGTGGTGCTCTTTACCTGATCCAATCACATCATCTTGCATGTTGGCCTCAACCTCAATGTGCTCATCATGAACAATAGTGTGTATGTCATCATGAACAATGGCCTATACATTCTCTATAGATGCAATAAAAAAATATTACATTAATTCAAGCACCTAAAATAATTAAATTTGTATTAGTATGTACCAATTTCAATTTAACACATTTACTTGTGTTGATAGTTTTATATAAAAAATTAAATAGAAAATGTATACCTCAGTTGTTATGGTGCACATCCAAATCAACAACTTTACATACCAAGATTGGCATGTTGCATTCCAATGTTATGCACATTGTTATCATTGTTTGCTTACTTCAAATAAATATACTCACTTTATGTTGAAACTTAACACCAAATGTACTAATTTTTAAAGTATTCAATTTCAAATAAAAATCAGTTGTCTTATTTAGTGTGATGGATCCATCAGTCGAACCTTGCCCACTCATTTATTGTAACCTTTCAGTGCAGACTCGATAGTCATGTTTGAAGGCTATTTTCTTGTCCTCTTCTGAGAATTTTCTTTTGAACACTGTGCCCTGCATTTTTGTTTGGTATGATGAATTTTTGTTGCATTGTTTGATCAAAAAATAAATTAGTTTCAATTTAAAAAAAAATTCATATCATTTTTTGTTTACTAATATTTACAACTTGTGCAACAAGTTTTTAGTAACCACCAGAGCCAAGCTTGCATTGCTCATGCTTTTGTTTTCTTGCCTTTATTGCCTTTCATGTGTTTTACAATCTAAGAAAAGTTTAAAATATGTTAGATCATATAAGTACTAAGAGTAGTTTGCACATATATAATTACATTCTTAACAATATCTCATACATTCTTTTGTCAACT
This sequence comes from Cupressus sempervirens, assembly GCA_028749045.1. NCBI lineage: Eukaryota > Viridiplantae > Streptophyta > Pinopsida > Cupressales > Cupressaceae > Cupressus > Cupressus sempervirens. The sequence continues at coordinate 576,341,145 of CM053791.1, forward strand.
AGTGGTTCATGTCCTTTATTTCTTTGGCTTCTCTCCACCCCATCCAACTTAAGATTTTACCACTCTAAATCATTATTCTAGGGAGGCACTTGTAGTTAGGGTTTTTTTCTAATGTATCCCTATAGTGGTCTCTAATATGTACCTCAAACATAGCCTCACTTTCTCAAGGAGCCTAAGTTTCAAAAATGCATGAGGTCCAAAATAGTTTTTCATACTCTCAATGAGAGCCCCCTTTAACTTTGGACTTTGGATATTCCACCTTTTTAACAAAAGAAATAGGTTATATTTATAAGTGGATCGTAGGAAAGGTATTCTAGCAATGATATGAAATCAAAATAGTTGATTATGGTTTTAGATTAGATATAATGTTCCATCCTATATGTATCTTGGGCCCTAATATCCAGAAGAACTCATCATTAAGTTTGTCATAAAAAACATTGTCCCCTAAATAATAATTAGGGGATCATTAGTTATTGCAAGGGACTCTGTAGGGGGTTATTGCATTAGATTGAGTGTAAGATTGTATAGTAAAATAAAGGACCAATCTTTAAAGTAACTAGAAGCTCAGATACTTTCAAAGGAAGTCTTTCTTCAATGCTTATGATCAAGACGTAACTCGACACCATTCCCATACAATGAATAGAGGTCCATCTAAGAAATTCCTCATCATCATGTGTTCCATCTCTTGTTGCATAGAACGAGTCTAATATTATGAAATTCCCCCAGAAAGAATACTTCAAGGGAAATAAACACATTAAAAATAAGATAAGAAGAGAGATCTACGTACTAATAGGTGGTGCAATAGAGTCACTAGCTAGGCTGCATGTTGTCGACAATGCTGACAACAATACATCTATGGTTCTATTCTTGATCGCATGCAACATCACCATAGGATCACTAATAGGTGTTGAAGATTAAGATTGTTAGAGAATAAAGAAGTACATACTAGCATGGACAAGATTTTTAGAGCATAAAAAAAGAGATTGTTTGATAAAAACATAGGTTCAAGATAGAACACGCGATCTAATTGAACCACCTAAAGCACCATTATCAAGACCATGGGGTACATAACCAGCCAAAAAACTATATTAAAACAACATTTTTGTATTTTAGTTAATGACATAAAAGAGTATAATATAAAAGCCATTATTGAACTTTTGTTATAATTAATAATTACATTAGTACTTACTCTGAAATTATTAGCTAGGTGCATCAATTAAATCCCTCTCCTCTATGACTTATGAGTATACTTACAGATATAGAGTGCTTACCAGAAAGGTAAGGTAGTGTTGTTCAAAATGCAAGCTAGTAAGGGAGCAATTGTAAGAAGAAGTAATATAGTGATAGGTTATTTTGAACAACCAAGAGAAGAGGTGGGTCTACAGTACTTATGAAGTAAGAAGGGAGATCAAAGTATCTTCAAGGAAATGTCATGGAGGTCTACAAGGAAAGATAGTTCTATCTTTAGATCACATACATTGGAGTTCTTTCTTATCATTGCAAAAAAAATTAGCTCTTAACAAGGCAAGCTTCATTAGTAAGCTTTTGTAAATCCTCTTAACAAGGTGTCTCTCAGAAGGAGATTTGTAAATCCTCTAACTAGGTAGCTTTTACAAAGCTCTTGTAATTGTAGTAGGTTATATACATTCCCACCAGGATTTATTTCCAAAAGAAATAGTTGTAACTCTTAACCAGGCAACCCTTTACATGGATTATAAGGGATAGTGGGTATATTACTCTTACCGAATTGTTTACCTTCTCATCGAGGGGTTCCACATAGAAATATGTGTGTTACTTGATGAATGCTTTTGTGTGCAAGTTTATATTCTTTTATTTTACTACATATATCATTCCTTTAGTATCTAAGTGGATTACCCTACCCCCCGTAACATTTGAGACCAACAAACTTGTTCTAATAACATGATTCATATCAGTAGACTTTGTTTCCTTCTCTATTTATATTGCAATTTATGGAGTATATTATTCATCGAGGAGTACTTACTTGTTTTCTTCTACAAACATTTGTAGTATGACCAAAGTTTCCACAAGTGTAGCAAGTAAGCTTGTAAGATTTCTTACATTGCATATGACTAGACTCTTTAGAACTTTTTTCACCAGTTTTTGATGATTCTCCTTTCTCCATTATGTTGTTGTGGATATATCCTAATCTAGTAATATTGTCTTATTTTCTCTAATTCTTCAATTGTTCATCAATTTTCTACATGCTCGGTTCAAATTTTGTAACTCTTGCAGTGATCTCCTTTTCAAATATTAAATTATTTCTTAGGTCTTCTTCTTATTTCCTTAGCTTATGATTTTATGGTTTTAATTGTTAGTTCCTATCACCTATTTTCTTTATTGGTCTATTTTGTCCATGGATCTCCCTTTGTTGTCTTTCTAGCAATAAGTCTTTTTCAACAATAATCTCTTCATCATTACCTTTTTCTATTTAAAGAGCTTCTTTATCACTCTCAATAGTCCTCGTTCTTTCCAGTTTTTCTCTCATTTTCAAGGTTTGATTTTCATCTTTTTTTCTTCATTTAACCAAGTTTCTCTAGTAGTTCATTATTCTTTTTTAGTAAATCAACAATAGAAGCATCAACTTTGTCAAAATACAAACTTCCTTATAATAGTTTGTCTAGATCATTAAGGCTCATATGTAATCTTTCAGTCAGTTCCTTCCTTTTTGCAAATGATTTTATCAATTTAATCTTCATGAGATCATGTATTTTTTCATTAGAATATTCTAGGCTTTCATCTAATTATTTATAATACATGTAGCTTTCGATTATCCTAGATCTACTCCAAGCTATTAGATTTCCCTTTAAGAAAAGAAAATGCTCTGATACCAATTATTGGAAAAATTCAGGTAGGGTACTATGGGGTTGAATCAATAGCACACAGATTTCCTACTTATTTAACTTTCTTAACATAAATTGATAGTCTGTAAAATTACTTATGTCAATATCCTTTTTTTAAAGATAGTCTTACTGATAGATATTTACAATGATAAATGATAAAAAATAACTTGCAAGTAAAACAAACACATAACATAGTATTTGGTCTCCCAAAAAACCTTTGGTTGGAACTTGTCACTCCAGTAATAGGATTCCTGGTTAGGAGCTTACATTAATATCATCTTCTGAATGACTTCACCCTATTAGGATTATTTAAATTCCTATGAAATACTACTCTATTAAGAAATTTTATCCCACTTATATAGTGTTCACTTGGTTAAGGATTTACAATAAGTTCCAAAAAAGAACTCTTAAGTCTTGTTAGAGACTACCTAGTTAAGGGATTCCATAATCTTGTTGTTAAACTATTATGAATAAAACAATAAGAAATTAGACATATAGCCGTCTTCCACTATAGCTTGATAGGTCCTTTATAATCCTTTGTTGTTGTCCTCTACACACTTCACATCTCATATAACCATATACTCTCTCTCTCTCAATCTCTTTTATAAATTTACTTTAACCTAATCTTGTTCCTATTTCCTAATTAACCTAATTGGGGTTACATAAGGATTCTTCATGAATCTTCCATATGCCATTTTTGACTTTGCATGTCATCTCCAATAAGCTTTATTCCCATTTGTTGTCTTCTGATTGATTTATGCACTTAATTCCTTCCACCTATTTCTATAAACCATTTTTCATGGTTATGTAACATGTTCCCTTTGCCTTATCATCTTTCCTTACCTGATAGCTTGTCTTTGTTCTAATAACTCCTTCTGTGTGTTGATAACTCTTTCAATGTTTCAGTAATTCTTACAATTTTCTAATAGGGATTCCACTATGTCTTTAACATGATTTTCCAGCAATGACAATCTTAGAATCAAAATTATAGTGCTTCTAACTAATTGAGATTGAAAATGATTTTCACAAGTAGCACAAACAAATATTTTAATGCCTCTATGAACTAAATCATGTCACTATGGGAGACTTCTATATCAAAATTGGAGATAATTACCTATACAATAAATTCCTTTGGTTTATTCCTTTAAGAATTTTTAACTATTATTACTTTTTGTGATCAACCTCAACTCATTTATCTAGATTAATTGCCCATATATTTACTTGAATCTACATATTTAATGTAATGTGTGTTGATTTACTATTATATTTTTTATGAGTTTGACATTCCTACATGACTTAGGGTTTTGTTCTTAGATTTTATTCTTTTTTGTTGGAGTTTTTAACCCTGATTGTATATAGCTTAAAATAAATTTGTCTAAACTAAGTTTCTTTCATTTATTCATGTTTTTATAGTTTTATGTTAGAATATATCTTAACTTTGCAAAAACTCCCCCTGTCCTAGAATATGTGACTATATGTGTTGCATTCTTCATTTTCTTTGGTTTGGGAGTCTTATAATTGTACTTACTAACCATCTCATGAATAGGAATTAGCACAATTCCAAGCTTTGTGTCTTGCTGATTGAACTAGTAAGCCAATTAGGAACTAATTAAGATTGCTTAGATTTACCAAAATCCTTCATTGGGGTTGTCAATTCACTCACCACTTAAGTAACACTATCAAGCCACCTACCCTGCTTCTCATTATCTATAGCCTTTTTGTTGTGTTCTTTGTCCAAGTTCACTTTGATAGCCTCTTGAGTAGTCATCCTACCCTATTTATTGGATTTGGGGTTTTACTTGGTTCTCTACACAATGGGTTGGTATTTTGCTAGTTCAAAGATCAGTTGATTCAACCCCCTTTTATGACTTTCATGATCAATGCAAGCAAAATTATTAGCAATTGTGAGAGACTGTACATCTCGGTTCTATTTGTTCTGACTGATCTTGAACCATCCCCTATTTTCCCCTTTGTTTCAAACATGCTTTTGTGCATTCAATAACTACATTAGTTCTTTGAACTATGTCATCTTCCTCAGCTTGAGACCAATCAAGGGTAGGTAGAGAAAACTTCTATTTAGGCTAGGAATTCAGGTTCAATCACCTCTAAACCATCATCTTGAACTCCTTCCACATTTAACTTTAGATGGAAAGCAGTTATTTGTGATACAATAGCCTAGAATGATCTCTTTTAGGGACTTTTCTTTCAATTGCATGATCCTTCCACTAGTCTTTGATATGGGGTAATGACACAATTTGGTCTTTCAACTCCAATGTTCTTGCAAACCCTTTTCCATTGAAATCCTTTCTCTCTTTAACTTTAGATGGAAAGAAGTTATTTGTGATACCAATAGCCTAGAATGATCTCTTTTAGGGACTTCTCTTCCAGTTGCATGATCCTTCCACCAGTCTTTGATATGGGGTAATGACACAATTTGGTCTTTCAACTCCAATGTTCTTGCAAACCCTTTGCCATTGAAATCCTTTCTCTCTTTATAAAACTTGAAATCAAAATAATTAAAATGAATAACTAAATGACCATAGTTGAACTTCAACCATAAACATATTCAAAATGATAAGATAGTTTAGCACATGAAAGTGAATATTCTCAAAAGAAATATCTCATTCATCAATATGAACATAAAAGATTTAGATTTTACTACCATACTTTACTATTATCAAAGTTTGAGATTAAAGACTGAGATAATTTCTTTCAAAGCAAGTAAATTGCATCAAGTTCAACTTGTCAAAGAAAAGAAGATAAAAAACTTGTAACTTTTAAAAACTGTATAGTCTTTCTCCCAATAGCTTTTTCTAACCCTTATCTACTTTTAGTTCCATGTAAGTATAGTTTTAGATTGTCAAAGAGATCTCCTTGAAAATTTAACCTCCTGGCGACAGTTAAGACAATTATCAAAACTAAATAATGTATGGAGGACACATGTCCTCAGAGTTCAAGTTATTAAGAAACATAAAACATCGATCAATTAAATGAGTGTATCACCCCTTGCTTCTTTAGTTTTTTTGTCCTCTCCAACAATTCCACATGTTAGATTCAAGCTTTGATATGCACTTACCAATTCCTGAATGACATTTGAGATGGGGTTTTTCAAGCTCAATAGTCTCATTTTCTAGGTGTCTATGTCCCATCTCATCTTCAAAATTTAATCTGCATAATTAGGAAGATGATTTGTACACAAACTCAACATAGCCTCCACTTGCACAACCTTCATGAAATCCATTGTTGCAGGGTTCACCTCTTCCTTGATCACTTTCATGATGTCTTTGAAGGATTTGACCATTGTCTCTTTATTTTCATTACCTCCTTCATATTGTAAAAAATTAGCTGAATTGACAATTTCCATATCTTTAATGAGATTGTCATAAATATTTTTTTATTTCCTTTCAATATGTCAATCTTGGGCAATCATGAACCCATATATAGAGTGCTTCCATACCATGTTTTTTTAAAGGATATAAAGCATTCCTACATCCACTACCTTCAGGGGATTCTCCTCTAGGGACTTAGCAACTCTATATTTTTCTATTTCGAAAATGTGAGTTACAACTGCTTTCACTTTTGCTTTGACTTCTTCCCAGAGTGACAACTGTGTTTAAACCTCCCCAATAAAGGCTTCTACATCATTGAAGACCTTGTTGGATTCCTAAATAAAATTCACCCCATCCTTAGTTATTGGTCAACCCAATTATTCATCACAACAACAATAGATTTCCCTTGTTTTAGTTGTCTCAATAAATTTTTACTATCAAGAAAATTTGTGTATAAAGTCTATGGTGCTTGTGCTAGAGGTAATGCTCCAAAACCACCAAAGGAGTCTATGTATTAAGAAAGAGTATTGATAACCTATTTGAGTTCATTTTTCTCTTTGCCATCTCTATGTGATTGAATCAACGTGCTCTGATTAGAATGCTCCAACCAATGTTCTTTGGTCTCTGTATTGAGCACCCCTAAATTGACTCTTGTTATTTGAAAATCACCAACACTTAAGTCTATGGAATCTCCTTTGGGTTTATAGTGAGTAATCTCATTAATGACCTCCCCTATTTTCAAGTCTAAGAACATCATAGCAACACTCTTTGTTCTTTTAGAATTGGGAGTTTTGGCAATATATTTTCTCATAACATCTTTAATTGTAATAGACACTAGTACCAGGCTACACTTTTTAATTACATAATTAGTCAACTAGTTTGGCACCACCTTTAAAAGTATCTTTCATTATTTGTGGTAACCAATATTTCAATCACCTGATAAATAATATACATCAACCCTTGAACCTATATTTCATCATCCATTAACACAACATTATGTTTTGTGTCTTGTTCCAAATCCATGATAATGAGCTCCAAGGTTTTCATTCTTGCATGATTCCAAACTTTGGTACCAGACCTAGTTCTACAAACTATAGGTTGGTTACTAATCAATTTGGGATTTGACCCACTTAAACTATCCTTCTCACCTACATGATAGATTGAAAGAGTCACATTAACTATAGGGGAAGACCATGATTGATTGTGTGTTGGGTGCTTTCTCATTTCTCTTCCATTTTAGCTAGGAACTTGTGCATTCATTAATGGGTAAATCCTTTGGTTAATGTCTTCCTCTTCATATTTTTTCCAATCAATAGTAGGAAATGTCACATCTATTAGATTCAAATTTTCAAGTTCAATAACCTCTGAACTATCTTCCTGCAACCCATGTACATTCATCTTTGATCCAAAAAAAGACAATTTGAGGAAATGATAGTCTTGAGTGATCCCTATTATCAACTTCTCTTTCATTGAGACAATCCTCCCAAAAATATTCAATATGAGCAGAGGGTGTTATTTTCCCTTCTAACTCTAGTTTTCTCTTTATGAATCCTTTATTATCCAACCATTCTCTTTCCTCATAGAACTTGAAATAAAAATTGAATAAATCGCAACCAATACTAATTGTTTATTTCATTGACTCACATGAGAGTTTACCCAGTTTGACAGGAAAATAATCTCCCACTTCTCCTCAGGGTGGTATCTATTTACTACAAAAGAAAATTGCATGTACACTTCTGTTATCACAAAATAATATACAACATGCCTAGGCAGCCTTGTGAGTTCATCTTTAAAACCTCTCACCCTAATATAGGTGAATCAGGGGAGCTAGATGTACACACTACCATAGGTATCGACCAATTTATAGGCTTCAAGGGAAATCATTTGTTCTAACATGCTACCTAGTTCAAAATATAGTTTACCCATGAACACATCATTCACCTTTCTATAATCAGTAGGAACATGATCTTTCTATAGCAAGAGACAATGGTCGTAGATAATTTTGTCATTGGTCCAAGGTTTGTATGGGATTGATGTCAATTTTTTTGTCCATACCAGATAGTATATCAGATATGAAGACATAAAGAAGTCTTTCCTAATTCTTTGGGTAAACTTTAGTTGTTCTCTTAGTGAACTAGAAATTAACTCTCCCCAATCCATATACTATCTTCCATCCAGTATAATATATATAGCCATACATTGATTCCTCAAAAAGATAGGCTTCAGCTAAAAACTTAACCCTATGAAAAAGTACCACCAAATCATGTATATAGGGTTTCAAATGATCTTTGTTTAAACTTTCAAGAAAATGTGAACCTCCCTTGTAGAGTTTCTCTGTTCAAGTCCTAATTGTGACACTAGGATTTTTATCAGGAGCTTCACTGAACATGGCTAGGGATTGGGTAGGAGTTTAAAATGAGAAGGTCTCATTAGGGATTTCAAAAACAAACATAATGATTTCCCAATTTACCTAGAGAAATAATTTACCATCATTCCCCCTAATGTGTTTTTATTTGACATCATAGTGCCTCACAAACTTTAAAATTAGCCCAAGGCTTACAATAGCTGGTGGGAAACGGTAGCTCACAACTAACCATTGTCAAGAATCTCCCCCATCAAAGGTTTATCTTCTTGCCCACACAATTTGGATGTGATGGCTTCCACTCTTATACCTTCTCAATTTATATCCATTACTAGGTTCCTTTTACAATTCATACTGTGACCACTACCTTATTAATGCAGAGAAGACCTCATAACTTCTTCATAGAGGGTAAACAATAACACCCAGCTTCTATATCTAGAGGAAACTACATGAAAACAATACTGAGTAGAGCTATAGAAAAATTACCTTGAATCATCCAAAAAAGCTCAAAGAAAACTCCCTTGAACCTCAGTGCCTCACCTTCTTAGTCAATGCCTTAGAAGTTTATCAAGTTGTCACCTTGAAAATACAACTCTTAAACAAAGAAGGTAATTTATAGAAAATATCAGAGCACAAAAGGAAAGATTTACAACTATGAAGCTTAATGGATCTAACATCTTATGACATGGTTAAATAAGTGCTTGTCTTTTTAATTTATTCACCTCTTGCATCATAACAACTAGCCCATGTGTGAGAAGGCCCTTTCACTGCTTAAATTGTCTAACATGCATTTATTACCTATTACCTTACATTTTAATGATTACCTTTAAATATTACCACCATCTAAAATGTCATGCCTTTCATGAGGTCCTATTGCATTATGGTCCTTCATTACACACTTCCCTCACCACTTAGCAACTTTGATTTATGATAGTACCACACCTACCAATCTAGCTCGAAGCATGGGATCCACCACTATTGGTAACTTGGAGCAATATTTGGATCGTTGGTTCGAACCATTTTGAACCCTATTCAAAGTGTTTCAAAAGGTTCAAAGAGTTTCAAAGGTTCAAAACCTTTGAAGAGATAACTAAAAATATAATGGACATGTTATGAAAAAGAATAGACTCGCCCAAAGGAAAAGTTTGACAATTACTAAAGACGAGGACTGACTTATATGAAGGATATTTTGTCATTAGGAATTGGATGAGTGGTTCTAAACCATGAGTTTTATTAGACCTATAGAAATTAAAAAGGTGACTCCTAATAGTAGGGCTAACATTGAATCTAGCTGGGGACTGGGTTTTCAAGGGAAACATAGAGAACCATTAATTAAAACCAAAAATTTGGGAAAAAGAAACAACAAACTGATGCCAAAATAGTGTAAGTGAGAGAAAACTACAAGGCTACTATGTACAGAGTAATGCATAAGAAATATTCTAGAACTTATACAGCTTCAAATCTTGCCTATTGTAGATAAACGATAAGATTTTGCCATCCAAATATGCCAACTAAAAAGAATTCAGACCAACAACTTCCTGAAATTTAAAAGGACCCATCCATAATGTTTCAAACTTACCATGGGTGCCTTTTGGTTCCCTTCATTTATCCCAGAGTGGAACTACATCTCCTTGCATGAACTTTTTGGGTCTTGCTTTCATATCAAAAATTATTTTCATCTTCATCTAGTGCTTTGTAATATGATCAACTAAATTCTCTCTTTCTTCCTCTAGTTTATGCAGATATAACACTCACTTCTCCAATAAACTTTGAAAGAGTTCATCTTGCCCTGCTGACTAGAATTTAGCAAGTAATAAATCCAAAGGTAGGAAAATTTGTGCACCAATACCATATAATAGTTTGAGAGTGTCATTCCAATTTCTCTCTTCAGGGTGGTTTGATCATCCCATAATGCTTCGTAGAGGCTTATATGCCATTCACAAGTGTTGTCATTCACCAGTTTCTTCATAATGACAACTAGATTCTTATTGCTAGACTCAAATTGTATATTTCCCTGTGGAAAATGATCAGAGGAATGCAAAAAAGTTATTCCATGATCATAGCAAAATATAGTTAGGTCTTAAGATGAGAAATAACTAGCATTGTCAGCCACTATCTATTGGGGTACTCCAAAGTGCACCAAAATGTGCTCCTTAAGAAAATCACACACAACCTAAGAATTACTTTTCTTGGTGGGAATTTCCTTCAGCCACTTTGTAAAATAGTTAGTTGATGTGAGGATGTATACATGCCCTACATTGGAAGGGGGTTGTATGGGACCAATGAATTCCAAACCCCATTACTTGAAGGGTTCGTCTATCACAATAGGTTTTAGGGGTAAGGCAACCAACTCGGATCTACCTATAAAGAAATTACATTTTTCACAATTCTTCACATACTTGTAAGAATCTCTAAACATAAATGGCCAGTAAACGAAGTTCCTTAAGATTTTGAAAACAATTATTGTTGATGAGAATGGTCTCTACAAGCCTCTTCATGAAGGGTTTTCAGAAGTTCTTTTTGGTGTTTCTCATCAACACATCCTAGGAACATCCCATCAACATCTCTATTATACAGGATGCCTTGGGTAATTACATACTTGTTAAACTTTAACCTTAATTAATTTTCTCACAAGGAGTCAAGTTCTTAGGATATTCTTTGCATGTAAGATAGTAGGCTACATCAGAGAATCGAGAGTCAACAAGGTTTATGAAACACATATGGTAATGATTAAAGAAAAATGCATACTATCAACATAAACATATGAATGCATACATTTGATGATTAAAGAGAAATTTATATAGAATCAATGATTAAAGAGAAATTCATAAAATCAATATAAATGTAAGTATGCAAATAAATGAGGGTCACATGAAAAAGACAAACATTAGAGGGCTCTAATTGGACAACATTAGGATAAAAGAAAAGAAAATTTTGTATACATGTAGGTAATTAATTGAAAACCAAGAAAAGAAGAATGACATATTATAATTTCCCATCACATATCAAGAATAATAATGCATATCGACTTCTTCTGTTTTACTATTACTATATACCCACGAAAAGAATTTAATAGTACTTCATACCTAGTAAAAACCCAAATGACTCATGATTAAAGAGAAATTGAATTAAATGTATCATGTCTACTTGTAATAATAAAATGAGCAAATGATCACAAATAAGATTGAAAATGAAAAATATGAACATTTCATTATTAAAATATCATATTTCAATAAATTTTTGACAATGTGCCCTATATCTTTGACGTTCCTTGTAATGGTTTCATTGTATGATTAAAAAATGAATGACCGATTCAAATCCTTGATGCAATACAAAGCAATGATTAAAAAAATTAAATTGTAACTATGAATGAGTACAATCATTGTTACAAGAAAGAAAGAAATGATAAATCAAGTGGAGGCACTACCTCTGAGTAGTAGACACAAAAGCTTGTGGCCCACAAAGAAAGAATGGTGGTGGGAAGGAAATAGAAGAAAGTAGAAAAGTTCTTGTTTCAATATATGCACTATTTCATTCATCTTCTAAATTTTATTTTGTCTCTTTTTAATGAACATGTATACTGCAATCTTTATTTTTCTTTTTGTATATTCTCTTGTCCTAGATGATGGATTGTAGAGTTTGATGAATAGTTTAAAAATATTGGAACAACAAAAACTTATCACAAAATGATAAATAATAGATTTTGTATACATGAAAGCAAAATATCAAACGAAAAGTGTTATTTCATTGAGGATGTGTTCGGTAAAATTTGGTTAATACTTGATATTAGATCAAGCCTGGTTATGTAAGTCAAATTCCATGAATATGAGTTTGGTTTAGTGATTCAAATATGTTTTCACATTTATTATAGCCTAATATCATGTATGTTGATAAAATAACAAGTTATTATATATGTATGATAAAAAAACAATATTATATGTGTGAGTTCAAATTATTACCATGCACTAATAATACTTGATATTTCTTTTATAGGCAACCTTTTAGGTGCAAATTGATTTTTATCCATTGAATTGTTATGCTTGTCAAAATTCAAAACATGCCTAACCTTACAATTGACATATTATAAGGAGAAACCATATTAAGCCAAAGGAATTGTTCTTGAAAAGCAAAGACTAATAGTTACTAAAAATAATCACTCGATGGATTACATTTGTATTTCATCTAGTAATTGTCAAATCATTCTCTAGTTCTTATTATGTAGAGATGCAAATCCTTTTTGGAGTTTGGATGAGATGGAATAGTGACAATTTTCAAGATTATATTAAATGGAACAAAATTTGGAATTATAGAGAATTTGGAATAATTAGGCATAGGAAAAAGTATAAGACTTGGATTATAGGTTACTAGTTAGCTAGGATTTTGCTAGCACATTTTGGATTTTTTGGTGTGCAAAATGGAGATGGCAAAAAATACTTTGCATGTGTTGTGTGTAATAGATTTATTTCATATAAAATTAGCACATGAAGGATTGAAATAAGAAATTAAAAAAAGATGACCAACAATCATATCGGTAATCAAACATACATGATCAGGATTTTTGTAAATGTCAAAACTTTATATTTCATTACATGCATAGATTGTCTCTAGACATTTTACAATTGACAAAGAATAATAACTTTAGTGTTATTTCTTAGTGATAAAATTTTATTTTAAAATTGGCTATGTGAAAAATAATAGTGTTCAAAGCATTACATTTGTAGGTTTTTATGCAATAGAAATGATCGATTTATTCATTTCAATTGTGAAGTCCCTTATATTTAGAATTCATGCATGACATATACAAGTGTGGACATGTATTTTGTAATGCCCACCCATAGTTTTCTTTTCTGTTATGATTGTCAAACTCTTTTCTAGGCCTATTTCATGCATGTGTTAGTTTTAGAGATATTTGATTTAGAATTATATGATATTGTTTCATAACTTGGATTACACATATATATATGATTACTTAATTGAGTATATTTCACATGTTGTTTAATGATTATGATTACTTTTACATCAATGATGTTATAATGAATCCTAGTTAGTGAATATGATTTGACTTCATGATGATGTCATATGATGTCTTTAAAGATGATTATTTTATATTCATAGTGATGCATTGTTATATCTGAGCATTCGATGTTTTGACTTGTCATTTATTATGATACTTACCCCATACTTTCATATGTATGGTGCACATGTCTATTTTACTTTTCTATCTAATATGTCTGATGTGGTTAAGGGAGGGAGTTGTAGTCACCTACTAGTCAGGATCTACATGTTGTACCACTCCCTATCATTGCCTATTTAGTTTATATATATATATATATATATATATATATATATATATATATATATATATATATATATATATATGCACATGTACATGATCCTCTTTTATGTATCATGCAAGTACTAGGGATCAACTTCCCTGAATTGCCAGGATGAATGTGCCCTATCGCAATAACTCAATCGTAAGAATGGGAAGATAGTGATCAGGTCTAATCCTGACTATAGCATAAATATCTTTCCTACAAGGAGGACTCATAATTGATTGTCTACACTTTTTAAATCCATGAGTCTTTTCGTGCATGTGTTGTTTGATTTTGGCTTGGTGGATTTTCCTTGTGCTTTTCATGTGGTTTGACTTTGCGATTTTCTTGGTAGAATGCTTATTTATGGTTATTAAATTTAATCATTTATATTTGAATCATTAAATGTTATTTAATTAAAGAGGAAAAAAACTAAATACGACAATATTTAATTGTTGGAATTATTTGAATATTTGGCTAAATTAAAATATTCAACTCAAAGTCCTAATTTAGAAAATTAAATTCAAAAGGATAAAAAAAAAATTAAAAATTGCTTAGTGTGAATATTTAATTATTATTGATTAAAATTAGAGTTGCATTTAAACATGGCACTTTAATCACTTTTATCGATTGAAATAATAAATAATTATTTTTAATGAGTTTGCATTAAATAATATAGTAGGAAATAAAATAAAAGGATTTTTTAATTAAAAGTGAGTTAAATGTGCATGAAAAGATTAAATGAATAAAATAATTATATTTTAAGGATTCTAGAGATAGAAAACCTAAAAGGGAATTAGAGCTATATATTAGAGGTTTTCAGGTCATTATTGCACACATGGGTTTTGGGGACACTATCAGCTTCGGAGCAAAAGGAATTTTTTGTAGCTTGAAGGGTTTTCATTTTACCAAGGGTTTCAGTCAGTTGCCAAGATTGTTAGCATCAACGTGATGTAGGATTTGGAAACTTGTGATTGTATATTCCTTTGGAAAAGATTTGTTTGCTTCATGTTTTCTAGGTGCTTGAATCTTGGTTTCCATCTTGTCTTATTTATCTAGGTCTATGCAAATGAAATGAGATTTTTGTTTGTGTTTCTACAGAAATCAAATCAGGAGAAAAACAAACTTGATTGGGCTAGGGTTTGACAAGATGCTAATTAGAGTGCATTTACAATTTGTGTTAAAATTCTTCATGTTCTATTCTTTAAAAAGGGGGCAAGGGGAGGGGGTTAGCTGGAAAAAATTGTCCATCAAAGTAATGCACAAAAAAATAGCATGTGTGTGTGTGTGTGTGTGTGTGTGTGTGTGTGTGTGTGTGTGTGTGTGTATTTTATTTTATTTTTTATTTTTATTAAAAAATTAATAATTTTTTGGGGGTGATGGGTCCCAAGCCCCACTGCAGCCTACATTTGCTTTGACCACACACAGCTACCAAAGGTAGGTTGTGGCTACAAAAGGTAGCGCATGAGCTAGCCAATGTAGCTACGCCTACCAAAGTCAGCATGCACACTACTAAGCAGCCACCACAAGAGCCACTAGGGTGTGACCACAAGCCCCACCATGGGGTGCATTTCTTTATAAAAAAAAATAATTTGATTTTTTTAAATATGAAATTTTATTTAAAATTTATGTTGTTTAATTGCATTTAAATTAATTAAAGTGTATTAATTTTTTATTTAATTATTAAATTATCAATTATTTTGTCATTTAAAAAAATAGTAATATGATATTCTATTTAAATTCTATTTTATTTATTTTAGGTTGGGATTTGTTAAATAATGAAATTAGTTTATATTAAATTTAATTATGATTTTCTAAAATGTATACTTCATACTTCAAATTTTATTAAAATTTAAATATCATTATTTTCCAAAAGAATTTCAGTATTTAAACACATTGATTTAAACATGATGATCCTTTGAACTTATAACATTTAATTTTGTTTGTGAATGAGTCTTGTTTGAATTTATATATTTTGTTCATGGGGACATTATTTAATCTTGAAACAATATATATCCTGATGATTAAAAAAATGTTCTATTGGTTGAACCAAACTTCTCAAAACAAATAATTTTAACTATGTGACTTGGATATCTATGTTTTGTCCTTGTGTTTACCTATAGTTATATGTTGTTCTTTTCATGATAGTTTTTTTTCTTCCTATGAGTTTTTTAGTTGGCCAACTAGGACGTACACCAAAGGTTTTCTTTTTGTGATTCTTCTATGATGCTTATTTATCCTAGATGTTGTAATGAGATTATGTGTTTTAAACTGGAAGTTATATCTATGAGTTTTTCCTTGTGATGCATTTATGTTTACTTGGGTTGGGAGGACCAACTTATTTTTAGGTTGCTTATTAAGGAACCAAGTTTGGTCATTATGGGTGTTGTGATATGGGACACAACTATGATTTGTATGCTTAGGAGAGGTAGTCTAGGTGCATGTCTTTGGGAGTGGCTTATAGTAGGGTTCTGGGACCCAAAGTGGTTAATGCTAAGGTATCCTATTGTAAGTTATGTAATAAGTGATAATCTAGTAAATAATATTTGGCAAACACACTAAAAAGATAAGTAAGAGATATTTGCCTTGCCCATGCCTTGAGCGCCTATATAAGCTAAGGATGGGAATGGGATGATACCTAGTGAGAGATATGACTGGTTGCTCCTCATCTTCATGAGAGGATATTATAGCTCTACATAGGTCATGTTGAGGGTTTGGGGTCTACAGTGACCAATCCAGGGTAACTCAATGCTTGAGGATTTAGGGTCTAATAAGAGACTAGTCCGGGGTAACTCAAGTAGTTTGACCATGTGATAACACTCCCTAGTATGTAGCTTGAGTATCCTCCTTAGATTTTGTATTTTCCTTTGGTGATGTACTTGTGGTCATGTACTTATTGTTGGATGTTCCTATAATTTTTGGTGATTAACTTTTATTGATTACAGTTGTTATCTATTGATTGTTGTTCTTGGACATGTGATGTAGTCTTAGGGTGAATATCTTTCATTGACTTTATCCTGATTTTGATACTTTATTGTATTTGGTATCTGGATGTTGACTTGGTATGTGATGTTTCTTTTGAATGAGTGTCTCTTGATTTTGGTTATCTTTTCTTTATGAGTAGATTGTATACCCTTGAGGTAGTTTTGGCTAATAGGATTCCTTGCCTAGGAATTGTTTATGATTTTTTAGCCATATGCAGATCATTCATTATCTTTCCTGCACAATGGGAATGGAAGCCTAACTAGGTAACCATGCGATTAAGAGCTAGTGTCTTCTTACAATTTGGGTCACCCTTAGTTTGACTAGTGTTGGATGCTCATGGATGCGGTTGTACCATTATCTTTCTTATTCTTATCTTTGAGACTTCTGTTTAGTTGATGTATATATGTTATCATGTATCTTTTATTCAGATGTACTTGTATCTATTCTCACATACCCTGGGACATGTGCATTGAATATTATTCATTAGGGATATTTTATTTTATTAGTTGTATTCATGTGTTTTCTTATGAGATAGTGTATCTATTATTTCTTTATGATCATGAACATTGTAGTTGAGACTTAAACTAATTAATACAAACTTCTTATACGTGACTCAATGCAAAGGAACCCTTGAGGAGTGAAAACTCCACTAGTAATTACTTATGTGTACTTGATGTGTATGTGTATATTGCTTTCAAATTGTTTCTTTGATGTTAAACTTTTATAATAATAAAATAGTTCAGTAAACATTGTAACATGTTAGGTTTATTTCTCTTGGGTTCTCAAGTGGGGTGTTACATTTGGTATTAGAGCTCGAGTTTCAACATTGAAAACTATGGGCATATTATGTGTCATCACTTGAGCAATGAGTAAATTTATAAATTAGTTGAACAACAAACTCTAAAATGATAGAATTTATGATCATGAACTAGAAAAATTATAACACTCTCATTCTTTATTCTTGTGTTGTCTTTGCAGTAGCTCTTATGTTTTCTTATGAATTCAAAGATGACATTCCTATGTTGAGGTGTTGTAGGAGAGATGGATTCTGGTTCTAGATCCATTGCTAGGTGTCATAGCTTAGGGCATGGTAGAGGTCACGGGAGAGGTAGCCACCATAGCCCTCCCTTGGTTCATTTAGAGGACCCTATTCAGGAAAAGGGTAGAGGGGGAAATAGTGTTGAACATCATGCTAAGTCAAAAGGACCTGTCACTAGAGACTTGTTTAATAAGATCCTAGAGTGCTTACATTTGTAGGATAGAGTTCATCATGATGTATCATACCATTCAGAGCATGAGAGAGAGATAGGTCTACAAGTCCTAGAAGAGGGGACCTAGAGAGCAGAAGAGAATCCATCTAGTACAACACCCATATGGAGGACCTACTGCAGGTAAAACTTTAAAAAATTAGTGGAGAAGTTACCAGGTATGAAGTTGAGAATGGGATGATCACACTAGATAGGTGCTTTTCCATGCAAGACTTTGACTCCAACATCAAAGAAAGATATGATATCACCCACTTAGAGGTCTTTATAGCCATTTGGTGGAAGATAGAGGAGAAGAAACTTGTGGCAAATATGTAGACTGTTACATGGGAGTTATTCCTTAAACACTTCCATGAGTGATTCCTATTAGAGCAGTGGCAGAAGCAAAGAGCAGATGTGTTTCATGACCTAAGATAAGATACCATAACTATGGTGGAGTATGAGAAGAATTTCTTCAAGCTTATGCCTTATGTAGTAGTCAATGATAGCTCATCATTGATGGTCCAACATTTCATTAGAGGACTTAATGATATCATCATTGGGGGTGTTAAGAATTCCAAACCTAAAACCCTTAAGGATACATATATGTGACCTGTCTTGGTTGAGGCAAGTGTGACCTGGGATTAGGGTGTTCTACCAGGTGCTTAAGCTAGAGGATCTTCTTATTCAGGACTCCCTAAGGTCAACTAGTCTCACGGAGCTAGAAGTTCTAAGAACCCTCAAGCATTTTTTAAAGGTAACTAGGAGCAGCAAGGTAGAAAAGTTCTTACACAGTAGCAGTGGTGGTTCATAGTCATGGAACTATTGCAACCAATAGCCTAGTATGCACAATTAATCAAATTGAGCTTCTCAGGGTCATACTGAAGATGCTAGTGTTGGTAGTTTTCATTAGTCTCATGCACTGGAGCTTAGGGAGGATTTAATGGAGATTGCTACTATTGTAGACAATGTGGTCATAAGGCGACCAACTATCCCAAGTGTGCACCTTAGTTCTTGAGTTAGAGGCCTGCAGCTTCAAAGACTACAGTTAGGGATGTGGGTAGATCTCAAAGGGTGTTTGTAGTGGGGTCTCATCTTCCTATAGTGGGGAAGGGTCCAAGAGGACCCACACATTAATTTCTAAGTTTTATTTTGGAGTTTTGTATCTTTGTAGTAGGCTTCAAGGAGTAAGCCTAATTTTAGGAGGGGTGGATGTAATGTCCACCTGTAGTTTTATTTTTTGTTCTGATTGCCAAACTCTTTTAGGCCTCTTTAATGAATGTGCTAGTTTTAGAGATATTTGATTTAGAATTATATGATATTGTTTTTTAACTTGGCTTATAGATATATTAGTGATGATTACTTAGTTGAGTGTATTTCACATGTTGTTTAATGATTATGATTACTTGTATATCAATGATGTTTTAATGTTTCTTAGTTAGTGGATGTGATTTACCTTCATCATGATGTCATATGATATGTCTTTCATGATGATTATTTTATATTCATAGTGATGCATTGTTATATTCGAGCATACAATGTTTTGACCTGTGATTTATTATGATACTTACCCCATACTTGCATGTGTATGGTACGTGTGTCTATTTTACTTTTTTGTTTGGTGTGTCTGATGTGGTTAATGGAGGAAGTCATAGTCACCTGCTAGTCAGGATCTACACAATGTAATACTCCCATCCATTTCCTATTTAGTTTATATATATATATATATATATATATATATATATATGCACATGTACATGCTCCTCTTTTATGCAGGATACATGAATCAAGCATAGAATTCCCTAAATTGTCACGATGAGTGTTCCCTATCATAATAAATCAATGGTAAAAATGGGAAGATGGTGATCAGGTCCAATCCCAACAATTGCCTAAATACTTGTCCTCAAGGAGGACTCGTAATTGATTGTCTACCCTTTTTAAACCCGTGAATCTTTCTATGCATGTGTGGTTTAATTTTTGCTTGGTTGATTTTTCTTATGCTTTTCATGTGGTTTGACTTTCAATTTTTGTGGTAGAATGCTTAATTATGGTTATTGAATTAATCATTGATATTTAAATCATTAAATGTTATTTAGTTAAAGAGGGCAAAATACTAAATAAGACTATATTTAATTATTAGAATATTTCGCTAAATTAAAATATTCAACTACAAGTCCTAATTTAAAAAATTAAATTCAACAGGATTAAATATTAAATATTGCTTAGTGTGAATATTTAATTATTATTGATTAAAATTAGAGTTGCATTTAAATAATGCACTGTAATCACTTTTATTGATTAGGATAATGAATAATTTTTTTTAACAAGTTTGCATTAAATAATAAAGTGAAAAATAAAATAAAAGAATATTTTAATTAAAAGTATGTTAAATGTGCATGAAAATATCAATTAAATAAAAATAATTATATTTTAGGGATTTTAGAGACAAAAACCCTAAAAGAGAGTTAGGGCTCTATATTAGAGGTTTTCGATTCATTATTGCACCACACGGGTTTTGGGGAACTACTTTTGGATTTGGAGAAAAGGGAATTTTTTGTAGCTTGATGGGTTTTCATTTTACCAAGGGTTTCACTTGATTTCCAATATGTTAGCATTAGCATGAGGTAGGATTTGGAAACCCCTGGTTATATATTCCTTTGGAAAAGATTTGTTTGCTTCATGTTTTCTAAGTGCTTGAATCTTGATTGCCATTATGTCTTATTTTTCTGGATCTCTGTGAATGAAATGAGATTCTTGTTTGTGTTTCTACAAATGAAAATTTAGGAGAAAATGAATTTTATTGGGCTAGGGTTTGATGGAAAACTAATTTGATTGCATTTACAAATTGTGTTAAAATTCTTCTCATTCTATTATTTTTAAAAAATGGTTAGCTAGAAAAAATTGTCCATCAGGGTACCTTAAAAAAACTAGTATATCTATATATATATATATATATATAAAATTCAAATAGGTTTTTTGGGGGATGGGGGGTCGCAAGCACCACCTTGGCCTGTGGCTACTTTGCCACACACGATTGCCAAAGGTAGCTCATGGACTGCCCAAGACAGTTGTGGCTACCAAAGGCAGCATGAGGGCTGCCAAGCAGCCACTATGAGAGCCACTAGGGATGTGATCATGGGCCCCACCATGGGGTACTTTTTTAATTAAAAAATAAATTAAATTTAATTAAATTTTTAAAAAATTAATAGTAAAATTTTAATAAAAAATTATATTATTTAATTACTTTTAAGTTTATTAAAGTGTATTAACTTGTTAGTTATTTTGTCATTTAAACAAAAATGGTAATATTATATTGTATTTAAATTATATTTTATTTATTTTAGATTGGGATTTGTTAAATAATGAGATTAGTTTATATTAAATTTAATTATGATTTTCTAAAATGTATACTTCATACTTAGAATTTTATTAAAATTTAAATATCATTATATAAAATCTTTAACACACTAAAACATCTCAAATTGAAATTGGTGTACTAATACAATTTTAACTATTTTAAGTGTTTGGATTAATGTAACATTTTGTATTGCAGTTGTAGAGAATGTATGTGTTGTTGTTCATGATGACATATAGGTTGTTGTTCATGATGAGCACATTGAGGTTGAGGCCAACAGGCAAGATGATGTGGCTAGATCAGGTAAAGAGCGCCATGATTATGTTCTTTAAAGTGTTGAAATACTTGTAACAATTATAATATTTTTTATTGTAAAGGGAAGAAGAACTATTGAGGGTCGGGAAAATGATCACGATGACATGGATGTTCCTCTTCAAGATTACATAAAATCAAGAAAATTAAGGAAAAATAATAAATGGCTGTCATTTATGAAACTTAATTGATAATGACTAATTTTAATGTCTCGATGAATTTAATTATGTGCTAATGAATGTTCACGAATTATATAATGTGTTAATGAATATTGATGATTGTTTCATGTAATGAATCTTATGTGTTAATGAATGTTAACATGTGATAGTTAATAAATGTTACATTTTATTAATGGATGAAAGAATAATTGAATGATGTGGTTGGCCCTTTTTAGTAGAGAATATTAAAGTATTCTCAAAACAAAGTGAAGTTCAATAAGGTTTTTTGTTATCCAGGGTTTCAAATGTACCTAAAATGTTAACAATTTTATTATAAGAGGAAGTAATTCCTAATTTATTTTGGTCATTCCTAATTTATAAGAGGAAGTGATTTATTTGTTGGTTATACAGGAGGTCATATGTGAAATGCACACAATGACAATCTACAAGCTATGTTGTCTACAACAAGGCACAACTTCCTTTATCATGCATGACAGTAACTTTTTTGTTACTCTTTATGCATATAAAAGACATGAAGTCCTCATAGTATTGTGCACAGACTATACTATGATCATAAATAATAACTAAGCCTAGGCCTATTCATGCTCATCATGATCGTGCAATAGGCAATCCAAATAACCCTTTATCGATCTCACCTATAGTCCCAAAACCTCCTTTATGTTCCCTTGTGAACTAAATTTGCATGCTTGTGTTGTCAGTAATGGTAGAAATTAAGTGAATGCAAAATTAGGTCATAGGGCAACAAAATGGATATTGTGGGGCTATAGATAAGATCGATAAAGGATTTTTTTGATTTCCTATTGCATGATCATATGATAGACATGAATAGGACTAGGCCTATTTATTATTAATGATCATAGTATAGTATGCCTTTGTGCACTAGTAGTAATAGTACTAACTATACCATACTATACTATGTAGAGACTATACCATGATCATAAATAATAATTAGGCCTAGGCTTTTTCATACCCATCATGATCATGCATCAAGCAATAAAAATTATCCTTTATTGATCTTACCTAGAGTCCCAAAAACTCTTTTATGTTCCCCTATAGCCTAATTTTGCATTTGCATGTTGTGGGGTTTGTGGGGATGTAAGTAAGATTAATAAAGTATTATTCTGATTACCTACTGCATGATTGTATCATAGGCATGAATAGGCCTATCCCAAGTTACTATTTATGATCATAGTATAGTCCACCTCTCCACACTAGTAGTAATATTACTATAGTTAACTATACCATACTATATTGTGCAGAGACTATAGGATGATCATTAATAATAACTAGGCCTAGGTCTGTTCATTCCCATCATGATCATGCAATAAGAAATCCAAATAATCATTTATAAATCTTACCTATAGCGCCACAAATTCCTTTATGTTCCCTTGTGGCCTAAATTTGCATGCACGTGTTGTCAGTAATGGTAGAAAGTAAGTGAATGCAAAGTAAGTCAGTGTTGTCTAATAAAATTTCTTTGCATTTGCCTCTATCAATTTTGGCCTTTCAGAGCATACAAGTTTATTTTACACTATTCAAATAAATATTAATTGATCTTTTTTTATCATATTTGGGAAAAATCTATAACTCCATTACTATTTTGATCATGATCAATGTTTCCTTATGGTCCATTCTAATTTATTGGGGGAACATCATTTATTCTTTAGATTAACATATAATTATGGGTTTTCCTCAATACTTTGCCACAAATCACACACCATTTACATTGTCTTTACAACCACTATGATAAGCACACCAATCTACATCTAAAGCTCCATTCCATTTTCTTTTTGGTTGTTCTAACAAAATTTGTGATGGTTTTTCAAGAGTGATGGCATTGCATTAGTCTACAAATTTTGGAACCTTCTTTACGAGCATTTGCATTTTCTTGATAACACACAAGTGTATGTTTTTTCCTAAAGTTATTAGACCAATACCATTGGTTATAGATTATTGGTAAACCAAGTACTTGTAATTGGTATTCCTTGTTTGATCTTATCATTTGATTTATTCTTTATCAGTTTAAGACACTTGTCATTTGATATGATATTGTTACAATTTTGTGGTCAAGCTTTATCTATTTATTGGTTAACTCAATGATTAATATCACACATTTTTGAGTTGATTTATTTCCAATTTTTCATGTATCTAGTTATTTACATGTTAATTTAGTTTCAGAGTAAGTGTTGCTTTGTGAAGAGTATCGTTTAAATGGGTCCATGTTCGTGCATAGGCACTTATGTAGTGTAGCGATTATTCAGTGTGTTTCTCTTTCAAAGTGGATTCGAACACCTAAAATTCCTAATTTTCTCTTGGTTTGTTATTATGAGGTCATGTGAATGACACAATTTTTATAGACAAAAAAAATTGTAACTAGAGGCAAAATTTTGCAAACAAGAAATTGATGTATTGTCAGTTCCATCAACTTCTTCATAATTATATATGTTTTCCTAATTTTGTTGTTTGATGTTAATTTTTTTATGTTGAATTTTGATCTTTATTTTAAACTCCTAAGTTCATAATTTTAGTCAGTCTTTGAATTTGTACTTTAGGACACATTATTATGAATTTGCAAAAATTGTGTCACTTTCTCTTTTATAGAATGGTTTAATTGCTTGTAGAATAGGGGTAATAATTTGTTCTATTATACTCTTTTTGTTGCAAGACTATCAAGTATTGTACTCCTAAATCGATATAACTATGATGAGTAGAAATACAAATGCACTTCTAGATGCTAACAAATATGTTGCATAGAGTCACTTTTGGTTATGATCTAAAACCCACAAGTTCTACATAAAAGAGAAAATGGTTTGATTAAAGAGAAAAAAACTTTTGGCAAATTCATTATGTCTATCTCTCTTGATTTCAGATATCATATTACATCTTGTAACATCCTAATGTATTTTAAGCTACTTGATAAATGTGAATGATATCATATGATCATGTAATATACAAACAAAATAATCCTTTATCAATCTTGCCTACAACTCCATGATGGGCATGAACTATCATAGGCCTAGTTATTATTTATGGTCATAGTATAGTCTTCATCTACACACTAGTAGTAATAGTGCTAACTATACCATAATGTACTATGCAAAGACTATATCATGATCGTAAAAAATAACTAGGCCTAAATCTGTTCATACCCATCATGATCATACAATAGGAAATCCAAATGTAATGTTTTTTTTTTTTCAAAAAACATGCCTAGTCGTCAATATCGACAAAACACTAAAAAATTGAAAAACTATTTTTGACAAAAATGTTGTATGACCAACAAAAGCTCTAACGACCTATCATCAAAAAAAATTGATGGTCCACCATCAGTCATAGTACATAGTCATCAAAAATTTCATTGCAAATTTAACTCAAGAGAGGACAAGTGCCGAGATATATGCTCAAGTAGTATGATGGTGTTCTATCGTAGAATTGATGGAAGATAAAATTTTGTGCCATTCTATGTGTCACACATTTTTGGCATCCTGTCCATGTATTGCGAGGACATTTGCCATTGAAGGTTTGACAATAATACCAACCATTGAAAGTTTCCATGTAATGGATTTGACGCCTCTCTATGTCGATTGTGCAATGGCTAGGAATCACAATATTGACAAATATTTGTCAAAAAAGATCCTCAAATCTACTAGTGCTAAGAAAGGGAAAGAGGTATCTTCATAAAAGCATCCTAGTAGTGGGATAGATGTCCAAGAACCTCAAAATAAGAAGCAAAAATATGGAAATGTTCCCTCTTCTGTAAGTCACACTCCTGGAGTTCAGGAGAGAAACATTTGAAAGGCATGAAGTAGAGACAAGCGTAAGGAGATTTGAGTGAGGAAAAAATTTGGCTAGGCTAGTACATGATACACTAAGTATAAATGCTTATGAAAGATATGTGCAAAGTGAAGGAAGGGATCAAAATAGAGCCGCGGAGAAAAGTATTGTTGCAATCTTAGAGCAAGAAATGATGGACGTTGAGGTTGGTCTAGAAGAGAAAAAAGTTCTTGCAGCAGCCATAGAGATTCCAACTACTAAAGTTGTAGCTCCTGAAGTGACAATGGATAGTCAAAGAGGTGAAGAGGGGATAAATATTCAAGTGGTCCAAAGGAAAGAATAATTAGTGATCTTGAGAGACTAGAGTATACCCATTCTAGAATGGTTAAAGCAATGAATTCAGAAGAGTCAACAAAAAGAGGTTGATTTGGAAATTGAATTGTAAGAAATTTTGGACCGAGCAAACTAATCCAAAGAACAAGGGAAAGCAAAAAAATGTGCTAAAGTTGTCAAAGGAGAATCGAGGTCTAGGATTTTATAGATTATATCTCCTATAGTTGACAAAGATAAGGATCATATCACTCGCAATGAGTACCATATCACCCCAGATAAGTAGTAGATCATAGAAATCAATCTTGAAATACTATAAAATAGAAGAGGGATACTAGAAATAGAAAAGGGAAATGATTCTTGGTCTTGGTATGCATCACATGATTCTTTGATGTATTAATTGCACTTTTCTTATCATAGAAGATAACCACTAGATCCTTGATTTCTACCTTCATACCTACTAACATCTACTTGAACTAAACAACATTGGAATAATTAACTATTGCTGCAACATACTCTACCTTTGATGTAGATTGAGAAATTCAATTTTGCTTCTTACTTGTCCAAGACACTAGTCTCTTACCAAGAAAGAATGCTCCACCATTGGTGCTCTTCTTATCATCAACACTTCCTACCCAATCTGCATTAGTGAAGGCTTTTAGTTCTAAATTGTCTCCTTTCTTGTACCATAATCCATCATTTTTAGTACCCTTCAAATACCTCATGATTCTCTTTATTGACATCATATGGTTTTCTTTAGGATTAGCTGAAAATCTTGCTACGATACCAACTGCAAGAGCAATATCAGGCCTAGTATGCACAACATACTAAAGTTTTCCAATCATTGATCTATATGTGGTCTGATCTACTTCCTTGGAATATCATTTTTAGAAAGCTTATGTCTAGTAGACATAGGTGTTCCAACTAGTCTTGAATCCTCCATTCCAAACTTTTTCAATATCTCTTTGATATACATAGATTGAATAATGTAGATACCATCTTTCTTCTGTTGAATCTACAAGCCAATAAAGAATTTGATTTCTCCAACATAGGCATCTCAAATTCCTTACTCATTTCCTCTAAAAAAGCTTTTCACAAATCATCATATCCCATAAACAATGTATCATCCACAAAGATTTATGCCAACACAATCTTCTTGTCTAGTCCTTCTTTGATGTATAAGGTGTTGTTATCATTTGTCCTTTGAAAATCAATCTTCATCAAGTAGTTATGAAGTCTTTTATACCAAGCTTTGGGAGCTTGCTTGAGACCATACAATGTTTTGTGTAGTTTACAAACCATATCCTTTTTGTTAGGATCTACAAAACCTTTAGATTGTTCAATGTAAACTTCTTCTTCTAAAATTTCATTCAAGAATGCAGATTTCACATCCATCTAATACACTTTAAATCCTTTATATGCAGCATAAGCAAGTAAGGTCCTAACACCTTCTAATCTTGCAATGGGAGCAAAAGTTTCACCATAGTCAATACCTTCTTCTTGAGAATAACCTTTGCATACTAGCTTTGCTTTGTTTCTTGAAACTTCTCCATCTTCATTCAACTTATTTCTGAAAACCAACTCTGTGCCAATTACATTCTTATGCTTGGGCCTAGGAACAAGAGTCTAGGTCTTATTCCTTTCTAACTATTCTATCTCTTTATTCATTGCTTCAATCCAACTTTCATTATCCAAAGCATCTTTAACTATTCTAGGTTCATATTCAATAAGCAAACATGTACCTTTCAATTTGTTCCTTGTCATTGTACCATTTGATTTGTCTCAAATGATTCGCTCAGGTGCATGGTTCCTTGTGACATATCTTGCTAATATAAGTACTTTGGATTTAGAACTTGTTCCACTTACCTCGCCATGATCGTTTACAATGTGTTCAAGCCCCACTATCTATGACTCGGGTCCTTTGGATTCAAACTCAAGTTGCACTAGCTGCAACTTGGTAGCCTCTGACTGTGACTTGGGTCCTTGAGACTGTGACTTGGGTTGTACTAGTTGTAACTCAGGTGCTTTTGGAGATTTTGGGGACTCAAGAGGTGAAGTCTGTTGATTTCCAATTAGATTAGGCAATGTATTAGGTTCAAAGTAAATACACTTTCTGTAATCTTCAGGTTCATTGTTGCTTTCTTCTTCACTCTTTTTTGCAAACTCATTAATTTTCACATGGGCACTTTCTATGACCTTATGAGTGGTTAGATTCAAACATTTGTATGCTTTACTTCTATTGGAGTATATAGGAATATGCCTTCATCACTTTTGACATCAAATTTACCTTTCTTAGTCTTCTTCAAATTATAACACTTGCTACCAAATACTCTCAAGTAACTTACATTAGGTTTGTAGTCATACCATAGTTCATAAGGAGTTTGATTTGAGTTTTTCTTCAACTATACTCTATTTAAGGTATGAACTCTTGTACTGATTGCTTCCTTCTAGTATTTGATTTCAACATTCTTTTCTATCATCAAGGTTCTTGCACAATCCATGATTGATATGTTCCTTCTTTTTGCTATACCATTATGTTGAAGTGTACCAAGGATCGATACTTTTCTTTTGATTCCTCTTTCAATGTAGAATTCATTGAATTCATTAGAAATGAATTCACCTCCTCTATTTGATCTCAAAAATTTTAACTTCTTTCTTGTTTCCTTCTCAACTCTTGCCAGGCACAACTTGAACTTTTGAAAAGCTTCAGACTTATATTTTTGATACATTACTATAATCATCCTAGAATAATCATCAACCAATAAAATAAAGTACTTATCTCCACTGTAGCTCTCAATGCCAATATGTCCACAAAGGTTTGTGTGAACCATCTCCAAGACTTCTTTGGAATGATAGTTCTTGCTCTTGAAACTTGTCTTGCCCATCTTACCAATTTGACAATTTTTTCATAGGCCCATATTAGATTTCCTCGGACTAGGAATACCTCTTACTCTTTTGTTTTTGCTTATCTTGATTAGGTTATCAAAGTTCACATGACATAACCTTTTATGCCATAACTAACTTTCTTCTACTTGTGCAATGAAGCGTGAACTTTCACTAATATCTAGTAGAATAAGTTATCTTTTGTTTGGTTACCAGACCCAACTAGATTTCCTTTTCCATCTAGCAGCTTGGCCTTCCCATTCATGAATTCTAACTTGAATCCAATGTTATTCAACTGTGCCACACTCAGTAGATTATGTTTTAATCCTTCAATCCAATAAGCATTATTACATCTGAGTTCATTGGTTAGAGAAATACAACCTTTTATTTTTATGCAACATGGTTCATTGTTTCCAAATCTTACACTTCCACCATCATAATGTTTCATATGTTCAAAATTTGTTTTATCACTAGTCATATGATGAGAACAACACTATCAATAATCCATGTATCATTTTTTCTAAGATGAGAAATAAGCGCCATTTTATCTTCTTCATCACCAGATTCATCTTTTATGGCAATATAGACCATCTCATCATCATCACTACTATTTGAATCTTTAGTCATGAAACAAGACTTCTTACCTTTGTCCTTGTAGTCCTTGAAGTTCTTGAAATCCTTCTTGCCTTTATTCTTGTTGCTCTTCTTTTCATCTTTGTCTTCTCTATTTGGACACCTTACAAAAATGTGACCAACTTCTTCACAAGAAAAATAGATTAAGGGAATTTTACCTTTGTACTTTCCTTTGCCTTTGGGATATCTTCTTGTAAGCAGAGCTTTAATGGCTTCAAGATCACTATCATAACTATCTTCCTCTTCAATTTTAGATTGTTTGCTTTTAGACTTTGCAACTTTCTTCTTGAGTGACAACTTGGCTTCAAATGTAGACTCGAGACTGCTAGAACAAGGAACATAATTATCATAGTTATCTAGCTCAAATTTTGTCAACATTCCCACTAGAGCATCCAAGGTTATTTTATTATTGGGATCACATCTTATCTCTTGCATCGTTGACACTTTGATTGCATAGATAGGAAGAAGGGTTTTGATTACCTTTCTTACCACTCTCACATCTTCAATTTTCCCTCCAAAGGCTTTGATTTCATTGACACTAGCTTTGATTTTGTGAACATATTTTGCAATGTTTTCATCTTCCCTTATCTTCATTTGATCAAACTGACCTCTTAAGATTTCTTCCTTGGCTCTTCTCACATTATCATCACCTCCATAGATATCCTTTAGATTTTTCCACATCTCATGAGTTGTAGCACACCCTTTGACCTCATCAAATTCAACATAGTTAAGAGTTGATGCAATGTCAATCATCATGATGTTATGATTCTTCTTTTGAGAAATCTCATCCATAGTTATTGTTCTAGTAGGAGCCTTATATTGAGCATTCAAATTATTTTAAACTTGAATCACTGATGGTTGCTAGATGTAGCTTCGTTATTTTCTACCATGCCTTGAAGTTATCTTTGTTCAACTTGGGAATCTCTCTTCTGTAAGACATCCTGATCTTTAGCTTAGGTTCTTGAAACCTTCTTTGCAAGAACCAAAAGCTCTGATACAGATTGTTGGAAATATAAGAGGAGTAACTGAGAGGGGAGGGATGAATCAGTAACCACTAAAATAAATCCCAGACCTCTTAGATGTCAATACAAAATATAAACTCTATTAAAACTGTTGTTACTCGATTAACACACGGGCACTCGGTTAACACTAACAATATGTCGTAACTCATAAAGCACTATAATATCAACTATTACTTGGCAAATACTAAATATGAAGATCTTAAGATATTAACTATGATTAACCTTAATTAACTTAGCCGCATACACATAAAAGAAATAGCATGAAAACAAGTGACACCAAGATTTAGCGTGGAAACCCAATTTGGGAAAATATGTCAATTGCAACTAGTTACTATTTTTTGCTCTTATGAAGCGAACCCTGTTAGGAGCCAACCCAGTTAAAGGTTACAAAACACACTGTTAGGTGTGATCCTGTTAAAGGATTTAATCACGCGGTTAGAAGTGGTCTTGTTAGAGGTCTTTAGACACTTCAATCTAGAAATGCCACCTTGTTAGAGGATTTGGAAAATAGTTTTTAAGCCAACTTTGTTAAGAGATTTGATACATTGCTACAATGGTTAGAGAGTAACAATGATATGACCTGATTGTTGATGCAACTGTATTGCTGATTTCAAATCTCAATTCTAGCTTGAATACTTGATCCTTCTTTATCAGATTAATCTTTTTCACCCAACAAGGATATTTTGCTTATCCTTCCAATTCGCTTCCTCTGAGCATCTTCTTATCTTCCACACATTCTCACACATTCAATCCTCAACTTGACCTTATACTTATATCATATACATTGTCAAGTCAGCTTGAATACAACTTAGGATAATTAATATTCATCTCCCTAGTTAGTTAGAACCAACATACAAATCCATTAAACTCAATATGCCAAAACAAGAAAAAACTTTATTAGTTGACCTTGCTCGGTAGACACTAACACTAGAATGATTTTCCTATGTTAACTAAGTAAACTCGGTCAACACTGCATCTTCATAAGCTTCCTTTGGTAACCGAGTGAGATTAGTTAACACTCAACTTCTGTGAACTTCTCTTTGATGCCCGAGTGAACTTGGTAGACACTATCTTTCAAACTTGGCAAACACTAGAATGCTTGACAGACACAAGAAATTGTCTTCATCACCCAAGTGAGCTCAGCATACACTGACTAGTAAACATATGACATTTTGTCTAACATCAAAGACAATATACAATTGATCAATTGTTTTCAACACATACTACCTATTATATCTTTCCATTATAAAGAAGTAAAAGGGGAATTTTGACATCTTTCTCACGCATATATGAATACATATAAAACCACAAGATTTTGCAATATTTCATATACTTGTTAAGAAAAAGTAGGACAACAAAATGAACGTGATAGGAATGACCACATGGTCATTTTCAATCAGAAAAATAAATCTCACATCACAAGATCAAATGATATATTTATCTTTATTCCAATTACATAATAAGATAACCATAAGATCATCTTATCCCTGCTCTCAAAACAAGTTATACAAAAATCAAAATCTATTATTTCCCCTCATCTCTATTATGATCATAGCTCAGAAAAAATGTATTTTATCTTTCCTATAGCCACATGATTGTTGGAAAAGAAGAACCTCTCTTACCTCTAATTTCTACGATAAATTCCCTATTGTATCCATTCAATTTTTATAAGTGATTCTTGATTTTCAAGAGGAAGCAATAATCATTCCACATTCCTGTGAAATTCTTGTTGTCAAGCATTCTTAAAACAATATTATTACTTTTTAAATTTGTTTCTCCCAAACTAATTTAAAATATTTTAAAAATATTTTAAAGTGTTTTACTTTAAGGAGTGCAAAACTTTTAATTTACCTTGTAGCCACATTTAAATAATTTCACCATGTGTTAGCCAAAACTATGAAGCCGCGAAAATTGATGAAGAGTTGTGATATTTAAAACTATAGGTGTGGTTTAACCATTTTTTAACTACTTGCCAAATCATGGTACTTCATTTGTAAACTGGCCTTGCTAACCATATTGTTGCACTAATAAAATATTAAAATAAAATATCATATGAGCTCGTTTGGCCATAAATTTAACTTTGGGGATATTTGAAGCCAAAATATTAGGCGGAGCATCTTCGTATTTAAATTTTCCAACAAAATCTTTTTAATTCATCTTTGGATTGGCAAATATATATGTAGATTTGACTTTCATGTTGAACCTAATTGTCATTCTGAACCTTGAACTTCGAACCTAAACTTTTTGAACAATGATGATTTTGAATTGTCTAAACACTTGAACTAGATGAGCCATTTGAACTAGTTGATCCTTGGTAATTGAACCATTGGGTTGCTTGCAACTCTGAACATGAGTGTGCACCTACACTTTGAACTTTGAACCTTGAACTGTGTAGTTCGAAGTTCAAATTCAATATGATAACTTGATGACTTGAAAGTTTGAAAAATGGTTTAAACTATTGAATTAACTAATTTTTTGTAATTGATGAACTCTTGAACTTCAAACCTGAACTTCTGAACCAGTGAGCTTGAACTTTAGACTTGAACCTTGAACTTTGAAATTGAACTCAAACATGTATTGTTGAACCTACGATCTTGAATCATGAGCATTCAAACTTTGAACTTTGAACCTGAAATGTGAGGTTCAATATTCAAATTTAGTTACTCTCTCTAATGATTCTTCTTTGCAATTCTTTACAAAAACATCATTACCCTAAAACCATTATAATGTGCTGAAATAAATTGAGAAGATTCCTTCATGGAGCTTGGTTTTAAAAATTTAAAACTCAGATGTTCAAAGAAGGCTAGCACTGAGGAAAGAATAACTCATCTTCTTACCAATCCATGCTTTCTCTAGAATACCACAAACGAAAGGAGTATATGGAGCTCTATTGATCAAATATAAAATAATATTGACAACCTCAACCCATGTGTTTAAGAGCAACCCAACTTGCAATCTCGCACTCCTTGCACACTCCATTATTGTCGTGTTCATGTGTTCATCCACTCCATTTTCATGTGGAGTCCCTGGAACAATTTTCTCCCTAATAATACCATTAGCGAAACAATAATCTTCAAATTTATTGATGCAATACTTACCACCATTATCAGATCTTAGACATTTTAATCTTTTACCAATCTCATTCTCAATCGAGCATTTCCATTTCTTAAAAGTTATAAAAACATCAAATTTATGTCTAAGGAAATAAATCCATATTTTTCTAGTTACATCATCAATAAATGTAACATAATAATGAGAGTCATCAAGGGAAGATACCTGAGTTGGTCCCCATACATATGTATGCATAAGCTCTAATTTCTCAATTTTCTTTTTCTTCCCACTCTTCACAAAACTAGCTCTCTTTTGTTTTCCATACACACAACTTAACAAAAGTCCATATTGACACATTTTAGACTTGGTAAAACTTTTTTTGAATGAAGTGACTTTATACCTTTCTCACTCATGTGCCCAAGTTTGTTGTGTCATAGTGATGTTTTAGAATCTACAACAACTGTTTGTTCTCATTGCTTAATTGCATCCACTATTCCTAAACATTCATTTTTCTTTAAAACAATTAAAGTAGAAGGAACAATATGATCTATAAAAAGATATAACGTCTCTACTTTCACATCTTTTTCTACTACTAAGTAACCTTTTGAAACCTTCCACTTTTTATCATTAAAAGTAACTGTGCAACCTTCATCACCTGGTTGCCCTACTGAAACTAAATTTTTATTCAACCTTAGAACATGGCTTACGTCTTGTAATAGCCAATGATTCCCATTCTACAACTTAATCTTAATTTTTTCCTTTCCAATAATCTAACAAGGTTCATTATCCCTCAAATAAAAAGGTCCAAAATCCCCTTGGACATAATCAAGAAAATAATCTCTATGGGGAGTAGCATGAAATGAAGGTCCTAAATCTAAAACTCATGAATCATCAACACTTTCTAAGGAAAGAAGCAAAGCATCCTCTTCAAATTTTTCACTTACCATATTTGATTTCTTGTTTCCATATTGTTTATCTCTTTCATTGTTCTTTCAAGTACAACAATCTTTCTTCTTGTGCTCTAGTTTTAATCTTGTTTATCTCTTTCATTGTTCTTTCAAGTCTAACAACCTCTTCATCCTCTAGATTGAAACCTCTTTCCCTTTGAATTTCCTTTTGATTTCCAATGATTTCAAGAATTACTTCCTCTCTCATTCATTCTACCTCTACTTTGTGTGTTCAAAATACTTCTTGATGTAGATCCACCTAAGGTTTTTCTACAAGTTTCCTCACTTAGAATAACACCAATCGCATCATCAAAATTTAGGGTATTAGATCTAGAAACATAATTACTCACAACCATTACCAAGACATTCCATCTTTTAGACAAAGAACACAAAATGAAGAGAGTCATAATTTCCTCATCAAAATCAACATTTATAGAAGATAATTAATTGGTAACCATATTAAACTCATTTAAATGATTTGCAATAGATCCACCTTCTTCCATCTTCGTATTAAATAAACACTTCATGAGAAATACCTTGTTTGAAGCAGACAACTTTTCATACAACCTTGCTAGGGTTTAAATCAACTCTTCAGTCATCTTCACTTTTGCAACATTAAATGCCACTAATTGTGCCAGACATACACAAATACTTTTAAGTGCCTTTATATCCAAAATATCCCAATCCTCAACTTTCAGTTGTTGGTTTCTTGAATTTTCCTTCCATTGGCTGCCATAAATCCTTTTGATAAAGATAGTCCTCCATTTGCATTTTCCATAGTTGAAAGTTCTTCCCGTTAAACTTTTCAATCTTCATCTTACCTTCATCTACCATCGTTCCCACTCAATTGTGAGACCTTCCTACAGAAGATAATTGAAAACAACCTTGTTCTGATACCAATTGTTAGGACTAATGAGATATAAATAACAATTACATGCAAATATAACCAATATAAGAAAATAATTAATCACACAGAAGAGAACATAAAACACAAAGCTTTAATGTGGTTCACCCAATCCCTAGCCTACATCCACCAAACAATGAGTCCAATATTACTAATATCCAATGGTTACAACTTGATTACAATCATTAATCCCTCACAACTCAATACCACCTCAAGAATCTACAATCTCATCATACATTATGAAATCCCTAACCCTAAGCCATTTTATACAAGAATTTTGCCACTTACAAAATTAGGGTGAGAATAAGTCCTCCAATATAAAAATAGCAACTGACACTTTTTACAATGATAAAGTTTTCCCTTGGACCCTCCAAGGGGTGCATACCATTCACCCCATCTTGCGGGCGCTACCCCCAAACCCCCATAGTAAAATATGGGGGAAAATCGTGCCAAATGAAGTGGGGGAAAATTAACCTTCAAGTCTCGTTAGGCTTCACATCACAATAACTCTATTAGACTTCCCACTCCTGTGTTTCAAAACAAATGTATAACTTTGCAAAAACTCAACCCATTTCAAATGTCTTTGGTTAAATTTTCCTTGACTATTCAAATATTGCAAAGCTTGATGATCAATATTCAAAATAAACTCCTTAGGCTGAAGATAGTGTCTCCACTTCTTTAATGCCTCAACTATAGAATAAAATTCCTAATCATAACTATAGTATTTTCTTTTGGCATCATTAAACTTCTCATTGAAATAAGCCATAGGTCTACCTTCTTGGCTCAAAACAACCCCTATTATAGTACCACTAGCATCACAGTATACTTGAAACATCTTATTAAAATTTGGAAGTGCTAAAATAGGCTATTCTGTAACTTTCTATTTCATCAAATCAAAACTCTTATATGCTCCTATAGTCCACTTAAATTCTTTCCTATCCCCTTTCATTGTTGCAGTCAAGGGTCCAAAAATACTACTAAAACCTTTGACAAAATTTATGTAAAAACTAACTAGTCCATGAAAATATTTTACCTTAGTCACCTCCTTGGAGTAGGTAATTCAATGATAGCCATCACTTTCTTAGGGTCAATTTTTAGACCTTCTGCTGAAACTACAAATCCTAGGTACACCAACTCCTTCATAAAACTACACTTATTTAGATTTATTAGTAGATTTTCTATCCTCAACTTATCAAATAGCTTATAAGTATTCATCAAATGTTCCTCCAATGTCTTACTAAAGATCAAAATATAATCGAAGTAAACAATGACAAACTTACTTGGAAATTGCTTTAGTGCCTCATTCATGAGCCGCATGAAAGTTTTCGATGCATTGGTTAGTCCAAAAGGCATAACTAACCACTCATACAATCCTTCCCTTGTCTCTAAGGTAGTCTTCCACTCATATCCTTCTCTGATGCAAATCTGATGGTACCCACTATTCAGATCTATCTTTGTGAAATACATAGCTTCGCTCAAACAATCCATAATATCATCCATCTTTGGCAATGAAAACATATACTTGATTGTGATCTAGTTGATATCCCATGAATCTATGCACATCCTCCATTCTCCATTCCTCTTTGGTGCTAATATTGTTGGTATCACACGTAGACTCATATTCTCTTGGATCAACCCCTTCTGTAATAACTCATGCATTTATCCATTTATCTTCTCACTTTTTGTTGGTATCATTCTATGTGGTGCCTTATTTGAAAAAATGGCTCTTGGAATCAAGTCTATTTGATGACTGATCTTCCACATTGGCGGTAGTCCATGCGGACATTATCTAAGAAAATATTTGGAAACTCGTCTAACAAATCTACAACTTATGGAGGTACCTCTTCTACTTCTTTACCATGTTTTGGAATTATAGAAAAACACATATGTTCATGTCTCATACTTCTTTCCATCAAGAAAACATACTTTGGCAACACTACATACATTTTCATTTGTATTCTTCCATGGCTTCAGCTTATGTTTCACTCCATCCTTTGTCAGAGTGTAGGTATTTTCATGCCCATCATGTACAACATGTTTATCATAGTGCCATAACCTAACAAACAGTATATGACTTATGACATAGGTATGATATCACATTGCACCTCATCCTGGTAACTTCCAATCTTGAACTTCACTAAACGTTGCTCATTGACCATGATCTTGTGGTCATCCTGCACCCAGACAATGTAGTATGGATGTGAGTATTTATGCCTCTTCAGTTTTAACTTTGTGACCATCTTTTCTGATACTAGATTGTTAGTACTTCCACCATCAATGATCACATCACAACACTTCTCTTCACATTTGCACCTTGTGTGAAACAAGCTCCTCCTTTGATTAGGTTCATTCTCACCACTCAATAGAACTCTTATGTTAACTAGGACTTTGCCTCTTTCAACATATTTAGAATGTGATGATTTGAAATCTTCATAAACATGTGCAACTCTGCCCTGGCCTTCCATTCTTTTATCAGTTCTTCCTTGGCATTAGGAACATCCAAATTCTCTATGCCCTTCTTCTTCGCAATGAAAATATTTTCCACGAAAACCTCCTTGTCTAGATCCTTGCCCTCTTCCTCTTCCTCACTAATCTATGTTGTTTTGGTCATGGAAACAATTGAAATTATTTTTCTTGTGGTTCTATCTACTATTGTTGTCCTCACCCTTGTTCTTTCAATCCTCATTTCAGCCTCCATAACACCATCCGCTAGATCTTCCACCGCAACCTCTTCTACTAATCTTCTTATCAACTTCTTGTTCAATTTTTTCTCAACTCTTAGGGAAAACTAGTATGCCTCTTCAATATTGTTCATTCAAACCAAACTCAATTCCTCCTGAATGCTTGGTCTCAACCCATTAAGATTATGGACAAGTTTCTCCTTGTTAGCTTCTACATGGCCTATTCTAATGAGAACTCGATAGAAATATTCAGTATACACTTGAACGAATCTTCCCCCTTGCTTCAACCCTTGCATTTTCTTTAGTAGATCAATCTCATAATCCAAAGGAATGAATTTTTGCTTCAATTTAACTATCATCTAGTCCTATCTTGTGGTTTTTTCCTTCCCTCTTCTATTTCACTCCAACTGAATCTCCTACCACCAGATCTTCACATGACCCTTCAGTTTGGCCTTCACAAACTTGACCCTATCAAGATCCTCAATATCTTCATGTTCGAAGTATTCCTCTAATTAATTGATCCAATCAATCAACTCCTCCTAGTTAAGATTTCCCAAAATTGTGGGAACCTCAAACTTAGGTCTTTTTCTAATCTTAGAGATGGCCCTAACAATCTTCTCTTCTTTCTGGGTTCAGAACTGCCTCTTCTTCAACATTTTCTTCTTCTCCTCCTCCTTCATCCTCACTTTTATCCCTTACGACAATATTTATTCCTCTATGCATTGGTTCTTCCAATGCTTGCATCTATCTCTAGAGAGCTCTAAAACCCTTAGGTGTAACACCTACGACTCTTCTACGACACTCTCTTCATGGAGGCATTTTTGTGCTTCTTCTAAAACCTTGGTGCAAACTACATCATAATTAGTGATCTGTTCACATGCTCAACCTAAATCACTGTCCTAGTGCAACTACCTCACAATCAATGATCTATTTACACACTCAGGAACTCTTGCTCTAATACCACTTGATGAAGGGTGCTCCCCTTAATACTAAAAGTATATAACATAAACAAAGAAATAATAACAATTGTGAGAAAAAAATATGGTCTTCTTATTATCGCCGCAAATGCAAAATTACAAAATTTTGAAATACGATATACAAACCCACATGGGTGCCTTCCTTATAATAATTTGCAACATAGAGTCATGAACTATCACCTAGATTTGTCATAGACAATCAACTGACCTTTCTTATATAGGCAATTTATGCTATCTGAGAAGTTTCTATATATAAAACCTTATTTCTTAAAGCTAACCAACCCTAAAGAATACATATAGAGTCAACCAATACACTTTTGACATTTATTTTGGAAATTTTGATCATCACAGCTTTGGAAGACCATAAATTTTGAATCATTACTCTGATTGGCTATTATAACCCCTTTTCAAAATCCTCAACTTTTGATCTAAAAGACATGACTCACATAAACTCTAATAGACCCCATTTTGGATCCCATTCAGGGCCTCTAAGGTCTTCAAAACTGAGCACGAAGGCTTTATACCAAAATTGCACTCTTAAAATTCACAATAACTTCACAAATGCTCATGATATATCACTGGGCCTCAACTGGCAAGTTGATATATCCAAGATGAACATCCCCTTCTAAAATTAGAACATTCTAAGCTTGTGTGACAAACTTACTAAGTAGTAAGCCTCCAAGAATAATAACTCTGCACTGAGATAACCCTTATTCAAGAAATAAAAAGAAAATATTTTTGCTTGATGCAAGATTGCTCTTACACCCAAAATGCTCCTACATCAAAGGATGGCATTTTCATATCACAAACTAAACATCTTAAGAATTTAGATTGGAGAATTGTAAAACAACTAGAACACCTATGGTTACAAGATGGAAATTATCAAGTAAAGATGAATCTTCTAGTGCAATACAAATAAGGTACAAATCAATGATATGAGAATTATAATATTTGACTCGTACAAGACTAGGCATAGCTAATGCAGTTGGAATTGTGATAAGATTTCAAGCAGATCTGAAAGAGACACACTTAAGTAAAGATGATATTCAAATACTTAAAAGGAACATCAAATTATAGATTATGGTATGATAGATCACATGAAATTACTTTATAACCACATACTGATACAGATTGGGCAGAAAATGTAAATGACCAAAAACATACAAGTGGTGGGGCATTCTTCTTGGGAGGAAGATTGGCTTCGTGGCTAAGGAAGAAACAAAACTACGTATCAAAATCTACAATAGAAGTAGAGTATGTTGCAACAACAAACAATTGTAATATGATTGTTTGGGTGAAGCAGATGTTGCTAGATGTTGATATTGAATTTTTAGAACTTATTATCATTCATCGTGATAGCACAAGTAGAGTCAGAATGTCAAAGAATCCAATGTTACATTTAAAGACTAAGATCATTGCTATAAATTATCACTTTTTGAGAGATAAAGTAACATAGAAGGAAATTAGTTTGGAGTATGGTAGCACAAAGGAATAGATAACATACATATTTACTAAACCTTTGGCTAAGGATACATTTGAGTATTTGTGAGACATGCTTGGGGTTATTCCCCAACCTTCTTCAGAGTAGTTGATGGAGAATTGCATCATTCTAGTATATTCAAAGCATATTCTTACTTCTAGACTATATGCTTAGTGATGCTTCCATTTAAGGGAGTAGTCATCTTTTTAGATAGAGTTATTAATAAAACTTTAGTATTGTTCAATATGAGAAAAAGTTGTGAGTGTTGAACAAAATTTTGCTATGCAACTTTTGTCAAAGGGGGAGATTGTTATTGAGAACTCTTATTCATCTATGGGAGAGAGTAGTATGAATGAGGGAGAGTAGTAACTATGGAAAGAGTAATATATGTTGATGTATGGGGGAGAATATTTGAGGTAGTTTGGTGTTTTTGATACTTAATTTTCATCATATGTTAGCACCAATGTCAAAGGGGGAGATTGTTAGCATGAATATTGATGGTATTCCTAATGGGGAGATTGTTAGCATGTTTATAGGGATAATTGAGTGCTTATTGGTGTATGAGCACCATGATCAAACTCTATATGTTCTAAGATACCTAAGGGATTCACTAATCATATTGATATAGATTAGATTCATAGGAATTTGAAACATTGTAACAAGATCCATTTGTAAGGCCCATTGACAAGTTGGTGACCATATAAACCACTTGGTCAAATGAGGTCAAAGGATCAAAAATTTGATTTGAATATGTTGATTAGGTGTCCTTAGGTGGTTTATAGTCATTTTGGTTCACTTGAACCATAGGTCATGCATAATATGAAAAAGTTGCTCAATAGGAGCAAAAGTTATAAATGTTGCGCAAAATGTTGTTATGCAACTTTTGTCAAAAAGTACAACTTTAGTTGAATGATTGTAATAATTCCCCCAAATGGTTAAAATGTTTAAATATTAGTTGCAATTGTTGGGGAAGGTCTTCAAGTAGCCCTTAAAGGGGGGTTGAAGACAAAACCATGTAATTGAATTTTGAAATCAATAAAATGAGCTTTGTTTTCTTGTAAAATTGACATTGTTATGATATGTATAGAGTTGTATAGATTCATGGTGGTGTAAAACCTATTGTGGAAGAAAGGTGGAAGATTCAACTTTCATTTAAATCAAATTTAAGCCTTTGAGACCCTAAGAGAAGAGATTTTGAATCAATTTTGTAGAAAGAGGTCTCAAACCCTAGGTTACCTATAGTTTTGCATTCAAATGCCTTTTTCTCATGTTTCACCGAGTGGAAAAATCTTAAACTCGATGAATGAGAGATTGGCAAGTGTACTTAATGGTTATGATGTCCATTTGTAAGGAAATTTTTGGTACAAGTCAGTTTGAATTAGATTAAGGTTGACATCTCTATGTGGAAACCTAGTAAGTTAGAAGAATAAGCGAGGGCAAAAGAATTTAGGGGTTGAATCAAAGAACCAAACCTTGAATTCTTTCTATTCTTAGCATGTCCAACATGTTCGCGATATTGGCACAATCGTCTAATTAGGTCTTCCTTTGTTAAGAAGGCCTAATTAGGTCTTTGAGCCATAAAAGGCCAATCGACATTTTGGGAACCATTTGAAGAGTTGAGATTTGAAACCTAGGGTTTCAAGTCAACTTGGAAAAGGGTATCTTGAAATGTGCTTAGTTTCCCAAGTCCTTTGGTGAAACAAAGAGTTATGGTCAAGAAACCAATAAAATAGGGCTAGTAGAAATAAAGGGCCTAATGAAGGAAGTGTCATCTACTGATATGTTGGTGAAGTTTTAGTCATTGAAAGATGTTAGTTAGGTCTCAAATATGGGGGATTCAAGTTAGTTCAACCCAAATCTCTGTCCTCATCATATTTTGCATGATGTGTCTAATAGGTGCATAGTTGAGCCTAGTTTGTTAGACCCATCTAGTGAATCCACATGCAGAGTTTGAAGTAGGAATTGTATAGAGTTTCTTAATTCTAAAAGCATGTTGTTTAGAGTTGTTCCCAGTGGTGTGAGCCCTTGGTTAGGGTTATGATTCAAGAAATTTGTCGTTAAGCCCCCAAAGAGGGTGTTAGTATGAGAGGTGGAATCTCACAAAGGAACATTAAGAACTTGATTGGTGTTGAAGAAAAGTTGGATACTAGGGCTCTACATCACTTATGTGTTGCATTCATGACTTGGTTTGACATTGATGTCAATATATTATCTTTTCAAAAAGAATAGACAAAGTTACAAAGATAGTTTTGCTCAACGCAGTTAGCACGATCAACAATTGGAGAGCTGTGTTTAGTGGAGTTTGAAGAGAATTTTTGGACATTTTTTATATGATATATCTTAGTGCACATAAAGAGTTACGAAGATTCAAGTGAGTTACAATAGTTTTATAGAAGACTAGTTGTAGGCTAGTACACATGATGCAATATGCTGATGTTTGAGTTCTATCTTTTGGTGAGGTTAAAGCTTGTTTAGTGGGCTTGGATTTTAGTTAGAGACATGTTCATGGTTATGTGTTTGAGGTAGCAAAATTGGTTGATCATTTTGTGATGGTTGTTGAAGTGTAACGTATTATATGTTCACTATCAGGTCAACTAGTGTTATAAATTGATGTAATATGTATTATAACATGCGAAACTTAATTGTAATATCTTATGATTGTCCTATATTATTCATTGCACATTGGGGAAGCCTCAAGACCATCTGAATTAGTTGTTTTAGGACTCAGTATAAAGGAAATATATTATCTTTGGTTGTAAGTGTGATAGTGAGTCATATGCATTGTATGCGAACTTTGGATGATGTTGTTGATGTGTTGAGAACTTCAAAGGAAATGTATTAGAAAGATAAGTTTATGTATTGGTCAGTTTACTCTTGGATATGTTATCCTAATTTTTTTAGTGAAGCTAGTTTTGAAGCAATTTGGATAGGCAGTTCAATTGACTTCCTATCAGCTCCTAACAGGGTGGAAGCAACTCTCAACATGGTTAGAATCTTCTAGTAGGAATTCAAGTCTCCTAACATAGACTCATATGTACTGACTGTATTGAATGAACTCCTAATGGGATCACATCCTTTTGCAAGGAACTTTTATATTAGTACATTATCTTGTGGGCATCATTCCCACTGAGGTTTTCCCTAGTTAACATATCTTGTGTCACTATGCATATTTATTATTTTGTGATTGTTGCATCTATTGGTTACATATTTAAGATATGATAAAGTCTATTTAAAGTTTGTTTCAAAGAGCATGACTAATTCATCCCCTAGTTATATTGGTGGACTTCACTTTCTAACAATACCAACAACAAGAAATGACATAATTGTTAGGTGGTAGGATCTATAGTGTTAAAGGGAAGCGTGGTCATCTCATTTAATCCATACATTGGTGAGATTAAATCATCCTCATTTGATGTAACCAACTAGTGAGAGAACCCTCTTCTTCTTCTTTATCATTATCTATACGTGGCTAATCATGAAGATGATAATTTACTAGATCTAGGCGATAAAATATTTTAGAATTGGAAATGTCTATTTAACATAAATATGATATACCTAGTCTATTTATTTTTGGAAGATCTCCCTATATGTCACATGTTTTAATTGGTCACTGGTTCAAAATCTAGTTTGCTAGGAGCACTGCATACATGGGAAAAAGGTGTTGACTAACAAGAACACTAAGATTGTTATGGGTTGTATAACCCTCTTCTTCTTCTTCTTCATCATCAACTATAGGTTGTCAATCATGAACATGCCAAATAA
Source organism: Cupressus sempervirens (assembly GCA_028749045.1). Lineage (NCBI taxonomy): Eukaryota > Viridiplantae > Streptophyta > Pinopsida > Cupressales > Cupressaceae > Cupressus > Cupressus sempervirens. The sequence goes on from CM053791.1 coordinate 576,385,531, forward strand.
CTATATCTAGGTGAGAAGACAATTTATAATATGGAAATGTCTATGCAACAAACTAAACACACATAACATACAAAGGAGACAGTGTCTTTTTAGGAAACTCTCCTAATATGCCACGTGTCTTTGTTGAATAGCCAAAAGTTAAAAATCTAGCTTTCTAGGAGCACCACATCCATGAAAAAAAGTTAAAGAATGACAAGAATACTTAGATTGTTATGGTTTGCATTACCCTCTTCTTCATCATCATCACCATCTACAGACTGCTAATCATAAACATGGTAAACTGCTAGATCTCGGTGAAAAAACATTTTAGAATATTGAAACATCTATGCAACAAACTAAAACACATGACATACAAAGGAGACACTTGGTCTTTTAATTTTTTTTCTTCCTTATGTGCTATGTGTTTTAGTTGGCTAGATAGTCACAAGTTCATGATCTAGCTTGCTCGAAGCACCACATCCATGAAAAAATATTGAATTTGACAAAAAAAATTGTTATTGTTACGAGTTGCATCATCCTTGACTAAATTAAGAAAAGGTTAAGATCCATACAATTGGAAACCATAATCCCTCCAAATAGCACGAACTTGAAGCATAACTTGGTGAGCTTGGGTGTCAGCTTCAAGACCTTCCCTGATCTGACTCAACACATCTTCACTCAGCTCCTGCTGACTTCCAAACACTTGCTCTTCTTCAACACTGGACACAGCTCCTAATTGAGTCTTTCGATTTAATGTGTCTGCTATCACATTGTGCCGACCAGGATTATAAACCAAATCAAAGTCGAACTCGGCCATGAACTCCTGCCATCTAGCTTGTTTCGGTGGGAGCTTCGCTTGGGTTTTGAAGTAGGTTGAACTCACATTGTCTGTCTTAACAACAAAATGCACACCAAGAAAGTAGTGATGCCAAACCCTGAGATAATGGATAATGGCGGTCATCTCCTTCTCGTGCGCAGGGTAATTCTTCTCTCTGTCATTCAACTTTCTATACTCATAAGCCACCGGATGACCACCTTGCATGAGGACTCCACCAACTACAAAATTTGACGCATCTGTCTATACCTCAAATGGCTCACCATATCTAGGCAATGACAGCACGGGCTCACGAGTCAACTTATCCTTAAGCAATTTGAACGTTGCTTGCTGCTTTTGGCCCTAATGCCAACCTCTTTCTTTCTTGAGAAAATCAGTGAGAGGAGCTGCAAGTCTTGAATACCCTTCTACAAATCGCCTATAGTAATTGGCTAGCCCCAAGAATTGCCGCACCTCGTGCACTCTTCAATGGCTCCCAATCCACAATAGCTTGAAGTTTGTCTGATTCCGGCCAAATCTTACCATGCCCGACCACATGGCCCAAGAAGTTCACCTCTTGCTAAGTGAAGCAACACTTCACCTTCTTGGCAAATAACCGGTTGTCCCTCAGAATGGAGAACACCTCTGATAAGTGCTCTTTGTGCTCTAATAATGATCTACTATACACCAGAATATCGTCCAAGTATACCACAACACAACGATCTAACAAGTGCCTAAAGATATCATTCATATGAGTACTAAAAGTGGCAGGGTCATTGGTTAGCCCAAACGACATAACCAAGAATTCAAAGCTCCCATACTTGGTCGTGATCGCCGTCTTGTCTTCATCACCAGGAGCAATTCGGATTTGATAGTAACCCTGACGAAGATCGAGCTTTGTGAAATATCGTGCTTCCACCAAGTGGTCGAAGCTATCAACGATTAGTGGCAAAGGGTACTTGTTCTTGACAATGAGCTTGTTAAGAGCTCGGTAGTCCACTCACAACCTCAACGACCCATCTTTCTTCCTCTGAAACAACACAGGAGCTGTATATGGAGAACAAGATGGTCTAAGATATCCTGCCTCCATAAGTTCACCTAACTGTCTCTTCAACTCAGCCATTTCTGGGCCAGTGAGATGGTAGGGAGCTTGAACAGGCAGCCTTGCATCCGTCACGAGCTCGATTGCATGATCCACATGCCTGCGAGGAGGGATGCTCGCTGGTAAAGAATCATGCATCACGTCCGCAAACATAGAAATTACATCCTTGACAACATCTGGGTTAGTCGAATTAGAGGATTCCCCTTCATCCCAACCACCCACAATAGCAGCCAAGAATAGCTCCATTGTCTGCTTTCTTGCTACCTTTTTCAAACTTAGTGCGCTTACTCTAGTACTCTTATCATCAGCTACCACTGTCGGCACCATACAAGGTCGATCTAGATCTAGCACCATGATGCATCCCAGATGGGGTGCGTTGTCAATCACAACGTTAGCTCGCCAGATAAACTCTTGTCCTAAGATGAGTTCATGCTCAGACATCTTTATGGCTACAAGATTTATCACACCTTGCTAAGAACCAACCCCTATTACAACATTTCTACAATCCCCCTCAATTTTCTTAGCTAGGCTACTAACGGCTTTAAAACAAGTATCATAAGGGTTGATTTGCAAACCCAGACTTGTGACCCTATGTACTGCCATGTAATTGTGAGACGCACCTGAGTCTATCATTCCAAGAACCTTGTTGGATCCGAAGAACACCTCCATGTAGCAAAGTTGATGTTGATTCAGCTTAGTCGAGCGACTGCTAGGAGTTTCTTTGAGTGCGTTCAATAATTGCAAAACCCCCACATCAGGCACCTTTTCTTCCAGAACAACAGCTACTCGTGCACGCTCAGGACATTCACATGCCCAGTGGTATGGTTTGTTGCAGATAAAACATGCTTTGCCATTCCCGTCCTTGCTCTTAGCCACTGGAGTCTTCTTCACCTGCTGCTTCGATTCGTTCATTGTAGACTTTGCCTTCGACTTGCTCTTGTTCTTCTTGTATGGAGACCCATTTTGCCTCTCTCTCCGCAACTTGAAGTTCTTGCATTGGTCGTTTCGCGCACCACCAAATCCTTTGGCTATGTCCCCTTTATAATCAAGAAGTCCGTCAGCTGCTGCAATGGCCTCCACCAAGGTTTCCACTCGCTGTCGATGCAACTCGTCTGCTACCCATGGTTGAAGATTGCGCATGAAAAGATAGAGCTTCTCGAAATCATTGAGTTTGCTACACTCAAGATCAAGAACTTGAAATGCTCTTACATAATCACACACCTTCCCATTATGTTTCAGCTCGTCAAACCTTGCTTGGATCACTCAATCACTATTTTCAAGCTTTAACTGTTCTTGAAGTGCCACCTTGAGTTCTTCCCAATTCTCAATCTTTCGAGTGGGTCTACCAGCTCGCTCGTCGCCGAGATGTGTCCTCCACCATAGCTTGGCGCTGTCGGTAAAGCAAGCCGTGACTTGCTTCAATTGGGCATCATCCGCCATGCCTTTGGTGCTTGACAAGTACTCACCGACATCCCAAAAGAAATTGTCGAGCGACTTATCATCCCGATAGCCGTCGTACTTAGCAGTAAGACTTGGTGGTTTGACACCGCTTGAGTTGCCTTGCAACAACGAATTGTGCAAGGAATGACCTTTCTTCAAGAATCAGACATCTTCTTGAAACCTCTTCATGGCATCCTCAAACTCTTTAACTTTTTCAGTCAGCTCGACATGAGACGCCTCAACAACGCCAAGACGCTCATTGAACTCGCCGGGCTCCAAAGTTTCAAGCCACGAGTCATGGTTGAGTAGCCAGTCCTTAGTCTTGGGCTGACTAGGGGCTGTCACTCGGCCAGGCCGCGCCTGAGTGCTATCATGCTGAGCAGTCTCACCATGCTTTGATTTTGCCATGACACCTAGGTGTCACTTTCCTCAGCCTCAACCAAGATCCGTCAAACACCACCCGAGTCGATTCCACTCTCTCAGATTAGAAATCAAGAATGGCCGCAATAATCAAATTAAAACAACTCTGATACCAACTGTCACGGGGTCAGAGTAAAACACCCACGCGACACTGCCTATGTAACTAGAAACTACCTTAGATACAAAACAGACCAGACCTACACCATTTATGCGGAACCCAGATTGCTTTAAACCAAAAGAAACAACATGCATTCAAGAAACATAAACAACAGAATACACCATTTGGGTCAACACAGATTCAATACTCATAAAAGATAACAATCACTTACAATATGCCACTCCATTGAAGCAAGTCGAATACCACCAAAAATACTTGCGCTACTTTACAAACCCACTTGACATCTTGCTCAGAATTGAATCTTGCAGACTATCTAAAACCTCAATGTTGCCTTACAAAAACGCTCAACAGACTTAAACAAACTATCCTAGCTGCATAACACAACAAGAAGACTACTCCAATGCATCGCATCCGCTCTATCCTTTATAAAAAATAAAAATATAAATAATGAACCCTAGTCCGATTCCATGGCTCTAACACTATTAGAATCGTCCCTCAACATTTTTCACTCTTGAAATCTTATATTTATAAAATTCCATGAATTTTATATATGTTTAATTTTAATAAAAAACAATTGCACGAGTAGCTGAGATCTTTATCTATAACGTCTCTTCCCCAGTTTTCGAATATCGATTGTAGAAAATTCGAACTTCGCAAAGGTATCTGGCGTAGCGGGCAAATGAAAGCCGGGATTCCGTTGAAAAGATTATCCACATTGCATAGAAACGCCCCCCTATAGAGCTTTTGGCAGGCAGAATTGAAATTTCCAATTAGTGTAGAAAATGCAGGAAATATGTGCTTGTTACGCTATGGAATGGAGCGTCGATTTGGATATGGGTTTGCGCTCCAACAAGCCTGGTATCACACTAATGACCTCGAGTATTATATGTTCTTCATTTTCACGCAAAAGATTCAAAAGAAAATAATTCTCTGCAATTGTTATTTTTATTATTTATGTAAATAAAATTTGTCGTCATGGTTTTTGTGTCGGAGCATCCACAATCAGCTGTGGGGTCTATGGTGTTTCTCCCTGAAATATACTACGTTACCTTCACTTGTTCTAAATTCAAAAGCTTAAGTACAAGCCCTTACTCTTATACCTAAACGTTTTATTAATACTTCTACAATTTCAAACAGTTTTTTGATTAAATTTAGATTTTATTTTGGGGCAACAGTATTTGTGAACATATCCCGCACCCGGACGAAAATGAAAGGAAAACTGCCATTAAGCTGACAGTGCATTCTAGCAGCCTTCTTGAAAACAAATGAAACTTGAACTTCATTCTTTTATATTAAGAAGTGTCCTGAGGAATGGATTTCACAGTGAAAAACCTGCCTACACTAATTTGCCCTAGAATATTTTATTATCAAACGCGATTCAGGGAAAACAAAGAAACGATCAAGGGAAATGTGATTATGGTAAGAACTTTTAACACTGTGCTTGGATACATAGTGAAGAAGACATTGCTGATGAAACCATATACGGAATTTTCCATTTAATTTCTATAGGAAAACGACGGTCAAACATCGAATCTGCTCTCGATTTCCTCGGGACACCATGCTAAGAAATTTCAATCACGTTTTGTTTTTCTAATCATGTCCATACTTATGCTCGGCTCATCGTGAAATGGCTCCACCATTTATTTAGTATCGCTGCTTTGTTTTAGGGAATTAATCTCATAAAGTTGTGGTTTCTTAATGATCAATCAATTATCATGCAAAATCAAGACATCATGTTTGAATATGGCTAATGGCCCTAACCATTTGCAGAATATAGTCAAGACTCATAGCGACAATTAAACTTTTTAAGGGGACAAATCACTTTGATAATTATGTTATAGGAAGAACCAAATTATATATATTAAACAACTTCACTCAATTTTTTTTGAGAATAGCCCTGATATGTATCAGTGACAGTTTTAGAGATTCATGGAATTATTATGTCAGAGAAAAGTCAATATTTTTAGTGGAATTATCTGTATATTGTTTGTCTATGGCATTAATTTCACATAAGGTTTTTCGCTTTAAGCTTAACCATACACAATTTGGTCTAAAATGTTACAAAGTATCTTGGTCATTGGACTATACAATAATACTTCTAATAACTTTATTTTAAAATTTATTATAAAAAATTATTCCATGGATGTGTAGAGCAAGTCGGGTTTGAAACTAACATCATGCTTAACATTTTCTGGAGATCCTAGTCGTATGGTGGTTTTTTCAATCCATTGAAAGCTAAAAATAATTTCAACAAACAGAGATTCTAGTTTAATGTGGCAGCAGTTAGAGTTGAAGTGAGACGTATACATATATATGAATTCAAGCAGTGCAGTAAAGAATGTGTGTTGTGGATCACTACCCAAAATTTCCAGTGTCATAACAGAAACAGCTCACGAATTAGTGCATTCCATACAAAACACAAAACAAATGAAATCATAGATATATCAGTTAATACCACTGACAATTGTCGTGCCGTATTGATGCAAGGTACTGGCATCAGTTTTGTCAACATCTTGCACCTCAGTCATAATCCCAATTGAGGTAGAAATTACCGCAGGATGAAGCTAGACTGGTATGATGCCCCCTTTTTAAAATAAGATTTAATAATAAGTATAAGAGTTAAACCAAAATATAAATAATAAAAAAATAAATAAATAATAATAAATTACAGCATGAAGTGTCGAAGTCTATGATCAGAAAATATGGTATGTATGTCATTGATTATTCATTGAGAAAAGAGTTGCTTGAACTTATTATCAACGTATAGTCTCTATATCTAGCAACACAATCAGTGAACTTAACAATAATAAAGGAGTAGTCGTAATACATGATTCATTGAGCTCAACCACAACCACCTATTAAGAAGAATCAGATATTGCTATGATTATCCTTAAGCTACCATCAATAATGGATTCATGAATGGCAATCAACAAGTCAGCAGTAACTAGTATTTTTGCTTCTAGTGGTGCAAGGGCAATCCTGTATCAGCCAAAAATATGTTTAGTGATAGTTTCCGTTTAATGTGCTTATATTTTTGGATACCCATTTGGGCAAAATAGAGATTTGAACTTTTTAGATTTCCATTGTTACTTTTCTGGGTTAGTGTTGTTATGCACCTCAAGATATGTGCAATTGCGAAAAATGGGTTATTTTGTTATAGAGCCATAATTACAAAGAGTAAGAGGGTGTAAGTTGGAGGGAAAGCTGTATTTGAATTTCAAGCACTCCAAAAAAAGAATCAGGTCAAAAGGTTTCATGGTTTGAAAGTTATGTCAGTATTAAGTTTCTTGGAGACCTCCCAGAAACACTTCAAAACCTAGTTTGAGGGCGGCTGTAGGTGGCCTATAGGCTACAGAGCACCCATAGAGCTTTTTAGAAATGTAAATGTCAATCCGACCTGTGGATAGAAAATTATGCGTTCCAGAAGTTGGACTACCTTTTCTTCTATTTTTGTCGACTGCTATGTGATTTCTAGAAGCTCTGTTTTGGAGCTGGCCGCCAATTGTCAAGTTGTAAAATTTGTTCCTAACCCTTAACCTAACACAGGCTACTTAAGGCCCATTCTTGGAGTGTAAAGGCAGTTTTTGGTGGAGTTTGGGAGAAGGTACTCTAAGAAGGGTTTTTCTACAAAATTTGATAATCTTGTAAGCCCATAGGGCATGTAGTTGGTTCTGTTTTTCTTGTAATGCATGTTGTAGCTTCTAATTTCAAATAATTTAAGTTTCCTTTTCTATTGTGTTCATTTTGTCTGAAGTAGTGCCTTCATCAAGGGGTATTAGAGCAATCCTCATCACCATTCATCAAGTGGTACCAGAGCAGTCCATCACAAATTGATAGAACAGAGAGTATTGACTAGAAATAAACCATGAGACCTATTGATGCGTGTTTTATGTCCCACCAACAATAGAAGAAAATACCAAAATATCTTATCCTCTCTTAAATAAAGTCTTGTGTATGCTAAGATTGCTAGAAGATCATATGATGACTTCAAGGTTCCTTTAACATCAGGGCTTGATTGTGGATAAGCTTAGTGGTTGATGTAATTTGCTGATGATCGCGAGGGGCCTTACATATGTTTCCTCTGATTCATTTCAAGCCATATTGGATGTGGGAGCTATCTAAAGTTTTTGCAATGAAGTATGTTTGTTTTTTGGATTTTCACAAAAGATGTGGAAATGAAATAGGATAGGGTTTAGGAGTTCTATTCTATTCCTAAGGGCAATGATGACAACAATTGGTGTTTCGGTGGACAAATCCTCAATTTACCAAGCTTCATTTTGCCAAGCTATACTACAACTACATGTGAACTGGTGCAATCTTCAAGGGCTATGTGAAAGATATTCATACCACCACGTACACCATCATAAAGAACAATTTATATGAAAGATAAAAGTTAAACATATGCATGATAGGGGTTCATCCGAACTTTGCACAACAATTTAGAATCACTAAAACGTCAAAGGTATGAACCAAAGGAATTCATCAAAACACCATTGCCTTCTCCATTGCAATCACAACTTTTAAACTAAACTAAACTTAATCTAAGTGAGGGAATTTCAGAGAACAAGCAAGCACCGAGATATATCAAGTATTCGCCAAGCTTCAATGAAAACTCTATTATCTCAGTAGCTCACAGCAACAATCTCAAAAAATCCTCTATAGGTCCTCGATTACAACAGATGGCCTGGATGATCACGATAACCAATGGCCTAGATCGTGCCACATCAGCCCTAATTAGGGTTAAGGCAAAGAAAAGGAATCTACATTAATGCAATAAGGAATCCACCACTATAGTGGGTAGTAAATGCCCACTATGCATGCTCATTAGAAAGGGAGTGAGGTGGAATAAATGACCACTAAGAACAACCACTATGCATTAAATGCATCTATCCTTGATTCCCTGACTTGAAGGCATGGAATCGATCCAACACCGTCTCCGACTCTTCTATACTGATGCTTGGTGCCGATTCTTGCTTGAATTCTAGAACTGCAACTGCTATTTTTCCTTTCCTAAACTTTCCTCCCGATCTAGTAGCAATTCCTGAGTGTGTGCATGGTATTCAAGAAGATGGAAAAGTTCTCAAAATCATCTCTTTCAAAAACATTCAATTGAAAGAACTCCTCCAACTTGACTTTCAAATTGTCTGTTGTCATTTCATCTTCTACCAATCTTTGTGATAACAAGGATGCAATTGTGTTGGACACCCCTTTCTTGATGTTGTCAACTACTTTTTTCCATCGAGCAGATTCCTTAGTGAAGCTCTCAAACATTTCCTTCGCTATGATCACTGCAATGTACTATTGAAGGAAATCATAGATATCCCCTTCACCAATAACTCTACCGTCGATCAATGCCTATTTTGTGGTCTCCATCAGCTTCTGAATATCGAAAATCATTTCATGTTGGTAAATATTCTCATCTTCTCATGATTCGTCTATGCATTAGATCTTGGAGAGAATAGCTAATGCCCTAGTATGCACTTGCACCAATTCTTCTCTATGCTTGAAGGTTTTTTAACCCAAACCTTCGCATCTTGAGCAGTTCTGCTTGATTCTGTCAATATCGTTTGCTGCTTCAGCTGAAACACTCGTCGGAGGAACAAATGATGGACTTCCTCTCTTATTGGACGAGATAAGTTGTTGATGTACTTACACAAGGCTTTAATTTCTGTTTTCTATTTGTGGTATCCTTCTTCTAGCTTCTTTAGTCTATCTTTTAAAGCCTGAGTAGAATCATCAAATTCTTCTATGATTTGTTCATTGGAGACACGACCACGATTGATTTATGTGACATGGTACTCATTTGGGGTGATTTGATCCTTACCCTCATCCACTCTAGGAGTTGAAATCTGTAAAATCTTGGACCCTGATTCTCCTTTGACAACCTTAGTGAATCTTTTCGCTTTCCCTTGTTCTTCAAATTGGTTCGCTCAATCCAAAATTTCTTTGCAATTCAACTGCTGGATCAACCTTCTTTTGTTGACTCTTTTGAATTCATTGCTTTAACCATTCTGGAATGGGTATATTCCGGTCTCGTGTGATCACAAATTGTTCTTTCCTTTGGACTGCTTGAATATTGATCTCTTCCTCACCTCCTGGACTATCCACTATCACTTCATGAGCTACAACTTCAACAGTTGGACTCTGTATCGTTGTTGCAGGAGCTTCTTCCTCTTACAGTTGGAATTTGTATCACTGTTGCAGGAGCTTCTTCCTCTTCTGGACCAACCTCGTTTTCCATCATTCCTCGCTTAAAGATTGCAATGAGACTTTACTCTGTAGATCTATCTTGATTTCTTCCTCTCTCTTGCACGGATTTTTCATAGGCATTTATACTCAATCTATCATGTACTAGCCTAGCCAAATTTTCTTCTTCTCAAATCTCTTTATACTTGCCTCTACTTCCTGCCTTTCAAATGTTTCTACTTCTTGAACACTAGGAGTGTGACTTGGGGAAGATGAAACATTCCTAGATTTCTACATCTTCTGTTGAGAGTCTTGGACATTTGTCTCACTCCTAGGATGCTTTTCTCGAGCTACCTTTTTCCCTTTCTTGGTTCCCACACCTTTTGATGGAGTTCCTCTTTCTTCAATAGTCTCTTCAGATATTTGCCCTGATCTTTTATCCTTGAGAAGTTGGTGGCCAATTAATCTACATGTAAATCTATTTGTTGGCACTACTAGTTTAGTGAGTTTACACTCAATCCACAACCTTATAAAATCCAAGATTGGCTTTCAAAAAGCATCTAGATTTGTAATTTCCTTCTTTTGCCAATCATATGGATGAACTGCCCCTTTTGGATTGAATCCTTTTTGCATTACATTTGTATCCTCCTCCATCTGATTAGAAACCCAAAATATGTTGCATGCTTTGACAATGCTCATTGGCAATCTTGAATGCATCTTCTTTCCGATCTCGTGCTCATCCAGAATATTTGCCCAAAAATGCTCAAGGTGAACTTTATGTTGGTACTTTGATCCTGCTATTGATGCAATCTTCTTGTAGGGATCAAAATCGAACCTTTTTGGATAAAGTGGAAGACAAAAGAAGTGGAGCTTCTCTGATGATCTCTCTACTGCCTTTAAACATGGGCACATCTCAGTTTTTCCTTCACTTATGAATTGCAAGCCCAACTTCTTCTTTCCTTTTTGAATCTTGTCATAAACTACGAGTTGTCGAGTAAGCTCTAACAAAACCATCTTATCTGTTGGGTACCTAGGGAGTTTGTACGGCTTCATGGAAAATCCTTGAACTCAGATGTATGAAAAGGAAGGAAAATGAATGAGTAAAGCACCATAATCTTCCATCAACTTCGTCGCGCCAACTGACAATCTTATATTAAGTCCCTTTTGCAGTGTTCTAACTATGCACATGACAAAGACATCATTAACTCTTACATAATCATCCCTAGAGTACAAAAGCAATTGCGGGTAGCATCCATGAACTTTCAAGTGTTGGGTTTCGCTCTCGATCAGTCCTTTGCATCTCAGTCCATTATAATTCATCCTTCGTGCTAGCATATAGATGATGTAAGAGATCATGTAAAACTTTCTTGTGTGCTCTAGATTCATCAAAAGTTCATTTTGGTTATCACTTATGAGTCCACCCCAATCTATCCTATCATCTTCTTCTGCCACTTGCTCAACGAAGTAGCACATCCAAGATTTAAATCTATACGAATGAGTGTAATGTCCCCCTTTTTGGCAGGTCTACGTAGTTGATGGAGTTAGCTCATCATAGCTCATCATCTAGAAAGTAATGATGCTTAATTTGACTACATTTTTTAGAGGGAGATTGTTGGCTTGCCCTTGCACAATTCCTATTATATAGTCACCATATTGAATGAAATATGCTTCTATCTTGAAGAAAGGAGGACAGTTGAATACTGAGATCTATAGAAAATAGAAAATTAAGTCGAGGCTCCTAAAGTTTAATATTCTTTGGGAAAAAAGAGAAATTATATGGGCATCACCGAATATGAAGGAAAGACGAGAAATTATTGCATTAGATACTTATTGGAAATAGGAAAGTTAAAGTTAACCATCCTACAAAAGAAATTAATATAAGAGGTGAAATAAGTACCCTTGAATTAATGAGTGGCATTATGCAGTGTTAAGAGCACAAAGAAGAATTGTCAAAGGGCAAGGATATGGATCATGGTGAGGAAAGATTTAGGAAGTTTGAGGAGGACACTTCAATTTTTCAAAGTTATTGGGGAAGATTAATATGTTGGATGGTATTATTATTGTTGGCAATGGGTATAGAACCCGAGCAAGAACACAAGGATCATCCCGAGCGAATTGAATAAAAATATAACTATGGATATTCATCTCCAAGTAGAAGCGATGTTCTTTTCAAAGCTATTGAAGTAGACCATTTGATGGTTCAAATTGATTATGTGGAAATTTTACATTGTGGGGGGAATAATAAACAATGCTTCATTCCCAATTGAACCATCTTTGGAAAGGAAATTTTACATTCTCTAGTATCTATGGACCCTCATGTGCAAATAAGTATTCTCATCTTTTACATTTATCTACTAATTTGAAATTCTATACATACTATAAGAGTTATTTTCTTTGATCTTTTCCTTTGTATCTAAAGATGATCTTGCAGGAAAAGAAGAATGGTACATTAGGCATATTGTGCAGACTCAAATCTGATGACAGTAGCTCTATAGAAGTTGTGATTTAGAATTTATTAGTCGTCTAATAATCTAGCTCGTTTTAAAGTGAGGCTCAAGAGGTGAATATCTTTGATGATTAAGATTATGAGTATCCTTTCATATCAAGAGGGAGTTCAATAATTCATCAAAGACAACCTTATACAAGGAGCTCAGAAGATTGATACTTAGACGAATTCTAACACACCTGTGTATGACTACATAATTGTAATGGGGGCTACTCATGCGTACATCACGAGGAAGTAATAACTTGTCACCTAAAGGTCGAAAGATTAATATCAGATTCAGAGGGAGTAACTACTAGACCTGACTTACCAATATCATTGTTTGGAGGGAGAATTTTTTGAGGTGCAAATTTTTGCATCTTCCCTGCAAGGAAAAGTTCAAAGTGAAACTCCTTGTAATGCATTATTCTCTGTGAGAGAAAATTAAGGTGAAAACCCTTGTACCACCCTCTGACTGGGTTCGTGGTGGTTACTATTTCACATATGATATACTCCCCCGTAGGAATATCATCAGCATTCATGGTAACAATCTCCCCCTTTGGCATTAATGGCAACATAGATGAAAAACATCTAAGGACGATGAATACCAAATATATCTCTTCCCCATCTACCTTTACTCCCCATTCATGTTGCTCATGAATGTAAACATGCATCTCAATCTCAGACAGTATATTCTTGCATCCTTTACAACCTGTCATATCAAGTAACCAACATGCACAAGGAAGGAGTTAATCCCCCCCATTCATAAGCATCTCCAAATCTTCTTCCTTATGACATCAATCAACACTCTTCCTCAAAGGATGTTTTCCAAAAGGATGTTTGTCATGTACACTTCTCTCCCCCATTGACATCAATGACAAAGATATCATTATGTACATTCTCAAAGTTCAATCATTTCCAAAACAATATGTTCAAGCTCAAGTGTATAAAGACACTATTAAATTCTAATATTGAGAGTTCTTAATGACTCAACTCAAACACAGATACTCCCTCATAGGAGAAGCATCAAGCATCTAGTCCAGATAAAGTAATAATCCTCTGCTACCAACTAAATTGATGCTCTCTGCACCAACTACTCTGTAGTAGGTTGGGGCATAACGCCAAGCATACCTCTCAAGTACTCAAATGTGTCCTTAGCCAAAGGTTTTGTAAATATGCCTACTATCTGCTCCTTTCTGCAAACATATTCCAATCTGATTTCTCTCTCTACAACTTTCTCTCTCAAAAAATGATATACATATATGCTTTGTTTTTTAATGTAAAACTAGATTCTTTGACATACTGTATTTGCATTATCACAATGTGTGATAATAGGTTTAGTAAACTCTATTCCAATATCCTTTAGCATCTACTTCATCCAAATAATCCAATTACAGTTATTTGTTGCTACTACATACTTTGCTTCCGATGTGCTCTATGAAATGCAATCTTCCTCCCAAAAAGAATGCTCCACCACTGGTACTTTCTCTGTCATCTACACTTCATGCCCAACCAACATCAGTATACACACATAAAGCAAAATCATGTGATCTGTCATACCAAAATCATAATCAAGTGTGCCTTTCAAATATCTGAAAATTCTTTTTATTGATGCATACTGTCTCTTTAGGATCTTCCTGAAATCTTGCCACAATTCCAACTGCATTAGCTATATCGAGTCTAGTATGTGTCAAATATTGTAATCCACCAATCATAGATCTATACTTTTTCTGTTCAACACTAGGGGATTTATCTTCGCTAGACAATTTACAACCAATTACCATAGGTGATTCAAGGGGTTTACAACTTTCCGACCCAAATCTTTTCAACAAATCTTTAAGATACTTAGCTTGTGATATGAAAATTCCATCTTTTTTTCACACAACTTGCAATCCCAATCATACTCATCTCAAATTCCTTCTTCATTTCTTCTGAAATATCTTGTTTCATCATTACCTCCAAAAATGATGTCACCCACAACAATTTCAACAATCAGTAAGCCATTATCATTCTTTCTCAAATACAAATCACTAACAGCATTACCTTTCACGAATCTCAAACTTGTCAAAGGTTTGTCCAATCTTGCATACCAAGCTCTAGTGCTTGTTTTAGTCCATACTGTGTCTTTTTCAATCTACAAACCATATCTTTTTTATCTATCAAAGGAAAACCATCAGGGTATTCAATGTATACCTCTTCTTCAAGTTCTCCATTTAGACAAAATGACTTGACATCCATTTAATAAGCTGTAAAGTTTCTGTTAGCTACATATGCCAAAAAATTCATTGTTTCTAATCTAGCAATAGGTGCAAAAGTTTCTTCAAAGTCAATTCCTTCTTACTAGAATATCTTTTACATATGTATCTTGCTTCGTTTCTTACAACTTCACCTTGTTCATTCATTTTGTTTTTAAATACTCATTTGATTCCAACAGCATTCTTTAGGTCTAGGAACCAATTTCCAAGTCTTGTTCTTTTCGTTCTACTCTAATTCTTTTTTCATCGCTTTAATCCAATAATCATTTTTACAAGCTTCATCTACATTCTTAGGCTCAACTTGAGAAATCAAACACAATTCTTCACTTACCTTGTTCTTTGTCATAGCTCCTTTATCACACTTCCAATTATCTATTTGGCAGAGTGCTTCTTTGCCACATTTCTATTAGTTGTCACATGTTCAATTCTGATTTTTGCTCTAGGTTCTTCTCTCTGTATTTCTCCTTGTAATTCAGTCTACAAATCAATGTCAATTTCATAAAACAATTCTTGCTCAACATTCTTATTGTTAGTCCTCTGATTATTCTCTCCATCAGAATCATAGTCAAGTATTCTTTCCTAAATTCTAAACTTTTTATCAACTCTTACATTAGCACTTTCAACAATAGTCTTTGATCTTTGATTAAAACATATGTATGTTTTGCTTTCCAATGAATAACCAAGAAACATTCCTTCATCACTTCTTGAATCAAACTTTTCAATATCATCATCTATTTTAACATAGCATTTACTTCCAAGGATTCTAAAATACTTCACAAAAGGTGCATGTCCAAACCAAAGTTCATGAGGTATCTTACCAATGTCTTGTCTAATCTATACTTTGTTCATAATGTATATTGTTGTGTTCACTACTCTCCAAAATACACGTGATACATTGTTTTCAAACATCATTGCTCATGCTGCCTCTGTTACTAATATGTTCCTTCTTTCTGCTACTTCATTATGTTGTGATGGCTTAGGGACTTAAACCTATCTCTTTATGTCATCATCTTCAAAAAAATTGTTAAACTCGTTTGAAATAAATTCTCCTCCTCTATCAGATCTCAAGCATTTAATTTCTAGACCAAATTCATTCTCAATTCTACTCTTGAATATCTTGAATTTCTCAAAAGCTTCAGATTTATCTCTAAGAAAAGCAACTCACATCATTCCAGTAAAATCATCAATAAGAATCATGAAATATCTTTCACCACAGTATGCTCTTGTTCTTGTAGGATCTCTCAGATCTGTATGTACAATCTCCAATTTCGCTGGAGTAGTAAATGTCTTGCTTGGAAATGAACTTTTCTTTTACTTTGTCAATATACATTCTTTGCACATCACGTTAGTAGGTTTCACAATCATAGATAAATCTCTAACTGCAAATGTAGTACTGACCTTCACAATGTTATCAAAGTTGAAATATCAAAATCTCTTATGCCATAACCAACTGCCATCCACTTTAGCAATTAAACAAGTCATTTCATAGGGATTCAACTGAAATACATTACCTCATGTCCTTGTACCAGTACCAATCCTGCCATCTTAATCCTTGTTAATGCAAGTCTTTTCTGAGAACTACAACCAATATCCAATATCCCTTGTCAACAAGTTGTCCAACACTCAAAAAATTATGTTTCAAACCATCCACAAAGTAAACATCTTCAGCGTTAGTCTTTCCATCAAGTGTAATAGATCACTTTCCTTTTATGTGACATGCTGCATTATTTCCAACACTAACTACTCCTTCATAACTATTGAATTTAAAAAAAAATTATTCATATCTTCAGTCATATGATGGGAAAAACCACTATCCATAATCCAATCTGACTTTTTCTTTTCAATTTGTGATGCTAATGTTTTTTCTTCTCTTATTTCTTCTTTTTCAAGGCTTTCTTCATTAATAGCAACAAATCCAATCTCGTCATCCTCACCATCACTATCTTCTGAGAAATTTATAATTTCAAAATCAACTTCACCATCCTCATCAACATAGAAACAATCTAAGATACTTTTGATTTGTAAGGTTTCCTAGGCTTAGAATTTTTTACTCTCTTAGGACATTTAGAAGAATACTAAACAAGTTATTTACATGTCCAACAAACAAAAAACTTGTTACCTTTAGGTTCTCTTTTCGTAAGCAAGGCAAGTTCTTCCTCAATCTTCTTATCTTCATCTTTTGCTCAACTGCTACTAGCATAATCTCCACTTGTACTTGCACTTCTTGTCAATATAGGTCTGTCTCTTTGTATGTTGAAAGTTGTCTCTACTCTAGGCAATTCTCCATTCTGTTTCATCCACATTTCAAATGTTTGTAATCTTGCAAGAAAAGTCTCTCTCGTAAAATTAGGTGTGCAAGGAATAACTTGTTCAATCGCCTGTGCTCTCTGATGATAAGCAAGTGTTAAGGTCTTTAAGATTTTCCACAACTTCATCTCATGTCTTTTTACCTCAACAACTCTTAATTCATGTAACAGTCTCTGATATCCTAGCAAAATAACCTCTTATAGTTTCATCATCCAACATCTTAGCATTTTGAAATAAACATATCTAACTTTGCAATCTAGCCTTCTTAGCATCATCGTCACCTTCAAACATTCTTTCTAATCAAGCCAAACCTCATTAGCAAGTCCTAAAGTTTTTACCTAACTATATTCTGCTTCAGGAAGGGATGTCAATAGTGCTTCTCTAGCAAGCATATTCTGCATGAAGTGATCTTTTTGAGCTTCTTCGGTCAAGCTTGTCTTCTTCAATTACATCCTTTTTTTTATTCAACCAACCAAAACTCCGGATCCATGCATAGCAGATGTATCTTCATCTTTTCCTTCCAGCCATCATAGTTAACTCCATCAAATTTCGAACTTTCTTTCCTCAAATGCGTCATGGATCTCCTCAAGTTGTTAAACTTTTCTTTCGAGGACCTAATGATCTGATACCAATTATTAGAAAGTAAAGCCCACCAAGATAACTGAGAGGGGGGGTCAATCAGTTATGCATTTAAAACAACTTCTAATAGCTTTATTAATTTTGAAGCATGTAAACAAAGATGCAACAACCATAGAAAGATGACCATGCACAATAACACCAAATATGTTAGCTAGGGAAACCCTTGATCAAAGGGAAAATCTCAGTGAGAATGATGTTCACAAGATGATGTGCTAATATAAAAGTTCCTTGTGAAATGATAGACCCTATTAGGAGTCAAGGAAATACAATAGGTACATATGAGTCCCTGTTAGTAAGAGACTTTGAATTCCAATTAAGAGATTCCAACCTTGCTAGGACTAAAATTGAGGACAACTAACCCACTGTCCACATAGCCTCGGAAACAGTCTTCACTAGACTATCTTCCAGATAAGCATATAAAAGATCTCTCAACTGAATAAACAGCAACTCCTTTGTCAATCTCTACTCTAATCAAAAGATATTTGCATTCAAGTTCGCTCATACAATAACTATCCACACTGGATACCACATAATCTCACTGATAATTACAACCAAGGAAACAACTTGCCCCTTATACTAAGTCCTAATGTAAATTATTGAATCGACCTTGAGGCTTTCCCAATTTACAATAATAATATAGGACAATCTTAAGATATTCCAATACACGTTATATTATGATTTTACACTTTTTAAGATTATCAACAAATTGTCGGCTCACAGTCTTCATAACTCTTCAGACGATGGTCTTCTGATTATGCCCTCTTAACCAAGCCATCTCTGTCATGTTTCCAACCTCTGTCTCAGTCCACTTAAGTCAATTCCATTCTTGTAAGGAGATCAAATCAAAACAAAAGTATCCTCTTTCTAGGAACGTTGGCTGAAATCTGCCTTTAGTAGATTCTTTATAACTCGAACCAATCTTCATATTTCCGTATGTGCTCATAGTTGTATCATCTAGACATACTGATAAAGTGCGCATAATTTGATCTTCATTCCCCGAACCGCGCTAAACACTTCTTCCTTTGTAACTTTGCCAATCTTCACATAGTAACAAATATGTTGACATCAATGAGAAACATTGTCATGAATCCAACACATAACCACTGAATCATATCTCCAGCAATGCTAATATACTACCCCATAGGAATATCATCAGCATTCATGCTAACAAGATTCTACAGTGATCAAGAAATTGTAGCAGTCAGAGAACTATGATTCATGAGTGTCATTTCATGACTATTTGGGCCCTGTGTACATCATGAGGAAGTGGCGACTTCCAAATGATTATAATTTATATTTGTTAAAGTTATTGGAAAGTAACGATCTTACAATAACTTCATCTTCTATTATGATAGATATCTTATGATGTCTAAGAAGATTATGCTAGATTTTATCTTGCATGGTAGATCAATTTCCTTAAAGAGGCCATGAATATAATGTTCCTATAGAAAGTATCATTGAGCATACATGTGCACATACCTCATGGATATTTTGAGTATTTTGTGAAAAAGTACTTGGTGAACATTGAATATCATGCGACTTAATATCTTGAGGCCATTATTCCTGATACCATGGGATAATATCTAAATTGTGAGTATCTTCTGATCAAATATATTCTTAACCATGTCATCTTGACATTACATTGAGGTAATATCAAAAGCATGCGTTCATCCTCCCTAGTTAAGAGGAAGTGTCGACGTTTTGTAGCTTTAGTCAAATAAATTCTATGAGACTAAACTACTGAAGATATATATATATATATATATATACACACACACGTTATATTTAATATTACGTGAGATATAATATAATATATATATCCAAAATACTACTTTTAAGGAAATCATTCGTAGTTGTTGAGGGTTGAAACCTAATTAGAAATCGAGCATGAAGAGGCACCAAATCATGAGACATACCCATCAAAGGGCATGTCTCCACCTTGTGAAAACATGTCAGCTCATGGATATGTCTATTCATATCCTATTTAATGCAAATCTGATCCCAAGGAAAGACATTGAAATCAATATATGTTCTGCCCTTTGGAGTTCAATGAATAAAAATATCACATTCAGAATTACAAATTAATATTCAATATTTATCAATATTGAATTGTCATTGGAGCGCAGTTTTCAGGAAATGAAGGATTTTATCCTTCATTCCTTAAAAAGCTCGCTCCCTAAAATTCCGGAGCGCAATTTTCAGGAAATGAAGGAAAGAAATGAAGGATTTTATCCTTCATTCCTTAAAAAGCCCGCTCCCTAAAATTCCGGAGCGTAGTTTTCAGGAAATGGAGGAATGTTTTGATGAAGGATTCTATCCTTCATTCCTTGAAAATTCTGCTTTCATAAAACAACAAGCGCAAGTCAGTAGGAGTGAAGGAAATATTATGCAAAGGAAAAATCCTCAATTCTGAAAAAGCCCGCTCTTGTAAATTGGTTAAAAAATCGTGAAAAGCAGAAAATTGAAAATTTTGCCAAAAAAAATCAGAAAATTTAGAGGAAGGATGAAATTTCTTATGAAGTGAAAGTTGGATTCAAAGAGGAAAAGCGAAAAAATGATTTTCCTTCAAAAGATTTTTTTTGGATTTACATTAAAAAATTAAATATTAGTTTTACTAATATTTAATTTGATTTTTTTTGAATAATAACCCAAAAAATAAAAATGGAGAAAAAGTTGCAAATAAATTTGATTTTTCATTTAAAAATGGAAGTTAATTAAATATTGATTTTTTTTTATTGATATTTAATTAATAAAATAAAATCAAAATCAAAATAGAAATACTTAGCTCCATCATGAAGTTAAGAGCATTAAAGATAGCAACTTTTTGAATCAAGCAGCAAAAAGGCGACAAGTGGCACAAAAAATGGAAACCTTAATGGTTAAGTAAAGCAGCTGCCTAATTTTAGTCTGCAGCTTTAAAGGCATCTTTTTTGAAGGATGATTTCTATAAGAAACCCTCTCATTCATTCAGGCTCACACAGAAATTTGAAGAGTAGATCGAGAATAGGAGTAAGATTTGAGGAGTTCAAGGAAGCAGATTTTTTGAGAAATTTTCTGAAATTGTTGAAGAGTTTTCTGGGAATTCACGTCAGAAGATTTTGAATCCTATCAGAAAGGATTTTTTCTTTGCAGCGAGTTGTGGAATTTCATATTTCTCGCGGAAGTGTTAAAAAGTGAATTTTGAAAGGAGTATGGAAATTTTGGCGAAAATCCAAAATCTTTTTCTTATGGACAAGTCATATCTGTTGTTTTTAATGCTTTCCTTGCATAGTCTTATGTATGTACGTTTTCTATTTTGCAGGAAAGGAAAATGGCAAAGCCCAGGGGAACAAGAGAAACGCGAGGACAATTGATAAAGAATGAAAGGAGAGGATTCTATCCTGAATCCAAAATCGTGTCAAAGTGGACAGAAATTGGAGATACAAGTCTTGGCGGCCTTGATTTGAAAATTTTTTACCGGAGAATGCTCGGATATAACGACTATCACCCAACACACCTGGCTACAAAAATTGTGAGAAGTGGAATTTTTGCTGCAGCTGGTTTCCCTCCTTCTTTTCAGCATCCAGAGTTAATCGTGGAATGTACCAAGCATTACAGTCCTAGAGACAGAACCATCCGGGATTCTGAACGAAATATTCTGGCAGATTTTTCTCCGACATCCATTTATGGAGCATTTGGAATTCCTTCAAATCCAAGGATGGTCACAAAAACACAAGAGCAAGCACTGAGAATCTATACATCTGGAATCAATTTTTGTGAAGAAATAATCAACAAAAGATGGTTGAAAAAGAATAGACCACATCATTCCAAGATTCCTAAAGAAATAGTATGGCTCGACTTGCAGAGGGAATATAGTGATATGGTCATGATGTTGAGTCGCATATTTGGCATACCTTATTCTTATAGGTTTGAATCTTGGATGTGGTATTTTGTTGAGCAGGTAATGGAGGAAGGTGACAGAATAGATTGGGTTGGGCTCATAAGTGATAACCTAAATGAGCAGTCGATGAATCTAGAGCATACAAGGAAATTTTACATGAGCTCCTATGTCATCTACATGCTAGCACGGAGGACAAATTATGATGGACTACGATGCAAAGGACCAATTGGAAGCGGAAGCCAACACCTCAAAGTCCACGAATGTTACCCGCAGTTGCGTTTGTATTCAAAGGATGATTACATGAGGGTTAATGATATATTTGCCATGCGCACAGTAAGAACACTACAAAAGAGGCCACATATAAGAATGTCAATGGGTGCAATGAAGTTGGTTGAAGAATATGGCGCTTGGTTCATTCAGTTTCCTACCTTTTCATACATCCGAGTTCAAGGATTCTCCACGGAGCCATACAAACTTCCTAGGTATCCAACGGATAAGATGGTCTTGTTAGAGCTTACTCGACAACTTACTGCCTATGACAAGATTCAGAAAGGGAAGAAGAAGTTGGGATTGCAGTTTCCAATTTCCATAGGAGAAGGGAAAACTGAGGTATGCCCATGTCTAAAAGCTGCAGAGAAATCATCAGATGAGCTCCACTTCTTTCGCCTTTCGCTTTATCCAAAGAGGAATGATTTTGATCCTTTCAACAAGATCTCATCAGCAGGAGGGTCAAAGTACCAACACAAGGTTCACCTTGAAGACTTTTGGGCAAATGCAGTAGACGAGAACAAGATTAGAAAAAGATTGCATTCAAGACTACCATTGAACATTATTAGAACATGCAACATATTCAAGGTTCCTGATCAAATGGAGGAGGACCCAAATGTGATGCGAAAAGGATTCAATCCAGAAATGACAGCTCAACCATTTGATTGGAAGAAGAAAGAAATTACAGATCTCGAAACCCTTTCAAAACCAGTCTTAGATTTTACAAAGTGGTGGATCGAGCGTAAGCTTGAAATATTAGTTGCACCAGCTAATGGATTCACATATAGGTTGCTTGGCCACAGACCACTCAGGGATGAAAGATCAAGACAAATCTCTGAAGGGACTGTTGAAGAAAGGGGAACTCCATCCGAAGATGTAGGAACCAAGAAAGGGAAGGAGGTACCTCGAGAAAAGCGTCCTAGGATTGAGGAAGTCATCCAGGAATCTCAAAATAAGAAGCAGAAACACGGAGATGCTCCCTCTTCTCCAAGTCGAACTCCAAGTGTCCAAGAGATAGAAACTTTTGAAAGGCAGGATGTAGGGACAAGTATAAGGAGATTTGAGCAAGAAGAGAATTTGGATAGGCCAATTCATGATAGGTTGAGTATAAATGCTTATGAAAAATCCATGCAAGAAAGAGGGAGAGATCAAGATATTGCTACAGAAGAAAGTATTGCTACGATCTTAGAGCGAGAAATGACTAATGATGGAGATGGTCCACTAGAGGAAGAAACTCCAGGGGTAGCAATACATCTTCCAAGTGCCGAAGCTATAGTTCCTGAGGTTACAATGGATAGTCCAGGAGGTGAAGAAGAGATTGACATTCGAGCGGTCCAAAGGAAAGAACAATTGGTAATTCCGGGGGACCAAAGTATACCCATTCCGGAATGGTTGAGGCAACGAATTCAATTGCATCAACAAAAGGAGGTTGATCCAGCAATTGAATTACAGGAAATTTTGGACCGATCAAACTGATCAGAAGAACAAGGGAAAGCAAAAAGATATACTAAATTCATCAGAGGAGAATCAGGATCCAGAATCTTGCAAATTGCGACTCCCACAGTTGACAAAGGGAAAAATCAGATTGCTCCAGATGAATATCATGTTACAGAAGTAAATCTTGGTCGGGCCTCCCGAGAGCAAATATTGGAAGAATTTGATGACTCCACACAGGCTTTGAAGGATAGGCTGAAGAAAGTGGAAGAAGGGTATGAAAAGCAAAAAAGAGAAATTCGGGCCTTACGTCACTACATCAATAACTTGCCTCATCCAGTAAGAGAGGAAGGTCCATCATTTGTCCCTCCAACAGGTGTTTCCAGTGAAGTGGTAGGTGATATTGACAGAATCAAGCGGATTGCTCAAGGTGCAAAGATTTGGATCGAAGGAATTCAGGAGGTAGCCTTCAAACATGCAGAAGAATTAGTGCAAGTGCACAATAGGGCATTGGCTGCAGTCTCTAAGATTCAGTACATGGAGGAATCATGGGTGGATGAGCATATTTACCAAGAAGAGGTGATTGCCGACATTCAAAGTCTGATGGATACCTTAAAGCAAGAATTGATTGATGGTCGAGTTATCAGCGAGGGGGATTTCTATGATTTTATTCGATGGTACAGTGCAATGATCATGGCTAAGGAAATGTTCGAGAGCTTTACCAGGGAATCCAGTCGATGGAAAAAGATTGTTGATAACATCAAGCAAGGAATATCAAATGCAGTTGCATCCTTGTTATCACAAAGATTAGGGGAAGAGGAAATGACAACTGATAATCTGAAAGTCAAGTTAGAGGAATTCTTTCAGGTAAACGTATATGGAAGAGATGATTTTGAGAACTTCTCCATCTTCTCAAATACAATGCACACTACTAAGGACTTACTACCAGATTGGGATGAAAGCTTGGAAAAAGCAGAAATAGCAATTGCAGTTCTAGAATTCAAGCAAGAATTTGCACCAAGCATCAGTACAGAGGAGTTGGAAATAGTATTAGATCGATTTTGATCTTTTAGGCGAAGAAATCAAGGATAGATGCATTAAATGCAGAGTGGGTGTGCATAGGGATCATTTATTACACCCCACTCCTTAAATTAGCATGCATGGTGGGCATTTATTACCCACTACAGTAGTAGATTCCTTATGGCATTAATGTAGATTCCTTTCCATTGCCCTAACCCTAATTAGGGCTGATGTGGCATGATCTCGGCCATCGGTTATTGTGATCATCCGGGCCACCCGTTGTAATCGAGGACCTATATAAAGGCCTCATTTCTCATTTGTAAGGGGAGATTTTTATGAGATTTTTGCTATGAGCTGCTGAGATAATAAAGTTTTCATTGAAGTTTGGTGAATACTTGATGTGTCTTAGTGCTTGCTTGTTCTCCTAAATTTCTTCAAGTAGATTAAGTTTAGCATAGTCAATGTGTGGTGATTATAATGGAGAATATGATGGTGTATTGATGAATTCCTTTGGTTCATACTTTTGACGTTTTAGTGATTCTAATTCGTTGTGTAAAGTTAGCCTGAACCCCTTTCATGCATATGCTCAATTTCTATCATTTGTATACATTGTTCTTTATGATGGTGTATGGGGTGATATGAAAATCTTTGGCATAACCCTTGAAGATTGCACTAGTTCATGCTTAGTTGTAGTATAAGTTGACGAAGCGAAATTCAGTAGATTGAGGAATTTGTCCACTAGAATACTATTTGTTGTTATCACTACCCTTAGGATTAGAATAGAATTCCTGAACCCCATCCTATTTAATTTTTGCATATTCTGTGAAAAATCCAGAAAAAAAAAAAAGCGCTTCATTGCAAAACCTTAAGATAGCTCCCTCATCCAGTATGGCTTGAAATGAATATGAATAAACATGTAAGGCCCGTTGTGATCATCCGCAAATCACATCAACCACCGATCTTATCCACAGTCAAGCCCTGGCATTAAAGGAACCTTGAAGTCATTGTATGATCTTCTAGCAATCTTAGCATACACAAGACTTTATTCAAGAGAGGATAAGATATTTCGGTATTTTGTTCTACTGTTTGGTGAGTCATAAAACACACATCAACAGAAACTGGTGCTAGAAGGAGGGCTTGACTAAAAGATTTCATAGCAATTTCACACACTGGAGAACATTAATTCCTCCTCGCCCGAGGTACATCGAAGATCCTTGAGATTCACCCCAGGAGCGCACGAATTACAAGAGTTGAGTTTTGATCCAAAGCCTAGGTGAAGAAATAAAGAATTATCTACGAGCCAGAATTCACCAAGTGTATATGATCTCACAAGGATATTCCAAACTCCACCACCTCAACATCAAGCACAAGGATCAATCCAAGGAGGAGTTCCACCAGGAGTCAACAGTTATTTATGCAAATACCTATACAAGTTGTTTCACCTGCAACTGTCCAACAACAAATTCCAGCAATGGCCCCGCAATGGCTCCGCAGAATGCATCACCCCTTGCAACGTTTGCCGCATACAATAATATGCCAAAGAATCCTTAACACTTTTGTTCTAAATTCTTTGTGAATGATGTGAATCGCACTGCTGATGAACACATTAAAATTTTTGAGGATGTCCTCCAGAATAGAAGCGTGCAAGATGAGGATGTTGCATGTAGACTATTCCCTTATTCATTGGGTGAGGAAGCATTTTACTAATATATCAACCTACCTTCAAATTCAATACAGACTTGGCAACTATTGAAGGATGTATTCCTTTGGAAGTTCAGATTGCCTATCACCCCTGCAGAATTGTATAGACAGTTTATCGAGATAAGGAGACAAGAACGTGAATCAATTGGTGCTTTCAATAATCGATTTCAAAGGGCTTATTCAAGATTGCGTGATCCATATCGCATAGGAGATGATGCAACATGGCCTATCTACTATGCAGCCCTAGACTGTTTCACATCTATGTTTGTTCAAAAAACTCATCTGGCTCCTGCAAGTTTGATCTAAGCATATGCTGAGGCGGAGAAATGTGTTTACAATCATCGGCAACTACGAATGGAGCACCTAGCTATTTTGGAAATGCAAATGCATTGAATCAAGGAGCTTTGAATTATGCTCCGACTATCAATCCAATTCTTGCCCCTCCGAGCCAGTTGGTGTTGCACGCTGGAGCACCTATGTCACAGGCAATGCCCACACAGCCAATTTATCTCCAGAACACAACAAATTCTACAAGGACCCAAGAGGAAAAGGATGAGATGAGAGATTTGATTGAACAAGTGAAAAAGTTGTCCACTGAGGTCACTTACCTTAGAAATCAAAATAATCAGTTGCAAAATACACAAAGGAATTATCAGTCATATCAAGGCAGCAACCGAGTTTATCAAGGGAATCCCCCTCCACATCACGATGGTAATCAAGGGCACAATCAAGGATTCAATGAAGGTAATCAAGGATATCGTAATAATAACCAAGGTCATCAAAGAAGATCATGGAACACTAATCCAAATAATGGGGGCGTACCATCACCATTGGATAATCCTCCATCTGAGAATTGCCCAACTGATAAAGTTTTCTTAGCAGAAGCTGCACTATCTGGATGGTGTAGATTACATGAGACTAGTCAACATTCTGAATTACAGTGTCACGAATTTCAAAGAGCAACGGATATTTTCAAGGGAGAAGTGAGGAACACTACCACATCTGAGAATCCTCCTTCTACGGGATATGAGATGGTACCCTCACCAAGATAGGACCAAGCATTGGTTTTTGATGATTTTAAGTTTCCTCCTCCTGATTCTCAAGATTACATGCCAATACAAGCTAGTCAGAAATTCCCACCAGCTTCAGCAAATGGTCCTATAGAGATGCCGCGTTATCAAGTCCCACCAGAAAATCAACCTCCACCATTATCCCCGAATGAATCACTACATAAGGATGGATTTTTATTCCCTCCTCTATATAATAGTGTCTTGGTGGAAGGGACAAGTGAAGTGCAAGCTTATCAACAAACATCTGGTAATACTCCAATAAAGACGTATCAGAGGAATTATAGGAACCATAAGCCATTAACATCATCAGTTCCTCCAAATAACTTTTCAACTCCCCCGCATCCAAATGCTAACAATAATCCTGAGCCTCTCAGAGACTCCCCTGAATATCGACAACTCACAAGCTCTCAAGGAGATAGAGGCCAATCTCCCATGACAAATTCTTCACAAAGTGATAAAGGAAAGAATAATCTTCAATCCTCTGCTCAACAAGGAGAACAAAGGCAATGTGGAAATCCAGGACAAAAACAGAAAGGAAGTCCTTCTAGAGAGGAATTGAAAAGGTTGAGTTCTTATGTACTAGAGGAATTCAAGAAAATCAAAGTGAGTCTTCCACTATATGAATTGATGAAGATTTCAGAAATTAGAGATACATTATTGGAAAGTTTCAATGATGCCCCCACAAAGATTGTTTCTCAAAATGTATCACATCCTCCAAGAGGGGTATCCAATGTCCAACAATATAATTTTGCGCAAAACACCAATGTTGCAGATGATGTATCACGATATGCATCTAAGCTTGCTAAGAATCCTTCAAGTTTCATTGGAATGGTGCAAAACTCTCAGGGTGATCAGAAGGTTACATCAAATGTACAAGTATCTTCAAAGGATCCATCACTAGAAATGATCAAAGATAATTCTCCTATAGTGGAAAGTTCCATGACAACTCAAAATGGGAGAAATTCTATACATAACAATGAGACATTTGATTCAAAAGGGCAGAAGCCAGTGGTTTTTTATCAAGGGAAGGAGGAACCTGCACCTTTCCTAGTATCTGTTAGAATTTTCGGAAAAATGTTACATAATTGTTTAATTGACTTTGGTGCATCAAGTAATGTAATGCCATTGGACATATGTAGAAAGTTGGGATTGATTCCACTTCAGACTGACAAGAAAGTCACACAATTGGATAAAATTGAAGTCCCAGTCGTGGGAGAGTTGAATAATATTCACATGCAATTGGCCTCTGATCCACGTGTTCAAAGTTGTATTGATACATCTGTTGTGGATATTCTTGAAGGGTATGGCATGCTTCTTAGTAGAGATTGGGCAAGGAAATTGAATGGTTATATTGCAACGGACTTTTCACACATGTGGCTCCCATGGAAGGGAATTCCCAATCAGATAAGGATAGAGAGCACTCCAAGGCTCCGGTTGTTGATCATTGAGTATGGTGAACACAATGAGGTCTTGTTTATGGAAACCACTTTGGGATCATATATTCCCAAAACTGGAGAGGTTTTAATGTTGCAAGGTTACAATCAAGGGGGATGTCCTGATGTGACTCCAACTTTCGCTAAGGTACCAGTTATGGATAATTCAGAACCATCGCTGAATGAAGGAATGTTTGAGAATTTTAGGAATTTTGTCCTAAAAAGCATTAAGCAGGAAGTTGAACTAGGAAAAGGTGCAACCATTCAAAATCTGTTGTTACCCAACTGGTGTAGAATACATGATGCTTTTCATTCTGAGATATCATGCACCATGTGCAAAGAAGCAATTGCACAAGTTTCCAAAATGGTTCCACAAGCATGGATAGCAGAAAATGTGGTCAAAATGAACTCATCCTATATGAAAATTTTAGACCCACAACAAGAAAGAATTCAAGAAGGTGAAATAGGACAAGAAGAACATCAAAAAAAATCCAAGGATTCAAAGATAAAATCACCCATGGAATATGAAAATGATCAAGTATGGACTCTATCCTTTGATGGATCCAAATCAAAAAAAGGTAGTGGAGCTGGTGTTGAACTCATCAGCCCAATTGGAGAAACATATTCGGCATCACATAGGTTGCAGTTCCCTTGTACTAATAATGTGGCTGAGTATGAATCATTGGTCATTGGATTGCTCCTCGCTATCCAAAAGGGTGCCAAAATCCTACATGTACGTGGAGATTCAGACATAGTCATTGGCCAGGTATGCAAGAAATATACATGCCATGATAAAAGATTGGGTCGGTATCGCAATAGAGTTTGGGACCTAATCCAAAGCTTTGATGCTTTCAATATTAAAAGGATAAGTCGAACAAGCAATCCAGTAACAAACTCTTTGGCTCAATCTGCAAGTTCATTAGAACCATTAGCCATGGATTGTGTGAAGAAATTTACAGTTGAGCTGACTTCAGTACCATCAGTTCTTGACAACATCACAAATTTTCAAGTGTTTGAAGATGACAAGCATATTCTTGATTTTTTGACAAGCTCGAGGGTATTTCAAGCACAAGTCATAGATGAAGGAGAGCAACAACAAGCTCAATTTGAAATCGATGAGATTATGAATTTAAGGACAAATACCATTCCAAAAAGAATGATTGAACTAGAGAGAATTTTTGATGCCGACAGACTAAGTTCCCTGAAGTACCAAAGTACTGAAGGAGGGGAATGTGAAAAGGTGAACTTGGGAACGAGAGAAAATGTCAAGAATGTATTTATCGGGAAAGTTTGTACCCCCATAGAAAAGGAGGAAATATTGAAGCTTATGAAGGAATTCCCTGATGTGATTGCTTGGGGATATGAAGATCTAAAGACATATGATACGTCTCTCATTACACATACTATTCCACTAAAGCCAAACAGTAAACCATTTAGACAAAGGCAGAGACCAATAAATCCATTGTTAGAACCACTAATACATCAAGAAGTGAAGAAATTATTATCAGCAAGGATTATATTCCCAATTCGACACTCAACGTGGGTCGCCAACCTTGTACCTGTTAGAAAGAAGAATGGAGAGATAAGGTTGTGTGTGGATTTTAGAAATCTCAATAGAGCTTCAAAGAAGGATAATTATCCAGTACCGTCATTAGATGAAGTGATACAAGTTGTTAATGGTTCTAAAATGATGTCATTTTTAGATGGTTATTCTAGATATAACCAAGTGATGGTAGGAGAAGAAGATAGACTAAAGACGGCATTCACAACTAAGTGGGGTACATTTGCTTATAGAAGAATGCCTTTCGGTTTGATCAATGCAGGAGCCACTTTCAAAGGGCCACGGATTATGCTTTCAGAGACTTGGTAAAGAAGTGCATCATCATTTACATGGATGATCTCACAGTATTCTCTCGACGTAGGGAAGATCACATCAGTGATTTGAGGAGAATCTTCCAAAGATGTAGAAGATATGGGATTTCCTTGAATCCAAAGAAATGCATGTTCGCTGTCACTAAAGGGAAATTGTTAGGACATGTAAAATCAGAACGAGGAATCTGAATTGATCCTGAGCGCATTGAGGCAATATCAAAGATAGGATTGCCAGCTAGTCAGAAAGAATTAAAGTCATTCTTTGGGAAAATTAACTTTGTAAGGAAGTTCATAACTGGATTCACAGAGATAGTAAGGCCATTAAATGACATGCTAAAGAAAGGAGCAAGGATAGATTGGACACCTACAGCAAAAAAGGCATTCGAAGAAATCAAGCAAGCAATTGTGGATGCTCCTGTTTTGTTGAGTCCTGACTACACCAAGCCTTTTTATATATATTCTTTTGCCTCAGAACACACTTGCGCAGCTATCCTCACCCAGAAGGTAGATGATCAGGATGAACATCCTATTGCATTCATGAGTTCACCCATGAAAGATGCAGAATTGAGATATCTGAATGTTGAAAAACAAGCTTATGCTTTGGTGAAAGCAATAAAGAAATTCCGACATTACATCCTAAGAAGCAAGGTTTATGCAATAGTTCCTGATGCAGCAGTAAAGACTTTGCTAATGCAGAATGAATTGGGAGAAAGAAGAGGAAAGTGGATGGCAATTATTCAAGAATATGACATGGAGATACAACCAATGAAGTTAGTACGAGGACAGGCTCTAGCCCAAACCTCGTCTACAACTGGTCCCAGGTTAGTACGACAAGTATATGTGTCAGAAGAAGTATCCCCAGATGAATGGTATGATGACATTGTTCATTATTTGCTAAACCATAAGTCTCCATCACACTTGAATTCTGTTCAAAAGCGTTCATTGAGAATGAAGAGTCAAAATTTTATGCTTCAAGGATTTGTGCTATATAGAAAGAATCATGATGGGGTTTATTTGAGATGTGCTGGAAAGGAAGAGGTTGGACACATCATTGAGCATTTTCATAGTAAATATGGAACCAGCCATGGAAGTGGTTTGGCTATGGCTCATCAAATATCAAGAGCAGGGTATTATTGGCCAACCTTGTTTAAAGACACTTATGAACACGTGAAGACTTGTCACACATGTCAGATAGCTGCGACACGTGAAAGAAATCCTGCTATGCCATTACAACTTGTTATTGAATTAAAACCGTTCGCAAAATGGGGGTTAGATTTCATCGGTCCCATCAATCCACTATCATCAAGACACCACCAGTATATCCTGACTGCTACAGACTATTGCACCAGATGGACTGAGGCTCAATCACTGAAAAATTGTACAACAGAGGTTGTTATCAAATTTCTTGAAGAAAATATCGTTACCAAGTTTGGATGTCCCCATGCATTTGTATGTGATAATGGGCCAGCATTTAGATCGTTGAAGTTCTCAAACTAGGCATTTGACTATGGGATCACACTAAACTTTTCATTAGACCGCTATCCGCAAGGGAATGGATTGGCAGAATCAACAAACAAAAATCTATTGAGTGCAATGAAGAAGTTATTAGACAATAACCCTAGAGATTGGCATACACAGCTGAGATTCGCACTTTGGGCGGATAGGATCAGAATAAAGAGTTCTTTGGGGACATCTCCATATCATTTGGTCTACGGACAAGATCCAATTTTTCCTATCCAATTGAGGATTCCAACACTACGATTCATGCAAGATTTTATGGAAGGAGAAGATAGAGTGCAGACACGTTTGACCCAATTATTGCACTTGGAAGAGAAGAGGGACGAAGCATTGGAAAAGTTTGCTAAACATCAAGAAGTTGTTAAGAGATGGTTTGACAAAATGGCAAAGGTTAAAGAATTTCGAATTTCAGATCTGGTACTTCGCTGGGATAAGGCACATGAAAAGAAAGGTGGACATGACAAGTTTGATAATCTATGGAAAGGTTCTTATCAAATTTCTGAAATTTTGGTAGATAATGCATTCAAGCTTAAGACTCTGACAGGAAAGGAAGTCCAATTGCCTATCAATGGGCAATTCCTCAAGCATTATTTCTGCCCTTAGGTTTTCTTTGTGAAGCCTAACTTGTACATAGTTAGTTTAGGTTTTCCTTTGTGGTGTGGTTTTGTTTTTGTTTTTCCTATTTTTAGTTAGGTGGGCGTTTTAGTTTGTCTCCCCTCTCTTGGTTAGGAGTTTTGGCTTTGCGTAGTTTAGGTTTCTTTCCCTTGTTTGTTTTGTTTTCTTTTTCCCTAGGTTGTCTTCCTTGGGTGGTTCAGTTTTCTCTCTTCTTTTGGTTTGGCTTCGATTTTGGCTTTTGCTAGGTGGCTCATAGCTGTGAGAATCTCCTTTTTGCAAGTGGAGTGGTGTCATGATTTGGTTACTTCATCTGAAGACTTCACCGAATTTTGTTTATTTCATTTCTTGGATAATTGTTATGAAGAGCATTAAAATCTCGGCTATCCTTCATATATTTTCAATAGGTTAGAAAACATACTTGACTCGAAAGGTTAATCATACATTGTGTCTTGACGCATGAACTCTGAGGTTGCCACATATTTCACACTCTTAACTATTGCTCTAAGTCCATTTATGTGTCTTTGGAAAGGTCATGACTTGTGAAAATTTTAAAATCTTGCTTCAGTGCCACTGTAACTCCTAAACCCATGGTAAGCTTCATTGCTTACAAGCCAAGAGAAAAGAAAGAAATGAAATACAAATTCAAAAAAAAAGAGAAAAATGATGAAATAATGAGATTGGCTTTGGGGATACGCGGAAATCTCCATAGGTGTTCTAAAGAATAATTCGCCGGAAGTGGAGCAATCTCCGTTGGTTTTACAGCGACAACTCCGTCAGGGCTATGGACGCCTGACTGGCAGCGAGGCAATGTCCAGGATGCTTTTGAAGTCAAGAGGAATCAATAACTTGTCATGATTAATCCTAGGATTTCTGAGTGGTCTTGTTGAGATGGAATTAATATAAATTGCACACACTCAGGTTGTCGCAGAGTAAATGTGTTTTTGATCCAATATATGATTATTCTCCCCTTTTGAGCTTGTTTTCTCTCTTATTGATGACGTAGGATAGAGAAACCAGAGATTCTGAGTTCAGATTAAGTCTTATCCTTGAAATGCTTGTAACATTTCACTCGTGGAGTCGTCAGATGTTGTGACCGCCAGTCACCATCGCCCCAGCCGGGGGCCCCCTTTTTGTTTTTATTAAAAACTCTTGCCAGCTTTTGCGGAGCGCAAGACTGAAGGAGACAGGGATTTAATCCCTTTAGGAAATATGTCAGCTGTTCCTGAAAATGTGGAGCGCAGTTTTCAGGAAATGAAGGAAAGAAATGAAGGATTTTATTCTTCATTCCTTAAAAAGCTCGCTCCCTAAAATTCCGGAGCACAATTTTCAAGAAATGAAGGAAGGAAATGAAGGAAAGAAATGAAGGATTTTATATTAAAATAACCTTCATGTTTCCTTTTAATGCTCACTATTGTATCTTATTATATCTCTGTAAATATTAGAATGTTTCTAATATTTAGTATAGTCTAGAATAGAATGTTTCTATTCTATTCGACTCTCCTCTTTGTATATATAGATTAGTTTGATCTCTGATTAATTCATTCAAATTTTCCGCCATTTACATTTGTAACATGGTATCAGAGCTATTGCTTCAAATGGTTTTGAATAGTTTATAATTTCTTTCGAAATTATCTACTCTAAATTTCGAAATTATTTCTGCCATTTTCTCTACAACTCGTCTAGGGTTTCTGTTCTGAGAAATCTGAAATTCATTTTGCAAATCCCGAGTTCACGTTTTTTAAATCGCAGGTTTCTTTGGCTCACGTCTGATCTTCTACAAATCGCGGGTTTCTACCGTCGTTTTTCTGCAACTCGCCGTTTTTTTGCAACTCGGCATTTTGTGTGAGTGAAAACGTGTTCAATCCGCCCTTATCTACCTGGATCCGTCTATCTCAAATCCGCTTGTTCCAAAATCTGCCTATATCTGCCATTTTTCCTACAAATCTGACCTTCGAAGCTGCCAACTAGGTTTTTGCTCGAAACCCTAGTTTTTTGACCTCCAAAAATTTTTTGATCACATATTCTTGGTGGGTTTTTTGAAATCTCAAATGGGTCTTCATCAAATTTTTGTGGGTGCCTCGTTTTTTGTGCCTCGATTTTCGAGCCAGCGGATCTGAATTCCGACAACACTTTATTTTTGGGTTTTTCGAGCTCTTTTCTGGGTACTTCTCCAATTTTTTTGGGTCTTTCATTTTTTCACCTCGAAGTTTGTGCCATTTGCAATATTCACATATTATAAGCATCTGTATCAGCAGCATCAGAAGTCGGACTCAATTAAACAGTACGCCAATGCTACCCAACACTCAGAGCAGAAAGAATCTATCTACCATGCCTTTATGGCCAACATACCTGCAAATCATGTGAAATCTTCTGCCTGGTACATCGATTCTAGTGCCTCCCGACATTTCACTCATAGGCGTGATTGGTTTGTTGAATTCACTCCTTATTCTGACTCAGTAATCTTTGGAGGTGGTGAAGAATACAATATTGTCGGCAAGGGCAATGTTCAGATTCAGACTGGAGGAAGAAAACTCATGTTTCTCAATGTATGTTATGTTCCTGGCATGAAACATAATCTTCTGTCTGTTAGTCAGATTATAAAGCACTCCCATCAGTTGGATGTCGTTTTCAGTGGAAATAAGTGTTCGATTATTGATTGTCCTTCTCGCACTACCCTTGCTTCCGGTCTTGAGGATCATGGTATTTATAGGCTTGTAGATTCAGGCGATTCCCTTAAGCATGCCTTCATCGCCGAATCATCCGCTCTCAGCAGTCTCTGGCATCAGCGATACGGTCATCTGAACATTCAATATCTAGCACAACTTGCTCGAGATAATTTAGTCCATGGCCTACCTAATATTCAGACCCAGAACCATCGCGTTTGCGGAGCTTGCCAAGCAGGGAAGCAACATAGGACACCATTTAAGAATGATGAAACATGGTGGGCATACAGAGTACTCCAGCTAGTCCATGCTGATGTATGTGGTCCTATGAATACTCCTTCTATTACTGGGAACAAGTATTTTTTACTCTTTGTGGATGATTTCAGTCACAAAATGTGGGTATATTTTCTTAAGCAAAAATCAGATGCCTTTCTTGTATTTCAGCAGTTTAAAGCTCTAGTAGAAAAAGAGTCTGGTTCCTCCATCCGTACTCTTAGGACCGATAATGGGGGGTAATTCTGTTCTTCTGCTTTCTCTGCCTTCTATACTACTCATGGCATTAGACGTCAGTTCACCACACCTCACACCCCTCAGCAAAATGGTGTTGTAGAGTGTCGAAACCGTACCATCACAGAAATGGCTAGGGCTATGCTAGAACATAGAAATGTTCCCAAAAAATATTGGACAGAAGCAGTATCCACAGCTGTCTACCTTCTTAACCGGTCACCCACCCTTGCAGTTAATCATAAGACTCCTGAGGAAGCCTGGTCTGGTCGCAAACCTAGGATCAACCATTTGAAAGTTTTTGGCTCTCTGGCATATGTATGGATTCCTGATGCCAAACGCACTAAGTTGGATTCCAAAAGCCAGAAACTTATGTTTACAGGATACAGTCACACACATAAGGCCTACAGACTGATTGATGTAAATACTGATCGTTTAATCTTCAGTCGTGATGTTGTGTTTGATGAGGAATTTGGACCATTTCCGCTCTCTGACTCCCCACCACATTCCGAGATTCAGTCTTCAGCAATCTCTGACTTAGGTTCTTCTATTTTATATGAGTCATCTGATGCTACTGATACACCACCTCAGTCACTTCCAGATAATACAACTCCTGCTCCTGCTTCTCCTCCAGCTATTCCGACAGCATCTAATATTAGCTCCTTGACTCTTCGGCCAAAATGGTGGGCTCAAACGCTTAGTGATCTTCGTCCTGATGAACTCATTGAGGGTAGAACCTCCAGAAATAAGAGCCTTCAGCACAACACAGTTAATATAGCTCTTATGGCCAACATCCACAGTATCCCTGAGCCCCAGATATATGCAGAGGCCAAAGGAATTCCAGAATGGGAACAAGCAATGGATTCTGAGCTTCAGAGTCTTCAAAAGAACCACACTTGGGTTCTTTCAGATCTTCTTCCTGGGAAGAAACCCATTAGCTGTAAATGGGTCTATAAGGTCAAGTACCATGCAGATGGTACCTTGGACAAATACAAAGCTAGACTTGTTGCTCGAGGATTCACCCAGCGCGAAGGCATTGATTATGAGGAGACATTTGCACCGACAGCCAAAATGAGCACTATTCGCATTCTTCTTGCAATTGCAGCTCAGTATGGTTGGAAAGTTCATCAGATGGATGTGAAGAGCGCCTTTCTCAATCGTGAATTACAGGAAGAAGTCTACATGACGCAGCCCCCAGGTTTTAAGGTTGCTGGTTCAAAACACAAAGTATGTAGACTCCAGAAGGCCCTCTATGGTCTTAAACAGGCCCCTAGGGCTTGGTACATAAAGATTGATCATTACTTGGTTACTCAAGGATTTCAGCGTAGTCCGTCAGACAGTAATCTGTATATTAAACACTCTGGTAATGATATTCTTTTTCTTGTTGTCTATGTGGATGATTTGATCATTACTGGAAATTCAGAACATTTGACTTCAGAAATCAAACAGGATCTGTGCAGAACTTTTAATATGACAGATCTCGGATTGCTTCATTATTGTTTAGGTATTGAGGTTTGGCAGATTGACAACAACATTTTTTTGTCTCAGTCCAAGTATGCTAGAAGTTTGCTTGATAGGTTTCGAATGCAGGATTGCAAATCTGCCTCCACTCCTATGGAGACTGGTCTGAAATTGTCCACACAATCTGTTTCTCCTCCTGTAGATGAAACACTCTTCAGGAAGCTAGTAGGTAGTCTCATCTACCTTACTACTACTAGACCTGATCTCAGTTTTGCAGTCAGCTACATCTCACGGTTCATGACAAACCCCAAGACTGATCATTGGATTGCAGCGAAACGTGTGTTACGCTATGTATATGGTACTTCAGATTATGGTCTTCTTTACACAAGGAGTACTACTCCTCAGCTCAGTGGATTCATTGATTCCGATTGGGCCGGCTCAGTTGATGATAGGAAATCTACTTCTGGCTGTGTGTTTAGTATCGGATCTGCAGCAGTTACTTGGACCACTAAGAAGCAACAGGCACATGCACTCTCCTCTACAGAAGCAGAATATAGAGGAGCTGTCAAGGCAGCTTGTGAAGCAGTTTGGCTCCGGCAGATGCTTGCAGATATGCATATTCCTCAAGTAGGTCCGACTTCTTTGTTTTCAGACAATCAGGTCGTACTCAAACTTGCCAAGAACCCAGTGTTTCATGAACGAACCAAGCACATCGAGCTTCATTGCCATTACATCCGACAATTAGTAGAAGATGGATCTATTCAGTTACGCTATGTTCCTACCTCAGAGCAATCAGCAGATATTTTCACTAAACCCCTTGGTCTTGACAAGTTTGTTAAATTCAGGGGATCTATTGGTGTAGTAAATAGATTGAGCATTAAGGGGGGGTATTAAAATAACCTTCATGTTTCTTTTTAATGCTCACTATTGTATCTTATTATATCTCTGTAAATATTAGAATGTTTCTAATATTTAGTATAGTCTAGAATAGAATATTTCTATTCTATTCGACTCTCCTCTTTGTATATATAGATCAGTTTGATCTCTGATTAATTCATTCAAATTTTTCGCCATTTATATTTGTAACATTTTATCCTTCATTCCTTAAAAAGCCCGCTCCCTAAAATTCCGAAGCACAGTTTTCAGGAAATGGAGGAATGTTTTGATGAAGGATTCTATCATTCATTCCTTGAAAATCCCGCTTTCATAAAACAACAAGCGCAAGTCAGTAGGAGTGAGGAAATATTATGCAAAGGAAAAATCCTCAATTCTGAAAAAGCCCGCTCTTGTAAATTGGTTAAAAAATCGTGAAAAGCGGAAAATTGAAAATTTTGCAAAAAAAATTAGAAAATTTAGAGGAAGGATGAATTTTCTTATGAAGTGAAAGTTGGATTCAGAGAGGAAAAGCGAAAAAATGATTTTCCTTCAAAAGATTTTTTTTGGATTTACATTAAAAAATTAAATATTAGTTTTACTAATATTTAATTTGATTTTTTTTGAATAATAACCCAAAAATTAAAAATGGAGAAAAAGTTGCAAATAAATTTGATTTTTCATTTAAAAATGGAAGTTATTAAATTTTTTTTTTTTTAATTGATATTTAATTAATAAAAAAAAAAAATCAAAATAGAAATACTTAGCTTCATCATGAAGTTAAGAGCATTAAAGATAGCAACTTTTTGAATCAAGCAGCAAAAAGGCGACAAGTGGCACAAAAAATGGAAACCTTAATGGTTAAGTAAAGCAACTGCCTAATTTTAGTTTGCAGCTTTAAAGGCATCTTTTTTGAGGGATGATTTCTATAAGAAACCCTCTCATTCATTCGGGCTCACACAGAAATTTGAAGAGCAGATCGAGAATAGGAGTAAGATTTGAGGAGTTCAAGGAAGCAGATTTTTTGAGAAATTTTCTGAAATTGTTGAGGAGTTCTCTGGGAATTCACGTCAGAAGATTTTGAATCCTATTAGAAAGGATTTTTTCTTTGCAGTGAGTTGTGGAATTTCATATTTCTCGCGAAAGTGTTAAAAAGTGAATCTTGAAAGGAGTATGGAAATTTTGGCGAAAATCCAAAATCTTTGTCTTATGGACAAGTCATATCTGTTGTTTTTAATGCTTTCCTTGCATAGTCTTATGTATGTACGTTTTCTATTTTGCAGGAAAGGAAAATGGCAGAGCCCAGGGGAACAGGAGAAACGTGAGGACAATTGATAAAGAATGAAAGGAGAGGATTCTATCCTAAATCCAAAATCGTGTCAAAGTGGACAGAAATTGGAGATACAAGTCTTGGCGGCCTTGATTTGAAAGATTTTTACCGGAGAATGCTCGGATATAACGACTATCACCCAACACACCTGGCTACAAAACTTGTGAGAAGTGGAATTTTTGCTGCAGCTGGTTTCCCTCCTTCTTTTCAGCATCCAGAGTTAATCGTGGAATGTACCAAGCATTACAGTCCTAGAGACAGAACCATCCGGGATTCTGAACGAAATATTCTGGCAGATTTTTCTCCGACATCCATTTCTGAAGCATTTGGAATTCCTTCAAATCCAAGGATGGTCACAAAAACACAAGAGCAAGCACTGAGAATCTATACATCTGGAATCAATTTTTGTGAAGAAATAATCAACAAAAGATGGTTGAAAAAGAATAGACCACATCATTCCAAGATTCCTAAAGAAATAGTATGGCTCGACTTGCAGAGAGAATATAGTGATATGGTCATGATGTTGAGTCGCATATTTGGCATGCCTTATTCTTATAGGTTTGAATCTTGGATGTGGTATTTTGTTGAGCAGGTAATGGAGGAAGGTGACAGAATAAATTGGGCTGGGCTCATAAGTGATAACGTAAATGAGCAGTTGATGAATCTAGAGCATACAAGGAAATTTTACATGAGATCCTATGTCATCTACATGCTAGCACGGAGGACAAATTATGATGGACTACGATGCAAAGGACCAATTGAGAGCGGAAGCCAACACCTCAAAGTCCACGAATGTTACCCGCAGTTGCGTTTGTATTCAAAGGATGACTACATGAGGGTTAATGATATATTTGCCATGCGCATAGTAAGAACACTACAAAAGAGGCCACATATAAGAATGTCAATGGGTGCAATGAAGTTGGTTGAAGAATATGGCGCTTGGTTCATTCAGTTTCCTACCTTTTCATACATCCGAGTTCAAGGATTCTCCACAGAGCCATACAAACTTCCTAGGTATCCCAAGGAAAGACATTGAAATCAATATATGTTCTGCCCTTTGGAGTTCAATGAATAAAAATATCACATTCAGAATTACAAATTAATATTCAATATTTATCAATATTGAATTGTCATTGCATACACATTTGCAGCGATCCTTTCTACCTCAAAATATATATATATATATATATATATAAAAGAGAAACAATATTTAGGACTAGGATTGAATGCCAATGTGGTTCCTAGTTATTCAATATATATTTCAATTTGGTGTGATATTTTAAATCATCTTTGTGTTGGCTTTGGATTAATTCAATTGCTATTGAAATATAGTCACATTAATATTTAGTAAACTGCAATTTGATATAATATATACACAATTTACTTAATGGCTTAATTAAGGTTCATCTTGGCTTAAATTGTGATTCATATATATATATATATATAGTTGTACCATAATAAAAAATAAAATATATATAATTTTCAGTGTTTTTAACATACCTTTTATCCTTACGGGTTGTGTGTACTTTTGAGTTCTCGAGGGTCTGCAAAGAGACCTTAAGCATTTGCTCAGGGTCCTTGAGGGTCCTCCCAAGTGCCTACGGGTCTATGAATACGGACCCAAGAAGGACCCAGACCGAAACCCAATTGGCAATGTCCAAACCCGGCAACCTAGGTCTTTTGGCATGTAGAGATCCATTCCCACATTGTTTTGATGTTCTACATACATGGATAGTTACTTTGTTGTGATTGGTTGAGATACTTCTTTTACATCTCATATAGTGCGTTCTTTATTTTCTTTGGGGTCCAAGTATTGACTTGCTTGCTTCATTATTTCATATGGATTCCTACATATTGCTTCATGATTTGTGGTGTCTGCGCATTTTAATCTTAGGGGAGCAGTAGGTTGTTTAGTGTTTGCTAGTGGGCAAGCAATCTTTGGAGGGGAGGATTGTAATGTCCCTTCCTCAGACAATTCAATTCTTAGTAGGGGTTAGCCTATTATCAGAGTTCCTCTAGATCAGCAAAGTAGTTCAGGAACCCATCCAAAGCCTTGTGGAGTAATGTAAGGGCTTTATAAGTTGCTTTGGACAGTTTCAGTCAGTCTCCAATTGTTTGGGAGGGATTCTAAGTTTTAGAGATTGACTAGGAGTTAACCAAAACAAATCAGGAGACCTCGAAGATTATTCTGCAAGTTTTGGGTGTAGTTCCTATTGTTTAGGGAGGATTCCTATTTTTCAGGAGGGAACTGTTAGTTTGCCCGTTACATGTGGACATCATCAAGATGGAATTGGCATTAGCAATTTTCAGTTTGGAGTCCATGTGATGGATTTATTAATTTTTTTATTTAAATAAAAAATGGAGTGATTTAGTTAAGTTAATAATGTAATATAGTGTTATTGGGTAGCCCCCTCCATCAAACACAAGTGGGCATTTTATCAATGTATAATAAGACCCTCAAGTGGTTCAAACCTCTTGAGGAGAAATAATTTTAATTAAGTTCATTAAAAATAAAATATGAGACCCTAAAAGTGAATCAAACCTCTTGTGGGGAAAAGGAAGTTAAAAGAAGATTTGGGGTTCATTTTCTTCATTCTGAAAGCACATCTTTTGATATCAACAGCTGTGGAGGACAAAAACCCTTCATAGTTTGGTGGCCAAGAAAGTGAGAAATCATATAATTCTTCAGTTTGGGACAGGTTATAAGTCATTTTATTGCTGAAACGTGGTATTTTATTGACTAGCTAGAGGTGATAACAGTAAGCAGCAATTTAATTGAGCAGATCAAGTGCAACCATTACCAGATTGGGCCTTGCAGAGGTCATTACAATACCGAAATTGCATCTTTCCAGCCTGCCTGCCATTTTGAGCACATGGGCATCATACCCTAGGTGGCACATGGTGTTACTTGTTGGTTTGGAGCTGATTCAATATCTACAGCAATTGGAGTTAAATATAGGGCTGGAACGTTAAATTTGTTGTCCCCGACTCGTATTAGATCTATGTCTTCAGTTTGAGGAATGTGCTTCAGCCATTTTCTTAAATAAAAAGCATCAACAGTGCCTTCTGTTTGCTTATATGTTCATTTATTTTGTTATACTTATCAGCAATTTCTTTACTCTAGCATTCATCAAAACCTTGCAAATTTCAAGCAAAGCATAAAAAACACAAAAAAAACGTCAACAAATTGAAAAAAAATATAGTCAAGTTTCTTTATAAGACAAATCGGGAATGCAAAACTCAGAAAACTGGATCAGAGATTAGTTGGGGATTGTACAAGGTTTTCTTGTGACATTCTGCCACACACCACCCATTCATGAGACCCCTTGTTCGTAGGCTTGGCAAGTTTAGTATAGCAGTCCTCTGTGGATCCCCAAATTAGGTGAGGAATCAGTCAGACTAATAAATATCTCTCAACCAATCACTGCTGAGCGTGATTCAACGCTCCCAAGGAAAGGCAGAAGTCAAACTATCCTTGGTGCATCCAAACCCTGCTCTCCTCAACTCTTGGAGCATGAAAATCACTTGCACAAGGAATGTGACCAAAGGATACAAATCCTTGGCCTGCCCAAAATCCCACTCTCCACTGAATGTGGAGCACAATTTCACATGCATCGTGGAAGGTCTCCAGGGAACTGTGCCCCTATTTTGTCTCAAGTGCATTTTCCTATATCCCTTGGATTTTGTCCTCCATACCTTTCAAAAAAAACTATTTTTTCGGGTGCATGTTACTGCCAGTCATACAAGGAAGATGGGGGTCATCAAATAAAAGTTTATTAGAGGAGCACTCAGAATTTATTTATGTTGACCCTCCTTTACCTTGAAGAAAAGAGAAAAGCACCATCAAGTGAAATTTGGAATAGGTAATCCATATTTCTACGACAGTAAAGGAAAAGAATAATCATTTACCGGAAGAATTTGGACATTTAAATGTGAATGCGATCAAGAAAGTTATAATCTTTCCAAAGTGGAGTGAAACATAGGTAGAAATCGAAACATAGTGCAGAGACATTGAAGGTGTATGTGGGAAAATTTGTTCTAAAAAAATGGTTTGAGGAAAAAATATAAGAAATTTGAAATTGTAAAAATCCAAGTATGAGAGTTGATGGATGTAAATGGAAAAAGTTGAAAAATTTTGGGTTTTTGGAAAAAATCCCCAAGACTCAGAAAAACCTAAAAAATCTCAAACGGTGAAGAAGTTCAAGAAAATATCAAAACTGAAAAATTTCAAGCAAAAATTGAAAACTTGGAAAATTCAAGAGAAAATGGAAAATTTTGAAATTTGACAAATCCTAGACAATGAGGAAACTTGAAAATCCGAAACATTGTTAAAATCCAAAAGTACGAGATTTTGAAATCCAAATGGGAAAAGTGGAAAAAAAATTGGAAAATTGAACTTTCGAAAGATGGGGAAATCTAAAGAAGTTGGAAATTTTGGAAAAATCCACAATGTCATTAAAATTCCAACATGTAATCAATTGTGAAATCCAAACACACAAAAAAATTGAAAATTTGAAAAGATTGAAAGAAATCAATCTTGTAAAAGTTCGAAAATTTTGAAAATTGCGGAAAAAGAAAATTGGTGGAGAATAAGTTAGAAAA
Organism: Cupressus sempervirens; assembly: GCA_028749045.1. Lineage (NCBI taxonomy): Eukaryota > Viridiplantae > Streptophyta > Pinopsida > Cupressales > Cupressaceae > Cupressus > Cupressus sempervirens. Next base: position 576,429,516 of record CM053791.1, read on the forward strand.
AGCGGAAATTGCAGAAAATTTCTTTAAGAGAAAAAAATTGATTTAAAGCATTAAAATCTGGGAAAAGAGAAAAATGGCTTTTAAAGAGCACAATATGATTTTGGGATTTACATGGAAAATTAAATATTAATATATTTAATTTGATTACTTGTTGAAAATAATCCAAAAAAAAAAAGGGAGAAATTGAAATGATTTTTGCATTAAATCAAAAAAAATAAAAAATTAAATATTGATTTTTAATTAATATTTAATTAATATTTAATTAATTAATTTCCAAAAACTCAAAATTGGATGAATTGGGACATAAGTTCATCATGAAGCTAAAAGCATCAAAATGACAACTTTTTAAAAAAAGAGGAGAAAAGAGACAAGTGGCACACAATGGGAATCTTAGTGACTAAGTAAAGCAACTGCCTAATATTAGCCTACAGCTTTAGTGGCAGCTTTTTCAGAAGGATGGCTTATATAATCAAGTCATTTCATTCTTTCTCTCACACACACAAAGTTAAGAGCAAGAGTTAAATTTAGAGAGTTTAGGAGGAAGACTTTTGAAGAAATTTTCATGATTGTTGAGAAAAGAAAGGAATTTTCTTGGAACTTGTGTAGAAGGATTTCAAACTTCATCAAAAATGAACTTTTTCAATGAATTGGAGAAATTTGCAAGTTTCTTGAGAAAAGTGTGAAAAGTGAATTCCAATAAGAATCTAGAAATCTTGACAAAGTTCCAATATCTTCATCTTTTGGAGGAATTATTCCTATTCTTTGTGTTTCTCGCATATTCTTACATATGGATATTTTTTTTGCAGGAAGGCAGAATGGCAAAACCCCAAAGAACGGGAGAAACGTGAGGACAGTTGATAAAGAATGAAAGTAGAGGATTCTACCCCGGATCCAAAATCATGTTGCAGTGGGGAGAAATTGGAGATTCAAGCCTTGGTGGCCTTGATTTGAAAGAATTCATTTAGAGAATATTTGGATACAACAACCATCATCCTACACACCTAGCTACCAGAATCATGAGAAGTGGAATTGTTGTTGAAACTAGTTTCCCTCCTGCTTTTGAACATCCAGAGTTAATCGTGGAATGTGCCAAACACTATAGTACCAAGGACAGAACAATCAAGGATTTAGGCGAAAATATCCTCGCAAATTTTTCTTCAGCATCCATATTTGAAGCATTTGGGATTCCTTCACACCCGAGAATGGTGACGAAAACAAAGGAGCAGGCACTCAAAATCTACACTGTTGGAATTCAATTCTATGAAGATATAATCAACAAGAGATCGTTGAAAAAGAATTGATAACATCATTACAAGATTCCTAAGGAACTAGTTTGGCTTGACTTACAGCACGAATTTAGCGACATGATCACGATGCTTACTCACATTTTTGGCATGCTTCATTGTAAAAACCCTTAGTCGCTTATATCTTTAACAAACATCAATTTACTTTGTTAATCAAGAGTTTGGCATTTCGTCAAACATTTGGCAAACAAACTGTTAACACTTTATAAAAAATTGTTGTAAATCTCGGTCACCATATCAGAAGATGCACAACCACTCATAAATTTTAGTTGATTTTGGCCCTTCACATTTTGCCATAATTAATACCAAACAATAGTATGTAGTTCTGAAATAATGATCAGCTTGCGATTGAAACTATTCTTGCAAATATTATGCCAAGGAATAAGAACCACAAGAGTTGAGCAAAAACCAAATTGTAACAATAACAAGATTCACAAATATCATCACAATATTTATGGCACAATAAGCAATTATTATTTAATTCAGACTGTGACCCTGATAATGATCTCATGATGGGTGTCCAGCTACACCATCAATTGCAGCCTCCAAATGATGTTAATCTAGGCAGCCAGGCGCTCAAATAACGGTTGCAAAATGTTGACGAATCACAAGAAATCTGAACGCCAACATGCAAGGTAGTTGCCACCTCCAATTGCAATGCAAAATTAGGTCCAATAGCTGACTTGCGGCCTTGCAATTCTGATTTATTAATGCCACAAGATACAAAGACAAGTAACACCTCTAAAGGCTTCAGCAACTAGTCGGTCAATGCAGATTTAGCATACTGTAAATACCAGATCAGATTCGTGCCCTGTAAGAGAGCCCCGATTGTCAAGTTCAAGCCTAGCAGAGTCTCATGAAGGCCTCTAGCTATGTTTGTTGCCCACTAATACCCAAACACTACCTTCTCAGATGAATACCCAAACACTACCTTCTCAGATGACAAACGGCAGCCTCAAATGGTAAACAAGCTCTCAAATAGAAAAACACTGAGTGTCCAAAAATGCATGGCACCGCCTATAGACTCCTCACAATAAATTCAAGTCAAACCCTTGCAACTTGCAAGGGGTTATGTAATTAAATCTCCGACAATAGATGTCTTCCAGCCATAGGTCATACAGTAGGAAGACTCCAACAATCTCCAGCATCACAATTTTCATAATTTAATCCACTACAACTCCCAACAAGAAGACTTCTTCCAAAGCAACAGAATCACAGAAATGAAAGATTAATAAATCTCAGAAATCTAAATCACAATACCTCAGCTGTGAATTGCCACTTCTCAGAATTACTAAGTCAATCTCCCAGACATAGATACTGACAGACAGGAGATGTGACCAGTGAAACTACTATACTTCAGCAGTGATTTCAAACATCAAAAACTTAGAGACCCTCATACTTCAGCAAGGGCTCACAATTCAGACTCAGGAAAAAGCCACAAAGGCATAAAAAGCAAATATATATTCAAGTGTGCTTTTCGCAATGAAATGAACTCTCATTTATAACCTTTCGTTGGCCAAAGTTTCCAAAAAAACTCCATTTCAGAAATTGTGGAAGTTTCCCAAAAGAGCTCAACAAGCAACTTTCCAACACACTTTTTAGAAATATCTCTTAAAGTCATTATTATAATAATATTAACCCAAGTTGCCAATTTCGGACCCTAGAGCTCGGGTCCGGATTCATCCATGTCCGGATTCGAGCCCGGGTCCTCGCGGACCCACAGGCCCAAGCATGGACCCTGCCCGGACCCACCACGGACCTGGTCGAATCCGGGAGGACCAAAGGCATGTAGGGCCATAAAGTGGCCATAAAAACATTTTTAAATGGGTTTTTTTATTGTTTTTTTTCAAACCCTAAAGGAAGGCATATTAGATACTTTTCATTCATCTAATCTCTCATTTGCTTTCTCATTTTGCTCTCTCATTTTGGTGTGTCCATTTTGCAAGTTTGAAGAGAAGGTTGTAGAGATTGTTTGTGGGGTCTCAAATCCTTCAAATAATCAGTGCTCAGTGTTCCAGATATGCATTTGATCCTTCCTTTTGCTTCTTTCATAGTTTGTTTTTAGTTTTTTTAATATTTTATTGCTCTAATTTTTTATTAAGTTTGTATAAGTTCTGAAATATTTTATTTTTAATTTTATTTTTATAGATTGCAAGAATCATAGAATGAGCAGTTAGGGTTCAGTGGGTGAGGTGGGATCACAAAGATTTAAAATTGATAAAAGCTCTCCTTTGTGGAAGTTTACAACAAGAATTGAGCAATGCGTTGGAGGGGGAGGGTATATATGGAAATGCATTTTTTGCCAAAAAAACCAATTTAGAAGCTCATATTACCAGATTAAACATCATTTGTAGGCCCACCAAGTCAGGGGATTAGCATGTGTGAGGGGCCCCCAGAGGGAGGTAAAAAGGGGTTGTCGGCTTCTCAAATAGTAAGCATGTTAAAAGAACAACAAGAGGCTGATAGGTTAGTGTCAAAGGCGAAAAAAGATGAATCAAAGCAAAAATCGCCAACACCACCCTCTCAAACAACCACTAGACCACATCCCTTCCTACCTACCCCATTTGTGGATGAAGATGAAATAGAAACACCTCCATCCCACAAGAGAGAACCATTAGATAAGACATTTGAAAATGAAAAGAGAGAAATTGCTAACATAAAGATTGGGCATTGCCTCATTACGAATGGTGTTTCATTCAATCTAGTGAGATCACCTTATTGGAGAGAGCTGGTGCAAGCAATAAATGAAGCACCTCGTGGTTACCGAGCCCTTGGTTATGAAAAGTTGAGAAACACCATATTGCATAATGAGAGAAAGAATGTAGAAAACCTCCTCGAACCAATAAGAGATTCTTGGATCCAAATGGGGTTGAGCATTGTCTTTGATGGATGGAAAGATTGCAAAAACCGTCCATTAATAAATGTGATTGTTGTTTGCCCCAAGCGGGCAATGTTTTTTAGGGCAGTTGATTGTGAAAAGCAGGTAAAGGATGCAAATTTTATTGCCAAACTTCTCATTGAATCCATAGAGTCCATGGGAGTTGACAATGTTGTCCAAGTAATAACAGACAATGATAAAGTTTGTAAGGCTGCAAGTGCTTTGGTAGAAGCACGATATGAGTATATCTTTTGGACACCATGCACTATCCACTCCTTGAACTTGGTGATGAAAGCAATTGGCACCGAAATTGAATGGGTGAAAAAAGTGTATGGGGAGGGTGAGTAGATCCAAATGTTTGTGACAAACCACCATATGTCACAAGCAATTTTCAAAACTTTCTCCCACTTGGAATTATTGAAGGTAAATTTTAAGCTTTATTTAGCTTCATTTATCATTTTAATTTTTGAATCATACTTTACATAATTTAATACATATTTTTAAATTTTTGTGTTGTTTACATATTTGATATTTGAAATGTGTTATTATATTAACTTACAAGTTGATTCTTTGAATTAACATGGTAATAGGTTGCTGAAACAAGGTTTTCTTCACAAGCAATCATCCTTAGACGACTTGTGAGGGTGAAAGAAGCATTGTGTCAAACGGTTATCAGCAACAAATGCGGTGGATGGAAGCAAGCCGATACAAGAAGGGCTAAAACTATAAAGGATTTGATCTTGAGTGACGATTTTTGGAATAGGGTGGAATATGCATTAGAACTCACCGAGCCCATCATGTCTATGATTTGGTATGCCGAACTGATGAGCCTTGTTTGCAGGACATATATGATGCCATGGACTCCATGCTAGAAAGAATGAAATCAGTAACTTTAAATTTTTATACAATACTTTATCCTTGTTTACTGAGAGATTTTGATTTTTTATTTTAATTAAGTTATTAACACTACATCAAGATAACTTACATGTACATCATTTGACATCCCAGGTCATTCAAAGGAGAGAGCAAAATCATGAGGATACCTTGTACAATAAGGTGAAGAAAATTGTTCTACATCCCTGGAACAAGATGACTACACCTTTACACCTCCTGGTATATGCACTTTCTCCCAGATATTATAGCGGTGAGATACTTTCTATTCCTGGTAGACTGGCACCATACAGAGATCCTGAAGTTTCTACTGGGTATAAGAACATTTACTAGGCTCTTTAGTGATCCTGATGTGGCATCGAATGTTAGGAGAGAGTTTGTAGATTTTGTCTCAGGCAAAAATGCAGACCCTAATGCAATCAATGACCAAAGTAGAATGGATGTCATTGGATGGTGGTACTTACAGGGCAAAGTAACATGTACCTCCAACCTCTTGCCATTAATATCTTGTCACAAGTATGTATTTAAGTTTTTTTTCCTTTTTCTATAGCCACTTAGCTTGTCGAATTAGCACTCTTAAATTCCTATTGTATTGTAAAATTACAATTTCCAATTTTTTTAAATTGTGTTGGTTGTCTGTCTAAGTTGCGAGCTCTTTTGTTGCTGAGCGGAATTGGAGCATGTACTCCTTTATCCACTCAATGAAGCATAACCGGTTGGGTTCGAAAAAAGCAAAGGACTTGGTATTTATTCACAACAACTGGCACCTCCTATCACACAAGGATCTAGGATATAAGAAGGGACCAGAGAAGTTGTGGGATGTACTACCCGAGACTTCTGAATTGGATATGACTATCCAGGATATATCTAGAATTGCCTTGCTAGATGTTGAAGAGGATGAGGAGGATGTGGTTGCATCTAGGGCTAATGGAACCGATTTAGGTTCCAATGATGAGGAAAATGATATAGATGAGGATGAAGCCAATGATCCCTCATATTTTGATGACCCATTTGACCCTTGAAGGGCATTTGCATCTTTGATACTATGAGTCTATGATCATTGATAAACTATGTTTAAACATTTGTCATTGACTCATTTATGACTTATCACCATGTTTCAAACTTTATTAAATTATAATTTATTATCTATCAATCTAATGAAGTAGTCCATGTTTTGAAATTCCATTTTGCATTTTAGTAATGCAATGTACGAATATATTTACAACATTAACATAGATTAATGAGTGAGTATTTAATGTTTATCTTTGACATTTGGCATTGATCAATAATCAAGTAACATTGATATATTCATACTATAAAATGACATAGTAAGTGACTTTACAACTATGCGAGTTTCACGAACCCACCCACGAATCCAAATGCGGAAAAAAAAATTGCCCGAACTCACAAACTCGAACCTCGAACCCAAATCCGTCCCCAAACCCGAATTAGCAACTTAGATATTAACATTATTATAATAATGCAACTTAATAATAAACAAATAAATAAGAGCTCATGAAATTAATAACCATGTTTACTGCAAGTAACGACCAACTGTCGAAGCCACCCACTGCACTGCAAAAAATAGACCTACTAAAAATAGTGTTGATGTGTGTTTTATGACTCACCAAACAGTAGAACAAAATACCGAAATATCTTATCCTCTCTTGAATAAAGTCTTGTGTATGCTAAGATTGCTAGAAGATCATACAATGACTTCAAGGTTCCTTTAATGCCAGGGCTTGACTGTGGATAAGATCGGTGGTTGATGTGATTTGCTGATGATCACAAGGGGCCTTACATGTTTATTCATATTCATTTCAAGCCATACTGGATGAGGGAGCTATCTTAAGGTTTTGCAATGAAGCGCTTTTTTTTTTTTCTGGATTTTTCACAGAATATGCAGAAATTAAATAGGATGGGGTTCAGGAATTCTATTCTAATCCTAAGGGTAGTGATAACAACAAATAGTATTCTAGTGGACAAATTCCTCAATCTACTGAATTTCGCTTCGTCAACTTATACTACAACTAAGCATGAACTAGTGCAATCTTCAAGGGTTATGCCAAAGATTTTCATATCACCCCATACACCATCATAAAGAACAATGTATACAAATGATAGAAATTGAGCATATGCATGAAAGGGGTTCAGGCTAACTTTACACAACGAATTAGAATCACTAAAACGTCAAAAGTATGAACCAAAGGAATTCATCAATACACCATCATATTCTCCATTATAATCACCACACATTGACTATGCTAAACTTAATCTACTTGAAGAAATTTAGGAGAACAAGCAAGCACTAAGACACATCAAGTATTCACCAAACTTCAATGAAAACTTTATTATCTCAGCAGCTCATAGCAAAAATCTCATAAAAATCTCCCCTTACAAATGAGAAATGAGGCCTTTATATAGGTCCTCGATTACAACGGGTGGCCCGGATGATCACAATAACCGATGGCCGAGATCATGCCACATCAGCCCTAATTAGGGTTAGGGCAATGGAAAGGAATCTACATTAATGCCATAAGGAATCTACTACTGTAGTGGGTAATAAATGCCCACCATGCATGCTAATTTAAGGAGTGGGGTGTAATAAATGATCCCTATGCACACCCACTCTGCATTTAATGCATCTATCCTTGATTTCTTCGCCTAAAAGATCAAAATCGATCTAATACTATTTCCAACTCCTCTGTACTGATGCTTGGTGCAAATTCTTGCTTGAATTCTAGAACTGCAATTGCTATTTCTGCTTTTTCCAAGCTTTCATCCCAATCTGGTAGTAAGTCCTTAGTAGTGTGCATTGTATTTGAGAAGATGGAGAAGTTCTCAAAATCATCTCTTCCATATACGTTTACCTGAAAGAATTCCTCTAACTTGACTTTCAGATTATCAGTTGTCATTTCCTCTTCCCCTAATCTTTGTGATAACAAGGATGCAACTGCATTTGATATTCCTTGCTTGATGTTATCAACAATCTTTTTCCATCGACTGGATTCCCTGGTAAAGCTCTCGAACATTTCCTTAGCCATGATCACTGCACTGTACCATCGAATAAAATCATAGAAATCCCCCTCGCTGATAACTCGACCATCAATCAATTCTTGCTTTGGGGTATCCATCAGACTCTGAATGTCGGCAATCACCTCTTCTTGGTAAATATGCTCATCCACCCATGATTCCTCCATGTACTGAATCCTAGAGACTGCAGCCAATGCCCTATTGTGCACTTGCACTAATTCTTCTGCATGTTTGAAGGCTACCTCCTGAATTCCTTCGATCCAAATCTTTGCACCTTGAGCAATCCGCTTGATTCTGTCAATATCACCTACCACTTCACTGGAAACACCTGTTGGAGGGACAAATGATGGACCTTCCTCTCTTACTGGATGAGGCAAGTTATTGATGTAGTGACGTAAGGCCCGAATTTCTCTTTTTTGCTTTTCATACCCTTCTTCCACTTTCTTCAGCCTATCCTTCAAAGCCTGTGTGGAGTCATCAAATTCTTCCAATATTTGCTCTCGGGAGGCCCGACCAAGATTTACTTCTGTAACATGATATTCATCTGGAGCAATCTGATTTTTCCCTTTGTCAACTGTGGGAGTCGCAATTTGCAAGATTCTGGATCCTGATTCTCCTCTGATGAATTTAGTATATCTTTTTGCTTTCCCTTGTTCTTCTGATCAGTTTGATCGGTCCAAAATTTCCTGTAATTCAATTGCTGGATCAACCTCCTTTTGTTGATGCAATTGAATTCGTTGCCTCAACCATTCCGGAATGGGTATACTTTGGTCCCCCGGAATTACCAATTGTTCTTTCCTTTGGACCGCTCGAATGTCAATCTCTTCTTCACCTCCTGGACTATCCATTGTAACCTCAGGAACTATAGCTTCGGCACTTGGAAGATGTATTGCTACCCCTGGAGTTTCTTCCTCTAGTGGACCATCTCCATCATTAGTCATTTCTCGCTCTAAGATCGTAGCAATACTTTCTTCTGTAGCAATATCTTGATCTCTCCCTCTTTCTTGCATGGATTTTTCATAAGCATTTATACTCAACCTATCATGAATTGGCCTATCCAAATTCTCTTCTTGCTCAAATCTCCTTATACTTGTCCCTACATCCTGCCTTTCAAAAGTTTCTATCTCTTGGACACTTGGAGTTCGACTTGGAGAAGAGGGAGCATCTCCGTGTTTCTGCTTCTTATTTTGAGATTCCTGGATGACTTCCTCAATCCTAGGACGCTTTTCTCGAGGTACCTCCTTCCCTTTCTTGGTTCCTACATCTTCGGATGGAGTTCCCCTTTCTTCAACAGTCCCTTCAGAGATTTGTCTTGATCTTTCATCCCTGAGTGGTCTGTGGCCAAGCAACCTATATGTGAATCCATTAGCTGGTGCAACTAATATTTCAAGCTTACGCTCGATCCACCACTTTGTAAAATCTAAGACTGGTTTTGAAAGGGTTTCGAGATCTGTAATTTCTTTCTTCTTCCAATCAAATGGTTGAGCTGTCATTTCTGGATTGAATCCTTTTCGCATCACATTTGGGTCCTCCTCCATTTGATCAGGAACCTTGAATATGTTGCATGTTCTAATAATGTTCAATGGTAGTCTTGAATGCAATCTTTTTCTAATCTTGTTCTCGTCTACTGCATTTGCCCAAAAGTCTTCAAGGTGAACCTTGTGTTGGTACTTTGACCCTCCTGCTGATGAGATCTTGTTGAAAGGATCAAAATCATTCCTCTTTGGATAAAGCGAAAGGCGAAAGAAGTGGAGCTCATCTGATGATTTCTCTGCAGCTTTTAGACATGGGCATACCTCAGTTTTCCCTTCTCCTATGGAAATTGGAAACTGCAATCCCAACTTCTTCTTCCCTTTCTGAATCTTGTCATAGGCAGTAAGTTGTCGAGTAAGCTCTAACAAGACCATCTTATCCGTTGGATACCTAGGAAGTTTGTATGGCTCCGTGGAGAATCCTTGAACTCGGATGTATGAAAAGGTAGGAAACTGAATGAACCAAGCGCCATATTCTTCAACCAACTTCATTGCACCCATTGACATTCTTATATGTGGCCTCTTTTGTAGTGTTCTTACTGTGCGCATGGCAAATATATCATTAACCCTCATGTAATCATCCTTTGAATACAAACGCAACTGCGGGTAACATTCGTGGACTTTGAGGTGTTGGCTTCCGCTTCCAATTGGTCCTTTGCATCGTAGTCCATCATAATTTGTCCTCCGTGCTAGCATGTAGATGACATAGGAGCTCATGTAAAATTTCCTTGTATGCTCTAGATTCATCGACTGCTCATTTAGGTTATCACTTATGAGCCCAACCCAATCTATTCTGTCACCTTCCTCCATTACCTGCTCAACAAAATACCACATCCAAGATTCAAACCTATAAGAATAAGGTATGCCAAATATGCGACTCAACATCATGACCATATCACTATATTCCCTCTGCAAGTCGAGCCATACTATTTCTTTAGGAATCTTGGAATGATGTGGTCTATTCTTTTTCAACCATCTTTTGTTGATTATTTCTTCACAAAAATTGATTCCAGATGTATAGATTCTCAGTGCTTGCTCTTGTGTTTTTGTGACCATCCTTGGATTTGAAGGAATTCCAAATGCTCCATAAATGGATGTCGGAGAAAAATCTGCCAGAATATTTCGTTCAGAATCCCGGATGGTTCTGTCTCTAGGACTGTAATGCTTGGTACATTCCACGATTAACTCTGGATGCTGAAAAGAAGGAGGGAAACCAGCTGCAGCAAAAATTCCACTTCTCACAATTTTTGTAGCCAGGTGTGTTGGGTGATAGTCGTTATATCCGAGCATTCTCCGGTAAAAAATTTTCAAATCAAGGCCGCCAAGACTTGTATCTCCAATTTCTGTCCACTTTGACACGATTTTGGATTCAGGATAGAATCCTCTCCTTTCATTCTTTATCAATTGTCCTCGCGTTTCTCTTGTTCCCCTGGGCTTTGCCATTTTCCTTTCCTGCAAAATAGAAAACGTACATACATAAGACTATGCAAGGAAAGCATTAAAAACAACAGATATGACTTGTCCATAAGAAAAAGATTTTGGATTTTCGCCAAAATTTCCATACTCCTTTCAAAATTCACTTTTTAACACTTCCGCGAGAAATATGAAATTCCACAACTCGCTGCAAAGAAAAAATCCTTTCTGATAGGATTCAAAATCTTCTGACGTGAATTCCCAGAAAACTCTTCAACAATTTCAGAAAATTTCTCAAAAAATCTGCTTCCTTGAACTCCTCAAATCTTACTCCTATTCTCGATCTACTCTTCAAATTTCTGTGTGAGCCTGAATGAATGAGAGGGTTTCTTATAGAAATCATCCTTCAAAAAAGATGCCTTTAAAGCTGCAGACTAAAATTAGGCAGCTGCTTTACTTAACCATTAAGGTTTCCATTTTTTGTGCCACTTGTCGCCTTTTTGCTGCTTGATTCAAAAAGTTGCTATCTTTAATGCTCTTAACTTCATGATGGAGCTAAGTATTTCTATTTTGATTTTGATTTTATTTTATTAATTAAATATCAATAAAAAAAAATCAATATTTAATTAACTTCCATTTTTAAATGAAAAATCAAATTTATTTGCAACTTTTTCTCCATTTTTATTTTTTGGGTTATTATTCAAAAAAAATCAAATTAAATATTAGTAAAACTAATATTTAATTTTTTAATGTAAATCCAAAAAAAATCTTTTGAAGGAAAATCATTTTTTCGCTTTTCCTCTTTGAATCCAACTTTCACTTCATAAGAAATTTCATCCTTCCTCTAAATTTTCTGATTTTTTTTGGCAAAATTTTCAATTTTCTGCTTTTCACGATTTTTTAACCAATTTACAAGAGCGGGCTTTTTCAGAATTGAGGATTTTTCCTTTGCATAATATTTCCTTCACTCCTACTGACTTGCGCTTGTTGTTTTATGAAAGCAGAATTTTCAAGGAATGAAGGATAGAATCCTTCATCAAAACATTCCTCCATTTCCTGAAAACTACGCTCCGGAATTTTAGGGAGCGGGCTTTTTAAGGAATGAAGGATAAAATCCTTCATTTCTTTCCTTCATTTCCTGAAAATTGCGCTCCGGAATTTTAGGGAGCGAGCTTTTTAAGGAATGAAGGATAAAATCCTTCATTTCCTGAAAACTGCGCTCCAATGACAATTCAATATTGATAAATATTGAATATTAATTTGTAATTCTGAATGTGATATTTTTATTCATTGAACTCCAAAGGGCAGAACATATATTGATTTCAATGTCTTTCCTTGGGATCAGATTTGCATTAAATAGGATATGAATAGACATATCCATGAGCTGACATGTTTTCACAAGGTGGAGACATGCCCTTTGATGGGTATGTCTCATGATTTGGTGCCTCTTCATGCTCGATTTCTAATTAGGTTTCAACCCTCAACAACTACGAATGATTTCCTTAAAAGTAGTATTTTGGATATATATATTATATTATATCTCACGTAATATTAAATATAACGTGTGTGTGTATATATATATATATATATATCTTCAGTAGTTTAGTCTCATAGAATTTATTTGACTAAAGCTACAAAACGTCGACACTTCCTCTTAACTAGGGAGGATGAACGCATGCTTTTGATATTACCTCAATGTAATGTCAAGATGACATGGTTAAGAATATATTTGATCAGAAGATACTCACAATTTAGATATTATCCCATGGTATCAGGAATAATGGCCTCAAGATATTAAGTCGCATGATATTCAATGTTCACCAAGTACTTTTTCACAAAATACTCAAAATATCCATGAGGTATGTGCACATGTATGCTCAATGATACTTTCTATAGGAACATTATATTCATGGCCTCTTTAAGGAAATTGATCTACCATGCAAGATAAAATCTAGCATAATCTTCTTAGACATCATAAGATATCTATCATAATAGAAGATGAAGTTATTGTAAGATCGTTACTTTCCAATAACTTTAACAAATATAAATTATAATCATTTGGAAGTCGCCACTTCCTCATGATGTACACAGGGCCCAAATAGTCATGAAATGACACTCATGAATCATAGTTCTCTGACTGCTACAATTTCTTGATCACTGTAGAATCTTGTTAGCATGAATGCTGATGATATTCCTATGGGGTAGTATATTAGCATTGCTGGAGATATGATTCAGTGGTTATGTGTTGGATTCATGACAATGTTTCTCATTGATGTCAACATATTTGTTACTATGTGAAGATTGGCAAAGTTACAAAGGAAGAAGTGTTTAGCGCGGTTCGGGGAATGAAGATCAAATTATGCGCACTTTATCAGTATGTCTAGATGATACAACTATGAGCACATACGGAAATATGAAGATTGGTTCGAGTTATAAAGAATCTACTAAAGGCAGATTTCAGCCAACGTTCCTAGAAAGAGGATACTTTTGTTTTGATTTGATCTCCTTACAAGAATGGAATTGACTTAAGTGGACTGAGACAGAGGTTGGAAACATGACAGAGATGGCTTGGTTAAGAGGGCATAATCAGAAGACCATCGTCTGAAGAGTTATGAAGACTGTGAGCCGACAATTTGTTGATAATCTTAAAAAGTGTAAAATCATAATATAACGTGTATTGGAATATCTTAAGATTGTCCTATATTATTATTGTAAATTGGGAAAGCCTCAAGGTCGATTCAATAATTTACATTAGGACTTAGTATAAGGGGCAAGTTGTTTCCTTGGTTGTAATTATCAGTGAGATTATGTGGTATCCAGTGTGGATAGTTATTGTATGAGCGAACTTGAATGCAAATATCTTTTGATTAGAGTAGAGATTGACAAAGGAGTTGCTGTTTATTCAGTTGAGAGATCTTTTATATGCTTATCTGGAAGATAGTCTAGTGAAGACTGTTTCCGAGGCTATGTGGACAGTGGGTTAGTTGTCCTCAATTTTAGTCCTAGCAAGGTTGGAATCTCTTAATTGGAATTCAAAGTCTCTTACTAACAGGGACTCATATGTACCTATTGTATTTCCTTGACTCCTAATAGGGTCTATCATTTCACAAGGAACTTTTATATTAGCACATCATCTTGTGAACATCATTCTCACTGAGATTTTCCCTTTGATCAAGGGTTTCCCTAGCTAACATATTTGGTGTTATTGTGCATGGTCATCTTTCTATGGTTGTTGCATCTTTGTTTACATGCTTCAAAATTAATAAAGCTATTAGAAGTTGTTTTAAATGCATAACTGATTGACCCCCCCTCTCAGTTATCTTGGTGGGCTTTACTTTCTAATAATTGGTATCAGATCATTAGGTCCTCGAAAGAAAAGTTTAACAACTTGAGGAGATCCATGACGCATTTGAGGAAAGAAAGTTCGAAATTTGATGGAGTTAACTATGATGGCTGGAAGGAAAAGATGAAGATACATCTGCTATGCATGGATCCGGAGTTTTGGTTGGTTGAATAAAAAAAAGGATGTAATTGAAGAAGACAAGCTTGACCGAAGAAGCTCAAAAAGATCACTTCATGCAGAATATGCTTGCTAGAGAAGCACTATTGACATCCCTTCCTGAAGCAGAATATAGTTAGGTAAAAACTTTAGGACTTGCTAATGAGGTTTGGCTTGATTAGAAAGAATGTTTGAAGGTGACGATGATGCTAAGAAGGCTAGATTGCAAAGTTAGATATGTTTATTTCAAAATGCTAAGATGTTGGATGATGAAACTATAAGAGGTTATTTTGCTAGGATATCAGAGACTGTTACATGAATTAAGAGTTGTTGAGGTAAAAAGACATGAGATGAAGTTGTGGAAAATCTTAAAGACCTTAACACTTGCTTATCATCAGAGAGCACAGGCGATTGAACAAGTTATTCCTTGCACACCTAATTTTACGAGAGAGACTTTTCTTGCAAGATTACAAACATTTGAAATGTGGATGAAACAGAATGGAGAATTGCCTAGAGTAGAGACAACTTTCAACATACAAAGAGACAGACCTATATTGACAAGAAGTGCAAGTACAAGTGGAGATTATGCTAGTAGCAGTTGAGCAAAAGATGAAGATAAGAAGATTGAGGAAGAACTTGCCTTGCTTACGAAAAGAGAACCTAAAGGTAACAAGTTTTTTGTTTGTTGGACATGTAAATAACTTGTTTAGTATTCTTCTAAATGTCCTAAGAGAGTAAAAAATTCTAAGCCTAGGAAACCTTACAAATCAAAAGTATCTTAGATTGTTTCTATGTTGATGAGGATGGTGAAGTTGATTTTGAAATTATAAATTTCTCAGAAGATAGTGATGGTGAGGATGACGAGATTGGATTTGTTGCTATTAATGAAGAAAGCCTTGAAAAAGAAGAAATAAGAGAAGAAAAAACATTAGCATCACAAATTGAAAAGAAAAAGTCAGATTGGATTATGGATAGTGGTTTTTCCCATCATATGATTGAAGATATGAATAATTTTTTTTTAAATTCAATAGTTATGAAGGAGTAGTTAGTGTTGGAAATAATGCAGCATGTCACATAAAAGGAAAGTGATCTATTACACTTGATGGAAAGACTAACGCTGAAGATGTTTACTTTGTGGATGGTTTGAAACATAATTTTTTGAGTGTTGGACAACTTGTTGACAAGGGATATTGGTTGTAGTTCTCAGAAAAGACTTGCATTAACAAGGATTAAGATGGCAGGATTGGTACTGGTACAAGGACATGAGGTAATGTATTTCAGTTGAATCCCTATGAAATGACTTGTTTAATTGCTAAAGTGGATGGCAGTTGGTTATGGCATAAGAGATTTTGATATTTCAACTTTGATAACATTGTGAAGGTCAGTACTACATTTGCAGTTAGAGATTTATCTATGATTGTGAAACCTACTAACGTGATGTGCAAAGAATGTATATTGACAAAGTAAAAGAAAAGTTCATTTCCAAGCAAGACATTTACTACTCCAGCGAAATTGGAGATTGTACATACAGATCTGAGAGATCCTACAAGAACAAGAGCATACTGTGGTGAAAGATATTTCATGATTCTTATTGATGATTTTACTGGAATGATGTGAGTTGCTTTTCTTAGAGATAAATCTGAAGCTTTTGAGAAATTCAAGATATTCAAGAGTAGAATTGAGAATGAATTTGGTCTAGAAATTAAATGCTTGAGATCTGATAGAGGAGGAGAATTTATTTCAAACGAGTTTAACAATTTTTTTGAAGATGATGACATAAAGAGATAGGTTTAAGTCCCTAAGCCATCACAACATAATGAAGTAGCAGAAAGAAGGAACATATTAGTAACAGAGGCAGCATGAGCAATGATGTTTGAAAACAATGTATCACGTGTATTTTGGAGAGTAGTGAACACAACAATATACATTATGAACAAAGTATAGATTAGACAAGACATTGGTAAGATACCTCATGAACTTTGGTTTGGACATGCACCTTTTGTGAAGTATTTTAGAATCCTTGGAAGTAAATGCTATGTTAAAATAGATGATGATATTGAAAAGTTTGATTCAAGAAGTGATGAAGGAATGTTTCTTGGTTATTCATTGGAAAGCAAAACATACATATGTTTTAATCAAAGATCAAAGACTATTGTTGAAAGTGCTAATGTAAGAGTTGATAAAAAGTTTAGAATTTAGGAAAGAATACTTGACTATGATTCTGATGGAGAGAATAATCAGAGGACTAACAATAAGAATGTTGAGCAAGAATTGTTTTATGAAATTGACATTGATTTGTAGACTGAATTACAAGGAGAAATACAGAGAGAAGAACCTAGAGCAAAAATCAGAATTGAACATGTGACAACTAATAGAAATGTGGCAAAGAAGCACTCTGCCAAATAGATAATTGGAAGTGTGATAAAGGAGCTATGACAAAGAACAAGGTCAGTGAAGAATTGTGTTTGATTTCTCAAGTTGAGCCTAAGAATGTAGATGAAGCTTGTAAAAATGATTATTGGATTAAAGCGATGAAAAAAGAATTAGAGTAGAACGAAAAGAACAAGACTTGGAAATTGGTTCCTAGACCTAAAGAATGCTGTTGGAATCAAATGAGTATTTAAAAACAAAATGAATGAACAAGGTGAAGTTGTAAGAAACGAAGCAAGATACATATGTAAAAGATATTCTAGTAAGAAGGAATTGACTTTGAAGAAACTTTTGCACCTATTGCTAGATTAGAAACAATGAATTTTTTGGCATATGTAGCTAACAGAAACTTTACAGCTTATTAAATGGATGTCAAGTCATTTTGTCTAAATGGAGAACTTGAAGAAGAGGTATACATTGAATACCCTGATGGTTTTCCTTTGATAGATAAAAAAGATATGGTTTGTAGATTGAAAAAGACACAGTATGGACTAAAACAAGCACTAGAGCTTGGTATGCAAGATTGGACAAACCTTTGACAAGTTTGAGATTCGTGAAAGGTAATGCTGTTAGTGATTTGTATTTGAGAAAGAATGATAATGGCTTACTGATTGTTGAAATTGTTGTGGGTGACATCATTTTTGGAGGTAATGATGAAACAAGATATTTCAGAAGAAATGAAGAAGGAATTTGAGATGAGTATGATTGGGATTGCAAGTTGTGTGTAAAAAAGATGGAATTTTCATATCACAAGCTAAGTATCTTAAAGATTTGTTGAAAAGATTTGGGTCGGAAAGTTGTAAACCCCTTGAATCACCTATGGTAATTGGTTGTAAATTGTCTAGCGAAGATAAATCCCCTAGTGTTGAACAGAAAAAGTATAGATCTATGATTGGTGGATTACAATATTTGACACATACTAGACTCGATATAGCTAATGCAGTTGGAATTGTGGCAAGATTTCAGGAAGATCCTAAAGAGACAGTATGCATCAATAAAAAGAATTTTCAGATATTTGAAAGGCACACTTGATTATGATTTTGGTATGACAGATCACATGATTTTGCTTTATGTGTGTATACTGATGTTGGTTGGGCATGAAGTGTAGATGACAGAGAAAGTACCAGTGGTGGAGCATTCTTTTTGGGAGGAAGATTGCATTTCATAGAGCACATCGGAAGCAAAGTATGTAGTAGCAACAAATAACTGTAATTGGATTATTTGGATGAAGTAGATGCTAAAGGATATTGGAATAGAGTTTACTAAACCTATTATCACACATTGTGATAATGCAAATACAGTATGTCAAAGAATCTAGTTTTACATTAAAAAACAAAGCATATATGTATATCATTTTTTGAGAGAGAAAGTTGTAGAGAGAGAAATCAGATTGGAATATGTTTGCAGAAAGGAGCAGATAGTAGGCATATTTACAAAACCTTTGGCTAAGGACACATTTGAGTACTTGAGAGGTATGCTTGGCGTTATGCCCCAACCTACTACAGAGTAGTTGGTGCAGAGAGCATCAATCTAGTTGGTAGCAGAGGATTATTACTTTATCTGGACTAGATGCTTGATGCTTCTCCTATGAGGGAGTATCTGTGTTTGAGTTGAGTCATTAAGAACTCTCAATATTAGAATTTAATAGTGTCTTTATACACTTGAGCTTGAACATATTGTTTTGGAAATGATTGAACTTTGAGAATGTACATAATGATATCTTTGTCATTGATGTCAATGGGGGAGAGAAGTGTACATGACAAACATCCTTTTGGAAAACATCCTTTGAGGAAGAGTGTTGATTGATGTCATAAGGAAGAAGATTTGGAGATGCTTATGAATGGGGGGGATTAACTCCTTCCTTGTGCATGTTGGTTACTTGATATGACAGGTTGTAAAGGATGCAAGAATATACTGTCTGAGATTGAGATGCATGTTTACATTCATGAGCAACATGAATGGGGAGTAAAGGTAGATGGGGAAGAGATATATTTGGTATTCATCGTCCTTAGATGTTTTTCATCTATGTTGCCATTAATGCCAAAGGGGGAGATTGTTACCATGAATGCTGATGATATTCCTACGGGGGAGTATATCATATGTGAAATAGTAACCACCACGAACCCAGTCAGAGGGTGGTACAAGGGTTTTCACCTTAATTTTCTCTCACAGAGAATAATGCATTACAAGGAGTTTCACTTTGAACTTTTCCTTGCAGGGAAGATGCAAAAATTTGCACCTCAAAAAATTCTCCCTCCAAACAATGATATTGGTAAGTCAGGTCTAGTAGTTACTCCCTCTGAATCTGATATTAATCTTTCGACCTTTAGGTGACAAGTTATTACTTCCTCGTGATGTACGCATGAGTAGCCCCCATTACAATTATGTAGTCATACACAGGTATGTTAGAATTCGTCTAAGTATCAATCTTCTGAGCTCCTTGTATAAGGTTGTCTTTGATGAATTATTGAACTCCCTCTTGATATGAAAGGATACTCATAATCTTAATCATCAAAGATATTCACCTCTTGAGCCTCACTTTAAAACGAGCTAGATTATTAGACGACTAATAAATTCTAAATCACAACTTCTATAGAGCTACTGTCATCAGATTTGAGTCTGCACAATATGCCTAATGTACCATTCTTCTTTTCCTGCAAGATCATCTTTAGATACAAAGGAAAAGATCAAAGAAAATAACTCTTATAGTATGTATAGAATTTCAAATTAGTAGATAAATGTAAAAGATGAGAATACTTATTTGCACATGAGGGTCCATAGATACTAGAGAATGTAAAATTTCCTTTCCAAAGATGGTTCAATTGGGAATGAAGCATTGTTTATTATTCCCCCCACAATGTAAAATTTCCACATAATCAATTTGAACCATCAAATGGTCTACTTCAATAGCTTTGAAAAGAACATCGCTTCTACTTGGAGATGAATATCCATAGTTATATTTTTATTCAATTCGCTCGGGATGATCCTTGTGTTCTTGCTCGGGTTCTATACCCATTGCCAACAATAATAATACCATCCAACATATTAATCTTCCCCAATAACTTTGAAAAATTGAAGTGTCCTCCTCAAACTTCCTAAATCTTTCCTCACCATGATCCATATCCTTGCCCTTTGACAATTCTTCTTTGTGCTCTTAACACTGCATAATGCCACTCATTAATTCAAGGGTACTTATTTCACCCCTTATATTAATTTCTTTTGTAGGATGGTTAACTTTAACTTTCCTATTTCCAATAAGTATCTAATGCAATAATTTCTCGTCTTTCCTTCATATTCGGTGATGCCCATATAATTTCTCTTTTTTCCCAAAGAATATTAAACTTTAGGAGCCTCGACTTAATTTTCTATTTTCTATAGATCTCAGTATTCAACTGTCCTCCTTTCTTCAAGATAGAAGCATATTTCATTCAATATGGTGACTATATAATAGGAATTGTGCAAGGGCAAGCCAACAATCTCCCTCTAAAAAATGTAGTCAAAGATCAAGGCAAAGATCAAGGCATATAGCTCTTATAGTAAAATAAAAATCACATATAATGATTATTCTCAATATTATTATAAGTACATTGGAAATTCGATTCTATACTTAATTTATAATCAATTAAATGTACTCAATATCGATAATTCCCATTTAATACAAAAAAATTGTAATCTTAATATATATATATATATATATATATATATATATCTTATACTTGTAGTATATATAAAAATATATTAATTGAACACTAATTTATCATTCTTAAATTAAGATATTTTCCTTATAAATGTATATAAAAATGATGTGTAAGGAAGACTTAAAATAATAATATACCTGTAATACTTACCTCTCATTTTCCTTTATCATGTGTCAACTACTCTAATTGAGTGAGTTACATTTGATCACTCTCAATATGCATTTGATCCTCTTTGATTGTAACCTGTTGTTTTACTTAACTATCACTTCTTTAATAAATGTCCTTTGATGACATTCTGGCACTCTTGTTCTACGTGGCATTTAAATTAGTGAAGACCGATTGTTTTAAATTTCATTGTATTGACGAGTCCAGGACATACATTATGGAAACTCATTTTTATAAAACATCATGGTGAGATGCAACAGAGCATCTTATGGACCTTGTCCAGCAACATGATTTTGACTGATTAAGTTTAGAAGGGTAAATTTATATTTTAAAAAATTGTATTGTTCATTTCCTCTAATCTCTTCCTGACATGGTTTCCAACATCTTTGCTTACTATTCTTGGCCCAATCATATATGTTCTCCAAAAAAAAAAACTTATCCCACGTAATGATACTATTGCCGGTGGCAAAATCTGTATTACGTGTCATGGATATTTCCATTCTTCTCTGTGTTTGTCTAATGCACATCTCCTTCCTTATTGGATAGGTTGGACTCTAGCGAGGGTCTGCGAGCCAAACTTATCTTGAAGATGAAAATCAGTGTCTCTTTCTGCACAAAGTTATCCATCTTGCTGCTTCACCTTCTGTGGATTGCAGTCTGAATATAAGTTGAGGTTAGCGGTAACATGAATGCACTGTCTATCGATGGGCATGATAGAGAAGATGTTAGATCTATCTTTAATGAAGCACTCCCGATATTGCCTTTTTGATTACTTATTCACCACTATGGATCAGTAGATGTAGGGTATGAGTTTGCACATATGCGAACGGACTACATTGGGATAAATTTTGTTAGAGATACTGATCCATTTCTATCGCTTTGTATCGACTACATGGGTGAGATATGTATGGATATAGTTTCAATATTACTATAAGCTTCTCCAATGAATATCCAATATGATGAAAGTTTATTTACGTAGATTATGATCTTCCATCTCTGACTCACGTTGCTTCTGTACCATTCAAGGATTGGTTGTTTTCTAAATATGCATACTGGGGATCCCATAACATCTGAATTTGCCAATGCAAACTTCATTCATTAATTTTCTGAGTGTATTTGAGTTTGGCATGCTCGGCATTCATGTCTTATCTCCTCTATTTTTCTGATTGTATTATAGAAATTTACTCACCTCTACCAAATTAGATTCGTGCCATATACACTGTGATTGTTTGTGCATTAAAATGCAGTGATCATTTCACATCGTCTTCAAAAGGCTTACGAACTCATATAGACAAAGACATTAAATCAATTTGAATAGTTGAGAAAGTTATTCGGTTGTAAACTGCTTACAGCTTCACCTAGTTATCTTTGACACTTGTATTTCAGAAATTCTGACTGTTGAGTCATCTTCAACGTGTATCAAAACTTCTTATGCTTGTCCCTTATCGAGTTGACACTCGGGCAGACAAACACACACCATAGACAACATTTGTTTATTACTTGAAACGTACAATGTTTTTTAATTCTAAAAATTGATAGTTAAAAAAATAATGTCAATACTATATGATAGTGTGTCTCTTCTGTTAGAACTAGACATATGTATTCTATATTTGAAGTAGGTAGTCGCTGAAGATAATCATGACAGACATTTTCTGACTACCACTAAACCGTGTAGAAAATCTGAACCATTCACATTATTATAGAAGATTGTATCTTTCCAATAAATGTAATGTACAACCAAGTTAAATCTGAAATGCCGATGTAGACCAAAGAAAATACAACATCAACACAGATCACAAGACATTTTCTGTACGAATGCAATCAGATTATATCTGCTGTAAAGGTTTAGACCATTGTATCTTTTTCTCTACTTCTAGCACTTTCTTCTCTTGTTTTCTTACATTTGCAACCTGCTTTGATACCATGTTGAAATCTAGGATCGCTGCAAATGTACTAACAATTGCCATTATATTTGATTGTGTTCCAAATGCAAATGGAGGCTAATAAATACGAGAGGAAGAGACATGTCTCATGAAGAGACATGTCTCTACGGTTAAACATCACTAGTTAACATATTAATATAATAGTAAGACAAATAATCATACATGTAACTCATCTTAACCATATGTGTAATATTAATATGTTAATTATATATGTAATATATTATTATATAATGATATATATAATGTATAATATATATAATATATATTATATTACATATATAATATATATTATATATATAAGATATTTATCTTAAAGATGATTTACTATCAACAAGGTATCTCATGTTAAAATCAATCCAAGAGAAGCTACAACCTTAACACTGCCTTATTTCTTTAAAATCTCGGAGGTGAACTTTTGCAGCTCTTCACTCCTTAATAGTTTCTCTTTAATTAACATCTTTGAGCAAACATTATTTATCAATTAGTAAGTACCAAAATATCTTAAGCTCCACTACGTACCATGATGATAAGGACTTTTATCAAAGAATGTTTAAAACTTAGAAATGGAATTATTCCTTATTTTGATTGTTCTCCAATTACATTTACTTGACCAAGTTCTAGTTCACTCGTGGCTCGTCTTAATTGCTGACATGCTGTTTCAATGGTTAACTCCCTTTTATCATACATTAGCCATAGTTTGACATGGCCATCGTTGGCTCCTCTATTGAGCTCGGAGTTCATTTTGTTGAAGAAATTTGCCATCCAGAAAGCTTGAATACATATGCGAATAGATAATTCTTCTAGTTAAAGGATTCATATCCCATACATGAGTAGTTTGATCCAATGATGCAGAAACAAGCAGGTCTTCCTTGGGATGAAAAATGCAGACATGACACACTATGATAACAAAGGACAGGCACACAAACTTCAAATTCCCAATTTCAGATTACTATTGTCCAATTGTCACTTGCACTAGCAATCCAGTTATACTTGTCATGGAAATTAACTGTGAATTTTTTTATTGTGCCTTAGGAATCTATAAAGGCATGGCTGCATCTTGTAGTTCCGAAACTTTGCAATCGTCACCTCCAAACACAAATAATGTCTCTAATTTGTGAAAATGCACTCCTCGAACAGGCCCATCATGATCATCAAAGTTGTCTATCAGAGTTTCCATCGGATAATTCCATAACTGAATTACTCCCTACCAAGACTATCCAGGATCCATGGCTTTTTTGAATAAAAGCTTAGCCCCATTACCTTATCGATCTTTGTTTTAAATTTGATCAACATTTTCCATTCGCACTAGTCTGAAAGCTGCCCAAAATATTATAATCTCTTTCATTTTCATCTCCTTTTCTACATTTGTAACCTGGCTCTGATACCATGTTGAGGTAGAAAGGATTGCTGCAAATGTGTATGCGATGACAATTCAATATTGATAAATATTGAATATCAATTTGTAATTCTGAATCTGATATTTGTATTCACTAAACTTGAAAGAGCAGACATATATTAATTTCAATGTCTTTCCTTGGGATCGGATTTGTATTACTCCGCTACCAAATTACTGAATTACTCCGCTACCAAGACTATCCAGGATCCATGGCTTTTTTGAATAAAAGCTTAGCCCCATTACCTTATCGATCTTCGTTTTAAATTTGGTCAACATTTTGCATTCGCACTAGTCTGAAAGCTGCCCAAAATATTATAATCTCTTTCATTTTCATCTCCTTTTCTACATTTGTAAGCTGGCTCTGATACCATGTTGAGGTAGAAAGGATCGCTGCAAATGTGTATGCTATGACAATTCAATATTGATAAATATTGAATATCAATTTGTAATTCTGAATCTGATATTTGTATTCACTAAACTCCAAAGAGCAGACATATATTAATTTCAATGTCTTTCCTTGGGATCGGATTTGTATTATGTAGGGTGTGAATAGACATATCCATGAAAAGACATGTCTTCACAAGGTGTAGACATGCCAATTCATGGGTATATCTCATGAAATTATGCCTCTTCATGCCCAATCTCTAATCAGGTTTCAATCCTGAACAACTACAAATGATTTCCTTAATAATAGTATTATATATATATATATATATATATATATATAATGTCTCATATAATATTAAATATAATATATATATCTATATATTTATATTTATATATCATCAATAGTTTAGTCTCATAGAATGTATGTGACTGAAACTACAAAACATCAACTATGTACACACACACACACACACACTCATGAACCCCCCCAACAAACCCAAATGGATTTTTTTTGCTCAAACCTACAATCCCGAACTCGAATCCAAATTGGTCCCCGAACCTGTACCGGCAACTTAGCAAAAAACCAATACAGATATCCACCTTGCCTCGCGGTCATAATTTTAGAGGTTCAACAACGTGGATGGTAATAAACATATCATCAACCCAATGCCAATCAAAGAATATCCAAAAGGAATACTCTTCAATGTTCTCATACTGAATCACTGAAGTAGTCAATGCCAAATCAGGAAGTGCTATATGATTTCAGCTTGTGCAGCCACTAGTCCATTGGGAGTTAAAGACTATGAAGTTCCCAATCAACATGGATATTGCTTCCATATCAAGAGATATGTTGATGAACTCAAATATGAATTATGCATGCCAGTACTTCTCAATGAATATGACTCCAAAGTTACTAGCCCACTAAGAGATACATCCACAAAATCACAATCACCATAATGCGAATGGTCAACTTCCTCAATTGGAAACTCTGAAAAAGGCAATCCATGTCTCTCAACATCAATAGAAAAGTTGATGTCACCAGCAAGTTAAGGGTATAGCTTGACTTGGTGATCCACAGTATTAGCTTGCTTAGCTCTTCTCAGCCGTTTTTTATTCAAAACTTGGTCCTGCTTTACATCATCTTGACCAACACGCATAAATTCAGTCCTAAGACAAGAGACATCATCAGAATTATCATGTACCATAGTAGCATATTGTAGTCCATCAATAGTAGGAACTTGACCATTACTTTCTTTGTAACTATTAGTGGCAATGTTATGAGAAAGGTGGAATATTACTGCTGTTCTCAAACTGAAACTTAAGACTGATTTCAATCTTTGTCTCTTTGCCTATGAGGTCTTCCTTTGTCTGCCCAACTTGCATACATTCTTCTCTTGGAAGAAATATGGATCTAAAGTAGGTTTCTCTCAGCTGTTTTCTTTGCTCCATGAATTTGCAACCACTACCATCTTCTTGCAATTGCTATTTTGCATGGGCAGCAACTGCCTTAGCCTTCATTGCACTTTGTGTCTACTTATGGAACATGTTTAGTGTCTTTTCCGACTCGCCCATGTTATGGTGTAGAGAATCTTATCTTAGGTGGCTTATTTTCTCATCAAATGGAGATATTATGTTGCTGTTACCATTATAGGTCAAGGAAGGCTCCTACCTATGTGCTGAAATTACCACAGACCCATCATCTGAAAGCACCTTCAAGAAACCTTCTTACCATCAGCCATAAACTTCAATTCCATCCTTCTGAAATCCTGCATATACCTGTATGAGACTGTAACTACTGGATTCCCAATACTGCATCAATCTCAGCAAATCCTACAAGATATAAGTTAGTTGTCAAGGCGTAATCTTCTAGTTCCACCTGCCGAGTCTCTTGCTCACCCACAACACTACTGACCTTTGAACCTGTATCCTGTATATGCTTGTTTTCCATCTCTGCATGAACCTCAATGAGACATTGAGATATACCTTACCTTTCCCAAGGCATTGATTTCCAATCCCAAGGCTCTTTACATGAGAAGCAAAGTTTCCTCCTCAACTCATCATCATAGATAAATAGGGCTACCTGATTCTGCTTTTGATTCTGTTCCTTCAGATGATCGTGATCCAGTTTCTGCATGGCCATAAAATAGTATGGGTTAGAGTGGGAACAAGCGTTAAAAGCTGATGTCCCATGGAGACATCCTATCTATCTATTCTGCATCAACATTAGCTGCCCTGCACACCTTATGTGACTCCTGATCCATCTTGGGGGAAGGTGGTGCACTCCTGTGCTGTATAGAGGACCTCTAAGATGGCTTGGAGCTCCTGGAAGACTTCTTATCTTGTTGATAAGAAGTAGGTCATGGTAAGGTATCAAGCTCTAATCTAGTCTAAACAGTCTCCTGTAAAGTCCTAGGCTTAAAAGTTCTAACCAAACCTCATAACATTTCATGTAATCCCACAATGAATATCACCACTGTTTATCGTATGGTGTAAACGGTTTATTAATGCATACAGACAATAGACAAGAACATGTAACACAACAGTACTCCTTTTATTATTTGCATATATGCCGAAGAGATTACATAGTGCTTCCAATGATGATTACAATGATCTTGGATGGTGTACATATACTTCCTGAAGAACCTTCACAAGAACTTTCCCGAAGGGGCCCGTCGGCTACATAACAATTACCTACTACATGCTAATCTACCCATCGGCTGTTTTCTAATTTTTCTCGACAACAACCACCACACGTTTGTCAGGCATCTCTAGAACTATAACAACAATGTGTTGAAACTCATTAATATAAGTTACAATCAGTTGCATCAATGCTAGTTCCTTGCAGTACAACTCAACCTGCCTACATTCAAATCTAGCAATCAACTGCTCAATGACCTCCCCATAGGAATAAATGAGACCATGATTTTGGGTAACCAAACCATGATGCCACCAATCATAAGCCATACCCTTTAAGTGTAACAGTACAATCTGAATCACCTCCTCCTTAGGTATCGACTTAACTGAAAGGTAGATGTCCAACTTGTGCACCAAGGCTCGTGCGTTGATCCTAGCTTTAGTGTCAAAGGAACATAAAGTGTGCTTGGTAGTAGCTTCCTTGAGGTCACCAATATGTTGCTTTCTAGGTCGTCTACCACCACAGTACTTCCTATTGGCTGTACACTGTGCACAATACCCATGAAGAGGGAAAGGCCCATCTAACATGCTCTAGGAGGTGTGCCTAGTCATCACTAGCAGCCATAACAACATCCTAAAACTTGTCCTCAACTGGGTCAACTGGTGGCAGCTCCTCTCTAGGTGGATAAAGGGGCAACATAGGTCTATCAGCTGTTTGGGTGCATGTCCTACCACATAGAACAGAATATATTGTACCATCCAACAGCGATGGAGTTCTACTACTCCCGCAATTGATACTGATCTGCTCTGCTTATCATGACTGTTATGCCTATCCCTAGGGCAATCTAAATTCAATCTGTCAAGGGTCACACTTATCCTCTCTAAGGCTTGTCCAATTAGTGGCTATGTATTAACGAGAGTTCTTAAATAACTCACAATCTGGATCACCTACTGATTTTTTCCCCTTCTCTATCAGGGACTCTTAGTACCCTCATGCATATCATGTAGTGGCCTTCGTCAGATATGGTATTTGACTAAGTCCAATTTTGGTTTTGAGCTGTATTTTCTGATTTTTTTGAGTTTTTTGCTTTGTTTATTTTTTTTTAAAGCTTTAAAGATAATGCTGATTTTGCAATGCATAAATTTAGATTAAAAAAATTGCTACTAAACTAGATGCCGAACTGGTTGAAGCTGATTAAATTGATTTAATTCAATTTCTTCAAAGTCAATGCACAGAGCACCGTATCAGGATAATTTGAAGTCATATATTGACAGCATAAGTGAATGTGCTTAATTTTTGCAGATCTGTTTTGACGCTATTTCTTCAACATAGACTACTTTAATAAGTCAGTTTTTTCTCTTGTCAATATCCTCTTTAGTTTCTAATACTCTACGTGCATCTGGTCCTAAAGTTGCAACCTCTGGGTCCTGGCTTAGTTTGTACTGGGTTCTGGTTCTGGTCCGGTCCTCTGTGTTTGGCCAAGGTCCGTCCTGCAGCCTATGGGTTTGGCTCGGACGAACCTAGGCAAACCCAAGCCAAATTCACCTTCAGAATTGTATATTTTGGCATACAACTGGGTGTCTCTCTTCAGTAGATTTTTAAGATAAATAATTCAATTCTTGTGTTGAATTACCATATTACAGCATGTTTTCTTTTTGATTTGATAAACAATTCTCTCTTTCTATAAGACTGTCAATTGACTCACAAGTGGCACAGCATGCACAATATTTGTGATCACTGAATTTTGTTAGTTTCTGAATTTTTAGATCAATAGGACATTTTGGTCCCTTAAACCAATTGAGAGTTGAGACTGAAATCAATCTAGAACCAGAACCTCAAACATACATGGCTAGGTATCATATGCCAATCTAGACAAGATCTGAATACAAGCAGCATGGGTTAAACATTACAATTTACAACTCTAGTAAAGAGCCTCCTAAACAACATTCTCTACATGCATATGAGCAATTATGAAGACTCAAGAACCATAAGATGAAAAGATGTGGTGTGCAAAATTTGTATGCATACTGACAACGCTCTGAAGGAGCAATATATTGTTCCTATCCACATTTTCATATGTCGAGCAATCAGCAATCAATCCTACAACCTCAGATGACAACAAATTTATTCCACACAAGAATTTAATATTTTACTGCTGCATGGGGTGTAATTTGTTATGTTATTTGGTTAATAATTGTGTATTCTGAGCTTAATTACCACTGCATATATGGATATAATTTTTGTTTTTATATGTTTTTTAACAGATGAATCCAACCCTCAATTGTTTTTTTTTGACCGAACCCCCAAACCCAAACCTGATCCGAAAGTGGAACCAGCGACTTAGCCCGCCTCTTCATCATTTGAACAAATTTATAATTGTTTTACTCCCTTTAATCTGCTCACGCACCGCTTTAACTCACTTGGGTTTCAGCAGCAAGATGCTTCTCAATGTTGATTCAGTATAAAGTTCCAAAAAGGACAATTATTTATCTTGATGAATTGGGGCCATTGATAAAAAATATTAGAACATTTGTTCTCTCTAAAGTTATGTTACCTCGAGGATTTTTTTTGGATCAACTACCACTTTTTTTTTTTAATTTTGAGTAAAGGAAGTAGGTGGACATTGTACTTTTTTATTATTGATTTCATTTCTGTTTTTTAAACTAAATATTTGATATTGTGGCGTATCTCTAATAATTTTGATATTTTTCTCTTCTTAATAAGCTTACTTAAATATTTTTCTTTCCAGACATGAGATGGGCACGTTCTTCATTTGTCTTTTCTTGTATTTCAGGTGCACATGTAGAGGCGATCATGAAGATGGGGCCAAGGCTTCAGAGGTGGAGTGAAGAACCTTCTGTCACAGAATTGACAGGAAACCTCTTTAAGCTAGAGTCCTGGCAAGATAGGGCCTTTGCAAATTCTATCCTTCTGCGCCTTGCAGATGTCTTTAGAACTGGAAATAACTTCACACGACTGTGTGTTCTGAAAGTTTTCCTGTTAGAGTTAAAGAACCGTCATTTTGATATTAAGGGAGGTAATTATGATGGTATTCTTGCAAAAGAAAGAGTGCCTGACCATCTTGAAATAGTGAAAAGAGTAAAAGAAGTCTTTAGTAGTGGTGATATTGTGGCTAGATCTTTAACCCTACGAGTTCTTGGTTGCTTGGCTGATCTTGGCAAAGATAGTGCAGAAGTACAACGGCTAATAATTGATGCAACCGATTCGCCTTACTTGCTAGAGGTGAGCTTAGGCTACACATTTTTGGGGTGAACATCTGTGTTTTGTTATCTTTAAGGCTTTATCATTATCCTTAAGCAATTCAACTGGCAGTATTTTTCCAAGCAATAATTTGAA
Source organism: Cupressus sempervirens (assembly GCA_028749045.1). Taxonomy (NCBI): domain Eukaryota; kingdom Viridiplantae; phylum Streptophyta; class Pinopsida; order Cupressales; family Cupressaceae; genus Cupressus; species Cupressus sempervirens. Next base: position 576,460,077 of record CM053791.1, read on the forward strand.
AACTAAACGGAAATTACGAAAAGTCTATTCCATTGTTTTTTTAAGCTTTTCATTACGGTATTTTGGGTTGCTCCCAGATTTGTTGAAGCTGGATAATCATCACAAAGCATGTCATTATAGTTCTTTGATCGGATCTGATTATATTGAATTGAAGGTGATGCATTGCTACCAGTTAAGCTATATCAATAATTATCTGGTTCTTTTTCTGGAACAAATTTAATTGTGAAAATATACTAGACTTCTAAAATATATATTATTATGGAGAACAGTTTAGAGACCCAAACAGAAGGCATTTCTCTTGCAAATATTCTCATTCTGGACACCACATCTTGTTGTATCAACTTATTCAGACTGCCCCTAATTTCTTTTTCTCAAACATGGCGAGTACAAGAAAAAAATAGCTATATATTGTCTTTATGAATCCTTGGCACATTTGATATGATGTATTTGATTTGTCTTTACATAGTCATAACTCATGCTATTTTTATGATTCATTCAGTTGTCAGATGAAATATTGAATGCCCTTCTGTTTGCTCAGTAACTGTGTGCTTACATATCCTTGTATCATAACAATGACAGGTAAGAAAGTTGTCAGTTCCTCATCTATTGAGGCAATATGGTCTCAATTATTTTATTTGTTGCAAGTCATGTTTCTTTGATAATTGGTGTCATAGGAACGTTCCTCTGTTTAGAGAGATACATCTGTAAAAAGAGAGTCGTGTTCAGAATTAGGCAAATAGTAGAGAGTTACAAAGTTTTCACACACTGGGTAGCTATGCCCTTGAGAATATAAACAATTCTTGAATACATGGAAATCATCATGATTGTAGCACGTGGATCCCCAATCTTTGTGATCAATGTTTGCCAATATGCCATTTACTTCTCTGCTCTAAAATTGATACTATCCTATTTGAATATTTTCTTATAACCATTCTCTGTCCTTTGTCTTTGTGGTGTATAATATTAATGACTGTTTGCTACTTACATGCATATTCTGGTTCAATATTGTCTTATGCTCATGTTGATATGAGGCTTCAGAGTATGTGTATTATCTGGTGAACACATTTTCCCTGACCATAGGAGTTCTCTCTTTTTTGTTTTTTTCATTTCTTTGACTGCTGGATCTTTGATTTTTCTTTATAAGGCTTCAATTCTATGCCCTTCTAAGCATTTTCCTTTATGTTTTCCTGCATGGATTTCTTTCTTCAATTTGCAAAGAATCCTCTGAAGATTTATAGGCTCCAATTCTAGTGCGAACCATATCTCAATATTTACCGATCTATGAAAATTGTATAGCACAATGGCATGTAAGCACTGGAAAATGTTAATGTGTAGCTTCAGAAGAAGTGAAGTTCGCAGATATGTTAAGTATATAATCTGTGATTTCCTCACACACACACACACACACACGTATATATAAAATCCGTAACATATGTTTACTAATCGTCATATACTTAATCATAATCGGTGTCTGATTATTGTTAGTTTGTTATTGGAACAATTAGTTTATTAGAAGTGCATGACCCCGTAGGGCCATGACTCTACGTGGCCAACCTCTACTTCTCATATTTAATCACTGATTGCTGGGTGAATCAGATCATCAATAACAAGGGCAATGATCTGCTCTTCACCAGTGATAACAATCAAATAAAAGACATATATCGTTGCCTCACTCAAACCTGTTACATACATATATCGTTCGGACTGTGATCAGAAACATTATCGATCTACTTACCATATAAAGAGCACATCGATATTATTAATCAGAACCAGGTTCAGTTGTATATACAGTCCTGATAATATCTATATCAATATATATTGATATTGCATCAAAAGAGATTTAGTTTATTTTTATCAGAGATCCTACAAACCTTTACAGAAAATAGATCTGATTTGATGATACAAGTGCAACAACCATCAGCATATCAAGCAGGTCTTCAAATTTTGAGAATGTTATGAAGTCCTTGAGGCAGGTTATGTTTATTTGTTTGGTAGAGAGGTGTATTATTAGTAAAGTCATATTGTAATACTAATTTTCAGCTGGTCATTTAAGTCTTAGAGTTAGTTTAGTTAGCAACTTTCTATATAATGAGCAAGTTTGTTAGTTTAGTAACTTTCTGTTCTGTCTTTAGTTCTTGAAAATTTCTGTTACGGAAAGCTGTTTGAAATGTCTATACATGGAGTATCCTCCACCTTTATTTAAGAGCCTTCAATTATAATTTTATGACTATGGCATTATGGCAGAGATAATTTTTGGCAAAGTTTTAAAATATGTGTATTCAATACCTAGAATTTATTTCTGGAAAATTTTAAACAATTTTTTATAAAAAATCGTGAGGTTCACCTAGAAATTTCCAATATGATGCTCACCAATTTCTCACTACCTCCTCTATGTGTCATTACTTCTGAAAGATCCCCAATAGGAATCTAAGACGGAAATTTGATTTTTGTTTACTTACCCCATTCAAAGTGCAGGCACCGGGTGAAAAAGAACGTGTAAGAAAACCCCCAGTATAGCCCCGGACCGAAGTCCTGTTCTAGAAAATACACATGCCCCTTAAGAATCCTGGGGTCTTGTGAACGCATACCCTCTATTATTTAGCAAAATTTATACATCAGATAATTGTCTTTACAAGGGCTTACAAGAGCTCCAAAATATCATTTGGAGGCTGATTTGATTACAATTAAATTGTCGTGTCTTTAAATCTTGGATGAAGCTCCTTCCTAACATGTGGAGCCGTATCTTTAACTCTTTGATAACTATCTTCTTCAGATTTGGCTTTCCACCCATCTAGGTTCAAGCATACTTCAAACTCAATGTTAAATGTGAGTATAAATCGTATCAAAACAATTAGACTAGAAATATTATAATACCTCATATTGTGATAAATTTGACTCCCTCCAAAACCCTTTAAAGAAATTGGAGTTTTCTCAGATTCCATGGATTATATTTTAAATTCTATGAGATTAAAGAAACCTTTGGTTAGTTTTATTTATAAATATTGAAGAAAGCTTCAGGAGGCCTTTCCTAAGATTATCCTTTTTACCCTTTTTAATATCATTTACACTTTCAGACAGATATCACAGTTACCTGTGCTTCTAGGATTTATACTCTATACAGAACTCTATGCAAAAGGTATTCATTCGATTTAGACAGCATTTGTCCTGCCTTGTTTGCTTACATTGGCAACTAATCTGTTTCTCACATCCATTATTATTAGTAGAAAGGGACGGGAGAATTAATAGACATTTATCTTTATTTTTACTTATATTAGCTATTCATCTGTTTCACTTAGCCATTATTATTCTTAATTGTTGGTAGACATTTATTTTAGGTCAATAATGCTACAGTTGGTTACTCTACATGAGGTGTATTAGGAATCATAAGTGTTTGCTGAAGATTTGAGTTTATTGCTTTCATTAGCTTTAAATACTAGTCCCTATCGTGTGTTGCCCTGTTTCACATAGTGCCAGATAGTATAGGTCCTTGTTAAATTTATTTTGCGATGGGGATTGGATGGTTTCTGAATTTTTTAATCTTCCTACTGCTACTATTCTTGTAATCCTGAGATAATTAATAATAGGTGCAAAACTATTGTCTGAAAGGGAGTAGTGTATTCTTATTAAAAGAATCACCTTATAGAGTCTTTAAGCTAAATAGCTTCTAGCCATATCAAGTTTCCTTACCTCAGAAGGCTGCTCATTATGAATTAGTATATTACTTATTCTTTGCCTCAATACATTGATGTTTCCGGATGATGCCTTAGAATAGAGGATCCTAAAATTTATAATTAAAATACTCAGTTCCTTAAATCAGCTGAATTGAATTGTAGTTAATAATTTTAGCTCCCGTCCAATTGATTTCATACAGGATCTAGATCTGTGACCTGCTACAAGATTAGGTATTTGATAATCTAGCTTGACCTGCACTGTTTCTGAAGTAACTACTGCGTCTTGGTGATTGTCCGAAAAGAAGTGTTTATTTCTTATCTGCTTTACTTAGTTGTAAAGTCGTTTGCTAAAGATGCTGGAGGTAGTTTGTTAACCTTAAACTTAGATTACCACTTTCTATGACTATTGTCTTCTAAGGAGCTTATCACTACATAATTCAATTTTTCCTGAGAAATATCCTCAAACAGCTTAATTCTGCTAAATTTTGGATGCTACATAAAATCTTAGTCGACTCTGATAAACGCATTAAACCGAAAGAATGAGATCCCATATACAACCAAATTCATATAATATTTATATTTATATTGAAATTTTACATTCTGAGTTTACGTAAACCTGGATAAGTCTATTCTACAGACAGAAACAAAGACGGATGAAATAAGATCTTCGATAGCAGATATTGAAAATTGCCTACAGAAGGTAGAGACTAACTTTTATACAACCTCAAAAATTGCAGTCATTATAATATACTATTACATATGCTACTAGTAGTCAAAGTACTCAGGAAGACTCCTAGGGAAAACTTCCCTAGATGCACATTGCATACAGATATAAATCATATACAAAATAGTATTAGAGTCCAAAAATTGGAATACAAAACCTAGGCTACGATGAGAATCCACCATAAAGTCTGTATCTAAGAACATGGAGGCTTCAGCCCTCACTGTCTTCTTGCCCTTTTGATTTTGGTTTCCTTGCAGAGGCAGGGAACACTTCAAGCTGTTCGCAACGCCTATAATCCACAGTTGGTGAGATATCAACACCAGAAGCTTTAAAGAAGACTTCTAACTAGTTACTATGTCCTCAATTACTATGGTTGAAGAAATTGTGGAAGAGGTAACCATCTGAGATGACTCTGCACATCCTATAAAAGGAGTGGGGACCTGTAACATCAAATTAATTCTGGCATTACTATCCAACAGTCAACTATAAGATGTATTGTTTGTACCAGGAATTAAAAGGAATCTAGTATCTATATCTGCCCTAGAAGATAATTGATACAAAGTCATTTTCATGAATGGAAAAGAATTGGCATGGCCAAACAATGGTACTTTCAAAAGGCTAAAACAATAGGTGTAAGAATGGATACTTATACAAACTCTACATTGAGTCAAACAAGCACTCATTCATGAAACTAATGACTCCAATGAAATCTGGCATAGAAGATTAGGACATATACATTTTCAAGCTCTAACATCTATGGAAAAATTAGTAACAGGACTTCCCAAACTAAACACAATCCATAATGGAACATGTAAGGGCTGTGCATTAGAGAAGAACACTAAAGGATCCTTCCAAAATAGTCTAAGCAAAACTGAAAATGTATTGGAGCTAGTCCACTCACATTTATGTGGACCTATATCAACTCCATCAATGGGAGGGTCTCTATACTATGTAATTTTTGTGGATGACTTCTCTAGAAAGACCTGGATCTACTTCCTGAAATGGAAAGAGTCAGAAGAGATCTTTAAGAAATTCAAAGAATTCAAGGTCCTAACAGAAAACTCATTTGGAAAGAAAGTTAAAACCCTGAGAACTGACAATGGGAAAGAATTCACTTCCGAAATCTTTGGAGAATTTTGTATTAATGTTGGGGTTAAGAGGGAGTTCGCTGTACCCTATAATCCTCAACAAAATAGGGTAGGTGAGAGGAAAAACAAAACTGTTGTGGAAGCTGCAAAATCAATGATGTATGACCAAAATCTTGATACTTTTTTTTGGGTAGAAGCGTCAACAACAACTGTCTACATACAAAATAGAGTCCTCACTCACATCTTGATAATAAAAGAATAGAAGAGGCCTTTACAGGATGAAACTTGATATAAGCCATCTTAGGATATTTGGATGTCCTTTGTACATATATGAACCTAAAGAGAAAAGGAAAAAATTAGGACCTTCCTGGAGAAAAGAGATTTTTGTAGGCTATAGTGAAACTTCTAAAGGCTACAGAATATACCTACTTGATCAAGGCCTACTATGGCTGATAGAGTTGTCGCATTCGAGGAAGACATTGCCTTTAAAAGGTCTAAGATCTTAGATCAATTAGAAATTCAAGACTCTTTTGAGAATACAGAGGAAGAACCTAATTTTGGGACTCAGAGGGAGTAACAAGAAAACCCTAGTGAAAACCATACTAGTCCTGAGATTTAGAGGGAGCAAAAAACTTTGCTGCACCAAAAGTCACTTTTAGAGAGAGTGAGAGGCCTAATATATTATCAAACTACGTGACAGTAATGAACGAGACTTCAAATTCAAAGCCTACTAGTGTAATTGAAGCTCTTAAACACAAAGTATGGAAAGATGCCATGACAAAAGACTATCAATCCATTCTAAAAAATGATGTGTGGGATATAGTACCTAAACCTAAAGGGAAATCTATTGTTTCCTCTAAATGGCTTAGTTACTGATTCGATATACAAATCCAATTCAGGCACGTGAATTGGATCCGTGGATTTGTGATTTTTTTTCTCAATTAGGATTCATGGAGGATTCGTGAATATATATATGTATATTTCTCTTAGTTTTTAGTATATATAATGCATAGAAGGGTCATTTTCGGATTAGATAGCAAAAAAAATATTTAAAAGGTCATATTAAATAACTTAGACCCACTTAAAATCGTCAATCCTTGAGGATTCGAGCTGGATCCTTGAGGATTTGTGCCTAGATTCGTGCAGATCCGGGCAAGATCCTTGTTTTACACAGTGGATTCGGTGAATCTAGACGAATCCATGGACAAATCCACTGTGTAAAACAAGGATCCTGCCCGGATCTGCATGAATCTAGGCATGAATCAAGATCCAAATTGGATCCGAATCCAGATTCGGCCTCTAAGGCACGAGTTCGATAACGAAGCTAAATGGCTCTGCAAAATGAAGCATGCTGTAGACAACATTATAGAGAAGCATAAGGCATGTCTTGTTGCAAGAGGTTTCTCACAGGAGGGAATTGGTTACAGCGAGACATTTGTAGTAGTTGCTAGATATACGTCTGTTAGAGGGGTTATAGCCATTGCTGCAACAAAGGTCTTGAAGATACACGAGATGCATGTAAAGACAATATTCCTGAATGGGACTATCGAAGAGGAAGTCTATCTAGAACAACTTGATAGTTTTGTGATTGATGATGTAGGATCCCATGTACGCAAATTGAAGAAAGCTCTGTATGGACTTAAATAGGCTCCTAGAGCCTGCTATGAGAGAATTGATAGATACCTTATAGGACTAGGTTTTTGTAAGAATGAAGCTGATCCAAATCTCTAATTTAAAGTTATTAAAGGTGACATGTTGATATTAATTCTATATGTTAATGACCTACTAATTACAGGAGATGATAACCTAATTGCTCAATGCAAGAAGGATTTGGTTTTAGAATTTGATATGAAGGATCTGGGTCTACTACACAACTTTTTGATATTGGAAGTTTAACAAAAACTTGATGGTATCCTTTTAAATCAAGGAAAGTCTACTGTTGACATTCTGAAAAGGTTTAGAATGCTAAACTGTAGGCCTATGTCCTCACCCATGGAAACAAACTTACAAAAGTTGAAAGTAGTAGCAACTGAATCCAAATTTGTAGAAACTACTCTATATAGACAAATCATTAGATCCTTTATGTACTTGGTTAACACACGATCAAACATTTGCTATGTAATGAATGCCTTGAGTCAGTTAATGTGTGAATCATGTGAAATACACATTGTTGCTGCTAAACACAATGAGGTAGCTACAGGGTACTATTGGATATGGACTCAAATATAAGAATGTTGATCTAGACTTACATGGATACTTAGATTCTTACTGGGCTGGAAGTGAGATTGATCGAAAGAGCATGTCTAGATGTTGTTTTTGTTTGGATCAGCCATGATCTCTTGGATAAGTGGGAAGCAGTCTTTTGTAGCACAATGTTCCATTAAAGCCGAATACATTGCAGCCACCATGGGAGCTAGAGAAGTAGTATGGCTTAGAAAATTGATTGTGGGATTGTTCGGAAAGTTCTTGAAACCTACTACTATTCTTGTGACAATCGAAGTTGCATCAGGCGCTTAGTTAATCCTATTTTTCATGAGGGATATGGTTGAAAGGAAAGCAATTTAGTTGGAATATATTTGTATAAATGATCAAACAACATATATCCTCACCAAGCCTCTCTCTAGAGTCAAAGTGGAACACCTCAGAAAGAAACTTGGTATGGTTGAATGTAATTAATTGAGACTAAATCTCAAAATTTGTTCTTTTTTACTAACATATATATATATATATATATATATATATATATATATATATATATATATATATATAAGATGTTTAATGTGTAAACTCTTTTGTCATATATGTGACTATGACTTTATGGGCCTCACTTGTGTATATTAATGATAGGTGATGATCTTTTTGATAATATACACTTGTATTCAACATTGTAAGGTGATGACTTTACAATGTCTACTATCATGCTGACTTGATAGCTAATATCTCTCGGACTAATTGATTGATATCATGCTGACTTGATATCTATTGCAGATCAATTTGGTCTTAATGAGATAATCACGGTGGACATTATGTGACGTATTGTCCGTGGACATGCCATGACATGTTATGGTAGACACCATGCGACGTGATGGTAGTGCACATACTAGGACATACAAGTATCATGCTGACTTGATATTATGTGTACTCCTGGATATCATGTGCTAGGTGATATCTAAAACCATTCATACTTGGTTGCGTTCCCTAGCTAAGAGGGAGTGTTAAATTTGGTAGCATTGGTTAGTAAGTCTATAAAAATCTGATGACTCATACATGTATATTAGTTCACTTTGTCAACTGGTATACATGCATATGTACAAAAATTATATATATAAAACCAACATCTACTCCTTTCATCAGTGATCTGACTGAAGACGTTTTCCAGGTATGAAACCCTGAATCATCTTTGAAATCGATCAAGCATTATTATTATGCATTGCCTTATATATTGATTGATCTACATTAGTTATTTAAACTATCACTAATTATGATTGGTGTATATTAGTTTGTTTGCCAAAACTCCTGATTAGGATTGGGACTAATAACTAATCAGATCGAAATGTGATGCCTCCTATTTATCAATAGTCTTGACTGCCCTTTCAACGGGCTATATATGTGGATATAGTTGCAAGAGATAGAACTATCGAAAACATAAATAGTTCTTATACCTGCAATTGGATATCAGAAGAACCAAGAGCATTAACTTCCAAATTTAATTCCTCAAGTCTGAATATTAACTTTGGGACTGTGATCGCTTATGCCTGCAAGAGAGGATAATAAAATCAGTATTCTGTAAGTGAGTAAATTACAGTCTGTGACAAAGTTTACCAGTGAATTTACATAAAATATTTTGCACTTTATTCATAAAAAGCTATTTTGGACTTAAAACTGGAATCTGTTTGAAACAACCTGACCACTAATGGTGCCCGAGTCTTGCAGACCAATTGGGAATTCCTTCTTAAAACTTGGAATCCACCATAAAAGTAGGAAACTGTCCCCAAACGCTTGCAATTGCTCAAGACGGATCCTGCTCTAGTCCATGGTCCTCTGGGTGATCAACTAGTCATTTGCTAGACCTCCCTAAAAAACAAGTGCCTTCCTAAAATATAGGACATTTGAAATGGTTTGTACAGCCCTTGGAAAGCTCCATGATCCTCTAAATGAGTCCTCTAACCATACTGTTGATCTACAGGGACTCGAATGATAGGTCAGCTCTGCCAATTGCTGATCAATTTAGTGAGAGAACCTTAAAACTTCCATAAATAGAATGGGGTTAATTGAACTTAAAATAATTATACTCAGGGACCCATAAATGACTCATCTAAGGATAATGTGAGGCATAGTTCATTCTCAAGTATCGCAATACAGTTAGAGACATACAAAAGGAGTTGAGGTATACTGGTTTTTTATAGTGTATGCTTATTTCCAGGTTTAATATATTACAAAGTAATTGGTAAATACTTGCTTGATATTAACAGAGGTTGAAAGGTCAATATATACAAAAGAATGAGATGATGTTTCCTTAGGAAACTATCGTAAGGAATAGAAACATTTTATTTTAGAGAAAGCAAAAAACGAAAGCAAACTAAAGCTTAAGATATTTACAAGAGATAACCATTAACTAATAATAGACGACTTATCTATTATTGTAATACCCTCCCTTAATGGTTAATCTATCTAACACACCAAGCTGTCCTTTGAATTTGACAAACTTATCAGGACCAAGAGGCTTGATGAGAATATCTGCAGTCTGATCTGTGGTAGGAACATACTGCTAATCTATAGTCCCATTTTCAACCAGCTATCGTATGTAATGACAATGAACATCCACATGCTTGGTTTGTTCATGGAAGACTAGATTTCGTGCTAACTTGATAATGCCTTCGTTATCAACAAACAGAGTAGTAGGTCCGGCTGGTGAAAATTTGCATATCCCCAGGCATCCGACGAAGCCAAACAGCTTCACATCCTGCCTTAACAGTCCCTCTGTATTCAGCCTTTGTAAAAGAGAGAGAAACTGCCTGCTACTTCTTGCTGGTCCATGTGATTGCAGCGGATCCCAAATTGAACACATACCCAGATGTTGATTTTTTATTATCAACAAAACTAGCCCAATTTGAATCTGTGAACCCATTGAGTTTAGGATTGGAACTTCGAGAGTACAAAATTCCATAATCTGAAGTGCCTTTCACATAACGAAACACACTTTTCTGCCATCCAGTGATTAGCCTTAGGAGCTGTCATAAAGCGTTAAATATAGCTGACTGCGAAGATGATATCAGGCCTAGTAGCAGAGAGGTAAATGAGGCTGCCTACTAGTTGCCTGTATGTAGTATCATCAACGGAAGGAGAATTAGAGTTGGCTGATAACTTGAGACCTTTCTCCATAGGCGTAATTGCAGGTTTGCAATTCTACATTCGGAATTTGTCTAACAGGGCCCTGGCATATTTGGACTGAGAGATGAATATACCAAAAGACTATTTGCCAAACTTCAACAGCTAAGTAATAATGCATGAGCCCAAGGTTAGTCATATCAAAAGATTGGCATAAATTTTGTTTGATTCCCTGAATCAAAGATGCCAAACTGCCAGTGAGGATCAAATCATCCACATAAATAACCAGAAGGATGATGTCACTGTTAGTAGTCTTGATGTACAGATTTGAGTTTGAAGAACTCCTCTTGAAGCCTTGATCATTGAGGTACTTATCAATCTTGATGTACCATGCCCGAGGGGCCTGCTTCAAGCCATAGAGAGCTTTTACCAATCTGAGAACCTGATGGTCTTTACCAACAACCTTAAAACCAAGAGGCTATGTCATGTAGACCTCTTCATGAAGATCACCATTCAGGAAAGCACTCTTGATGTCCATCTGATGGACCTTCCAGCCAAAATGTGCTGCCACGGCTAAGACTAATTTGATGGTGCTCATCTTTGCAGTAGGAGCAAAAGTCTCCTCATAATCAATGCCCTGACGCTGAGAAAAGCCCTTCGCCACTAAACGAGCTTTGTACTTGTCTAAAGTACCATCTGATTTGTATTTGATTTTGTAGACCCATTTGCAGCCAATGGGCTTCTTCCCTGGTGGAAGATCAGAAAGGACCTAGGTGTTGTTCTTTAGCAGGCTTTGGTGTTCAGATGTCATGGCCTGATCCCACTCTGGAATTCGTCTAGCCTCGGAATATGTTTGAGGTTCAACACACTGTGAATGTTGGCCATAAGAGCAAAGGTATCAGAATCTATAGTTTTGCTCTTTTTCTAAGCAATTCTTCCATTAATGAGCTCATCATCACAAAGGTCAACAAGTGTCTTAGCCCACCACTTAGGCTGGATAGGAGATTGACCAACAGTTGTACTAGGAGATGCTTGATCAACAAGATCCTCATCAGAAGACGCTGGATCAAACTCAGGTGAAGCATCTATGAAGCGAGGTGATCCTGCAGGAGAAGCCGAAGGTGTTTGTAGAGGTATTACTGAAATAATTGGTGCTGCAGGAGCTACAGGAGCCCTCCCATCAGGTGGACCTAATGGAAGCCGAACTCCCAAATCATGAGCCTGCATAGGCTGGTCTACTGGATCAGGAATAGGAGAAATAGGCATGAATGGTCCTCGCTGCTCATCAAAGATTACATCACGACTGTAGATGAGACCAGATGTCTCAACATCGATCAGGCGGAAGATTGCTATATCCAACATGCATGAGTTTCTAACTTTTGGCATCCAACTTGGTGCGTGATGTATCAGGGATCCAAACAAGAGCAAGAAAGCCAAAAACCTTTAGGTGTCTGATTTTGGGCTTGCGACCTGACTAGGCCTCTTTTGGAGTTTTATCTTTGACCGCTATTGTGGGTGATCGGTTCAATACATAAACTGTAGTGTTAACTACTTCTGCCCAAAACTGCTTCGAAACATGTTTGTATTCGAGCATGGAATGAGCCATCTTGGTGATTGTCCTGTTTCGATGTTCAACTACACTGCTCTGTTGTGGTGTGTGGGGTGTGGTTAACTGGTGTTTGATGCCATGTGTATCCAAGAAGTTGGAAAAAGCATTAGAACAAAATTCCCCCCCATTGTCTGATCTAAAGAGTAATAATAGATTTCCTAGACTCTTTTTCAACTAAGGGTTTAAACTTCTGAAATACAATAAATGCATTTGATTTCTTTTTAAGGAAATACACCCACATTTTTCTACTGAAATCATCTACAATCAACGGAAAATACTTGGATCCAAGAACATAAGGAGTGGCCATAGGGCCACAGATATTAGCACGAACAAGCGGAAGTACCTAAGAAGCTCGCCAAGAATTGCCACTGGTGAAAGGTGTGCGGTGTTGCTTCCCAGCCTGACATGCATCACAAACTCCAAGGTGTTGAGTTTGAATCTCTGGCAAGCCAAGAACAAACTCATCCCGAGCAAGCTGTGAGAGATAATGCACATTTAAGTGCCCATATCGCTGATGCCAAAGTGTGCTGATAGAATATCGCCGAGCAGCCATAGCTAAGTCTTGAGAATCACCAAAATTAGAAAGTCTGAAAAGACCATGATCCTCAAGACCTACTGCAACAGTAGACTTAGTTGTCTGATTAGTGATGGTGCACTAATGTGAACTAAAGGTGACTGCCAAGTGTGGAGAATGTCACAACAACTAACTGACTGAGAGTAGATTTAGTTTCATCCTTTGAATGTAGTATACATCAAGGAATATGAGATTCCTCCCAACAGACTGAATTTGAATGTTGCCTTTACTGACAACGGTGTACTCTTCTCCACCACCAAAAAAAAAAGTCTGAATAAGGCTGGTAGTCAGTAAACCACTCTCTGCGGTGAGTGAAATGACTAGAGGTACCTGAATCAATGTACCAGGCAGACGACTTCCCATGATCTGCAGGTCTTTTAGTCATGAAGGCATAAAAGGCAGATTCCACTTGCTCAGTGTGCTTTGCACTGTTAGCTTTGGGCTGCGAACCTGACTCCTTAGACTGTACAGCTAATCGTTTCCGACATTCAACTTTCATGTGACCAAACTTGTGGTAGTAGTTGCATTGAATGTTCTTCTTTCTGGAACCATCTGATGCTGGAGTAGAAGACTTTTGCTGAGATGGTTGCTGAAACTTGCCCTTATCCTTTTGAAAGGATTTCGCAGCAAAGGCCTTCTCGGTGGAGGTGGAACTAGAGCTGCTATTGAACTGTTGTTTCCACCGATCTTGCTGAAGCAGTAGGGTGTAGAGATCAGTGAACTTCAGATCAAAACTAGTAGATGTGATGTTAAGAGTTTTGATAAAATGCTCATATGATTTTCGTAAACTCCAAAGAGTGATAACCACAATATCCTCTTCCTCCATTTTGTGACCGATGGCAAGTAGCTGATCACGGATTTCCTGAATCCGATTCAGATGCGCCTGGAGCGTGGTGCACTCATCCATGACAATAGAAAACAATGTTTTTCAGAAAGAAGGCTCGACTTTTATAAGAAGTATCATGAAGACCTTTGAGATGTGTTTGATTTCGACAGTTGTCTTGCCGGATGGAATCTAAGAAAGCTGATCATTAGCTACAGATAATTTGAGAAGCATCACTGCCTCTTGATTATTCAGATCCCATGTATCTTGATCAGGACCTGGAGAAGTTGGACGCTTCATAACACCCATAACAAGTTGATCGGTGTTCCGATATTTAAAAATTGCGATGATGCGTTGCTTCTAGGTTCCATAATTGCAACCATTAAATTTGGAGTTATGCTCGAGCAGAATATTTGTCAAAGATGCCATGGCACATTTTCCAATAAAAAATTGTGAAAATTTGTGAAGGCATGTTCTTCGAGTCAAAAATACAGAAGACAAAGAAGAATTAGAGAGTGACCTTAAAGAGAGCTCGAAAAACCCAGAAGGAATATGTTGTCGTTTTCTGGATCCGCTGTCTTGAAAATTGAGGCACAAAAAACGAGGCATCCAGAAAAAACGGATAACAACCTAGTTGAGCTCTTGAAAAACCCACCAAGAATCTACAATCAAAATTTTTTCCCGAGGTCAAAAACTAGGGTTTCGAAGAAAACCGTAGGCGACAGCTATGGTGGTCAATGGTTGCAGAAAAACGACGGATTTCTGAGAAAGTAACACTTGAAAATGGAAGGTATGCTATCAAAGAGGGTTGTGAATGCTGGATTCAACAAAAAACGACACTGCAACAGTGATTTCGGCATACAAAAGATGCGTTTTCTGCAAACGTTTTGCGGCTTTAGAAAAAGCTGGGTTCTGAAAAAAATGCGGGTTTTGTGTTTTTTTTAAAAAAATGGCAGTGATTTGCAGATATAGACTGACCATGGAAGCCACGATTTTCATCAAACGCAGAGGCGTGACTCTGAAGGACCATACAATCCGTGGTAAAAAATACCAGTAAAAAACGTGATTTGTAGAGGATGTTGGGCAAAAGAAATTGTGATTTCTAGATGCTAGTTGAGCATGGTAAAAAACGACCATGATTTTCATGTGATTTGCAAACCTGAGTTTGGAATTTCTCCAGCCAAAAAACCCTAGGCAAGGTTTTGGAGAAAATAGCTGAAATAATTTTGGAAAAATTCAAACAAATAATTTCAAGAAGAAATTATAAGAAAAATTTAAGTATTTAGCTCTGATACCATATTACGAGGTAATTGGTAAATACTTGCTTGATATTAATAGAGACCAAAAGGTCAATATATACAAAAGAATGAGACGATGTTTCCTTAGGAAACGATCGTAAAGAATAGGAACATTCTATTCTATAGAAAGTGAAAAACGAAAGCAAACTAAAGCTTAAGATATTTACAAGAGATAACCATTAACTAATAATAGACGACTTATCTATTATTGTAATATAATATAGATACCTTCTTGTTGCTTTAAAAGCAATATCTATTTGGAATGGTGATTGCTTTCTTAGTTTTAATGAGTAAATTGATTTTTATTATATTTTGTGAATTTTACAACGATGATTGAAACATTCATTTCTTATCTGTTGTCAAGGTTTGCATATTGTTCTTCTTTAGTTCCAAAGCCAAACCTCTTTTAAACTTGAAAATGTGAAGAAGTTATACTTTTTAATGTGTTATATTTTTGCACTTGCTGTGTTTTGGTTTTCATTCATACTTAGTGTATTAGCTCGTTTAATGCTCCTTTCATTCTTAGAATGATTAATCTTAGCTTGCATTGTGTTTAATAACATCTTTATGGACATGCAGTATTTCTTTATTTGATTTTTTTATGTTGGCTCTTACAAATAAAATTTCCAGGTCAATGCAGCACTATTTGCTGCAGGTTGTCTATGTGAGTTCTCAAGATGTTTTTCATCAATTGTTTTGAAGAAAGTTATTCAAATGGTAAATGCAATGAGGACCATACCTGAATCAAAGGTTGAAGCCATAAACCTATTTGCGAAGATGGTTCACTCTCCTACCCTTGCATGTGCAGCACAAGAGGTTTTTTCTTTCCCTTTTTAATTTAATAAAAAACTGTATAAGCACTGTTAATTGATTAAACATTAAATTTAGATTTCTGTTGTTATGTAAAGCTTCTTGTGCCAAGAGTAGTTGAGAGTTGGAACTGCATAAACATCAGGAAAATCATTTTTTAGATATACATGGTTTTTCTATTTTTTCTACATGGAATTCTATAGTAAGCAAAAGATGTTAAAGCTGTTTGAGGTTATTGTTGAAATACTAATTTGGTGTATGAGGCTCCTTGAGATATTTTCCATTTACCTTAGTAAATTATATGAGGATTTATTAAGGGGCCCTAGCACCATGTACTACCACAAGGAATAAGTTATACAAAAAACTAGAAGCTTCTATGAACCCAAAAAGAAGATCATTGGTAACTCATGATAAATTGTGAAATCTTGGTTCTTGCTGTTGTCGGTAAAAACTATAGCCGATTGGTAGAGTTGTATCCGAAAGGTCGCGTGATGGTTGAGTCAACCTTTTGGGAAGTATATGTACATCGTCCAAATGACTTGAAGGAGCATCATTGTAATTGGAGTTGCATTTCTGCTTATATGAATAAAGTCTCTGTTCCGTGTTACATCTTAATCTATTAATGCGATAAGTATTTGTTTACCTTGTACAGTAAACATTTGGTGCCGTTGCCAGTCGAACTTGGTATACAAGAGGTGTTACAAAGATTAATGCCGAATCTGCTCAATAAAGATAGGAATAAAATAAAAGACAAGGATAATATACACACAACACGGGAAGCACTAATCCTAACACGACAGGCGGAAGAAAGCAAAAGTTTCAACAACTTACCGACGAGCACCGAGGGGGTGAAGGAGCACGGGCCGAGGGAGTGCATTCACCTAGTAGACCGAGGAGTGCCGAGGACTTGCTTGAGGAAACGTGACATAGATTAAATTTGGTAGAAGAGACAAGGGAGTTCCTAAACATGTATACGCCAAGGGTAGAGAGTTCGAATGGAAGGGAAGGAACCCGCATGGCTCGAGGTGCTGAAGTAGCACGGGCGTGGGGTGAACTCTTCGTTCCTGATACACCCGACAAATAGATACAAGTAGAGAATCGAACAACTTCGCTTGAAGAAGATCTCTTTACGCCGAATAGAGCAGTTGTCCATAGTAAGGCGGTTGTCTGAAGTAGCGTGGTTGTGCAGAACAACGCAAGTACTCAGAACAATGTAGGTACTCAGAGCAATGCGGGTACTTAGAACAACACGAGTACACAGAACAACACGGGTGCGCAACAAGTACCATAGATTCAAAAGAAATTAACAGTGGCAGGAGCAAAGGAAAAACTACCGAAGTTTAATGGCGATGGGACGACCGATCCAGTCAAACATTGTAAAACATGTGAGACAATCTAGATGGTGAACAGTGTAACGGACCGGGATGACTGGGTCCGACAGTTTTCGGTGACCCTATGGGGTGTAGCACTTGATTGGTTTTCGAATGCCAATCTGCAGAAGTTAACTTTATGGCCGGACGTCAAGAAAGAAATCATAGCAGAGTTTTGACTATTGAGGGATGATATTGAGATAGTAGCGAAAATCTACAATAGTAAGTAGGGAAAGAATGAAACAATCCGCATATATGCAAGGAGGATGAATGAGCTGGTAGGAAAAATGGAAAGCCAACCAACGGACAGATTGAAGAAAAGATGGTTTGTCGAAGGGCTATGACCAGCATTGAAAAAGAAGATGAAAATTGTACTTCTAGCATCATAGTGGATGCATATAACCAGGTAATGGACTTGGAAAGTGACCAAAAAATGGGTAAAAAGAAGAAAAACAAATCATTGGACTCAGAAGATTCATCCTTCAAATGAAGCAACGAGGAGGAGTCAAGGAAGAAGTTCAAGCACTGCAAAAGGACATGTTACGTATGATGGAGTTCAAAAACACGAAAAAGAGTCCTAGCCAAGCGAGAGAAGGGGAACTGTGGTGTACAGATTGTAAGGAGGAGGGCCACACAAACGACTCCTGTTGGAAAAAACAATTTTGTGATATCTGCTAAATTGCGGGACATTCCACCAAGGAATGCCTGTTCAATATAAAACAAAGGGACACCAACAAATATTGTTAATATAGAAGTGTCCACCTCAGGAGCACGAATGAATACGAACAATGATGCAACAACCTCAGGAGGGTACTGTAACAACCACCGACCCAGACGAGGCAATAACAACAATAATAATAATAACAATAATGAGGGCCAAAACCGGATACAGTATGATCCAAGTGGACGACCAATGATACAATGCTATGCGAGCAACCTCTAGGGACGCTTCGCCAGAGATTGTACTGCAAAGGGAACACCATAGTTGTTGTAGTCTTGGAGACCATGAGGATTCGAAATGCCCTAAGCTCGGGGTGAACCTGTAAACTCTAGAAACATGTGATGATGAGGAGACATTAGTCATTACTCACGCACAAGCAAAAAGGTATCCAGATCCGGAAGAGGAAAAGAAAAGGTTGCGGAAAGTGTGAGCAAACTTAATAAAAGAAATGGAGGCTGAAAAATCATAAACAAATGACACTGCCGACACCTCAAGGAGGAACTTGGCAGAACAAAATATCATACGACAAGTAATGCAAGTTGAGGTTGCTATGAAGCTGAATGACCTTACAATACCTCAGCTACGGACTGCAATCTTGACATGACACCACTTCCGAAGGCGATGGAAGAGCCAGGAAATACACAAGATGGAGGCGGAATGATTGCAGTAGACCTAATGCTACTTGCACTCACTACAGGAAGAAACCCTGTAGTAGTAGAAATGGGTATTCTCAGAACCATTCTCACGAACAAAATCATAGATGGAGGATTAGGAGTGAATGTACTACCAAAAGATATATGGAAGAAGTTGGGGCAACCTATGTTGTGGCCACCTACATTTCAATTGCTCACTGTCGATCAGCACGGGATCAAGCCATTAGGAACTCTGATGGCAACCTATAACCATTGGGACACAACCATTCTAACTAGATTTCGTGGTTATACCATTAAAAAGAAAAGGGTACAATGCCATCCTTGAACGGGGCTGGCTAGTACAGGCGAAAGTAGAACATGATTGGAAACGAAATACTCTGTCCATGGAAAACGGAGGTCGGAGATTTGTAATTGACTTACATACATAGATGGTAGGAGAGGAGGCAACATCATTAGATTCCAAAGGCGAAGGAGACAATGAAGGGAAAAAACGAATGGAACCCAGTGAAGAAGGTATCCTCAGATTGGAAGGAGGGTCCAACGATGACGACCTGGATTCAGTAAACGGCCTACTCCATTGGCAAATGGAGGACTATGAGCTCTTTTTGAGCTGCCATATGTTAGGGGTTGAGGATGGAAATAAGGGAGAGGAAAATGAATTCCCGAAGGTATATAGAGAAGTGAAGGAAGGAGAGGTGCAGATAGATGAAACACCTGCGCATACATTTAGTGAAGACAAGCCTATTAAATACAAAAAACCCACAGTAAAGACGATGAACTTAGGGGACAAGGCTAACCTGAAAAATATATTTGTGCGAGATTACTAAAATTCAATTTTGAAAGCGACAGTGGATTTTTTGCGTGGACGTATAAGGACTTGAAAGGGGTACCACCAAAATTATTCGTCTACCATATACCACTGATAGGAGTAGTACCTATACCAGATGAACAAAAACTATGCCGCACGGGTCATTGATGAGATCAATCAAATGCTTGAAGCAAGCATTATTTTTAGGGTACAAATGAGTGAGTGGGTATCGCTGATTGTGATATCTCTGAAGAAAAACACCACTCAGATAAGGATGTGTGGACTTTTGATGCTTGAACGCAGTAAAGATTAAGGATCTGTTCCTGATACCATTCACCGACAGTATTTTGGAAGAAGTTGCAGGGCACGAAATCTATTCATTCATGGAGGGATTTTTTGGATACAACCAGATATCCATTACAGAAGAAGATAGGCTTAAAACAACCTTCATAGTAGAAGGTGGAGTATATGCCTACAATAGAATGCTATTTGAACTGTGCAATGCTCTGACTACATTTCAAAGAATTATCTTGCACATCTTCGACAAGATGTTAGTTGGAAACTTAAGGCATTTTTGGACGTTTGGTCAATTTTCAGTGCAGAGGACAAGCATTTGACCACACTTAGAGAATGCATGGAAAGATGTAGATGAGCAAGACTAGCACTAAATCTAAAGAAGTGCAGATTCAGTGTACCGCAGGGGAAGCTATTGGGAGACATCGTATGCAAAGCAAGATTTAAGACGGATCTTGACAAAATCCGGGTAATTTTGGAAATGACACCTTTGATAGATGTGACGAAGGTAAAATCATTCCTGGGACACATTGGATACTATCGAGGGTTCATTAAGAATTTTGCAAAAATATTTTACCCTCTCTTCAAACTAACTTGCAAGCGCGGACCTTACAAATGGAAAGCAGAGCAGAATGAGGTTTTCAAAGGACTGAAAACGAGATTAGCCACAACACCTATCCTAGCTTCTTTGAACTGGGACAAGGATTTCCATGTACATGTCAACACATCAAACTACGCAATTGGAACAACGTTGGCACTGACAGGTGATCACGGATTGGATCATCCGATGTACTTTGCGAGTAGACTACTATCTAAAATGGAAAAGAATTATAGTACAATAGAGTGAGAGGCTCTAGGAATAGTATATGACATACAAAAGCTTATACATTACCTACTGGCGACTCCATTTGTATTCTATGTAGATCATCAAGTGCTGTTATATCTCATGAACAAGCCGGTCATCCAAGGATGGATAAGTAGATGACTATTATTGTTACAAGAGTTGACATCTAAAATTGTGGTACGACCTAGGAAGAGCCATGTAAGCACGGATCGTTTATCAAGGATCAAATTAGGAGAACCACTTGAAGGAGCCAATGACGATTTTCCTGATGCACAATTATTCCAAATTGTTGTACTACCATCCTAGTACGTGAGTATCAGGGAATATCTTTTGATGGGGCAATTTTCTAGGGAAATGCCGCCAAATGAGAGGAAGAAACTGTTGCTGAGAAGTCAAACGTTTCAATTGATCAATGGGTTGCTGTATAAGATGGGGCTTGAACAGATTTTACGACGGTGTGTTCTAGAAGAAGAAATACCAAAGGTGTTGAAGGAAGCACATGAAGGACTCGCACGAGGACATATGGGACTGGATACAACTGTGTGGAAGATACTTTTGGCAAGGTTATGGTGGCCAACCATGCACAACAACGGAAGAGAGTGGGTCGTTGTGTGTGATACATGTCAGAGGGCGAGGAAACCATTGAAGAGGGATTTCATGCCTTTGAACCCTTCCCACGCACAAGAATTATTTGAACGCCGGGGGTTGGACTTCATCGGACCCCTCAAGGTGAGTAAAACTTGGAGATGCAGGTACATTGTGGTAGCAATGGAGTACCTTACTAAGTGGGTAGAGGTGCGGGCCCTACTACACAACTTTGCAGTAAGCACAACAAGATTCATCTACGAGCAGATCATCACAAGGTATAGAATCTCGCTATAGTTGACAAGCGACCGTAGGGGACATTTCGTCAGTCATGTCATTCGTCTACTAACCAGAGAGTTCAAAATATACCATCTCTATCAAGCTTGTACTATCCTAGAGCAAATAGACAAGCGGAAGCCACAAACAAAATCTTGGTTGCAATATTCTACAAGTCTTGCGCAATTGAAGGTGAGGACTGGGAGGAAAAGCTGCCATCGACATTATGGGCATACTGTACCTCTTACAAAGTCACCACAGGACACACTCCATTCCAGCTGATGTATAGTCAGGAAGTTGTAGTACCGATAAAATTCATGGTACCAAGTCTGCGAATAGCGATTGAAAACAAGTTGGGAGAAATGGAAAGTCTTTGGGAAAGATTGCACAACTTGAATAAACTTGACAAACGACAATTACAAGCGCAATGGGCTACTGAAGTCTCATAGTGCAGATGCAAGGTGTGGCACGACAAACACTTAAAAATGAACAGATTTGAGCCAAGTCAATTGGTATTAAAGTATAATAGGTGTAACGAGATCAAACCAGGCAAATTTAAAGTGAAGTGGGTTGGGCTATATAAAATTTGTGAAGTAGGCAATAACGGGACAATAAAGTTGTGGACGCTGAACAGAAAAGAGGTAACGGATGCAGTAAATGGGTAGAAATTAAAAATTTATTACAAGAAATTAGGTGCCTCTGCGGACGAACAACTTAGAGATAGTATAAAAATAATAATAATAAGTAGTCATGTATATATGTAAGATAAATAAATAAAAATAATTATAGTAAGGATGAGCAAAATGAGAACATCGTATGACTGGAGATTAAGAAGAAAAGGAGATAAATAGCATAATTGTACGACTCAAGGTGATAAAGGAGAAAAGTAGATAAAGAAAGTTGAAACACATACTGTACGATTAGGTCACGAACTTGAAGGGAAGACTGAGAACTACAAATATGAATACCATACGGTATTGAAGGCTCGAGACAAAGGCAAAATAAAAGCCGTACGATTATGGCAATGCAATACATGAATACCGTACGACCATATGGTAAGGGTACCGTACAACTAATACTCACTAGACCTTAAACTCACCATATGTCTATAGAGCAAGAACCCCGAGCAAATTGGAGTGACTGTATGATCGTACGGTAAAAATGAAGTGGAGGTATGAAGCATGTTTTTGAAACAGTACAACCTTTGAAGCAACGATAGACATCGTACAACTTGGAAGGATTAAAGGGTTGCAGTAGGTATCCATTCATACCGTATGACCAACAAACATATACTATCGTACAACCTGTAGGAGAAACGTGGGTAGGTGATGAAAGAACACCGTACGGGTATAGGCAAAGAAGACTGGGGTAGTCGTATGATCGTACGACAACAATAAAAGCACAAAAGTGAAGCAAGCTTTGAATACTGTACGGTAAGGATAGGCAGGAGTGGCCATTGTATGGCCAAGGTGGGTACCATACAATCAAGACAACTACAAAAGAAAATAGAGTACTGTACGATTGTATGAGCATATACTAGCGTCCACAGATCACCTTACGGCCTTGAAAACCGAAAGGGCCAGAAAGAAAGTTATAGACCATCCTCCACAGATCACCGTACATTGCACAAGGAGGAAAGTACATTGTTAAAGCACATTTTTTAATATCGTACGGTAAGTCTAAATACTAACTGGAGTTTCACACTGTTATAAAATACCATACGATTGAGAGGAGAGGTTTTAAGAACATAGTACGACAAACATCAACAAACTAAAAACCATACAGATTGGAGGAATAACATTAGAGGTCCTGTACGGCAGCAAGGAAAACGTGGTACAAATGCAAGTGTGGATGTAGAATGAATTGAGGATTAAGCCAGAGAGGCCATATAGTTGTACGGTGCACAAAGCAATAAATTTCAAAGGGCTATTTTGCAGGAGCTGCATGGAAGTAGAAGAGCACTCGGGATAAGTTGTACGGAGGAGTCCAAGCAACTGACGTAACTGTTTTCGGTCCTCTTCACACAAAAAGACAAAGGAAGTGACTGTTATGCAGTAAGTCGAAAAGAAGGCTTGGAAAAAGAAGTTAGAGGAAGATTCTGTAACGAGTACAACCATGAACAAAAATGTGAAGACCTTGCCATTAGGAGTGTGTGTTGCAGGAGGCACAAGCACAAGTACAAGTAAAAAGAAAGGCAAGTAGGTAGCATAGCTGGCTGCAACTGATCACCTCACAACAAAATATCTCTTTTGAAGGCTTGAATGGAGCGGAATGCAGGAAGTGGTGGCAGGAGACACCTAAGCACCATCTTGTGAAAAACAATATTCAAAAGGCATAGGTAGAGTGGGCAATACAAATGCCGATATTTTGCATTCGAGATTACGAAGGTTTCTTGTGTACGATGATAGAGACGTATGCTAGGTTCTCTTGAACCTGTTCGTTTGCCTATCTTGGGTGTGACTTGGTAATTTCATTCAAAGCACCAGATTTCACACTGGTATTTAGAATACCTGGTTATGCATAGGGTGGGAAGAAAATTGACAAGCCGAAAAAACTAAGCTGAGAGGTGAAGGCGTAGTTGATACAGCTGGTATGTGGGGATCTATCGCAAACAGAGAAACAAACCCTCGACACTACGAAGGTTAGAGGACTGAAGAATGTGATGTTCTGTTGTTTGTTGCACATCCAAGAGTTGGATTGCCTGTAAATGGGCCTGGAGATGGCCAAATTCCACTTCCCGACAATGCCTGTGCCAAGTCTCAGAGATTGTATGGTATTGCCTGGTTAGGCCACTACTATGTACAATAGGTGGAGAATGTAGGGGCCGTACGATATGCAGAGAACTGTATGGTGATGGTCTTGGAGGTCATACCGTGATTGACTTGAGGCTGTATAGTCGGTATGGGTGTTCGTACAGTAATGAGTTGGGTAGTACAGTAATTGTGGAATGATTGTTTGGTCAAGGATGGAAGTAGAAACGATGCTAGAGATAGACCAAATACTCTCTTGCTAATACATAGAACAAACTTAGATGTTAATGTAGTTCGAACACAAATATATTCCAGAAATTATGACTTGTAAACAACAATGATGCTTCGATTTGTTAGATCCGAGCCAAGAAATACATACGAAATAGGGTGAGTGTCGAATCCCACCGAAACTAGGAGAATCAAATAGGGAAGGTTTTTCACTTCTGAAATGCCGAACAATACTGAATTTCAATAGGAATTCGCAGTACAAAGAAAATAATCCAAATCGCATACCAACTACTACCTACACGTAGTGCTTAAATACTCGTTAGGAAAACCTTTCTGAGGGTGTACAAAGATAGCCAATGGCCACACTTACCTATGGAAACAATTAAATAAAAATGGGTCCGAGATATACTAAATCAATCGGAACCACAAATATATATTATTAACTTGGGCCCCATCTTAATTAATTAAAGTAACTAATTAAAGGTCCTTTTATTATATTATTTAAATTTTGGGACCAATTAATTAATTAAATTTAATTATTACATTAAAAATTGGGGACATGACAAATCCTCGCCGTTGAAAGATTGCTTGCCCTCAAGCAATCTATCATCAAACGAAACGTCAACAACTCCAAGGTTTGAAATCAAACGTGCAGGCGAGAGGATTGAAAAGACATCAATCCTCTGCGGCACCATATTGCCATCAAACTTTCGCTATGCTACTTTGATATGAATATTGTCATGTCCCGAGTCACTAAGATCCCTAACTTGAAATTCATCTGTGCAATCCATCATGATTGCCATCAGGAGTATACTTCATAATCAGCCAACTGTAAAGATTGCTCCTACAAATAATCCTCGATTGAATCTGCATCACCAAGAGGTTGAACAACTATGGATAGAGCTTGCTTATTTGGAGGGTTGTTGGTCGAACCCAAATTTCCATCAAGTTGATCGTCGGGTGTTGGTTCAATGATATTTGTGCAAGCACCTTCTCTTAGAATTTCCTTCATCTTGGTCTTAGGTACCAAGCAGGTTCTGTCTTTGTGGTAAATGATTTCGCCAACCACCTTGTATCTGTCATCCTGTACTTCACCATCCAATAGTTGGCATGCAAAAGTATTCTTGGAGTATTCGACTAAGAGATGTGCCCTCCAATTGGCTGGAAACTGAGCCATAGTGTAATTTAAGTTAAAGTTCTCCATTCTCCCAACGGGCTAGCAGAATCACCAACTCTGATACTATTGTAATGTTCCGTTCCCCTGTGTCTTCTCTGAAACAATCTTTCTCCCATTTGTCACGGTCGATGAAGCAATTAAGGAAGCTATAAGGTCTAGTAGGGAAGCAGTACAACTAGAAGAGGATGCCGTACGGTGTTTGAGTAGGATATACAGGTGGGAGAATGGCCATATAGGGATGCCGTATAGTGTGTTCAGGGTGGCTGTACAGTGGAGTGAAGGTCGTACGGTAGAAGGCCAGGGGCCGTACAATATAGTTGAGGGAGATCTTGTGGCCGTATGGTATGGTTATGTTGTTGTACGGTCAGATGTATTGCGTGTTGCGTCAAGCCAAGGGTCTATAGGGTAGTAGATGGTGTAGGGATGGAAGATGGGTTTAGTCATGCAACCATAAACAAACTTATAGTCTCGAATTCTTCAGATAAAAGCTAAACAAGAACAGAGATTGAACACGGATAATCTTCAATTAATATTTGCAAACAAGATGGTGCTCCAATTTGCCAGATTCGAGCGAAGTATTACAGGGAACGGAATAGGGTGAGGATTGAATCCCATCGAAATCGAAATAGCCAGGTAGGGAAGATCTTTCATTTTTTAAATGACGAACAATCCAGAAATCCCATAGGAATTCGCAATACAAAGAAATAATCCAAATTGCATACCAACAACTACCTACATGCTGCACATAAATACCCCACCAGAGAAAAATCTTGAGGGTTTACAAAAGAGTGTTGACATGACAAAGACTGATGAATAATTAATAGAAATTGGGCCCCATTATTAAATAATTAAAAATGCAAATAATATTATTTAAATTTTGGGAAGTTAATTATTTAAAGTACTTTATTAAAATTGGGGATATTACAAAGAAGTCCAATATTTAGGAAGGGCACTAGCGTTCTCTCATGGACTTAGTAAAGAGTCGCCTCACAGGATCAAGCTGTGCATCAGACATTTCATTTTTGCAGGTTGCGATGATGAACGAAATCCTACAGTGGAGAGTATATGATTGGGCTGCACTATTGGTAGAAAGAATGTACAAACTCATGACATTGCAGCATAAGACATTCTACATGCTGCACTACCCGGTGGGGTTGTTCTTGGAGGCCACAACGTGGATGATTCCCCACGACAGGCTGGAGGCCAAGCCTGGGCCACTCGTGCTAGTCGAGCCCCCTATCATGCAATGTAGACACTTGAACACACGTGGCAACAAGACCACGGTTGGGCAAAAGCGACCAAGACAAGGATGCAAGAGATACTAATAGTGGTCGGCAGGAGACTTCTTCCAATGAGAGTGGGGCCGACGAAGAGGAGGAAGAAGATGATGAGGAGGTGGAAGTGATCATGACAACACCACTACTATTTCTGCGACATTCATTTTTAGCGACAACGCATTTGGTTCTGGTGGGTACAACACATATCTCAGGGTTTGGTTAGTTTAGGCAGCCAGTGATGATGACATCGGTTATCGTAGCGGTTTAGCCAGCTACAAAGACCCTGACCATTTTGGAGGCCGTAGCCTTAGTGGGGACATTTGTCATCGACGACAGTCGTACCGTTGGAAGTGATGGAGTTACTAGAAGGGGTTGTCCAAGAGGCTTTGCCAGTCGTACCAGAGCTAGGGGCTAAGATACTTATACTCAATGATGAGGCAGAGACTCAAGAGGGTGTGATGGAGATACCGATACAGGCAGAAATAGGTGAGGGTTTGAGGACACCTGGTATTCACTTAGATGTAGTGGGTTCAGACGTGGTGGTTACACTAGATGCGGTGTTGTTAGCAACGCTAGTAGCAGAGGAGCCGAATAGAGCTAGCAAATCTCAGAAGTTGAGCACATACTTGAGTACAAGATTTAAACGCACACTAGCACTGCAGGCGTTAGACATTGATTCACTTGAGCAGGAAGTAGCTCCGAAAGGAGATCTTGTAGGCATGCAGACATAGGGGGAGGATAGTCACTCGACGTAGGTCCATGAGATACCACACTCCTCGATGGATAGCACTGCTGAGCGGATGGTAGAAGCAATGAAGACGACTATGGGTACCCAATAGCCTATAGTGGGGCCAGAGACATCGACGGGAGAGGATACGGAGACATTTCTCGCTGATGTAATGACTCAGGCTTGCCGAGTGGTGATCTCTGTGCAGACACATGCGTTGGATTTAGTGGTAAAGGAGCTGGAGCACGTCATATCCTTCATGAGAGTAGGGTGCTCAACTACCTTTTCAGTGTGTTTTGAGGAGCGTGGGTGGCCTAGAGTAGAGACTTCAGAGATGCGCTAGGATTGGGCCACTACCAGAGGATTGGTTATGGAGAGCCGCATAGAGACTGACTCGGGAGGTAGGCCAAATATATCGTGATGCTCATTATGCTCTTCGGAGGAGCCAGGCAAACCAAGTAGCAACAGAAAGGGCTTGGGAGGAGTGAGCTACTCGGTTAGTAGTAGTCAAGGAGGATCTAGCTACAGAGAAGGCAGCTCGGGAATCAAAAAGAGCAGCTTGGGAATTCGAGAGGATAACATTAATGACTCACCTGGATGAGGGTAGGCAAGAGAAGAATAAGCTACAACAGGAGGTAGCAGGGAAGGAGGTAGAGCTTGGAGAGATTGCCAAGATGATGCAAATAGCCTTGGAGATTCAGATGGAGGCGAAATCAAATTTGGAGGTATGGACCAAGCAAGTGCGTGAGCTACGGTCATAACTAAACGAGCTTAGAACACAGAGGACGTCTACCACACTAGGGATGCACTCCTCTTCTTCTTAGTTGTTGAATCTTGATCTAATTAGTGGACTAAGTTGTTTGAGTCATAGTTTGAATTTTGATGTATAAGTTGTCTCTATTTTGTCGTCTGGAGATGACTTTCCTTTTTGGGGGGATGATGTTGTCGGTAAAACTTATAACCGACAGGAAGAGTTGTATCCGAAGGTCGCGTGATAGTTGAGTCACCCCTTCAGGAAGTATATGTACATCGTTCGAATGACTTGAAGGAGCATCATTGTAATTGGAGTTGCATATTTGCTTATATAAATAAAGTCTTTGATCTGTGTTACATCTTAATCTATTAATGCGATAAGTATCTGTTTACCCTGTACGGTAAACACTTGCTTCACTACCCAATATTGTCCAATATCACAACTTACCAATGCAACAAACATTAACCCTTAATTTTCCCTTTGACTGTCATTTTCTTGAAATTTTGACCACTATTTTTTGATTTTCGTAGTTTTCTGTTTTTTCTATATATAGAATAGTAGCACCGGCAATCTTGTTCATCTTTTTGAGTGCAAATTATTTACACAGTCATGTAGAGCACTTTCTTTACGAAACTCATTGATTTCCAGTCAATTTTTACGATTTTTGGACTATAGGCTTGAGCGTTTCTATATGTTCACATGTGATGGCTTTTAGATGATTCAAATCAGTTGTAGTAAGAAAATTGGTACTGTTTTAAATAGATTAGATTTTAATAATTTTATAATAGAATTATAATTTGTTAAAATTAAGTCCAACTAATACTATTATAGTTTTGAATTTAATAATTCTAAGTAAATATTTATGTGGAATATTCCCTCGTCAGACTATTCAATAGATCGAAGAGGGTTGGCCCATTATGTGAGTTCTTGTAGGTCAACAATATGGATAAGGAACTCATCCAGAGGTTTATGGAGCTATGCATGGGCTTTGTGAGCCGTTTTAGGCAGTTTGGGTCATTCTCATAAATTTTAGGGATTGACGGGGAGTTGACTAAAATACATTAAGGGACCTCTAGGACCATTGTAGAGACCTTGGTTTTAGTTCCTATTCTTTAGGGAGGATCCCTATTTTGTAGGGGATAATTGTTTAGTTGAGAAATGAAAGTGCTAAATTGGGTAAAGGTCTCCACTTTTCACGCTAAAGCATTAAATATTTATGTGGGGACTAGGAAGATCTCTAAGCACAATCCCCTTTGAATTCAAATCAGATTAACAAGGCCCAAATAGAGGAAGTGGTGCCAATGCTTAATTTGAATGACTAAAAGGAATGTGATGCAAAGAAATACTTTGCCCTATGTGTGATATGTAAATGTTAATGTGAGATTGAACTAATTGACTAAGTAAGATTATAATGTAGATCTATATGTTAAATGTATGTAAACAACCCGATTAAGATATGGAATTATGTTAAAACTGTGAATTGAAATGAAAGATAGAAGACTCACCTTGAAATGTGTAGAGGAAGATGACTTTTTCCTCTGAATAGTGTGGATCTGGATCTATTACTCAAAATCTGATTACAGATCCCAAAATGAAATAGAGAATCTAGAAAAACCTAGAAACTACTTTTTTTGCCAAGGTCTCCAAAACATGTAGACCTTGTGAAAAAGTGTGCGAAACATGTGCCATGAGCCCACTCTCTTTCCGGGTCTTCGTAACTAGGTCGACCCAGATTATTCTGAAAGCTTTCGAGGAGCTATTTCCAGATCTGCAAACCAAAATTTTGTTATCCTGCTCCTGTGCACAATAAAGTCGGATTTTTTTTTTTGGTTTGATGAGGCCTTGCCTTGGTCAAGCCCTAGATTGAGGAATCAACCTTGAAATTGAAATGTAAATGCATGTAAATATAACAAGTGTAGGTATATACCTTACTTGTACAAATCCTTGTTAATAAGGATTTTGCCTGTATGTTGTAGGTGTTGAATTCGGTATGTAAAAAGTAGGATATCTCCACGATTGCAAAGGATCTACTAAAACTGCATGATGGAGCCATGGATGTAAATGTGTATTAATGAAGAAGATGATGAATGCCTCAATGTAGATCTCCTCCCTTGATGGCCAAAAAATGCTAGATCTTGAAGAGGCAATGCCCAAAAAGGATCCTTGAAGGCTTGAACACTTCCTTGTTTGAATACTTGAAATGCTTGGAATGCCTTGTATGTAGGTGTCTTCTCATAGAGTGTGTACGTCTATGTAGTGATTAAGTGTGAAAATGAAGATCCCCAACCTTCTTATATATTAGTTATCAAGTGGGAAAACAATACAAAGCAACTGTGGAATAAAATTAAATGATTAGAAACTTCGAGACACTTTGGACCCCAAGGCCTTGGATCCACAGGGAGGAGGTTGAGCTGTTCCAAAACAAGTCAACCGGGTTGATCTGTTCCCTAGGAATGACTCAAGAAGAGCACCAAAAGATCTTACAAAGAGTGTAGATAGAATGGGGAAAAACGAAAAGGAATAGGGAGAAGAGGACATTAGGCACAAATTCATCCAAGGTCCAAGAGGTTGCTATGGGACGGGTGCTAAAAGGTATTAAATCACGGGTGCTTCCATTTTTAAAATAGTACATTTAGCCCCCACTTTAGCGGGCATATGAGTTGCCTCAAAGTCACGGTAGAGTAGATTGAAAGAAAAAGCTACTCTTATTATGAGCAAGGAGACGAAAAAAACCATCAAGCTCCTTGAGAGACTTGAGTTTTTATCATATCCAAAATCATAATGAGAGAGAGACTGCTATAAGAAAGTGTAGTGAAGTCACATAATAAGGTTTGTGTAGCTTATTGTGAACTACACAAGAAAAGGAGAGTGTTGAAATAAGAGATGACGTTGAACAGTCTAGCAAGTGTTTATGGCATGCTAGTCAACCCATCGAAGATGAATTGAATGGTCTAACAAGTGTGTGTGGCATGGTACTTAATCCATTAAAAAGATCCATCTTCAATGGAACTCTATGTTCCAAAAAGAATCGAAAAAAACAACCTAGGCAAAAGGATGTGTGTGTCCTTGAGAGATAAAAAACAAGATGGAAAATTCCTAAACTCTCCTGCTCAGCATGCTCTAGTGCTACCATCACTGCATCTTCCTCTTTAAAGTTTTATCGTTCAAACTTTGACATGAATACAATCAACTTCTCAATCTCCTAATTGAAATCCTCAAGACATCAACTTGTTTTGAACCATCCCTCTCTTCTCTTCAAGGGATTAATGGATATCTCTCATCTGTATCTCCCTCTAAGTTCATGCATCTTGTCTCAAACTAGGAGGTATGTGAATTGCAAGTTGCACTTGCAATGGTTTCTTCTTTCTCCAAAATTTTATAGTTTTAATTTTATTATCATCTTTGGCTTCCCGTCTTTTGTCATCTCTATCAAGTTTGCAATGCTTTTCTATATGCCCCTAGTTATTGCACTTATAACATAAAGTAAAATATGGATTGTAATCTATGCTTCTCCATCCATGCGCATTTCTCATTTGTGTTCTGCATTCTCTCGCCCTGTGACCAAGTAGCTGCATGAATAGCAATATCCATAAAAGCTAGGTTTATATCCTTGGTTTCTATAATTCTTTTAAAGTTCAAATCCTTTAAATTTCATGGATGTATCATCATTACTATTTCCTTCCTTGACAAAGCCTTCTCCTTCATAACCTACTCCAGTCTTGCTTGTGAATTGTCTTTGACTATCAATAATTTTGTTAGAATGTTGAAGCTCTTTTCAAACTTGAGACACTTGTTAAATTTGGTGTTACTCTCCTCTAAATCCTTTCTTAAGTTTTCAATTTCTTGTCTTAATTTGGTACACCTCATTTTGTAATTCTCAATTTGTTTGGATTCTTTTAGTTGAGTCTTTAATTCTTTACTCTGCATCTTGTACTTATTAACTTTTTCTTTTAATTTTGTGTTATGCTTTTATGCATATTGTAACTCATCCATGACATCAACATCTTCTTCCTCGCTAGATGACTCATCATTTTCCTCTTCTTTACTACATGTCTTGTCGACATCTTTATCCTCGCTGCATGACTTATCAACATTTTCTTCTTCTTTCTCATTGGTCATAGCCAAATAGAGTATCGCATCTTCTACATCATTACTTTGGTAATCATCATTGCTCTCTTCTGATGAGCTGGTTTCTTTCTTTGGTTATAGACTCTTTTTGTGCTTGTGAAACTTATTTTTCTTAGCACGCTTCTTATCCCTTTTCTTTGAATATTTTTCTTCTTCATTGTCACTAGAGTCACCGTTGTTTAGAGGACATTTTGATGCATAATGTCCCAGTCTTCCGCAACTGAAACATTTGAACTTTCCTTCGTTCTTCCCATTACACTTTTTCAGCATTGTTTTAAACTAAGCATCTTATTCACTATTTGAGCTTTCACTTGAATTTTTCTTTTGCCTTGAATGCTATTTCCTTCTTTGGTTCATTTTCTCCAACTCGCATTTCAAGAATGCAAAAATTGCAAAGCAAAAATGCTGATGGCGCAACTAAGAACTAGTTCACACCGGCTGCAATGTGAAACTGGTAGATGGCAAGTTCCAAAGGAAGAGTGGGCAGACAGAATGTGTTTATTCTGTAATATGGGAGCAGTAGAGACGGAGCAGCAGTTTGTCAAGGATTGCCTGGCATACAGTGACATCAGATTTGGTTATATAGAGATATTACAGAACAAGAACTTCAACTACTTATTCGAGGAAGATCAAGTGAAGAGAACAACGACTCTGATTATCAAATTTCAGAGAAGGAGAGACAAGTTAACCCAAACTTTGTAGCTAGATTAGTTCCGCTCCTGCCTTAGGGAGGTGATTGTGTAGGTCCCATAGGCTACTTTAGCCTCGTGGACGTCATTAAAATCTATCATATCATATCATATCAAAAGCAGTAAGGATTCCCTGCAATTCATCTTTTATCAATGTATTTAATATTCTTTCATCAATTGCAAATATTTTAGAATTAAACTTCATATTTAGTGATCTTAAAATCGTATCAACCACAAGACTTTTTTTTACTTCCTCACCAAGTGCTTGCATAGAATCGACAACATCATCTACATGATCAAGAAAAGCGGCTATATTCTCTCTTTCTTAATGTTAATACTTTCAAATACTTTCCGATGAGTTTGTAGTTTGGATTTCTTTACATTCTCGGTTCCTTCAGAAACATTTTTTAGCTTGTCTTAAATGTCCTTGGCCGATCTATAGTGCATAACTTTTGAAAATATTGATTCGGCAAGATTGCATTAAATTGCACATTTTGCTTTGGCATTACTTTCACATTTTCTCTTTCCGGCTGTGTCTGTTGGTGGGTTTTGCGGTAGTGTATAACTATCTACAACTAATTGCTAGACATCGAAGCCAATAGCCATCAGATAAGTTTCTATTTTTATACTCTAGTAGGCGTAGTTTGTCCCATCAAACATTGGCATTTTATTTTGAAAGATTTCGCCCATTGTGCTTTTTTAGATCTACCTTCAAGTGGTCAGGCTTTATAAAAGGAACTAGGCTCTGATACCAATTGAAGAGGTTACGATTATACTGAGAGGAGCGGGGGTGAATCAGTATGATACTTTGTTTTGCCAAATTAAAACCTTTTTATGCAAATAACTTTAAATCCTGGAATTAACAATTATGCACATGAACACTATAGCACAAGATTTACGTGGAAACCCAATGCAAGAGAAAATCATGACAATAAATGCTTTTTATATAAACAGTTCTTTTACAATGTTTTGTAGGCTTCAACAGGCTACAACCTCAATGTTTGTGAGCACTGACTCACTGGAAGCTTCAACTCCCCCACTTTGTAGGCTTCGACCTACTGGAAGCACCAACCCCCACTATTGTCTTTGTGAGCACCAACCCACTGTACACATCTCTGTTTTCTATCTTCCATACAAATCTGCATATATATTTTATTCACATCTCTGTTTTCTATCTTCCATACAAAGCCTCCCTTTTTCTTCTAATTGATCATACACTAATAGCACTCTTACACCCCTTTCTTTTTTACTGGACATAAGACTTTAATTATTTATATTGTGCATACAAGTGGAAGTGACTTTTCAGATTAAAAGTCATGTTATTTAGTTGCATCACTTCATTTATTTATTAATAAATTATCCTTATCGTTTATTTATTAAAATAAACTTCAATTTTTATCAATCAGTCTTTGTATTGATACCATCATGACTTCTACACCACACTTTATATAATCACGAGTTCCTTTTTTTGTCGCCACTTTCCCTCTTGAAATATATTTTTCACTACTGTTGAATCATGTTTCATATGTGATGTAAAGCTTTGAGCCCGTATTTGTTTATGCATTTATATTCTTTCGATTTTGAAGGTTCATGATAATATCGTGTATAGTTTCTACAAATTTCGTTAACACGACTGTAATCTTTTATAGTCTGATATAATTCTGATTGTGACAGTATGTTGGCGATTTATAATTACATCGCTATATTCGTATACACTTCCAAGGTCCAATGTTGCATCCTTTATGACAACGTATCCATATGTAATGGGGAATGCCCAAATCGGATCGGTGGTTATCCATGTTGGCAGTAATTAGATCCGCTTTGTATCAGATGTTGTCGCTGCCTTACATATATTATTTTAATAAAGGCGTGCCTCATATTGTTTGTCATACTTTGATCTGTCGTTGCCTTAGTCTTTCAAATAAATATTCTCAGACGCAAGAGATGTGAGTTTGCGTTTTTGTCTTCATTGTAACTTCTGTCCATTTATTTATGGATGCTGAAAATTTCCATTGCCATTGACTCCTCATCATATATCCTTGCTCAGACCCAATCATAATTATCCAAAAATGTTTTCATTGCTGCAGATTGTTATCTTGTATCTGAAATATTAGCATAAAATTGCAATCGGTTTTAGTTTCATTGCCATCTCTCTTTTCTGAGATACTTGCTATTTTATTGTGACTATATGATCCTGCAAACACACACGTACATCCATATCATTGTTGAATTGATGAATTCTATTCTGGTCAAACTTCCCTTGTCGTCTTTAGCAAGTTCCAAACAGCTCCTATGTATATTTTTATTGCCGCTACTCTAGTTAAATTGCACTCAATTTTCAAGACTATACCCCCCTTCAATTTTTTCATTCTTGTCTTGGTTTTGATGTAGATAGAAACATGAATTAAGTGAACAGACCAGACATGTAAAACTCGTATTGTTATCAGCTTATTATTATTGCTGATGGCATTTTCGTTACTTCTCTTTTGAGATTTTTATTGATTATGCTTTTCCCTTCTATATTATAAGACAAATGTGCTTTTGGTGTGGCTTGACTTTTCATTATCCATGGTGGCTGTTTGCTTGAGACAGTGTCTGTGGTGACTGTCCAATCTGCCAGATTGTTATTTATTTTGGTTGTTTCCATCTTGGCTTGCCCTATCTTATGTGTATCTCCTTCATTTGCTATCTCCAATAGTAGTTTCCTGTATTTGTTGATAAATGGATCTTATTTTTATATCTACAACTGTAGATGATGTTTCTTCTTGGTTAGTGTGCGGAACGTATCACTCGGTATCACAATTTCAATGCACTTTTCAGTGAATCAGTTTCTCCTTCAAGTTCAATTATGATTGGTGTATTCATACTTATTTGCAATGGTCAAATGGCAAGTAATATATATGTTGGTCCTGATATTAATTTGCCTAATAAGCATACTTTCGACATCAATGACAACTTCTAACAATCACCCGAATACTTTTGACATCAATGGCAATATTTCTATCACTTAAAAGACTGTCATCACAGTGACAGTTCTTAGGGGCATTCCACAGCAGAAGGGAGAGTTAGGGGATGCAAATTGAGAATATTGCATATATTAGTAGTCGGCAATGAGAAAGCCATATTAAGAAGCCTGTGTGAGAATGACTCAAACACACAACCAAAGCTAGAAGAAAAATCCAGTGAATGGAGACCATGAATACAGGAAAGAAAAAAGAGGCAATGGATGAGTTGATATTTAGCACATAAGATGGAGCAAGCATAACATTCCTTCAAAAGATGAGTAGATGACAAAGATTGAAGAGGATAGAATGGATAAAAGAGCAAAGGACAACCGAAAAACAGTCAAAAGACTTGCATCTAGATACTCAGAGACAACATAGAGATAATCTTTGCAACTTTAGCTAGCACCCTTATGTTTTGTGTAGGTGCTTAGCATGGGAAATTTGCAAGAGGGGGTGTTACTTGAAGGAATAGAAGGTACTTGAAAGCCTGTCATCACAGTGACAGTCCCTGGGGGGCATTCCACAACCAAAGAGACAGATAGGGGATGAAGATCGAGACTTTTGCATAGATAAGATAGTCAGCAATGAGAAAGCCATGTTAAGAAGCCTTTGTGAGAATGACATACCCTCAAGCAAATGACAGTTGTGAACTTAGTTACCGGATGCTCTCTTGGACCCGTCGGATGCGGATGCAGATGCGAATGTGGATGCAATCTGGTGAGCATCCTCAGGTTGCTGATGCGCTTCCTGTAGGCACCAAGAGAGCATCCTCGAACTTCCGGATGCATGCATGGCTCATGATGCCAAAAAAGTACCAAAAGTTTTTTTTTTTTTTTCATTTTTCACTTAAAATGTTTAAATAAATGTTTACCCCTCACAAGCTGTTGCTTAGACTATTTCTAGATGAATCATCCACCATCTGATGATCAGGTACTGTTGGAACCACATGGACTTTGAAATCTGCCACAAATAGTTCCATTTCTGGTGTGCTAGTATGCATGCCCATAACTGTAGATGACCTTCATTCGCCGAACCTGATGTTAAGGGAAAAAGACTGCTGCAAATGTAATAACACTTTCCCTTCATTTTGTGTGTTTCAAGTGCAGATTTGAATGTGTATAAATATGAGTAGAGGAGGCATGTCTCACGAAGAGAATATGAGTAGAGGAGACATGTCTCATGAAGAGACATGTCTTTATGGTAATTATAATTAATAACCAATTAGACAATATTAAGAATTATATAAACATATCTATCTATAAATATAATATATGTATAATATATATAAGTAGATATATTAGAGTGTCTAATTCATGATTAGCTAGGGAGGATTGTTATAGAACATATTATTCTCTCAAGCATATAGAGAGATTATCTCAATATGATATTCTTGGAAAGACATATTTAAGGACTATCAATTGATGTCCATCAAAACAGATGTTATCTTTCGATATCATCCGTAGAATGATTCATTAAGGAATATCAACCATATGATATTCATCATACTGATATTCATCATACTGATATTCTCTTGGTATGTGCACTGACATGAAGTCCATGATTCCTACCAAGAGAATATGTCGTATCCTAGAAGGATATGTATTATCTGATCTCCGACACTCTCTGGGACAGCAACTAAATGTAGTCTATCATATAATAATCATGATCTCAAGGACAGCAACTTAATGTAATACATCATGACAAGTATCATGATCTCCGACACAATCCAGGACAACAAGTTAATGTAGTCTATCATGATATGTTCGTTATCATGATATTTGACACATTCCAGGACAACAACTTAATGAAGTCCATCATGATAATAGGTCAACCTATTGTTAATATCGTCACCTTACAGTAGCAGCCTCACAACAAAAATATTAATGAAAGATCATCACTTCTTGTGATGTTTTCCAATAGAATCATGTAGTAGCTTACACGATATCTACCACAAACCAAGTCAAAATATGGATCCACGATAGTTGCTCGTAAAGGTGGAACAAGTGTTTTCACTTCAAACTTCTCTCTTATGAAGAATACGATATTTCAAGGAATTACACCTCAAACATCCCCTTCTCAATCTGTAGACTTGTTCCGGTCCAAGGTTGTGTCTGATGGAAATGTCGAACTTCCTCAAACTAATATCAGCCTTCTGACCTCCTCGTACAACTTTGTCTTTGATGAAGTGTCAAACTACCTCTGAATTTAGAGGGATACCCATAGTCTCAATAATCGAAGATATTTGCTTCAAGAGCCTCACTTTATCCATCCTAATGATCAGATGACTAATGAATTCTAGATCAAAATTTCTTTGGAGCTACTATCAAAAGATTTATTTTTGCACAATATTTGTTACCACGCCTAATATACCAATCTTCTTTTCTTGCAAGAACACCCCCAACCACAAAGAAAAAGATCAAGGCAAACAACTCTTTATAATGTGTAGAAGTACAAATAAGAGAGAGACTACAAAGATTAGATAAATGTAATACTCAAGGATAAATACTTATCTGCACATAAACATCATTGATACAAGTTGCTCCAGTGAGGGCTCGTATGCAACAAATCAGAAATTGCCTTCTTAAATTATTTGAGAATGGAACATCTTCCCTCTAAAGATGGTTCAAGCGGGAATGGAACATTGATTATTATCTCCTCCCCACATTATAAAATTCCCACTCTTATATCATTTCATAGTACAATGTCTGAAATCCAATAGCTATGCAAGAACTTCATCAATACATGTGGCATATATGTCAACAAGGGTCAATTTCATGGTATGTAGAATGAGAGACTAGCCATATTGATAGTTTGCTAAGATGGTTTGGCTCTTCCTAATGGGT
This sequence comes from Cupressus sempervirens, assembly GCA_028749045.1. Lineage (NCBI taxonomy): Eukaryota > Viridiplantae > Streptophyta > Pinopsida > Cupressales > Cupressaceae > Cupressus > Cupressus sempervirens. The sequence continues at coordinate 576,499,131 of CM053791.1, forward strand.
TTTACAAATTCCAAGTAATCAAATCATCTTGGAATTAGTCTCCTTTTGGGATATTTTTCTAATGACTAGATTATTTTCTTAATGTTGTCGTATTCTCTTTTACATCATATACACTTATTTTCATGAAAATATTTACACATGTCCTTAGAGTATTCTCCAATCGATTCATTCTATTCCTTGGCAAGACTTCCTTAAGCCAATATGTCCAACAATTCGGGTATACTGTCTGTACTCCCATATTATGTTGTGATTCTAGTGTATGTCTGACTGTGTTGGTCTATTTACTTTTCACACACACTACACACACTCTTACTCATTCACACATATCCATATCTGATATCCTTCCAAGATAGACAATCGTCTCAAGGAAATCTCTTTTTACAACCATTATAGCCTTCACTACCAGCATAGTCTTTACTTCCATTGCAGCCTTTAGTAATTTGACTTTAACCTTACTATGCTCATATTCAAACTTTGCCATTAATATTATTTGCAACAAAAATATAAGAGTGTGCTATAATACTATAAACTGCTTTTGATATAAGCAATATATCTTCTCCTTCTCTATAATTATGGCGTCGAATTTGTGGCATCTATTTCTTTGTTTGGAATCATACTTTACTATAAGAGCGATTTATATTGACATATTTATGTTGCAATGGAGATAATCCTCATATATAAATAGAATTTAACCAATTCTCCAAGTCTTGTCCACCGTGGCACTAGAACCACCGCCTGTTTGTGATAATGTTGGTTCGTTGTCCATGCTTTTCGTATGTAATCCCCATGGTCTATTGTGTATGATTAACAACACTTGTCATTTAAGAAGACTATTTCAACTCCACTTGTTTCTATCTCCTTATTCGGCGATCCCTTCATAACTTCTCAATTGTAATCAAAAGTACCGACCATAGATTCCCCCCCCCTTATAATAGTTTGTGCCATGTGCCTTATGAAATCATTTTCTTTTTGTCATAGATGGTTACACAATAAGTCTCATCTTTATCACTTTATGGAAGCAAAATAACAATTTATATTTATGTAGTACTTGGGACTTATGTAATGTGTTGCAATTTGGCAATATGTAATACGTTGATATTCGATCTCTTGTGGCTCCTTATTTATTCTCTCTTTTAAGGGATCCCCCATTATTATTCACTTAGAATTGATGCCCCTTATTATTTTTTTCTGTATAATGCATAAGGTCTATGTAGTATTTATTACAACCCTATATCCTTCCATATTTGTTTATGCATGGAACTGCATGTTTCCTACGTGTAGCTTTCTATTCAATATCATGCTGCTGATGTGCTCAATTTCCTCCCTTATATGTGTGACTCGGTGATTAGAGTTTCTCCATTTTCTGTCCCCACGTAACTGTCATTTTTCTACGCAGCAATCCTTCACTGTAGAACTCCCAATCTATATGCGAATTAATTGTACTTTCTACCTTCTACAACTTATACTTTTGCCAATCACCCTAAGGAATTCTTATACCTGGTGTTTATTCCTCCTTTTGCGGTTGCTACGTAATATTTTACTAGCTCTTATTATGCCATGTCGTATATGTGCAATGGCTATTTTCTACAATTGATATGCATCTCTGAGTTCAAGAACAATCACAACATACCAGTAGTCCACACACAACATACACATTAGATCCATCGCTATGTGAGATTTGTTTCACTAATACTTGTCTTTGTTCAATATCGATTTTTCTTTCACATTTTGTCAGGCGACATTAGAATACCATTGACTATATTTGTATAAACGTTGTCCATTATTTTAATCATTGATGACTCCTATTGGCTTGTCTCTGCTTATATATTTATGTATTTGATTTCCTAGCCCAAAGAATGGTGTTCCATCCATGTGGTTGTCTTTGTAACTTACAATAATACTTTCTTGGGACGATTGGTGTGTAATGTCTTTGACTGGGAATTGGTATGTAATCTCCCTTTTGCCTCTAATCACCAAATCTAATTCATCTGGTGCCTGTAACTTGGTAGCTCAGTTATCTATACTTTCCAAGTACTTCCCATGTTTTGCCAAACCGACAATATTCTTTCCAACCATTTTGTTTGCATTTTCCATATATTCTTCCAAGGAAATATTAAAATCATTTGAAAATTTGCATATACTGATTGATTTGTGATTATTGACGAGTAACATGGATCATTTTATGCAAATGTACTAACATTGCCAATGTAATTGATGTTTTTCAAATGCAAATTTGAAGACTCATAAATATGAGTGGAGACACAAGACATGTCTCTATAGTTAATTATCATTAGTTAGTATATTAATAATATAAATAACTATATATATATAAGAATATTTATCTAATGATGATTTACGATCAAAAATGTATTTCATGATCTAATTAATCTAACGGCAACTACAACCTTAACACTCCCTCTTAGTTAGGGAGGATTGTTAGAGAACACATTATGCTCTTGAGTATATGAAGAGATATCATCTTAGTATGATATTCTTGGAATGACATATTTAAGGATATCAACATAAATTCATCAACTTAGATGCTATCTTTCAATATAATCCCAAGTATGATTCAACAAAAAATATCAATCATATGATATTCATCATACATATTCTATTGGTATGTGCACTGACATCGAATCCTTGACGCCTAGCAAAAGAATATGTTATATCCTAGAAGGATATGAGTTATCTGATTTCCGACACTTCGGGACAACAACTTAATATAGCCTATTAGATAATAAGAAATCACAATGTCATCGTCTCTATCAGGACAATTATCATGATCTTTGGCACTTCGGGACAACAACTTAATGATGTTTGATCATGATAAGTTCCTTATCATGACGTCCAACACTCTGGGACACAACTTAATGAAGTCTGTCATGATAACAGGTGTACCATTTATAAGATTGTCACCTTACTATGATTACCTTCTGTTTATATATGTCAATGAAAGATTGTCACCTTTCATTACATATCATATGATAATGTTAACCATGAACCAAGTTAGAGGGTGGTACAAAAACTTTCACTTCAATTCTATTTGACAGAGAAGAATGCATTACAAGGAATTTCACTTAGAACTTCTCCTGATAGAGAATATATCATTCACAAAGGATTGCACCTCAAAATCCTCGCTCTAAACAATAATCGTGTGAAGTTAGGTCCTGTAGTTACTCCCTGAGAGGTTCTCTTCGCTCAAGGATTCCTGTTGGACTCCCTCAGAATCTGATATCAATTTTCTGATTTTCTGGTGATAAGTCATTACTTCCTCACGATATACATAGGAGTAGGCCCATCAAAATCATGCAGTCACACATATGTATTTTAAGACTCCCTTTGAGTATCAATCTTCTAAGCTCCTGCATTGCCCTAGAAGAAGTATCATGCTCCCTCTCAATGTAGAAGGATCTCATAATCTCAATCATCAAAGATATTTGCTTCAAGAGCCTCACTTTATCCATCTTGATCATCAACGTTTTTGGAGCTACTATCATAAGATGGAGTCTACACAATATTTGCTAGCATGTGTAAAGTACCAACCTTCTTTTCCTGCAAGAACATCCTTAGACACAAAGGAAAAGATCAAGGCAAATAGCTCTTTATACCGTGTATAGAAATACAAATAAGAGAGAGACTACAATAAGTAAATAAATGAAATATTGAACGATAATAAATACTTATCTCTGCACATCAACATTGTCGATACAAGTTTGTCTAATGAGGGTCCATATGCAACAAATCAGGAAATGTCTCCATATAAGCATTTGTCAAATAATGAGAATGGAACATTGGTTATTATTGCCCCCACAATGTAAAATTCCTAGTTACTCCATTTTAATCATAATACAAAATACTATGCATAATTTGAAGCCAATAGCATTGCCTTCATACGTTGTATTTTCTCATAATACTTGCGGTGCTCATCTTTATAGAATTGATGTTACTGAAATGTATAACAATTTTGGAAACAGGAGTTCCTCTTTATTGTTCGAGTCAACCACTCTGTTCATTCGAGTAGAATTAATCCATAGATTCATACAGCTATTGAGAAGCTACTACCAATCATATTATGATCATTCAATGCCAAACTCCGAAGTCCACTTGCACAATAGTAAAGAAATTTGTCCCACAATATTTTAATCTTCAATTCTGTAGATGCCATCTTTAGAGACAAACATCCACGCACAAATTTGGTAGGATATTTTTACCCGATATAGTTGGAAATCTATTTATCGCTGCATATTTAAGATGGTTCGACCATAGTAGAGGACATTTTTGTATTACTCATTTGGTTCATCCACCTTTTCAAACCAATTATAATTGAAATTTGACAACATGATATTAATAACAAAAAACTGTCCTTGTTTTATCTGATGATAAGACAAAACTTGAATTCCATTATCTAAGGAGTAGCACGACTGCAAATTATCTTGAGACACGTGGATGTGAAGCCACATTTGAAATAAGGACAAACAACGCCGTCATATATTGAACTTCATTGAAGGAAGAGATGAAATTGTTTTCTGGTAGAAGTTATTCGGCGCAAGTTGACATAATGACACATACACATATTCAAACTCAGATTGGTCTCTTTTCATTCTTGCTGAATGGTTGCGTATTCTTTTACATACATTATAGTAGAATGGTCTTTGTTACTTCTCACTACTTTAAGATTGCACAGGATTGTCTTATATTGTGTGTTGCATTCTTATATAGTTTTATTTTCTCTCCACTTATACCACTGAACATCTTTCTCGAGCATATATGTTGTGGCTCTTATAGAGAGTTTTGTGCTTATCCTATATATTGACGGTATGTTTCTTTCTCTTGTCATTGTTGATGATAAGAGTTTGTAGAAATATATAGATATTTTATAGATGCCTACTCAACTCTCTCTGACTTGATTTGTTCATTAATTTCTTAATTTTCTCTCATCTGTGTTGGGTGTTTGAATCCTCTGCTTCCTTATTTTCTCAAGTCTCCTAACTTCTCAATGTAAACTATGCCATTATATAACTCATGAAAATTATATTCTTATCTTCTTGTTTGGCAATCCTATTATATTACTTCTCCATAGTTAATGAGCATTGAGCATTGTCTATTCTCGTGGCTTACTCGATGACCTCAACATATTAGTATTGACTTCGTTTTTCTTTGATACTCCTTTCTTCATTATTTTCATTTCTTATTTTTCCTTTGATGAATGATATGAACCTTTAGTTATTAAATGCTTCATCTCCCTATTTCTAGTGTATTGATTTTTTGCATGGATCCTTCCATTTATGCAGCTATGATTTCTTTTGTATTTCTCATTCATTCCTTGACCCTTAACCTTGATCGATTGCTTGTGACTTATCGATTTATCGTTGTACCTTTGGTGGTTGTTTTTTGATTGGTCCATGCCGTTGACGTTAGATCATATTTGCTAGCTTCAATTCCTTTACGAGACTGCTAAGGTGAATAGTTCCACATCATTTCCTAGCATATTCTTTGATCAAAATTTTCCATATGATGTTCGATATAAACCTTCGACGATTGTGTCTAGTGTCCCTCATTTGCCTCAATCTCCTTTCTCTTCGATGTGATTTCCATATAAAACCTTGATGCCACCACTTCATAATCCAATGCGTATTAAATGTTTTTGTCCTTTTCTTATTATTATCCTTTCCCCATCTTCATTCTTTTCGATGCCAATGAACGTGCACTGTCTGCAGTTAATGCCATATGTAATGTCTTCCACGATTAGGGAAAGGGTTTATTTCCCTCAATCTATTACTCATCTAGCATATTGTGTGAGGTGATCTTTTTTAGACCTTCATAAAGATTGGCTTTATTATATGCGCGATTTCTATCAACAAATGCAGGAGGTAATTTGTTGTGATTATTGTTTGGTTCCTTTTAATATGAATATCACTAGTAACTATGGATGCCGAACTTCTCTCCATTGGATATGAAATTTCAGAGTACAATAATTTTAGATTTTCGTAGGGAGAATTGAAACTGAGTTTTGTTTTTGTGACTTATGGGCTCAGTCACATGGATCACCACCGTCCAAATGCTTATTTATGTATGCCTTCTTCTATAGACAAATCGCATAGCATGATTAATAGCAATAATTGTGAGAAGCTTCATTGTATTCTTCTGTTGTCACTTTTTATGTATGCTAAATCTATATCTTTCATCACAGACACAAAATCTTTCTACCATGTATTTGATTTTTTGATTTCATTCACAGTCTAGCTCTGATACCATGATGAGTAACATGGATCATTTTCTGCAAATGTACTAACATTGCCAATGTAATTGATGTGTTTCAAATGCAAATTTGAAGATTCATAAATATGAGAGGAGGAGACATTGCTCTATAGTTAATCATTATTAGTTAATATATTAATAATATAAATAACCATATATATATATAATATAGTATATATATATCCATATGTATAATATATATAAGAATATTTATCTAATGATGATTTACCATCAATATTGTATTTCATGATTCAATCAATCTGACTGCAACTACAACCTTAACAATTATTGCTTTGGGTTTATAGTGAAGTGGTGATCTATAAAAAACTCCACTCCATGTAAATGCAACTAAACCCACATAGTGGATTGGGGGAGTTAAATATTGTGAATTGGGCTTGTGGCTACTTTCACCAACTTGACTTCTTTGTCAAAACATTGAGAGGAACATTCATGACATTGACATTCCTGATTCATTCCAAGTTGACATACTCAAAACTGCATTTATACCTTAGAATATTATGAATGTGGAAATATGATGGACATGGTCCATATCTGTGCTTGTTTGTTTCACAAGAGCATTGTATTTCATCAGGCTGTCTCATTCAAAAGCTCTCAAATGGGCATAAACAATGTAGATGCTGGTAAAGGTTGTGGTCTTGGCCTTAGAGATGCCAATTGTATTTGGATAAAAGTTTACAAGCTTTTAAACATGTCCATGGCTGCAGACATGAGATGGCATATCTTTGTGCCATTTAGGTAAAAATTACTGTCAAAAATTATTGACAGGCATTATTCCGTGACTCCACATTCTGCACATGCGCCCTTCAATCTTCATATTATATATGAAGACATTTGATTGAAGCAATCCTTCGAATCAGTTTATACATTTCTTCTTCTACGATTCACATTTTCCACGTATATTTGTCTCCACCTTAACTCATTCTTATTTGGATAACTTATTGAGATCGATTTCTGAAGAATAGATCTCTCAAACTTCTTTAATCTGCAGTTTGGTTCTGAGACCATGTTAAGGTAAAATGACCGTTGCAAATGTAATAACACTTTCCATTCATTATGTGTGTTCCAAGTACAGAATGTGTATAAATATGAGTAGAGGAGACATGTTTCTGTGGTAATTATAAGTTAATAACCAACTAGACAATATTAACATCTATCTATCTATCTATGTATATATATATATATAATTTATAATTTATATAAGTAGATATATTAGAGTTTGTCTAATTGATGATTGACTAATAACCATAAAATGATTATATTTAGATCAATTCAGTCCAATTGAAGCTACAACATTAACACGTGAGATGACCCCAGGCAAAACATTTTCAGCTATTTACTTCGCTAGATTCAATTCATCAAGTTTTGTAGATGTATGAGTGGGGAGAATGCACTTTGAAAAGCTCGTTGCCAAGGTTGGTTGGGTGGTCACTGGAACATACTTAATCATTGATGACAATGTAATTTTTTGCTGCCCATGCAAGAATTTAAATCAAATTATTGTTATTAATCATCTGATCATGAGAATCAAGGATCAACAATCTTTCAAAGTTGAATGAAGTGGTTTAAGTTTCCTAAGCTTGGTTGGTCTTATATGTTAGCAGTACTTGTACTTTGTATTCAGAAAATCCCTTGCATCATAACTACCTTCTCTATTTTTAACAAATCTTTTATTTACTGCTAGAAAAATTAATTTATGGTCTGTTATTGTTTGCCATGCACTGTGTTTACTCGAACGAAATTAAATTTTGTATATTACTTGCATTTCGCGTGCGCGCGCGCACACACACACACACACATATGTATATGTAATATGAAAGCACACCCAAACACATCCAAACCCCCCTCCCCTCCAAAAAAAAAGATAAAAAAAATTCACGCATTCGTGCACCTGATTCTCTTACTTGTTTTTGCATCAGCATCTAAATCAACAACTTAGCTTTTTATGACACATTAATTGTCCTTGGTCTAGTTAATGTACTTGTACTGTACTAGTTGTATGTCACTTAGGTCCCAGGTTCTTGTGAGCATGTTCTACTTGCAATTGAGACTCTTTTTCTTGCTAAGACATTGCCAAGTTCTACTCATGAACTATGTGATTGCTAAATCAAAGTACTAGCAACATGCATGATTGATTAATATCACAAAATTATATAAATTTGATTTATTTATAATGTTTGACTAGAAAGTCACACCCCTCAACCAATGGGAGAGGAGGTCAAGGAAGTCAAAAGCTGAGTTTTTCTCAATTGGTCAGGAGGGTGAAGAGTGATTGTTATCGAATTTTATCTTGATTAACTGTAGGTAAATCAGTATCCTGTAGGACCAATTTTATGACTTCTTGTCATTGCTTTAAATTCTCTAATTCAATTTCTTTTGGACACAAAATGTTGGAAATGACTCGTGACAATTGCAAATCAACCTGAGTATCAATGAAAACCAAACTTATCTTATGAACAATTCATTTTAACAAGGAACCCAAGTGCTTTCCAGAGAAGATAACTTCTTCATAAGAAAGCTAAAGGAAGTGATTGAAATTTATAACCACCCTTTCAACTTTAATTGTGATGATGGTTGGATCATCAATGCTTCATGGAAACCTTTATTATCCAAGATCAATTAGTCTCCCTTTGTCCTCCCCTTGGGCTCCTCTACCCACCCCCTAGTTTCCCCCTCCTGTTGGGTGATGTAGTCTCTATTTGGTTATCCGGTGGCTCCCCACAATTTTGTGTTCCTTCGAGGTTTTATTCCAGCCCACTCTACTTGTAATTTCTTACATTTACTTTCATATATCTCTCCACCACATTATGTTTTTTTTTGTGCATTTTCTTTCATATTTCTCACATGTGCTTCGTTTTTGTTTTTGTGGATATTTTATCTTGTTATGTCTTGTAGTACTTATGTATTTCTTTTTAAGCCTTGCACTTTCTTTTATATGCTTATGTGTATGTGTGTACATGTTTTTATGTCGATGCATAGACAATTTATGTTATTGTATATATGCATAAACATAAACATATATAATTATATGTATTTAATTGTATATATACAAAAACACTTATATATACATGTACACATACATACACAAACAGAACACAAACACACAAGTACTTATATTGTGATTTTCCGTTCTTGATAATGGCAGATGAATTCTCCAATACCTCAGTTCCGTCCATGAGGGTTTTTTTTCCGAACTCGCACAGAAGTCAATTGGTTTATAGGCATTCAAATTAGAGAGGGGATTGTCACATGGAGGCACTTCTTTACTGCCGGGTTGCAGCAATGGAACTGTACGGTGAAGTCAAGATGTCCATACAAGTCATATTGATAGGTGTCCTACAGTTGGGGGAAGATGTGCAGTGATGTAGTTATGATGTGTCATACTGAGGAGGGTAGGTAGGTGATCATATTAATTGAGCCATATAATGCAAATAGCCGTATGGTTTGGGGGAAGTACTGATGGTGGGGAAAGTATTGATGTTATTTGAGTGTATGATCTGCGGACTTCAATGATGGAAACTATGACAAGGATTTTTAATGCCACAAATGCTATGCAAATAATGTTGTAAGTGTAAAGCCACAAAATCACAAATTGATAATCACGAACAGATCAATTAGTAAGTCTCCTGCATATTCTCATAATGATATTGCTTTGGGTCACAAGAACATGTAGTGGGTGTTGCCAAAAGCCAATGACTCAAATATAATTATTTCCAGGCAATGAAATTATTGCAGATTACAGTGGGGTTGGTTGATGACCCAATAGTTACAGATTAGTCTTCAAATAAAGATATTTGCAAATAGGTGCACAAGTAGGGAGGGTCTTCTACCTCTGAAGCTGTGGACAATTGTTCTTAGCCTTAAGCCTCTGGAAGTGCAAAAAGAAATGAAAATCAAATGCAACCATGATGATTTACAATGTCTAGCCATCTCCTTATTAAGGCCTTCAAGAAGCATTTAGAGATTTACAACAGGCCGACAATATTATTTAATTTATTAATTTGGGCCCCTATATTTTTAATTAAAAAGAATTAATTGAAGGCCCTTTATGATTTAATTTAATTTTTGGGACCTATTAATCAATTAATTTAATTAAAGTATTACATTAAAAATTTGGGGACATCACATATATTTATGCACATTTATAGACATGTAGACGTACTTATATATATAAAAGTGCATATATATGCACTTATATATATGAAAGTACATATATACATACATGGATATAAATGTATATATAAGTTCATAAATATATGTATATATATTTATAATATTGATGTAGTCCGGTCTCTCTATATATATATTTACATTTATATAATATAAATATCTTCCTTTCTTCTTTTTGCTGATATATATGTCCATCTCCTCTTATCAATTTATTTTGGTATGCACATTTGTGTGTGTGTGTCTTCATCCACACACACACACACACACACACACACACACATACATTCGCACACATATATAGTTTTGTGTGTCTTGTCTCATTAGGTTTGATTAAGTAATTAGACTATTGATTTATTTTAGTAAGTTTTTTAGTCTATTTTCTCGTTTGTTGGTTCATTTTTATTTTTGCCCAATGGGTATTATTTAGTTATTTTATTTTATTTGCAATGTTGAGCTTTCTATTGCATGTTGACTTTTCTTGACCATTGACCCTTGTCCTTTTGGCATCTGTTATATCTCTTGAGCTGATCTGCAACAATTTATCTTATTGTTTCTCTAGCACTTCTCATCCTGATGATGGATCACAGAGTGTGATTCAAAATGTTGATGCAAAAACAAACACAACCTATCCCAGAAACAGCATTGATCTTAATAATGGATTGTGGAAATCTCTTCAGACTAAGGAAATTACACTCAAATTATATCTTCAATTTGGATTTTAAACAATCGATTGGAGCCCGAATATTTCGAATATAAAATTGATGGAATACTATCAGAATAACATAATTTTGCAATTCTATGGCTTTCTGTGTTATTGCATGTTTGAGTATAGAAGTTGTTCTTTTCAGATTATTTGGTTGCTCATCTTTTCCTGGATGATTCAGCAAATATGATTAGCATGAAACTATGGTTTGAACTGTTTAAACAACAGGATTACTAAGTTATAGAAGTTTAGCAAATTGCATAGATAAATTAGAGAAGCGATTATATACATGTTTATTGTGCCATGTCTTGTACCCATGAAGTACTTGTCAATTTTGACGTGTGTGCAGTTGACCTTATATGGGTTGGAAGTAGGATTTAATCAAACTTGATTGATACTGCATAAACTTTCTGTCGAATCACGATCAGGATTTCAGAATTGGCTTGGAGGAAGACAATCTAATTGGCTTTTTATAAAGTTTTTGTCTGGTGATCATTAGTCCTGGAAACATAGAACTGGATGAAATTAACCCTAGACCATACTTAAGATCTATAAGTACTGATTATCTTGATTCTGTTTTATGGAATCAACAATGACAAGTTATAGCTTGTAGTTCATAAATCTGCTGCAATTTTTTGAAGTTTAGATCATCCCATGAGGACCAAAATGTCGATAAATTTGGTTCTTTGAAAGTTTTTGCGAGTATGAAACATTGCACTCATAATTTTGTGATTTCTTTTGAATTTTGTATAGTACTATATTTATCGGTATTTTTGGATTTAATGATATGCTCCTGTGAAACACTTATATTACCATTACAACTTTTAGACAGGTTTCAAATAAAGCCATTTACCTATATTTATTCTATTTTGCATTTTCTTGTGACCATTGAGTGATTAATTATGGAGCATGATATCATCGTTGTTAATGCAGGCTGGCAAAAGTTTGATGTTGAAATTACCAACGGACGAGATTGTAACATCTGCATTGTTGTCTCTGACAAAACTTGCCATTAGATCGATGGTGACATTGGCAGACCAGGTATTTGATTTTTCTTTTAAAATTTTACATAAGAATAAACGAGATTTAGCATAGCAAAGATTTAATTGATGTAGAGGTGAAAAGTCTAGTAGTTCACAATCTATTTCCGTGTAAAGTACAAACTTCAACGAGGAAAGTTCAAACTATAATGAAATGCTCCAATGAAAGAGAAATTATTCCTTGCTTGAAGATCAACTCACATGCTATAAGGGTGAAATAATAGATCTATAATGGTTCAAGATTGTAATACAACGGGATATGTCATGAGCACTTTGTTTGGCATGTTGTTCTCAAATTGAATTTAGTCCTTAAGAAGTGAACGGTTGTTTGTCTGATATTTTACCATCTGCGAAACTATCAAGTGCTGGTGATTTAGTAAACTAAACTCAGATGAAAGGAAAGAGAAGGTTTTTCATTAAATTCTAGTGAAAGGAAAAGGATTTCATTGTAAAATGATTTAATATTTAATAACTATGATGGATGCTTTGTCAATGAGACAATGGCCACTAAATTAGCAAACCAACTGTTTAAATTATCATGTTCCACCGGCCTTGTAAGCGAATGTTATTCCTTTCATGATTTTAATATCTTTAAGGGTCCATGCAAACCATTCCTATGTATTTTAATTTTTTTATAATTATCATACTTGTCGGATATAGTAGGTCATGCTACCATTGCTGCTCATTTATCCTCAAAGTGAAGTTTGTGCTTAATATTCAAATGATTAGTTAAAGAAATGAATCACCTTCAAGGATCCAAACTGTATACTGAAAAGTTAAGGCCAAGGTTTTAGAATTTTCCTAGCACTATCTTCATCATAGGAAATGATATTGTTCCTCAATTTGTCAATCTAGGCTACGTCAACACTCTTCCAAAACTTTGTGGGACCTGCCTTAAGTTTTATTTGTGTTGAGATTTTTAAATTTTCATATTATTGTGACCATTTTTCTTGTCTTTATGGTGTAAGGCCATAGACGACACCTTGTAACTTAAAGTTTGATAAGCGTGATCCCTTCTTGGTTGTGCTCGTCAAACTTGTCATGATCTTGTTCAACTTCAATAGGATGAGACTTTTTACCCAAAAGGAGTCCATCATGCTGACAATACTCAAAGATAGTCATCATTCAGTGCTTCCACGTGTTGTAATTCCTTTCATTGAATCGTCGACTGCTTTCCAACGTTATGTTGGCCAAAGACAACATTGTGCACACTTTTTGGGCACAAAAAATGAGAAATTTTGAAGAGGCAAAAAACTAATTGTGGAACTTGAGGCACAGGTCCCAGTGCAGTGGAAAAGGCAAATTTGTGTACTGATTTCAAAGATAGATGAATTATAGATGCCATGAATCTCCAAGTGTAGACCCACAAAAGTATAACAAAGACCCAAAAATCATTAGGGAAAACCCACAAAATATAGGTTAAATATATTCTCTGTTCAAAAGATTAGAGGATTTTGTAGAAACCTTAGCTAGTTAAAAAAAATGATTGACAACCATTGAAAGTGGTAGAGATCTGAAATGAGGTCACAGATTTGAAAAAAACATTAGATGAGTAGAAAGCACTTGAACAGTTGTTCTTTTTGTAAAGCACAATCTTTCATGGCAAGAGAAGCCAAAAAGAGTGGTATATTTTGAGACAGTTAAATTAAGAACTGTTACAAATTTGCCTCAAAAAATTTCAGTTGACTTTTGCATCTGCAAATAAATGAGCTACAGTCTTGCACCGCAACAGATAACAAAAAATGAGCATGAAAATGGTCGTTCGAGTCAGAGAAACAAGGGTACACGTCTAGCATAAGAAATCAGCCCAGGATGAGCACATATTAAGAAATGCAAATAAAACAATGCCGTAATGACGAGGAAAATTGATCTAGATAGCCTTCAAACAAAGGTATAAAAAACGACTAGTAAATTCAGTTATAGGAAATAAAAGTCTTTAAAAACGTTTTGCACTTGACACAATTTGCAATTTTTGAATTCACAAGTTTTATTTGGGGAAAATTATTTTTCAAAAAGCCTTGAGATGATTTTTGAAAAAATTAAAGAATAAATATTTCAAAACAAAAATTTTGAATTTTATTGAAAAAATTTAACAGTGCTCTGATTCCATATTATGCAAGTAATTGGTTAAAAAATGAATTGAATGATCAAACGATCATTTGTAGTTGTACAAAGCCGATGTTTCTATTATGAATTAATGGGAAAAGGATAGATCAAATTCTGTCCGAGAAGTGGCAGATAACTCATCTTGTTGCGAGGACTTCTGGAAAATGAGAAAACATGAGGTTTTCTTGCGAGAAGTTGATGTTGAGAAGTCTGCAAATTCTGAGCAAGAAAACAAAGGTATCCCCTCTAGAATTCCCTAACTTCCCACGATAACTTGAACACTTCTTGAAGTTATTTGCTATAAATTTTAATACAAAGTTAAACTTCTTAACAATCTTATGATCTGCTTTTCCACCATGTTTTATACAAAGTAAAAGGTGCTCTTGCAATGAACTTCTTTGTTGTCATATTATGTTTGCTTGCAATCTAATTTTTATTTTAGAAAGAAGTTATATGAATAATGAGCATGATACAACTAAGATTATTACATGAAAGAAAATGCAAAATCTTTCCATTCAAACATCGGATATGAATGTGTCTATCACTTGCTTGATGGATATTAGTTTTTACTGTAAGAGTGGCGTATTTTGAACCAATTAGATAAAGAGCTGTGACAAATTTACCTCAAAAAATTGCAATTGACATTCACGTCTGCAAATAAATGAGCTACAATCTCCTGCCGTAACAAATAACAAAAAAGAGCATGGAAATGGTTGTTTGAGTCAGAAACAAGGGTTCATGTCTAGCATAAGAAATCAGCTCAGGAGGAGCATGGATTAAGAAATGCCAAAAAAAACAATCCCTTCATGACGAGGAAAAATGATATAGATAGCCTTCAAACAAAGGTAAAAACCAACTAGTAAACTCAACCATAGGGAATAGGTCTTAAAAAATGTTTTGCACCTTACACAAATTGAAATTTTCGAATTCATGATTTCTTTTCAAGAAAATTGTTTTTCAAAAAGTCTAGAGATGATATTAGGAAAATTTAAAGACTAAACAAAAATTTGAATTTTATCGAAAAAAATTAATAGTGCTTTGATTCCATATTACACAAGTAATCGGTAAAAAAATGAATGAATGAATTGAATGATTACACAATGATTTGTAGTTGTAGAAAGACGATTTTTCTATTGTGAAACAATCAGAAAACCATAGATCAAAATCTCTCCGAGAAATGGCAGAGAACTCGTCTTCTCGTAAGAAGTTTGAGGTTTTCTTGTGAGAAGTTGATGCTGAGAAGTCTGCATATTCTCTGCGAGAAAACAAATATATCCCCTCGAGAAGTCCCTAACATCTCGTGATAACTTGAAAACTTCTTGTGGATGATCATGTTATGAATTATTTGCTATAATTTTTATTACAAAGTAAAAGTTCTTAACGTTCCTATAAACTGCTTTGCCACCATGTTTTACACAAAGTAAATGCTTCTCTTGCAATGGACCTCTTTGTTGTCATTTTATGGTTGCTTGTAATATAAATTTTGTTTTAAAAAGAAGTTATATGAATAATGAGCATGGTACAACTAAGATTATTCCATGAAAGCAATGCCAAATGATTCCATTCAATAATCAGACATGAACGTGTCTATCATTTGCTTGATGGATATTAGTTTTTACTGGAGTCTACTGAGAAGGGGAAGAGGAAGATGTAGATTGGTTCCATATTGTACTTGACATTTGCATTTACTTATCCTTTTACAAACACAATTTGCTATTTATAGTTTGCTTTAGAGTTTAGAGTCTTTGACTATGGCTGCCATCCATTGGCATTCCACATTAGGATGCAATTCCGTTACATATTGCATTTATACATATCTAGATCAGCTTGTTGGTTTGTTTACGCATTTAGTGACTTATTAGATGCATCCTCTTAATAAATTTTGAAAGAAAATGCATTTTTGATCAAAATTGAAGTCATTTTAAAATTCTCGATATTTTCCCAAGAAGTTATC
Organism: Cupressus sempervirens; assembly: GCA_028749045.1. Lineage (NCBI taxonomy): Eukaryota > Viridiplantae > Streptophyta > Pinopsida > Cupressales > Cupressaceae > Cupressus > Cupressus sempervirens. The sequence continues at coordinate 576,515,383 of CM053791.1, forward strand.
AATTTATCTATGATATTTGCCAAGATCCTTTTTGTTGCCTTGCCGAGAGGTGGCAGAGGACGACATTTTGAACTATGCATAAAACTACATAATTATAATATTGACCATTAAATAAAAAATGATAAAGAAATTATTCTAATATTGTGGACACCCATGGTCATCTTTGGGACACCAAAATATTTTCTTCAGAAGAAAATGAAAATGAAGAGGATATTCTCACAAAAGACAAGGGGAATAGGAGAGGAGAATGAAGTGAAGAGGATATCCTCACAAAAGGTAAGGAAAAGAGTAGAGGAGAATGGAGTGAAGAGGATGTCCTCACAAAACACAAGTAAAAGAGAGAAGAATGGAGGTAGGTGCTAGGGGAGGGTAAGGAAAAGGGAAGTGGAGAGAACACTAAAACGCCCCAGCCATCCAGGACTTGTTAGCATATCACTAGATAAGTGTAATCTTACATATATTAGTTGAAAATTGAGATAGGTAAAATTGTTGAAACACGACACATAAGTGGAAGAAATTTTACCATCTTCAAGTTCATATTTGTTTATGGTTGGGTAATGACATTAGACCTTTAGTCTAAACTCAAAAGTATTGCAATTATAAATATATATCTGTGTGTGTGTGTGTGTGTGTGGATCGCCAAGCATTGATTTAGTTAGTAAATAAGCTGATAATTCAAGAGTAGGAGTTTACTTTCAACATTGTAGTATGGCTTGGCAATAGCCATGTCATTGCAAATCAACTCTGAAGGATCAAATCTATAAAGGCTCCAGAGGGGGTGAATGAAGATTGTAACATCCCAATTTTTGGCTCCATTTGAAATGTTCATATAACTGCTGAGGTATCATGTGAAGTTTGTTGACAGGTTAAATTAGTTACAATCATGTGAAATGGTAAGATGGTCAAGACTTCCTGAGTCTCACTGATCATCGATCAGGTTATGTTGATATCATTTACCTTCTTTCTCCTTATTAGAAATCGATGCTAGTATTTATAATGATAGATTTAAACATGTCATTGTTCCTTTATCAAATATGTACCAATGTTATAAGTGAAGTATAGGTACTCAGCTCATGTCGGCTGACCTTCGTTTGTTTTTTCTTCATGATCAAATGCAAACTGATTAGCATCAGAGATGAGTCGAAATGCACAATATATGTCTCTCATAATGAACTTTTCTTTACTTCTTATTACACTTCTGTGAAATATCTTTTGTGAATTCTGAATCACAAGGACTTAATGCTAGAATTGTTTTATCATTTTGCATTAGTTGAGGGCCAGCGATGTACTGCTAATGGAAGAATTCCATGCTTAGTAGAATGATCGATCACCAAGGACTCACCCTGGCCGAAATGGCCAATGATAGAGGATGAAGAGGTAGAGGTGATTCTTGCAAAAAGGAAGAACATAAATCAGAACTATCATACATGATAAAATAATTAAACTCTAAGAACTTCAAAGTAAGCTCATGTTTGTCCAATATGGACCCTGCTGTCAAGTCGAGTGGTGAAATTAAGTAAGTACCAAGATGCTCAGTGGTTGGACAAGGTGTTCCATGTCTATTTCGGGTAGGGAGGGCCTTTCTTGAATGAGATTATTTGGGGATATTTGAAGGGTCTGTGGTTGGGAGGTTAAGTCCCTGACAATGTTTCCCTCTCCACAAGATGTCAAGGCATGCACCAGACTAAGATAAGTTATGCATTCAAACATTTGTTAGTAATAGGTATTTTACTTTTATGATGTTTATACAAGTAAAAGATATGATGGAATGATTTATATCATCGATTTAGTTATTTCCTTTAATGAAAGCAACTTTTCTTGTCAATGTAATTGGTAACTAGTTAGATCGCTTGATCTTCCAATTGAACATGAAATATATCTATATGCAAGAGATAAGTTTATTTGATGAATTGTTATTTCAGTCTTTCATTTATGTGAATAATGTATATGAGCGTATCTTCTAATTGTATGTTATTGCCATAGTTAGCAATGGAAGGAGAAGGGATGATACAGTGGTATTTGATGCCCTAAATGATACAATGGTATTTGATGCCCTATTTGATACAATGGTATTTGATGCTCTAATTGATACAGTAGTATTTGATGCCCTAATTGATACAATGGTATTTGATGCCCTAAATGATACAGTGGTATTTAATGGTACCTGTCATTTCGATAAAGTGGTATAGCTATTTGTTCCTAAGCGGTGTTTATGGACTAACCTCGGGTTTGGAGAAGCATCCCTAGATGGATTCTGGTTTTGAATACTACAGTATGTAGATTTTAAATTCTGTGTTAAATTCATTGATGGTGTCTTCAATTGTTTGTTATGAAATTTCAGTTGAATTGTTTGTAACCTTTAATTCGATTTACATGAACATATATATGTGTTATAACTATCTTCCTCTGAATATGAAGTATTAATTGTATTCTTTGATATGATTGATTGTTAGTTAAGACCTGGTAAAAGTGGATGTTACAAAGATTTCCCAAGTGCCACCTATTTTATATTGCAATATTGCCACAATGGTACAAATGCATTGGTGAGTACCTATCTATGTCCACATTTACACGGACATACCGCCTAGTGAGCGATTAAAATTTTCCTTGAAAAGTAGGACCTTCAAACTCATTAGTAGGTTATTATACAAGATGGGTTTGGATAAGGTGCTACTAAGTGTAAGTTTTCTGCAGATTCTGATGTAAGAATACTGATATATTAAATGGTCCCTAGAGATTTTGGACAGAATATTAATTGTTCTTGGAGAATGGTGAATAATTCCGGAAATCAATTTATTCCTGATATAAAATTGCTAAGGTAGTAATGCTAGAAGAGCAAATTTTTTTTCAATGTGTGTCTTCTATCCACATACTTGCCTCTCTTTATAGTAAACCCAAGGGGCATGTCCTTAGAAACGAAATGACCCTTTCTAGGTCGACCCTTCCATAAAACACCTTCTCCTCTACAAATTGGCGGTCTTAACCATGAACTAATAATTAAATTTTAATTAACTACAATAATCAAGTACAAGGCATATAAGTATGCCTCGCAAATTGGTGATTTGTTCTAGGGAGATGTATTTATCATGAGGCCCTATATAAAAGAAAGTACATACATTTTAGATCTGTCTAACCTGAAAAATCAGATCATTAATATGATCAAGTTCTTAGGATTTAACACTCCTGCTTAACTTGATAATATAAATGAGAGGAACATATCTAGCAACATTGTTAAGCATATATTTGTACTCTATATCTATCTGATTCTTCCAAGCATGTAGTATCATGGTATGCATGATATTCTGTCATATTACTATACCTGTAATATGAATTATCACTAATACTTGTGATAACAATATTACATATGATGCAATACACATGATAAAATGCGGAGAATAATTAAATTCTTCCTTTATCCAAGTTGTGATCCTTACGTCACAATATGATCCCGAGTTAAATCTGCCAATACACAGGATAAAATCTGAAGAATGATTAAATTCTTCCTTTATCAAAGTTGTGATTCATAGGCATAAAAATGTCTACATCACAATGTGGTCTTCAACTCATCTAGATCTGACAGTAATTCTCTACTGTTTAGTACATTATCTCAGAGATCGTCACCTTTCATAATGTCCTTAATACAAGTGTTCATTATCTCAGAGATCGTCACCTCTTATATAATGAATACAAATGGTGAAGCCCATAACAGTCAATAGCCTGACAATAATAATTTTAACACAATTATTTCATTAATAATTAAAGAATACAAATGTATTATAATTCAACCATACCAAGTCTTTCTCTAAAGTGATCTATCTTCACTTGAGAGAGAGGTTTGGTAAGAATATTTGCTGTTTGATCTGTAGTGCAAATGTATTCTAACTTGACAGTTTTTTTGTCTACCATATCTGTTACATAATGGTAAGGAATTTCAATATGCTTGGATTTGTCATGAAAAATTGGATTCACAGAAAGCTTGATGGAACTCTGATTATCACAGTGAATAATAGTGGGATTCATGGGTTGATCAAATAATCTCATAAGTAACTTTCTAAACCAAATTGCTTCCCTAGAAGCCATTGCAGCTGCAATGTATTTACCTTTTGTGGAACTTTGTGCTACTGATGATTACTTTCTGCATATCCATGATATCATTGCTAAGCCCAAACTGAAACAACATCCTGAAGTGCTTTTCCTATCAGTTTGAGTCTGTGAATCTATGTAAGTTTAAGTCAACTTTCTTATACTCAAGCCCAAGGTTAAGAATGCCTTGTATCTCACAATGTGTTTGACTGCAACCAGGTGAATCTCCTTTGGCTCACACATAAACTGACTTAAGGCATTTACAACATTGCAAATATCAGGTCTTGCATTTTACCAAGTACTTAAGAGACCCAATCATTTGTCTATAAGGAGTAGAATCTATGTAGGGTGATTTTGTTGTTGCTTCCTTAAGTTTGTGTAGATTAGTCTCCATTGGAGAAGACATAGGTCTGCAGTTCCACATTCCAAATCTCTTCAAGATGTTTAATGTATACTTTCCTTGATTAAGTATTATGTTGTTAGAGTTTTGCCATACTTCCAGTCCTAGGAAGTAATGAAGAAGTCCTAAATCTTTCATATCAAATTCTTCGATTAGATCTTTCTTGCTTTGATCTATAAGATGATCATCACCTGTTATTAGTAAATCAACATATAGTTTCAAAATTATCATATCTTCTTTATTCCTTTTATAATAGAGATTTGGATGAGCTATATTCTTAGAGAGCCCTAAACTGGTGAGATATGATGCCTTGGGAGATTGTTTATGCCCATAGAGAGCTTTCTTGAGTCTACACAAATGTTTTTGGATTATGAGTTTCAAATGCTTCAGGTTGTTCCAAATATACCTCTTCAGTAATCTTTCCATTCAGAAATGTTGTTTTTACATCAATCTGATGCACTTTCCATCCCTTCGATGCTACAATAGCTAGGACTGCTCTTACATAGGTGTATCTAGCAACTGGAGCAAAGGTTTTTCATAATCAATTCCTTCCTTCTGAGAGAATCCTCTGTCTATGAATATGGCCTTATACTTTTCAATGCTATCGTCAGCAGCATGCTTGATCTTAAATATCCACTTAGAAGTGACAACAGATTTTCCCTCAGGCCTTGGAACAATTTCCCAAACATCATTCTTAATAATGGATTGTGATTCTTCTGTCATGGCATCTTTCCAAGCTGTATGTTTGATAGCATCTGAAACATTTATGGTTCTGATTTAGATAAGTTAGTCATGTTTGTTGCATAGCTAGAAAATCTTTTGGGTCTTATGCTTTGTTTGAAGGTTCTAGATGGTGCAGTGAAGTCTTGTGCTTCCTCTACAGTCTTAATAGCCCAAAGTGGTCTGTTCTTAGGATTTTGAGTTTCCTCAAGATTAAGGTTTTGAATCTCACCTTCGATTTCTTTAATGTTCTTTTGAAACTTAGGATCATGATTTTGTTCAGAACTAGGTATATGTGAAGGATCTTCAGAACTTAGGGATCTTTTGACTTATTCAAGTATTACATCCCTACTAAGTTGAATGTTTTTTTGACTAGGTTTGGAAACTCTATATGCTTTGAAGGTTTCACTATACTTGACAAAAATGCCTTTCCTTCCTGAAGGTTCTAACTTAGTTCTTTTTCTTTTGGAACATGTATGTATGTAGGGCACCCAAATATCCTAAGATGACTTATATTTGGTTTAACCTTAGAAACGACTTTTTTAGGAGTTTTATCTCTAAGGTGGGAGTGAGGACTTCTGTTTTGAATATAGAGAGCAGTACACGAGGCTTCTGCTCAAAGATATAATTGTAAGTTTAGATCAAGTATCATAGCTCTTGCTAATTTTGTAATTGTCCTATTCTTCCTTTCTGCTACCCCATTTTGTTGAGAATTATAAGGAACAATATACTCCCTCTTAATTCCTACTTTTAAAAAAAAATCTATAAACAAATCTGAAGTTTTTATTTTATGTCCTGATAGGTTTTCAATTATGGTTTTTAATTCTTTAAATCTTTTGAGGATTTCTTCTGATTCTTTACATTTCAAGAAATAAATCCACGTCTTCCTAGAGAAGTCATCCATAAAGAGTACGTAGTACAAAAATCCTCCAAGAGAAGGAACAAACATAGGTCCACATAAATCTAAGTCTACTGTTTCTGAAACATTGTTAGTTTTTCTAGTGCTACTTTGAAATGGACTTTTGGAGTTCTTACCTAGTGCACATCCTTTGCTTATGCTTGAATGACCTTTGTTCAGCTTAGGTAAACCAATAACCATCTTCTCCATAGTTGATAAGGCTTTTAAGTTTTGGTGCCCTAACCTTCTATGCCACACTTCGTTTATATCAGCTGCTACATGGATTAAGGCTTGAATAGGTTCTATATTTAATTCATACAAGTATCCCTTTCTTTGACCAGTCAACTTTGATTTCTTAAATGAAGAGTTCTTAGACTAGGTCATTACTTTATCGTCTATGAATGCAATTTTATGTCCATCATCTTCAAGTGCTGGAACAGAGATTAGATTCCTCTTGATTCATGGTACATAGAGTACTCTTTTGAGACGAAGAGAAATACCCAACTTCAGTTTCATGGTGCAGTTCCCAATTCCTTTGACAAAATGAGTGGAATTATCACCTATAGTAACTTTGTCATTAACTTCTTCTGATATTGAGTCTAGTACTTCTTTGTATCTTGTAGTATCGAGATGATCCACTATCAATTACCCATGCTTTACTTGATACTTCATTTGATATCGCTGAATAAAATACACATTTCTCATGGTCATAGTTTTCTTCTTTCCTAGTAACGCGTGTACAATTTACTTGTTGTTTTGTATTCTCTAGGCAATTTTCATTATAGTATCCAAATTTCACACATTTAAAGCATTTTACTTTTGATAAATCTGTCTTAGATTTGTCATTTCTTTGATGAGCCTTCTTCTTCTTGAAGTGCTTCTTCTTACCGTTGTAGGAATTTTTGTTGAGAACATTAAGTTCTTCATCTTTAGTTTTTTGATTTTTCTCCTTTCTTGAGTTGCCTAGATTCTTCTTGAAGGCAATCTCTTTTATGTCTATTGAAGTCTGGAAGTTTATTTCTAGCACTTACTCCTTGTGAGAATGTTTAGCATGAATCCAGTAACCCATCAATTATGGTCCCTATACTTGCAAGTTCATCTCTTAGACTAGCCACCCTTAGGAAGAATGAATTCATAGTTTCTCCCTTATCTTTATATGATTTTTTTTTTTTTTTTTAGTGCAAGGGTTTTAGTTGCATTGTTAACCTCATATGCATTTAATAATGCACTCATCATATTAAATGTTGTCTGATGTTTCATTAGCATAGGTACTATTTAATTTTTAACTCCATCTTATATGATTTTCAGGGCTTTCTTGTTTCTTTTAATCCAGATAGTTTTATGAGGATCAGCATCAGGTTGCTTGGATTCCTTATGAACAAACTGTATTACATCATTGTCTTCAAGAGTCATCATAATTCGAATTTCCAAGCAACGAGTGTTCTTTTCCATCAAACCTGTCTTTGGGTTTGATTGCACTGATTGTTGAAGGTAGAAGGATATTGCTAGATATTTTTAATCTGATTGTCAATTTGCCGAGCCCAGGTTCGACAACTTGGCTCTGATACCATGTAACTTTTTTGCAAATTCTAATGTAAGAATACTGATATATTATCTTCAACCTTGCTGGGAATGGTCCTTAGAGATTCTGGACAGAATATTAATTGTTTTTACAGAATGGTGAATAATTCTAGAAATCATTTTATTCCTGATATAAAATCACTTAAGGTAATAATGCTAGAAGAGTAGACTTGTTTTCAATGTGTGTCTTCTATCCACATACTTGCCTCTCTTTATAGTAAACCCAAGGGGCATGTCTTTTCATGCCCTTAGAAAGGACATGACTCTTTCTAGGTTGGCCGTCCATAAAACACCTTCTCCTCTACAAATCGTTAGTCTTAACCATGAACTAATAGTTAAATGTTAATTAACTACAATAGTCAAATACAAGGCGTATAAGTATGCCTAGCAAATCGACAATTTTTTCTAGGGAGATGCATTTATCATGAGGCCCTATATAAAAGAAATTACATGCATTTTAGATCTGTCTAACCTAAAAAATGAGATCATTAATATGATCAAGTTATTAGGATTTAACACGAAGATGCATGATGTAGTAGGAGATTCAAGGGTGCTAAAGAGTCACATGAAGTGTTGGTTGGAAGTCAAACAGGACTTGACACTATTGCATGAAAGGTGCTTCTGGCAGGATTGTGGTGGCAGACCCAAAGAAAGGACACTCGAGTGTGAGTGCTTGGGTGCGACACATGCGAAACGACAACAATAAGCCATTGAAGAGAGACTTTGTTAAATTGTTCCTTCTGCAATCACCAAAGTTGTTTGAATATGGGGTCTTGAATTCCTCAGATCATTGAAGGTGAGTTACATGCATTGGCGTTCGTAGATTGTGGTGGCCACTTAAGTACTAGGTAGGATAGTCGGTACTCAAGTACAATGATCTTAATGAACTCTTTAACTTGGGAAATTTTTGAGTTCATTCATTAGTTCCATACAAAGTCAAAGTAGTGGGGTTAAATGTTTCAATTAAATTTTCAAGTTTGGATGATAATCCTATATGGGGTCCTATAAACAGATTGAAGCTAAAAATCTATAGAGGGAGAATCAAATTGGAAGAGTATGACGGCATTGCTGAAGGGTGCTGAAGGTTTGTGTTGAAGGGTGCCAAGTAAAAGCAACCGAAGGGTGTTGAGTGCCGAAGTGGGTTGATTGCCAAAAGGTGCTGAGTGATAAAGGTAGTTGAAGGGTGCTAAAGGCCAAGTGCTGGGTGTTGCCAAAGGAAAAATCTTGGGAGTTGAGGGCTAAAGGAAATTTGTCAAGAATGTTTCTCTATCCGAGTGTGCGGGTAGAGTGTCGACTAAGTGTCATGCAGTTGTGATAGTAAAGTGCAGAGTGGGTGCCCAAAAGGTTGAGTCAGTGTAAAGAACCTTGCTAGTTCTTTGAACGGATACTATTGATGAAGATATGTTTCTTGGATTTTGAAATTATTTTGCAATTTTTTTGAGTTATGATAAATCTTTCCTTCTTTGGATTTTTTGACAATAATAAATGAAATGAACAATGGAATGCAAAAACTTTGAATTCTAATTGCAACAATGCCTTAACGAATATATTTAAATATATAGACTCTAAGAATGCAATTATCTAAATGCGAATATTTAATTATGAAGTTCTGAACCAAGAGATTAAATAACATTCAATATGAGCCAAAATTGTAATGCAGCTATACTAGGAATAAACAGGGCCTTCCAAAGATGATATATTCAATCACAGCTCCATAATATTCAATTGGAGCAGAAACCTGAATATTCAATCACAGCTCCATGATCATGCATTTGGCATTCAAAAACAATCTCCATTCTTGTAAATTATATCTAAAATGAGATGCTGAATCTTCTTCATAATTTGATCACCAAACTAAGTAAAATCATAATCTCTGAATGAGATTATTGCTGGCACAAGACATTGGTAGAGAACAATCAATTTAATGTGCAAAATACTTAGAAGAATTCCCAATTCTCCCATCTTTCGATTACTCAAACCCTAGGCACAAACTCTTCAACAAATTCACCATATTAAATGCACAATAGAATGGCTCTATTTTGCATTGAATGCACTTATAATTCTCAAATGCAAATTGATCTTGAATCTTCTAGCACACATCTCACCTAACTTACATATGTGCCTCTTTGTTTGCAAATTTTAAAAAATAATATTTTATTATATCTTCCTTGAAGAGCAACTTTTAAGTTTTTAATTTAAAGTTGACATATAACAAAGTTACGTTATTAATTTAAACTCTCACATTACTCGAAAATGACCTTTTCATTTATATAATGATACATTGATACACAAGGTCCTTGTTTCACGTGCCCAATATTTAAAACTTCTCATTTTGATTCCAACGAACTATAACACTAAGGTGTCCACCAAAGAATTTAATAGAAATAGGAACCTTAGTGCACATAAATAAATAATAACCAATAATGCATCCAACTTTGCAAAAATTTTCCAACCACATCGGAGTGAAATACGACCAACATAAATGATTGTGATGATGAAATATGATGAATGATCCAATTGGGTGAGTTTCTAAGAATAGACACTAGCTCCAAGAATCTTGGAACCCAATCCAAAAGTGCGAAATAACATTGAAAAACATAATATAACTCATCTAAATCATTTGAGCTCATTGGAATCATCCATTGACAGAGCCATAACCCACTGAACGACCTAGCTTCAAAATATTTGGAACTTTTGGAGAGATACACACAATCGTTTTTTGGTAAGCCAAAAGACTCTACAACAAGGTCCTCTAATCACCAATATTAGGTTACAAGGACCCAATGATAGACCCCAACTGCAATCAAAGGTGAGCTAAACTTTGGACATTACAGTCAACCTTACTTGAAATTGCTAAATTGCTTGTCCCAAGCAATTTTGCATCCAACAACTGACCACTCCAATCCGAAAGAGAATTGACCTCCACTAGGATCCTGCAGAAAAATGGGTGTAATGTCCCTGTCATCACCAAATAATCCTTGTATATGCAACAACATCAGTATGATGAACAAAGTTTGTAGTGCTAAACACAGTGCCAATATTTGTAATGTAGAAGGAACATCACATGAAAACAACACAATAGGGATTTTAGATTCACCCTCTTTCTCTGTGTCAACTAAGCTATCATCCAAACATTAGACTCAAGCACAAACAAATTGTGTACCCGATAAATATCCTATATACAAGGATGGAATGTGATGCTATATGCACTCCTCATTATATACACCCTTGTGAACTCCTCAATAAGACCTGTAAGAATTGATTGATGCCTTGGTGTACTAGTGGAATCCCAAACATCATCCTCACTCATTACTTGAGGGAGACAATCATTAACCTCAAATAGTGGATTATCATATGACTGGGTAACGTCGATATCAAACAAGGCATTACTCACGAGGTGAACTACGCCCGTATATTGATATGAAGAGGTCATTGCGAGATTTGAGAGACATAATGTGCAACCTTCTCCACATGAACTATACCATTCCTCAGTAAATCTTCATTGCCTACTACTTAGAGACAGTATGTGAACCCCCTTAGGGATACCTTGCAAGGCATACTTCTTGCCTCGGTACTCAATCTTCATCTCCACCATGCACAAACCAAGGAACAATTCCATAATATCCAGAATCCACTGCATCCCTAGCACAATATCCATCCCTTGCAAGTCGATCACATAAAAATATGACTTCATCTCATAATCACCAAGGACTAAAGAGAAATCCCGTATGTCAGTGGTAGAGGTAAGGGTGTACGCATCTACCACCCTGACTCAGAACCCAACAAACTCCTACACTTAAGATGACATTGGCTAACAAATCCCTCATGTATGAAATTATGTGTGATCTTGATGTCTAACATGAAAATGCAATGATGTCCATCTATCAGTCGTCGCATTTTGAAAGTGGAGGGATGTGGTACAATAATGGACATCGTTATTGGTGATAGACTGGCATCAAGAACAAACTCAGTAGGGATTCTTTGGGCATCATCATCATTTGAACCAATTGGTTGTTGTGAAGATTCAACCTCAACATCATCATGGTACACCCAAATAGAATGATTTTCCCTTCACTTAGGCCTTAGAGGGCAGGATAGGTCTCTGTCATAAAGTTCTTTGCACCAATTAAAAAGTTATCTCCTCAAATCTCGACGAGTTGCCTCATCGTGTTTCACAACTGATTTTATCTTAATTAGTGGGTGTACCTCAAATCATTATCTTCATTTCCTCAAATCATTAATCAGTGGGTGTACCTCATTTGCAGGTGAGGTGCTAGGTTTAGGCTGTGTTTGCCACTTAGGAGATGAAATCACTATGACCTTCTTGATGCCCCCTGCAAGAAAGGGTGATCAAATGCTTTGAATCATCCTTTGAGTGGCTCCTGTAACCCTTCTTTAAACAGGATAACTAAGCATTGTCTGTCACATTAGGAACCATGATAGAGTCTTAGAAACTCACCAATGAAAGTCTTTAGGTTGCCTATTTGCTTGGGATGAGCAAGGTTCTTGAAGGAAGTTTTTTGATCCTTCTGATCAAATCTTTTTGCAATTCTATCTGCAAACTCCTAGCAGGATGTAACCTAATCACCATGTAAAGTGATCAACCCATAGTATCACTAATAATGGGCCATAACATCCAAGTGCAACACAAAAATTTGAATAGCGTCCTCCTTAGACACAAGACATGATTAGAGATATGTATCAAGCTTGTGAACCCAATCTCTAACTGTTACCTTACCTTCTGAGTGGCTCCTTTCCTAAAGGCAATTGTATGTTTGTTAATATCTCACTTAAATGGTCCTATGCTCTTCATCCATAGTAATTGTAAAATGAAGTCAATAATTTCCAACTCCAAGTTGTGGAATTGAGCCGAATAAGTGTAATCTCCATGCACTTTGAGGGAATGTTATGGAGTTGCAATATATGGCAGCTCCATTGGCTACTTTAATTTTGCTACTGTTACATTGGAGTTGTGGTAGGTTGTATTCTTGCATCCAAGTTTGACTAACAAAGTTGTGGATAAAACCACTAGCCAAAAGTACCTTTATGCTCCTTTCATCACTTTGTCCTTTAACATGTCATGTATTTGGAAGGTGTCTAGTGCAAGTCCTTCTAGGTTGGCTAGTGAGCCTTCATATGAATCTTCACCATTGTTTTGTGGGGTACGTTGTCTTTTGAAATTTTCTTTGATATGAAAGAAAGAGTTTTCATAGATTATATATTCCTCGAGTTTGTAGAGTGGATCCTGTGTGACCTTGTAGTTCTTGATATTTCCCTTTGCTTTGTAGTGCATGGTGTTGTTACCTTGATACAACTACAACGATGTTTCATCAGAATTCATCTCATCTCCCCTACTTTTTTTGGTTGACTCATTATTAGTGTGTCTTTAGTAGATAGTGGGAATTTGTCTTTGTTCTTAGCAAAGTGGTAGCATCAATTTTTGGTAGGAAGGATGGTATTTGTCTTGCGTATGTTTCGTTTGGGTGGTAGCTTATCTCTTCGCTCCTCTTGGAGTTTTTTTTTTGTGCAGGATCCTTGTAAGGAGGCGGGGATCTCATTGTACGTTCTTTCAAGATTTTTGTTGATCCTCTTTGTGTTGTTCTCTCACTGAGGTAAAGCGTTTTGCCCTTGAGTTATGACATCATTTGGTTGGTATTTCATTGTTAGCTGGAGATATTCTTTTAGGGATAGTTTTTCCTTAAGATCATTGTTCTCCCAATCTCTTTTGAATTCTTCTTCCAAGGATTTAAAGTATGTTTTGTAGACTATATTGGTAGAATCAATGAAAGTTAGAATTCTAGTTCTTAAGCTCTTGCTTGCTGAATAAGAGGCGTCCCCTAATGATGGGTTAAGGAGGCTTGATACGAGCTCTGATACTAGTACATGGAATCCTGCATCTTCTGTTTGTCTAAAACTTGATTGAGTTTATGATTAACTCTTTTATCATTGTCCATTAAAGGATGGTGGCTTTGATACTAATTCTAATGTCCCATTTTTGAATTATATGAGAGATTGGGTGAATTAAAAAATCCTTGCAAATTTTAAAAACATAGATTATAATAGATAATTTGGAATGAATGGTAATGAGTAATGATTGGTAATTCAAAATATTAATGAAGTCTGAATGCAATTACAATGAATTGTCTTAATATATATGATTGGTAGATCCAAATGCAATAATAAAACATCTCAGGTGAATGTATAGTAATTCCAAATGCAACACTTCAACTTAAGGATGTAGTTATGATACAATGGTTGTTTCTAATATAACAATATATAATGTGCGTGATACCCTATATGTCTGTATCTGATCTTTCGTATGTGATATATGCTGCAAGTTACAAGATAACAAATGATCTTAGGCAGGGACATGTCGTCTGTGATATTTTGGAATTATATATGCAATCGTCCTTGATAAATGAGCCATCTCTGATATATATTTGATGGTATATGCTCTTCAATAGATGATGTCTTTGATATACAATTGTAATGCTTGCACCAACGATTTCTACCTTGACCTTCTATGCTCTATAATCGAGTGCTCCCATACGAGAAAATATAAGTTATGTAGTTGTAATAACCCCAACCAGTTATAACTTCATTAAACACCAAATTCTTCTATAATTCAGTTGTTTGACTTTTTGTCAAACACTTCGCAAGCAAGCTTTGATATGACTCTAATGAGCACTGTTGGCTCTCAAACAATCTGTGCCAAAGAAGTGATTTCTTTTGTTTTTGTTTTTTAGGTTTTGCAATTTATAATACAACAATATAGAAGCAAAATAGAAGATATTACAATAATAATTTCAATTCAAATATTTGGATATTACATAGGGAATATAGAGCTTAAAATTGCAGATTTTAATGTCAACTTAGATACTGAGTATTTTCACAAAATACCAACAACTCAGTTGATAAAATATCCCATATTATCTAAATCAACAATATCCAGAAAATTAGAAGTTACAATCCATGAACTTACAAGTAAGACATGCCTTGAAACCCTTTGAAATAAAGTCTAGCAGCAGCAAAAGATTTCTCCAACAACCAAATGCAACTTCAGATATGTAAAATGCTGCTCCCAAAGTGCAGATAGAAAATAACGCCTAGCAGCAAATATAAATAGGTGCTCAACCAAGTCCAAATTAACTAGCATCCAATCACTTCTTAGCAACAGTAATAACAGTATAAAAAGATGCCAAACTCCAAATTTCCAACATCACAATATCTCCCAACCACAATGTATACAACAATGGAGATAAAGAACAATTCTCAAAAAATTAATTCACAATACCTTAGCTGTGAATTACAATGAACTTTTGAAGAACAAACCCTTATAGTTCAGCAAGGGCACAAAAAAATCAGACTTCAGAAACATCACAAAGATGAGAAAGCAAAATAAGATAATCAAATAATCTAATGCTTTTCTCATCAAATGTTCTCATATTTATAATCTCCAAATGACACCAGTTTCCCAAAAGAACTCCACTTAAGAAGTTCCCTCTACACAACATTAAAATATAACATAGTAACACGGAGAGGCGACCCCCCTGTTTTTGCCCTACGTCCCAGAGACTTGGATGCACCGGGAACTTGGGGACTCCGTCCTCCTGTCCCCAGCGGTGCCACGAGATTCCGCCACCTCCACCGGGTATTGGGGACATCCCGATGTTGACTATTTGCTGATTCGACTATTTATGTTCAATGTTCGATGTTCCAATTCCATCCAATGTTCAAGTATTTACTCTTTTACATCTTTATATCTTATATTGCAATACATCTTTTCATAACTAGCATTTAAAGTACCATATGTATATATATGTACACCCTCTCCTATCTCCCACTGTCATCCCCAAATTAAGTCCCCTCAGTCCACCCGTCCCGGAAACTTGTCCCCCGGTTCCACCTCTCCGGTGTCATTAATATAAATTATTAATTGCTTTTGGCTCCAAAAAATGGCCTTTTCCATTACAACTTAATATTATGACATGTAAGATCACCGTTTCTTGTTCCCACGACTTAAAACTTTTCGTCCCGGTTCCAACTAGCAATGGTACCGAGGTGACCAATAAATAACACCAACAAAACTAGCAATCTCAATGTATTTAGATTAATAATAATAATTCAGCCGTCTTGCAAAAACAACTGAAGAAGCATTAGAATCGAATTTGACAACACCAAAGTGATTTTGATGATGAAAGATGATGAATGAACTTGACGGGGTGACTTACTATAAATAGATGCTCCCTCCTAGATTCTTGGAGCCCAAACTGGAAGCCCGAAATAAAAACTGAGAGCATCACCCAACTACTCTAACTCAACCGAGCTCATCAATACTAACAGTTTGACTTACTATAAATAATAAGTCCCTCAAATGGAACCAAAATACACCACAGGCTATTGAAAAGCCCATAACCCCACAACTGAGATCCTCAATTCCCACTGTAAGCTCATGAGGGTTGCAATGGCGAACTGACCAAGCCATGTGTAGGAACTTGCTAAAAGTGGGGACATTAAAAAAATATCAGTTCTTCTTATTTGCATGTGGAGAGCCAATTAGCTGATATAAATATATGCTCTTGAATCATGAAGATGCATGGATGGAAAGTTGTCAACGTTCATAACTAGTATTTGTTACTCAGGATAATCATTTATGATTATTATTAGTTAATTATTAATAATCATTAAATGCAATGGACAATGCAAGCTAAAAAATGTCATCAGCTACGTATTGCTTATTGCTTGGCTAGCCCAGAGTACTGTTGGCTAGAAGGGTTGTGCATATCCCAATCCATGACTCCGAAGTGATGCCTGTTCATTGTAACATTAGTCCCGATGATGCCGTTAACTTTTATTGTTAGGCAAAGATATAACTGCATACGGTGCTTAGTGCAATATGCCATTGATGTATTCTGTAGTATTGATGCTATAATAATATTGTACCTATGTGGGTGCGTCTGTGTATGGCTTGATGTTCCATGTATGTATTAATGTACATGGAATATTATGTCATGTATGAATGCATTCATGTGGACTGCAAAGATATGAAAGCGATGGTAATGATAGTGTGATGACATCTATGTGAATGCACATGATGGAATACCATACACATGTATGTATATGATGGTATTACGTGAATGAGGCATCTATATGGATGAATATGCATGAGTAAATACTGTTCATGATTGCAATCTTATAATGATTGTGACTACTCTTCAACCCATTGAGTTAGATTTAACTATTATGCAAAGTGCAGGAAATGTTGATAATGTACAAGACAAGATATGCTATATTTCCTTGCCCTTTGTTATGATTATTTGAAATAATGGGATATCACAAGAGCTGACCTCTCCCTAGAGGATTGGAATAGCCTCTAGAGCAGCCATAATAGTCATTGTTTGAAAAGAATTATTCATCGCCACACAAGAATGGCAATGTATCCTTGACCTCGTGAAGAGAAAATTCATAGGATCAAGTAGGACCTCAAGCATAGCCATGTGGATGTTGAAACTTATGAACATTATCATGATCGGGAATGTTTACAACTGGGCACCAATTCCATTAGATAGGATAAGATAAGATAATGATATTAATGTCCAACAAGAGACCAACAAGGGTCTAAGGGACCAAAGATACAACAAGGAATAAAAAAAACATAGCAAGAGCACCAAACACTGTGCGAAGAAGAGCGAAAAATAAAACAAACAAAGGGAAAAACAGACAAAAGAGAATGAGGAGCAATCCTTTCTGAGTACAAAGAAATCTAGCATTAAAGAATAAGGCCTAGAGCAATCTTGGGTTCGGGTCCATCTTTGAGTAACCTTAGA
The DNA here is from genome assembly GCA_028749045.1 of Cupressus sempervirens. Taxonomy (NCBI): domain Eukaryota; kingdom Viridiplantae; phylum Streptophyta; class Pinopsida; order Cupressales; family Cupressaceae; genus Cupressus; species Cupressus sempervirens. The sequence goes on from CM053791.1 coordinate 576,532,892, forward strand.
TAAAGGGTCTCCTTGTTTGGTGAAACCACGACGAGCTCTAACAGATCTGTTGTGGCGAGAGGTGGATGTGTCCAAGGTCCGCTTCATACCCCTAGAGGCGGATGTGGGCAGGAAGAAGGTGGTGATGAGCTGATCTGAGGCCTATCTTCGAGGAAACGTGCACTGAAGAGGGATCTACAATCTTTGAATAAGTTGTGGAATTTTCCTTTGATCTCATAATAAATGGGGCATTTGACGATGAAATGGACTCAGTCTCAAGCTTTGACAAGGTGCAAATGCGGCAAATTTGATCATCCCTAGTCAAATGGTGATCCATCTAGCAGCAAAGTCGGTAGGAGCTGACTCTGAAGGACCCCAAAGAAATTGTGAAGGGCATTACACCAGTGCCAACTCAAGTACAAGGGGCAAACAATAGTCGCGTTGTGGATCTCTAAAAAGTGCTCAGAGTAGAAGGCCATCCATTGTCGTAAGCCCCCAAGAGGGTTAATCCAAGTTATGGTGATGTACTGTTTGTAGATGTCGAGTGTGACGTGTTCGTTCAACTCTTGTTGAGAGGGAAGAAGATGAGCAGGAGCATCCAGTGAGAACTGGTAGGGCAGGAGGTGATTGATTTCGATCCCTATTAATCTCAGTAGGGTAGTGGCCTGGGTATACACAACGAACTCTAACCTTCAAATGAGATTTGGCAATCTCCACCGAGGAGCAACAAGCATGGTTTGAGTATCTATGGCGATCATCATCAGAGTCTGTGAAGCCTCTAAGGCGGTGAATGAACCATATCAAATCGAAGATGGGACTAAGTCTGAAAGGATGGCCACCAAACTTGGCCAAAATAATACTGTGGAGTGAATTGGTGGCATCTAATAATCCAACAGAGGAGAAGGGTTTGGACCCACTTGAGTGATGCCCAATTCAAATCCAAAAGCGACAAACCCCAAACCATAGACCCATAAAGAATAGTCGGTCTGACCAGTGAGTCCAAGAGAGATAACTTGGACTCAGTGTCCTGAAAGTGATGTTGGAAACAGTGCCTTTCCAAAAGGGCGAGGGAACTCATTTCCTTAGCAGCTTTGGGTAGGAGAGCAGGTCTCATACTAAAGCGGCGACCAGAGAACTTCACCCCAAGAAGTATATGAAGAGACAATTTGTATCGCCTGATCTTGTAAGCCGAAGTGAAGATGTGAGGTCTTCAGATAGTTCAAGACCATAACCTTAGTCTTGCTTAGGTTCACAATAAGTTGACGTCGGTCACTGAACAAGGTCAACCCGCCAATAAGCCTCTGAAGCCCCTCTGAAGAGGAGGCAGTAAGAACCACATCGTCAGCAAAGAGGAGAATGGAGATCAGGACCTAGTGTGAATAACAACCATCACCAGGGAGTGAAGTCTCATTGAGGAAGGCCTCGAGCTCATTAATATAGACCCTGAATAAGGTGGGGGAGAGAGGGCAACCTTGCTTAACCCTAATGGTGCTCATAATCAGATCGGAGAAAGGCTCAAGAGTCCTATATCAACTAATCACTATCTCATCAAGTCTCATAATCACCATCAAAAGAATATCTGAAATACTAATATCTCTGAGCCTCTAGAAGAGGGCCCCCTTAGGGACGGAGTCAAAAGCCCTTCAAAAGTCTACAAAACAACAATAGACTTTCGCTAAACGGTGACAAGACTCCTCAATGATAACCCAAAGTGTTAGAATGTGGTCCATGGTCAAGAAGTCGGAGTTCATAAATCACATATGGGAGTTCATAAATCTCAAGCATGTAATATCCCCATTATTATATAAAAAAAATTAATAATAATTTTGTATTTGGGATCCCAATTGATTTATGTATATCCTGGGTCCATCTTTGATTTTCCATAGGCGCAAGTGTTTGCCATCTCATGTGTAGGCACATTGTTTCTCCCTTGGGAGTTTTCCTTTGATGGGGTATATATGTTTGTTAGGTTGGATGTTGCTGGTATGTGACTTGAGTTATTTTATTGTACTTCCAATTCCAATTTGAGTTCTACTCTGTTTGCCATTTTGCAAGTGAAAGATCTTTCATATTTGTTGTTTGGCAGTTTCATGGGATTCATCCATCACCCTATTCTACTTTGTTTGTTTGGCTTTTGATTTCGCAAATTTGAGGTATTCATTTGTACTCATGATTTGGCATTATGAAATTTGAGGTATCTTTGGTTCTTGTCATTATCTCCTTGTGCATAATATCAATTTTGTGCGAAGGTATTTTATGACACTATTGGTAATTGATCGCATTTCAGACAACATTGATACCCTCACCTTTCATCAATATCATGCGCCTCATTCTCATGCCATATTGTTATTTGTACGGTCCTCCCCTTTCCACCACACAAATTTGCTAAACATCACCGTCGTAGAAACACCTCCTCCCACATATGCTCACCCCCACTCGTTGGACGTCTGTACAAGACACCTCTCACCCACCATATGACTTTCTCATACTATACAATAAGTTTCTATAGCTGTAGTACGACCCTCGATTTAAGTGTCTGTAGCCACTGCACGACCCTCCATTTACATTGCAAGACATCAAAAGTCTCTCCTTTGAGTGGCACCCTTGTCTCTACAAGTTGGAAAACCATACACCCTTTCCACTTTTGGCATAGTACAATTATACAATAACATATAATCAGTTCGGAGGCCAAACACATTTGCCCCTTGATAGGGTCAAAACATTACCGTGGTATTAGAGCCAATGTTTTTGCCAATCTATGGAAGTGAATGCAAGTTTATACTTGTAAAAGAAAGCGGGATCACTTCGATGGTAGAATGAAGGATCTACAATATCCTACGATAAAAGTCATGAATCTTCTAAGAGAGCTCACTAGAAACCAAATCTAGGTCAATGAAATCCAACAGCTAATGCAAGATAGATTACAAAAATTGGCCAACGGAAAAGCAATCGGAGAACAAAATGGGCATAGCGACAAATCTTTTATGAGAAGGACAACCCCTCAACCCTCTCACTCTCAACCTCCAATACCAATCTTCGCTCTAGGGACAAAAGCACCACGCAAAGAACGAGAGCCCACCTTCCAGGGAATGCAAGAACAACCTCATAAAAATTGGAGGAATGCATATATGGAAGGTGATATATCCTACAAAGACTATGCCGATCTCAGAATGAGATATTCAGGCGGGAGAAATTGTGGATATCTTAATGATGACCTTAGGATAAAGATTGGAAAAGTGACCTTATCACCATTTGATGGATCGAGAGCAATCACCGCCCATGCATGGGTTATGAAGACACACCTATTTTCAGCTTAACCTGATGCCCGAAGTAGCAATCAAGTTCGAAAAACTCTATTGGAAGGAGTGACACATGAATGGTGGCACCATAGATTGGTCACTCTTGGCCACGACCAAGTAGCCTCATATGTCGAGTTCACTGCGAGATTTATCGATCATTTTGACAGGAAGGATCCGAAACTAAACTTTAAAGATCTGGTGCAATTGAGGCAAAGAGGTACGATCAACAATTGCATCACAAAGTTTGAAAGGTTATCATACTAGTCATAGACATCTCAGAGAGACGTTAGATTGTGTTATTAATGGATGGGCTAAGGGAACCTTTGAGAGGTCAAATCAAGGGGTTCAACCTGTGCACACTCAATGAAGCTATTAAGGTGTGTGACATGGCCATGTCTTCTTCCAGAGCACACATAGCTACTCAAACACCTTGCTTACAAGAAGACAAAGGCAAGGAGCCAATTCAAAAAAACTTTTGCTGGATGAATACTCTCGACAAGAGTTTTGAAGGAAGAAAATAAAGTTCACTTGTTGGGAGCCATGGGTACCGGGCCATTCTAGTCTTGGCAAGGGAAATATTCAATACATTAAGGTGTTACCTTATAATGAAGAAGAAAGTTCAGGGCAAGGTGATAGAACTACAAAGGCAGAGAGAATTACCACACGTACAAAAATGGGGTTCCATTGCTACCCTCATTGTGATAGTTCGAAGTAGTATCTTTAGGGTCCATGACACAGTTCACAGAAAATGAGTCATAGTCATGATTGATAGTGGCACCACACTCAATTTCGTCAAATTCATCATTGCTCGCTGATAAGGCTTTGTGCACAGGAGAGCATGGAGGATTTGAGGTTAAGGTTGCGGGAGAAACTTTGTTATCGTCCACTTACATGATTCCATGGCTTAGCATTACCATGGGGAATTACACCCTAACATATGATTTCTATCATAGATCTAGTTGACACAGATATCATATTGGGCATCCAATGGATGGAGACCAAAGAACCAAAAATCGGAATTGGATTAGAATTGACAAGGCTTGCTTGAATTGTGAATCACCTAGGAATCGACAAAGTGAAAAAACCCTTGAAATTTAAAGATTTTAACAATTTAAAATTTATTTCATGCACCCTTTATTGAATAAAACTTAAAAACAATATAACATCACCAAATAGAAGATAACATACATAAATAAGAAACCTAATCGACAAATCTATCACATATGTAAAATGAAAATTGTAGCTTAAGTAAATAGAAATCATAGGATCATAATAAGTCATGACATAGATATATAGAACTATAAATGTATGTAAGATGAAGATCCATAAAACCAATGACGTCAAATTTTAAATATAAGTAAGATGAAGATCCATGAAATGAATCTCTATCTATAAATAGAATGAAAAACCAAGGCTCTAGCTCAAGCCTCATCATCAACCTCAAGCTCGGCTATAGCCTCGGCCTCTGAGTATCTTGTATTAGTATGCCTTCTATAAAGGCATCTAATGTAGGTCTTGGAGGACTGATGAGCCATAGCCCCTACATGTGAGATGGGGGCATGAATGCTACTAGGGCCCGTGTCTATGGCTTGCTTTGTGCATGCAAGCGTGTGTCTGCTAGTGCCTAAACTTTCTCTAGCCTTCTCCTTTGCCATGGCCACACCCTCAACGTTTATATCTACTTGGTCAACCCACTTGTGGTCTTCCTCAGTGAAGACTGTTGCATCTGTAGCCTCAGTGAGCCACTCTGACTTTGGATCAGTCTCCTCTAGAATGATTAGAGAGGGATCAACGGCCAAAATCTGTCTAGTCTTGATAGGGAGGTTGGATGTGTCTCTCAATGACTCATGTTCTTTGTCTTCTTACAAGACTTATATGGTGATTCTTCCTCACCACTTGCCACCTATAGGACCTTACTTTGACTAAGGATACCCTAGTCTCACTAGCCAACCCAACTATCAAGAAAGATCACTCTATCAAGTGCTTGAATGTGCTCTAGCCTCCTCTGCCATGGCTAGAGCCTCAACGTCAATAGCTACTTGGTTAACCCACTCATGGTCTTACTCAGTGAAGACTCCTGCATTTGTAGCCTTAGTGAGCCACTCTGACTTTGGATTAGTCTCCTCTAGAATGATCAAAGAGGAGTTAGTGACCAAAATCTGTCTGGTCCTGATAGGGAGGTTGGATGTGTCTCTCACTCACTTATGTTCTTAGTCTTCTTACAAGACTTATAGGGTGATTCTTCGTCACTACTTGCCACCTATAGGACCTTACTTTGCCTTAGGATCCCTTGGTCTCACTAGCCAACCCAACTATCAAGAAAGATCACTCTATCAAGTAAAAACTTGATGCATTCACACTCCTTCACCCTTGCCCTTAAAGCAAACAATAGGGCTCACAACCCCCAAATCTTGAACTAGTCCTAGTAGAGGTATGGAGGTATTGAAAACCATTTCTACTCAACCAATTAGGTATGTTTGACATCCTACCAAGTTCATTTTCCCATCTGATGTCTTACTTTCTTCCCAAATAGGCCTAATAGGCTAAGAGCCCCTTCCAAAGTAATCCTGCAAACGTTTTTAGGTTTCTTGGTCCATTAGGCATACCCTTAAAGATTTTTGGGGTCTTGGGGTCATACTCTTCCATTCAGTACCCTAACCCAAATTAGGTGAAAATAGGGCTTTTTAGGCTTGATTGACTGGTCTAGCAAGGAAGTTTGTTTTGGGATTGTTATGGGATTGGTTTGAGCCTCTCTCCTTCATGGGATGGTGGTAAGTCTTCCTTCGTCAATGTCGAAGAGAAATTAGGACTCTATCTTTACTCCTCTGCAAGCATTATACACCTCTTTATGGTCTTCCCTATCCAAACTCACCATAGGCTCACTTAGGGCAAGACCTTAAAAAATGGCTGCTCTACATTTGAGGGCCCTTGCTTCTGTACAAATGAATTACATGGAGTCTACTCACTATCCCCAAGAGGCCGTATAGATTGAACCATGGGGAAGTGAGTTAGAGCTCCATCTTCAAGAACTGCTTGGACAAATCTAGTGACAGTGTAGAAACAAGATGATTTCACAAAAGACAATGAATCTAATTAAAACTCCTAACTAGCAACACACAAACTTAATAAAACATGAAAAGTAAAAGATTCACAAGTGACAATACGAATCTTTCACACCTATCTACCTATTGTCATTAAAAACCAAGAATTTGCTTAGGAAAATTCTTCAAATGCTGTTTGCAAAAATTCACATTCCGTACATTGAACTTCCAACCTTGCTCATAGGTCTTCTCTAGCTTTATATAGGGTGATAGGGTGGTTATGGACTCCTTAGAACTTCTTTTCAACAATTTGCAACTATTTTGCAAAAAGTTGCTCAAGCAACTTTTAAAAATTGCAAAGTTGCACAATGCAACTTTTACAACTTTTTGCAACTTTCTATCGAATTGGTCAAATGACTTTTCTACCTTCTCAAACTTAACCAGAAATCCCAACTATGGTAAAAACTTCTCCCTAGCTCTTCCTAGACCCTATTGACCTCATGATGACGTCATCATGTGCCTTGTGCCCATCAGAGTGCTTTACAACTTTCTAGCCTTAATTGCACCTAGAAAAAAAGGCCTAAAAACTAATGAACAAAACTCTCCAATGTTCTCCAACTATGGTCAACATGACCTTATCCGTTCACATCCAAAATGCCTTAAGGCTCACACTTACACAACAAAATAAGAAACCTTAGATTGCATAAACAATCTTTAGGTGCTCTTGCACCAGGTCCTAAGGTGGAGGTTGAAGTGAACAAATACAAGATGATTCATTATGGTAATTGCACTGTGTATTATGGTTGAATAATTTTAATTTTAGTATTATCCACTGGTATATTATTTAAATACCAGGTCCAACCATCGGTCATGATGGTGCAACCTTTATGGTCTATTCCTTTTTGTTGTCTGTTAGCTCAAACTTTGTGCTCTACCATTTCATCTAAGAGGTAGCCACTCAACTTAGCTTCAGTAGGGACTTTAATGCTTGGATTACAAATAGTTATGTAATCTTTCATGCTTTGCCAATAAGTAATCCTGTCACAAATAGATTATGATTAGAAATTTAGATGACAAATCATTATGTAATATCAAATATGAATCTATGATTACAGGTTACACAAGTAGAAATAATAAAAATTTAACGTGAAATTTAAAGAAAATAAAAAGAGTTAACTACCTCGTTGCAATAAATGGAATGGTGCAGAAGTACCAAAACTTTTAAATTTGTTTTCAGGAAGCATCATGAATCTCCTTATTCAAACTACCCATGCTTTCTAGCGAGAATTGTGAGCTAGGAGTAGTGCATGGCACAAAGTAACTATCCATTTTGGACTTTCACACTCTAGGATGAAAAATAATAGGCCTAGGCTCTGTACGAGAATGACTACTACTAGGACTAGCACTAGCACTAGCACTAGACTAGCACTAGCACTAGCCCTAGCACTAGCACTAGCACTAGCATTAGGATGAAATGGAGGCCCAAAAGAACCTTCTCCAGCACAACCTACAGAGCGGGAGCATGGGAGCCAATAGCACCTAACTGGTTCAAGTTGTCTTTTCTTATTTAACTTATCTTGTTCCAATGCCTCTAATATGATATAACATTTTTGTTTTACCTTAGCATTTTGTTTAGTGCACACCGTAATATCATGTCGAGGTATGCTTGCAATATTGTATTTGAATCTATAGATGCCACCTGGGTTTATTTCTTTACAAAAACATTTGTTTGATATTTTGATCTTCCAGGAAATTCTTCGGTATAGATCCAAGACTCATCCTTTTTAGGCATTGTGGAAAATAAAAGTTAAGGCCTGTTGCAATAAGAAAAATCAATTGAAAACATAAACTAAAAAGAAACAACAAACCCTACTACATTCTTTTTGAGCAAATTGTACAATGTAACATTAAATAGATGTTTGCAAATTTGTTATAAAAACACTATAGGGTTTTCATGATTCCACCTTGCAATTTAGTCAAAATAATGTAAAAACTAAAACACATTCAAGATTTACAAATGAAAACTAAAAAAAATTAACAAATGAAAAATACACTAACATACAAAATAAAATAAAATCAACACTTACCTCTTTCAAATGAGTTGAGGAGTGTTGTTATTGGTTCCTTAATGCTTCTAGTGCAATCTTATGGCTTCCCCAAATTAATTTTTGATCTCCTTGGTGCTCTTCTTTCCAACTGTTTGCAACCCTATGGTTTCTCTTTTCTCTTCTTCTCTCTCACTTTTCCTCTCTTCTTCTCATGCTAACCAATTAGGCCTTTTAGGCCTATAAGAAACAGGAAAGGCAATAAAAAACATTATAAAGATGTATATTTTTAAATTTTTTAAAGTCATCTCAAACTCTACTTGCGCGATTGATTTTTTGACCTGATTTCTGGCGATTTTTGCTTGAAACGCTAGTTTAGGCGATTCACACAAATTTTGCCACAAAAACAGCTGATCCAATACGCGGACTCAACAAAAATCGCTTAGCATTCCTCGGATCACCAAACCGGAAAAATTGCCTGAATTGCAGCGATTCTCATTACTCTGATGGAGACCCTTGGTTAGTTTACCCAAAGTTGAAGAGGATGGACTTTTCATTTGACATAGATGGTAAGAAGGTACTGCTAAGAGGGATGTCAAATAGAGCACCAAGCAAAGTCTTAATCGAGAAGATGGAGACAATTTTTTAACAAAATATGATCCCAAAATGTACTTCGACACTGCTGAGGCAAGTAAAATGTGATAGTCAACACTTGATCCCATTCCTTGAATGATGCCCATGTGTTGGTCAAGTACTCCAATATAACTTTTCATGTCAGCTGATGGATGGGTATATACAAGATGAATTGATGATATAATTTACTACAATGATAAGATCTACTTGATGCTTGATTCCAAACTGAAGAAGTTTTGCGATTGCTTGAGCACAACTAATTTTTGGGACAAGAAGATTGTAATATCCCAGTTATTAAATAAAATAATAATATTTTAGTATTTGGGGTCCCCATCAATATATGTATATCTTTAATTTTTTGTAGGTGTAGGTGTTTTCCATATCATGTGTTGGCACAGTGTTTCTCCCTAGGGAATTTTCCTCTGATAGATATATATGTCCGTTGGGTTAGATGTTGTAGATATGTGACTTGAGTTATTTTATTGTACTTTGAATTCCATTTGAAGTTTTGCTTTGTTCGCCATTTTGGAAGTGAAAGATCTTCCGTATTTTGAGTTTGGAAGTTTGAGTGGGATTCTTCCCTCACCCTATTCTGCTCTATCATTGTGGGTTTGGAATTTCCAAATTTGAAGTATTCGTTTGTACAGATAAGTTTGCATTAATACAATTTGAGGTATCTTTGGTTATTGACATCATCTCCTTTGTTGTTCCTGTGCGTAATATCAATTTTGTGCGAAGGTATATTATGACACTATGTTGGTAGTTGACCTTATTTTGGGTGGCCTTGGCATCATCATCCTTCATCACTATTGTGTGCCTCATTCTCACATCATATGGTTATCTGTATAGTCCTCTTTCCACCACCCAAATTTGCAAAACACCACTGTTGTATGAACACCTCCCCACAAGTACGGTTGTTGATGTGGTAGCTTGAATTGGATTGATTTGATCTAGACTCGATCCCCTATGGTTATTGTTTAAACATTACTACATTTGATTAATCCTCAATTATATATATATATCATAATTTCGAGAATCGCCCTAAAATCACTAGAATCGTTGGTTTGGCAATTGGATTCATCCCTGGCGATTTTTTTGGAGCCAGTGAATCGAATCACCAATTTATTGTCATGAATTGCATGAATTGCCGATTCATGCAAAATATTGCATGAATCGGCACAGGCAACCAAAAGTGAAGACATATTCTTAATAAAAACACATGTTTTTAAATATTTTTTTACCTTTCCTCTTCGTTTTAACCCTAAAGGGCCTTCTAATTGTTTAGCATGAGTCGAAGAGAGGATCTTCATCTTAGATTCTTACATACATTTATGGTTAAGTGTCTTATGGATCTTCATCTTTGATACATTCTATGATTTGAATCATTATGATCCTATGCTTTCTACTTCAGCTACAACTTACAATTTACATTTTATGTGTAACATAGTTACGTATGTGATGGATTTATCATTTATGTTCCATGTTTATGTATGTTGACTTCTATTTGATAATCCTATAGTGTGTTTAAGTTATATTCAATAAAGGGTGTATGAAATAAGTTTTAAATTGTAAAATCTCTAAATTTCAAGGGTTTTTTAAATTTGCCAATTCGTGGTCGATTCAATTCCGATTCATGGCCGATTCGTGATTCAATTTGTAATATCCCTGTCATAAAATATTTTGTTAATCAAATCTTTGTTAATGGGCCAATTGATGTAAAATATCTCGGACTCTTTTTAGTTTTGTTTTTGTAGGTATGTGTATCCATCAGCTATCTTTATTCACCCTTAGAAAGTTTTCCCGACAGGTATTTAAGCACGGCTTGTAGGTAGTTGTATATACAATTTGGATTATTTCTTTGTACTGTGAATTCCTATTGGAGTTCTGTTTTTTTTTTGCTATTTCGAAAGTGAAAGATCTTCTCTATTTGGCTTGTGCTGTTTTAGTGTGATTCAACCTCACCCTATTCTGTTGTGGCATGTAACGCTTCGCTCGGATCTAGCAAATCAGAGCACCATCTTTTGGCAATTATTAATTGAAGGTTGTTTGTGTTCTAATCTCTATTCTTGTTTGGCATTGTCTGATGAATTCAGAATTAATAGTTTAAAGTGTAAAGTGTCGATTTGAAATCATTCTTTTTCAGTACCTCCTCCATTTCTCACAACTCTACGCAACTACCATTGCTCACCGTACAGTGTCCAAGCTAAGCTGTACTACCTCCCAACCAATCCTACGACCTCCATATACTCAACTGTATGACCTCCATATGCTCACCGTACAGCCCCCGTGGTCCCTACCATACGACTACTTTGCTAACTGTACAACTTTATACTCACTTCACCGTACGACCCCCTTATACCTCCGTACGGCTAGACTGCTAGCCGTACATCACCACTCTCCCATTGTACGACACTTTTGGTGTCCCATAACATACTGTACGACCTACACAGTACAACCTTAAGCCTTGTCCATACACTCCATTTGACATCTGTACAAGCATTCCAGTGGCTATATATTGATTTTAAGAGGAGTTGTAGGTACGGGTCATTACACGATTCAGCTTTGCCGATTTCGATCCGATTCGGATTCTCGTTACTTTGATATATATATATATATATATATATATATATATTTATAGTTGTTGATAATGTCTCATGACAATTAACTTACAATAACAAATATTTATTAATGTAGAGACGTGTCTTTATGAGACATGTCTATTCTACTCCTACTTATATACACTTGGATCTGCATTTGAAAAACACATAACACAAAACAATACCGCCAATACATTTGTAGTGATCCCACAAAATTAACATGGTATCAAAGCAAGATGTTTACTGGGAAATCCTTAGAATTACTACTGCGATAATGATGAAAGTAATACAATATGAGACAATGTGTTTTAGCATCAAGATCCAATCAGGCCTCCTTGCACGCAGGTTGAGTTGATTGTAATTTGCCACAAAGCTTGGAGATGAAACCCAATCTTTAGCTGCTATACTTGGTGGGTTCAAGCACCATCCGAGATCCATAGTCATAGATTCAAGTCTGACATTTGTAGCATAGATGCAATGAGTGATTGGGTTCATTGTGAATTTCAATAGTATTGAATCTGAAAGTGCACAGTCAACAATGGAAATTGATAGCAAAATAAGCACGCTCGAATCAAAATCCTCTTCATCCATGGAATGATCAAATAGTGTGTATTTGAAAAGTTTAGAAATACGGTGGAATTAATAAGGGCTACGATTGAGGCATATCCTTGAAGTCTTGGTCACATGTCATAGTCAAAGGGAAAAAAACTAAGGAAAGAAGCCACACTTGATCTACTAGGTCATCTAAAATATGATAGTGTAAAATTGCCTAAGCTATGTCGAGACCACCATTCCATGAAATTATCTCTATCAACATGGGTTTTGAAACATTAGACATCAATAAGCAGATATAATCATTTGGGATTACTCACTGACACGTAAGGATGGTGGTATCAATGTAATGAAAGGGGATTACTTGAAGAGAATCTATGTGACGATTCACTAATTTGACCAACATATTCATCGCATTGAGGTTACATGGATTAAGAAACAAGGACCCCGCAATACGTCTGCATAGGGAACATCGAAATCATATGTTGAGGTAATCAAATAAGACGAGATATTGTTTTAGTTGATCAATGACTCGCCAATTGATTTATATGATAAGAGCAAGGGACTTAATAAAGAGAAATGTAAACAAGGGTATAGTCTACCGCCATTAATACCATAGTAGGTAATGATTATCCTAAACTATTGTCCACGACAACCACAATCAGTCCCTCAAAGGCAAGTACAAATGGTGTATGATTTTAAGTTTGTTTTTCATATTGTTATAAAACATATTGTTTAATGTTAATAGATATATGGTAAGTATTTTATATATATATATATATATCTATGAGATTTAGTATAGTTTAATTTAATAATTTGACATTGTTAAATGTAAAAGGATTAAGTAATGTGAAGATAAGTATTTTTCCTTAAGTATTGTATTTATCTATTTATTGAAGTCTCTCTCTTATTTTATTTTCAATACATAGTATAAGAGCTATTTGCTTTGATCTTTTTTTTTGAGCATGTTCTTGCAGAAAAAGGGAGATTGATGTCAGATTCAGAGGGAGTCTGACACTTCTATAGTAAAGGAGTTTAGAAGATTGATGAATCAAAGGGAGTTTTGACTTCACATAAACTTTTGGTGTCACACGTGTGACTATATGATTTAATGGGCTTACACACAGGGTACATCATGAGGAAGTGACAAGTTCCAAATGATTAATTGTATCTGTAGAAGTTATTGAAAGGTGAAGATCTTTCAATAACTTAACCTTCTATTGTGATAAACATTTTTATGATGTCTCAAACAAATCATAATAGATTTTGTAAACTTGGATGGTGGATTAAGTTACTAGAACAAACCATGGGCATCTATTATGATGAACATCTTTTGATGTCTAGGAAGATCATGATAGATGAAATTAAGTTTTGTAATGTTCCCGTCCAGGTGGGAAATTAGCGTACCAAAATGTTGGCGTGTTGGTGTACTAAGGATGGTGTACTAGAAGGTAAGGTTGGCATACAATGGATGGAGGAGTATGACGGATGGAGGGAGGAATACAGAGGGAGGTAGTAGGGTGGATGGATGGAGGAGTACGGAGGGAGGTAGTATTGTGGATGAGGGGAGGAGTATGGAGAGAGGTAGTACAGTGGATGGAGGAGTACGAAAGGAGGTGATATAGTGGATAAAGGGGGGAGTACGAAGGTAGGTAGTAGATGGAGGGAGGATTAAAAAAGGAGGTAGTATGGTGGATGGAGGGAGGAGTAGAGAGGGACGTAGTACAGTGTATGGATGGAGGAGTATGGAGGGAGGTAGTAAGGTGGATGGATGGAGGAGTATGGAGGAGGTAGTGCAGTGGATGGAGGGAGGAGTATGGTAGATGGAAATGTTGTGCGATGCACAAAAGGGGGTGGTTGCAGGGAAATTGGAAAGAGAATACAAACTTATATGCAAATAATATTAGAACACCAAATTCATCAAATAAATGCCAAGCATGAATTGATATTCAATACAAATAACCTCCAATTAACACACAAAAACAAAGATGGTGCTCCGATTTGCCAGATTCGAGAAAAGTATTACAAGCGACAAAATAGGGCGAGGGTTGAATCCTGCCGAAACCTGAATAGCCAATTAGGGAAGATCTTCCACTTCCGAAATGACAAACAAATTGGAACTCCAAAAGGAATTCATAGAACAAAGAAATAATCCAAATCACAGACTAGCAACTTCCTACTTGTCGCACATAAATACCCCTTTGGACAAAACTCCCAAAGGTTTACAAAGTATGCTGACACGACAAACACCTATCGATAATCAATGAATATTGGGCCCCTTTATAAAATAATTAATGGTCCAAATAATATTGTTTATATTTTGGGTCCATTAATTATTTAATGTACTTCATTAAAATTAGGAACATTAGAAATCCTCGCCGCCCAAAGATTGCTTGTCCTCAAGCAATCCGCAAACTCCAAGATCTTAAACCATGTGTAGACGCGGGTAACTTTATCTACTGGAGACTCCATGGTTCTTCAAGATCACACGAGCGTGATTGAATTCAATTGCGAGGAGCAGACCACCACGAGGCCTTCCTTGGGCCACTCTGATATAAACAATGCTATGTCCAAAACCACTAGGATCCCATGGAAACCAATAATAAAACACAATGGGGCTACAATCCAAAACCTTGATGGGATCACACACACCAATCTGCTCTGGAGTCTCATCAATCGAGTGAATCTTGCCACTTCTATGAGGATGGTCTTGCATTAATACGCATCCCACTCCACCACTGTCACTGTACCCATATTTGTGGGTACTACCAGCATACTGGTGAAGAGTGACTCTAGCTTCTATTGCTCCATCAACATCTCCGTCAAATTTTTGGTGTGCTACATTTTCATGTCTGGAGTCACTAGGATCCCAAAGAAGCTAGTCATAAACTACATTATGTCGAGATCCACAATCTTCATGTAATCATCTACCTCCTTAGGAATCTTACAAACTGTGTAGATCCTATTGATTTTAATAGGACCTTTACATGGAGAGATTACAGTCATGCAAGACTTGGGCATAACTGAAGGATAAACTCCATATTCAACCAATTGTGGTTGCTCCTGCAAGGAGTCATTAGTAGCGTCTTCATGGAATTGAACAATTGTTGGTAGAGAATTTCCATCAAGTTGATCGACAAGTGTTGGTTTGATTAAATTAGAACACGGACCTCCTTCACCATTTTCGTAATCTTGAAGTTTTAGGTGCTCTCCACTTGTAGGCATAGCAACAGATTCTTGAAAATCCTCATGTGACTTCGTTTTCCACTTGTGCCTGTATGACTTCATCCTGTAGCCTTATCAATCTCTTGCTTCAGACCATTGTTGTAGAGTTTATTGTGCTGAGATGACGGATAATTCATCCGCTATTCTATACAATCCTTTAGAGATATGTCTCTCTCCCATCCACCAATCACCCAATCTTGCTTGACTTTCTTTAGCTTCTCAACCAACGTGGGAGTTAGGATTTCCTGCTGCTTCGACCTAGGAATTAATGTTGTCACAAAGGCCTTGTGCACATCAAGAGGTTGATTATTTCTTTCGCTCGATCGTGGAGCCTTTGTTGACTTCTTCTTAGCTCTCTCAATGCATCAACCAATCCATCACTCAGGTCCATGGTCTGAACTCAATACCCAACAGGCTGGCAAGATCACTAGCTCTGATACCACTGTAATGTTCCCATCCAAGTCGGTGGTTGGCGTACTAGAATTTTGGCGTGGTACTAAGGTTGGTGTACTAAGATTGGTGTATTGGAAGGTAAGGTTGGTGTACGGTGGATGGAGGGAGGAGTAATGAGGGAGGTAGTACGGTGGATGGATGGAGTAGTCAGGGAGGTAGTACGATGGATGGAGGGAGGAGTACAGAGGAAGGTAGTGTGGTGGATGGAGGGAGTACGGAGTGAGGTAGTATGGTGGATGGGGGAGTAGTACAGAGTGAGATAGTACAATTGATGGAGGGAGGAGTATGGAGTGAAGTAGTACGGTAGATGGAGGGAGGAGTATAGAGGAGGTAGTACAATGGATGGAGGGAGTATGGAGGAGGTAGTGTGGTGGATGGAGTAGGGTGGATGGAAATGTCGTACGATGCACAAAATGTAGAGGTTGTAGGGAGATTGGAAGGAGAATACAAACTTATATGCAAATAATATTAGAACACTAAATTCATCAAATAAATGCGAAACATGAATACATATTGAATACAAATAACCTCTAATCAATATGCACAAACAAAGATGGTGCTTTGATTTGTTAGATCAGAATAAAGTATTATAGGCGACAAAATATAGTGAGGGTTGATTCCCACCAAAACTAGAATAACCAAGTAGGGAAGATCTTACACTTCCAAAATGGTGAACAAAGTAGAACTCCAATAGGAATTTGCAGTACAAAGAAATAATCCCAATCGCATACTAACAACTTCCTACTTGCCGTACATAAATACCCCTTCGAACAAAACTCCCAAGGGTTTACAAAGTATGCCAATATGGCAAACACCTACCGATAATCAGTAAATATTGGGCCCCTTTATTATAAAAATTAAAGGTTCAAATAATACTGTTTAAATTTTGGGACCACTGATTATTTTAAGTACTTAATTGAAATTAGGAACATTACAAGTTCCTTAAACAGACCATGGCCATCATTATGATGGACATCTTTTGATGTCTAAGCAGATTATGATAGATGATATCTTGCATGTGGATTAAGTTTCTTAAACAAATCATGGCCATCTAATATGATGGACATCTTTTGATGTCTAAGAAGATCTTGATAGATGATATCTTGCATGGTGGATTAAGTTCCTGAAATAGACCATGGCCTTCTATTGTGATGGACATCTTATGATGTCTAGGCAGATCACAATAGAAGATTACTTGCACGGTGGATTAAGATCCTTAAATAGACCATGGCTGTTCATATGATAAGCATTGTGAGAATGCATATGCACATACCTTACAAACATTTTTGATATGTTATGCAAATTGATATTATGGAGGCAAATACTCATGATATCAAATGCGATATCAAAATGTTAAATATCTTTTGATCAAAGATATTCTAATATTACATTGAGGTAATATATGGTCATGTGTTTATCCTTTGTAGCTAAGAGGGAGCGTTAATGTTGTAGCTCCAATTGGATTGATTTGATCTAGCCTTGATCCCCTATGGTTATTGTTCAAACATTGTTGCATTTGATTAATCGTCAATTAGACACACACACAAAAATAGTTATTAATAATGTCTAATGATAATTAACTTGCAATAACATATATTGATTAATGTAGAGACATGTCTCTTCTACTTCTATTTATATACACTTGGATCTACATTTGAAAAACACATACCACAAAATGACAATAGCAATACATTTTGTAATAAACCCAAAAATCAAATCCTAATAAGAGATATGTACATAAATGTATATTATTAATAAATCATAATTAAAAGCATTTTTCTTTATATAATGAGATCCTAATAAGAGATAGGAACATATATATATATATATATTATAATGAATTATAGTTAAAAGCAATTTCTTTTATTATAAGTAATTCTTATAATAAATAAATAGGAAAATCATAAATTAAAGTTATTTTGCCCATTTCTTAACATAATTATCAAATCCATATATTATTGACCGAGACTCATATAATCAAACTATAACACTGATTGATAATAATCAACCGATGCATGCCAAAGGGTATAAACATTTATCAACGCAATGGTGTGCATATATTAAGGTAATCGATACCTATCAAAAGGCAAAAAAGGGAGGAGTAGATTCAACACAGAGAGCTAGGAGAGAACGAGGGCAAGTCTGAGTCAACAAACGTTATACTGCCAGACAACAGAACTCATCAACAATCGAAGGTAGCCATCTGCAGTTACGCTATCACCACGGGAGTGAGAGAAGGCATCAGACCCGAGCACATCCAATAGGAGAGATACATCAAGTAATACAAACACCATTAACGTGGATGGGAATATTGAAAGGCACCAGTTGTGACGAGATACGGGAGTAATGTCACCCAGATCACAGGCACAAAAGGAATTACGACCACCCTTATTGGGAGTGAAGAGTCAGATAGCGACAGGAAGAATTATTAACTCCAGTTAGTATGTGCCGCCATACCATATTACAGAGCAGGAAGAATCAACCATTTCTGAAGGAAGCCACCGCTTATAGTTGGTAAAGTGATCGGTTAATATCACCAGTGGAAAAGGAGGAATCCTAACTACACTGCTATAGTGGATAATAACATCCTCAACTCTCATCTGAATATATCAATGGTGTTGATGAAATCCCCATAAGAACATTAAATAATTGAAGAACCAGTCAATATTAGATCCTTAGAGGCACACAATCTTTCAACTTAGAGGTATGATGCATACTATAGTAAGAGGTAGAGCAACTTTGATAGAAGATTATTTTTACAATGCTGTTGAGAGACTAGAGGACATTCATAACCGAATGTTGAGATCCTGAATTGGATTGTAGAGAGGGGATTTATAGAGAATCCCTTAGGGACACAATATATATTGTAGTGGTCAAACATATGCACATGTCAGAGATAAGAGACTTGGTTAGAGGTGGGATCTCTACCAAGTATTGGTTACTAGAGATCCCAGGAGGCCTAAGGAAGATGCTCTTTTCTATGACAATCACCTAATCGAGACATAGTTCTCACCAAAGGGTTTGGTAATTTGAGAAAGGGCCCTTCTAAAGGATTAGGAAGGGTAGCTTGGGTAGAATTTAACTTAATATTTCTGTATAATTAATACTATAGCAGTGTTTATATATATAATCTTTTCAAGTTTATACTAACAAATAATTGTAGGTTACAACATTCTATGCAATCCGGAAGTGGGACATTGCACATGTCCAGTGATCCTAGGAAATAAACAGTGGTCACCCCCACTCATTGGATATTCGTACGGGTTATCCCTCTCCCATTGTACGACTTTCCCATACCATATGACAAGTTCCTATAGGCACCGTATGACCCTTTATATACATCACACAACATCAGTAATTTCTCTAATTTCTCCCTTGAACGGCATCCTTACCTTTGCTAGTTGGAAAACAATACTCCCATTCTACTTTTGGCATACTATAGCTATATAGTAACATATAATCAGTTCAGAGGCCAATAGCATTCACCCCTTGATAGGGTCGAAACATTACAAAGCAAAAGAACTTCTACACGCCCCAACATGCAATAACTCTCCTTTTTGGAATTGGTGCACACATGCATACCACTAAACTAGTGGAAGAGATTTGTGCTTGCCAGCCGAGTAGAGAAACCAAAGCTATAATGTTCTATTGGATTCACTTGGACACTTGTATAGTTGGAGGTGAGCCGCTCCTAAAGAAGCAAAGGTAGAAGAATACAAAAAGCATGGAAGATGAGGATAATTGTGAGGAAAGGAAATAGTAGAGCTTTTATCCTCAGACAATGAAAGTGGACAGTAGCTTGAATGGCATGAAGGTGATGATGAAAAAGTGTAGGAGGAACCGACCAAAAAGGTAGAAGCTAGAGAAGAGGAAGTGACCATGGCAAAATGGACTATAGGAATACTAGTTGAATGGGGATCAGAGAGATCTATAGTGCACTTTGAAGGTTGTATTTGCACTATCATAGCTGTCCCCTACATCCTATTTGGTTATGCCATATGAGACAAAATTTCATTTAGCACACATGGTAACACATACTGCACTATGTATATCTACAACATGCAAGATTCATTTGATGGCTCAATTTGTAGCCCTTATGGCTAGAGGTACTATACTAACACTTGAAGGAATGATTATTATAGCTAAGATGGGCCCATTTGCCAAGGTAGTTATATTGCTGGCACTTGAAAGTTTGGCTACTACATCCAAGATGGTCTGCCTATTGAGATAGTGTCACCTTTAGTGATAGTTATATGTAGGGGAGACCTCACATGGGAAAATGTTGCACATACACCGACCATAATGGATATAAACTAAGTGTGTGGAACATCAATGTTGGAGAGTGGTAGATGAGGTTGGATAGCTTTCTAGATAGATTCAAGATAGGTATTGATGAGATTCCACCACCCTCATCCATCTTTTTGATGGCTCAGTAAGCACAATGTGGGATTATGGGATAAGAGCTCCTCAGTGAGCAAGACTTGGCTATACTTATTGAGCTAGTGTAGGATGTGATTGAGATTGCTGAAGAGACTACTCATGAGGTGGTCACTTCCCTACATTAGACAATGGTGATAGAGTAGTCGAGCAAGGGAGGGGGCACACCATAACTACATTCGGGTCTCAAAGCGTAACCTATGGGATTCCCTAGAATCTATTTGGAGGTACTTGGCCAAGCTAGGAGTGGTTCCAGTAGCACAAGGGATAGATGATCTCACAAGACAAGTAGATACGGGACCAGTGGTAGTAGAAGCAAAGAAGCTCCTTTCTTTCATGATGATAGGTTGTGAGGTGTTTTTCAAGCACTTTACAAATCATGGGTAGCTTGTCACAAAGACCCCTGCGACGGTTGAGGCATGGTGTAGACCATGCATGCTACAGGGCCAAGTTGGCATGATGGGCACCCTACGCATATATTCCTTAGACTTCAAAGAGCTATCTGCTTCGGAAGGGAAGCTGAGGAAGGGCAAGCGAAGGCAGTGGGATGTCGCAGTTACTCGGGATAAGTTGATGGAACGTGATAGGCTTACTACCCCTTTGTGAGAATAATTAGATCAAGGAAATGTGGTCATTGAAGCAAAGGACACACAACTTGCAGAAGTGGAGGGATGGTAGGGAGTTATGACAAGAGAGGTTGAGAAGACAGAGAAAAATCTGATGGACGCTGTAAAATCAGTGAGGGCTGCATGTAAAAAATAGAAGATAGTAGAACAAGACCTGCAACTTCTTTGTCAGAAGTTTCCCAGCGTAATTGGGCCAGCATCCTCAACTGCTACAGGGACGTCCTTTCTTCCTACTTTCCAATAGATAGTGTTGTGATACATGAGTCCATTATTGTTCTGTTGTCTGGAAGACCAGTACTTTTTGGGTGGTTGAGGTTGGTGGCAATTTTACCAACTAGAATAAATCAGAATAAATTATTTTTTGTTAAGTAAATGGCAATGTAATGAATACGATTCTCAGTAGTTGTTGTTGGTTGCTGATGGTTGGCAATCTTAACCAACTATGGGTGCTTTTATATTTCAGGATTTTTCTAGGAACAAGGACAAGATTATTGTACAAACATTACTTTGGAAATAAAGCTATATCTTTCTGCCAGTTTTATGTGTTATATGTAATGTCTGAATTACTATGTTATATGTATTCTATTCATTTTCCTGTGACTCTAAGTATCAAAACACATACCCTGTAGAGAGTAAACAAACATCCATTGCTATTTTATTTTGGAATTGCTATATCTGACTCTTTTGGTAATGAGTGGTTAAATATGTTGACCTGTAATTAAATTTGAGAATTAATCATGGGTTCATTCATTTTAAGCATTTAGTTTTTGACTAACATGGACCCATGCAGGTGGATCTGCTGTTATCATATGCCGACGCTGATCCCCGATACATTGTTCGTGCAATGTCATTGAAATGTTTCAAAACACTTTCTGCCAAAGCAGTTGGATGCATATCTGGTAATGGTAAAGGTTTTAAAACCCTGCTTGCTATAGTCAAGGACATGAGCATACCGACAACACTACATTGCCTTGCTCTACAAATTCTAAGTAAGGTGGAATTTCTTTCTCTATTGAACTTGCCAAGTTGTTAAAAGAAAGTTTTCTTTTTTATGCAGAAGCAAACTTTATTTGTTTACTCTGCAGCTTTGCCATCACTATGTCACTTGTGTGGATGCTCATCAACTAATAGAATTGGTATCCATAACTGAGATTAGTTGCCTTCACCCTGATTGTTCCAAAAGACAGGCAGCAGTTTCCTTGTTAGCAGAGCTAACATGCAACATTGAAAAGTTACGGCCAAAGGTGTGGGATGAGATTTCCGCAAACCACTCAGGCACAGTTGTTGCAGAGGATCCTTGGAGGACAGCAGACAGGTACAGAAATGATTCTTCTCAGATAGACCTTCCAGTACGAGCAACTTTATTAGTTTTTGATCAAATTGCCATAGAATTTAACAATCAAATGGAAAGGGCATGCATTGTAGAAAATGTCAGTCACACTTCCCCTGTACTGAAGGAAAAATTGGCTATGGCTAGAGAAGATCTTTTTTTAGTCAACATAATTTTACGTTTGGTAGGAGAGTGCCCTACTGCAAGTCAGACAGTGATTGATTGTATCAAAGGCATAATTGAAGCCCTTGTGAAAAGAAAAACTATTGGCAAACCAGAGAACACAAATTCGTTTTTGGAAAAATTACAAAGCAGCATTAACACTGATGTGGAAATGCCTCAATGCATCGATGATGGCTATGAATTTAACGAACAAAATGCTCATGTTATAAAGCTCATGGGCACTTTTTGTTGTTGTCTTTTGTTGTGTCTTGATAAACTTGATGCAGAAGGAAGACTTGATTGGAGAGTTTATAGTAAAGTAAAGCAGCTTACCATATGCGTTTCACAGCTAGATTCTTCTAATTATCTTTTATGCTATTTAATCCCAGCGCTATTGAAGTCATGCCAAGCTCATAAATTTGCACTGGTAGATGAAACAAGGTTCATGAATGACTCTGACACTACAAATGACAAAATAAAGACAATGGAAACAGATCTCTGTGTTTTTCAAGATTTTCACTGGTCCCAAGATGAGAAGTTAACTTTGAATGTTGCAAGTCAAATGATTAATAAGAGGAGTATATGGAGAGCTTACAAAATTGGGATGCATGCTGCCTGTCATGGTGCTTGGCTTGCAGCAAGTTCTATATTTCAACTTCTGGTAGAAAGAGTGCAATCAGAAGCCTGCTATTGCTGGTTGAAATCGCTGACAATGTTGGCGAAGGCTGAAAATAGAATATATGCTGTGTTGATTTCATCACATGAGCTCCAGATGTTAACAGGAGCTGAAAAGCCGGATAGAAGTGTCATTGAAAATCAGTCTCCTGCTTCTCATGATTCTGATTTGTTAAGTGAATTTGTTAATGTGATGCCTGAAGCTCTTAACTTGAACATGACTGCCATACATAGCATGTCAGCTGCTGTTAATCTAGATAGAACGTTTGAATTTCAGAGGTGGTTTCTGAATCTCAGAGGAAAACTAATGAAAAATGTTGCAGACTTGCTCGGATTGTTAAGTAGATATTCACATATGATGAAAACTAGAATTATTCAAGAAAACACATATTCTAACATGGAGGAAGGTCTCTGTAGTTATCAGAAACAGAATATGCAAAGAATTAAGTCATTGAAGGCCATGTTAATCAAAGTTTCTTCTAAATTAACAAGGTTGGCTAGGGAATTTGATCTTCTTAATACGTCGTTCATTGATATTGATTTAAAAAGTTTCCAGTGCATCTCAAGCTTTGCCCTTAGTTGCTCTTTACTGTCCTTTTGCACTCTCTTTGTCCTCCATTTTCCAAAAGTATCTATTGGTGATCACAAGACAAATGTAAGTTCAAATCACATCAATAAGCAGTTATATGTAGCAGTTGTTCAGGATCTAGCTCAGCGTGTACGGCAGATGGATGCTACAATCTGGGAAGAACTTTTAGTGTTCTCCAGTGACATTGGAGATGAAAACACATGTTCAGTGGTGATGACATGTATGTCTAGTTCTGGATATCAAGATAAAGCCATCATAAGGCTGTGTAAGCTGACAATATCTGGAATATTGGATATACAGGAGCAAGCAAAAAGGATAAAGCATGAAACTGAATTCTACAAAATATGCCAAAATGGACTGAAGCTGGTAGCAGATGTGGTTCTAAAGTGGCTGCACTTTCCTTCACAGATTCCTAAATATTTCTTTCAAACAAGGTCAGCACCTTCATTTTCTTGAACCATTTCTTTTCCTTCATGATATGATAGTACTTGGGAAAGAGCTTAATAATTTCTTCTTGACATAAGGGGCTGGCTGTGTTAGATTTCTTTCATATTATATGGTTCCCGTAGACTACCTTTTTGAGGGTTAAGCCTTATCTTATTGGGTTTTATTGCTTCAAGTTGTAGTATATTAAACTTATTTTTTATTATTTGAGTTCATTTAAGCACTTCTGGTTAGCAATTGTAGTGTGCTGTACATTTGGGCGCAAATAAAATTTCTTGGCCATTTGCAAACATCATTGTGACTTGTTTCTTTTTCTTTAACACTAGCCAGAAATTTAAAAATGGTGAAATTACTTCCAAATCAGAGGAGAGAATTTGCTTTTGGGAGTATCCTGTTTTGTTTCTTTTATATCTCAATTCTTTAGTTTGACTTCATGATTGATGTTCATAGAGTATTGCATATTTGAAAAATTCTAAAGTTTGTGTCATTTTCTCATAATAAAAAAATATTGAAACTCTGCAGATCAATTCTTTTGGTTTTTATTATTCAAAATAGAATAAAAATTCTTGCAGATACTCAAGCAAACATTCAGCATTATGCATACTTGTTTGCAGCACCTGCACGTATCAATACTGAATTGGAAGCAATGTATTTGGCAGTATTTTAAACAATTTCCATCTTTAATCTGTTGAATATTATCTGGTTTTGATCTTATGAATTAGTCTATCCACCCTGCAAAAAGTGGATTTATTAATTCCCTTAGGGATCCCAAATTCAGAAATGCATGGGGTGATGTAAAGACACTGGCCTTATGCTCTTCTCTTTATGACATTGGAAAACTGCCAAACAGACTTGGACTGTTCCAAAATCAATGATCTCCACATTCTTTTTTCTCAGAACTAAGAATCATATCCTTCATTCTGGAATGTTTCTCTCCAGAAACTGAACAGGTTTGTAGATCCATGGAAGTGGCCAAAGTACACAAGAAAACATTGATTTTATTTAATTTCAGATGCTGTCCTCTTAGTCACCTTTCTGGGTCAAAGCCTTTGATCCTTCTCGTTTCACCTTCAGAAGAGAGTTAAATCACCCTCACTGTACACAATTTGGATTTTGTATGTTGGTGTTTCTGCGAGTTTCTGGGATGTGGGAACATGATTTTGGGGATGTCAATTATTCGCTTTTCTGGGGTATGGTGACTGATTTTAAATAATAAATACAATCTACTGAATTTGCAATGACAATCTTCACTCGTTAGCCTTTTAGGGGACTTCAACATTTTTTTCCTATGGTAGTGCTAGTAGTCCTTTTAAACTTTTAGTAGAGTAACCCAAGGACATGTCTCCCCCCAAAAAGCCCCAAGTCTCGGAGTTAGGGACACACTGGGGGCGAAGGGATGCCATTCCGATGTCTCCAATGGTGGCACCAAATGGCCACCATCCCTTGGGAGATGGGGAGACATCCCTGTTGGGTGGATATTTTGCAATTTATAGTTTGTATGAATTCCATTGCAAAATTGGATTACCAGCCATAACATGTGAGACATAGTCTGTCCTACCTTAAAAGGAAGGCTCCCCTTTCTCAATGCTTATTGGATCAACTCAAGGTAAGCAAGAAGTTTAGAGATACCTATAAGAGTGTTACCAATATTCTTTCCTCTTGCTTCAGGAAAAACTCTAGTTACTCATGGAGCAGGTAATGGGCAAGATGGATTTCTTTATACACTTCTTTCTAAAGGTTGGAAATAGTGATACCGGTTAACTTGCACCAACTCACAGACTGATTGAAAGTGTACCAGCTTAGATCTATGTCTAATTTTTCTACACTATAAGTAATTATGAAGCTCACAGACTCCTATGCAATTCTTCAAAGGTAAATCTCTACTATTGGGGTGCATAGACTTCCAGAGGTAGATGATTTCTACACTACAATCCTATAAGTTTTTTTTACAGTTCACAGACATTAATGTAACTTAATTCTAAAAAATTGCATGAATATAAAATAGTAATAGTCACAACTTCTAGTTTATACCACCACAATTGCTTCTAGTAAACAAGTTCAAACTCAATTGCTTCTTTATATTACCTTTCTTTGAAATTCACTACAAAATCAGAGTTGTGCTTGCACAAGCTTGGCAAAGCTTTCTTGCAAATAAAAAAATGACATTTACAATGGAAGACACTCCTTTATATGGGCAAAGGAGCTAGAGAAAAGAGGAGAAAAAAATGGGAAAAACTCAATCACCTTCACTAAGTCAAACTAAGAAAGAAGATTTATTGGATTACATGATTGATTGTTCGTGTAATCAAATTATGTGCACATGGATTACATGCAAGCTACCTTCTGAAAATACAAAGCTGAAAAGCACTCGAAGAAAATGTTGAAACTGTTGATTCTGAATGAATCAATCATGTAGATTATCATCAAAGACCTTGTACATGCTAATGCAATCCTAGATGGTCTCTGAATCGAGAGTTCCTGTATTTCGTGCCGTTGCATTCTATTTGATGAATTGTCAATGGTCATTTGAAAATTTGATGTAGTCAAGCTTTTCTCATTCCATAGTTATTGAGAATTTTCCTTTGTCACATTTGAGTATTTAATATTTTTTGGCACTTTGAACACCTTCTCAATGATGTATGGATGTAAACTTAGAACAACTTTCCCATGAACATCTTTAATTGACTTTTTTATTTATTTTTATTTTTTTAATCAAAGTGCTTGCTGCATTCTCATGCAAACTTAGGTTCTAGGGCATCCATTGGGAAAGTGGAGACCAAATGAACATTGCTTCTTTTAATTCAAAGCAATTGTCTTTGCCTTTGGAAGGTGAAGATTCTTTTGACATATCTTGACTTGAAAAGTTTGCTGCAACATGAAAATCCAATGGGATTGAATCCATGAGGGGTTTAAGATTTGGACAATGATGACAAATCCATGGAGGATAAATGTTCTGAGTATGATTTAGATGCACTCAGAACACTAAGGTAGCATAGAAATGGTACAAACAGCTTGTATTTTGGGCCAAAATGGCCAAAATCGGGTTTTAGGAAGTAGATCACATGTAGGGAAGATAGGGTTTTTGTTTTGAATGGTTAAGAATGCAAGTTGGAAGCATATGGGTATGTGTAGGATGAGAGTGATAGGGATTTTGTTTTGAATGGTTAATAATGCAAGTTGGAAGCATATGGGTATGTGTAGGATGAGAGTTTTTATGTTTAAAAATTTGAGTTTTTACCAAAATCGGGTTTTGGAGATGCAATTACATGTGGTAAAAAACTCATCACTTTTACTTGGTGTAAATGTGTAATCGGGGTTTGGAAGTGTGATTACATATTTCGGAATGTGAAGTTTGAGTGAAATTGGAGATGGATAGAATATGGAAGATGAAAGCATGAAGGATACTTGATTTGCTTGAGGGAAGATTTCCAACTTTTCTTCATAAACAAACCAAAAAACAACAAAAACAAAAAACAAAGTATATACAAAAAACAAAAACGAAAAGAAGAATATGCCTCTTGCTTTTACTCAATTGGATAGGTTTCAACACTTCAACCTTGCGTTTGAAGTCATTTTTGATTTGAAAAACCTTTTGCATTTGCAAGAAATAAGAGTTTTAACCTTATTAAAAATATAGGAAAAAAACTAGGGCTGCATTCAAACAAATGGATGATAAAGAGAAAATGAATGCAACAAATAAGCAACAATGATCAAGAAATGCAAGCAAAACCGTAATCTTACATTTCCTTGGAGAATAAAAGTAAAAATTTGGAGGAAGAAGAAGTTGGAATGAACTCGTTCTCTCCAAAATTGGGTTTCACTAGTGTATTTGCACATAAAGATCAAATGCTCTGAAAAATTCAAACCTTAGCTCCAAATCGTTGTTTGTAGATGCAAATGCATGTGCAAGATGATGCAAATGATGTTGCAAATGCATTCCTAAGTGCAACTTGTAGTTCTCCAAATGATTTTTATGTTTGAAAATGCCTTCCCAAGAGCAAGTCATGGTTTACAACTTGCATTACATGTGCATGAAATGATGCAAAGACTTGTTGCAAATGTCTTTCCCTTTAGGCACTTTGGCAAAATGTGCTTTGAGTGCCGTATTACATGCAATGTTTTTGCATGAAATGAGCAGATCGTGTTTTGCAAGTCCTAATGCATGTACACAATATACATTACAAGTGCATGCATTCCAAGTCTAAGCCAAAATTGGGGTCGGTCAAATGTTTTTCATATTTAAAAATTTGCAATGGCAAGCTAAAATTGGGGTTTAGAGGGCCAAATACATGCAATGGTTTTCTCTAAAAGCCTAGATCGAGGTTTGAGGGAGACATTACATGTATTGGAGAAAACTCGTGGCCTCAAAATGCGGTTTGGGACACCCTTTACTTGTGCATTTTTTCCTTAGAATGGTAAATCGTGGTTTGGGAAGACCATTACATGTGTTGGAGAAGACTTGATTATGCATCTTTTATCTTTTAAGACTTAAATCAGGGTTTGGAAACTCAAACCCATATTTAAAAATATGTAATGCAAATGCCTAGGTTCCAATGTTCAAGCATAAATTGTGGTTTAGAGAAGTCATCACATGTTTAAAATAACCTCTCTAAGCCAAAAAGTGGTTTACAAATGCATTTACACGTAATGCATATGCATGCATTTTGCTCAAATCTTCATCCCTTTGCCAAATTGTGGTTGGGAGAAGGCATTACAGGACAAAATGTAGGACAACAATCCCTACATCTCTTGAGGGGATAGGGGGAGGGCGATATGCCCCTCAACCCCTCTAGGGGACAATTGGACATCTCCCATCTCCATGTAAAGAAAAAGTAAATGTGAAAAAAAGAACAAAACTTTTTTACTCAATCCTAGTCGTCATGTTTTAACCCTAGGCATGTGGGGCCCATAAAATGTGTTTTATTGCTTGCATTCATTCCGTGGCTTCATTTGCATTCATTTTGGGTTTGTTATTGTTTGCAATAGTAGTATTAAGAAGAGTGAAGAGTTGAGAAAAGAGTGCTTGTGAGGGTGAAGAGTGATTGCAAGGTAAAGAGGAGTGACAAGGAGGAAGAAGAAGAGGAGAAGAATGAATGAATGAATGCTTTTTAATGATGTCCACGAGACCAGAGCAGTCTAAGGGATCGAAGATCAGCCGCACTAAGATAATTTCCAAATTCCTTTCCATTTCTAATATTTTGATATGCATCTTAACCAAAAAACTAGAAGATTCTTCACTTTGTTGAACTGATTTTCAAGCAAAAAGTAGGGTTTCTCACGGATTTTCCATTATTTGTAGTTTTATAATTGTTATTTCTTTTTGTTATAATTTATTTTCTATGTTCCCTCAAGTTTCTAGTACGGGGATGGCGGGGGTTGATGGGATGGGTTTCCAGAACGGCAAATTTTTTTGGTGATTTTAGGGACATGGGGGATGGGAAACGGGGATGACTATATATATAGGGGAATTTTAAAATGTACATTGAAATTTTCAAATACACATGTTATTCATATGAAACTAAGCACAAAGCATGTCATTTAAACATTATAGAACCATAACATAGAACATTTGAATACCATCTAGGAAATAATATCCAATTTTAGTACCCAATTGTCAAAATGCATATCAATATCAGTGAACATTGAACAATGAACATTAACAATTGTCAATATCATAATGTCATAATGATAAGCATGATAAATCTGAAAATCAAAATCAAAATATGCCCAAAGCTATAGGCCCAAAGGGTAGAGGGTTGCCATAAAGTAATAAGTATCAATGTATCATAATCATGTTCATGTTCAACATAAAAAACAAAACGTAGAAAAATGAAGCAGATTGTTGCTTCTATTCTGCCTCTATTGCCATGGCTTCAAAATCATAGTCCTCACTATCATCCTCCACAGGAAGCATAGTCTCATCTAATGGAACTCCCACCAATCCTGGTGCTATGCCATCCTCATCTATCTGGGCCACATCCTCAAGCTCAACATCCCATCGCAAAGTTGGTGTCTGCCTATACTCTGGAGTCTGATGATTGGCAAGTCTATTCCTCTTGATAGAGTGGATATATGATTATGTGGACCAATTCCTCTTTGTAGCTAAGGAACTAGCAACCTGTGCAAGGAAGCAATTGGCAAGTATTTTTAACTTAGGTGTATTTCTCCCATGCCAGGTCCACCATCCAATAGGATCTCTCTATGCCAAAACAACTCTATCCAACCTTGCTTGTGGCTTACCCAAGTTTGGGCCACGAAGGTTGGTGAAGTCAAGGAACTGTACACGAAGAGTAGAGTCATCTTGAGCTGAATACATCTTATTAATTGCTCTTGTGAAGCCATCCAAAACCTCAGGATCATCACATGGGAGGCCCCTTCCACCCAACTATGCATACCATTTGGGATTTAGAGCAAAGGCTGTCATATGAAGTAGGGTCTTCATCATGTTCCACCTCCGCATCACAATAGGCCTAATATGCTCTTCATAAAACCCCAATGTAGGATCCTTTGCTGCAACAATTCTCTTCATCTTTCCCAATATGTTGTCAATAGTCTCATAGATCTCTCCCAAACTAGGAGCGTCAGTATCAACATATCTAATGACATCTACAATGGGTGCTATCAAAGAGCAAATATATCTGCAAGATGCAAACAAAAATAAAAATTAGAATTAGAATTTTAAGAATTTTAAGACTATTAGTAGGAAAATCAGCAAGCAAAAGACTAATAGTAAATTTAAAAATCAGCTACTTCATTGTGGACCACCAACTCTCATCAAGGATCCTTTGCCTCACCGCTTTTCCTTCAGAGGACTTAGAATTAGACTATCGTCCCCACTCTAGATTCACCACCATCAATTGAAGGGCCTCATACACCTCAATCATCCTCTCCATCAAGATGAAATATGTGCAATACTTATAGCAACAATTATAAATTAAAATATTAATAAATTAAAAATTTAAACTTAAACATCAATGATTAAAATTTAAAACAAAAAGCATCACATGTAAGTAAACTTATAAATAATTTTTTAAATAACTTAAAGCAAACTAAAAGTAAACTATAATTAAAATTGACATACCTTGTCTTGGTTGGTTTGAGGAACTCCTTCTTAGAGGACTTGAATGGAGCAAGTGAAGTGTGGTGGTTGCAAATAAACATTTGCACATCTTTAGCATCTAGCATTGCCTGTTTCACCCATTCAATCTTCCTTATGTCCTTCAATGCGTTGTTTAAGAAATGAACACAACAAGGAGTCCAAAAGATGTGCCTATAAGCACCCTCTATCATCAAACTAGCTAATTTGCACACAGGTGCAGAATCTGTGATAACTTGTACAACACTAGATGACCCAATCTCCTCTATGACATCTCTCAAAATGGTGAATTGGAATTCTACATCCTTCTTCTTTCCCGAGCAATCTACGGCTTTCAAAAAATAAGAGCCAGTAGGGGATGTGACAATGATATTGATGAGTGGTCGATGTCTAATATTTGTCCACTCATCCATCACAATAAAGCAGCTCGTCCTAACCCAAGTGCGTTTCATATCCTCAAATAACAAAGCAACCTTTGAGTACTCTTCATCTAGGATGGTTGTTCGTAGCTTATGCTCACCAGGGGGTACAAATGAGGAATTCATGCTCCAAATATCTTTCACCATTTGTTTATAATAAGTGGAACGGGCTGCATTATATGGGATACTATTAGCAACAAAGAATCTACCAATGGATGCCTCACACTTTTCCTTTGCCTGCACATTAAACATACTTTCCATTGAGCCCTTCTCACCACTACTCATCTTTCTCTTCCCTCTAGACTCAGTTGGGCTGCCATTAGTACCAACAGCGGATGACATATGGCTAGATGATTGTGAAGAAATAGATGGTGATGTCACTGTCAAATTTTACCCCTCCATTTCAGCTTCTAAGTGCAATCTTTGGCATGAAAGACCTAAAAAGTGTGACTTCACTCTTGTATAGCTACCCCTAGAATCATCAAGACAAGCATGGCAATCCCACACCCTAGTCCCTCTCGAATTCTTTTTATCTTTTGGCTGAGGTGTGACATATTGGAGAAGAGGTTTATTGAAAGGACCCTTTGCAAAATTCTTCATAATGGTGGAAGGGCATTTAAACAAATTAGCTTTAGGATCAAGTTTTTTTCCTAGTCTCACTACTAGCAACATCAACCCTAACTACATTTTCTTCTTCACTACTACTACTTGTACTCCCACTGCTACTCATTGTGCGTTGTTTTGACTCTTGAGGTTTAAATTTGCAATAGATATATCAGCTGAAACAATAAAAAAATAATAAGAAAATCAGACTTTTCAAGCTGCAAATCTATTAAAAAAATGATAGATGGAAGCATAAAGAGTTTCATACTTACTTGGTGCACACAAATGAGGAAACACCTAAAATGTGTTGAGTTTAAACCTTTTAGGGGCTTTGGAAGGGTGTGGCCCACCTGGTCGACCAACTTGGAGGCTATAAAATATTTTTTTAATATTAACTTTGATTATTTTTATGCAAACAAAAAAGGGGGACGGCCGGCCGTACCCGGTACGGTCAGGGGACGGGTAGATGTCCCCTTTTCGTATTGAGTATAGCTGGCCGTCCCCCCTTTTCCCCCTGGCATCCCCAAGTTTTAGAAAGTTTCCTGCATATTTTGGGTTTTGGGGACGGTTGGGGGACGTCCCATACTCATCCCCCTATTCTCGGGATGTCCTCGTCCCCGAAACATTGGGTTTTAGGCCGGGTACACGTCCCCGGGGAACATAGTTTATTTGAATTTCATTTGTAAATTGAAGTAGATTCTTGTTGTTTTAATTATAATTTCTTCTTGTTTAAATTTTGAGTTAAAATTTTGCTATTTTAAAGAAGGGCACATGCTGAGACCATGTACTTTTTGTTTCATTTGGTGAATGTCGTGCCAAAATGAGCTCCCACAATCATGCAATAAGTGGTAGTGATGATGAGATGGAATTGGAAACTCATTCTCATAGTAGCCAAGAATATGAACCTGAGGTTGAGCATGATGATGAGTCTCTCAATGGGGGGGATGAGCAAACTAAATCTCAATCCATAGATAACTAGCCACCTTCTCCACCATCTACTAATTGCCCCTCCAAACTTTAGTGGGCCAGAGGTAAATATGTTACTAAATACCTCTTACACTGTTTACAGCGAGGATAGTTGCTCCAACACAAGTAGGTGGTGGCAGAAGGAAGTGGAAATGCAACATATGCGGTACAAAATGGTTTGGTAGCATTACTAGAGTGGACTCTTCCTGTTTTTTAGAGGAAAAGGCATGGTAGTATTTGAGTTTTTTAGTTGCAGTAAAAACTTGCATTATAGAATTGAATTCAATAAGCTTTTGGGCATTCAAAATGACTTGGGGTTGAAGTGCCTACTACCTTATCTGGTAGGCAACAAATTTAGTCTATTCAGGAGTCACATTAGTAGCAATTATAGGGGCAGTCACGTATTCCTACTTCTAGACGGCAGCTGAGAGAATCATCATTTACAGTGGCAGCCTCGAGACCTTCTTTCACACTTAGTGCTGTGGCTGAATTACAACTAAGCAAAGGAAAACAAAAGGTGACAACTGAAAGTAAACCCATAGAAGATTTATTTAATGCACACATTAAGGAGGAGATAGAGGAATCTATTTATAGATTCATTTTTCCAATGGCTTACCATGTCATATAGCTCGATCTCCTTATTATAAAGAGATGCTGCAACAGGTTGCGAAGGGGGGAGGGCCATCATTTGTGCCACTAGGTGAGCAAAAATTGAGGACTGCAATCTTGGATAATGAGTATGCCAAGATTGGTCAAATGGAGACCATGAGGGCAATTTACGAGGACTCAAGATGCAATATTATCATGGATGGTTGGATGGACATTAGGAACTGTCCACTGATTAATATCATAGTTACATGCTCAGAAGACACTCTTTCTCAGGGCGGTTGATTGTATAAGGCATCGAAAGGATGTTGATTTCTAGTTCAACATCCTTTAGACAATTATAGAGGAGATTGGCCCACAAAATGTGTCCCAAGTGGCGGCTGATGTGACACTTGTGAGTAGAGTGATAGGAGGCTTGTTGAGGTAGCGTATAGACATATTTGGTGGACTCCATGTTGTGAGTATTCCTTTAATAATGCACTCAAGGACATAGGGAAGATTGACTCAATTGAGGGAGTGGTCAATGATGCTAAAGATGTGCAAATGTATATTTGCATCCACCACACTTCACATGTACTCTTAAGACCAAATATGCATCCTACTTCATTTTTTGGGAGAGAATGCTTGAGTTGCAAGAGCCATTGCAACTCATGGTTAAGGCGAATAAGTGGAATAGGTGGGATGGGTCCACGACAAAGCCAGGGAAGAGGGTAAAAGGAGAGAGTGAAGAGTGATGTATTTTGGAGTAATGGGCAATACATAGTCTCTATCATCATTCTAGTTTTCCAAGTCATCAAATACAAGGATGACGATGTGCCTAGTCTTGGAGAGGTGTATGAGTGCATTGATTCTATGCTTGGCCAGATGAGGGCAGTTATACGAGAGAGGGATCCCAGTTCAACATTCTACTACAAGTACATCAAATCTATTATTCAACATAGATGGGACAGCCTAAACACTTCCCTACATATGGTAACTAATGTATTAAATGCAAAGTAGTACATGCCAAGGCTTGGAAGAGTCACACAAATTCAAGATGATGACATGATTCATATCGCGCTACTTATTTTAATCATCTTTATGTCTTATACTGTTATGTGTTTGATACTTGAACCTTTTCATAAGTAGCATCTTCTATTTGCTAATAATTTGAATTTTGGAAGTTTTAATTTCTAGGTGAAGGAAGAGCTTTTTTAGTGCATTGATAGGATGTTTGAGTCAGAGACTGCTAGGAAGGTTCACCTTGAGCGGACCAAATTCACTACTCTTAGGGATTAGAGGGCTGCACAAAGGCAGACCTAAAAACTATGGTGCAAGAGGATCCAATATTTTGGTGTACTTGTCATGGACTGAAATCATTAAGTACCACATTAGCTATTCGTTTGTTGTCTCAAGTATGTAGTTCCTCAAATTTAGAACCTATTTAATAATAATATGTATTCGAGAAGTGTTTTAAGATTTTATTTTTTAATTTTAACTTTAGGGGAACTTAAGAGTTTACTTTTCAACTTATCTCACACTAGTCATTTGATTGCTGTGTCAGGTATCTAGTTCTTTAGCTTCTTAGAGGAATTGGTTTACATATAGCTTTATTCAGTCTAATAAGAGGATTAACCTTACCTCTCTAAGAGAAGAGAAACTAGTGGTTGAACATAGTGTCTTGCGTAGAAATTGTCATAGGAAATGTGTGTACAAGGACAGCCCTACAACACGATGAGATGCATAGGCAGAGGAACCGTCACAAATTGATGACGAGGAGGATAATAGAAACGCAAGGTTGGTTTGTGTTCCTTTTCTAGCTCTTAACTTTGGAGAGTTTGATAATTTTGATGACGACAAGCTTGCTGCCCTTCTAAGGGATGATAAGAAGCCTCCTTCACTACATTTTAGTCCTTTGCCCTTGGGATTTTGATTTTGATATATGAACACTGAACATTGAATATCGTATTGAGTTGACATTATGTTGCACTTGCTCAATGTAATCATCTTTATGATAATTGATGAGATACTCCTATTTTTGAAAATTTGATATCTATGACTATTATTATTTGGCTTTGCTGATTCAAGTATTTAAAATTCTAATATTATAGTTCAATGTACAATCACAATGCAATGTTCAAGTATTCAAATTTTAGAAATTTGGTATTTTTAATTTTATATCTTTATGTTTTATATTGTCAATGCTATACATCTTTTCATAACTAGCATATAGTATATAATATATACACACCCCTCTCATCCCCCATTGCCGTCCCACCACCATCCCCAAATTATGGCCCCTCTGTCCCCCCCGACTTGAAAACTTGTCCACTCGTCTTGACTTTCTGCCCATTCCCCAAGGCGGTGTAACTATGATTTTAAGGCACCAAATATAGGGATCCATTGTTGAAAAATGGTATATTTCCTTGAAGTGCCTAAGTTCCTAGGAAATATGAGATCTCACAAGGCTCCTCGAGGATATATCTCCATGAACGATGAACAATTTCTCTGCAGCTTGGGAGTTGAACTGTTTTTCTTGATCAGAGTGCCTTTTCTACCTTAAATTTCCATTTCCATTTTTGATGGACTTTGACCTTGCATGGCTGCAAAGGCAAACTAGGAAAGACTGAAAGTTTCAACTGGAGGCAAGTGTGTTACTAAGAACAAAGTTGGGGAGTCATTGTAATACCTCTCACATTTACTTAAACAATTAACATAATATATTTAGATAGATATGTCATTGGATAATAAATGTAGAATGACTTGAATTAGTAAAATTACTTAAATAAATTACATATGTTTCGTTGGTTGAAGTGAGGTTGCCTCAATCGATTGAATTTGATTCGTAAAGATTATATTGAAGATGTACTTGTTTGCAGTGTACAAGTTTTTAAAATGATTGGAGTTATCTGTACAGTGAGTGTAGCAAATGGAAATGTATGATTTGTATATATGAGTCAGTTTGCGAATGACAGAAAATATGTGATGTTATTCACTGACGCCAACTAGTAATGAATTGTATCTGATATATTGAACACATACAATTTGGTACACGAGAGAGAGAGATCACAAATATATGCAATTAATCTCCGAATAGTAATTATATTTGCAAACAAAGATGGTGCTCCAATTTGCCAGATCCGAGTAAAGTGATACAGAGGACGGAATAGGGTGAGGGTTGAAGCCCATTGAAACCTAAATAGCAAGTAGGGAAGATCTCTCACTTCCAAAATAACAAACAACAAAGAACTCCAACAGGGATTCGCTGTACAAATAAAATAATCCAAAACGCATGACAACTACTACCTATATATTGTCCTTAAATACATTCGGAGGAACTCTCGAGGGTTTACAAAGACAGTCGACACCACCACCTACGAAAACAATTAAAATAAAAATTGGTCCGAGATATACTAAATCAATTGGCCCATAAACAATGCTTTGATTATTTATTTATTTTATGATGAGAACATATGGTCCTCTCGTCCCAAAATTTGCTTGTCCTCAAGCAAATGCAATGCCGGATGCTAAAGAATGCGTTCACCTTCCCAAGTTGCGTTGTCTAGCGGGAAGTGTTTCCAGCGTACCTTGTATTCCCTTAGGGTACGGTTCCGTAGAGTCTTCTCTCGTACATCAATGATCTCGGTCAATTCTAACACTAGCTTCCCTTCATTGAGCGGCGAAAGATCTATGGTTATTGTGATGTTCTGTCCCACGACTGTCTTTAGGCAATGGATGTGAAAGACGTTATGGATGTGGCTCTGTTCTCGAAGTTCCAGTTCATAGACAACTTCTTCGATACGGATAGTTACATGATAAGAACCATAAAAATGTGGCTTCAATTTTTCTTTTCCTTTTGCCTTCAATGAGGTTGCCTTTACAGCTGGAGCCTGAGATAGACCAAGTCTCCCACTTCAAAACTTCTCTCGATTCAATGTTTGTCAGCGTAGATCCTTTGTTGATTCTATGCCCTTTGTAAGTTCTTCAAGAATCTTAGGAAGTTTTGCCCTCCCTGAGGCCAATTCCTTGCCCTTGGTGCACAATTGTCACCCAGTACCATGTCGATAAATGAAAGGGGTCCATACCCGTATAGTGCTTTGAAGGGTGCCATCTGAATAGACATGTTATTAGTTGTATTGTAACAGTATTCCCCCACATGCATCCATTTAACCCATGCCTATTGCTGTGCCAAAACGTAGTTCCGGAGGTAGCCTTATAGACACTTGTTCACAATCTCGGTCTGCCCGTCTGTCTGAGGGTGGTAGCTATTACTTGGCGACAATTCTCTTCCCACAAATTGAAACAATTCTATCTAGAAAATATTGAGAAATCGACCATCCCTGTCACTAACAATGTTTTGGGGTAACTCGTGCAGACAAAAAAATTCTTTGGAAACTAAGTTGGCTACCTATGCGGCTTGGAAATCTGAGATGGCGAAGAAGTGTGTATACTTCGTCAATCTGTGAACCACCACAAAGATGCAATCATTTCGATTTACCTTAAGAAGTCCGATGATGAAGGCCATAGAGATACTTTCCCACTTCTGCTTTGGTATTGGCAAGGGTTGCAATAGTCCAACAGGTAAAGTGTGATAGGATTTGTTTTGTTGGCAAACTGCACATTCCCGTATGTGCTGCAAAATATCACCTTTAAGTCCCTTCCACGAAAACCTCTCCCTGAGTGGTCTATAGGTTTTGAGAAACTCCGGGTGTCCGACCAAGGGTGAGGCATGTATTTCCTTCGAGATTTTCTACTTTAGTTTGGATTCAGACACTAAGTATATCCGATCCTCATTGTAAATGATGTCAACAACCACCTTGTATCAGTCATTTTGAGTCTCACCATCCATTAGCTTACATGCAAGTGTGTTTTTGGAATATTCCACCAATAAGTGTGCTTTTTCAGTCTGATGAAATCTAAGACAGTAAGTAGATGACGGGTTTTCTTGACAAAGCATCTACAACCACATTATTCTTTCCCTTCACATATTCAATGTTGAAAACAAAAGCGTGAATCTTACTTACCCATTTTTGTTGCCTCTTGTTTAGATCCCATTGCTCCAAAAAAATCTCTAACTATTATGATCTGTATGGACAAGAAACTTGGCACCCACTAGGTATTGCCGGAACTTGGTTGGTGCATGCACAATGGCTAACATCTCTTGTCATAAATGAAATATAGACGCTTTGCTTGTGTAAGCTTCCGCTCTCATAGGCTATAGGGTGTCTATCTTGCAACAATAGCATGCCAATGCCCTCTCCGTATGCATCACACTTCAAAATGAATGGTTGAGTGAAGTTTGGTAGGGCGAGAACCGGATAGGTGCTCGTTGCTTCTTTTAAGCTATCAAAAGTGTTGTGCATTTTCATTCTGCTGGAAGGAGTCTTTCTATAGTTAGATTTGTTAATGGTGCACTAAGTTGAGAGAATCCTTTTACAAACCTCCGGTAATAACCACACAGTCTAAAGAATCCTCGCAACTCAGAGAGTGATTTTGTTGGGGGAAATCAAGGATAGTTTGAATCTTCTCCTGGTGGACTTGCACTCCATATTTATTGACAACGTTCCCTAGGTACAATATTTTTGTCATTTTGAATTCACATTTGGATTGCTTGGTGAACAAGGACTGGGCCTTCATGATCCCTAGGACTAAACTCAAATGTCTCAGGTGTTCTTCCCAAGTTTTGGTGTAAATAAGGATATCATTAAAGAATACCAGCAAGTACTTACAAAATTGTTTGTTGTAGATATGATTCATGCAAGACTGAAAAGTAGGTGGTGCATTCGCTAATCCTAATGACATGACCAGGAACTCATAATGGTATTAGAAACAATGAAAAGCCGTCTTCTCCACATCTTCTTCCTGCATGCAGATCTAATGGTATCCAAAACGAAGATCTACTTCAAAAAAATAAACCGCACCATGCAACTCATTGAACAATTCATTGATCCTCGGGATAAGTTATCTATTTTTCATTGTCTTCTTATTTAACACATGGTAATCCAAACACATGTACATTGTCCCATCCTTCTCTTTTACCAATACTACTGATGATGCAAAAGGGCTAGAGCTAGGACGAATCCATCCTTTCTTGAGTAACTCCTGAATCGTCTTCTTGATCTCATCTTTGAATTTTTTGGGGTGGCAGTATGGCGTGGTGATAATTGGTTTGGCACCAACTTCCAACTCGATGGTATGCTCAAACCCACGATGGGGTTTCGACAGAACCAATAAGAGGACAACAGAAGATGGTTGTGAATTGCTTTGTTTCGATAGAACCAATAAAAGGACAACGGACACCCCACCGAGATGATGATCTCCAGAATATCTTGAGTACAACGGAATATAATGTTATGATCTCCAGAATATCTTGAATATCATGGGTACTCAAGATATTCTGGAGATCATCATCTCGGTGGGGTATTCGTTGTCCTTTTATTGGTTCTGTCGAAACAAAACAATTGGCAACTCATGTAATGTCATCATGCCGAGAAATGGCCTCCATCAACTGTGGCAAAACTTCTTGTGGTCCCTCATTGGCCATCCCATGGAGAACAACCTTCTTTCCATCAACAACAAAATTAAAGTTCATTCGCTTGAAACTTTGTGTGTATTCATCTAGTGTCTCCATCCATTGTATGCCCAGAATAATCTCCATATTATCTAGGTCCACTATAAATAAATCCTCCGTTGCAATGTGATTAGCCATGGTGATACTCAGTTGGGGAACAAGGCGTGTTTAGGGTAAAAGTGTTCTTTTGACAACCTTGACCTAGAATTTGTGTGCGTATTTGTAGTTAGACCTCTTCTTTTTACCAGAGATGAGTTTATGAAGTTTAAAGTATCTCTGCTATCGACCATCACAATAACCCTCTATCCTTGAAGGGTTCCCTATATTCAGAATATTGTACATCTCGAGCTCCTTGCTAGGGCAATGGTTCCTCCACACCATACCAATGTGGCAATCCTCTCCGTATAGTTCAAATTAACCATTTTGGAGTCCTTGTGTGGGTGACCGTCCTTTGTGGATAGATTTTCCTGATTGTCCTCATCATCAGACACAACCAAGGCATCTGTGTCTAGGTTCCCACAGCTCCTTACAATTGAAACATAATTTCATCCTTCAGAGCTCTTGTTTGGTAGCTTCGTCCAACGAATGCTTCTTTAGGAGAGGTTTGCTATCTTTGTCCCTTGGAAATATTGGCAATTTGGAGTGGGAGTAACCACCAGAGGATGATGTCGATGATGATGCCATGCTTTGCACCTTTTTTATAGCCTTCAAAAGGGTGGTAGGATTGAAACTTTCTACCCAACCCCTCTGTGGTTTCGTCAGTTCGTCCATGAAGAGTACTATCTGTCTCCTTTCAGAAATGTTTGTAACCAAAATAGAGAGTTTTTGAAATTCTGAGATGTATTGGTTAACTGATCCAATTTTCCTCAATTGTGCCAACTCTTTAAAATTAAGTTTTGGATCTTTAACATCAAACCGATCTATCAATCTTTCAGTGAATTCTACATAAGTATTTACTTGGTCATGTCCCAATGTGACAGTGTCATGATGCCACCATTCATTGCAAATTTAATTACCCCCTCCAAGTAGAGTGTTGCAAATTTAATTGCTTCTTTTGGCATTGGATTAAGCTAGAAGTAAATATCGGCCTTCATTACCCATGCTTGGGCAGATATGGATTCAAATTCGACAAGTGGTGACAAATTTACTTTACTCAATTTTCCTCTGAGATCGTCATTAATATATCCTCGGTTTTGTCTCTAGAATATTGCATTCTCAACTCTGTGTAATCTTTGTAGGATATATCCTCTTGCAAGTTTGCATTCTTCTTTCAGCTATTTTTGAACTTCCTCAAAGGTTGGTTGCCTTCCTCTATGTGGTAGCTCTGTCCATGGAGGGAAAGTAGGAATGGAAGGTCTAGAGCGTGTTGGATGAGGATTTTCCTTATCCGATGCTGAGTTGGCACTATGACCATTTTGTTCCCTAGAAATCTTATTGTCTGCCAGTTTCTTGAAAGTTCCTTCCATAAGTCGTTGAGTGTGATGGATCAGTGACTGATTCTTCGAAAGATCCCTTTGTAGTGCCATGAGTTTGGCAAGAGTGGGTTCTTGATCTACCATTCTATCAATTGAATGGGATCTCCTTCTTTTCCGGCTGTAAAACTTTTATTCATTGTCCATAGGCTAGCAGGATCTATGACTGATACCACTTCAATGTTTCATTGCCAAATGCCCTATAGAAAATGGATTGTATGAGTGTGAGTCTTGCGATCGCCAGAAATTGGTTCAAACAATGCATACAGTATGTTGAAGAAGCTTGTACAGTGTAGGGTGGACATTGTTCGTAAGGTGCAAGCAAGAATGGGCAGTATGGTAATGTTGTACGACTGTATAGTAGTAAATTGATGTTCAGAGCGAGTGAAGATGTCGTAATGTCTAGGAGACCGTATGGTGGAGGCTAGCAGGTATAGTGAGTAGGGTTGTGTGTGTCGTACGGTGATGTTGTAGTTGCAGTCTGATATAGCTGAGTTGAAAGGTTGTATGGTGTATGAGAGGATTAGCCGTACGGTTCGAGAAGGTAGTCGTACAGTGCTAGAATGGTGACCGTACAGTAAATAGGAGTGATCTGTATGGTGAGTGTAGCAAATGGAAATGTACGATTATGTTTGTTTGATGAGTTCGCCAATGACGGAAAATATGTTATGGTATTCGGTGATGCCAAGCCGTAGTGAATTGCATATTTTATATTGAACATAGACAACTTGGTACACAAGAGAGAGAGAGATCACAAATATATGCAATTGATCTCTGAATAGTAATTATATTTGCAAACAAAGATGGTGCTCCAATTTGCCAAATCCGAGCAAAGTGATATAGAGGACGGAATAGGATGACGGTTGAAGCCCACTGAAACTGAGATAGCCAAGTAGGGAAGATCTCTCACTTCCAAAAAGACGAACAACAAAGAACTCCAACAGGAATTCATAGTACAAATAAAATAATCCAAAACGCATAACAACTACTACTTGCATGCCATGCTTAAATACCCTTTGAAGGAATTCCTGAGGGTTTACAACGACAACCAACGACAACACCTATGAAAACAATTAAAATAAAAATGGGTCTGAGATATACTAAATTAATCGGCCCATAAACAATACTTTGATTATTTATTTATTTTATGACGAGAACATTACATATCTGTTGCCATCTTACAAGTTGCCAAAAATTCTCTTATATTTATCAATATGTGTCATTTTATTTTAATTGTCTTTTGGAAAAATACTTATTTGGGCATTTAACTTCATCATTACACCACTTTAATTCATAGTCCGACATTAGTCTTGAAGTGGATTTTCAACACTTAGGTAAATTTTGATATTTCTAATCTTCTGTTCAATTTTAATCTTGAGTGCACATTTGATAGGGACATGGATATCCATACTTAAGAAAATTTTAATATTGTTAATGTTTCGCTATATCGACCTTGGTCTTGGACACACTTTAGACATAGCTGAGGATTCCACACGTAGGAAAATTATTCATCCCTTTCAATTCTTTCCTTGGGTACACATTAGACAAAGGGAGGGATTCTAGCACATACAAATTTTAATCACATCGTACAATTTCTTTCTTTATGACACATTAGATGGGTAAGAGCATTTTTGTCATTTTGAAAACATTCCTTGAACGTGATGACTTAGTTCCCTTGATCACATATGAGACATAGCCAAGTATTCTTGGTTTTTGATAATTCCTCTGCTTAGAGGATTGATGCCCATGGGTGCGAATTGGATAATACGGGAGATTCTTGATCTTTGAAGAAAATTCATGACAGAGGATAATTAGTGCTCTAGATAGCTCTTTAGCAGAGGAGGTGGATTCTGGAAGTCTTGACAAATTCCTTGCCTTAGTGAAATCCATGCCCTTGGGCAGCAATTAGGCAAGGTGAAGGAATTTTGGTGATTTTGGAAAATCCTTATGCATAGAGGATTAGTGCTCTAGAGCACTCTTTAGACATGGTGAAGGAATTTTGCAGCTTGAGGCAATTCCTTGCCCATAGAAAAGTAGCTTGTAGGGGCACACTTTGAGCACGGGGGAGGAATATTTTACTTTGGAGAAATACCTTGCATCCTTTGGAAGCAACACCCACAAGTGGACTAAAACCTTGGGGAGGGAAATGTGTTATGCCTAACCATTTTTGCATTCTACAATGTTGTTTTGATCAACACTTGGCCATTTTAATTGTTTCTTGCTTTCTCTCACTTGGGTGCATATTAGACAAGGTGGAAAAGCTTCCTTGTCATGCTAATTTCCTTGTCATGTGAATTTCCTTGTCATGTGAATTTCCTTGGACATGGAGAATCCATGCCCTTGGGTGCAAATTAGCTCTGGGGAAGGATTTTAAAAATTGGAAAAAATTCCTTGGCACCTTAGAATCCCCCCTCTAAGGCGCTAATTAGAGACATAGGTGGAATTTTTCAAAAATAGCAAGTTAATCCAAAAAACTAAAAATTTCACTGCTACTCTCCCTGAAAGATCAATTCCCTTTCAATACTTGACCAAATTCACTATTTTTCACAAGACTTCCTTTTTCAAAACCAAAGGTAGATGATATTTTTCTTCCAGGCTTGACATAAATTGCTCAATTTTCATTCAAAACACAAGGAACTTTAGGAAATTGGGCCATAACTACTAGCAACATGTCCTTTATAGAACTTTACCTGATTTTCCCTTAAATTCCTAG
This sequence comes from Cupressus sempervirens, assembly GCA_028749045.1. Lineage (NCBI taxonomy): Eukaryota > Viridiplantae > Streptophyta > Pinopsida > Cupressales > Cupressaceae > Cupressus > Cupressus sempervirens. The sequence goes on from CM053791.1 coordinate 576,577,404, forward strand.
CTAGGGTTAGAGTTGCCCTTGGAAATGGCAATTTAACTTAGTTTTGTATTGTTTTCTACTAGGAGACCTCATATTTCTTATGGTTAACATATGTTCGTATGCATTTACTTTAAGAAACAATCATTGATCCATAATACATACTAAAGCCCTAATTCCTTGCTTCTCTCCTAATCAATTACTTTAAGAAGGATGGGGATTTACTTGTCCTTAGGGCATTTGCAAACCAATCTACATGTAGGCTCCCTCAAGGCTAATTTCCTCAAGGATTCATGATATATGTGTTTAACCCATCTTGCCAATTTCCTTCTAGATTGTGAGGTATTGCTCCATCTCTCCCAAACAAAACCAACCAATCCTCTTAACGTTGTTAGTGAGTGATAAGGAAAGAGGCTATGTCTACATTTATTACTATTATGTATTACAAGTATATATATTTACATATAAAAATATAGCATAAGTGGTGTGTGTGTGTATAAAATTTTGATTCACTGATACTAATGGTGTACTGTCCTAAATTGGAAGCACTTCAATTTATGACCGTTTGACACCTATTCAATATAATTTAATGATAAAATTGCATTTATGTCTCTCACCGATGTTCCTCTTAAATGGGAAGTTAGGACCTAACAAGTCCTAGCTATTCCTTTTCTACAACGTATCTTCAATCAACATAATACCTTTTCACACCAAAATGGGATTTCCCCGAAATCTAGACTTGATTTTTGGATTCTCGGATGTGTTTTGGAGTCCTGAGATTGTCTCGAGAGCTTTTGCATGTGATAATTAGGGGCACATTGCATGTGGATACCTATAAACCTCACATAATCATTCTTTGTAGGATCTAGGTGATTTGGTTTCCACTAATACGTGTTCTATAGGACTTTGCTATATCCTTTTTCCTTTAAAAAGTTTTTTTTACTTTAGCTCGCATATTCACGTAGTATCATATCTAGTTAAAGTGGGGGCTAAATGTACCATCCTAAATTGGAAGCACTTCAATTTATGACCATTTATCACCTATTCAATATAATTTAACATGTAAAATTGCATTTAATTGTCTCACCTATCCTTCTCTTAAATGGGATCTAGGTAGGACCTAATAAGTTCTCGACATTCCTTTTCTACAATGCAAAACTTGAGTTAGGATCTATTCATCTAGGTCCTCCCATTTCCTTTCTCTTCAATCAACATGTTGCCTTTTCACCTTGAAATGGGTTTTCCTTAGAATCTAGACTTGATTTCTGGATTTTGGAACTTGTTTTGGAGTCCTGAGTCTATCCTGGGAGCTCCTGGACCTGATAATCAATGGCACATTGCGCCCCTAATTTGGTCCCATTTTGGGTCCCGACAGCTATAAAACTCTTGGGGTTTGGTCTAGAATTAGGTCTTTGAGGGCAGCCGACTTGCGGAAGGAAATTAATGCAAATCCTATATAAACACCCTCAATTGCTTCATTTGGCGTAACACAAGGATACATCATATGCATGTGGACTATCAAGCAAGAAAGCATACTTACAATCAAGCAAGTGTTCTCATGTGGACAAGCCATTGTGAGCATCCCAATTTGTCTTAGCACATTTGCAAGGAGGCTTGGAAACATCCTTTGAAGCAAGAGAGTTCTTCATCTTGCTCGTCAAGCCAAGCATTCAAGATTCAATCATGTAGTAAATATGAATCATGAGTATGGCCTAGAGTACTTTATCCTTGAGGGTTTGATATGCTTTCTATGTTGCCTCAAATCTATGCAATGCTACTTCATCTACATTCAAGTAAATACTTCATGCTAGGGTTTTGGATCTAAGAATTTGGATCCTTACATTTACGTATTCAAAGGTCATACACTAGCACCACACACATTACATTTCAAATCAGCTATCCGTGGAGGAGGAAACCACCAAAATAAGGAGTTGACTAAGGCGAACCCCTACATAGCCACCCAACATCCCACAATTCAGATATCAACAGATCTCAGAAAGGAAAAACAATTGCAGCTTGGAGTACCCTTTTCATCATTTAGCAAAAGTGTGAGATCAAAAACAGTGACGAACATGTTTCATCAGGGGGCACACTGCACCCTTAATGCACCAATTCGTCCCTAATGCTCCAGTTTTCCCCTAACAGATCACCTTAAGATTTCTGGGTTTAGCACGTGTCTCAATTTCAAGTGTAAAGTGGTTCTGTTGACTTGTAACGATAACACGACACTCAGAAACTAAGATTCAAAATCTTGAGATAAGTACCTTAATTCCTCTTTGTCAATTTGACATTTGATTTTAACTCATCTACTTTAAATTTTGTATCTTATATTTAAAATAACTAGTTTAAATCTCAAGGGCAAGTGTCATTCTTTTCCTTCCTTCATAATCATTAGATCTTAGCTTAAGTTGATGTTCCTTTATCCCTTGGATTTCATTAACCTTCTAAGTTTTGGCACCTTTGAGGGTTGGCTAGAAAGAATCTATTTCCTTGGACTCCATTGTTTTGAGGTGTGTGTGGTTGTGTGCTAAACTTAGGCTACTTTCCTTGATTTACATTTCCCTCGACACATTTTTGGTGAATCCAAACTACGACATTTCCACTTGTGATATTGGTGTTAGATCTCATATTGCATGTGCTTTTGCATTCCAAAAATATAGTTTTTTTTGCATTGCATATAGTTTTCATTCAAAATGTTTGACTTCTTTCATGAGTACTTTGATGATAGCTTTAGAAATGAGCCATCTGGTGATGAGGAGATGTTTTAGGTGAAATCACAAGATCTACCTTCTCACCCTTCTGAACCTTTTAGCACTTTCTATGATAAGTTGCGTGCATGGTTGCCCTTTTCTATAACTGTTTGTTCTATTGACGTGCCTTTTGTATGCTATGAAAAGCCTTTGATGACAGTTGGAGATTGTCCTAAACTTATTGTTAAGGGTAAACCAACGAAAACTTTGTACTACTTCATAAATCAAGATTCTATGGCTCATGCTTATCACATCTGGAATAATCCTCAATCTACTATTCCTGCTTCTTTGCTACCTTCTCAACTCTGCTTCCTCAAGCACCTCAATTACAAAATGGTTCTTTTAAATATTATAATTTGGTGGAGCAATTTCGTGCTACTCCTGGTAAAGTCTCTTTCAAGGAATTATTGCAAACTTCACCTACTTACCATGAGGTTTTATAGAAGGGTTTATCTACTCTTGCAGTTCCATCGCCTAATCTGGATACTCCTACTTCTTTCTTGGATTGTATGTATACGGTGTCATTTCATCCTTCTATTGTCTTTACTGAAGATGACCTCCCTCCTATAGAAATTTAGAACACATATGATGCTCTTTTTGTCGCTGTGTCAGTTACACCTTAATTGATAATGGTTTAGGCTTGAATGTTTGTAACATAGACATGTTAAAAGGTATACAAGCTGATCTTTCAACTATTCAACCTAATTATGTGCATTTTCGTGGATTTGATAACATTGCTAAATATACATTGGGAATTATAACATTGCCCATCAAGGTTGATCCTCTTATCTTGGAGACTTCGATGCACGTTATGCTTGATCCTTTGAACTATAACTTACTCTTAGGGAGACCTTGGCTACACGCTATGCATGCGATTCCTTCTACACTCCAAAAAAAGGTGCATTTTGTTCATAATAATCTCATGTATACCTTGTATGCGGATGATGGGCCTAATCCTTGCTTAAATGCTGAATATGCTCAAACATCTTCTACATGAGAATTCATGAAAATAGAAAACTAAGGAAGAACAATATTAAGCTGGAAACCCTTCTTCTCTTCCTGAGGATGATTGGGGCACTTTGGATATTTATCCTACATTTATTGGAGAATACAAGGTATCGAATTTATCCTTTATGAAAAAACAAGATGAACTTGAAAACAAGACATTCTCTTTGCTTATAGGTGAATTGAAAAATACATTCATGCATGTTGTTTACTATACAGGTAAAGAAATCAACGCATATAGACAATGAACACGAACAACCGAATTATATTCGCAATAGTAGATGAATTATGCTTTACAATGATCCCAGACGGGATATAAATACTACTGCCGAACCTTCCCGAAGGAGTCTGTCGGCCACAATTATTCTATCCGTTACAAACTATTTACCGCCGAACCGTCAGCTACGGAATACCGAAACACCGCCGGGCCGTCGGCTACAGAATACAGAAACACCGCCGGACCGTCGGCTACAAAATACAGAAACACCGCCGGACTGTCGGTTACAGAATATAGAAACACCGCCGAACCGTCGGCTACAGAATACAGAAACACCGCCGGTCCGTTGGCTACAGAATACAAAATACCGCCGAAACCATCCAGTCGGCTAACACATGCTTCTACCAAAGAAACTATGGGAAGTATTGAGACTGAATGTTATGATATACAGACTTATGAAGCACCATTTACTACTGAAAACATGGCTGACTATTATGGTATTCGATATAGTTTGCTAATGAAATGTGAATTTAATGGGAAAGGTTGTGGAAAATCTGAACAAGGAATAGAAGTCCCTTTGGATAGTGGCTTTCCCGAAATATACCTATGGATTGGGATTTAATCCTTATAAACAACCTTCACTGTTCCCTTCGCACGTTAATCACATTTGTAGTGAATCTCTTAAGCTGATTAATCACGATCTTTTGGATTTTGAGAAAACAACAAAAATGGACCTTTTTGCTGACAATCAAGCTCTGATGGATTTTCTAGGAGTCTATGATAATCTTCCTTTGTTTCATCATAAAAAGCGAAGGTCATATTGCTTAAATAGTGATGGTTATTTTGGAGATAACATGAATTATGAGAACTCATATGATAAAACCGTTCTCTTAAGGACCCTATGAAAAGTAATTTGCTGATAACAGAAACTATTGATGTTCAATAGAATCTAGGGATTTTGAAAAACTGATTCAAATTGGACAATGCTTGACTCCTGATGAACAGGCAGAATTGAGTAACTTACTGAAAGAATTTAAAGATATTTTTGAATGGTCTTAGGCTGATATGCCTAGTATAGATCTGAAGATTGTGACATGACTTTGTTCTTGAACCTAATTATAAGCCTATCAAATAGGAAAATTTGAAAGATGAATCCAAGTATGGCTCTTTTAGTTAAAGCAGAAATTGAAAAATCACTGGATGTTGGCTTCATTTGCTTGATTGACTATTCTCCTTAGATACCCAATATTGTTGCTGTCTCTAAGGGAGAAAATAAGATTCGTATGTGCACAGACTTTCAAGAATTGAATAAAGCTTCTTTGAAAAATGATTTTCCTTTGCCTAACCTTGACATGATAGTAGATTTAACTGCTGGACATTCTTTGCTATCTTTAATGGATGGATTTCCTGGTTATAATCAGATTTTTAATTCTCTTGAAGATCTATATAAGACTGTGTTTATAACATCTTGGGGAACCTTTTTGTTGGGCTATGATGCCTTTTGGATTAAAGAGTGCAGGTGCAACCTATCAACATGCTATGACTTATATTTCATGACTACATACATAAGATTCTTGAAGATCATGTTGATGACATTCTTGCTAAATCAATTAAGCATAATGAACATGTGGTTATCTTGCAAAAAATCTTTGAACGGATAAGAAGTTATAATATGCGATTGAGTCATTGTAAGTGTACCTTTGGAGTTGACACTGGAATAACTACTAGGATTTATAATCTCTAATCGTGGTAGTGAAGTCGATAATGAAAAGATAGAAGCTATTGTTAATATACCTCCACCAAGGAACATACTACAGCTTCGCAGCCTAAAAGGAAAGATACAAGCTATGCGACAATTTATTTCAAAGCTGGCTGATAGAACTATTCCATTCACATCCTTGCTCAAGAAAGATTCTATTTTCTCTTGGAATGATGAATGTCAACAAACATTTTAACAATTTAAGGATTATCTTACTAATCCTCCAGTCTTGAAGCCTGCACAACCTGATAAACCTTTCTATTTATACACATCTTCTTCTTTCAATGCATTAAGTGCAGTTCTTATTTAACATGACAACGATGGTTAAGAACATCACATCTATTACATTTGTCGTACCTTGATCAATTATGAGGCATAATAGAAGTTGAGAATCAATGTCTAGCTTTAGTTTTTGCATGTCAAAAACCTCAACATTGTCTTCTTAAAGCAGAAGTCAACGTGATGGTAAAATTTGATCCTTTAAAACATCTTTTTGCTAAGATAGACTTATTAGGGCAATTGGCAAAATAGGTTGTGATTTTGACAGAGTTTGACGTGAAGTTTATATCTCACAAATCTATTAAAGGTCAATCCTTAATTGATCATTTGGCTGAGGCTCCTTCACAAACAATTATCACTATGGTTGAGTTTCCTGATGCAGAAATATTATTTATAGATAAGGATGAAGTTTGGGAAATGTATTTTGATGGTTCTAGATGCAAAACTGGCACTTGAGCAGGTGTGATACTTGTTCCACCTTCTAAAAAACCAATTCCTATTTCGTATAAACTTACATTCTCATGCACAAACAATATTTGTAGAATATGAAGCCCTTATTGCTAGACTACTAGCGGCTTTATCCCTTCAAATTATGAAATTGAATATCTTTGGTGATTGTCAATTGATTGTACAATGAATAAATGGTTTATATCAAGCTAAGAATGGCAACATGACAAAATATCGGGAACTAGCTTTGTTGTTACTCAACCAATTTATATATTACAATATCCAGTTAGTTTCTCGCAAAGATAATAGACATGCATATGCTAGTGTGGAATCTCTCATATGTCTTGATGATGACAAAGATTTTCAATTTACTATTCACACTCTCTTGGAACCTACTATTCTGGTTGAAATTTTACTTTAAATCAGTGTTGTACCTTGAGTCAAGATGAATGGTTTGCTAATATCTTCCAGTATTTGAAAGATGGAACATTCACTGCATCTTCCTCTCAAAATTCTTGTGTTTGTATCTGAAATTGGTTGTTTGCTATATTAACTTGGCTGATACTTTGTATAAAAGATCTTACGATGGGCATTTGCTTAGATGTCTAGGACATGCTGAAATACTGGTTGCTTTACAAGAAGCTCATGTTGGATCTTGTGGTGGACATTTTGGTGGAAAGTCATTAGTTAACAAATTACAACGAATGGGATATTATTGTCATAGAATGGAACAAGATTCTTTTGTCTTTGTTAGGAAATGTCTGCTGTGTTAACAACATGGTAATCTTATTCACACTCCTGCCATTGCGCTTCACACTCAATTACCATCTTGGCCTTCTAGTGTTTGGGGCCTTGATCTGATTGGTATTATATCTCCTTCTTCTTCACAAGGACATACCTACATTTTAATTGCTATGGTTTACTTTACTAAACGGGTTAAGTTGTTCAACTTTGATCTACTACAACAAAAGTTATTTGATTTTATTCTTCAGAATATTATTTCTCGATTTGGTATTCCTTCAACTGTCATTTCTGATAATGAATGAATGAATGAAGGTATTTTAATAGCGTCCATGAGGCCAACCAGCCTATGGGACCACATGCATGTTCTTTTCAAGTTTATCCCACTTGTTATGCATCTGCCTGAAAAGACTAGCTGTATTGTGTAGATTGGTTCTTGCAAAGAGCTGGTGTAGATGGTCCTCCTTCAAACTATCCTGAAATTGATCTCAGATATCTTGGTATGCAGTGCATTCATAGATATAGTGCCATTCCGCTTCAACACATCCTTTGCTACAAAAGATGCATTTTCTTTCTTCCCATGCCTTCTTGGGTACCGTCCATCTACCTCTCTCACATTGCAGATGATGGGATCCCATTCTTAACTGTGCTATTAGCAGCCTATTTTTACCTTTCATGTACACCTGTAAGTAGTCTTTAATGTCATGACACCACATGGGGTTGAACTCTTTGATGTAATTTGTCTTTTTCTTCCCCAGTTGTTTTGTCCACATGGTAGTTTCAAATTTTCACAGCACAAAACTTTTTATCCCTTTGTTTGTGTTGAGGTGTTCTATGATGTCAATATCCCACTTATTTAACCAATTTTCTTTCTGCTTCATCCATGTTTTCTTTCTCTGATCTACTCTCTCTTTGACCACAATCTTGGGCCAACGTTGAGCGTTCTTAAATAATTTAACAAACAAATAATCATGGAGCCTTCCATTAGGAACATCCCTGCTTCGGCTAAGAGGATCTCATAAGGTATGGTTGATTTGACTTTAAGAGTAGTAATGATGAGGTGTTTTTGTATTCTTTCTATCTGCTGCCATTTTTGGTTGGATAGGCTGCCTTCCCAAACCTCATAACCATATAGCACAACTAGAGTGACTATTAGCCCAAAAAGAGTTTTTTTGGTGTTCCAATCCCAAAGTTATGCTTGTCTACAGCAGTTTTGCAGTAGAAAGGACGCCCTTCATCCTCCTGGTATCCGCTTGGCTCTACAAGTTTCCCAGTTGAGTTTGTTGCATAAAGTCTATGCCCAAGTACTTGTATTCTTCCACGATCTCTAGAGTATTTCCTTGTAAATGGAAATCAGCTTGTTGTTGTTTGTTTTTGAGAAAGAAGATCATGATTTTAGTCTTGCTAGTGTTCACTTGCATCCCAACTTGTTTGCAAAATCCCTCCAATTTTCTCAATTGTTCTCTTAGATCCTTGGTTGTTTGGGCTATTAAAATGAGATCGTCTGCATAGAGAAGAAGTTTAACCACGTACTTAGCAAGTTGGACTCCCCCTCCCAGAGTTTTGTTCTTCTAGTCCTCCAACTTGTCAATATATAAGCCAAATAGAGTAGGCGATAGAGGACAGCCTTGTTTTACACCACTGTGACTGCCAAACCATTTGGATATGCCATCTTTAGTGTTGATTCTAGCTCTAACTTGCTCATAGAGCCTATGAACAGCGGCTCTAAGCTCATTTGGCACTTTGAGGTCCTCCATACGTTTCCAAAGTTTCTCTCTAGGAATTGTGTCAAAAGCTTTTTTGAAATCAACAAAACAGCAAAAACCTCTTTGCCTTTAATATCCCAAACTTTCTCAGTGAGGTGTCTAAGAGTGATGCAGTGGTCGATGGTGGAATATTTTGGTCTGAAACTAGCCTGCCCTGTTGCTCTCTTCTCTTTTCTTTCTACCCAACTATTGATTATGCGCTCTATCATGCCCCCAAATAGTTTACCAAGAAGTGGGTTCACCATGATTGTACGGTAGTTAGAGGGATTATTGGTATTTGCACTCTTATGGATAGGTATAATTACGCTAGTAGTCCAACTTGTCAGAAAACCCTTTTGATTGACTTTGTTGAAAATATTTTGAATGTGAGGGGCAAGAAGTTCCATGCCCCATTTCAAAGTTTCAGCTTGCAGCCCATCAATGTCTTTTGCTTTGTTATTTGGTAGATTCTTTATTCCTTGTTTAATATCCTCCACTGAAAAAAGTTAAATAGAAGTGTTGATTCTGGGGGGGGTGTTTCTATCTTCAATTCACTCATAAAGTAATTTTGCATTGATTGTTTGTGATATTGTTTTCTATTTGCGGCATCTTTTGTTGGATCTCGCTCCAAAATCTCTTAGGATTGAGCTTCCCTAGAGAGATAAGCGCCTTTTGTCTTGTAGTGACAAATCTCTCTTTTTGCTTTTATCAAGTTTGCATAAGTTATTTTTCTTTCCCTGTTTGATTCATTTTCTTTGATCATAATCTTTGCTGCCTTGCACTCTTCATCGTACCATGGATTGGATGGGAGAGTGTTGCTGTCCCTTTTCTTGAATCGAGATTTTGTACGAGCCTCTAATGCCTTGTGAAATAAAGGAACAAGCAGGTTGCCGCAGATCTGTTTTTCATGCTCTCTTCTTCCTTTGTGCAAGTGATCTTCTTTTGTCATTTGAAGATGATACTTTAAGGCAGCCACAAAAACTTCTTGGTTTTCTTGGTTCATGATAATTTTCCCTTGGGCATTATTGTTCTTGATCAATGTGGCATAGTCTGTTTATTGCAATTTGTAGCTGTGAATATCCAAGGTTATGAAAAGCAGCATGTGGTCAGATTTCAGCTCAATAGGACATGTGCCAATCTGAAAATCCAAAATTCTAGATGTGGAAGCTTGAGAACAAAGGACATAGTCTACCACGCTGTGACCATTGTATGTCTTACATGTGATATCTCCTGACCTTGGCCATTTTGCCATACCATTACATATGATCAAACCGTGTAAGCTGCAAAGACCTAATAATTCAGCCCCAAAATGGGACACATTTCCCTGCCCATCTTGTGAGAGCCTTTTCCATGCATGATCTATATCTTCCTCTAACCAAATAGGATTAACCTATCCTCCATCCTTGCTGCCCAACTGGATTGTCTGATTATTTTCTGTCCTTGCATTGAAGGCACCCATTAGAACTATCTCCCCCAAAGAACCGAAGTTCAAGATGTCTTTCTTTAGCGTAGCATAAGAGTCCTCATTGTCAAAACCCTTATTCTTACATAACTTGGGAGTTTCTTGGAGCAAAATAGCACGCTGCCAGCCAAATTGTAATACCCTTTTCCTCTAGTTCCAGCCATATAAATTGTTTGTTTGAGTCTGTTTTCTCCACTTTTATAGTGTCTTCCCATTCCTTTTTGATTAATCCTATGATCCCCCCCTGTCCATTACTTATTTTTGATCCGTTGTTCCATACCGAGACTTTATTATATCCATCAAAATCTGGTACCTTGCATCCCTCGTGTTCATGTGTCTCTATGAGTATATTGACATCTTTCCCTTTAGCGACTGGCCCCAAACCCGGTCCTCTTCTCCATGAAAAACCTCTACAGTTCAAGCACACCACCTATAGAGATTTCCGGGGCTGTTGTCTCCCTATTTATTATATATAGATTTATCGTTGATTTGAGCTTTGCCATTTATCAACCCAACCCAAAACCCCTTTTCTCTTGCTGCCTTTACCTCTTTCCATTCTTCTCTTCGTTCTTCTTGCTATGCAAATATTAGGTCCTCATCCAAATAGAATTGTGTGCCTTTTAACATTCCTCTCTTTTTCAGAATTGCATTTTTTTCTTCTGTGTTCTTTAGTGTGACTTGTACATGTCTTGGTTTGCTATTTTCTTCCTTCCAACCTATCCTTACTGCCTGCTGAATATGGCATGTCCATCTCATTTGATCCTCCAAAAATCTCTTACTAAGATGTCTGTTCTTTCTTCTTCTCCAAAGTCTTTGAACCCTTTGATTATGAAATTTGTAGCTTTATCTTGTTTTTCTTCCATTAATTGTTTCCTGATTTGTTTCTCTATAGTTTCATTTTGTTCCTTTGCCAATGCTCCATTTACAAGTTGTGTCCAAGATTTGGTTGCCTCTATTTCCTCTCTTAGACAGTTTTCTCTCCTCTTCATGCCCTCCACTGCTGATTTGATTTCTTCCATCTGGTTTGTGCTGCCCATATTTGATGGTTTTGAGATCTCTATTGCCGATTTGTTTTTATGTGACTCATGCTTTAGAGTGAGTAGCTCTTTTTATCTTCTCGCCATATTGTTATGCAACTTTGCGACTTCTTCTTTGAGCATCTTATTGTCTTCTTCCAGGTTCCTGTAAGCTTATGTGATTTCATTCATCCAAGAGTCTTTAATTTGATCCTTTGTCTCTATATTCTTTTCCTGCTCTTTCAGTAGCATCAGTTCGTTCACATATAGTTCAGAGGACCATAGAAGAGGGGAGGTTGTAGGGCTATATGTTCGCTGATGATCGCGGTAACCCTTCTCCCTTTCCATCTTTTCCTCTTCGTTTACGTTAGCTTTAGTTAATTCTGTCCTGTCTTCCTCCTGAACAGTCTTCTCCTCTTCGGTTACATTAGTTTTAGTTAATGCTTTCCTGTCTACCCCCTGAATAGACAAGACCTCATTTTCTTGTTGTTCACTACCATACTGGTTATGTTTGCCATCTTGACTTGAACTTGTGAGGCAGCGGTATAGTTGATTTTAACTATTTTTGGGAGAATCATATACATTTTCTTTTTTGGTTGCCTCCCTTTGTGTATTTGTCTGCATCTTAAGATCCCCTTATATTGTTTTGCATTGACAAAGATCAACCTCTGTTTAATGAGCATTCCACTGCCTTCATTTGCATCTTCCCACTGAGAGTACGAGCTCCAAGACCCTATTATGTTCTCTGTCTGTGCCTTAGAGCCCCCCCGTTGAATGCACATCTCTGATTTGCATGATATGATTCTTAGTATTCATTTGTCCTTCTTGACATGACTACCTGAGCCAAGACTCACAATCGTGTATGCCAAGACCAATTAAAACTGGTTCGAAGATTCTTGGGTATGCAGTGTTCATCATCACCTGAGTTTGCTCTATTGATGTGTCTCCAAGGTAAAATGTAGAGTCTAATGTGTCTGCTGACAGTGTCACTATTCTAAGAAGAAGCGTAGAAAATGACAGAAAGAAGCCCAATAGAGAGGTGAAAATGAGGGGAAGGGCCAATTTGTTGCTTACGGTTTGTTACATCCCAATTTTTGACCTAGCTTGAAATATAGACGTTGAGGTTCACATGAAGTCAGTTGGCAGTTTAATTTGATATAATCTGGCGAAATGGTAAGATAGTTAGCCGTTATGATTTCAAGTGAAGATGACATGTTAGTTGATTGTTAATTGTGAATTCATGGAAGTAAGATGAAAGGTTAATTTATATGATTATTTATAATTTATAATTTAATTACAGAGAAATTCCTTGCAGGGAGCATGTCGAAGGGGTTGAAGCATTGTCAGAAAAGAATTAGGTAGGGCATCACCATCACTGGCAGACGGGTAAAGGACCTAGCGAATTGTAACGGGATATATCAGTGGATTTGCATGAGTGATTTAAATAAATAACTTAAATAAAATAAATTGAGTTAAAATATAAAACGTATCTTAAAGTATTTTAATTTATTTTTTCGTCATATTATTTTTTAATAAATATTTAATCATGTACATTTAAATATAACATGATTTAGCACCATTATAATTTAATAATTAATAACATGATGTTGTTTGTACATATAAGATTTTAATAATTATAATAACATTTGATTATTATAATTTCTGAGTCATAATCTTTCAACTCTTTTTCTTTTTCCATTCTTTTATGTTTTCCTTGTTTAAAACCGATTAAATGCTTGGAAATTTGAAACGATTATAATCTTTCAACTTATGCTCTTGCTTTTAATTGATTTACATTGAATTGAAGTTTGGAAAATGTATAGTTTTTCTTGATAACGTGTGGAAGTCAAGAAGTTTCAGTTTCAAGAGCCATGGTCGGGTTTGTTTAGAGGCCTCTCAAATTCCATAAGGGGAGATACTTTTTCATACACTTCATCGGCCTTCCTATTCTCTTCTATCCAACAGTCCAGTTCCTTGTGAGAAATGGTGATTAACCCAATGCAGATAATAATTTTGCCTTGCGTCACATCAATGTCGTCATCCGTAGGTTACTGAATGAGATTGGCAGGTTGAACAAGTACGACCTCAGAAATCAGTGACAGAGAGAGTGAGAGCCGTAAGGTGTTTAAATTCAAGTCGTATGGTCATTATAGTATTCCTTTTACGTTGCGAATGCAGAGTTTAAACCTTGTGCCGTTAGACCATATCTTAATTTCATTTAATATTAATATGTGGAAGTAAATCTCGTTTGCAAATAAGACCACCATTTTTCATCGTTAGGATTATCGTTTGTTTTTCCTTTATGGCATATGACTGTGGTAAGGCGTGAATCCTGTTATTTTTTTTTTTAGAGATGTCAAGTTCTTGAAAGATTGCTGACAACCTTATATTATACACTATAATGTTTTATACTCAAACCTGACGTCTTTGTTCATACAACCGAATGTGTGATTTCTCTAAATTTCCTTCTAAGAAAGTTATCATTTCAAGTAAAATCTCTTGCATAAAATCTAACATATTCTTTTGCTGTTCCATAAAATCAATGTCTGTGAAGCATGTCGACTTTCTTCTTATCAAGTTTTCAAGTCTGCCGATTGTCCTTCTTGATATTTACTGCTATGTTTTACACTCAGGTTTGAGTTCTCTTTTTATATATATATGTATGTATGTATGTATATATGTATGTATGTATGTATGTATCTGAATGTGTTAAAAATTTCTCTAAATTACTTTAAAAAAAAAAGTTATTATCTTAGATAAGATCAATTACATCTTGATAAATAACTGAGAAAGACTGAACCCAGAACACCAAGGAATTCACCAGGCGAAATGCCAGAATATAGTGAAGGAGGTGTGGAAATTCACAGTGAATGTAATTTGATAGCACTTGGGAATCACTGGCTAGAAGGCCTGAGAAAGGTGAGGGGTGCAAAGAATATACAATAAACAAGAATGTCATCAGAATAAGAAAATAACTTGATAATTAGCTCCTGCATGTTTTTACTCATGAAGAATATAGAATTCTTTAAAAACCATAATTGTGAAATCACAGTTAGTGAAATGTTGGATGCATATAAAATTGACAGAGCCGATTGTTCTTAGAATTCCTAACACCTGGATTCCACCTAACTGTGTAGCCAAGAAAAAGGGTGACTAGATGGAAAAGAGGAATTTGTAACAATATGAATTAGTAACAATTTTGTCAACTTAATATTTATCATTTAATATGAATTAATTAATAACTCATGTATATTCCTGCTATTGTGATCTCCTGCTGCCAAGTTGTATGGAATGTTATATATATCATGATGCCCAGTGGATGGAATGATGTTCCCTGTCAATTCCGGGTAGGGAGGGCCTTTCTCATCAGAGATTGTGTGGGGATATGTTGTGGTCCGAGGTTGGGTGGTAAAGCCCCTGACAATGTTTCACCTCTCTCAAGATATCGGACAGGCGTCAGATTTAAATAAGCTAAGCATTCCTATGTTTATTGGAACAGGTATTATTATTATTATTATGAAGAGGTAAGATTAAATTTAGTGGTTTTCATTCTTACTATTATTTACAACTAGATCTAAGAGATAGATTCATGGATTGTTTTTCCTTTAAATGAATATCAATTATAAGTATATTTCTAATCCTTGAGTTACTGTCATAGTTTAGTAGTCGAAAGGAAAAGAGATCTGAAGCCTTAAATTGTATCCATCATCGCAGAAGCCCAGAATTAAATCCGTTGTCGTAGATGCCCTAAATTGAATCCGTGGTAAAAGATGCCCTAATAGATACAGTGGTATGTGATGCCCTAATTTAATTTAATTGTATTTATCCTTGATTATAAGATAGCGATTGTTAGATGATAGTTATGTGAAATTGTTATAGTGTATTTGCGAACTAACTCAGGTGGTTGCAGAAGCATCCTTAGTATGATTTCGATCTCATTTTTTTGAGGTATGTGATTTTTATTTTTTGTAGTAATTTAATTTGATGGTACTTCAATTAATTAGTTAAGAAAATTTTGTTTAACTGTTTTTTTTAACGGTATATCTTATTCACATGAACATGAAATGATATAACTGTATTCCTATAAACCTAGTATAACTGTATTCTTTGAGTATGTTGAATGGTAATTTAGACCCGAAAAAACCGGTTGTTACACTGTTGCTGCCCCTTGCTTACGATTGCTACTGCTAATGGTCCCTACATCCAGTTACTTCCTGAAGAAATGATTTGGTTGCTCCCTGAGATTGAACATATTGAAGCAGAAACCAATTATATAAGGAAGGCGAGTTCCTAATGGCAAATGACAATTTTTGCAAAGGAGTTCCAAGTAGAGACCATGTTCAAGAAGTAAAAGAGGACAAATTTACTGACAAAATACAGATGATGGAACCTTGTTTAAAAGTAAGGAAGTTAAGAAATTTATGGAGAAATATCGTATTCATCAACGATTTTCTACACCCTATTATCTTCAATCTAATGGTCAAGCTTAAGCGTCTAGCAAAGTAATTGAGCAAATCGTATGGAAAGCAATGAATAAGCATGGAAAAGATTGGCGTAGGCAACCAACATATGCTTTACGAGATTATAGAACCAGAGTTTGTATTGCTACTAATACTTCTCCCTATAACTTTGTATATGGTGCAGACACTATGATGCCGTTGGAACTAGAAATTCCTTCTCTACAAGTCTCTTTTCATGGAATTATTGGTAATGACACATTTAAAGAACAAGGTTTACAGGAATTGGAGATGTTGGATTCAATGAATCAATGCATTAGAACATTTAAGAGCTTATCATAAATCTCATCAAAAGCGCTATAACAATAAATTACTTGAATACTCAACTAATGTGGGTGGTCTTGTTCTTTACGAAAATCAGCGGAATGTTAATGTGTTACTGGATAAAAAGTGAAAATCCAATCCTAATTGGTTAGGTCCTTTTGTGGTTATTGAAGTTCACTAAAGTTCAAAATTCTATAAATCATACCCTACCTAGCATTTCCTTGGAGCATTTTGTCTCTCACTAGTGTTGTGGGTGCGGGAATGGACTGACTGCTCTCTCCATACTCTTGATGACTATGCCATGGGAGTGGGGTATCACTTTGGGATTGTGGGTATCATGACCGCAATGGTAGGACATGCACAGTAAAAACAAGCTCCTCATCCATCGCATGATCTGGTAGGGGCATCTCCTTTGCTCTCTCCTCCGGAGTAGTCTCCTCTATTGGTGGCTCTTGTATCTCCTCATCCTCCATCTCCTCGCTCTCTCCCATGGCTTCATCATCAACTCTGACAGCTCCTCTCTGAGATTTGTAGAAGGGACCATGATCTCGTGTGTAGTCGGTTGGGAAGATGGGTCTTACTCCATCTTAGAACCAGTACTTGATGTACTCCTCTGTACAAACTATATATAGGTCTGTTGCAACTAGCACATCCTCTCCATCCTCGAAATCACTAGAGGTAATGTCGGCTAGTGTAGGCTATCGTCAGGCTCCATCTTTTTGAATATATTTGTGAGGGTGAGCACATTGTGGCTGTTCTCTCGGTACACCTTGTTGTAACCTAAACTATCTCAATACTCGGTCAAAATAGTATGGCATGATCACATGACTCTGTCCTCCCTCTAAGAATCTCCTTTGTGAAAACCTCTTTTAGTGTGTTGTATTAGGCCACTCCGTCATTTGAAGGTAATGTCTCCGCACTATCTCATCATTGCCCATGCAATGAAATCTCACTCTCCAATACAGTACATCTCTGAACTGCCATTACTCAGCAAGGGGATATGCATAGACTCTCGAAAGGCTCTGATATAGCGCTACAGGAACTCCTAATGGTCTGGTGCATGAAAAATGCTCGAACAACCATACTTGTAAGAGTGTACATATTGTCAAGCTATCTCTCTAGCACCTAGTGAGTCTTCTCAGCCCTGAATACAGAGTAGTCAGCATACTCCTACCCCATGCAAACATTGTTTGATCTCTCTCTATTGCTCATACTAAATGTGTAAAAGGTGATAGAAAAACTATCCCCTTACCATTACAAGTCATAATGTAGCTTAGTGCAGAACATATCCATCCTCTCACTAAAGGAGTATGACCTAGGATGATATCATGAAGATCTATCTGATTTTGTCTAGATCTCATCAATGATCTCTGACTGGTGCAATACTCTGTATCCTCGAATATCTTCTCTACACTCCTCACAGAATGAGGCCTCATTGGAAGCTCTCTGACTAGAAGGTGGAGTATGCAGTAAACATCCTCTAGTGTCACAATGATCTCTTCGGTCGGAAGATGGAATGAACAGGTATCCTCGTCCCATCTCTCTATCAATGCTAAGATCATGCCCTGGTGGAATGTAAGGTATGGAATTTGGCCTGCCCAGTAGAGACCCACATCTTTCAGTAGATGAAAGTCCTCCATGCTCATCTTCTGCAGGCTATCTTGTATGAATCGAATCACATGTGACATCCGATGCTCCCAAAGTGACACTGGCACCTTCATAGCACATCAAATTCAATATAAGTATCAACCCGAGAGTCAATTTGATCATTTTTGGGTCAGGGTCGACTTCCCTTGATTCAAGGTTGACACCCTCTAATTAGGGTCGACTTCCTCTAATTCAGGATCAACCTCCCCTGAATCAAGGTTGATATGTGTCATCAGGGTCAACCTGGTCGGCCAAGGTTAGCCTCGAACCCAAAATGTACATCCGATTCACCTCAAAAGTCAAATAAATGTATCAAACTACTCAGAAATCAATATATATTGACACTCACCTCAAGAAGTAGATCCTCAACTACAATGTCTTCTCTCAAAATCTCATTCGCTGTGGGCTCAAATTCCATCTTTAGCACTCTTTCACTTCTTCAAGCTACAAAGGTAACAAATGAATGGTATCATTATTTATAGTATTTTTCAAACATAGAATTAGGGTTACAATTAGCATTTTCCTTTCTATGCATTTAGATTAGGCATTTACTCTTTACATCATAACTTGCTTTAGATAATTCCGATTTTGATGGCGTCAAAAGCATTGGAATTGCCATTCAATTATCTTCCTTATAAAGTTGGTTGAGAAACGTTTTGATAACTTCCTGACTAATCTTGAAGGCGTTGTCCATCAATCTGCATTAATCGTTCCTAGATTTAGTTATATCACCTTGTTTCACCTTCTTGAAAAGAGCAAGCCCAAATATGAGGGGGCGAGTGGGCACCTATGCACCTCACACAATCATTCTCAATAAGATCTAGGTAATTTTTTTGGTATCCACCACCACATCTTTTGCAAGTTGTAGTTACTAACACTTTCTTGCAGGAATCACGACTCTTGGATTTTCGTATATCCTTTTTCCTTTAGAAACTTTTCTTTTCTTTAGCTTGCATATTCACGCAGTGTCATATCCATTGAAAGTGGGGGCTAAGTGTACCATCCTAAATTGGAAGAACTTCAATTTATGACCCTTTAGCACCTATTCAATATAATTTAATGATAAAATTGCATTTTTGTCTCTCACCTATCCTCCTCTTAATGAGATCTAGGTAGGACCTAATAGGTCATTGGCATTCATTTTCTACAACACAAAAATTGAGGTAGGATCTATGCATCTAGGTCATCGCCTTTCCTTTCTCTTCAATCAACATAATGCCTTTTCACACTGTAATGGGATGTCCTTGGAATTTGGACTTGATTTTTGGATTTTGAGACTTGTTTTGGAGTCCTGAGACTATCTTGGGGGCTTCTGCATCTGATAATTAGGGGTGTATTGTGCCCCTTATCAATCAGGGGCATAGTGCACCCTTGGATTGGTCCTATTTTGGGTCCTAACAGCTAGAAACTTCTCGGGGTTTGGTCCGCAATTAGGTCTTTGAGCTCAGTTAGCCTGTGGAAGGAAATTAATTTGAATCCTCTATAAACACCCTAAATTGCTTCATTTGGCATAACACAAGGATACATCATATGCATGTGGACTATCAAGGGAGCAAGAATACTTACAATCAAGCAAGTGTTCTCATGTGGATAAGCCATTGCGGACATCCCAATTTGTACTAGCACATTTCGAAGTTGGAAGAAAGGAGGCTTGGAACATCCTTTGAAGCAAGAGAGTTCTTCATACTCCTCTTCAATTCAAGCATTCAAGATTCAATCATTGAGTAGTAAATACATATTATGAGTATGGCCTAGAGTACTTTAACCTTGGGGGCTTGGTATGCTTTTTATGTTATCCTCAAATCTATGAATTGCTATTTCATCCACATTCAAGTACAATACTTCATGCTAGGGTTTTGAATCTAATTATTTGGATCCTTCCATTTAATTCAAAGCTCTTACACGAGCATCATATACATTACATTTCAAATCGGTTATTCATAGCGGTGGAAACCACCAAAATGAGGGGGTTGACTAAGGCAAACACCTACATAGCCACCCAACATCTCACAATTAAGATATCAGTAGATTTTGGAAACGAAAAGCAGTCATAGATCAAAGTACCCTTTTCATCATTTAGCAGAAATGTGAAATCAGAATCAGTGTTGGACACCTTTCATCAGGGGCATACTACATCCCTAATGCACCAGTTCACCCTTGATGAACCAATTTGCCCCTAACAAATTGCTGAAATGTTTTTTGGTTTTGTTCGTCTCTCAATTTCAGGCCTAGATTTGGTTTCGTTCACTCCTAACAGCAATATAGTACTCGGAAATTAAGATTCAAAATCTTGAGATAAGTACGTTCATCTCTATTTGTCAATTCAACATTTCATTTAAACTCGTGTCTACTTTACATTTCGTATCTTGCTTAGATTTAGAAGTAACTAGTTCAAATCTCAAGGGCAAGTGTCATTCTTTTCCTTCAGAATCGTCAAATCTCAACTTGAGTTGATGCTCCTTTATCCTTTGGATCACATTAACCTTCTAAGATTTGACACCTTTAAGGGTTGGCTAAAATGAATCTCTTTCTTTGGTTCACATTTCCCCTGACACAAATTGTATAGCATATATATGTACTAGATCATATGTTTTTTCCTTTTCATCCTATCCTTGGGATGAGTATCTAATTTATATATCTATTATTCCTTCTATCAAGAAGAAATAATAAATTTCCTGATCTTTTTGATCATCCAAATTCATTCTGTATTCATCCTTTAATAAATATCCAATATATTTTACTTTTGCTAATCTTCCATTACTGAATAAGTTGTGAGATGGTCTTTTAATATTGTGCCAATAGTTGCACCTCATTAGTAATTGATTTGACCAATCTTAATTATCACTCCTAATCATTACCTCCTCGAGATAATCACCACGTATTGAATCTCATATCTTTATTGATATTGTTTGTTGTTGATAAATTCTAATTATCATATTAACAAAGATCACAAAATTGCATAGGGGATACCGAATAAATAATGTATATTTGAAATATTTAGGCAGGAAGAGTTTAAAAATATGAAAAATAAATTTGATGCTTCTAGTACTTATGTTATATCACTAAAGAGGAGTTATACGATGAATTGGATATCTTTAATTATAGAAGGTTAAGTGATTTTGTTGAAGATGTAAACCTTTGATATAGTTGCATTTTAGGGATGTCGATTGCTTTACTGGTTGTTATCTTAGTAAATCTTTGGTTTACTCATAATAAATTGTTATTTAAAGGTTTTCTGACTTGTTTTCGTATTAGTTTTCTAACTTAGTTTAACTGACATGATATTATCATTTGTGATGTTGAAGCATCCTTGGGCAGTTGGAATCTTGTATCTACCAAAAACATTTTGTTTTTGTTCTTGTTCTTTTTAGCCAGTTTATGTGTTTTATGTGGAAATCGTCCCAATTATCTTGTTATTCCATGCGATCCTTATGATGTGTTCTAGACATCATGGTAAATCTTTGTTTAGCTTTGTAGTGCAAATCCTTTCTTTCCCAATGAAGTTATGTGATGTTTTGTCCGGTCTTATTTGTTCTTTCTGCTCTAATGGTTAGGTTGCACTTATTGATCTTGCAATGGTGTTTTACAATCCTCGATGTTAATTGGCACATTGTTCGATGGTCTCATGCTTGCGGTCAACCTTTTTGAGTGTTTGCGCTTCATTCCATATCATCTTGGGGGTGTTCTTATGAATTTGGGTCCTATCCTATTTTATTGTAATATGCTTCCTTCATCTTTGGAGAATGTGATTTTTTGGGTTGACTTGTGGCTTGTGGTCTTGAATATGATAGGGGTAGTAGTTCCTTAGTAGATAACAGCCTTAGGAATAGGAGTTGGAGAAGTTAAATTGATAGCGTTCATTTGTAATCAGGCATGTGTGCCAAAGGAATGTAAGTTGCATGTGGTAGGTGTATTTGATGTAAAACCTTCGTTCTTTGATAATGGCAACATCAATTTAGCTTGTTCATTGTGTTTTTATTGTTTTTGAGATTGTTAATTCTATTGTGTTGACTCTAGCTGGATGGTTTGGACCATCTTTGTTGGGCATCCATCCATGACTACGTCAAATGGTATTAGAGCAAGATTCATGATCCTATTTAATCGATCAAAGTTCTTGACCTTGTGAAGTGTTGGATTTATTGGTTTTGAGGTGATAGAATACAGATGTGAATCACAATTGCAAAGGACTTGCACAAGAGAACTGTAACAAGATTGATTGGGTTATTTGTAGAGCTTGAAGTTGTTGGGACATTCTAGAGGTGAACAAATCGTTGAGGTGAGGCATATTGTAGGTATGTTCAATAGATTACCGAAGGAAAGGTAGTTGAAGCATTTTAATCAGACTGTCGAAGCTGAGGCAGTTGCATTGGAGGATTGGAAGGATGATGCCTAGAAGGATGAACCCTAGAAGGCTAGAACAGATGATAGAGGAATTTAGATATGAGATGTGGACTGAAATTCGTAATACTGAAACCAAACTAGAGGAATCCTAAGATGAAAGATGAATATGAGGAAGTTGTTGAAGATCTTGAGACTGTTGAAGTTGAGATCCTTGCAGAAGGAGAAAGATTGTTAAAGGATATGGCACAAATGGGTAAAGAGTCATAGAATCGATGTTTACTGCTTGTTTGGTTCATTACATCCCAAGGATTCCATAGATTAGATTGGTGAATTACTTTGAGAGTGAGGATATTAAGGATCCAAAAAGGGTTAGGCTCAAACCAAGTTAAAAGGTCACACTGACTTATGGTAGAAAGAATTATTGAATGATAGGGAAGATAATGGTGAATCTAAGGTCACTAGATGGAGGGTTATGGTTTCTAGACTGAAGGCCAAATTCATACTGGAAGAATATGAATTAAAGTAGTTAAAGAAATTGCAGAACTTGAAACAAAGGGATTTAATTGTGAAGGAGTATATAGAGGAGTTCTACAAGATGACAACCAGATCTGGACATCGAGAACTAAGGATGTAGTGACAAGGTACATAAATGTCGTGAGACTTAGTATTTTGGATGAGTTGAGCATGTTAGAGATCAATGCAGTCAAAGACACTTATCAGTATGCCCTAAAGGTAGAAGATAAGTTAAAAAGGAGATAAAGCAACCCTAGAGGAAGGGACAAGCAAGCTGGTAAGCATAGGCAAAGAGGAGCAAGTGGTTGACAAAGAATCTGAGTAGGGGATTCTTAGGAGAGGCAATGACAGCACGAATTTCAAAAGCAATTGTTTCAAATGTGGGAGTATAGGACATAGAGCTTTTCAATGTTCCGAAGATTCTAGCAAGGGCATTGGTAAACAAAATCATATGAGGAACATTTTGTTGGTGAACATTAAATAGGTATGGATGCACCTGAAATGGGAGAATCTCTTATGATTAGGAAAAGTACGTTGAGTACGAAATAAGTTGATCCTACACAAAGGAGGAGTTTGTTTAGGACTGTTTGCAAAGCAAGAGGCAATTGTTGTATGGACAGTGACGGTACTAATAACTTTCTATTAGAGGTAATGGTAGAGAAGCTTGGGTTCAAGTGACTGAAACACTCTCGTCCTTATGGGATAAGTTGGTTTTAGGATAAACATATGGTAGAAGTAACAGAGCAATGCTGGGTTTAATTCAATATTGGGCCTTATGAGGATGAAGTATCATGTGATGTGGTTAGCATGAGCATGTGTCATGTTTTGTTAGGAAGACCTTGGCAATATGATAAAAGTGCTATTCATGATTGCAGATGGAACATGGTTACTATCATGAAGGGTGAGAGGAATTTCAATTTAGATCATTTGAAGGAAAAAGGAAGAAGGAAGAACTTGAGCACGATGAAGCCTTACACCTTAGAGAATCAATTGTAGATTAGATGGAGAAAGATGCGCAATAGGTGGCTCTAGGTGCATCTGAGGTTGTGTAGTTGAGAGAGGCTCTAGTGATTGGATCTAAACCTAAGAAGTTTGTGGTGATTGATAACAACAAAATGGTGTTGCAGCAATAGAAGCAAACAATGATTGCTGACTAGTTGAAAACTAGTGGCAAAGGCTAGTTACAGGATTTTGGTGATCTAAACATGAGTAATGGAAGTAGTAGAAGAGTGTTACATGATGAGGAAAGGTATATTACTAGGTTTGAGAGATTTGAATACAACAACAATGTGAGTAGCCATCTGTAGACTATTATTGTTGCAAATGAGGATGTTTGGATTAAGAATGAAAATGGGATTTATGTTATGGCTCTTGCAAGATGTTCATAAGTTCTTCTTATGGAATGTCTTCTATTCACATGGGGTGTTTGTTGTAGGATCATCCCTGGGCAGCTAACAATCTTACATCAACCAAAATATTTCCTTTATGTTCCTGCTCCTATTAGACAATAATTTTGTGTTTTCTGTGGCAATCATCCCAGTTGGCTCGTTATTCAGTTTGATCCTTATGGTAGTGTTCTAGACATCATGGTACAGTTATGTCTAGCTTTGCAACATGATCCATTCTTTCTTGATGAAGTTATTTAAAGATTGGTCTGGTTCTATTTATTGTTTTTGTTCGAACAATCAAATTGGACTTATTCATCTTGTGATGGTGTTTCATGATCAATGGTGTTAAATGACACATTGTTTGAAGATCTTATGCTCGTGGTTGACCTTCTTGAGTGTTCCTGCTTCATTTTATATCATCTTGGGGGTGTTCTTATGGATTTGAGTCCTATCCTATTTTATTGTAATATGTTTCCTTCACCTTTTGAGGATGTGATCTTTTGGGCCAACCTGTGTCATGCAATCTTGTATAAAATAGGGGTATTTGTTCCTTAGTAGATAGCAGTCTTAGGAATAGGAGTTGGAAAGATGAATTTATAGCCTTCCTTTGTAATCAGACATGTGTGCCAAAGAAATGTGAACTGCATGTTGCAGGCATATTTGATGTAAATGCTTGGTTCTATGATAATGTGAAACATCGGTTTAGCTTGTTCATCATGTTCTTTTTCTTTTGAGATTGTTAGTTCCACTATGTTGACTCTAGCAGCATGGTTTGGAACATCTCCCTTGAGGAAACTCCTACCATGACTCTGTCAATGTGTCAACCCTTTCTCTATAGAATTGCACCATAATCACTGCATAACAAATGTGGTCGCTGGACTTTCCACATGTAATTGTTGATCTTTAGCTTTCTATTCATTTGGAATTATTGACTTCCATTAAATGTTAGTTATCCTTAATGGTCAATTTTCTTTGACAATTCACTGCTTATGTAGTGAATTGTATTTCCTTCTTCCATACTTTTTTTTTTGATCGATGAACGACCGAAGCCTAGATTAATTGTTATTATTATTTTTTGAAATTTTTTTATTATTATGTAGTAATTTCAAGTAGATTCGAACTCAAGACCTCCCACATGAGAGGCTCACAAGTTACCATTATTTTGTAGGCTCTTGCCAATTTCCTTCTTCCATACTTGCACCAACAATAAAAATACTATTGTAATCTTTTCTCTTCCATAGACTTCACAAAATTATAATTATACTGTTATTATTTATTTATATATTTTTTATTTTATTATTAAATATCATCTTAGAAAAGGGATATTAGAATGATTTGGAAATGTGAAAAAAAATCATACTTGTAGACATGTCTGTCATTTTTTTATTTCAGTTTTATTGTTGTAGAAGTTGAAATTAGTAGTTTAATAAATTAATAGTCAAACTAGGCTGAAACTTTTGTTTGTTCTCTGTTTCTGTTCTTCATGTGACGTGATGTAAGAAAAAAAAAAGGTGAAATCCTTGGTTGAAAAAGAATAAGAACAAAGGTTTTTGTTTGTGTATCCTCTACTTCTTCATTTTTTGACCTAAGAAAAATGAAAAAGAAAGCTGTGCCTTAATCCTTTGCATTGTGATGCTTTTCTAGTTTGAATTTTAATTTAGAATGACAAACTTATGAATTTTATATTGTTTATTGTAGTCTCACTATGAACTCTCATGGCATGAGTGACAATTAGGTTGAGGATCAAACTCAAAGTGATGTTGAATCTGATTATGAATGTGAGATTGAGGCTGAGAGTTGTTACAACAAAAAGGGAACCCAAACCATCGGTTCCTTGGTGATTGTAGATGAATTATAAATCATCCCTCCACAATAATGGTGTCTTTCGCTAAGGGTCCCTTTGATCCTATGTAAACCTTGAAATAAATTGCAGCAAAAATACAGAGTGGGCATGGGACACTTGGGGGAATGAGGTTGTGGATGTGCAACATTTGTAGCATTGAATTTTAGGGCAGCATTGCCAGAGTTAATTGTCAACTCCTTCATAACTGAGAAAATGATGCAGAAGTATGTGGGTTTTGGGGGTCGTCTTTAAATAACCTGAAATTCAGGACTGAGATATGCAGGCTATGAGTACTGGTGATGAAGAAAATGTAGCTACACCTATATGCACTTCTTTGCCTCAAAGGCTAATGGTTTGTTAGAACCAGCCACACGGTTCTTCTCTATAGAGGTAAGTTGAGCATATGCCAACTTCTACTTGAGGGGTCCATGTAACAGAGGCTAGGGGTAACACAGGTTGAGAAGTGATTCTTCTAATCCTATAGTTAAATTATTCAAGTGTAGATTGAAGGATGATGCAGATGAAGTAACAAATGCAACTTATATGTGCAAAATTGCAAGGAAATTAATTGATGCAGCTTTTAGACATATTTGGTGGGCTCCTTGTGTGCATGCCATGAGTAATACATTCAAGGAAATGGGAACGATTGATTAGATAAAAGCATTGCTAAATGTTGCTAGAGATGTGCAGTTGTTTACTTGTAACTACCACACTTTGCACACACTGTCTAGGGCCTTGAGTACTTTTTTAACCCTGTTGATTAGATAGGCTTCCTTTATCATTCTCTTAGAGAGAATACTTGAGTTGCAAGAGACATCGCAACTAATGGTTTCAACCATATTTCGCATACTCAAACTTGGAGAGTACTTGGCAAGCCCGAAATTTTCAACTCAACTACTTAGCAAGTACTAAAAATTAAATCTATTAGAAAATATATAATTTATGGTGAAATTCAATTACAAAATTAATTAAATTAAAATTTGACATCTTGATGAGAAAATGCATGATTACAATGCAAAAACAAAATGTTTTTTAAACAGCATTTTACCTGCATCAAGTTTTTAATCCACATCTTTTTGTCTATAAATATTAAAAACATGAGTTAAACTCATGAAAACTTACCAAAAGAAAAAAATTGAGAGTACTAGGCAACTCAAAGAGTCTGTCAACTATTGTTATGACAGCAAATGGACTTGGTGGCTTGGCTCTAAGACAAAGTTAGGGAAAAAGGTGAATGCTGTAGTTAAGAGTGTTGTTTTTGGTGTGGTGCAAAATATAGTCTTCATCATTACTCTAGTTGTCTGAATAATTAGATATGGGATTGCTAATGCTCCTAGCCTTGGATAGGGTTATGAGGGCATTGATACTATGGTTGACTAAATGAGAGTTGTCATGTGAGAGGACCCCAAATTAGCAGGGTTCTTTAGGGCCATCAATAAATTGTACAATCCTTTATAGGTTGACATCATTCATATTGAGTGGACAAAATTTGCCACTTTTAGGTGTTATTTTGAGGTGACCAAGATGATATGGCAACTATGGAGTTGCCATGCAACAATTTCTTTTCCTACAACTATAGCCATTTGATTGCCATCTCATTTTTCTAGTTCTTTTGCTTCTTAGAGGAACTAACCTACTTATAGCTTCATCAACTCTCTTAAACGGAACAGATTTACCTCTAGAAGAATAGAGAAGATTTAGTTGTACATAGTACTTTCGATCTCCTTGACCACATGACACTTGTACAAAGAGAGTCCAAGAGGATGATGGAATGTAGGGCCAGACGAGTGTGATTTCCCTTTCCTTATTTGCCCTAAAATCACAATTACAAAAAATGCTTTCTTCAATAATGTGATCTTGGATTTGGATTTTGTAAAACAACTTGAAGAAAAACATATGCAATACACTCGCATCCATATATCTAGTCATTTAATCAAACTACATTAGAAGCTTAGGTTACAAATATATTGGGATAGAGACGTGATGGGTTTTCTTGAAAACATTTCTAAACCAAGCCTAAGAGGGACCTATAACACAACCACATTGATCGGTGACTTGTACTTGCATTCCCCAATCACATCTTGCCCCCTTACTAACAGTTGCACCTTGTGAAATTAGGCAAAGGTTGTGAGGGTGGCGGTTTAGTGAATGCCTTCTTGTCTAGGCTGCAGCAGTCCTACGAGGATGACCTCCTCACAAGCACCTTTTGTCTCTGGTCTTACAGCTCAGGCATTTTCCCTTGCAAGGTGTGTTTTAGACAATATGCATACTGATATATGACCACATGATCCTTAGCATAAGCAATTTATTAATTCCTAATGATAACTGCATTGCTGTAGCACTAATCATTATATACATTGATATATAGGACATGTCTATCTAATAATCATGATAATTACAATAGATATACTGTAAGATGTATTTTCTATGCTATGCCTCCTTGCTGAATACCATGTACCTGCTGCTGGCTCGATATGCAGATATTGCCTTCAGCTACAGATACAGCTGCAGTAATATAGATTACTAGTTTCCGAATATTTCCTTTGATACTGCCATGTGTACTCAGATTGCTGTTAAAATATCTGGTATGGTATTTTCTTCTGTTTGATGCCTTTTACTGAATATGTATGCCTCCTTGCTGAATACAGTGTACCTACTGCAGGGTCTACATACAGATATTTCCTTTATCTACAGATACAGCTGCATTAACACTGGATGTGTCCTCTCCCGAGTAATATAGATTACTAATTTCCCAGTGTTTCCTTTGATACCGCTGTGCATACTCAGATTGCTGTTAAAATATCTGATATGATATTTTCTTCTGTTCGATGCCTATTTTCCAAATACGTGTTAGCTGCTGCTGCTGTTATATGTTTTTCAGGGCTCTGTAGATATAAACTACTGCCAATATCTATTATTGTCTTTTCTTATTCTTCTCTTTGATGCTCATTTCACCAACTTGACTGTTAATATATGTGTCTTACATGGAGTGGAAGACATGTCTTTTGCTGTGATAACTGAGGCTACTCTTCAATTTATCACTACTCTTCATGGCATGTGGCCCCTTGTAGTCGGTTGGTTTAATGTTTGTTTAGGATTATTGTTCATCACTAATACCCGTCCTCCTTTAATCGATATTTTTTAAATATTATTTTCCTAAAGGATCAAACATTATCTTTGATCCAATATGGATGCTATTATGTATTATTCTTGTTTTATTGGGTCGGGAGTATAATGAGCCAACACAGACCGATATGGACTTCAACTAAGTCACAGGATTCGTCGAATTTCATCCATGAAGTTAGAATTTAAACGAATTTTTACCCTTTTGGAACTTCATTTGAACTCTATGATATTTAATATAATACTGTTGTTTATAATAATATTGTTCTATTTTGATATAATGTTGAGTTATTTATTTTAATTATTTAGCAATGTCAAACTATTTTGACAATTTTGTGGATATATTACTTATATTTAAAATAAATAAATTTATATAAGTTAAATTTAATGTCAAATTTTTTCCCAATTTTTACCCTTGCCCAATTTCTCCGAATTTTAGGATCAACGAACTTGAATTCGAACCTTGTGACTTTAGACTTCAACAGCTCTAGTCTAAGTCACAAGGTTCGAGTTTGAGTTTGTGATTGGAACCAAAAGAATCAGCTAAAATTCAGCATGGTAAAAAAATGGAAAAATACTAGACATTAAATTTGCCCTATATAAATTCAATTTATATATATATATATCATATCCACAAAAAAAAGGCAAGAGCCTATGTCGTCGGTAGAAATTGTGTATCGGCCGACGGGTCCCTTCGGAAAGGAAATTGTGTTTTGGCCGACGGGTTCCTAAGTTCTTGTTATGTAGCCGACGGTGAATAGTTTGTAGCGGACATAATGTATCTGGCCGACGGATACCTTCGGGAAGGTTCGTCAGAAAGTATTTATAACCCCTTCGGGAAGCATTGTAATCATCTTATCATTATCATATCATATGAGAAAAGCATAATGTACTGTTGGCATATGCGAATAATAATAGAAGTTCTGCTGGTTGCTGTTTATGTTCGTATTCTTTGTCTGTGTGCGTTGCTTAATTAATCCATACGGAAAATATTTGGCGCCGTTGCCCGATGGATCTGGCACGCAGGCAGGCGGAGATGAATTAAATGCCGAATCAGTTGAACAAAGACAAGAGTAGGCTAAAGGAAAAAGATGGCATACGCGTTGCGCAGGAAAATTTAATTTTGGCTCAGCAGATAGAGCGTCGAAGGAGGTTTCAGAAGATTTCCGACAGAAGCAAAAGTGCGGAAGGATTGTTGAAAGAGACTCGACAACGGCTTGATTTGGTGGAAGAAGCGAGGGAGGAGTTTTTGAACCTGCATACGCCACGGGAAGAGAATCCTGACGGAAGCAGATCGACTCGCACGGCTCGGAGTGCAGAAGGAGCACGAGCGTGGAGTGACCTCTTCGTCCGAGATATACTTCCGGAACGGACAGCTACGGTTGACAAACCCTCTTCTTCACCAAACAGCGCGGAAGCAGAAAACAGCGCGGGTGGCGCGGAAGCAGAAAACAGCGCGGGTGTTGAAAACAGCGCGGAAGCAGAAAACAGCGCGGACGCAGAAAACAGCGCGGGTGTGCAAAACCGCGCGGGTGTCCAGAACAGCGCGGGTGTTCACAACAACGCGGGTGCTCAAAACAGCGCGGGAGTGCAAAACAGCGCAGGTACACAACAAAACCCTCGACATACAGTAATAATGGCAGGTCCGAAGGAAAAATTGCCTAAATTTGATGGGGATGAAGCAGCTGATCCCATTCGACATTGTAAAACCTGTGAAACGATCTGGAGGGCGAATGGCATAACAGATACAAACGAATGGATCCGACAATTTCCCGCAACCCTACGCGGTGTTGCTATTGATTGGTTTACTGATGCCGATCCACAGAAATTGAATAGTTGGGATAACATTAAGAAGGAGTTCATCGCAGAATTTCAACTTTTGCGGGATGACAACGAAATTGTCGCAGAGATATTCAATACCAAGCAAAAGAAGAATGAAACTGTACGGGTCTTTGCCAGGAGGTTGAAGGACTTAATCAGTAAGATGGAGAATAAACCAGCTGACGGGTTACAGAAACGATGGTTCATTGAAGGCCTTCACCCGAAGCTGCGGAAAAAGATGAAGATCGTGCCGCCATCCACATACGATGAAGCTTACAACCGAGCAATGAACCTCGAAAGTGATCAGAAGACAAAGAAACAGAAGAAGACCAGCTCGTCCGATTCAGATGACGATGCATCCTCCGGAAATGATAGCAGCGATGACGAAGGAAGCAACAAGAAGGTTCGTGCCCTTCAGAAAGACATGCTTCGGATGATGAAGGAATTCAAGAACATGAACAAGACACCTAAGGGTAATGACTTATGGTGTACGGAATGTAAGAAAGAAGGCCATACGAAGGGATCTTGCCCAAAAGAGCAATTTTGCGAGATCTGCCAGATTATGGGACACTCAATAAAGGACTGCCCTTTCAATTTGAAAACAAGAACACCACAGCAGGTGTTCCTGACACAGGAGGCCTCTCCGTCCGGAGGGAATGGGAACACCAGTACGGAAGGTGCCACATCAGGCGGATATAGAAACAACCGGCGCGGTCCAAACAACAACAGCACTAACAACAATGCTGGCAACAGCAACAATGGAGGAAGGAGTCGCATTCAGTACGATGCAAATGGTCGGCCAATTGTTCAATGCCGGGCATGCAATCTGTGGGGTCACTTCGCCCGGGAGTGCACAACACCAAATACACCGAAGTTACTATGCCGCTGGTGTGGACCTGGTGATCATGATGATACCAAGTGCCCAAAGTCCGGAGTAAATCTGATTACTGTAGGAACAGAGGAGGAAGAAGTTCTGGCCATCACTCGAAAGCAAGCAAAGCTTTATCCTGACCCAGCAGAAGAAAAGAGGAGACTGGAGGAAGCAAGGGCAGAAATCCAGAAAGCAACACAGGCAGAAACGACACACCTGAAGGACACGCCGAGTACTTCCGTACGGAACTGTGCAGAACAGAACATTGTTCGGCAAATTTTGCAAGCCGAGATACCTGTCAGGATAAGTGATCTGTTGCTCACTATGCCTCAGCTCCGATCGGCACTCACAAACATGGTTCCCGCTGCTCAACTACCAGGAGAACATGGAAGGAAGCAAGAAAGTGGAGCAAGTACAGTACACAAAAAGGAGAAGGAAAGTGGCGCAAGTGCAGAAGATCCAATGTTGTTAGCCCTCTCATCCGGACGCCATCCAGCAGTCGTCGAAATGGGAATTCTCGGGACTGTATTGACGGAAACAATTGTGGACGGAGGGTCCGGTGTCAATGTGTTGCCTGAAGACATTTGGAAAAAGTTGGGACAGCCGACATTATGGCCGCCTACATTTCAGCTGCTAACGGCCGATCAACATGGAATCAAGCCATTGGGAGTCCTGACAGCACAACCAGTGACGATTGGAACACAACTGTTCCTGTTGGACTTTGTCGTGATCCCACTGAAGCGGAGAGGATATGATGCCATTCTGGGCCGGGGGTGGCTGATACAAGCCAAGGCAAAGCACGATTGGAAGAAAAATACTTTATCACTCGAAAGCAAAGGCCGAAAGTATGTCATCGATCTACACACTCAGATGGTTGGAGAAGAAGCTCTATCGTCAGATTCCGAAGGAGAAGATGATGAGAGGAGGCAGAGTATGGAACCCGATCAGGAGGGAGTCCTACGATTGGAAGGAGATGATGATCTGGATTCAGTAAATGGTCTTTACCACTGGCAGATAGAGGATTATGAGCTCTTTCCAAGTTGTAATATGCTAAGGATCGACGAAGGTAAGAAAGGAGGATATGAATGTCCGAAGGAACACAGAGAAGCCGACGAAGGAAATGAATGTCTGAAGGAACATGGAGAAGCCGAAGGAAGAAATGAGTGTCTGAAGGAACATGGAGAAGCCGAAGGAAGAAATGAGTGTCTGAAGGAACATGGAGAAGCCGAAGGAAGAAATGAATGTTCGAAGCAACATAAAGAAGTCGAAGAAGAAGACGCGGATATGACTGAAGCTGAAGGACATAACATACAGTACGAACCGAAAAGAAGGAAAGATTCTATTGTACGATTGCGCAGGAAGAAAGTATTATGTCAAACCACAAATATAACAGAAAGGTACTGGCAGCAAGGAAGGCACACGATACGGTCTGCACAGGAAACAAAGCGAAAGGGTCTAATAAAAGTTGCAGCAGTACGGAGTGAAAATGTTATTGACGGACAGAAGGGGCAGTTGACAGAGTCCATGGTACGGGGCTTCGGGAACAAACTGGGCGATATGGAGATGCCACAGAACAAGCGTAGCAGGTTTCCACTCGGACAGTGGGTGTTTTACGACGATCAGAATGAGATCAAACCAGGTAAGTTCAAAATTAACTGGGTCGGGCCATACCAAATGCAGAAAGTAAGCAATAACGGAGCAATAAAACAGTGGATGCTAGACCGAGAGGAAATATTCGATGTAGTGAAGAGGTCGAAGTTAAATGTCTGCAATGAAAGAAGTAACGCACCCCCATGGACGAATAACTGAGAGAAGACTGTAAGTACTGTATATATGTAAATATTGTTCCAGAAGTGAGATTTTCAAAAAAAATAAAAAATAAAAAATAAAAAACTTGGAAAAAGGAATAAAAAAAAAAAAAAATAAAAAAAATAAAAACAAGGGGGGGGCATTGTACGGTTTTTTGCAATGCACCGTACGGATTTCCATAAAGAAGAGTACGGTTTTGTTGAGGTGTGGTACGGTTTTAAATGCATCGTACGGTTTCCTTTAAGTAAAGTACGGCTTTAAAAAGCACCGTATGGGATTTTTTGAGATATGGTACGGTTTTTTACACCGTACGGATTTCTCCAAGTGTAGTACAATTTTAAAAAAACACTGTACGGTTTCTAAATACAGGATTTTGAGACATGGTACGGTTTTTACCCCGTACGGATTTTTAAGTGCAGTACGGTATCTTATTTATCACCGTACGGTTTCTCCTTGCACGTGGTGTACGGACTTCAAGAAGAGGGGAACTGGAGGCAATGTACGGATTTTTCTTGGAGACTTGAGCAATACAAATTTTAATAGGCAATGTACGGATTTTGAAACAATAATACGACATACTGTATGGATTCTGCATTTTTCACAGGCGGGCAACAACCACCGTACGGATTTGTTTTGGTATGAATTTGTGAGGTACGGCTTTGTTATTAAATTTTTGTACGAATTTTTCAAGATGGTGGGATATTGCAGAACGGTTATTTTAAGTAGATTGGAATCTAGATTGTGTCAAGTTGGACCCCGCGAGGGCGCTGCCCCAGGACCCCGCGAGGGCGCTGCCCCTCGACCCCGCCGGGGGCGTTGCCCCCTGGACCCCCAGTCGTTGCGGATATCAGTCGTGGGAGTCTGACCAGTGAGAAGATTTGGAGCTGCGGCAGGCATGGAGTGTCTGTGTATCAGAGGCATTGAGAGTAGGTGTTGGCCATGAGGCTGTCTTGGTGGATGCGTAGAGAGCTCGGGAGGAGCTGATCATCCAGTTGGAGGCAGTGCAGCGACACTTGGTTCAGTGTACTTGGCATTGGAAGGCAGAAAGCGGCACAGGTGGCTATCAGGGTCAGATGTCAGATTGGCTAAAGTGACAGTGTTGGGTCAGTCATTATATTTTGGTTGTTGATTTGTCTCAGAGATTTTGTAATAGTCGTCGGGAGACGACTTTTCTTTTTGGGGGGAATGATGTCGTCGGTAGAAATTGTGTATCGGCCGACGGGTCCCTTCGGAAAGGAAATTGTGTTTTGGCCGACGGGTTCCTAAGTTCTTGTTATGTAGCCGACGGTGAATAGTTTGTAGCGGACATAATGTATCTGGCCGACGGATACCTTCGGGAAGGTTCGTCAGAAAGTATTTATAACCCCTTCGGGAAGCATTGTAATCATCTTATCATTATCATATCATATGAGAAAAGCATAATGTACTGTTGGCATATGCGAATAATAATAGAAGTTCTGCTGGTTGCTGTTTATGTTCGTATTCTTTGTCTGTGTGCGTTGCTTAATTAATCCATACGGAAAACAGCCTACAACACAATAGTAATTTGTGAGCTTCTTATCCGAGAGGTCTGGGGTTTGACTCTACAGAAGCTTAATAAATAATAATAATTAATCACGTCACATAATAATAATGAATGTTGGCTTCGGCGTCTTACCAATCAATATATATATCCACAAAAAAATCAAAATAGTTTAATATTACAAAAGATTTGAAATGAAACAGAATCACTAAATGTTATTTAAAAAAAAAGGTTAAAGATATCAATATGTAATTTTTTTTTGACTAAAAAACTAAAAATATTAAATTGAATTTAAAAAAACTTTAAATAAGAAGACTAAAATGTTATTAGTATAAAAACATATTAGATATATATTGTAGTACTAAAAATAATATAAAAAATTCTGAGCTTTATTCTATATAAAAAGCATATGATAGTTTTACTTCTGGAAATATAAAAACACAAAATTGATCCAAAGCAGATTTTGGGAAGCCTAATGTAATAGAAAACAAATATGAATATCCCCAATGCTATGCAAGTTTCAACCTTCATATGCTGGTCATCCTCGCCATGGCAGTCCAGATTGAAATGGCTTGCAGTGAATGTCAAGACCATAACAGCAAGATGTAAGGGCTTTCCATAGAGATTTCTGTGGACATGTTATTATGAACATGTGAAGACCGTAAGATCTCATTATGACATGGGCACATTCAAACCACTGCAAATCTCTTATGCCCTAGCCATAGTTGTGGAAATTCCCTTTTCAACTAGCTGCAACCATTGAAAATTCTATTTCAACAGACTCTAGCGAAATTTAAATGAATTCTAACAAATTTTATTAATCTTCTACAAATTTGCCAAATTTTGAATTTGAAGCCAAAAATTCAGCGAACTTTGTGACATAGGTTCTAGTGATGAGGAGCTTGGGGATGATTAGAGCCTTGTCTTCACTCCATATTGTTATTTTGACATAATATAATAATGTAATATCCCTTTCCGGATATTTACTAAAAACCCTTGATATAAAACTTACAAATTTAAAACTGAACAGTAAACCAATATTTGATATAAATTTCAGAACTTTAATTGATTTGTATCCAGCAGATATGCATACAAGAAAACTTGGAAAAGTTTGTTTGATTTCTCCAATATTCAGAAGTACATATATAAACCAGCAGTTAACACAAATAATCGCTAAATACGTTACTGTATTATACAATAGCAATACAGTAACACACAATAATCCAAGAAAAATCCAATCTTATAAACAACAATAACAGTCAGATTGGCAAATGTAGATAAAACTTGTAAGAAGGCTAGGTTTGCGTCCAACCTCCAAATGCTTCTTCAAGGGTCTGCATCCTCAAAGAGATAACCAGTCACTGTTTCCAGCTCCCAGATTAATATTTGTTTCTAAATATTATAATCTTCATAACTCTCCATGTGGAGATAGTTGTACCTTTATCACTTTTCCCAATGTGATGCACACCCTTTTAGGCAATGTGGGATAAAGCACCATTTTTGTCCTTTAGTTGCTTAAGTGAACATAGTACTTTTTAAAAATAAAGTGACAAGTTAAATAAACTTTAAAAGTCACTTAGTCAAGAAACCATATAATCATCAAACACCAAAATAACTGACCAAATGAACTTAGATAAGCATGTGCAATAGCTCGTCGGAAAGCTCTCAGTGAGACACTTCCAAACCAACACCGAGATACCAAGAATTCTGAGCTCTGTTTAGTTATTAAAAATAGTAAGCATCCGGACAACTTGCCAAAACTGCTTTGATGGGTCTAAAACTAGAAATGTCTAGGCCAAATCTCGAACTAAATCTCGTATAGAACTTTTTTGCCCTTGAAACCTAGGCAAAGTGATTCGGCAACACAAAAATATAACGTCCCAGAAAACGGGGACATTACAAAGCCTCTCTTCTCAAAGATTGCCTTCCCTCAAGCAATCTGCTCATACCTACAGAAACCAAATGCCAGGATCCCATACTCACCTTGAGAAAGAAGTTCTACTCCTCAGCCGATGTACCCTAGCATGCATCTTCCCAAATTCAGAATGGTGAAATAGTACAATAGGGATCAATGTACCAAATAACTGAATGCCAGGATCCCAAGTCTCACCATAAAGGGACACAAACTGCCATGTGCTACTGCCCTGTGTGCCAATACCCTTAGTCAGAATGAATGCCTCACTCCATGAGTGACCCTACGAGCCTTTACAGTCAAGTGAAGATGGGAGCTCAACAATATACCAATATCCACCTCAAGATGATAGCAACCAAACTCTCCACCTAGCTTCCCGATAAAAGGCAATACATAGGGATGCTCCACCTAGATCCCAAATGAGAACTCGTATGCTGTTTGAGATACCACTGATTAGCTCTTGTAATAGCTATACCACTGTACCACTATACCACTCTTGTAATATCTGT
This sequence comes from Cupressus sempervirens, assembly GCA_028749045.1. Classification (NCBI taxonomy): domain Eukaryota; kingdom Viridiplantae; phylum Streptophyta; class Pinopsida; order Cupressales; family Cupressaceae; genus Cupressus; species Cupressus sempervirens. Next base: position 576,614,881 of record CM053791.1, read on the forward strand.
ACCGATGACAATGACAGATTCGACCAATTTGACTCCACCACTATATCACCCTAGTGAAAACGGAGTAATCCTAATCTCTGGAACTTTGATGTGTCAGAAAGCTAAAACACACAGATCATAATCCTGTGACTGTGTAACAACACAACATAATCCACCAGATGTAAGATACTATTAACACTCGGATCCCCAATCACCCAATTAACATGATCCTGGGTAAAGGAAAGAGTGGTTGGTGAATCACCAACATCATGAATGCTACTGTCTTCAATATACTGCTGAATAAAAAATGTAGACACTTCGTGTGGAACGTTAATGTATGTTCTCACTCATCTGCAAATAACTCATTGACCTTTGAAAGCCAAATAGAATTAGTGAATATTATACTAACATACACAGGCAAACTACTGATAGCTGGAATATACCAAGAAGTAAAATCACCAATCAACAAGTAGGCCATGGCCATCTCATAAGAGCTAGGTGATAAAACTCTAGGTAAGCTGAAAAAATCCCTTCAAGCATGCTAAGCATAAATTTGAACTTCCTACTCCACCATAAGTACCCTCGCTTATGTCAAAGTATTCATAAAAGGAAGGTTCACCATTAATTGAAGTCTCTAAATTATCCTCACTTCTTGTATCACTAACCATGTGCTCGTCTGAAGGAGTACAACTGCTGTCATAAAAATCAGAATTTCCAGACTCATCAACTTGCTGATCCATAGAATTTTTCTCATCATAGGAAGTCCCAGACGGGGAACACGTGATTGAATTACATTCTTTGCCTTCACATCTACCCACTTTATGAATTCCTTTGATGATTTGTGTGATTTCTTGTGCCTTTGAACCACGGTTATCTTCTTCATGAGTGGCTACCCCACTTGTTTGATTTTCAGCTTTGTGGATGGAGTAATGTGTTAAGCTCAATTGAAGGTATAGCTCATCTACCTCACTCTCGTTGTCCTTCCCAAATTTTATTGCTAAATCTCTATCCATTAATGGTTGTAAGTAATCATATTTTTATTATTTTCAAAGTTTCAAAAACAGTATGTAAAAGAGGACTTGTGATACCACATAGATTCCCATGTCTCTCTTCTATCACAATCTTCCACATGAAATCCTGAATCAATTTGGAAGAATCATCCATCCTTGTCAACACTTAAACAAGCTTGTCCTCTTTGACCAAAAACATATCCAATAAGTCGAGTGATAATGGTTTTTGACAATCTGCTTCGAACACAAGTGGGCTGTTCTCCATAGAATTTTCTAATTTTTCATCACCTAGGGGAACAACATTTTTAGATATGTCCTCTAACTCAACGTGTGCTAGATCATCTATCATGCCAACATTGCGGTCCATTTGCTCTTCAAAACTTGACATAATTTCCAGCCTAGTATCACCATAAAATATATCCAAGTTAATTTCCATGTCACCAAATAAGATGTTGGTGTTTTCCATGTCTAAATGAGGAATTGCCAACGTTCGCGGTTTGGTCAACTCTTCTACATGGACCATCAACATGCTTATCAGAAGGACTAGTATAAATAGCTCCATAAGATACTTTTGTCTCCCAATTACCTATTAGTAAACTTGTGCCATTATTAGTATTTTGCATATTATCATGCAAAGGTTGCTCTTCCTTTTTAGTACTACTATCAAGTTGATTGATAGCTTCCCTATGCAAATTTCTGTAACTGTCCTCTACAAGGAGATCTCGAGCCAAATCATAACATTTGTTTTTTATCATATCTGTCTTGTTTTGCAACTCTAGCTAAAAGTCCACATAATCAATGAAAGGAAATTTTTTTTGAAGCTTTGACGGAAACTTGTTATAATCATCGTACAATCTCCTCCATTTTTACATTCATAAGGATCTTTGATTCACCCATCACGAGTGTACCTTAAATTCTTATTTTTTGGGGGTTTGTTGTAGGCTTGTAGCCATGTTTTGTGTCTTCAACAACTTCCTGTCTTTCTATACTTGTATTGAAAGATTGATCAAGATTTGCTTTGTATTGCTGCTTGTATGAATTCCTTTCACAATCAGCAGCATTTTGCACATTTCTCCATGAGATAGCAGATGGTTTTGGATTCACTGCTTGAAAAGGCCTTTCAAAACCATCCTTGAAATTTAAACGCTCCCAATGAAAACTTGCTTTCTCAACTATTTCTATCATTAGGCTCAATTTTGCATCATTAGTTGGAGGTCCACCTGAAAGATTCTCTATAATTTGTTGGTTCATACTAACTCTTTGAGTTACACCATTGCATATGTGCTCTGCAAGCACATTGTTTATGCATTGTTGTGTATTAAATAGCTACTGAACTATCACCTGCGGATAACTTGCACTGATATATGACCCTACGAAATATAGATGGCACCGTCCAACTTTCTAAATCTGCTTCCGACTTAATGCCAATCACTGTAGTATTCCAAAAGATGTGGAACCTGATTTTGCAGAAGTTTGCGACAATAGTATTTGACTGTGAGAACCCTCCCCTCTCTTGTTCCTTCAGAAACATCAGCTTCAAAACTCCAATATTTAGAAATACATATAGAAACCAGCTGTTAACACAAATAGCTGCCAAATATGTTACTGTATTATACAACAACAATACAATAAAACACAACAATCCAAAAAAAAATCCAATCTTCTAAACAATAATAACAGTCAGATTGGCAAATGTAGATAAAACCTGTAAGAAGGCTAGGTTTGCATCCAACCTCCAAATGCTTCTTCAAGGGTTTGTGTCCTTAAAGAGATAATCAGTCATTATCATAGTAATGTGAATCGGAATCGTATCGGAATCGGCACGTCCGAATCGAATCGTGTATCGGGGGTGAATCGGCAAATTTGAAAAAACCCTTTAAATGTAAAGATTTTAACAATTTAAGACTTATTTCATGCACCCTTTATTGAATATAACTTAAAAACACTATAACATCATCAAATAGAATCTAACATACATAAACATGAAACATAAAATCCATCACATACGTAACTATGTTATCATTATGTACTAAAATGTAAATTGTATGCTAGCTGAAGTAAATAAAAATCAAATGATCATAATGATTCAAATCATAGAATCAGTAAGATGAAATCATGAAGATCTATAAGACATCAAATCATAAATGTATGTATAAATCTAAGATGAAGATCCATGAAAGTTTGAAACATATGTCTATCAGTGATTCAGTATCACTATCAATATCTATACAGTGTAAACAAAATATAAAAACAAGGCTCCAGCTCAAGCCTCATCATCCTCATCATCATCCTCTAGCTCTGCTGCAGCCTCAACCTCAGCCTCTGAGTATCCAGTTTGCCTATGAGAAAGGCGTGTAAGGTAGGTCCTAGAGGACCGCCGAGCCATGTCCCCTGCATGGGCAATGGGCTCATGAATAACGTCGCTAGGGCCTGCGTCTGTGCGTGCGCGTGTGCGTCTACCAATGCCTGAACGTGCTCTAGCTGCCTCCTCTGCCCTAGCCACAGCCTCAGCCTCTACATCCACCTGGTCAACCCACGCGCGGTCTTCCTCAGTGAAGACTGGGTCCACGGTCTCTGTGATCCACTCTGATTCTGGATCAATCTCCTCTAGAATGATCGGAGAGGAGTCAGCGCCCAAAATCTGTCTAATCCTAAGACGAAGGTTGTAATGAATAAAGACAAGATCATTCAACCTCTGCACTGTCAACCTGTTTCTCCTCTTCGAGTGGATGTGCTCGAACATGGACCAACTGCGCTCACATCCAGAAGCGCTGCTCGACTGACTCAGAATGCGGATGGCAATTTTTTGAAGGTTTGGGGTTGTGGCCCCAAACATTTGCCACCATCTATCTGAAATAAGGAAAAAATAAAAACAATTAGTCTCATTTACAAATTACAACTCTAAAATTAATGCATTATATAATCAACTTTAAGTTTAGAATCTAGATTCATGAACATTGAATATATTATTTAATTTTTACCTGGCTGTAGTGTTGTCTGAGCATTTATGGCCATCCTGCCAGAGAAAAGTGGCCCCTCCTTATTGTTGAACTGGTCTAGTTCAACAATCGCAGCAACGCTATTTTCATCGCTACTCAATCTCTGAATCACTGTGTATAAGCCAGTGAGAACCTTCGCATCCGCTTTGAACTCAGGACGGAAACGAAATGCCGGATTCAGATAGTAAGCTGCTGCGTGGATGGGTCGATGGAGTTGATTCTGCCATCTCCTATCGATGATGTCCCAAATAGGGCCATACCTCTCCTGCACTCTTGCATATTGGGCTCTGATGGCCTCCTTAGCCCTATCCATGCCCTCATAAATGTAGCCCATAGAGGACTTCTCCCCATCAGCAGTTCGTAGCAAAGCTACAAGGGGCTTAGTGACCTACATATAAAGTAAAACAAAAAATTTGAGTCAAAACTTAAATATAAAATAATATTACTTAAAGTAAAAGCAAAATACTAAATGTTAAATTGCAATAAATTTACCTTAAGGATTTCTCTAGCGGGTTTCCAAAAACCATCCTCATAAAATATGCAATCCGCCACATCTAACCCTACAGTGGTCGTAGCATAAGAAGAGCGAATCCACTCTTGCCCAACAAACATGCTCCTCAATCCATCCCTTGATGTCAACAAGGACTGCAAGGTGATGAAATTCGAGGCAAACCTCGTGATACCTGGGCGAGCTAACTCCTTGCCTTTTGTGTACTTCCTCATTGTGCTAAGGACAAGTGCATGATTATAAATGAATTTGCATATATTTTTTGCCCTTTCCACACATGACTTGACAAACTCAAGTTTTCCAATTTCCTCCAACATGAGGTCAATGCAATGTGCCGCACAAGGGGACCAAAATATGGTGGGGTGCCTCTCCATCAAAAGTTTACCTACAACAATTTTAAGTCAATTAGAAATTCAAATTTCAAAATTCAAATAAATTTATTTTCAAAACTTGCAAAGTTAAAAATTTACCTGCTGCAACATAATTTGCTGCATTATCCGTCACCACCTGGATCACATTTTGTTCTCCCACCTCTGCTATAACTTCCTCAATAGCCTCACATAAATATGTGGCATTTTTCACATGTGCGGAAGCATCAATGGATTTTATGAACATGGTATATCCTACAAGTAACAAAACAACGAATTATAATATTAAATGGATCATTAACGAATTAGCATTCAACAAATCAAAATTTACAATGTATGTAGGAAAGTAGAATGATCAATCACCTCCACAGGATACAAGAAAATTGAGGAGTGTTCTATTCCTCCTATCGGTCCAACCATCAGTCATGATGGTGCAACCCTTTGCAATCCATTCTTTTCGGTTCTCCTCGAGGTCAACCCTCATGTCCTCTACCATCTCATCTAGGAGGTATCCGCTCAACTCAGCCTCAGTTGGGGCTTTAAACCCCGGACCACAAATAGCAACCACATCTATCATATTCTGCCAATAAGGAGCTCTGTCACAAATAAAAGTTTAGATGTCAAAGACTCAAATTATAAAACAAGTAGATATAATTAAAGTTTTACTTTTACTTTTAATTTTAGCTTTAAAGAAAACAAAGAAAAAAGAATCAATTACCTGGCTACAATAAATGGAATGTTGCAAAAGTACCAAAATTTGCATATCTCCTTTCTGGCAGCATCGTGAATCTCCTTGTTCAAACCCATGCCCTCAAGCGTGGGTATTTGGCAAGTGCGTTTTGCCTCAGGAGTTTGGTGAGTGCAAACTGTAACATCATGTCCAGGTATAGCAGCAATGTGGAATTTCAATCTATAAATACCCCCGAAAGTTATTTTTTCTTTACAAAACATGCATTTTGTTTGATATTTGGTTCTTCCAGGAAACTCTTCATTATATTTCCAACATTCATCTTTTTTACCCATTGGAATTTGTGAAAAATGAGAGCAAACGCTGTTGCAATAAAATTTTTTTATGTAAAATATCAAAGTTTGAAGCTAATAAAAATTAGAAAACAACAAACCCTAGCTTGCAACTTAGTAAAATAAAGAGCATTCAAGATTTACACTAAAATTCTTGAAAACTATAGAAATTTAACAAAAAACGCATAATACACTAAAAATTTAACAAAAAATGCATAATACACTAACATGCAAGAAAAAAAAAAGCACTTACCTCTTGCAAATGAGTTGAGGAGTGTTGATATTGGCTCCTTAATGCTCCCAAAGCAATTGATGGGCTCCCCAAATGGCCGGTTGATCTCTTTGGTGCTCCTCCTTCTTGCCGGTTGGAAACCTATGGCTTTTCTTTTCTCTTCTTCTCTCTCACTTTTCCTCTTTTCTACTCATGCTTCACAAATAGAAGGCCCTTTAGGGTTATAACAAAGAGAATAGGTCAAAAACAAAGTGAAAAAAACAAGTGATTTTTAAAAAAAATTTCAACTTCCCTTTTTACATGCCGTGGGCAATTCACAGCCGATTTTTTAAGGCGATTTTGGCGATTTTTACATGAATCGCCTGAATCGGCAATTCAGGCGATTCATGGCCCAGAAATCGGCGATACTGATTCACGATTCAAAAAAAATCGCCCAGGATGAATCGGGTCGCGGAATCGCCGATTCAGGCGATTTTTGGGCAATTCTCGTTACTATGGTCATTATTTCCAACTCCCAGATTAATATTTGTTTTTAAATATTATAATCTTCATAACTCCCCATGTGGAGCCGGTTGTATCTTTATCACTTTTCCCAATGTGATGCACACCCTTTTAGGCAATGTGGGATAAAGCACCTTTTTTATCTTGTAGTCACTTAAGTGAACATAGTATTTTTTAAAAATAAAGTGACAAGTTAAATGAAGTTTAAAAGTCACCTAGTAAACCATATAATCATCAGACATCAAAATAATTGACCAAATGAACTCGGATAAGCACGTGCAATAGCTCGTCGGAAAGCTCTTGGCGAGATGCTTCCAAATTCAACATTGAGATACCAAGAATTTTGAGCTTTGTTTACTTAATAAAAATAATAAACATCTGAACAACCTGCCAAAATTGCTCTAATAGGTTGGGAACTAGAAACGTCTAGGCCAAATCTCGAACTAAACCCCATAAAGAACTTTTTTGCCCCCGAAACCTAGGCGAAGTGGGTCGGCAACACAGAATTATAATGTCCTAGAGAAAGGGGACATTACAAATAATGGTAATCATCTACAATTCTAATAGGCAACTCCCATTTAGAATAGTAGGGCCGGGTGGGCCCTACTATTCTAAGGGCATGACATCATCTCGCAGGGCCGATTAGTCCCGGCAAGGATGGATGGAGCTAACCCTTCCTTTATAGTGTAGGCCTATACTCAGGACCTTCCTTTCTCGTTGTTTGGAATTCTTGTATGTAACATAATATAAATCTCAAATTCACAATGTTAAATTATTAATATTCACTTCAATTTTTAGTAGTACTAAGTATTTTACTAATTTTGGGAAAGTTCCATTTGTAAATTGTTATACATCTTTTTAGAACTTTTTTTTTCAAGTACTATGTGTATGTCAGTGCCAGCCTCCGCCACTTTGCTGCCATGCCCCTGCTGTTCCTAAAGTTCAGACCTTGGTAGCTAAAGATATGTAAAGGGAAGATTTTTCTCTAGGGTCCAGAGAGCAAATATACGTAGTTTAGTTATAATAAGTCAATGAATTTGGATAAGTTCTTGGATTGAAACAAGGGAAGGTTAACACTATATTGTGTAACAAGTTATACAATTTGACTATATTAAAATGATATTTAGATATGGATTATATCAGAGAGTTTCATTTGTAAATTGTTATACATCTTTTTATAACTATTATTTTCAATGTACTATGTGTATGTCAGTGCCAGCCTTTGTTCACTTTGCTGCCATGCCCTTTCTTTTCCCAAAGTTAGGCCCTTGGTAGCTAAGATATGTAAAGGAAAGACTTTTCTCTAGGCCTTCCAGAAAGAAAAGATACATAATTTAATAAGTCAATGGATTTGGATAAGTTTTGGGATTGAAACAAGGGAAAGTTAACACTATATTATGTAACATGTTATGCAATTTGACTATATTAAAATGATATTCAGATATGGATTATACGGATTAAATAGAGTTGATATTCAAACCCTCAGCACATCATGAGTTCACACTATCATTAATAGAAATAATAAAATTAGGTGTATAGAGTTCTCCCACCCGAATAATTTTATTCCAGATATGATGGAAACTAAATTGCTTGCTAGTCAACGTGAAATCTCCAAAATAATGCTAGTGTGATGCTAATGTGGTTATATCGAATTACTAGTTCATAATAAATAGTTTATGTATATTCAAATTGCATTAAATAGTGAACATAAGTGGTTGAACAATAGAATATTTGTGCCATAATAGATTGAATTTGGTAGAGTTTAGAAGCCAATGATGAGATGTTTCCCAATTCCTGTCTTGATACCTTAGAGATGCATCAGAGAGCCTATACAAAGACGGTAGAGGACAGACCATACTGACCAATAACTTTATTTTTGTCATTTGCAATTTACCCCTAAACAGAGGTCCCCTTGTCTCGAGTGCCCATGCTTTACTATCATTCATTCATTCATGTGTAGAAGACTTTTTAAACTTTAATCATAGTGCTTTTTTCTGTTTTTCAGGGAAGTTATATTTTTATATTTGCTTAATTTTCTCATCTTGTAATTGTCACAAAATTATAGAATGGAGTGCTTTTGTATGAAGAATTCTTATCTTCTAAGGCCTTTTTTTAAATGAACTTCAGGCCTTGCATCGGTGTGGAGCTTTTTGCTAAAAACACGAATGAGAAGAATACTGGTGGAATCTCTGCCCAGCAAGGTTTCCAGCTTCCTCTGAGTCTTTGTGCGCAGGTCAAGAATATCCCACCTGGGAGCTCTTGTAAGGTGAAGAAGATTTGCTGTATCATGATTATTCAGTCTTCAGATTGTTCACAGCGGATTACTTCAGAAAATTATGCTCATTGGAGGCTAGGGTGGAGCATGGAGGAAACACAGGAAGTGTTAGAATTGACAGAGGAGTTGCTGGTACACATGAAACTGATAGCCACGTCCATCAATAAATCTAGAACAAAAACTGGCCCTGTGAGGCCAGATTTAGATAAATCTGAGTTTAAGGATGCAAGTTTTGAAAAGCCTAACCAGAAAGTTAAGACATTTGCTAAGTTTGATTTGGATAAAAAGGGACAAGGATTTTCTACGTGTTTGTTGGATGTCTCATCACTGCCATGTGGGTTATATCAAATGTCATGGCTCTGTGCATGCCTTGACAACAGAGGGAGATTTTGGAGTTTGCAGCCTATAAATGCTGGTCCTATCTTTAGAATCAAGTCATAGAAGAATAAATCAATTTGGCAGCTTTTCTCACTACTTTATTGTATCATATTCACTATCGTATGCAGTCATAAAGCAAATAATGAAACTGAATGCACACCCTGTGGAGAGTAGAGAATTGGAACTCAACTATGTAAAGTCTAGCAAAATCAGCAGAATCAAATTTTAAAACACATTCTGTATACAACCATGACAATCATTCTCCAGTCTGTCACTGGATAAGCTTGAGGAAAGAGAGTTTCCTGTTATCAAGGTAGAGAAATCCATTAGTGTATTGCAGTGTTCTATAGCATACACAAAGATAATGTGGAAGGGTGCATAATAGATTGTTCCCTCTGAAGAGTGCTTTATGTTTATTATTTCTGAGCTAGCCCAGACGGACAAAATGCCAACATGAGGACTTATAGAATATTGGTACTAATGACTTCTTCCAGAGGAAAATTTCTACTGTGACTTATTGCACGGATTTCACCGTTTGCCTTACCTCTGATGTTTCAAAAGACCATTCATCGAAAATAATGAGATATAGGAGGGTGTGTCTCTACATTAGATTTGGTTCTGAAATGGAATTTCAGCAATGCACAAATGGAATAACAATATTAGCCCATGAGTAAAAACATAAAGTGCTAGAACAGATCGCAATACATGAAAAATGAAAGACTATGCTAAATATCGATCCAGAAACGAAGTCATTTAATGGAGCTACCTCCCAACAATATACAGTAAGTAATTCACTTCTGTGATGCTAATTAGCAAACTGGTACCGATGGCAACAATACCATAGCCACAGACAATTACGAACACATTCAGTCTTCTAAGCAACAGGAACTAAACAACATGACAGTTAACTCTGTAACAAGACATCCTCACGGCAGAATCTTCAGTCAATATGAATAATATAACGCCTCAATGAACATTTATGCAGAGAACCTTTTCTTACACTTCAACATTTGATGGCCACAAAGAAATGCAAACTACATTGTCATAAAACCTGCAAACATAATCCTTCGATATTTGGCCAGACGTACAAAGCCTCTCTATCTAATGCCTTCCTTACTGGTGTGTTTATGGTTGCAAAAACAAACCGTTTCCGTATTCATTCGTTTGAGAAAATTCCCCACGTGGCTGCCAACAAGAGGCTGCAGAAATTGCAGAAAATGCCAATATGTGGCCAACCAAAGCATCTGTTTGCAGGGTCCTTCGTAAGGCTGACTGGGCACGTAACTGAAGTCATACATGCCAGGGCAGTATACGGACATCAAGTTCCACGTTAGCATCCATAAGACTACAAAAACAAGTTCCACCGTGGTTGCTCTAGCATCGTACGAAACATCACAGGGAGCAAGCTATCTGAGACATTGAAACAAAGAATCTCTAGACAAAATAAACCCAATTTGATGCAACATAATGGAAAATATATTGATGCCGATCGCTAAATTTTTTTTGGATGCTCCCGCATCTCCTACTTACCATTTAAGCAACTACAACCCTCATCTCCCATCTCCAACTAGGCTTTCACCCCCTACGCCTACTAAATCTATAAAGGGCTTGTTTGGTTTGTGGAAGATGATGAGAAATGGCTCTTTGATAATCCAGATTTGAAATTTTTTGCGTTTGTTTCAAAATTTGCAAAATGGAACTAAATACCAGACTCTCAAAACTAGGTTATCGGATTTCCCACTAGCAATTATGAATTGAAAATCAAAACCTAATTATGCTTTTTGAGGAATTGAACTATTTTTTGGGATCGGCCTTCAGTTCCAAGCTTACACATAAAAATGTATCTTCCCACTCATCTTCAGAGTGAAACAAATGGTACAAGTAAAATCCCAAAATAGGAATGAAGTTTTGCAAAACCTTGATCTGGCTAAATTGAGATATGTAGAAATTTTGATTTCTACAATTCCGCAACCCAGACCCTACGTTTTTTTAAAAATATTGTAGCAATGCGAGTTTTGGACTTAAGACCTCCAAGAAGGAGGCTTCCCCAATTCACCGGTAGACTACGAATGGGACTCTAAACAGACCCTAAGTTACCAATAGACCTGCCACAAATTGGACACTTAATAACCCTGATCAACATAATGGACTTAGGACAAAATAGGCTCTTGATTGAAGTACAATTACTTTTGCTAGGTTTTGTGCTACTTTCCAAAATGTTTTTCTTGGACTATGACTTGCACATGGAAATAACTATGTTAAATTCAATAGTGTTATGAATATAGATATCAACCAAGCAATTGGCAAACAGTCTAAGAAATTGCCATTAAAATTTATTTTATATATATATATACACAAACACATTCTTCATTCTAAGGTGAGGTTTAACATTTGTAAGTATCAAGATACACTTGCACGTGTTTGCCTTCAATATTTCTTGTATCATGGGATGTTTTAAAAGAGAAAATTAATTATATAATGAGAACACAAATTACCAAGCACGTCATGTACATAATTTGTTGGAACTTGAATCTCGCCTAATGAATAAATAGATTGTGAAGTCTATCAAATGTTTGCAAGATCTTAAACAAAATTAAGCTTGCCAAAATTGAAAATAATTAAGTTTATAATAAAATTAGTTACCTACTTGAAGTGCATGAATTTTTCCTTTTAAAAAAAATAGAAATTTAACATATATATTTTCTTATGTTAATTTTGTATTATTGTGGTAATTTAAAAATAGAAAAATGAAAAAAATGATGTGAATTATGAGTCTCCAACGATATCTAATAATTTTAGCAAGATTTCTATATGCATGAAGTTAACTTCTAGGACTATTATTCCACATAGATGAAATTATAATGTTGGTTTTAAAATTATAAATAGATTTTTGCCACCAAAATTATCATTGAAATGAATAACAAGTAGAAAGCGTCACACAAAATATGAACAAACAACTTTAAAAATTAAGTCAATTTTTTTTGTTTTCCAAAATATTAACAAACAACTCTAAAATTTGAATCTGACTCAGATGTAAAAACAAGAAGAAATTTTTGAATTAAAAACTGTCAATCCTTCCCATTGTCATTCATTTCCATATAAATAGTCTTTTCAACTTTCCTTGAAATAAATTGTTCCAACCTAATATAACAAATGTCTTTTAATTACAATCAATTTCTTGCATAAAATTGAGAAAAACAAATAAATAAACTAGCTACTCCTTGTTATGGTGTTCCCCCTTCGCCTTACTGTGCAAGCTAATGACTTATTTTTCCTTGTAAACTTGTAGGGCATTTGCAACTATTGTAATGACCATATTTGTTTTGTTGGTGGTTCTGAATGTTGTTTGTTCCTTAATATCTTTAGCATCCATTCTAGCCATCTTCTTGAAGTCTTTTTACAAAATAAAAGGGGATCCATGATATTTTGATTTCCTTTCAAGTCATTAGCAACTGTTGTAATGGCCATATTGTATTGGTGGTGGCTCTAAATGTTGTTTGTTCCTTAATCTCAGTAGCATCCTTTATAGCCAACTTCTTGAATTTGTTTTACAAAATAAAAGGGTATCTATGATATTTTGATTTTCTTTCTTCAAATCATTAGCTAACAATCTAACATATTTAAAATATTCAATTAGCTTCTCTATCATCTCTTTGGTTCCTTTTAAGAGCTTATTCAAATTCACAACTTTTACAAATGCATATCTATTTTTTGAGGGGCTAATGAAAAGTTCAAGACTCATAGATTTAGTTGAGGAAGAAAGAAGAAAGATTCACCATAAAATTTATTAAAAATATATTCTTATTATGAAATCAAATTGAGTATTTTTGTTAACAATAATTAGAGAATTGCTAAAAAATTACTCTCATACTTGTTATTTATAAAATCAAACTTTCTTTCGGTAACATTCGTGCTGAAAAATTATTTGTGCAACATGTTTTGTCCACTACAATATTATTTTTTGCATAGAATTACTTGCATGTCTTTATATTAATACATTCTAAATTATGGGAAAGTGTTATATTTTTATAAATTATTATTTTTATAAAAGACAATTTAATTGTGAAGGTGATATTTAATAAATTACTCATGACATTAATTATAGTCTATAGATTGAAAAAATATACATAACTTCAAACTTTTTAAAAATTATAAATCTATTATGATTAACCTTGACTAAAAAAATTAATAGTCTAATTACTTCTGTCATCCTCAAATAATTAATAATTGTCAACTTTCAAATTATTTTTATTTTAAAATGAATGATGGAGTATTATTCATCTTTTAGGGCCATTCAAACTTTTTATAGCAACTTACAACTTGAAGAGCAACATATAATAGATAATAAGCTTTATTTTATTTGTATTATTACAAGAGGAGCTAATGCATAGCTAGGTAGCAATTCAAAGGAATGATGAAGTATATTACATTAACAACTAAGTAGTCGCGCTTAGTCGCGCTGAGTCTTTGTTGCAATGTGTCATGAATTTTTGATAACTAGTGCCTTTAAAATATGATCATTTTTTTATTAAAAAAATCAGAGACTAAGTGAGTACATATTTTAATACTTAGTAGTATCATTTTATATGTTTGGGTAGACATTTTTTGAACAAGATGCCATTTAAAATGGAGTTTTTGTAAATTAAGCCAAGGAGTTTTTTAGCGTGAAAAATAAATTTAGTTGTCAACATTTGAATTTGAGGAGAAAAAAATGGCTTGCAACTTTGAATACAGAAATGCGAAGGGATAACATAAATATGAACACCTAAATAATCTCATTCATGTTTATGTTTCCTCCAATATATCCTATTGGATTTTGTTTTATTTAAGTTATGGAGTTTTTTAGCGTAAAAAAAAAAATTAGTTGTCAACATTTGAATTTAAGGAGAAAAAAATGACTTAAAACTTTAGTACATAAATGTGGAGGGATAACACAAAAACAATCACCTAGACAATCTCATGCATGTTTATGTTTCCTCTAATAGATCTTATTTAATCTTTTTCAACCATCAAATATTTAGGTTCTCTCTGTTTCTAGAAGTCGATGGAGTGTGAGAAATAAGTCTTAAGCTAAAATGTCCTCATTTGAGGACAAGTCAAGATAATTTATCTGTCACAATCTATATTCTTTCCAAATGAAATAGAAGACCTAAAAATTGCTCATGAGAAGAATTCAAGAAGCAAACAAATCCCAAAACCTTAAAATAGGAAAAACTCTAAACCTTAACCTTTAAAAATTGTAAATAATTGTTATTTGGAATAGTTCAGAAACACACACACTTCCATACTTTCCGAACTATATTTTTCCAAAGCTTTTGTAGCTTGTCCTCCAAATTAATGAAAATAAACAAATTAGTAACAATAGTTCTCAAATTGACGTGAGATGGAATTATCATTTCCAAATTTTTTACAAGAAATAATTTGTAACGCCCCGCCAAGGGATCCAAAAGAATTAACCTAAAGTTTCACTAAGTTTGCTAAACATTTTTTTTTAAAGTAAGAATATATAACATACACATCAAACACACAGTAGCGGAAGCAATAACATGTAATCATCAACCAACATACATCACAAGTTACATTCCTTAAGGATCCCATGACGTTGAATCACATTTAAATTTAATTAATTCTAAGTCTAACAACTACCACATACATATGAAAGAATAATCAGAAAGTCCAATGTCCATAATATACATTTGTTCCGAATGCCTCTTGGCAAATTAATTCGGAATGCTCAATCATCCACTGTACATGTCACAGGGTATGAAAGGCTTAAAAGAATATACATATGTAAAGATAAAGATACATCATCCTCAAATCCATGATACAAAGTACAGTAAAATAAATGAAATCATCCACCATACATGATACATCAATACATCCATAATGATAAAACATCCATGAATAGAATGAAGGTAAATGCCAACCAAGAAAACTCCAGCCACGGCGACTACGGACGGATCTCAATGGTAAGAGTAAAAAGCACTACCACCTGACTGCGTGGAACCTAAATAGTCCACTCCCACCGCGCTGAGGAGATAGTCTCAAGTCCCAAACAAGGTATCAAAACACAAAACACAAGTACTCTCTAAGTCTGGGAAATCCTAAAAGTATACTAACTCAAGGGTTCCAACATAGATAGACATCTAGGCCTAGAGGCACCCCAAAGACACGTAGGAAACCTACTATGCAAGCGGGAAAGTGTCATCGCAAAAGTCACGTAGAAGTTACCCGAGCAATCCCTTAGGAATCCCGGGTCCCTAGTGATCCCTGCGGCCACTAGTATCCTCTCGTACTGATGAGGCATACTACGGAATGCAAGGTCGTAACCAAGCATTCTCTCTACCCCATCTTAGCCTGTACTAGCACTCAAGGTATGGGAGAGAACATACAGTTATCTTATTAGGTTCATTTAAGTCAGTATTTAGGTGAGATGTTTTCACTTGTTAAAACAACTTACAATGGGTTACTCCAGGCAGCCTCTTAGGGCCCCGATCCCCATTGCAAGCCACTTCCTGACACTACACATAGATAACCTACCCTAGGCTCATGAAATCACAAATCAAAGAATCATAATAAAATCACCTCAGTCCTATACAAGCAACTGAAAAACATCATAAAAGATAAGCTACAAAAATTACATCAGTTCTTCATGAGCCACAGATAAGCATCAAATAATAATCATATGATTACAACAGTTCTCTATCAGCAACTGAAGGCATCAATGATAAATCACAAAATCCAATGGTTCTCCAATGAGCAACCAGAAAGTGTCCCAATAATAAATCACAACACTGATCAAAAACTCCAAAATGGTCAAGTCAACACATGACATCATCAAGAACATAACAAACACTTCAGTCCTCTCAAGCGACCGAAAAGCAATCCAAGTATAACTGATCGAGACTCAAAAATGGTTATCAAATATAACTAATCGAGACTCAAAAATGGTTATCAAATATAACTGATCGAGACTCAAAAATGGTTATCCAATATAATTGATCGATGACTCAAAAATGGTTATCCAATATAATTGATCGATGACTCAAAAATGGTTAAGTCTGGTATCTTATATACATACACTTCAGCTTCACACCAGGAAACTGGAAAACAATAACAAACAGTAATCACAAACATGTCATAGAGCATAGCAACACATCGCCAGGGTTGGGTTTAAAAGATCGAGATCAAAACAACATAACATCACATTCACATAATCCCCGAGCCTCTGGTAACAACCTAGGACTGGTCAACGCTAGGACAAAACCTAAACACCCCATAGTACAGATAACTCATAGAAATATAGAATAGTCTCACAATTTGATTTAATCTTAATAATATAATGTTAATTCAAATGTACGGGTTTCTATTCTCGTTTCCAGTGTATAATCTAGGTACTTATGATTTACAATATATCCCTTAACCTATTCTTATATTTAATTAGGATCAAGCTAAAACCCTAATTTGGTTTTAAAACAATTTTCTAAAATGATCTAAAGACAAGATACTTAACAAAATAAATAGGTAATTTATCAATTTACAATTTTCATTTAACTATATTCATCAATGGTTAATTTTAATTAAACTAATGTTTAATTAAATTAACTAATGATAATCAACTAAGTTCTTATATTACCAACTCTAGAATTATCAATTATTAATAATTAATATAATTACTAATAATTTTATTAAATAAAATAAACTTATTTTAAATACATTATTATTTAAATAAACAATAATAAAACTTTGTTAATACTTTCATTTAAATAATAATTAAGAATTATTAATAATCTTATTAATAATTTTATTTAATAATAATTAATAATATCATTAAAACCTTTTTATAAATATTATTAATTAAAATAATAACTAAATACAATTAATATTATTAAAAATAATAATTAAAAAAAAAAATTAAAACTTTATATTATTAATATAGGCCATCGGCCTTTCAAACGACTAGCACGGCAGGCCTGCTGACGCAGGGCCTGCGGCAGCCTGGTTGACGCAGTCCCTGCGCCAGCAGACTGCCCGCGGCAGTAATAAAAAAGGTAGGTACGGGGGGTGTGGGTATTGCCGCCCCCTCCCATAAACATATAAATTTTTTTTTTAAATTTAGTTTTTTTTTATAAAAACTTTATTACATGTTAATATTTATTAAACAATTTCTTAAATATATATATATATTTTATTTATTTTATAAAATTTATTATGTTATAAATTTTATAATTATATGAAATTAATTAAATACCCCTTCTTCTTTTTATATAAATATTTATTTATTATTATTATTATTATTTTAATTTGATCTTCACATTGTTCTGATAGAAAAAATACTACTAACCATCCAAAATTTTAATTTAGGATTTTCATTTTAAAATTCAACCCCTTCCCGAATATATCCTATTTATACAAAAGTTAATTGACAAGCATCTAATAAATTCCAATATTGAAATGTTTAAACATTCATCATAGAGAATTCAGGTCTAAAATCCATAGACACGAAAAGACAGGAAATAGGGAAATTGAGTAAATAATCAGCGATTAAAACACAAGACCCTACCTAATTCTGATGCTAATACAAAATCCTCGAAAAACTATGAGAGAATTCGCTCCCCTTCAATAACTTTTCTTTGTAAATCTTTTCTAGAATTCTCTTTTTTTAAAATTCGCTGCCAAAAGATGTTTCCCAAAATTCTTGTCACCAAAATTTGCCGTCCAAATCCGTCTCCAAAAATTCACTTCCAAAATCTGAACCTGATGCTAACACGTAGCCTTCCGAGAATTGAGAGAAGATTCACTTCCAAAATTCGTCTCCAAAATTTGTTCTTAAATCCCGTGTCCAATATCTGCGGTGCCTCTAAAAATGAACCCCTAAAGTTGTGATAAAGAGTTTTCTCCTCAAATTGGGGCACTAATTGTGCGTTCACCCGAGAGGACTCTTTGCTCAACTGAGTTAACTCCAAAATTAACTTTTATTAATTCTTTGCTTTATCTTTTAATGCACATTAAATGAATTATCAAATAACTTTATTCAATTTTCACTTAACTTCTATTTTTAATTAACTTATTACTTTAATCTCATGCACACTTTATGAAATTAAAATAATATTATTATATTCACTTATTTTATCTTTTTAATTAATTTCTTTTATATTTTCAACTCATGCTTGCATCATGCAATCTTACAACTTTTTAATAATTAATATATTTTCACTTTTTAATTTATTTCTAGTAACTTAATTGATAGAATATTTAATTAACTTAAATAACAATAATATTTAGCATTTATTTAAAAATGAACTCTAAATATATTATTATTAAATTAAATAAATATTATAACGTTCTAAATTTATCTTTAAACTTTTATTTCAAAATTTAATTTTTTTATTTAATTAATTTGTCAATTAATTAAATATGAAAATGTCATAATAATTTTCCACTAAATTAAATCATTAATTAATCTTTTTTAATTAGGTTTAATTAATAGAAATTACACCAAGGACTCATAAAGAAACATATGAAAACCCATCATAAAAGAACACATACTAAATCAAACAAAAGGGTTATAATCACGAAATAACATCATTTGATGCATTCGAAGGGTACTTAACTCAGATACTTGTCCTAATTATCCATTAGGACAATTGGCTAAAGGGTTTAGGAATTGGACTTAAGAGTTTATCTCCCCTCTTTTACCATTGAGATAATGCGATAGGGTACGCTCATCCTGGCAATTCAGGGAAGTCGATATTCGGTACTTGCAACCTGCATAAAACCACGCATGTACCCGGTACTAAACAAACAATGGCAGGAAGTGGTGCATCATGTAGATCCCGACTAGCAGGTGACTACGACTCCCTTCCTTAACCACATCAGAAACACCATACATAAAGAAAACAAACACGCACACCATACACATGCAGTATGGGGTAAGTATCCATAAGAAAGCACATGTGATAATAAACCATCTAACTAATCCTCATCGATAATTGAAAACATTGAATAATCATCATACATGCATGCAATATAGAGTACCAAGTAATCTCATCATATAATAA
Source organism: Cupressus sempervirens (assembly GCA_028749045.1). Classification (NCBI taxonomy): domain Eukaryota; kingdom Viridiplantae; phylum Streptophyta; class Pinopsida; order Cupressales; family Cupressaceae; genus Cupressus; species Cupressus sempervirens. The sequence goes on from CM053791.1 coordinate 576,634,212, forward strand.
ATTGAGTGTAAAACAACATCTGATAATCTAAAAGTAATGCTACTAAAAATCGAGTATAAAACTGGCCTAAAAGAGTTTGGCAATTAAAACAAAATGTGAACTAGGGCCAGGCACTACATAATTATATATGTTTGAAATGAAAATAATCACATTAACAAGAGAAATATTGAAGTTGAAAAGTACAGAAGGATCAACTTGATTTAATGGCAAGCTCACATACCTAGATCCACAACAAATTTTGTTATTTCTCAAAAAATGGAAGTTATGTGCATAGTTGTGAGGAGGTAAATTAAACATAGGATAGTGTGATGACATATGTCACCAGGCATGTAGCATAATGCCACGCAAAGCCTCCAAAATGGCACGCTTGTTACCTTTTCCAAATGTCAAACCTTATTTTCACTTAAATTTAATGGCCACATTCGATCAAATAGCAGAAAATTAAATTCATAAATTTCATTTTAATGACAATTTTGGTGGCACAATAGTACGATTTTTTTAAAAAACAAATTGTACTATTACCAAAGCAAGGATTAATACTAAATAGTAGATTGAAGACTATAGTCTCTTAAATAGGCGGGACTAAAAATTCAAATGGCATTTCAAAATTAAAAATAATGTCAAAAGGACCATGAAAGGATGAAATGCCAAATGACGATTTGGAGAATGTCAAATAGCATTACTAAAGATGAGAAAAATATGTTAAAATATATTCAAACATCAAATTAAGTAAATGATAATAATAGGCAAGAGCCTATTGTAGAACCAAAATCAGTATGCAAAGAACATTAACAAATGAAGTAAACATTCACAAACCAAAAACTAAATTCACATATATGCTTAGACTAAGAAAGAAAATAAGAAGTGCAAACCTCACAAGAGAAAACACTCCATGCTTTCTTGATTCTGTAGATGTGTCCTTTTGCTGTGGATGTATGCTCAAGATGCTCAAAAGCTGCTTCAATGGAGATGGGTAATGGCAAATTGGTAGCTTTGTGAGCTCTCAATTTGGCATTATAAGGGTATGATTGATGGCTTTGGTTCTCAAAATAGCATGGTAACTTTAGCTCAAAGATTGTTGATGAAATGGCTTGGGATGGGATTCAATTTATAGGCTAAGGGGTAGAGGGATGGAGGGCTTAGATTCAAGGATGGATGAAGGCTTAAGGAGGGCTAGGATGCACTCAAAGGAGAGCACATGGATTGTGCTTGTTTAGCACCAATGGGAAGGTGACACTTGTCACAAGGAGGATGAGTGTGAGAGGGTAGGGTTAAGGGTTGGTTAAAGTCATGATGAGTGGGGTTGAGTATGTAAGAGGGATGTAAGAGGAATGAGTGTGGAAGAGGGAAGAGTGTGTAAGATGGATGTAAGAGTCATGAGTGGGCTTGTAAGAGTCTTTATGTTTTGTAAGAGCACTCATGACTTAGTGGTTGGGTTTTTTTTGAGGGGAGACTTTGGTTTGGATTAGGAAAGTCTTAAACTTGTTTAAGGAATGTGACAACATTAGGGGGTGGATTAGGCTTGGGTTTAGGATTAGATTAGGGATGTTAGAGATGTGCAAGTGGATGGCATTAATGAGGGTTGGGTGAGTTAGTGGCTAAGCTTGGTTAGTATGGGTGGATGGGGTGGATTAGGCTAAATGGGGGATTAGAAATAGGTTAGGGGTTTTTGAATTTGAGGATTTCATTTATCAAATAGATTTATTTAATAAATGGAGATTTTTGGAATTAGATAGAAGAATAGGATTTAATTGATAAATAATAGATTATTTGATTTATCAATTAGGACTATAGATGATTAATTAAATTAATCAACTAGGGGATGACAAAGGATTAATTAAATAGAAATTTAATTAATAATGCCTTTTTAGATAACTAAATAGGATTACTAAAATAGTGTAATCAAATTTAGGTGTCTACACCTATAACACAATGGTAAATTGTGAGCCTCTTATCTGCAAGGTCTTAGGTTCGAGTCTACTTGAGCTTAACAAATAATAATAATCAATCATAACACATAATAATAATGAATGTTGGCTTCATCCTCTTATAGAAAATATTTAAAAAAAAAAAAAAAACCTTACAATAGTTTGGGGAACATGCATTCCCTGTATGAGGTAAAGTATGAGGTTACTTGTCACTAGCCCTAATGTTAATAAAATAATACATGATGAATATAAGATATAAACTAATATGATAATTTAATATGAGGTCACTTGTCACTAGCCCTAATGTTAATAAAATAATACATCATGAATATAAGATATAAACTAACATGATAATTTAATATTGATCTAAATGTACACACAAATATATTAAATCTAATAATAACATATCGTTATTTTCTATTTTATCCAATATCTATACATTAATGTCAAACAATTGAATTGATATAATTGAGTTAGTATCATTTGCTAACTTATTAAGAATGTATTCATTAATAATTATTCAATAAATTAACTTTAAAGCTGACATAAATATTAATGTTAATATTAATATCATTATCATAATTATCAATGCCATTATCTTTATCTTTAAGTTAAAGCTAAGTGACAAACTAACAATTAATGACAACTAATAGTGGATAAAGCACCTTTATCATTAGGCCACATACTTACATGAAAGGGTGTGTCCCTTCTTTAAAAAATATTTATAATATTGATGTACATCGAAAATCAAAATATGGAAAAATGAAAAGGATTTGAGAAAAAACAAGGTTGTTTGAGTCTCGGGTTTTGAGCAAGTAGAGGGTACAAAGACAATACACACACATGTGCTTTGGGAAAGGTACATCATACCAAATCCTATTTTATAGCTAATGAATTCTTAGCAAACAATAACACAAGTATATGTGTGTTCAAATTATGACCAATTCATTAAATTATTAGTCAAGTTCATTGAGAAACAATAATAAAATAAATAGTGAAATCTCTAATAATATTATAAGGGTAATATAATTATTATTTACAAAGTTGCCTACTAATACTTTTAATAATATTAGTAACTAGAATAAGATCTTAAGTACTCTTTTAATTGTAAATACGACTGGGTAGGGAGTTTGCATAGGAGAAAGAGTAATTCGATCACGCTTAGGGACTTGAGTCCCAATATGGGAAAGAGCCATGAGGGAGCCTTGGATAGATTGTTTCTTTCTTCGAGCAACATTAATTTTAACATCCATTGTGTAATTAGATGCATGAGGCATGACCTTATTCTATGTTGCTAATATTGATTAGTAAAAATTGTAATTCACACATGCATTAAACTAAATGTTAAAATTTGATATTATTTACATTACTCCAAGGGGATCTAAAGAAAAAGAGGGGTAGATCTCCAAAAAGCAGAAAAACCAAAATGGAAATTGCAGAAGGAGTTTAATTTGTTCTTAACTTCAAAATGAGACCTACAAAATAAAATGAGGTGGCTTTTGCCTTGCTCCTGAAGCAAATGTCTATATGTAGGAGAGTCAGTTGCTCTACAAGGGCCCAATAAAAATCTTCTCCTAGAATGTTAGGGCCACAAATGCCCCAAACAAACTGTCCTTGGCAAAAGTCAAAGTGACTTAAACATTCTTTTACTGCAAGAAATCAAATTCTCTTCGGTCCAAGTAGAAAATACATTAAAAAAACGGACCCAGTGGTTGTATATCCAATCTACTTCTATGGGGGCATCAAGAGGGATTACCATCATTTGAAGAAACAAAAAAACTCAGGTAAAGGAAAATTCTTGTACTTCAAATTGGATGATGTTTGAGGTGACAAATTTTGATGTCTTTCATTTTGTTCAATCTCTACGCACTTAACTTTACTACTTGGAAAAAAATGATCGTGGGAGATATTGTCACAAAATATTCATAAATATGATAATTAGTCAAAATATACACGAGACAACAACTAAGAGAGTTATAGCTCAAGAAAGGTGATAAAGATACTAGGTTTTCATCATACCTCTACAAAAATAAGAAGATAATGAAATGTCATTTAAAAAGATCAAGAATATGGTAGGAGATGTTATTGATATGGAAAAATAGGATTTAGAGCTAATTGATAGCATCCATACACTAGTTTTGTAGAAGCATAATTGTTACCTTATGAGCTCATTCTCATTAGACAAAGTTAGATGTGTAGTTTTCTCTATGGCCACAAATAAGGCCCCAAGCCTTGATTAGTTCATTCCTTTATTTTTTCATAAATGATGGGATTTTATTGGGAATGACATCCTCTTTGCTTTGGAGGAATCGAGGAGAAATGCTATTATGCTTAAGTACTTTAACACCACCTTCATTACCCTTATTCTGAAATGCTCACAACTAGATTCCATTGCAGAGTTCACACCAATTTCATTGTGTAATACCATATATAAGATTTTACTAAATGTATTTCATTGAGAAGAGACAAATCGTTATGTTGATCATTTCCCAGCAACAAGGTGGCTCTCTACTTGGCATAGATATGATAGAAGGTGCCTTGGCGGCACATGAAGTACTATGGGTGCAGGAGCGCCTAGAGAATGGGTCAACTCTAGTATCAATTTTGGCTTGTAGTGGTCTTGGCCAAACCACATGTGAATAAGGGATCTTTTGCTAATCCCAAGAGTGTGATTGATTAGTTTTGAAGACCCATAGATCATGGGCACATAGTAATTTGATGAGTTGTCAACTCAATGCTTGTAATTGTACAAGTTGCTCACATAGGTCAAGGATGGTCAAAGGTTGACTTTGACCTCAAAAAGAGTAGAAAAGTTGTGAAAATGTATTTAAAGGTAGAGTTGAATCAAAATTTATTCATTAGAAGTGAGTTTGAGGCTAGAACTCAAAATCTAAAAAGTGTAAAAGTTGCTCATGACAACTTTGCAATTTTGTGATCACAACATTGACAAAAAATGAGCAACTTTGCTAAAACAAAGAGTTGGATGGTAGTTTTGACACTTTCCACATGTGGAATTAGACTATACAAGACTAGGTTGAATCTAGGACAAGGGTTAGAGTTGATATTGTACAAAATCTAAATAGTTGGGGGTATGCATGCAGGTCGTGAAGCGCATGGTTGGTCCCGCCCAGAGCCCTTATATTCTAAACCCACCCCATTGTTTCTATAGGCTATAGTCCCTAAGAATTGTAGGGCTTGAATGGCCCCTATAATTATCTAGGAGACCCATTGTTTCTATAGGCTATAGGCGCTTACCTGCCCTACTGGAGCAATCTAATCTAGAAACACAGAACTTTAGAATGGAAGAACGAAGGCTCAATAGCTATTTAATTAGATCCAAAGAGAATTGAACCCTGCATGCATAGGCACCTCCAACTATATATCGAATATTTGTAGAATGGTAGGGGCTTAATGGCATCAATCAATTAATTCGCCCCCAGCCGCCCTACTATTCTTAGGGTAGCTTGAACTTGATAGTTGCTAAAATAAGATAGAATAAGGAACTATAGCAGGTTGGGGGGATCTATAGTTGATCTTAGTTCTTATTTTAGCTCGATTCTAGAAACTAAACTATAATTACAAGGCAAGTGGGCCACGATTTAATTTATTGATGCCATTAATCCACCCTGCTGCCCACCCAACGAAATTGGCAGCAACTTTCTATTTACTTGGGGATGGTAACAAAAAGTCAGTTATCAATTATCACTTAGAGAAACTCTGCTAACCTCAGCCATGCCTAAAGGGATTATATGGTTGGACCCAGTGCTTTAGATCAACTAAGTTACACTAAATAGTGTCGAGCGTTCATTCCTCACCCTCGATTCCATTCTCCATGCATAGAATGGCTCTTGATCCCTACCCCTTTAGAATAGTAGGGGCATTTGATTCTATATCTGGATCTCCCAACGACTGCTCTAGATATGGATCCAGGTATGTATCTATCCATTCTGCACTATTCCCATTCCTATTCTAATATAGAGTAGGGGTTATGCAGGGGGTAGGGGGTGCCAGTGGACCTGGACTGACCTTTTTGCAATCAGGGATACCACTTATGATCTATCCACCCCTGCTTATGTCGCTCCCACACCTCAAACTGAATCCCCAGTATTAGGGTTAATAATAGTTGGGTCGGTGGAGATGTCGTACTACTATTCTAAGGGATATGGTCCTACTTCTATTAAGCATCTGCATATGGATCTAGAAGATCTAGAACTACCAATCTAAGTGAATATTCGATCTCCACTATTCATTAGGAACTGCTGCTCTAGCCGCCTACCAGAGGCCCAGTTATATCTGCAATGGGTTCTTCCGGATCCATTACTAGAGGTTCTCGATCCCTATAGAATGGTAGGCAGAATCAACAGCTTAACCGAAGGAGTGGACAGTGTTGGAGGATCTATCCATCATATTGGCTCTATATATATCCATCTTTATATTGATATATATCCCTACTATTCCAAAGGACGCTCTGTAAAGAGACTTCATTAGCGACTTGTAAGGCACACTTGGCTAGGCAATTGGACCCTAGGGCTGAGCACTTGGATATTGAGAGACAAACACACACACACACTTGGTTTGCTAGGCACTTGGTGGGTAATTGAATCATGTTGTCGGAACATGTTGTTGATGGTTGTTGAAGCATGCTAAAGTGCATTAAAGGTGCGGTTCGAAGAATGAGCATTTAAATTATCGAGTTATGCAGACCAACGGGTTGGACCAATATGTTGCCTTCCTTTGCTACTGCAACAATTTTCTACTTCAACCTCTACATGCAATGTTCCCATAAGTAAATGTGGCTCGTTCCCACTTTGTATTATTTTTATCCTTATTTGTCTCCCTGCTCGCTATTGCTGCTAAAGACTATGGCTTATGGCTAGATTTAGTGAAAGATTCGAGTCCGTGGAAGCGTTTATGCGTCCTTGGGCTTGCCTTCCTACATTACCTTTCCTCCCTTCTAACTAAAGTTGTCCCTCCTAATACATATTCGCCTGCCTGATCCGCCCACCCCATAATATACCCTTCAAACTTTTAGGGTACTTGTGGGGTATTTATTAACTATTTATTTCATTAGCCAGTCATCAATATATTTGGCCTACCTATTTGTTGGGGTCTTAGGTCGTACTTTACTATGTGTGACAGGGGACTTTTTCTAGTACAGATCAAATCTTCCCCTTACCCTTACCTTTATAATAGTAGGCCCCCCCTTCTATATTATTGTAGGGTGCCCACCCAAATTTCTTATAGAAGAAGGTCAATTCTATCGGAGAATCCCCATAAAGATCAACCAATTTATACCAATACAATACTCATACACACCTCCTCGAGGGCATCCGCAAGATAAGAACTTACATACCATGCTAGTAGTCCCATCTACAAAGAAGCACCACTCATATACATCTCGATACTAACCTCCCCCATTTGCCCTCATGGGAATATAGGCGACTGTACCAATATGAATCTTTATATATATAGATATATACTATAATTGGCTAGCATTGGTGGGATTGATAACCATAGGGCTAGCTTCTAGACCCGAGGTAGTCTCTAGGCTCCCATTTGAGTTTCCTACTCTTATAATGGGATGAAAATAGTCTTCTTATGTGGGGTAAGATGACAGAGTAGGAGAAGAGCCCGTTGATTTTGTATGAAGGCGATGTAAGGAAAATAGAGATCTCGATGCAAGAGTCTTGTTCTAATATTTTAGGGGTGGATGAAAGGATCAAAATCTTATTTGTTACTTGGTCCAGTCGATCCATCCCACAAGCAATTGATTTTCTGTGCATATGTTTTGGAATTTGTGCTAGATGCCACTTGCCTACTCTTATAATGGGCCTCTAGATCCACTATTGATTCTTGTTTATGTAAGGCGGCTTCTGGCATGGGGAGGGTTGGTAGGCACTTCCAATGGTGGGGTGAGAGGTGTGAGATGCTTTGTGGGGGGGGAGGGGGGGCAAGGGGGTAGGGCAAAGCACCCAATAGAGGTGGGGATGGATGGTAGAATCTTGTGGTGCATCTAGAAGTTAGGAGGGGAATGTTGGTTATTGTTTTCCCTCCTCCCCTTCTCTTGGACCCTATCAACCCCACAACTCCCAAGATTCAACTAGATGCAAACACCTATCGTAGAAAGAGAGAAGAAAAAAGCTATGGAAGTTGGAATTTGAAGAACCTCCATTGAAATAGAACATGACTAGGTAGAGAAGACTATTTTTTCATTGAATTAGGAAGCACACAAAGGCAAACAATTGAACTCGAAGATACAGATGGCATGAAACACCAAACCCTGAAGAGCTGATAATCAAATGAAGGAAGTATGAAAAATAATAGAAGAACCCCCCTAGTGCAGACAAGGGTGAGGTGACAGGCAACTGAAAAAATGGGCCAAAAGAATTGCAAGTTAAGGAATCATGATCAAGATGCACAAAAGAGTATAAGTGTGTATTGAGGTGATCAATCTTAGACATGTAATGATGCTAATATCATGGAAGCAACCCTCACTGGACAAAGGAAGATGCAAAACAAAGGAAAACATCAACTCCCATGGTACTTTAATTAGAGTAGTGCATGTACAATAAGACACAAAATATGATGAATCTCAAGAATAAAATAATCTATACGAGTGTCCTCAAATGACACTACTCAAATTAGAAGGCAAAACAAGGCAAAATTACTGAAATAAAAATACAGATGCAATATGAAACTTTATCTCTGAGTGTTTGCAAGAATGCATACAAAATATGTCTAAATAGACTAGAAGAGACATAAGACTAATACAATAGATAGTACAAGTCATGACAAATCATGTGAAGCAACGAAATTGATCCTCAGACCTAAAACAACCAAGATATTCCCTAGAATGCAAAAATAGAAGACTGAATAGAATGTTCCCAGTGCAGAATATGGTAAAACAATTAGCATCACTGGAAAGAGCTCAAAAAGATCTTTCTAATGATATAAAGAATTCTCAAATCGAAGATCAGATGCTCAAGATATGTCTCTCTGAGTGCAAAATTGTACCCCTGACTTTGATAGCATAAAAAGTCATCAAAAGAGCATCAAAACTCAAAACTAACTGTACCACTGTGATGGGCTTGGAACAATCTTTTGGGGATATCTCATTTGCAAAAAATGGAGTCTATATGCCTTAGATATGAGCAAAAATGCGAAGGTAAGTCCAAACAGAACTTGAAGACGTGACATGAATGCTGATGCAATGCTGACATAGCATTGGTGTTAGCAAGTGACAAGACCAAATTTGATGGTCAAGTGAGTGTCAAGGAAAAAAAAAATATAGCTACTAGAAATAAGACAAAGTATGAAAAATAGTGTTGCCGGTAAAAAGGTTGGTGCTAGATGAAAAATCTAATGGGCAAAAATTGCCGTGTGTCAAGAAGTGATTGGGTGACAAATAAACTTGCAACCACGCAAACTCCTCTCAAATCCACACCAAAAAAATATTGAATCCGCCTCTATAAAGGCATGAACATGTAATTCCAAAGAAAGGAATTGATAGTCCACATGGCAGAAAAGAACAGGCCACACAAAAGAAAGTGGACGGATGACTTGACTTTAGGACCAAACCACCATCGACTCCAATAAAGGCCAAAAATCACATCATCCAGGTGCTGACAAGGCCTACATGTGACTTAAAAAATCTCATGCCTCCATCAATCTCCTTATAGCTTGGCTCGGAGTAGGTGAGAGGTAAAAAGAAGACTGCCAACATTGACAATACCACAAATAAAACTCCATTAAAATGTGATTGTTGTGAAAGCACGGATTTCTGTTAGAAGTCTCCAATGAGGAAACACATGTCTCTCCCAAAAAAACATGGGCAAAAAGCCTCGACCAATCGATGGTTTTTTTAAGGGCCAAAAATCCCGCGAAAAAAGGCTGAGGTGGACTTGTTAACAAGGCTTCAAATATAAAGTTGCCAATATATTCAAATTCTCCCAAATTGCATATCGCCTTGCATAACCAAAATTCTCCATCCAAAGGCCAGTATCATCGATGAATATGCCAACAATCGAGCATTCAAAACTCAAAAAATGTAGCCTGATCATTTGGTGCCACACAAGTTCCAAAGGATAGGGGCCCCTCTAAAAGCTCGGGTCTAACATAGGTCCTTGAAACTCACCTTTCAAGGGAATCTGACTCGCTATGTCAATGGCATATACGTGCGCATGGGCTTGACGAGCTCATTAGAGCTTGTAGGCAACGAAATGGAGCCCGCTGGGAATATGCATGCATCCAAAGAGAGTTGATGACTTACTTGTACTAGAGAAATGAGGGCCAATGACAAATCAGGTCATACAAAACCTGTGCTCCTCCTTGGTTGTAATGCCAAAGATCTCAGTGGGATCCATTGAGTTGATAGTCCAACCGCGTTAGAAGGCTTCCGATATTAGGGTTGAGCCACGGGGCCATTGGAGCCCGAGGACCAAGCACAGGCCCGCAATACAACACCCCACAATAGATCTCTCAAGGGCTTGAAACCAATACAACATGTCAGATCAGACGGAGGGGCTTGTGTTCTTTTTTCAAAAGAAAAGTCCAAAGGTAATGCCTTGAGTAGGGGTTCAAAAAAATTTGATAGAGAAAGGATTGTTAGTGAGCTAACCAATTTAAAAAAATATATTTACATGTGGCTTCCCATTGTGCTTTTTCCAATAAAAGTTGCATGCTCCCCCAAAACAAATAAGCAACAGTTTGAATAAAGCCAAGAAAAAATGTGATGATTTTTTGATAAAAGAAATTTTAAAAAATCATAGTCCTCTTGATTTTCGTACTCAGGTCAAAATTGTTTAGATGAATTTTTTTTTTGCCTTAGATTGCAATAGCGTCCAAACTTGATGTATTTTATATGGAAATGGAGATTTTCAAGTGCTTTGAGCTGAATGATGATGTACGTATTTGCTTAGAGTGCCTCAAAAATTAGTGACTCCAAGATCTAATAAGAAACTACTAAAAGCTCAGATCTGAAAACCGATGCAAAATCTTTCAAGAACAAAATAGTGGCATAAAGATTTGGAGCTCTGATACCATGAAGGATTTGAGTGCTACAAATCCACAAAGCCTGGAGAATACCTATATGTAAAAACCTGTCACAAAGAAGAAAAAGACAAATTGTATTCTTAGAAATTAAAAAAAGATAACAAAAAATTACAAAAGATCTATCCTTATAGAAGGAGATCGAAACCTGAAAAAGGGTAACCTAAAAGGTAAAAGCCATTTAATAATTACTAGTTGATTATTAAATGTGAATGCAAAAGTGCATAAAGGAGAAATCTTAAGAAGGGAGTAAAGGTAATTTGATAAATTAAATTAAATTAATGCTTTACTCTAACATAAGTTACTAGTAATTCAAGAAACTTGATCACATCTCGGTTTCAAGACACCCTTATGAACCTTAATGGATTGAGTTGGTGATCTTTGATGCATGTTTAGTTAGACATTTCTTGTTGGTTTCTTAATGTACCTTTTATTTTTAAAGTTGAATTAGTTTAGTAGGATTTTTGTAAATTTCTTTGAAGTGATCAGGTTAGTGGTCTGTGCAGGGCAAGTTGTCCAGAAATGGCTCTATATTGACTTCCAATGGTTGAACTTATATGAACACTTGGAATCAAGAAGGATGCTTTAAATACTATACAAAAATATTTTTCTAGATCATATGGACAAAGTTTTCTATTTTGTCAATCAAGCCCTAGGTAAAACTGTTGCACCAAGCTAGGAGTTTGAAATAGTTGTAGGGCTTGGAAGCTATCATGGATGGATTGGTTTGTGCCAATCAGGAGTATGGAGGTGCAAAGAGGTGAAATGAGGTCTATATACTTAGATTTGTTGAGAAGAGGAGTTTATTGGTGCATCCTTAAATCCCTTGCCAAGACTGGTTGTTTTTAAGCCCTTAAACCCTTGAAAATAAAGGTATGGTAGAAAAGTATTGTATGAACAAGTTGGGAAACTAAAACCAAGAAAATTTTGGAACCTTTCCAAAAATTTGTTAGGAACTAGGCTTAGTTTGGCACATTGTTAGGAAGTTCCTTTGGTTGTTACAATAAAGGCCAATTAGGAGACCCAATTGGGGGCTCAAGGGCTACAAGGCCAAAGAGAAGGTTTGAAGAGATTTTTAATGAAACTATGGGTCTTAGAATCATGATGACTCTAAAAACTATCAAAATAACATGTGAAGAATCCCTACTACACTATATGTCACTTATGTTGACCCTAGGTTGCTGGTTGGAAGGTTGAACCTAGGAATTGGAAAGAGATAAAAAAGGGTTTGGAGATTGACTACTTGATAGGTGAGGGTCATTGAAGAAGGGAAATTGAGGAGAAATTCATCTTGGGTTAGGGTCATTAATAGAACCCTAAGTGGCTTTAGAAGTAGCCAAAAAGAGTCGTAGAGGAGGTAGGACTTGAGTAGTGATCCTTGCCTACCAAATTGGTATTAGAGCAAGTAAAAGACTTGGGTTGAGATATTGTATATTTTTGAGTCTATGGGTGAAACCACCATGGTGACTAATGTAGAGTTAGCCAAGGAGGTAACTAGACAAAAGGAGAAGAATAGACTCCTAGAGGAAGCCCTAGAGGTTATGAGGAAAAAAATAGATGAGGTTGTAGAGAGAACTGATAAGGTTAAGAAAAAATTGTACAATGTTAAAAAAAGGGAAAAACTATAGATGAAGATGATGTGGTCCCTTAACTAGACCCTCCATTGCAAGAAGAACCCTTCTTAAAAGCTATTAGAGAATTAGGTGTCAAAGCACTTGAGGGTATACCTTTTTTTAGTGGGAAAATGGATCTAGACCTAGTTATGAAATGGATAGAGGGAATGAAAAACCACTTTGAATGTGAGGGAGTTACAGAGGCTCAGAAGGTGAAGGTTACAATGTCAAGATTGAAGGGACCATCCCTAACTTGGTGGAGATTCCTCCAAGAAGATAGGGAAAGAGTAAACAAAAGGCCACTAGCTTGTTGGGAGGCTATGGAGGCTAAAGTCAAAGAGAACTATGTTCTTGAAGATTATGAGATATAGTTGTATAAGAAAAGACAGAGCTTGAAACAAAAAGACATGGATGTTGCCTCCTACATTGAAGAGTTCCAAAAACTATGCCTGAGACCCAATTTTCAAGAAGATGAAAGAATTAGAGTGGCAAGATACTTTGGTGGATTGAGATGGAGCATACGAGAGGAGACAAGTTTATGGACTCCTAATACTATCCATAAATTTTTTCAATTATCTCTTAAAGTGGAGGAGAAGAACAAAAAGAAACAAGATTCTAGTTCCAGATGTAGAGAAAAGGAAAGAGATTCAAGATGCACTCATAGGGGTGGATGTGATGGAAGGAGTAATGAAACCAAGAACCAAGGGGATTCCAAACTTGTGGAAAGAAGAAGTGAAACTAATAATAAGGATAATTACAATAGAGGAAGAAGTTCTAATAACATTGGGAGAGGTAGATTTGGAAGCTTTGGAGAAGCTCAAACTTTGCAAACATGAAATGCTATAGTTGTGGTCAATTTGGTCATCATGCCTATAGATGCCTTGATAAGGTCTCAACTTTACTTGGTGAGAAGAAGATATCATATGCATAAGAGGAAGCTAGCAGCATAAAATCACCTAAGGTCAACCTAGACTCTAAGAGTGGGGAGAATCTGAAGTTTAAAAGGGTGCTAATTAGAGAATCTAGTGAAGAAGAACCTAAATAGAGAAGGATGTTGTTCAGGATCAAATGAAAGATCATTTGAAAGGTGTGTAAAGTAGTCATAGACCTAGGGTCTATAGATAACATCATCTTAGAGGAAGTAGCCTAGCAGTTAACATTTGGCAAAATCCCACACACTCATCTATACATAGTCACTTGGTTGAATAAAGGGCAGAATGTGCTTGTAAATGAACAAGCATTACCTAAATTTTCTATATGTGAGTATCAATGTAAGATACTTTGTGATGTAGTGCATATAGATGCTATCCATTTATTATTGGGTAGACCATGGAAGTATGCTAAGAATACAATTCATTGGGTAAAAATAATGTATATACCTTAAAAAAGAATGGGGTTACATACAAAATCCAATCCTTGGTTGATGAAAGATCTGACAAAGCAGTGGAACCTAATGTATTTTTTATGAGTAGGAAAGAATTTTTGAATGATATCAGACATGATGAAGGGATGGGGTTTTCTATAGTATTGAAACCAAAGGAAGAAGGTGCTCCTAAACATTCCTCTATACATGGTGAAGTAGAGAAATTGCTAGAAGAGTGCCAAGACATCATGTGTGATGGAACCCCAAGTACATTACCACCTCAAAGAGAAATTAGTCATTAGATTGATTTCATACTAGGGGCATCATTTCCTCATAAAGCTACTTATAAGATAACACCAGACCAACACAAGGAGATTGCTAGACAAGTCCAAGAGCTATTAAACCAAGGCTTGATTAGAAAGAGCATTAGTCCATGTGCAGTTCAAGTTTTACTAGCACCTAAAATGGGTGGTAAGTTGAGAATGTGTACCGATACTAGGGAAATAAATGGGATCACTATTACATATACATTTCCTATTCCTAGAATAGAGGATTTAATGGATTTATCTAGGGGGTTCTAGGTACTTTTCCAAGATTTACGTAAAGAGTGGTTACCACCAAATCAGGATGAAAGAGGGGGATGAGTGGAAGGAAACTTCTAAGCCATAGAAGGACTCTATGAGTGGTTGGTCATGCCATTTGGCCTCACAAATGCACCTAGCACATTCATGAGATTGATGAATGAAGTGTTAAAAGACTACATAGGCATGTTTGTAGTATTTTATCTTGATGATATCATTATCTTCAATAAAACCAAAGAGGAGCATATGAAACACTTGGAGCTAGTCTTGAGAAATTTTCAGGAAGAGAATTGATAATCAACATTGAGAAGAGTGAGTTCTTGAAACAAGAAATAGTATACCTAGGCTTTGTAATGTCCCAAGGTGACTTAAAAATGGATTCTAGCAAGGTAGAGTCTATCATTAAATGGTATACTCCTAAAATAGGGATAGAGGTATGAAGTTTCTGTGGATTGGCATAGTTCTATAGGAAGCTTGTTAGAGGTTTTGGTGAAATATGTGCGCCCATCTTAGATACTATAAAGAGAGGTCACAAAATCAAATTCAAATGGACCAAGGATGCTGAGGTGGTTTTTGAGAAGTTTAAATATGAAGTGGCTACTCAACCAATCTTGGTGTTACCTAGCTTTGAAAAAATCTTTATAGTGGAGTGTGATGCAAGTAATATTGCAATAGGATCAGTTCTCAGCCAATAAAGAAGACCCATGGCATTTTATAGTGAGAGGTTAAATGAATAAAAGTCAAGGTATTCATCTTATGAGTTAGAACTATATGCATTGGTACAAGCCTCTAGTAAGTGGACACATTTCCTCTTGCCCAAGGAGTTTTTTGTCTATGGAGATAACTAGGCCCTAAGTTTCATTAACACATAGGAGAAATTGAGTCTATGACACATCAAATGGATGGAATTCTTACAAGCATACACATTTATTATCAAGTATAAAAAGGGGCAAAGTAATAAGGTAGCAGATGCATTGAGTAGGAGATTACTCAGAATCCAGGAAATTTAGTTGAAAAGCATTGGGATAGAAGGATTCAAGGACCTCTATGAAGAAGATGAAGACTTCTTACAAGCTTACAAGGTATGTTTAGAGTTTAAGAATCATTTTCATAGAATTTTTGCTAATTTCACCTTGAAAAATGGGTTGTTGATTAACGATAATCAGTTATCATATAAAACATTTATATGTCAAACTCATAAAAAATATTGTAAGAAATGATAAGATTGAGCAAGGAACGAAAAACAATCCAAGTAAGTTAAGTGTGAAACAATGTTACCATAAGATAAGAAAAATCCAAGAGCATACACCAAGATGGTTCAACAATGGAGACAAGGATTTATAAGGGGAAAGCAAAGAAAACCCCTTGTGAGTATTATGAATGAAGGCAAATGCCTAGAGAAGAGAGAGAGAGAGTGTTGGAGAAAAATAGCTCAATACAATAACATCAAGTGCTAAGAGTGAAGAAGAAAGAAGGAGGAACATCTCTTATATAGAGATGAGAAAGGAGTTGCATTTGTAACTCCCATTTCTATGAATGCCACATTCATAATAGGTGTGTGCAAAGTGTCACAATCCTCTTAAGGAGGATAAACTAAATAAAGGAATAAAAAAGAGTTTATAGATGATCGAAACCTGGGTCTGATACCAATTGTAGGGCCCATTTGCCGTTGCACCAAAAGCCATGACTGTTAGTGAACATGGAACACCACATAATTAACCACTTGTGGGCAGGGGAGCGCATCGCATCACCCAACAATCTCCCCCTCGACGAGCATACCAAGTGCTTATGCAGGTCGGGAAGGAACCGGAGAGATTTGAACCCATGACCAGGCCAAAACCAGGCTTTGATACCAATTGTAAGAAATGATAAGATTGAGCAAGGAATGAAAAACAATCCAAGTAAGTTAAGTGTGAAACAATGTTACCATAAGATAAGAAAAATCCAAGAGCATACACCAAGATGGTTCAACAATGGAGATAAGGATTTATAAGGGGAAAGCAAAGAAAACCCCTTGTGAGTATTATGAATGAAGGAAAATTCCTAGAGAAGAGAGAGAGAGAGTGTGTGTTGGAGCAAAATAGCTCAATACAATAACATCAAGTGCTAAGAGTGAAGAAGAAAGAAGGAGGAGCATCTCTTATATAGAGATGAGAAAGGAGTTGCATTTGTAACTCCCATTTCTATGAATGCCACATTCATAAGAGGTGTGTGCAAAGTGTCACAATCCTCTTAAGGAGGATAAACTAAATAAAGGAATAAAAAAGAGTTGTCCTTACATGTGGAATAAGGGACAAACAATGACATGTCCTCCACATGTGTACAATAGGACAAACTACATTTAGGGATCCTTGGAATATCCCAATTAATACATCCAAGGAAAGATTAACCTTTCTAACACCCCCCCCTTAATCTTTACTTGGGGAGATGTTGTCAAAATCAATTTGCAATATTACAACTTGATTTTTTTGAAATATCTTCATTGTGCAAGAGGTCTCTTATTATCACGGGTACATCATTGGAGAGCTAAGAGAAGTGGATAATTCTTCAAGTGTGTTACATCTTCAAGTGGATTCATGTGGCATAGGATCTGTACAACAAATAATGATATCTTGTATGTGCCTTGATGGATTACCTGAAACATAGAAACAAAGGCAACTATCCACAAGGATAATTTCATCTTATATTCAAGTTAGAAACTTTTTATGTATAAGTAAATTCTCATAGAGTAAATATAACTGTAACTTGGTACCACAAAGAAATCAAGATAAATCATATCTTGCAAAAAACAAATATGTTATCAAAACTTTCGAGAAAAAATCATAGAAAATGTTAGCTAATGAATTCAACATTAACAATGCTTCAATCATGTGGATATAGACAATCCACTAATAAGTCATTTTACTGCAAATTAATGGGTGATCAATCCATAACCTGCATGACTCATGATTTAAGCAAAGAAGTATACATAACATTATATGGCATATTTTCAAAGATATCAAAGGGGAGGAGTATGAGTATTAACAATTGACTGCCTTCAAATAAGAGTAAAATGCCTTCAAGATGGGTCAAATTAACTAAAATTGGAGGGAAACTCCAATAATAAATGGTATTAACCATAAAGTGCCAATATGACAATAGAATGATACTAAAAAAGCATAAACTGCACTTATGTGCCAATCAGTAGAACAAAATAAATGTTGAAGGCAATAATGTATAATAACTCATAATCCCAAAGAATAAAAAAATAAAATAAAATAAATTTACTTATGTGAAATAAAGAATGCACTCATATTTGATAAGTCACAAGAGACATAATAATTTTTATATTTATCAGGATATATATGTGGACCCCCATATATACACATGAATAAATATACCTAAACTATCATGGTATGAAACATGCAAATAGAATTAAGATCATATATAGAACATAATTTCTAGGCAACATACTAAAGAGAAATGCCAAAGATGATGAAAGAGAATTATTAACATCAAACAATATTTGCAGTAATTAATCCTCCTAGGTTGAAGTCCACCCATTCTAAAAATTGATCTCTTTTACTAAGTACTTTTTGAAACCATTTATTTTTTCTCTTAACAAATTTATCACTAGAGGAAGAGTCATGATGTATGAATGCATCATTTGTTTCAACATTAGCATTATTACCATTATCAATATTAGCATTATTACCATGATCTATAAATGCATCATTACCATTACCAGTGTAAGAAAGAATAGGAGGAATAAAAGTAGATATATGAGGAGTAGGGTTTAGAGAAGGAGGTTGGTCCTCCACTAACACAATTCTGCTTCCATGAACTTGTTCATTTTGAGCATTAGAAGAATCATGCACACCATTTCCTGCAAGACAAACATTTCATGCTATGTGCACTTTGTTAGTAATAGGATTATAAGCTTGATAACCTTTGATATTTTGCATGTTTTCACTCATGCACTTTGTACATGCCATCTTAGATGAAGCAATAAGAGGTAAATTTTTTAGGAGGTAGATATAAAACATCATGCAACTTACCATTAGGAATAGTGACATCACCTAAACCTTCAACTTTACAAGTCTGATTATTAGCTAGCTAAACTAGAATGTTAGCAATATCAGGTTGCAGAGAATCAAAAATTTCCTTATGAGAAGTTACATGTTGTGATGCACCACTGTCAACAATGCACTCTAAAGGTCTAGAAACATTAAAGCTACAAGTAAAAGCATGACGAGATGGATGAGAGTTTTGATTATTGTTATTGATATGTCGTTTATCTTTCTATTTTTTAAAACAATTATTAGTTACATGACCATCTTTCCCACAATAAGTGCAATGTTTTTTTTTATTAGATTGATTAGGAGGAGTATTATTACGATTGTTTGGATTATTATTATTATTAAAAGTATAATTATTGTGATTATTATTATTATTATGAGTACTGGGAGAATTATTATTAGAAGATTTGAAATTCTGATTTGGACTTTTAGAGACAAAGGCATGTTCATTAGATCTAAGAGTACCAAATTGTAACAACTTAGCTTCCTCTTGACGTAACAAATTTTGAAAAAGACTATAGGTTAATTGAGTAGACAAAGTAGGAATAGCAAGTTGAGAATGAACATTAGTGATAAATTGTTGAAATTGTCTAGGAAGACATTTCTTTAAAATAATGGTAATTAATCTAATATCAGTGAGAGTAACACCTAATCCAATTGGTTGACTTTTGATGTAATCAAATTTAAGTAAAAATTCATCCATAGTTTTGAAATCAATATACCTCAAGTCTTCCAAATTATCTTGCAATTGAATCTTGCGTGATTCAGATGGTCTGTCATATGTTTGCTTCAAAATATCCCAAGCTTCATGAGCATTAGTGCAATGAGCAATTAGAACATATAAATCAGGGTTAAGAGATATACCAATGAGGCCAAGGGCTTCCTCATTTTTAGTATTCCATGCATTTTTTTCATCTTGTGTAGCCGAGGTATCGAGAACTGCAGAAGGGTCAGTAGCAACATCTAAAATATGCTTAAATCGAAAAATAAAGGAGAGATGAGTTTTCTGAGCATGATAGTTAAAGTTATTCAACTTAATTTATGGAATTAAAGTTGACATGATTACAAGATTGATGAATTTAAAAAAAATTCCTTGATTTGAAAATCAAATTAATTGAAAAAAATCTCGTCTTTTATATATAAAATTAATAATATTTTTTTTCTCAAAGAAAACAAATTAGAGTAAAAAAAAATTTTATGAAATGAAAAAAGTTTAAAAAAATTGAATAAAAAAAACTTTTTAAATAAACTTTTTAAGGTTAAAAGGTTTCTTTAAAAAAAATTCTAAAAAGATAAATTAAACAAAATACTAATGTTGAGTTTTTTTTTAAAAAGGTGTCGGTGGAAAAGCTGGCAGACTGAGCGCAGATTTAAAAAAGGGACACGCGGTCTGAGCCCAGTCAGAGGCGGGAGCGGTTGGTCTAGCCGCGCAGGTGGCGGGTGACGCGTGGCCTGAACGCAGGCAGTGGCGGGGGTGGTAGGTCTGGCCGTGCAGGCGGCAGGTGACGCGAGGTCATAGTGCAGACAGCGGCGAGTGACGAGTGGTCTGTGCGCAGGCAGCGGCGGGAGCGGTGGGTCTGGCCGCGCAGGCGGTGGGTGACGGGTGGTCTTTGCACAGGCAGCGGCGAGAGACGCGCAGGCAGAGTGCAGGCAGCGGCGAGTGACGCACAGGCTGAGCGCAGGTGTCGTGCAGGTGGCGCATCCGCCCAACACAAAAAAACTTGATTAAAAAGACTCTCGCGCTATGCGCGTTTAAAACAATTTTCAATTAATTTTTGTTTTTTTTTATTTTAAAAAAATTGGTGAACATTAATCTTACAAAATCATACAATTAAATGCTATTATTCTAAATTTACTAGAATAAATATTTAAAATTAAAAGATTGCACAATAAATTAGTGCTATGAAATAAATGCTCCTTGTTTTGGCGGCACGCCTTTCAAAACAAGAGCAAAATTTTGAAATTTTTTGAAAAGAAAAACCCTTTGGCGGCAGGCCTTCCAAAGAGGGTTGGTAAAAAAATTTAATATGAAACCTGCACACACAAGAGATGTTAAAATGAGCTAAAACCACAACACAAACTTCTTCTCTCAATAATGTCTCCAAATAAGGTGTGCTCCAATGAATGGCAACCTTCAACACAAAAACTTAAAACAAGGATTAGTGACCAAGCTCTGATACCATGTAAGAAATGATAAGATTGAGCAAGGAACGAAAAATAATCCAAGTAAGTTAAGTGTGAAACAATGTTACCATAAGATAAGAAAAATCCAAGAGCATACACCAAGATGGTTCAACAATGGAGACAAGGATTTATAAGGGGAAAACAAAGAAAACCCCTTGTGAGGATTATGAATGAAGGCAAATGCCTAGAGAAGAGAGAGAGAGAGTGTTGGAGCAAAATAGCTCAATACAATAACATCAAGTGCTAAGAGTGAAGAAGAAAGAAGGAGGAGCATCTCTTATATAGAGATGAGAAAGGAGTTGCATTTGTAACTCCCATTTCTATGAATGCCACATTCATAATAGGTGTGTGCAAAGTGTCACAATCCTCTTAAGGAGGATAAACTAAATAAAGGAATAAAAAAGAGTTGTCCTTACATGTGGAATAAAGGACAAACAATGACATGTCCTCCACATGTGTACAATAGGACAAACTACATTTAGGGATCCTTGGAATATCCCAATTAATACATCCAAGGAAAGATTAACCTTTCTAACAATTGCCAATAAGTACTGTGTTAGATAGGGATGTCAAGTTCATGGGTCACTTTTGGGAGACCTTATAGAAAAATCTTGGAACTTACTTTTCATTTGGGCTAGTCTACAATCCACAAACACATGGTTAGAATAAAGTGATCAATAGGGTGTTGGGAAATCTTCTTAGATGTTTAAGGAGTAGGGACAGGCTTGGGATCAAGTCATTTCCCAAGAAGAGTTTTCTAACAATGATGGTGTAAACAAAACTACTGGTAAACACCCATTTGAGGTTGTGTATGACACACATCCTAAGGGTATTTTTGAGCTTAGAGATTTAAATAATCAAGAGAGAATCAATGGCAATGCTGAAGATTTTGCACAATCAACGAGGAAAATCCATGAGAAAGTCAAGAAGACATTAATAGAGGCTACTAAGGATCTCAAACTTAGGTGGATGAAAGGAGGGAATTTTCTTTAGTTTCAAATAGGTGATTGGGTGATGGTAAACCTCAACAAAGCTAGACTCCAAAGGGTTTTCCAAGTAAGCTACAAAAGAGAAGAGTGGGACCATGTAAAGTCCTAGCCAATTATGGACAAAATGCACACAAGGTAGACCTACCAAAGGAGTTATCAATTTCTCCATTTTTCAATGTTCAAGACTTGGTAAAGTATAAGGGGCTTGAGATCAAGGAAGGAGAGTCAAATACATGAATAGAAGAGGATGTAAATAAAATCAAGATACTTGTACAAAAAATCTACACGAAATAATCCTAGATTCAAGAGTATACAAGAAGACTATGCATGGAGTTTACATGGAGCATCTATTCCAATGGAAGGACCAACCTAAATTTGAGGCCAGTTGGATAGCTAAGATTGACTTAAAGAAAACATGAATCAGCAAGTAACTTGTACATTCAAACCCACCTTAAATTCTTTGTTGCATGTGGGAAATGGTACAAGAGCAGCTAGAGAATGAGTGAACTCTAGAATCCGTTTTGGCTTGTAGTGGTCCTAGCCAAACCACAGGTGAATAAGGGACGGTTTTCTAATCCAAAGAGTGTTTTTGATTAGTTAAAAATACCCATAGATCATGGGAACATAGTAGTTTGAGTAGTTGTCAATTTAAGGCTTGTAATTGCACAAGTTGCTCACATAGGTCAAGGAAGTAGAAAAGTTGTGAAAATGTATTTTAGGGAAGATTTGAATCAAATTTGATTAATTGGAATTGGGTTTGAGGCTAGAAGAACTCAAAATGTAAAAATTGTAAAAGTTGCTCATGACAACTAGGCAATTTTGCAAAGTTATCATGACAATAGTGACAACGAATGAGAAAATTTTCTAATTGTAGTTGGATGGTAGTTTTGATAGTTTCCACACATGCAAGTAGACTATCTAAGACTAGTCCAAGCCTAGGACAAGGGTTGGAGTTGATATTGTATAGAATCTCAATTGGAAGTTACAAGTAATTCAAGAAATTTGATCATAGTTCGGTTTCAAACCACTCTTCCAAACCTTAGTGGATTGAGTTGGTGATCTTTGATGCATGTTTAGTTAGAATTTTTTTTTTCTATTTTCTTAATGTACCTTTGATTTTGTAAGTTGAATTAGTTTAGTAGGATTTTTGTAAGTTTCTTTCAAGTGATCAAGTTAGTGGTCGGTACAGGGCAAGTTGTCAAGAAGTGGCTCTATCTTGACTTCCAATGGTTGACCTTATATGATCACTTGGAATCAAGAAGCACACTATAAATAATATGTAAAAATATTTTTTTGGATCATTTGGACTAGGTTTTCTATTTTTTCAATCAAGCCCTAGGTGAGACTATTGCACTCGACTAGGAGTTTGAAACAATTGTGGGGCTTGGAAGCTATGGTGGATGGATTGGTTTGTGCCAATCAAGAGTATGATAAAGGGTGAAATGAGGTCTATAGACTTAGATTTGGTGAGAAAAGGAGTTCATTGGGGTGCCCTTAAATCCATTGGAAAAACTAGTTGGTTTTAAGCCCTTAAAACCCTTGAAAATAGGGGTAACATGGAAAAGTGTCGTACATACAAGTTGGGAAACTAAAACCAAGAAAATGTCAAAGCCTTTCCAAATGGTGTTAGGAACTAGACTTAGTTTGGGACCTTGTTAGGAAGTTCCTCTAGTTATTGCAACAAAGGCCAATTAGGAGAGCTAATTGGGGGCTCAAGGACTACAAGGCCAAAGAGAAGGTTTGAAGAGATCATTAATGAGCTATGGGTCTTGGAATCATGAAGAACCTAAAATCTATCAGTATGACATGTGAAGAAGCCCTACTTCACTATAGGTCACTTGTGTTGACCCTAGGTTGTTGTTTGGAAGGTTAAACCTAGGAATTAGAAAGGGATGAGAAGGGGTTTGGAGATTGACTACTTGATAGTTGAGGATTATTAAATAAGAAAAATTGAAGAGAAATTCCTCTTGGGTTAGAGTCATTAACAGAACCCTAAGTTTCTTTAGAAGTAGCCAAGAAGAGTCCTAGAGGAGGTGAAACTTGAGTAGTGATTCCTCCCTACGAACTACACTCAATAAAACTATAAAGTATATGGTAGAAGGTGCATTGGTGGTACATGAAGTACTACACTCAATAAAACATAAAGTATTACATCTACGATGCTTAAAATGGTATGATTAAGGTGAGTATGACAAAGTATCTTGGTAGTTACTACCAAAAGTATTATTTAAGATGGGATTTAGGGCTAAATGGTACAAATTCATTTTGAGATGTATAATAGGTTCAAAGTTTTCAGTTCTTATCAATGGTTACATGTGTCGATTCTTCTCCTCCATATAGGGTGTAAGTTATGTAGATTCATTATCTCTATTCCTCTTCATTTTTGTGGTACAAGGGTTGAGTGGATTAACTAGCTAAAAAAACTACCAAATATTATGGAATGGGATAATAATTGCAAGGTTAGATGTGCGTATGACACATAATATATTTCCACATAACACTTTATGCTTTGGTGAAGCTACCTTGTAGGAGGCTACAACAACTAAAAAAATCATAGAATCATATTGCATTCCTTTAGGAAAAAAATTAAATGTCACCACATATAAGTTATTCTTGTTTAACTTTAGAAGTTTGGTGTCTTCTACCATTTAAAAGTTCTTAGGATTTGAAGAATCTTCATTGTTGTGAAAATATGTTGGGATCCCATTTTTTAATGAGGTGAACAAGGTATCATATTGGAAGGACATAATGACAACTATTAAGGAAAGTATGTCATCATGGAAATCAAGATGACTTTCCTTAGTAGGAAGAGTTCTACTGATCAAAATCAACTTAAGTTCATTCCCAAACTATGTGATGTTAGTATTGCAAGTCCCTAAGGTTTTCTTGGGTGAAATTGAGAAACTTATGAGATATTTATAATGGAAGGAAATATGGATGACTAGATTTATCCAAAGTAGACATATCAACAGAATAAAGACAACAACATAAGGACATCCTAGACCAAAGATATATCTTGCCTAATTCATTGTACAATATATTAATCTAGACTAAGAGTAAAGACAGCCAATATAATGTTAAAAAGGGTTACCAAATTATTGAATCCATAATGGAGAAGGAGATCAACATAGAAGGATAATTTACTTGGCTCATCCTAGAGAAGAAGATTCTAACTAGTGAAAAACTAACTAAACTAGTTATTGCAGATAACTTTAAGGGTCTGTTGGGTTCATTGAAGTAGATTGGAATTGACATTTTATTCTTTTGGATTTAAAATGTTTTACATTTTTATCAAAAATGACAAAATGGAATTGGAATTTTAGAATTCTAATTTTGTGTCAAAATCAAATTACTACTCTTTTGTTTACATACTTAGAATTGAAAATTGTATTTGCATTTTTTTATATAATATATTCTACTCTTTATCCACCCATAACTACCAACCACAATTGGGGATGTCAGTGACTTGTGTAAAATGAATTTTGGCCCAATTTCTAAGGGCTTTGATAAACAAGAATGCCCCAAATCAAAAAATTTTGTAGAGAAACTTGTTTGCATTATTCTTTTGGACATAATTGAAATTCAATTTCCTATGTTTTACATAGGTTCTTCTTAAATTCAAAATTCAAGTCCTAATGTTTTATAATTCCCTTTTTTACACCAAGCCTTGTGGCTGAGTGCAAATTTGCAAACATTGTTTCAATTAAATGAGGTAATTTATGAATTCTATGATTAATAATTTGATGGTTTCTGAATTAGATCCTATGATCAAATTTTCACCAATGTTAACTGTTTCTTTATTTTAAAATTTAACTCAACTTTTTTAGTGAAAATTAAATAAGGGCCAAGAAGCTAAAGTAGTCTACAAAGATTGAAAGGGTTATGACATTGCATGGTTTTTTTAAAACTTGTTTGTATGCATAACTTGTGAGAGAAAGCACTTTTAAAACATGTAATGGAACTTTAGTAGTACTCGATGCTACTTTGGTAGCCATTGTAAGATAGTGATGGCAACTTCCTCCTTTAATAACATATGGTCACTTCTACAATAGAATTTTATTTGGTTTTTAACTAGTAAAATTAACCTTTGTTTGGGTTTTAACTTTTTTTTGTATGATAAATTATTAATAAACAACAAATTAACATTAATTGGAACATACATGTAAAAGTACATAAATTTTAGATTTTGTATACATATGTTGGCCAAATTTATAGCTATATCATGAGACTTTTTAATTTTTAAGTAGTTTCTGTAACTTGGAAAAAGTAAAAAATAATATCAATAACTTAAAAAAATTAACAATATTTAAAAAAAAAATCTTTAAAAAAATTTAAAATTATTAAAAAAATTAAAACAAATTAGAAAAAATGAAAAATGAAAAAAATTGAAAAATGAATTAAAAAAATTCCAATTCTAATTTGAGGAAGTAGAAAATGTACCTTCCCACTCATCTTGTAGGTGAACCAAATGATTCTACTAAAATTCTAAAATAAGATTTGTAGAAATATTGATTTCTACAATTCTACAAACCACATGGTCCCTAAGTGCATCTTATGTGTAGATGAGAAGGAGACATCAAATCACCTATTTATGAGATGCAATTTTGCATAACAAGGTTGATTATGAAGCATAGAAAAATTGAGATGAATTGTAGCTCTCTATAACTCCATTAGGGAATGGTTGTCAAATTGGCCAGTGTTAAATATAAAATTTTTCTTCACATGTATTTGACTAATTTTATTACCAATAGTAATGTTGGAGAGGCTTAAGAATCTTTTGGAAAAAAGAAAGTTACTTGGAAAATGGTATACAATTAGATAGATAATTTAGTCTTTGATAATATCCTTAGCTACACCTTAAGGTCTAGAACATTTTATCAGAATCCACTTATTGGGACTTCGAGATCTTAAATAACTGAAACCTTGTTCACATTTCTTGTAATGAGGCATGGATGGGCATATCAATTAAATCAGTAGTTAGAAACACCATAAAATGGATACCCCAATATTAGGATGGCTGAAACTAAAATTTGATGATGCATGTAAGGGTAATCCAAGGGATTCATAACAGGGTGTATTAACAAAGATAATAATGGAAACATGCTTGATGCTACCAAGGGATACTAAGAACATTGTAGAAGCCAATGCCCTATTAGAAGGAATAGGACTTGCTATTAGATCGAATGTAAAAAACATTAACATTGGGGGAGATTCCCAAATTCTAATGTCACTTGTAAAGGGGAAAAAAGTTTGCAATTGGTAGATTGGTTATATTTTATCAAAATCTTGGATATTACTAACAAGATTCGAGAACTTGGAAATCAACCACTGCTCTAGAGAGGTGAATAACTTATGTATCTAGCAAATCAAGGAGTGTGCCTAAAAATGGGGAGTAAGGAATTCAATAGGGAAGAATTATGCAAATGGGTTCAAGACAATGTTTGTGCTTTAGAATTGTATACATTCAAATGGGAAGTGGACATTATTAGGGATGGAACAAAGAGCTTGATTTGAAGGAGTAAACTTATTACAACCAAGTTTTGGTAGTAGGATCAAGGTCTTCCTGTATGCATCTTTAAGGATCATTAATTGTTAATGACCTTCTACAAAACAAGGGAAAAGGAACAACTTACAAATTTAATTGCTAGGCTAAGTGCTAAGACAATGGAGGGCTTATAATATTCCAATAGTTGTTCCATTAACATTGCAACAAATACAAGTGCAGGTACAAAACTCATTCAAGGATGAATAACTCATTTCTACCTTATTCAGAGGTGTTCTTTCATCAACCTTACCTTGACTTGGTCCCTCTTTTAGGCTCTAACCTATACTTTGTAAATGAGTATTGTATTTTGACTGATAACTCATAGTTCTTCTCTGCTTGTATGTGGGTAAGCACTTGCTCTTGTTTGTAAAGGGATGCCTCAAGAGTAGTTGGACTTTTTGAATTCAATCATAAATTTGCAACAACATAGTTACAAATGGTTTGCAATAGAAAAAAATATAGTTTTTTTTTTGGAGAAGGGATTTGAGTTGTAAGAACATCTCTATACAACTTAAACATTGCAAATGGAAGTGAAATATCAATGCTTAGTACAACATATGAGAAGATTGAATTTTTTAGACATCCACACTATAGGAGATTGTAATCCAGGTCCCTTAGCAAATTGAGATACATCTTTATTGGATGTATAGTTGTCTCCATTTCAAGAAACCATGAAGGTCTAAATGTAATCAAAATTGTAAAAGTTATATTATTTGCAAAATTCTAAAAATTATGTTATTTGTACATGTCACCTCACCTTTTAGGATAAATAAATAAATAAATAAATAAATAAATAAATAAATAAATAAATAAATAAAATGAATAAATAAAAAATGACACTACCCACAAGTCATGCCATTGGGAATACCAATGATCAACGGGTTGTGGCCGTACATAAAGTGATGGACATGGGGAACTTGAAGAGAGATAAAAAATGGCATTTCCTCACATCATTTTGTCCATTTCATTTATCATATTCCATATGTAAGAGTTTGGTGATCGAGGAGAGTTTAGAGTGCTTGGAGAGATTTAGAGAGAAGATTTAATCTTTTATTTGTAGACAACAACAAGAAACTAAGGCAGTTTTAATTCATTTTATAGTTTAATATAGTTTCAAGTTCTTTTTATTTAGATTTAAGTTTAAAGTTTTTGGTTTATAGAATTAATTTTAATAATAAAATTTAGTATATAGTTTATAATTTTTAGATTTGAATTTAATTTTACAATTATGATTTAGGTTAAGCATTTAATATAGTTTGATTTATATTTATCTAATTATTTAATGTATGTATTTAAAAATGTATTTAATTGGACCAAATTTAATTGATTTAATTTTTAAATTTGGTAGATTTATTTTATTTTTAAAAATGTATTTATTTATATTTCAATATAGTTTTAATATTAATAGTTATGTTAGTTATTTAATATATACTATTTAATATTTACATATAGCTTGATTTATATTTATTTATGTTTTATGATGCATGTATTCAAAAATGTATTTATATGCATTAAATCTAATAATTATTGAATATCTTAAAAATTCATATATTAAATTTGTTATATATTTCTTGACTTTTAAAATGAATGTATTTAATAATATTTTAATATGGATGACAATACCTCCATATTTAAATATTGTTACATTATTTTATGTTATTCTTTTTTTTAATAGGTAAAAGGCCACTAGGTTGAG
Source organism: Cupressus sempervirens (assembly GCA_028749045.1). Classification (NCBI taxonomy): domain Eukaryota; kingdom Viridiplantae; phylum Streptophyta; class Pinopsida; order Cupressales; family Cupressaceae; genus Cupressus; species Cupressus sempervirens. The sequence goes on from CM053791.1 coordinate 576,663,217, forward strand.
TTATAGACACAATTAGTGGATTTGATTATATTATTGTGGGGCTAACTGTGATGATCTCTTGAAATAAATTATCTTTTAACTTTAATTTTTATTCCATTATGTCTTCACTTATAAATCCTAGAATTAAAACTTGACTAAGATCAAGTTGTTAGGATAATGACAAAAAATTAACATAGAATAACTTAAATCATAACTTAGATCCCATTTTAAAAATATAGTATTAACTATGTCATTTTACTTATTGTTCCAATTTTAATTCATTTATTCTCTTATCACTAAGATTTAAATCATTTGTATAATCTACGAACTCAAAGAAGCAAATTTTATTGAATTTCTTCACAAAAGACGAGGAACAATAGTTAAAAATTAGTGAGATAAGGATTTTGAATATGATAGCTCATCAAATGGATGAGTTGGCTTGGTATTTTTTAGGTTGATATTCTCAATATCTTCCTACAACCATACATGATCCTCCTACATGAATTTTTGTATCCAATGAAAGCTAGAGGGAAATCTAATATGGAGAAAATGCATTAAAAAATCCATGTTCCTTCTGATAACTGGTTTCCATTTGTTAAACCTCCTTCAATCCTTTGTGAATACTATAGGAAAGAGTGAGACATTGCTTCTTCCTAAAATATTTGTCATAATTACAAGGTATGGAAATAAACTGATCTTTGTTGATATTAATCAATGCTTTTTCTAGATCTTCTAAATACATAATCTTAAAGAGCCTTCTACATAAGAGATCTATATTGAACTTCTAAACCTCTACTAAATGTACCATAGCTACAAACATTGAGGTTATATCAATAGGAAACCTATATTTGTCAATGTTGAATATAAACTCTTTACCTAGGATATGATAGACCACTCTTCTAACTAAGAAATGATGCGATAATAGCATGTCCTTGATTATACAACTTGATATTGGTCCATTAAAGGCTATTTGTTTTTGTGGCCCTCATAGTTTGATCGTGGTATACATAGCTTCCTTAGCGAATCTAGGCCAGAGATAACCAAAGGAAATCAACCTTTATATAGGATTTTTCGTTGAGCTATGGTTTAGGAAACAAACCAACATCGTGAAGGGACAATCTCTGTTGAATCTGAAGAGACAAAAACTTAAAAGAGTGTTTATGATGTATTTGGATATTATAATAAATGATTAATTAGTAGAAGAAACTAACCTTAAGGTAAAGCTCACCTAAAACAAGTCTAGCTGAAAGGACGTAACTACGAAAATGTAAATATGAGTGGAGAACAAAGAATCTAAAATCATCCCCTCTTGAGAAGAATGAATAAGGATAACAGAGCAGAATATATCAAGTGACATAGTTATGCTCATGTTACTTTTCAAACATACTATGTCCCTTGATATGTTTTACTTTGGAAAGGAGAGGATGAAACAAGACAGTAGCCCTACCCAAGCTAAAAACAACAAAATAGGGATGAGAGAAGGGGAGAAAGAAAAAGGAAGACTAGTGGTTAGTAACAACCTTTGATCATAGCTAGCCGAATCCTACTAGAGGTAGAAATAAACACTAAATAAGGAACTATGAGGCCCAAAAGAGGCAAGCTACTGACAGGGAATAAATACAAGCCAAGCTAGCAAAAGTCTATCACAAATACTCTACAAGAAGATTTTAATTAAGGATACAATCTATGAACTTAACAAACTTAGATCTCTTTAAAAAATCTAATACAATCTAGCAATTGAATCTTAGGAAGGGACAATATTACTTAAATAAAAATACTAGGGAAATAGAATGGTTACTAAAAGATTTTCCAAGTCTTACTAAATTAAATCTCATGTTGTAGAGATGATGGGACTAGTTTATTAACATAACAATTTCTAAACATGAGTTGTCTAGAGCTTTAAGTTGGTTATTAATGTCAGAGATTATATAGCTAGATAAGATATCCTTGAATCCCATGAAAGCCTATGAAGATGGATTTACCTTGTTGGAGTAAAATGATTCTAAATTTAGAAAAATTAGCTACTCTATGACATTTTACCTATAAATTGATTGTGGTCAAAAGAAATAGAGCCTTTGGAGACTAAAATTTAAGCATAAACTAACATTCACAATGAAAAACCAAACTAAAGAATAGTAAAGTATAGACTACAATAATTCCATGGTAGAAAAGTTTTTCTATTTCTTAATGAAAAACCATAGAAACTAATTACCATAGCCTACAAAAATCTGAAAATTTGAAGCTAATACCAAGTAATATCATCTGAAACATTATAAAAGGCTCAATAAATATTATGGGTGAAACACCGAATGATGTTACCAAAATTACTAGTTGCATACTATTAATAAGAAGAAGATTCTTTTTTGTAAAAGTTACAAACTTAAGATTTTTACATACCAAGTTATTAATTACCATTTTATACTAGTATATTTATAATATCATAACTTTAGAGTTTTTAATATCATGTCTATAGTTGTAACCTTGAGGAAATAAAATATTTAAACATATTATGTCCCCAAATTGAAAAGGGAACCATGTCCTAATACCTCTTTAATATACCTAGGAAGATAGAACAAAAAACCACAAAAGGAAGACAAACTAAACACCTATACAAATTCCCTTAATTGTCATGGAAATGGAACATGACTAGATCCTCATCCATATCTTCACTGGCCACCCCTAGTCTTGTAGTCAATGAAGCTTCTATCTTGACCTTGTTAAGGTAACTGGATTTTGTTAGTTTTGGCAGGCGAAAGCTAAAAACATTGTGGTCTTCTTCCATTGAGACCAACAATGGATCTAAATTTTCCTTCTTAAAAAAAGGAAGCAATGAGAATTGAATGTTGGATTCCATTTTAGGCCATATTTTATCAAATAAGATTTGATATCTAATTGTTAAAATAGGTCATTTTGGTATGTCCCACTTGAGACTACTAATGGCCCAGTCCATTTAAAACTCTAGAAATGAAATTTCCATTTTTTTGATTGATATTGAATATTGCTTGACACAAACCTTTCAACTAGGTTGGGTTGAAAATAACCTCACAAATATTCACCATATTAGATTGAGTAATGCTCACTTTCAATATAACAATGATAAAGAGACCTATTATATCATTGTTAGTTCTCCACAAGTACTTAGAATTGAAGTGATTTTCTCCTAACACTCTTCCAATGACAAACCATACCATGTCATCTAGTCTCTGCAAGATGTTATTCGACCTTTCTATTTTGACAAAGCCTTTAAACACCACGGTTATGTTCACTTGATTATGGAATAGAACAATACACACGTCTATGAGAGGAGAGTATCCTGTTAAGATGTGAAAATCCTATGGTACAGAACAATCCCAAATCTACAAGATGAGAACCCTAGAGAGGATCAAAAAGAAAAACTTAGCTAACAAGCCTACAAGGTATGAGGAGAAATCAAAATTTACAATACTGAGGAAATGCATATATTTAGGATTGATAACATAGGGATCAACAAAATGATGACATATATACTTCGTTGATCATAAAAGAAAGTAACCTTGATTACCAATACATCTCACAATTAATTTTTTAGTGGTAGTGGTATCTAGTCTTGAGGAGTAATAATTCACTTCTAGGAAAGTGGGAGGACTAAGTACATGTTTAAATGGTTAATACTTGCTCATGATAATTATAACCTACCTCATTACTCTATCCATATACTCAAAATTTTATGGGAAAGGATACAAAGATATTTTGATTAAATGTGATAATTTAAAAGGGTGAGAGTTAAGGTAGCTTAAACATGTGAATATAATTTAGTATCATTAATTGAAGGTTAGTAAAGAAACTTTAAGGCTAATATAGGTTTTAAGAAACAAATGCATATTTCTTATTTAGAGATTGTTTTATAAACATGAGTATCCTAAGACAATTATAATTTAAGATTTTTCTTTACTTAAGGAGTAGATACTATGGAAATTCCTTTAATAAGATTAGATGGCAAAAATTGGAGAAAATAGAATAGTCTAGTTTTTAAAATATTATAATGAAATGATCTCCTACTATTATTATTTTAGGATGATTTGATAATGATAACTTCCCCCTTTTTTATTGTGTGTTAAGAAGGATTAGTGTTATTATTTGTCAAAGGAGATTAAATTTATATGTAAATATGAATTTGAAAGGGATTTATGGTTTAAAGACCTTAGTATATTATTAACAATTAACCCAAGGTGACTTCAGTATCAATTACAAACTAACTATTTAAGGAGTAAGGGATGGAACCTAAAGAGGTCACACTTAGAAATCCATGAAGACCTCATAAGATCTACTAAAAATTAATCAAAGTGGAAGGAAACCTCAACTTAAAAATCCCTAAGGGAAATGACTCCTTATGAGTTTTGATAAAAGAAATCTTTAATGTTTGACTGCCCCTTTATTTGCTAGCTCATTAGTTACTTTGTTTCCTTCCTGATATATATGTTTAATAATAATTCCATCAAAATGATCCATTGAGGGTAGGACATTCTAGTTTCCAGTTTAGGATCTAATTAGGTGTTTCCCTTTTCTTTAATGCATTAATGATAATTGGAGATTCTCTCAAATAATTAGATTATTAATGCCTCGCTTTAGACATAATCTAAGACCCTTGGAAACAATTTTCAACTTAGCTAAATTATTTGAAATAAGTCCCAAAGGTTTGGACCTCTTAGCTAAATAAACTCCTTTATCAAAAATTATGATACAACCCATTCCCACCTACCTAGGTTCCTTCTAGAGGACCTATCAAAATTTAACTTATCGCACCCAATTGGTGGAGGTTCCTATTTACAATTTATTCTGTCAATTTTACTCTTTTAAGAGTATAACAATGGAGGATTAATAAGATCATTCCATTTTTCAGGCATCTCAAGATCCCAATCTAAAAATGACTCTTCCTCTTTATTGTTATCTCTTAGGTTATTATTTTCTATTTCAAGTATGCTACCTTCTATCTTGTTGAGAAGAGAAGCTACTTCCTTTCCAAATTTCCTAGAGTAGAATTGATGGGGAAAGATGAGGACTAGTTTGATTTATTGTTTGACCATAACTAATAAGATTTTACGAAAGGCAAGAAATAAGATGTTTTAAAGTTTCTGACTTGTTCTCACAAAGAGCACATCTTGAAGGACCTTCATATGCCATGTTCGTGAATTTATCCAAAGTAAGGATTTTATATTGTAAGGTTTCCTATAAGAAGATTCTTGCTTTAGGTAAACATGTTGGGTCCAACATAGATTTAAAGGAATCTCGATCTAATCCAAATAATGCAAGTTTATGATTATCTCATTCTTCTATTTTAACTCTACAATTTCCATCATTTGATGCACCACATATTAGTTTATCTTCCAGTTCTTTATGATTTGGTTGTCAATTATTTATAAATTTCTTAAATACATTTTTCTTTTCTTCCAATAGAGGTGTATTATTTAGAGGTTTCCAATGCCATTGCTCCTTTTGATTACTATTGATTTTAACTTTGTAGTCTCTTACCTTTTTCTCTGAAAGATTAGATAATGTATTTTTATTATTGATTTTCATGTTAGCATTGTTCAAAGAAGGGAGACCATCCCATGCATCTTCCCAAAAAAAAGCTCCTTACCTTGACCCTATGTCCCAAGTCAGATATTTTGAAATTAATGGTCGACTAATCATCATAAAATACCAAATTTTAGATCCTTTTAGAGGATTATTAGTTCTAAAAAATGTTATTAGGTTATTATTACTTAGATATTTATGGTAAATAATTTTAAGCCCATTTTCTATTATATTCTTTAAACATTCTCCAAATTAGTTTAGCCCCTAAAGCTTCATTTTTCTAGTTGAAGTTTTTCATACCTAATCCTCCATATTCTTTTGGTTTACAAATATTATCCCTTTTAATCAAAGTTTGTTTTTTATTTTCTTCATTACCTTTCCAAAATAATTTCTTAAGTTTCAAATCTAACTTTCACTTTATACATTTAGGCATGGGGAGGTAGGACATGTGATAGGTAGGAATAGTTGAAAGTACTCATTTTATCATTGTCATCCTTCCTTTTCTAGTTATCCATTTCCCTTTCCAACTACTCATTGAATTATCTACATTCTCTAAAATTGTATCCAAAGCTTTACTATCCTTGATTCCTTTCTCAATATGAATGCCAAGGTATTTGCAAGGGAATGATCATTTTTTATCCCTTTGTGCTACATATGTCTTTTTCCATTTTTTCTTTTGTGTTGATAAAGTAGATCTTTGATTTATTAGCTTTACCATGTGACCTATGGTTTACATGCAACTCTTAATTATCTATTTGAATTTGTATGCTTCTTATCTCAAATATTCACCAGGTAATATTGTATCATTTGCAAGTTGTTGGTAGGTAATATTTGTAATTCCTTATGTGACTTTTATACCTTTAATATTCCTTTTCGATTGAACTTTTTTAATTGATGGCTTGTGAGCACAATTTGAGATCTTAGAGGTTTCTACCAGAGTGTGGATCTAGACTAGCTAGTGTTTGGGTTGGATCTTGAGAGATCTTGCAGAACTGTTATTGTAATTGCTTTGTATTTGGTTGTAACCAGGAAGGCCTTACTGTATGACACATTGCATGTAATAGTTATTTTGTGAATAAAGAGTTGTGATTTGATATCAAATCATGCATTGTTATTGTGTTTTCGCTATGTGGTTATTTGCTGGGGGCTAGGTTATCTCCTTTGGGGATTCTCCTACCTTGCACTAGTTCAAATATCTAGTCTACTTTGTCATAGGATTTTTGAATATCTAATTTCATCAAAATACAAAAATTCTTGTTTGTTTGAACTAAATGGATTAATTCTTGAATAATGATAATGCCATAAAAAATTTACCTATTTGGAACAAAATCAGTTTGTTCCTCTAATATAATTTTAGGGAGATTTTTTTTAGTCTATTAGATAATGCTTTTGATAAGATTTTATAAATAGTTTTACATAATAATATGGGTCTAAAGTCACTAGGCTGCTCATAATCAATTTTTTTGGGGATTAAAACTAAGAATGTATTATTAATTTTAGCTAGGAGTGAACTAGAGTTCCTAGTTGCTTCTATGGCTTTCTAGAGATTTTCTCATATTATTTTCCAACATTTTTTAGAGAAAAAGGGCTGAAATCCATCCGGACCTGGGGATTTATCTGGATTAAGTTGGAAGAGGACCTCTTTTACCTCTTCTTTAGTAAACTTTTTGTTTAAAAATTTACTATCTTATGCCGTTGTTAGTTTTGGAATTGCTTCTAACATTTTAGTTTGATCTATTAAATTAGAAGAATCTAAATTATTAAGTATGTTTGAAAAAGAATTAACAAAGGTGTTAGAAATTTCTTTAGGATTTTTAGGCAATCTCCTATATGATCTTTGATTTTTGAAATTCTATTCCCATTTCTTTTGATGATAGTGCTATTGTGAAAGAATTTAGTATTTCTATCCCCTTCTTATAGCCAATATTCTCTAGATTTTTGTTTCCAGGAGATCTCTTCCTTGGCTAGGATATGTTCTTGTTTAGTCAATAATTCATACCTTCCTTGGTGATTTCTTCACTTATCTTTTTAAGATATGACTCATTTTTTTTTTCTTTAAATAGATTATTAGAGTGATCTTTGTTCCATTCTTGATTTTTTTCTTTTAATGATTTCAATTTAGACATAAAACAAAATATATTTTACCCTTGAGAAGTTTCTTCATTCCACCATTGTCTAACCTTGTTAATAAAGTCAATGTCCAAGAACCACATTGTTTCACACTTAAAAGTGTTTTTTGATGGAGTTTGAGGTTCTCCAATTTTTAATCTTATCGAGAAATGGTCTGATCCTGTGTACAGAAGTATTTCCAAGCTTAAAGGATTAATTGAATGATATAATATTTCCTTGAAAATAAATATGTCTAATATTTATACTATGTAATAGAAATATGATCGTTTGTTATTCCATGTGAAAGTTTCTTTTGATAATGGAATATCTAAAAGATTATTCTTGTCAAGCTAATCTCTAAAATCTATCATGACTTGTTTGGTATTTGACGATCCACTGGCTTTTACTAAAGAATTAAGGATTGTATTGAAATCGCCTCCAATCAAGATATTTTCAGAGCAATTATATTCTAAGAAGCTACTCATCTCATTCCATAATTTTTTCTTGTTCATTTTTAAGGTTGGACCATGAACATTTATAATAATAAATTGTAAATCATTTTTTCAACTTTTAATTTTGCGTCCTATCCAGGTTTTATTGGCTATTAGTGGAGTGTAGTCAATTTGTTTAGGATCCCATATGATTCCAATCCCTCCAAATGCCTTGTTTGGTTCAATTAAATCTATTTTCCAAATACCTAGTCATTTTTTAGATTTTTCCTTTTCCTCCTTCTAAAGTTTTTTTTTTTCTTGGATTATAATCATTTTGGTTTAAAAAAGAGTTGAATTGTGTTTTCATAATAATTTTTTATTTGGGGCATTTGGTCCCCTAATATTTGAAGTAACTATTTTCATTGTTCTATGGGAAAAAGCTTCCCCTTCCCTATGTTTAAAAGGGTGTTAAATTTTTACCAGTTTTCTGCAAGACTTGTAGCTGCTCTAAGTTTAGCTAAGGATTTTGTACCACTTTTTCTTTTATTTTTCTCATAGTTAGGGAGGTCTAAACCACACAATTTTCCTTCAATTCCTAGATTATCTAAATTACTTGTTTCATTTTGCACACTAGATTTTAAATTCCTCTTCTTTATTCAAATATTATTCTTCTAGTTCTTTCATAATTTTGTTACTAAATTCTTTGTCTTTGTTGTCTTTGCCTATCTCTAATAGATTTCCTAGATGTGGGTTAGAAGTCTGGACACCAAAATCTTCCCAATACAACTCTTGATTATCTTGGTTTAGAGTACTTAATAGAATTTCTAATTCTCTCAAGAGATCTTCTACTTCAATTAGGATACAAATTTTAGATGAGTGCTTTTCCAAAGCAATTATCTTGTTGGGTGAATCAATTTTCCAATTCTTTTGATAAGTGGTATGATTTCCTTTTGATTCTTTATTAATGTTCTTGTTTAATGTCGATTTATTAATTTCTAATGAGTTTATTGAGTCTTGATTAAAGTGTTACACTCTGACATCTTTTCTCCTTATTCCATCCTTTGTAACTTCAAGATTTTATCTATTAACCATTTTTTTTCTCTATGAAGTTTATCACCTAATTCATCTTTTGGATCTAAATAAATATTATCTAAGGTAATTATTTCTATATCTCTATTGGCTTGTGGTGCTTGGATTACAAACTCTCCGATTTGATTGGAATGAATATATTTTTCTTCAAATATTTGTTTTCCACCTAGAGGTGTTTTCCAAAACTTATATAAATTTTGTTTCTTATTAATCAAATCTTTAGGAGATTTTGGTTTATGATTGAATAAATTTGGATCCTTTCTCTTCCTATTTTCTTCTTTATCTTCTGAGATTTCCTTAAAATTATTGTAATGACTTTGAAATTTGTGATATGTAATATTAGTTTCTAAATTTAGCTTACTTGTCTCTACTTCACTTATTTTCTTTAACATATTGTCTTTGTGGTTTAACTTCTTAGATTTGATTTGATTTTTTTATTTCTATATTTTTTTTTTATTCTTATTTTAAAGTGATTTATTCCTATTTTTTTAGGATGTTTCTTTTAGAGGTGATTCCTTGATTGAATTTTTCCTTTTCTAAACTATTTTCTTGAAATGTGTTTGGTGTAGATTTTCTTTTATTTGTCTTGTCCTCTTCAATTTGGTTATGGTTATTTAAAATTTCAGCATTGATCTTAGATTTTTTATTTTGATCCCATTATGTGTTATATGCTTTACATTTTTCTTTATTTTTTACTAAAGTTTGAACACTATGAAAATTATGTTCCTTGTCCCATAAAGTAAGTTGGTCTTGAATATCATTATAAACTAACATAGTATCTTAACTAAGTTTACTGTGTGTTTTTAAATTATCACTAAAGTTCTTAATGAAAAGTCCATGTTTTCTACATGATTCACATCATTTCAAATATTCAATTTTATCTATAAAGACCAAGGTATCTAGAGAGTTGATTATATTCTCTGATGTAGTATTCTAAGTGTTTGATATTAGGAGTTTAGTTTTATCTTGGTTATTATTAATGTTTTCTATATTTTCCTTACTTATTGCTAGAGTGTGGTTTGATTTAGTACTAGAATCTAATTCTACAATCTCCCCTTCCTTGATTTATGAACAAAGTAGAGTGATCTTGCTTTGAAGATTTTTCCTTTTATTCTGGTTTTCCTTTAGTAGGTGATCATTAGTTATCCTTGGGATACTACAGGATTGCCTAACCTTAGGTAGCATTTTATACTTTTTAAAGTACTAAGTCTAAAGTAGAATTATTGATTGTATAAAAGTTATAATAATTTTGTCTAGAATCTAAGTCAAAATACATAAATTCTTGAATTGTGTTTTGATAAAAGTGAGGGTGTGGAAGATAGATTGATCTATTTGTGATGAATTTGATTGATTTAGGTTTCAAGATATTGAATTTATGTTGATTAAAATTTTGATATTATTTGAGGATGAGAAATTAGTTTCTATGCCTAAAAATTCTATTATAGAGTTGCCATTTTTCTTTAGAATTTGGATGCAATTAGTTTAGCAGGGAGGTTTTTAATAATAATCCAAGTAGGTTTAATCACTTTGTTAGTGTTTGCAATATCAAAATTAGGCACCTGTTTATGAACGATAACACTATATCCTTTGAGAAAGTATTTAGAATCTTGTACTAATTTTTCTTTAATCTATTTATTAATGCATTGAATAAAAATAACTAAATTAGAGAGGGAGATCAGACTTACCTATTCCTTGTAGCATGTGCTTATCCATCTTTTGAGATTGTGTTTTGTCAGTGCAGGGTTGTTCCAGATCATTTATAGTCTAAAGTTTTCACAAAGAAACCATTGATTTTTTGAATAGTGATTACTAATTATAAATGTATTATCTCTCCTTCCATTGACTCTTTTATTGCATTTAACTTTATCTTTGTTCATAGGGTTTTGTGATAGATTGCTCCTAGTTAGGTTGTATGTGTGCTTTATCTTGCCATCTTTATTCGTTGGAATGTAGTTTTTAGCTATATGATCCTTATCTAGGTTCCATTTTTTACTAGGGACAATGATTTTATCCAATTTTTTTGGTACTTCTTTATTTAATTTACCCTTTGGGCTATTGTAATTATTTTGATTTGTTTTTTGTTCTATCTTTTTATTGTTCCATCTCCATGATCATGTTTTATCTTGGTTTCTTAATTGATTTGGTAGGGGGATAATAGGGTAATTTGTTGATGAAATGTTCTTTTCCTTTTTTAATCAATCATTATTGGAAATATGTTGTAAGGCTCCAAAAATTTTGATTGGATTGGAGTAGAAAATTGTAGGATTAATGGAACGTAAAACATTTTGGTTCCTACCATATTTTGTCTTGGCAAAATAACTTAGTTATTTATTGGTTTGCTTTTTTATTTTGATCCATCTTGGTTCTTCTTCTAGATGAAGTGAGAGAGTTTTTGTATCTTTAGACTCTTGTTGCTTACTACTTGCATGTTTTTTTCTTTGGTCTTTTCTTGGGTTTAGAGATGGGGGGTATTTCTAAACTAATTTATTTCTTTTCCATTTTAAAGTCTTTTCCTATATATTCACCGATTTCGTAGCTAAGATGCTAAAACTATTAGAGCAATTGATAAAAAGGCTTTGTGATTTCCTGAAATTCACATATTTTTTCTAGAAGTAATATTGTTTCTATTTCTCAATATTTTTGAATGCCTATTCATTTGTTTGAACCAATTCAAAGTAGAGAACCATTTTCATGTAATGCACTCAATAAAATTAGAAGCTATTTTTATGTTAGTCATATTAATATAATGTATGTATAAATATTTTGTAGAATAATTTGATTATATATATATATATATATAATATTGTTATTTTAATAATGTATTTATGTGGATGACTATGTCACCATATTAGTGATAATTAATTGGAATATATAATTTTTAGTACTAATATAATATCATCTGAAATCTTTATTTTTACAATATTATATTTGATAAATAGTTTAATAATAGATATAGATGGTAATGCTACTATTTTGTTAATAAATCAATACAGTCATAAAGAATATATTTTACACTTCAATAAAGTTTTGTTATATCAGTTTTAGATTTAGATAATGAATTAATTTGATTCATTAATGACCACTTTAATATAGTCATTTTCTATAGTTTAATTCAAAAATAGTCTTAATGTGGTTGATAATGTCATTGTATTAATGACCATTTCAATAAAGTCATTTTTAGTTTATTTTAAAAAAATAATTTTTTTTTTAATACAAATGCATCTATTAAATTGTATGTAGTTATACCTTAGGTTAGTTTATGGATTGTATTATATATTTTCATTTAAATTTTGAAATTATTGTTTCTATTTGTGATCATTATAAAATGGAAGTATACATTAGTGTGAAAGTGGGAAATTTTTGTGAGGAAGAAGTATTTGAGGGAGCATAGTTTGATGGAACCCTTGTAGGCACTGTTCTTAATACTAAAATGACTAAATATTATTTACAATATGCAAACTTCATCAAAAATAAGATTAATAGGGAACCCCTCATGGAAGATGCATTTATAGAATATCTTAGACTTATTTCATCTATTTTATAGGTTGCCTAGGTATATACCATGAGCTTATTGTGTTGATGCATTAAACAATGATTATTGGTGGAGAGATGATATATTTGATAGACTTGTGCAACCTCTAAGTCATCATAAGTTTGTTCGAGTTTATTTCCTAGATACATGTACTCTTCAACCATATTCTTGTGCACATTTATGTCCAACAAAAGAATGAATTTCAAGACAATGGGACCTAAGAATGTGGAACTAAATAGTTCGACATTAGTTTTTGTCATGAGATCCACTGCATGTCATAGGGGATCAAAATTTTATTTGTATCATTATTTTGTATTGGAAAATGAAAGTTTATGTAATATCACTTTTTTAATAAATGAACTTTTAGAGTTTTTTGTAATATTGTAGCCATTATTTTAATGAAATAACTTTTTTGGGTGTTACAAAATATTGGATCTTATTGTAACATCAGTTAATGAACTCATTGTATAAATCCTTTTCTAATGATTATAATTTAGTCACTTTGATTCATTTTGTAATCAAACTTTGTTATTCTCCATTTATGTGTGCATGTTTAACATGTACTTAACTATAATATAACATTTAATCAAACTTGGCATTCACTTCTAATAAAGTAATTTTTTTAATTATAACAACAGCAACAACAACAAAAATAATACACAAATTAAATTTACAATTCAAAATACCTTTTTGTAGCAAAATATTTGATGCAAAATACGAGGGTTATATGCTTTTAGATTTAAAGCAAGTTACTATAGGTATATAAATATACTCTATAAATATAGATTTAAGATATATATATATATATATATATATATATATATATATATATATATATAGAGAGAGAGAGAGAGAGAGAGAGAGAGAGAGAGAGAGAGAGAGAGAGAGAGAGAGAGAGAGAGAGGTTAAAAAAAAAACTTTAGATAAAGACATTGGTTTCCCATGTATATGAATATGTGTTGTTACATAATGAATGTTTAAAATATATTTATGTTGTTGGTTTTGAAATTATTTCATATTAACTATGGTGAGATTGATGTTGCACTTTTATTCAGAGGAGGCGTGAAGATAATATCAAAAAATAAATAAATGACAATGTCAAAGATATAAATAAATGTCAACAAGAAAAAATAAGGAAAATTAGAATAATTAACATTGAAGTTGGAAAATGAAGTTCTTCTTGGAGGAGGGAAAAAGTAGCAGCTGAACAATTGGAAATTAAATATAGAGATACAATAGATATAACAAGAAACAACCACCAAAGAAATTTTGAACAACCCCTTCTTGTTCTTAATGAAGACACATGTGATAAATAACAAAAAGGTGATGCCCAATGAAGTGAGGGGAATAATCATCCATTTAATGAAAATATTTCGTTGGATGTTTAACATGTGAAATCCACATCCATAGAATTTGTTCTAGGAATATTGAAATATGCAAAACATCTAGACATGAATGTTGACATTCATGTTGAATGTGCTCTAGATAATGTTGTATTTTCAATTTGATACTAAGAAATGAAATATTGATTTTTAGTTTAGGTAAAAAATTAGACCAATTATTCTTATGTGATAAATCATGTTACCTCTTTCTTTGATGTGTATGAATAATCAAAATAATATCATCCTTTACTAACTATATTTTTCTTAGTTTAAATAAAGAAATTATGCATTAATGTTATTCATTCCAATATGAGTAACCTGTATAGGTTCAAAAATGTTGTGTTGTGCAATTACTTGAATTTTTTCTGGTTGGTTGGTTAAAAGTATTTTCAAGCATGTCATGATACTAAGTTAGTTATTATCTTAATATGATCATTATTTATTTCATATTTTTTATGCTAATTACTTATCATTTATATTTTAATTATTTATATATATTGATGTTTTTTTATAGATTTACAGGTTACTATTTGAATCATGGATGCCTCTATCAAAGAGTCAAACATCATTGATGCTATCCCAACTACGTCAAAGGCATCAAATTATTACTTTGAGATTGGAATTAACAAGTCCCTACAAATAATCAAAGAGTTGTGCACAAGTATAATTAAATTTTTAGATATTGTAATATTTTGCATGACATGTTTGCAAAGGTGGATATGTTTCTGTCAATTATGAAAGAAGTCTTTCATGATTATTGTTCAAATAAAAGCCACAATAGAATCTTAATCATTGAAGAATATTTCATGTATTTACACCATTATAGAGAAATATTTTGTATATAGTTAATTCTTTTCTTTTGTTTCAGGCTTTTACTTTGTCTAATTAGTTGTATTAGGAGCTATGTTACTCTAGTGTTCTATGTAACTTTCATGAAAAATAAATTATTTTTACAAAGGATGTCTTCAATGAGTGTGGCTAGTAAATGTGAAAAATTAGTTGCAAATACATTTACACATATATGTCACAAACTAAATTTAGTATAAACACCATATGTTAATTCTAAGAAACATCTTCATTTTAAGAGGATCTCTTATTTCACTAACTTATATGCAAAATCGTAACTTTGCATGATACCCTTCACCATAGGCATATTTATTGAATGCAATTCTTAATCATTGTAGTAAAAGCCTTATTATCATATTAAATTTTCAGCAACATTTAATGTTCTCACATCATTATGAACATTTTTTTTCCATGTAGTTGTTTATTATCTTTGCATTCACACTTTTTGACATAATCTAAATACTTGTGTTTGGACTTACAATTTTCCTTTCATGAATGAGATACAATCTATTAATTATTTCACTATTTAAGACATGTTTAAGCCAAAGTTGTAAGTATGAACATAGTTCTAATTCACATGATAATATTTATTACAAGTGTGACCACTTATTCAATAACATTAACAAAAATTGTAAACTCTACACATACACAACATAACTGTAGGTAGTTATTGGATTTATTTCCTCATGATGGTTGCTCCTACTCATAAAGGTTTCACGAGGGTTTAGGTCAGAAACCCTCTGTTGCCTTCATCTATCACTTCCACAGGTCTTCCAATGAATTCTTGACTTGTTAACTTCAGTGGATTTGGTTCAATGTCTATAGCATGTGGACAATCAGTTGTAGCAATCACATCTCCTATTAGTGGCACCATTGGTAGGGATTTCATTCTATCTACAAATGGAGTTATTTTTAAACAATTGATGTGTTATCCTATTGACTTGGGGGATGGTTTTCTTGTGCCTTTTTCTAGGTTGGCACCATCACCAAGGTGAAATTTATGTATGGTGGATATGGTTCTCTAGTTGTAGGGGTGGATGCATCCTCATTATTATCTTCTCTTCCTTTACTTCTCTAGAAGATGGGATTTTCATGACAAATATCCCAAAGGGTTCTATATTTATGGCTTCTACTTTAGTGGATAAAGATGTAGTCCTAATGGATCTTATTATGTAGGAATATTTTTCGCTGGAAGTGGTAGAGAGTCTATTTCATTCCCAATTTATTGTTATATTTTCATTAAGCTAGAAGAGGAAACTATGGATGATATTAATTAGGCATCCTTCGAACTATCATCTTGTAAAATCATCTTTAGATTTAAGGGTTTTTGGCTCTCTCTCACTTGTCTTCATTAGTGGATTATTAAACACCTAGAGCCTATCATTATGGATTCGGTTCACATCTTTACTTGAGCTAAAGTATTTTTTGTTGAAAATTTTGAAAATACTTTGGATTAATAGACTATTCTATGCAAGCATTTATTTGCTTGTGAAAATTTCTTTCATTTGATGATGAAGCCCTAGCATGAGGATTTCAACCCTCTTTTGAAATCTTTCAACAAAATTCCTATTTGGGTCAAGCTTCCATACCCCCCTCTTCATCTCTGGGTGTATTTTATCCTTTAGGTTTTCTTATGGTGGATGAGGAGTCCTCTAATATTCTCAACTCCACCTTTGCTTGTATTTTAGAGGAATTATATGCTTGTAAGGAACTTACAAAAAAAGATTAAGCTCAAGTCTTCCAAGGATTCTTAGATACATCCTTTGGATTATGACACCACCCCTTTCACATGTAGAAAGTGTTTCAAGATTGGGCATGGTGCTGCTAAATGTGTGGTACATAAAGTTAAACTAAAAAAGTTTTCATCATGGTGGAAGGGTGTCCCTATACATAAATATATAGTTCTTAAGTGCGCTCCTCATTCATATGGGTAATTTCCTTATGATTATTTAGAGTATGCCCTAGATGGAGTGTTTCCCCTTGATCCCACTAAGGGTTATACTATAAGTGAAGGCATGGTTGTTGTTACTATTAAAAGTAACCTTGTAGATTTGATATTTGTTGTCTCAAATTCTCCTTCTTTCTCTATGGATCTTTTTTTCCTTGTTATTTATAAAGGTATTCTTTCTTTTGTTGGCTTCAATTCTTCTTCCATCCCTACCCTTGCAGTGTCATTTTCTCTTCTACTGCTAGTTTTGTTAGTTCTTTGAATTCATTGGCTTGGAAATTCAAGGTTACCAAGGTTGAAGAAGTTTGGATCATGATCAAAGAAGAACATTCAAATAAGTCATATACTTCTTTTGATATGGCCCTTAGATCCCAAAAGAAGGGATTAAAGGGGAACTCTTAACTTTTGGTTTTTTAAATTTTCTAGGTTGTATGTTGATTGTATGTCATAATTTTTCTTGACTACCAATTCTTTTTCTATGGAGGAATCTTATTTTTTTCTTCCCTATATTTTTTTGTCCTATTTTTTCTTTATCCCATTCTCTTTGCACATCTTATTATATATCTCATTGTGTGCATTTTAGGTCCCTCTATTTAAAACCTTTTGTATTTTAGGTCCCTCTATTTAAAACTGCTCTATTTTGGGTTCTAGGATCCTTTCAAATCTAACTTTTACTTAATAAAAAACATAATAGTAACATTAAGTAATTGCATATATTTTCCTTCATGATAACTATAATAGTGTAAACTAATACTCTAATTCCATCCCTAAGTATGATTGTAACCCTAACTCTATTACCTAAATCACATCACTCATTCTAATCCTAACTATAAGCCCCACATGTCATTTATCATTACATCCCTTTATAAAACTAAACAAGACCTTTCCACTAGTCAAACACTCCAATGCTATACTAGCTTTCACACTTCCCCTAAGTACATCCCTATTTTTTTGTCATACTTAACCACCTATTACCCCTAACCAAAATACTAAATAAAACTATAATAACTTTGACCCTAACCCTAACCTGAACACTAAATTTGACCCTAAGTGTATATGTGACCATATTGAGCATTTATAATTGTATACATAACCCTAACCCTATTTGTAAGTGTACCAATAACTACAAGTAATCACAAGTCTTGCCATAACCCTAACCTTAATAGTAACCCTAACCTTGTCTATATCTCTATTTCTAATCCTAACTCTAGCAAAAACCATAGTCCTACTCAGTATTCCTAGCCCTATCCACAATCATAAGTTTATCCCTAACTCTTATAGAACACCAAACTATAACAATAAATCTCATCCTAACCCTGATCATAACCCTAACTCTAACTAATGTAGGAACATCCTAGGTATAAGAGCACTCTTGCATCAACCAAAAATATTTCATCTCAATTGTTTGAATAAGGGTTATCTTAATGCTTATTTATTGTCTATGGAGGCTTGCTACTTAGTAAGTCAGTCATATGAGCTCAGAGTGTCCTAATTTTAGAGGTGGATGCTCATCTTGGATATATATATTGGAAATATAAGAAATGCTAGGTTACTGAGAGGAGAGGGGTTAATCAATAACCAATAAAACTTAATCTTAATTCACCAATTAATCCGTCATATGTATTATGATCTAATTGCATGCATGAAAAACTAAAAGCATTAAAACATTCATAACACTTTGACACACAATATGGTAACCCAAAAACATTCCAAATATAAAGTAAAACTAAGGTGGGGATGATAGCCACAAGCTTTAGTACTGTAGTATGATGTTGGCCTATTAAGGCTTACAATGATCGCTTCCGATGACCTGCCTTGTTAGGAGCAATAAGGACTACTAGGTCCACCTTGCAAGAGGATTTAAAAACATAAAATGAAGTATGTACTCAATAAATAGATTTACAAAAGATTGTTAAGACTACCTTGTGAAAGGACTTAACTATTCCACCTATTAGAATGAACTAGTGGCTGATCTCTAATCTACAACTTTAATTTTCTGAATGAGATTCCTTTGGAGTGTAATGATCACCTTGCTCTAGTAGATAAATTTTTTTTGCTCCTTATACTGCTTGTATCCTTCTTATTTCACACTTTTGCTTTGATATATATCTTTCTATCATACCATTACATTATTTGGATGTGATACAATATATTACATATATACCAATCCAATTTACAATTCATCAAAGTTGGCTACAATACAAGTTTTACTAAAATACACAAAGTCTACCCAATTGTAGGTACTCAATTTTTGAAGATAAACTTAGTGAGGTTCTAACACTCAACAACCATTGTCAATGCTCAACATTGTCATGAACTTGGTAGATGTAGAAGCTCAACTCATACTAATCACTTCCAAGTAGTCTGAGCTTGGTCTACATTGGTGACTCAGTCAATGCTATGAAACTCATCATATAAACTAAATTACTTGGTTGATACTACATAGTTCAATCAACACTATCATTGCAAGTTTAGTATAAACTGAATCACTTGGTTGAGACTACATAGCTTGATCAACACTAGATTCACATCATTGAAGCTAAAAACTTAGTAAATATTGGAGAACTTGATTTGTACTGAGAAACTCGATAAACACTATGAAGCTTAGTTTACACTGATAATCACTAACTTGGTAGACACTGCTTAGTGTGAACTGAATATTGTTCTTGGAACTTGGTAGTAACTGTCAAACTCAGTAGAGCCTAAATTACTTGGTTAACACTGTAAAATGCAAGATAAGCTTGGTAGCTAGTAACCATCTGATTAAGTGTGTATGTCACTAATAAAAAAACTTGACTATAATGTCAACAATCTCCCCCTTTTGCATTAGTGATAAAAACACTTATCAATCAAAACTGAATTCTTGAAAAGTTCAAAACAATTTTAAGTCTTCGTCCCGTGTCTTCAATTTAGCATCATATTCTATTTTTGAGATTTTTTAAAATTTCTTTTGTAAGAGATGTTTATTGTACATGTATATGTGTAATATTATGATGCTCCCCCATACATATATATTCAACATACTTTACATGTTATATACATATGTCTCATGTCTTTACATTACATATTCTTATCTTCTCCCCTTTTATTGCATCATCACATATTCTCCCTATTTACATATTCTCCTCCTTTTTGACATAAATGCCAAAGGTGTATGCTACACGGTTATGCAAAAATGTGACAAGAAGCTAGAATGTACCTTTAAAATTAGTGAAATTTTCTTGTCCCAATTTTCTTGCAACACCTAACTTGCATGCAATGCAATCTGAATTTCTACTGATAATTCCATCATGTGATCAGATATGGAGAAGTTATTGTCATGGATGAGAGTTTTAGCATGTGCAATGTGTTTTTGCAATGCATCCATGTTTGGAAGAATCATGCCTTGTATATCTACAAGTGTGGCCCTTATCCTAGCTTCTTCCCTTGGTAATTTTGTTTGAATATTAGTCAAAAATCTGATCTTTGTGTAATGAGTAGAACCGTAGCTCGGGTCAAGTGACAACTAATGTGTACTTTTCTTCAGATCTTCATCTATCTTGGAGAGTTTATCGTTGATTTCCTAAGTAAAGATAGATGTATCACATAGTTTGCTAAATAGAGAAGTGACATTGTTGGTAGAGGTTTCCAATGAGCTGAGAATAGTAGACAAGTCCACTTGGTAACTAGCTCCAATAAAATTTTCTTCTCTGCTCTTTGCAACAATTTTTCTTGCCCATTCAGATCTTCATTAAATTTTTGAGCAACTTCTACTAATTGGGCCAAAATAGGTTGAGAAGTATCAACATTAGTGCTGAGTGCATTTGTAATTATGTTCTTTGCATCTTCTAGCACTTGATTTTCTTTGTTTCTTTCCTTTCTACGCCTCTATTGCTTAGCTTTCTTCTACAAAATTCCACCTACTATATGCATTTTATAAGATTTAGAGTAGAGATATCCCAATTTGAGATAACTATATCCTCATCAAGATCAATGTCTTCTTTCTTATCTTTTCCTTTGCTAGAAACCTTAGTACTCAATTGAGGCTTGCTTTCAATTGTCTTTGTGCTAACTACTTGCATACCAATGTGTTTTTGCAATGCATCCATGTTTGGAAGAACGAGGCCTTGTATATCTATAAGTGTGGCCCTTATCCTGGCTTCTTCCCTTAGTAATTCTGCTTGCATATCAGTCAAAAATTTGATCTTTGTGTAATGAGTAGAACTATAGCTCAGGTCAAGTGACAACTAGTGTGCACTTGCCTTCAAATCTCCATCTATCTTGGAGAGTTTATCTTTGATTTCCTGAGTAAAGATAGATGTATCACATAGTTTACTAAATAGAGAAGTGAAATTGTTGGTAGAGGTTTCCAATGAGCTAAGAATAGTAGACAACTCCACTTGATATAGTGCAATCTTCTGTGTAACTAGCTCCAATACAAATTTCTTCTCTGCTCTTTGCAACAATTTTTCTTGCCAATTCAAATCTTCATTAAATTTCTAAACAACTTCTACTAATTGGGCCAAAATAGGTTCAAAAGTATCAACATTAGTGTTGAGTGCATATGTAATTATGTTCTTTGCATCTTCTAGCACTTGATTTTCTTTATATCTTTCCTCTCTAAGCCTTTGTTTCTTAGCTTTCTTCTACAAAAGCTCAACTACTATATGCATTTGATCAGGATTTAGAGTAGAGATATCCCAATTCAAGATAACTATACCTCATCAAGATCAATGTCTTCTTCCTTATCTTTGCCTTTGCTAGAAACCTTAGTACTCAATTGAGGCTTGCTTTCAACTCTCTTTGTGCTAACTACTTGCATACTGGGAATAGTAACAATAGTGGAAATAGAAGAACTAGCAACAAAAGTAGATTTTGTACTGATTGTAGAAATACCTTATTAATGAGTAGCCAAAACTAATGGAGGAAGCACTGACTCATCATGTAAGACCACTCCTTGTATGTACTTACTTTAATTTAAATTAACACTTTATGGTTTAGGTATCCTAATGAAAATTGAGATTAGTTGATATGTTCATATTTTAAATACTCCATGATTTGAGAACTACTACATTACTTCAACTATTTAAACATTAAGTTTTACTAATGATCGTACGAGGTGTTTCACATTATGAGGATGATGATGTTGACTTTGGTACCTTGATGATTAGGTTATATGCATTCAGAGAGTTCAGTATACCATATTGATGATGTTTATGATGTTTAGGTATATGCATGCCTAATGATGATTATTTTGGTATTTTAATTTGAAATAATAAATAGGTTAGGTTATATTGATTATGCAATTATTGATGAATAAATGTGAGTAGAAATGAGATAAGTAGTTATTTATATGAAAGTTTGATGTTTTGATTTATGTGATTATCTAGATGAGTTTTAAATATATGCATGTGATTTTTCTTGAGCTACTGATGTATGAAATAAAGTATGCAGGATTATTAGCCAGGAAATCTAACAAAGAATTATAACTCAACCCTATGTAGAGTTTGTGAAATCTAGGGTTGAGTCTAATGAAAGACGCAGACCCTGTTGTTTCGTATTTCATTTGTATCATAATCTGAATGTGCGTATCATTCTATAATCGTAAAGTGTTTAATGTTTTGTAACAATGATCTTATAGTGTCACTTGACACTCATAATTTGTATATGTAAATCAGCATGATAGTTAGGGTTAGCTAAGTAACCTGATAATTTGAGATGGACTAGGTTAGTAACCTAAGACTAGTTAGTTGTTAATTAGGATTAATTACCCTAATTAGGGTTTAGTGGTAAAATTGCATTCTTTGGATTTTTAGCAAGTCTAAATATTTCAAACAATTTAATAGGTCCCTAAATAGTCCTAGAGGCCAAAATTAATAAAAACTAAGTGCCTAATGGGAATATGTATGGGTTGTGGGCATTTTCCACCCCTCTATCCCCTTTTGTTGACTTTTGTGACCACCCATATATCCCATTTTTGCTTTAGTGAAAAAATTGGAACTTCACCATGAGTTTGACAAGTTTATACTCCACCATAAAGTTTTCTTTGAGGATAGGATTAAGTAAGAAGACCCTAGAAGCCCTTAGTCAAGTTTGGAGTTATTGCAAATTTTTTAGGCGATTGAGTTAGGAGCCTATTTAGTTGCAAATTTGTGGGTTGAAAAGTGTTCACCCCATCTCTACATTTAGAGAGTAAAGTTAGGATTGAAGGAGGAAGAAGGATAACTCTTCTCAAATTTTAGTTTGCCATAACTATTTGTGAAGGTAGGAATCTTCAAGTTCGTGTCTTCACATTGTGTTTACATTGCTTAGGTAGGATTTTTGCATGTGTGTGTATGTGTATGCATGATGAGACATGTAAGTGATGTGACTATGATGGGTTTCTTAATTGTTTCCTTTTCATGTTTTACATTTTGTTTTATGAGGGAAACTATAAGGGTTGTGTTGGCATTACTCACCCTTGGATAGGGTAGAAGTGGCTAGGTATAGGAGGAGGGCTTCAGTTGAACTTTGAGTAGTGCAAAGTCTCTCCTCAAGAGGAAGAGAGGGAGAGAGTAGGGCGATATAGGCCCCTACTCGTTAGTACAAACCATGTTTGTGTTTTAGAAATTAAAAAGTGAAAGAATAGACGTTCTTATGATTATAGCCTTGAAAGGGGCATCTATTATGGTGTTGTGTCCAACTTCTCCTACCCTAGAAAAATTCACCTTGTCGCTAGTTTGGTTCATAAATGAAATTGTTGTGCAAGCCTGGGATGAGAGTATTTGGTTGTTTGTGTCCTTATGTTAAATTTTTTTGTTTCCAATCAGTTTTGATTTCTCCATGGTTACCTTGATGTAATTTGTAGATTTTGTAGTGTCTACCTTGATATGGAGCCAAGCATGAATTCAGAGTTGTTGTTTCAATTCAAATGTATGGGAGACTTCTCCTCGAGTTGATGATCCTATTGTAAAAAATTATTGTTAACCTTATTTTTGAAATGACTATGATCTTGGGTTTTCTTCTGTGGTTCTTTCCTAAGGGTGTTCTTGAATTAAGTGATTGAATAAAATGATTAAGAAGTGGCTAGCCCACATATGTTAAAAAATTGAGTATTTTCCTTTCATATGATATTCCTTATCATTCAGTTACTATGCATATGTTTATCAGTAAATAGATGCAATGATGTTTTTACCTTCCCTATGACATTCTTATAATTCAAATTTGTATTCATAGGATTGTTGGTAATTGGAAACAATGAAGTTATTTAAGTTTTGCAATTTGATTTCAAACATGGATTAGAGAAAAATCAATTTATATGAATGATACTTCATTTTGTATTTTCGTAACTATTGAGAAGAAAAAAAATCCTTTTCAAGTGCATCAATATAAAATCAACATTTATGCTATTAATTATCCTAGAATTAAAAAAAAAAAAATTCCATTTGGCTAACTAAATAAATTTGAAAATCAAACACTTTAAAAAAAATAGACGTTGAAAAAAATCTTTCATGAGCAAATTGCTCTCTACCCTTTGTATGGGAAAATTGTAAATTCTCCTTTGGATAGAGAATATTCCCTTTGGATTCCATTTAATATCTTTGATATCTTTTTAAAGAAAATTATATAATTTAAAAATTAAATAACATCCATCTTTTTTTTTTTGTTTTTTTTTTGTTTTAAAGAAACTACCTATCTTATCCTATGTCTATCCTAAACACCCACTAAACTTTACACATAGTGAATGCATTGAAGGTGTTTTCACCTCCTCACCCTCCAAGAATCACACCTTTTTACTAACCCACGTGACATGGAAATGAAGGAATAAAGTTGGTTTTGTTTGAAAAGGCATAATGTGGGGTATGAATTCCTCCCTCCCCCACCCCCCAACTTTTTCCAAACCAAGTGGCCAAGTTAATGCAGGCCCAAATCACCTTTTGGAAAGTCAAAGGATGTCCTTGGGATCATGTACAGAGACCTAGAAAGCCACCCAAGGCATTGAGTAAGGTGTTAAAGGTACTTAAGGTGGCTAGGGTTAGGTTAGGTAGGTTTGGTTAGATAGTAGGGTTAGAGATGTTAGATGTTAAGTTAGTTGTGTTAGTTGTTAAGTTATTAGTTAGTTAGTAATTATTTTAATTAAATGTGTTAGAGTTAGTATTTTAGTTAGTAGTTAGTGTAATAGTTAGTGGTTGCTAATTAAAGTTTAGTAGATAGATTTCTTGAATAAAGAAGGAATGTTAGAGCTTAATTTATGTACTTCTTATAAAGTTGAAATTTCATTTTTGAAATATAATGTATTAGTTGATAAGTTAATTTTGTTGAAGAGTCATGATGACTACCGATGATTTAAATTGTTTAATGGTTGGATATTTGTTGAATCATGTATTATTTCATATTAGTGATCTTTTGAAAATGGTATTAATATAATAGAAGCAAAATTTTAAAGAGGGTTTTGGGTTAGTATATGGTAATGTCACATGCTAGTATGCTCTAGAGGACAAGGCATGCATTTGTGGCTTGTAGGTTATCTTTGGATTCATGATAAAAGTTGATTTAAATATTAGGATGAATTAAATGGAGAAAAATTAGTGCATGCTTAAGTTCTCATAGCTTTTGCTAAATATTGGAATTAACTTATATTTTATTGTCAAGTAACCTGTTAAGTGCAGATTTAGTACCTAGGATATTGAACTAGTGAAATGGAAAAGTGTAAGGAAAAAAATCAAACCTAATGTATCTTGTTATTGATCAAATGTGTTTTGAACATTATATCATAACTTCCTAATTGTAAAGCTATAGTTTCATCACTCGACTTATCCAACCATGGAACAAGTGTTCCTATATAAATCATATTATGGCTTTTCAAACTCAGTAGAGTATGTGTTCCCAACCGTTTGTGAACCATCATGAAGTCTTTATTGAATTCATCTATGTGTTTAAACCTAGAAGCAGGAACTAAAGTACCCTTATGCACTTTATCTTCATCTTATAACTAACATTGTGAATGTTAATGTAAATCTACATCTTAACCCTATAACTCTAATAAACTAGTCAGACTTGAACTCAATCTTATCATATCTTTAACCCTCTATAACCTATGTAGTGTATAATGTATTAACATAATGGATTATTAATCTCTTTAAAATAAAAATTTGGTGTGTTTTTGCTCTATTTTTTGGGCATGATAGCTCAGTAGATGAAGTGTTGATCACTTCAGTCAATGAAGTACTTAGCTAAATAGGTGCAAAGATTGGTTGAGTGCTTGGATTGTAGTGTTTGCCTTGCCACAACCAACTTAGTAGAAGCTTTATCTAAGCTTGATGACTTTAAATCTTTTCTCAGAGAGCAAGGAAATGAGGCCATAACCACTTTTGCAATATTTTTAGGGTTGGTTTCCTCAATGCTTTGAATCTTAGGGAGATTCTCCTTGGTGGCTTCCTATTCTTGCTCCTCATCATCTTTATTATCATCATTAGTTTCTTCTTCATCATCATTATCCTCTTCTTCCTTGTCATCTTCATCATCATCTTTATCATTGACATGAACAAAAAAATCACTCTTCTGATGAAGATTGTAGATATTATTCGATGTATTAGTGGCATTCTTCACCACATGTTCAATGTCATTGATTAGTATTAAGAAAGTGTTAAATTTCGAAGTGAGTTTTTCTTCACTCTGCTTCATGGACTTTTTATTTCTTTGTCATTAAAACATGAGTTGCCTTAGAGTCTACTCATATATATCCTTTGCAATTTTCTTGGCATGTTACCATCTTGGCTTGATTCTTTCCATTAGTTCTTTGGGAATTTTTTGTGCAAGTTGATCATGTGAATATTTCCATTTTCCTAGCTTAGACATAATCATGTCTTCAACTTTCTTCTTCTCCTTTGCATTTTTGGTCTTATATCTTAATGATTAAAAATTTTCCATGCCAGCCCTAGAATCAATCTCTTTTAATTTCTCTTGTAATATAGGTGGAGGTCATTTGAAAATCATATCCTCTACTTCTTCACCTAATTTCAATTTCTTTCTAGATGTTCTTCTTATGAATACTGTAATAGATGACTTTGTAGGTTTGGTTATGATAGCCTTACCTTTCTTCTTGATTGACACTTCTTCTGATTTTTTTTCATATGCCTCATCTTTTGCATCATCTTCAATCACATCATCTCCTTTACCTTCTGCCAATAGGAGAGTAGAACTAGTTTATCTCAATTTTTCTATCCTCTTCTTTCCTTTGCTGACAACCTGAGGAAGCTTTATTTCTAGTTCAATTATGGCTTTGAATTTATTATATGTACCAAAATATGTGGCCCTGGGATCCACAGGTTCATTCAACAATGCCTCAATGATGTTCCTGGTGTCATCAATGTTAACCTCATAGCCTAGAGGCTTAACCCACACCACTCTAGGTTTGATTGCTTGCATGTATACCTTGTCACAATCTATTATAAAAAAAATCATCATTGTAATCTTCTACAAGTCTCTTGGGAATTAAAAATCTCTTATTCATCTTTTCTTTGAATGAATCAAAATAATTATACATGATACTGACATAGTTTTCACCCATGTCTGCTATATACTCATTGATCTGATATAGTACAAGCACATATTTTCTCCATACAGTTGTACCTTTTGAAGGGAAAAAAAATTCTACAAAGAAGAATAAATAGGTTAAAAGTGAACCAAACTTACATTGGTTATCCTTCAAAGTTCTAATGCTCTCCATGCTTTTGTTGAATTGGTTCAACATTAGATCAGCAAGGTCAAAGGACATGTTTTTCTTCACCACCTTTAGAGAAAGATCAACTACCTCACATGATACATTTTTGAGATGACTAGAGCTATATATTTTATGTGCTATTACATAAATTCCAAACTTTAGCTCCATATTGGCTACATAGCTGATCTTCATACCTCTTTCATCCCATTTGGCAATAATTTTCTTTTCTAGTTCTACTTGACTTAGGGTTTTGGTAGTCTTTTCCTTGGTCAACATTGGGAGCCTTGTGATTTGATGAATCATTTTCTTTGTTATGAGAATAGGCTACTCCAACCATAGCTACCTATTATGTGGAATGTGGGTTAAACCATTCACACACAAATTTTCTAGAGTTTCATAGATTTCTAGGTCCCTCTTGAAATAAACAAAGAAAATGTGAGCGAATATCATTAACCAGTAGTACCTTTGGTGGAATATGTGATTGAGCTCTAATTGGATCAAGCGTTTTCACAATTGCTGGACTCAACTTGAAGTCTAGTGCTTTCCACTCAATTTCTTGATCCAACATCTTAGACCCCTTCTTGGCTTTATTTTTGGAGGATTCCATGCTTGGTAGGGTTTATGAAAACATAGAAAACTTCAATGAATCACACAGATTTCTTAGATGCATAGAAATCACTCTTTGCATGTAGCTCTTTGAAAATTCATGATGACAAATGAATTTGATTTCATCCTTTTAAACAAATTTCACTTTCTAGTCACCATAAATGCTTGGTACATTCACTTTCTTAGTGACATACTATCTTCCACTTAGTTTGATCTAACTACTCAAAAAAGTCATCCATGACTCGATGTCCACACAATGACTTAGTTACTCCCAACCTCACTTGAGAGGGTCTTGCAACCCGACCTAGCTCGATAAGGTCTAGAATTTCCTTAGACACTTGGTGATCCCTTTGCATCTTGAATGTTGATATGGATCTTTCCTTCTAGCTAACTGGAACTGATTTAAGATGTCTACCTTAGAATCTTAGTTCTAATTATTCTTGTGGGAGATCAAATGGAAATGTTTGAGTCACCCAATTTTTGAGTGACATGTGCTTCATTGTTCAGACTTGCATTCTTAGAAGATTTTAGAATCCATTTTGTCTCATTTTCTTTTTGATGTTGTCAGCCTTAGTTTTCTTTTCATCTTCAATTCTTCTAGTATTCATACAATTCTTGGTGAGGTGTCCAAGTTCTGTACAAATGAAACTTCTTCTAGTGGCATCTCTTATCCTTAAGTGATGTTTCACATAGTTTACTCCAATGTGTCCAAATTATCCATAGTAGTGAAATCTACATGATGTATTGTAGTCCCAACCAAATATAGCTTTTACAATTTGTTTTGCTGGGTTCAATATCTTGATTGTTCATTTAGAAGATTTTTGTCTATGCTTCTTGCATTTGTGACATGTGCCTTCAAGTTTAGGTTTCCCTTTGCATTCATTAGCTCTATGACCATGCTTATTACAGTTGTAGCATTTTCCATTAAATTTAGCTTTACCATTACTCCAACATTTGTTTGATGTATGGCCTAACTTACCATAGTGATTGCAAGTAGGTCTTTGATTTTTTTGAGCTCCTTTGCTTGGATGATTCACCTTCTTCTATATTTCGAATTCCTGCTTTGCCTTTCTGTCTATATTGGATTTTCTCATTTAATTGATTCATGTCTACTTGAGCTTTCATCAACCTCTCATTAGTTTGATTTTTAATATTTAGATCATTTTGTAATCTTTCATTTTTTGATCTTAGATTCATGATTTTTTCATTTGCATTAGTAAGTTGATCAATGAAGTCTGCCTGTTGAAGAGATAGATGCTGAATTTCATTTTTTTCCCCTCCTATCTCTTCTTTTATCTTGTTTTTCTCTTCCATGACTTCACACAATCTTACTAACTAAATTTATTGTTCTCTTTTTAGCTTCCTTAATTCTTCTTGAAGTTTACCATTCTTTCCTAATAGTTCTCTGATTGCTTCATTAGCTTCATCTGAATTACTTTTTGAATGGATATCTTCAATTCTTTCTTCAGTGTAGAGTTTTTCATTAATTTATATTGCAAGATCTTTTCTTCTTTTTGGAGATTGAGAGAGTTTCTCTTTTTCTTTCTTAAGTTTCCCAATAGCCAATTTGAAATCTAGCTTTTCATTATCAATAGCCTTATCAAGTTTGAATGCTTCCATTGCTTCTGATCTTTGCTCAAGTTGTTAAACTTCTTCTTTGAGAACCATAAAGCTCTGATACCTATTGTTGGAAATATGAGATAGGCTAGGTTACTAAGAGGGGAGGGGTGAATTAGTAACCAATAAAAAATAATCTTAATTGACCAATTAATCTTTCGTATGTATTTTGATCTAATTGCATGCATAAAAAACTGAAAGTAAAATTGGGGTGGGGATGATACCCACAAGCTTTAGTACTATAGTATAAAGTTGGTCTATTAAGGCTTACAATGATCACTTTTGATGATCTACCTTGTCAGGAGCAATAAGGACTGCTAGGTCCACCTTACAAAATGATTTAACTATTCTACCTATTAGGATGAACCAGCGACGATCTCTAATCTGCAACTTTAATTTGCTAAATGAGATTCCTTTGGAGTGTAATGATCACCTTGCTATGATAGATAAATATTTATTGCTCCTTATACTATTTATATCCTTCTTACTCCAATCATACCATTACATTCTTTGGATGTGATATAATATATTACATATATACCAATCCAATTTACAATTCATCAAATTTGACTACAATACAAGTTTCACCAAAATACAAAAAGTCAACCCAACTGTACATACTCAAGTTTTGAAGTCAAACTAAGTGAGGTTTTGACACTTGATAACTATTATGAACACTCAACATCATCATGCACTCAGTAGACATAGAAGCTTGGCTCATTCTAATCACTTCCAAGTAGTCTAAGCTTAGTTTGCACTGGTGACTCGGTAAACACTACAAAACTCAACATATAAACTAAATTACTTGATTGACGCTACATAGCTTGGTATAAATTGAATCACTTGGTTGAAACTACATAGCTCAGTCAACACTAGATTCACATCACTAAAGTTGTAAACTTGATAAACACTAGAGAACTTAGTTTGCATTGAGAAACTTGATAAACACTATGAAGCTTGGTTTACATTGATAATTACCAACTTGGTAGACACTGCTTAGTGTAAATTGAATATTGTTCCTAGAACTTGGTAGCAATTGTACAACTTGGTAGAGCCTAAATTACTTGGTTAATACTATAAACTACAAGATAAGCTTGGTAGTTACTAACCATCTAATTAAGTGTGTGCATCACTAATAAACAAACTTGACTATAATGTCAACAATATCATCCTACCAGTTGAGCCTCAGTGCCACATCATGTGTAGTCATGGATTTATTGAGGATTTTTAGTGTACAATTTTGGTATAAAAACTTCATGCTCACTATTGATAGCCTAAATATACTTGGATGAGGTTTGAAAACTCAACTGATAGGTGCTTGTGTGGAATCAGAGTGTAAAAATTAGAAGTTGAGGATTTTGAAAAGTGGTTATAATAGCCAATTAGAGTAACAACTCAAGAGTTATGACCTTTCAAATTTGGGCCAACTAAAACTTCCAAAATAAATGACAAAAATGTATTTGGTCGACTGTACATGTATTGCTAGGGTTTTTTGGCCTTAGGTATTAAGTTTGAGTGTCTAGAACCTTTCTGAGTGATATAAAATTGCACATTTAAGAAATGCCCGAACATTATCTAAGACATCTCTAGGTGATAGTTTGTAGTTTTTTCTTGCATATTACTATAATGAAGGCACCCATGTGGGTTAGCATATTGTAGTTCTAAATTCTATAATTCTACAATTGCAGTGATAATAAGAAGCTCATATTTTTTTCTCACAAATTGTTATTACTTATATTTTCATGTTATGTGTTTAAGGTATTAAGGGGAGCAACCTTCATTACTAAATCTAACTCTACTCTTGACCCTAATGATAATTATAAGCTTAACATCTATCTTTTATAAATATATGATGATTATAACTCTAAACCTAACCATAACCCTAATTATAAGCCTAGTTGTAACCCTAACCCTAACTCTAGTCCTAGTCCTACTTCTATTCCTAAACCTACCCAAAATTGTAAGCTTATCCCTAACTCTTATTGTAGGCCTAACTATAGCAATAACTCTAATCCTAGCCCAACCATAGATATAAGCCTAATATATACCTTATTATATCTCTTTTTCTAATTGTAAGTATAAACCTAAATCCAACCCTACTTATAAGGATGAACATAACCCTAATCCTATGCCTAACACTTCCCTTATCATAACTCTACCCCAAATCCTGGGTATAACCTTGCTCCTAAACCTAAATATAACTTTAACCCTACTACTAAACC
The DNA here is from genome assembly GCA_028749045.1 of Cupressus sempervirens. Taxonomy (NCBI): domain Eukaryota; kingdom Viridiplantae; phylum Streptophyta; class Pinopsida; order Cupressales; family Cupressaceae; genus Cupressus; species Cupressus sempervirens. The sequence goes on from CM053791.1 coordinate 576,695,212, forward strand.
TAACCCTTATCATAAGTCCAATAATTACCTTATCATAAGTCTAACTCTAATTATAGTTGTAACCTAACTATATTTGTAACTCTAACCATAGCTCTAACTATAAGTCTTACTCTAATTATAAATATAAACCTAATCATACCAATCAACCTAAACTTTACCCTAATTATGATTCCTAACCCTAACTCTACTATGAACAATAGCCCTAATCATAAGCCTAACACTTATCATATTGTAAGTCTTATTCTACATGTAACTCTAACTCTAATCCTAAATCTAAATAGAAGTCTTACTCTTATTATAACTCTAAACCTAACTTAACCTTAACTATAACCCTATCCCTAATGACAATCATGAGCCTAAATTAATCATTATTGTAATACTCACCCTAATTGTAACTATAATCCTAACCTTATTGACGATTTTTCATAGTTTTGATAGGCACTTGCATTGGGGTTTTGTTTGATGGGCTTGAAGGTGGAAATGGTTCTTGGGTGGTGTCTCTTAGCCCTTTTCCATTAGGGACTAATCTCCCTTCCCTTGTGCCTGAAGATGTGTTTTAATGATGATGAAGGTCTTTCTATAATAAGTAGTGATAGAAGTTATTTGCAAGCATTTATTTGCACCACCTATGCTTCCTTTGTGGATGAGGGTATTGGGTCTTCTTAGAATCTCATTGGTGTTGCAAAGCCTCTAGATATTTTATTTGGCTCTATTACTTATGGGAAAGTTGAGGATATATTACAGGTGTTGTTGCTTCTATGTGTAAGGTTTTAATAGTGTGTTTCAATGTGAAAGTTTTTGTTTTAAACACTTCTAGGGGTTATACTAATCTGTTTGTTTGTGTAATGAGGGAGATCCTCTACACCTAATGTATGTGTGGAATTTATGTCTTCTAATAACTTTGCTGGGGTTGGGGCTTCTCTAGTGGTACTAGGGCCCTCATGGATGGGAGATTTGATTTTGGCTCTAGTTTGATGTCATTTTATATTACTAGTGGTGATGCTAGTGTAGGAAAGGGCCATTTCTTTTTACTAGTCACAAATATATTAGATTCATTAGGGGGCTGTAGAGAGGTTGTTAGGGATTCAAAAATTGCTTCCTCTAGGTCTTTTAAAGTGGAAGGGGAATTTCCTTCTCATCCTAAAGGAATTTATGCAGAGACGATCATAGCTGGAAGTAGTAGGGTGGAGGTTGTTGTTTTTCCAATCTATTGGTCCATTTCTATTTCTAGAAGAGGATATTGTGGAAGATATCCAATTAGGTGGTATCCTATATGTCCTCTTAATAGATTTTATGCAAATTTAGAGCTTTTTGGTTCTCTCTATCTACTCTTCATGAGTGGATTACTAAACATTGGAAGTAATTAATTATAGAGATGGTTCACATTTTTCTTTGGTTGGGGAATTTTTTGTTGCAAAGTTTCAAGATTTTTTGGATATATAGACTATTCTTTGCAAAAAAAATTTCACCTAGGAAATTCATTTCCTTTTAATGATAAAAACCTAATATGAGGATTTTGACCCCACTTCAAGATCCTTCTGTAAGATGCCTATTTGGGTTAGGCTTCCTTATCTTCCTCTTTATATATGGGTTGATTCTCTCCTTGAAGAAGTGGGGGTTTCCCTTTTATATTCTTTATGGTAGATGAGGAGCCTTTTAGTATCATGTATTCTACATTTGCTCATATTTTAGTTGATATTGATGCTTCCAAAGGACTGGCAGTTGAAATCCATCTTAACTCTTTTAAAAGGTTCTTGGATTCAAACTTTGGAATATGAGAATCCCTTTTAAATGTAGAAAATGTTTCATGATAGGGAATGCTGCTATGAAAAATGGGGTTGAGAAGTCAAATAGAAAAAGTATTCCTTGTCGTGGAAGGGCACCTCTACTCACCATTATATGGTTTATAAGGATTCTCCTCTCTCAAATAGACAAGCTCCATCTAATAATTTGGAGCAAGCCCAAGATGGTGTATTTTCTATTGAACCTTGTTTTGGTTCTTCTTATTTGAAGGATGTTATTTCCACTATTATAGGTGTTGTAGTTGGGAAGCTTGTCCCTATCCTAGTTGGTTCTAATAAATGGTGCAAGAAAGGAGAATCTCCAAAGAAGATGTCCTAGCCCCCAACAAATAACTACACAGTGGAAGATAAATAACAATGCAAGATCTGATACCAAATCAAAACTCTTTATTCATAAAATAACTATTACATACAACGTGCTAGGCTATAAGGCCTTCCCAGTTATGGCCAAATATAATATCAATTACAATAATAGTTCTAAAAGATCCCTCAAGATCCAATCCAAACCCTTGCTAGTCTAGATCCACAACTGGATAAGAACACCAAGAAGAATCCACACTTGTACCCACAGGTCCACCAAGCTATTCTCTAGTTCTCAAGTCATAACCCTAGCTCTGCTCACAAACTCGCAACTCCACCACAATCTTGCTATAAACTACCTCACATTCGGTGTTTTATCCACAAACTTAGGAAAACTCACCCTTTAGCTACTCTCCAGACTCACTCCTCTAAATGAATTATTCACTCCTTGAATGAATTACTAAAAGACTCCATAAGACCCCCTACTTATATCCAACTAAGCCACAATTTGACCTAGCTCATTATAAACTAAATTAAATCCCTTACATTAAATATAGGTTGAGTCATAAGTTAGCTACAACACTAAATTAAATACCCATGCAAAAATTAAATGCCAAAAGTTAGCTCATAGACAACTTGACACCAATAGAACCAAGAGAAAACTGAGCATTAGCAAAACCAAGCTGAGCAACAATAAATTTCCAAGCATCATTAAACTCCCAATACATGCTGAGCACAATAGACCATGCCAAGCTCCAAGACCGTACCGAGCTCCCAGACCATGCTGAGCTCCAAGACCATGTCGAGCTCCCAGAGCATGCTGAGCATCAAGACCATGTCGAGCTCCATAGACCATGCTAAGCTCCCACTAGTCCTTCTTTAACCAAGTACTAGTCCAAGCACTCTCCAAAGAAACTACTAAGCCTCCTCCCATGAACTCCAAAGTAGTCATCAAGCAAACTTAAGATGCTCCTGCATTAGATTCTCCAGGTAAATAGAAAAGTGTGTCCCACACTTTGATGTCCAAATAAAGATCAATAATCATCTTCATCTTCACCAAAGGCTTCCACTCCAACAAAGACAAGAAAACCAATCTACACATCATCCACATTTGCATCATTCTATGAGACACTAGATTTGTAACCATCCAATTAGCATGCTCACTCCTAGGAACAAACTAAACATAATGCTTCAATAGTAAACCCTCATCCACATCAACAACTAGTGAATCCACACTAGAAACAAAAAAATCCACATTAGTAGCAATGTTTATATCTCTATTAACAAATGAAAAACTTACAACACTAGCAATCTCATTGCTCACAACAAGATGCTCTACAAAATACAACTCATCACCAATAGCAACCTGATCATCTATGACCAAGTTCTTTGCAATCTTCATGTCAAACTGAATCAACTCATTATGAAAATGAATCTCCATTCCAGCATCAACAAGGTTAGGAATATCCTCAGCAACACCCTCAAGTTGCTTTGGAGGTTATGTATTAACTCCACAAATTGATCAACAAAACCAACCTCTTCCACCTTGACCTTGCCATTCCATCTTCTCTCATGAACAAGTCTCTTAACTAGCCAAACAACTCTCTTCTAGATTAGTAGACTCCAACTCCACAAACATCTATAGAATTCCTTCCTCACCCCATCCTTAACCTGATCAACCAAGCTAGCTTCAAACTGAGTAGACATCTTGGAAAACCTCCTCTCCACCACATCATGGAGATTCACAATCATCTCAGGGTCCAATCCTCTTGGAGCCATCTTCCAAGATCTTCACAAACCCTCTGCAACAAATCCTTCCTACACTCCTTATGATAAAACCAAATTGTTCACAAGTCAAATCACAACCTGCCACCTCACATGAATAATCAAAAACCAAATCACAAGTCTAGGACTACAAATATGCAATACAAAAAACTTTGTGATCATGCCTTAACAAGATCAGTCTTCTATCTTCACATCCATCGATCCATCTGCATGTCCTGCCAAGGTCCTAGTGCAAACTACCTCAACTTTAGTGATTTGTCTACATGCTTAGGAACAACCTTCACTCTGATACCATCTGACGTAAGGCAAGGTAGTAGAATCCCCAAAGGAGATGTCCTAGCCCCCAAAAAATAACCACATAGCAGAAGATAAACAATAATGCAAGATGTGATACAAAATCACAACTCTTTATTCATAAAATAACTTTTACATGCAATGTTTTAGGCTATAAGGCCTTTCCATTTATGGCCAAATATAATAATAATTACAATAATAGTTCTACAAGATCCCTCATGATCCAATGCAAACCCTAGCTAGTCTAGATCCGCAACTAGATAAGAACACCAATTAGAATCCACACTTGTATCCTCAAGTCCACCAAGCTATTCTCTAGTTCTCAAGCCATAGCCCTAGCTCTACTCACAAACTCACAACTCCACCATAATCCTACTATAAACCACCTCACATTTGGTGCTTTTTTCATAGACTCAGGAAAACTCACCCTTCAGCTAAGTCTCTCTAGACTCACTCCTTTGAATGAATGAATCACTCCCTGAATGATTTACTAAAAGACTCCATAAGACCTCGTACTTATACCCAACTAAGCCACAATTCAACCTAGCTCATTAAAAACTAAATTAAATCCCTTTTATTAAATATAGATCAAGCCACATGTCAACTACAACACTAAATTAAATACCCATACAAAAATTAAATGCCAAAATTTGGCTCACAAACAACTCAGCACCAAAAAAATGAAGAGCAAACCATGTGTCAACAAAATTGAGCTAAGCACCAGTAAATCTCCAAGCATTACTAAACTCCCAATACATGTCAAGCACAATAGACCATGTCGATCTCCAAGACCATGTGAAGCTCCCAGACCATGGCGAGCTCCCAGAGCATTCTAAGCACCAAGACCATGCCGAACTCCACCAATCCTTCTTTGACTAAGTACTAGTCCAAGCACTCTCCACGAAAACTATTGAGCCTCCTCCCATGAACTCCAAAGTAGTCACCAAGCAAACCCAAGATGCTCTTGCATCAATGTTAGGGCTTGTGATTGATGCTCCTGGTAAAGCTAGTGATGATGATTTTTCACATGCTAATTTTGTGCTAAAGCTCATGTTATCTCTATTGTTAGGGGTATTTTTATTTCACTAGTGCTAGCCTTTCTGCTATCCCTACTCTTCTAGAGTCTATTGTTCGTGTCTTGGAGGGTTCTAGTTATTCAGTGGACCTAAGCTACTAGAAATATGAAGCTACCAAGCTTGAAGAAGGTTAAATTATAGTTAAAGAAAAACATTCAAAGAATTTCTCTCCTTCTTTTGACATGACCTTGATATCCCATGAGAAGAATTAAAGGGGAAATCTTAGGTTTTGATGGTTCCTTGTTTTTGACAGTAGATGAATTATTTTTCTTCTTCTTTTTGGGACTATCATTTATGTTTTGTTGGAGAAAGTTTTCTTCTTCACTCTCTTTTTCTTTAATTTTTCCTATCTCATTTATGTGTCATTTTATTGTTAAGAGCTCATTTCATCTGTTTTGTTGCTGGGTTTGAGGCCTCCCCATTTAAAACCTTCTTTATTTTGGGTTTCAAGGTCCCTTCAAAGCCTATTATCACTTAACAAAAAACTCTAAACCTAACTCTAACTATAAGTCTAACTCTAATCCTAATTGTACAATGTTAGTCATGTTTTATGTCCCCCTCAATTTTTAAACTTTCCTTCTCACATGTCAAGGTCATTTGATTGCCTCAATTTGCAACCTATGATATCACCTGGTTGACACTTATGATAATCTCACAAGTTGTAACCTTTCTTTGAACCTTCTATATCTATGTGACCTAGTAACTATGTCATCAAGTTTCATGTTACCCTAAGTTGGTAACTTTTGATATACTCTTTTAAATCTTGGCAAGTGAATGCCTTCTTTTGGTAAGCCTCCCAAGGGAAGGATGTTATAACTTTTTTTTCATTAAATGAGGTAATATTTTAAAAGAAGCATATTTAAAAAAAGAAGAAGTAAAATTAACTCTTTTCATGAGGTAGCATAATATATAAACTTAATTTCTCATGCATTAACTACATTAATGTGTTAATTGGGTATATTATAAATGTAATCTTTGATTGCCTTATTCTTCAACAATCATATTGTAAACTTCACAATTAGAGGCTCTTTAATGCTAAGATGGGAATTCCAAAACCAAAAAACTATAATCATGATGACCCTTAGCCTATGCTTTAGCTTGGGAGACTGAGATAGAGGAGTGATATAACATTATTTCTACCCTATATAGTGTATCTTGAGACCTAAGAACTATCATTGCCAACCACCAAAATGATATTTCTAAGAAAAATTTGACCTCCTAGATCAACATTGTCCAAAATGGATGACCTTTATATAGAAATAGGGGTTTTGATGCCTTCTGGATCCAACTGTGACATCCATTTGGCCTCAAACTTCTCCAAAAATTAGTGCTCCCCTATTTTCTCAAGAAATACTCAAAAAATACTCTAGATCTGATCTATCAAACTCTCATTCTCCTTTTTCTCTAAATAGTGAACAAGCTATAGTAGATCTAGCTCTGATACTATGAAGTATTTGAGAAAATACACAAAAAAATCCATGAATCCCTCAAATACCTGCATATAGAAAACCTGTCACAAAGAAGAAAAAGAAAAGAAGAGGTAAGAGTTTGCTCTAAAAATATGCAAATTGTATTCTCAGATAAAGAAAAGATTTTAATTATTACAAAAGATAAATCCTTATAAAATTAGATTGAAACTCGAAAGGATAACCTAAAAATTTACAAAGGGTAACACAAAAGATAAAAGGTATTTAATAATTACTAATTAATTATTAAATAGAGAATGAAAAAGGTGCATAAAGAAAAATCTTAAGAAGGGAGAAAAGGTGAAGTTAAATTAACCTTTTCTCCCTTCTTAAGATTTTTCTGTATGCACCTTTTGCATTCTCTATTTAATAATTAGTTAGTAATTATTAAATAGCTTAAATTACCTTTGAGGTTATTCTTTGTAACTTTTTAGGTCGTACCATTTTGGGTTTTGATCTCCTTTTATAAGGATTGGTCTTTTGTAGTAATTAATATCTTTTCTTTATCTAAGAATACAATTTACATATTTTCAAAGAAAACCCTTGCCTCTTCTTGTCTTTTTCTTCTCTTTGACAGGTTTTCTACGTGCAGGTATTTGAGGGCTTCATGGATTTGTTTTGCATATTTTCTCAAATCCTTCATGTTATTAGAACCAAATCTGCTATAACTTGTTTAGTATTTGGAGAAAAAGGAGAATGAGGGTTTAAAAGATTAGATTTGGAGTTTTTTCAAGTATTTCTTGAGAAAAAAGAGGGTCATTGATTTTTGGAGTAGTTTGAGGCCAAATGAACATCATAGTCTAGAAGGTGTCAAAATCATTATTTCTATATAAAGTTCATCCATTTTGGACAACATTGATCTGGGAGGCAAAAACAATTTTCACAATAGGGCCACATGACCTCTGCATGCACTCTGATACAAGATTTTAAAAAAAATCACAAACAAAATTATTTTTTGTGGGTTTTGACCCATTGCAGTTAACTAACCGGTGTGGAACTACTGCGGTCTTTGCTAGCATTCACCACTTGACAGCTCTGCTAGTGGCTCCGTCCTCCCACCACTTGCGTGATGCTCTGCCCACTAGCAATTTCTCCACCTTCCACAAGTGGCTCCACCACCATCCTGCCATCACCACTCTACTCAGGGTGGTGTGATTTTTATCTATTTATTTATTTTTCAAAAATATTTTTTTTGAGGCATTTCCAAGAGCCCTGTCATTTTTTGGTTGTATCTTAAGCATACAAACATCTTTTTTAGATCCAAAAGAAGTGATAGAAAGTTGGTTTCGAGACGAAGAAAATAGCATAGGATTTCTTGGGTTTTGATGTAGTTTGGTTTCCTATTGGGTAGTCAAATTCAAGTGTTTTTTTCACTCTAGAGGGCATATCTTGAGCATCCAAACTCTATTTTTCAAAAACATTATATTTTTGAAAAGCAAGCTTAGTTCTCTTTCCAAAAATTCTAGTTTGTCTTCTAGATTTTTCTCCAAGCTCTTTCTATTATGGTTTTTGATTTATTGCAGTACAGTGGATATCTTGGGTGTTTCAAGTCTAGGGATCATTTTCGTGGCATGGGATTTCTTCTTTTGGGCTATACTATCTATTGTAATAGCTCTTTGTCCTTTCTAATCATTGTTGATATCATTTGTAAGCATGTTTATAAAAACTCACTGAGATAAAGTTCCACTCCTTGCATTTTTGAGATCTTTCTCATCATTGTGACTTATTATACTCGCACTACACTATAAAGTGCCATGGGGGGATAGTTTCTTACCTTTTAGTGCCCTCTTCCTTTGTCAAGTGAGTGTCCCTTCCATAACATTAGCCCCATGATGTGTTGATGACACATACTTTTATAGGTGTCTGTACCTCTTCCTCACTCTCAGTGTTCTTGGTTCTTGTCATGTCCCCTTTTCAAATAATTAAAAAAGAAAATCCTTGCTAAGGCAGGCAGGCCCAAGAAAATGAAGTTTCGAAAAAAGGGGGTTAATCTTTGGAAACCGTTGGACTAATAAATGAAAATTATTATTAAAATAAGTTTCATTAACCTCTCTTGGACGTGAGTTACAGTTATGCCCTCTTTTAAGGGGTTTGGAGGCATTTTGGGCTCATTCCAGAACTTGATTTTTGCTCATTCTTTGTTATTCTTCAGAGGCTGCCAAACCTGTGGAGAAGGAGACCCAAGAACGGGAGTTTGCAGGTTTCCAGGGAGACCCAAGAACGGGAGTTTGCAGGTTTCTAGGAAGGCTAAGGATGGGAGTTTGAAGCCATTCCATGTGCATGCTCATACAGAGTTTGCCTTTGTGCTAAACAGTGCAGATTTGTGAGTTTTTCGGGTGTGTTTTTGTATGAGTTTGGTGTTTACAGTTAAGTATTTCATATCAGTTTGGGTTGCTGCTGTATATCAGACTTTTAAATGTTAAAATAGAGCTGAATATATATATTGGGACGTGATTAAACTTTTGAGATAGATTATTAGTGTTTTTGTGGTGTTTCCGGGCATATTTTGTGCTATTTCGGGAGCCCGATGAGCATAGTTTTGGTCCTACATTTTCGAGCTGTTGTGTAAAGGCTATACGGATCTAGAAATGTCAATTTGTAGGCTGTTATGCTGCTGAAAGTTCTGTAAAAATTTCTATTTTCAGATTTATTAATAATTTGTGAAGTTGTGAAGCTTTTAGCACTATTTTCAGCATACCCGATTTGGGGTTTCTTGAGGAATTTGGTGGATCTTTGGGATATTAGCTGTTTGATTTTAAAGATCTGATTAGAGGTTGGAAATATCATACAAAACCATTAAAGGGACATTTCAGTGGTATCAGAGCCATGATCTTGCCAGCCTGAGGGTTTGTAGAAGTTGCAGGTCAGTTTTGACAACTACCCAAATCTTGCATTTCAGTTTTTAGAACTACCCAAATCTTGCATGCCATAATTTATGGTTGCATGTTGCTTCTAATTAGATGCATGTCAAAATTTATGGTTGCATGCTACTTCAAATCATTTTCATGTTAGTTCTTGGTGAATTTGGTGGTTGTAGAAGTTTGCATTTCAGTTTTGACAAGTACCCAGATCTTGCATGTCAGTTTTGACAACTACCCAGATCTTGCATGTCATAATTTGGTGGTTGCATGTTGCTTCTAATTAGTTTCATGTCAAAATATATGGTTTCATGCTACTTCTAATCATTTGCATATTAGTTCTTGATGAATTTGGTGGTTGTAGAAGTTTGCATGTCAGTTTTGACAACTACCTAGATCTTGCATGTCAGTTCTGACAACTACCCAGATCTTGCATGTCATAATTTGGTGGTTGCATGTTGCTTCTAATCAGTTACATGTCCAAATCTATGGTTGCATGCTACTTCTAATCATTTGCATGTTAGTTCTTGGTGTTTGAAGAAGTTATATCCTATTGGGGTTACACTCTACTTTATCCAGAATGGATAGGTATAGTACAGAGTCTCAGAGGAAACGATCTTGGACAATTGATAGCCAGAGTCAAAACAGTAGAAAGGATGGTTATTTAGACATTCAAGATAAACTTATGAAAATAAGCCATGACATGTCTAAACAGTTGGTTGAGCACCACCGTATAATGAATGACATGTTATCTAACCCAACTAAGGTGGATAAGTTGACTGGATTTCTATTTCGCAAATTTTCTCACAGGACAGATGACACAATTCCCAAGAACTTGCATGAGGAGTTTGAAAAACTAGCTGATAGCCAGGTAGAGGTCTCAGATTCTACTCTGCCACAGGAGGTGGTGGGAAAGGATATTACACAGATTGATAGTAACGGTCAACTTGATACTCAAATTGAGACAATTGTTTACAGGTCATCAAAGGGTGATGCCACAGGTATTCAGGATGGTATAGTTACAATAGGCAGTGACTACAGTGTAGTGGGTTCAGATGATGATTATGAGGATGTTGTTGTGCAGGATGGTGAGATACCTAGTAGAGATGAGCAGACATTGAGCATTCATGACTTTGCTGAGAAAGAGTACCAGACACAGTTAGATGCTTCATCACATGAGGTTGAGGCTGGTAGTACTTCACATGATTTGTCCAGCCAGCTGAAGGTGAACAAAGATAGTAGTGTGACTTCATTATCTCATCATGACAGGTATGTGGAGTTAGTTGATATTGGTCATATTACTCAGGTGAGGAGTTTGCTTGAGTTACCAGTTGATTCTAGTTTACGAATATGGACTCGAGATTGTTATATTGGCATTTGGGATTCAGTTGACTGGAGATCTTTAACACTTTTTGGTAGCAATGTTTGTTTGGGTGCTATCATGGATTTGATTAGTAGATTACATGGTGTTGTCTTTTCTTGTGCCAGTATCTTGTCTGATGTTGGTATTAGTTTTTATACACCAATGTTGGGCTTTGTTCATATATCCAGTCGGCCATACTTGTTGGAATGTGTTGATGATATTTCATATTTGGAAGTGTGTATAGATGAGTCCCAGGATCATATTGGCATTGATGACATCCAGAAGGATGCAATGGGCAGTTTTGAAGACTTAGTTTCCTTGGGTATAGAGGAGTTGGACAGCAATGCTAATGTTTTTGATACTCTGTCTGTTGATATGAGCTTTAGATTTGATTCACAGGATATGGATGGTAATACTCTAGAGACTAGTAACTTTGAGGACACTCCTTCAGACAGTGCATCAGAGGAGGTTTGTAGGAGACAGTCAAGCCAGTGCCATCATGTGTCTAATCAGTTGAGAGTTAGTGACCAAGACATTGCTATCACTTGCCAACATTTCGATGCTGCTCGTCAGTTGTTAGCAGTTTATGGATGGGGTTCTCCTACTAGTGATGAGCAGGGAGGAAGTTATCTTTCCTTGACAGAGATCCACTCTTTATGGGAGGCTATTCGGATTTTGAGACAGAATTATATGCAGTTGGTAGCCGACAGAGATTATCTTATGGAGTGGGGTAGTACAGCATATGATGCATTGTTGGCCAAAGAAGATGAGGTGAGTGATCTTACTGAGCAGCTTGAGGTGACTTCTGAGATTCTTGAGAGTACACAATTGGCTCTCAAGGAGTCACAGTTTCATTTGGCTAAGGTGACCATGGAGTTAGAGCGACTACAATCTTTACCTGATTCTATACAGTCACAAGCTGTGGTGTTTGGTGATCCGAGGATGTCCATGGCCGAGATTGTTAGAGATAGTGGAGATGGGGATGCATTCATCCTTGATACTAACATTTGCATATCAGGTTCATTCCCACTAGAGTCAGGTTCAATTGAGTTGGGTGCTGTAGCAGATTTTTGTGGTGTGCCTGACATGGTGGTGACCTCTAGTACTAATGGCACGAAGACTAGAGATGTTGTATCAAAGACCATGTGTGATGTTGGTGAGCTGATAGTTGGCATGGTTCCTACTAGTAATACTACTCCCTTCGCAATGTCTTCAGAGGTAGTAGTCAGTTCCAACTTGGTTAATGATCGATTGCAGTTAGTTACATTTAGATTACAGTCTAAGCCACTGACTGAGATTGGTGCATTCTATCGGCATTACACTGTGAGGTATGCTCATCTATCTACCTTTGATGACCATGTTGATGAGATGATGATACAGAGATGTACTTTGGTTCCTAGTGCTTATCATCAGTTATGTGATAGTTTGATGCCTCAAGATGAGAGTTGTGATGGGCATGACATGGTGATAGGTCCTACAATTGACAGGTTGATAATACATGACTTAGAGCAGGAGTTTTGGAGTGATGCTTTAGCAGGTGTTGTTATTGATTCTACTCCTTTGGCTATGACATCTCTTGACTTAGCTGGTGATCAGTCACAGTGGGTTGTATCACTTCTTCATGGTGAGCTGTTGACTGAGGTTGGTTTTTTTTATCAACATTATATTGCAGGATATGTACATCAGTTAGCATTTGATCCTTGTGCTGAGGAGTTGATGGCAGACAAATTTGGTTGGGATTCCATTTCTTACTCTTTATCTTGTAATGTCTTTTCACCATCAGCAGTGTATGGGAGTTATGGTTATGAGATAGTGGTCAATGATTTGCAGAGTTGTGTTGACTGCAGGAGTTGTACAGTGTGTGGATTCTCCATACTTGGTACAGTTTCATTCGAGAGGGTTCACCATTGTTGCAGAGTTGGATTGTACATTCCATATAGGCCAGTGGGATGCGTTGATGGTATTTACTATGTTGGTAGTTTGATTTCTCCACTTTACTTGGGTTCTGATGTTCTAAGAGTTTGTGCCTCATGGGTTTTTGATTGTGGTAGTGGTGATTTCGGAGTTTGGTCGAGCTATAATTGTCAATTTGATTATGGATTTCTCTTGGTCATATTGCAGAGGATATTACAGGAGCCTGTATTAATTGGTAGTAGTATAGTTCATGACTACATTTGGGATCCAGGTGGATTGATTGGTTTATTGTTCAGCCATTGCTTGAGGACAAGCAATGATTGGGAGGGGAGGACTTGTCATGTCCCCTTTTCAAATAATTAAAAAAGAAAATCCTTGCTAAGGCAGGCAGGCCCAAGAAAATGAAGTTTCGGAAAAAGGGGGTTAATCTTTGAAAACCGTTGGACTAATAAATGAAAATTATTATTAAAATAAGTTTCATTAACCTCTCTTGGACGTGAGTTACAGTTATGCCCTCTTTTAAGGGGTTTGGAGGCATTTTGGGCTCATTCCAGAACTTGATTTTTGCTCATTCTTTGTTATTCTTCAGAGGCTGCCAAACCTGTGGAGAAGGAGACCCAAGAACGGGAGTTTGCAGGTTTCCAGGGAGACCCAAGAATGGGAGTTTGTAGGTTTCCAGAAAGGCTAAGGATGGGAGTTTGAAGCCATTCCATGTGCATGCTCATACAGAGTTTGCCTTTGTGCTAAACAGTGCAGATTTGTGAGTTTTTCGGGTGTGTTTTTGTATGAGTTTGGTGTTTACAGTTAAGTATTTCATATTAGTTTGGGTTGCTACTGTATATCAGACTTTTAAATGTTAAAATAGAGCTGAATATATATATTGGGACGTGATTAAACTTCTGAGATAGATTATTAGTGTTTTTGTGGTGTTTCCGGGCATATTTTGTGCTATTTCGGGAGCCCGATGAGCATAGTTTTGGTCCTACATTTTCGAGCTGTTGTGTAAAGGCTATACGGATCTGGAAATGTCAATTTGTAGGCTGTTATGCTGCTGAAAGTTCTGTAAAAATTTCCATTTTCAGATTTATTAATAATTTGTGAAGTTGTGAAGCTTTTAGCACTATTTTCAGCATACCCGATTTGGGGTTTCTTGAGGAATTTGGTGGATCTTTGGGATATTAGCTGTTTGATTTTAAAGATGTGATTAGAGGTTGGAAATATCATACAAAACCAGTAAAGGGACATTTCAGTTCTCTCTATTTTGCAAGAGTTATTTGTCCACTTTCCTAGTTTCTTATCACCTCACCCTTGTCTACATTAGGGAGGTTCTTCTGTTGTTTCTTATACTTCCTTGGTTTGATGGAGTGATTTATGTATTCAATTTTTGTTCCTATGTACTAGGCAGATGTAGTGGCTAGGTACTTATGAATTTCAATGAGATGGATCATTTACCATATAGACACTTTTTTTGTTCCTACTTTGCTTGCAACCTTCCATGTTTGACTAATCAACTCTTTAGGCTTTGGTGTTTCATGCCATCTGCATCTTCGAGTTTAGTTGTTTTCTTTTTTGTGCCTCTTGATTTGATGCAGATTATAGTCTTCTCTACTTGGTTAGTTTCTATTTTAGTGGAGGTTCTTCATATCAGTAGTTTCTTTTGACATATCTTTTTAGCTTCTACATGCTTCAATGTTTTTCTTCATGATTTCTCTTTTGTTTCTATCTTCTAGTACATTCCCTAGTTTGGAGGATTCTTCAGTCCTTCACTAGTTCTTTTTAACTATCTCTTTTAGGAGTAGAGTTTTTCCCACTAGGTTTTCTCTATTTCTCCATTTAATAGAAATTTTGTTGTGATTGGGTACCTCATCAGGCCTTGTTGTCAAGACCCAAGTTTTCTTTCAGCATTGCATTGTAGTTTCCTTGCTCTTTCTACATTGTTTGTAATTGCATTGTTGCTCATCTTAAGAGGGGATGTTAGAGAAAAAGGTTAATTTAATTTCATTAATTAAATTACCTTTTCTCCCTTCTTAAGATTTCACTTTATACACCTTTTGCATTCTCTATTTAATAATTAATTAGTAATTATTAAATAGCTTTTAACTTTTAGGCTACCCTTTGTAACTTTTTAGGTTACCCTTTTGGGTTTCGATCTCCTTTTATATGGATTGATATTTTATATTTTCTTTATCTAAGAATACAATTTGCATATTTTCAAAGAAAACCCTTACCTCTTCTTGTCTTTTTTTTCTTTGTGACAGGTTTTCTACATGCAGGTATTCGAGGGCTTTGTGGATTTTTTTTGCATATTTTCTCAAATCTTTCAAAAGAGACTATGTTGAATTCAACTTCATGGTAGAAGACGTAGACGATGATAGAACCATGGAATTCATGATGGACCTCCTTAATTTACTCCATTTATACCAAAATGATGTGAGAAATCTTCAAATGAAGAGGACATAGAAGCTCTCTAGATGCAATCTAACTATCACCTTTCTTAACAATAGAATGGTTGCAGTTTCTTTTTGCAATCACTACATGATATGTGTGTGTGTGTGTGTGTGTGTGTGTGTGTGTGTGTGTGTGAATTTTGTAAATGAATGGGGAGGGGAGATAAAGATAGAAAGAAATACATTTTGTAAAGAAATTAACCTTTTTTTTTAATATCTATAAAAGAAATACTATGATCTTTGTTTTTCATATGAATGTAATAGTAATTTTTGTAGAAGTTGAGAAATCCAACTTCACAAATCCTCAAGAACACCTACATGCAAATATCGTACAATGAAGAGAAGCTAGAAAATGGAAAAAATAGAGCTCAGAAGTTCTAAAAAATGTGAGATCAAAAATGTATTCTACGTTATGAAAACAAAGTACAAAAGTTCAACCTTTTAAGGTGGACAAAACCTTAAAGGAAAGAAAGCTAGGTTTGTGCATTATAATTAATATAAAATATCAATTATATGCATATAAGAGAGCTAAAGCACCTAGAGTAATAAATAACTTACCCTAACACCCCCCCTTAAGTGAAGCTTAGGAGGAAGCTAACCTAGCAAAGCTATGAAAATGGGTCCTGGCAACAAGGCCTAATTAGGTACCCAAAACAAGGAAATCTCTGCAAATCGAAGACAAAGGAGAAAACATAATGGGAAAAACCCCTCTCGAAAAGAGATAGAACAAACATGCTGAAAAAAAACATGAAGGAAGGAAGGCCTCAAGAAGACCCCCCAAGGACAACTTTCATAATCCCAAGCATAGACCACAGTTGAAGATAGCAAGGCGATGCAAATGACTTGTTGAAGATGTCAACAACCTGTGCATAAGTGGAAATGTACTCTAAAGAGAGAACACCATCTTGGATCAGATGATGAATGAAATGCATATGAAGCTCAATGTGTTTAGTGTGTTGATGCTCCACTAGTTTGCAGGAAATGTGAATAGCACTTTGATTTTTGCACCACAGAATAGTGCGGTGATCAGGAGAAAAACCAAACTTAGTCATCAACTGCCAAAGCCATAAAATCTCCTGACTAGCAAGCATTTCAGCTTGATACTCAGCTTTTGTAGATGAAAGTGCATGAGCCTACTGCTTCTTGCATGACCATGTGATAGGACTAGAGCCAATACAGAAAAAAAGCCAAAAGTAGACTTTCGATCATCGACATCATCGGCCCAATCTGAATCAGTGTAGCCAACAATGTTAGGAGTCCTTACTATGTAATGAATTCCATAAATCAAGGTGTCTTGAATGTATCTCAAAATACACTTGGCAACTTGCTAATGACTCTCATGAGGCTCATGTGAAAATCAAGAGACAAGACCCTCTGCAAAGGAGAGATCAGGACAAGTGTGTGTCAAGTATAACAAGCTACCAACCAACTGCCGATATAATGTAGGATCCACTGAAGGTGAAGTGCAAGAGGTAAAAAAAGTAACACTTGAATGAAAAGGTGTAGGAGCAGGCTTGCAATCAAGCATGTCAAAGCATCAAAGCATGTCAAGAGCATACTTCTGCTGGTAAATAAAGATTCTAGCAAGGGACTGAACAATCTGGAGATCAAGAAAATAGTGTAGCAAGCCAAGATCAGTCATCTCAAACTGTTCCATCAATTCTCTCTAAACATCCTTAATCATAGAGGACAAGCTACTTGTGAGAAGAAGATCATCAACATATAGCACAAGGATCAAAACCTCAGCCTCAAGATGCTGAATGTAGACTGTAGGATTAGAATGGCAACAGACGAAGCTTGTAGAAAGCATAAAAGAGTCCATCTTCTCATACCAAGCCCAAGGGGCCTATTTGAGACCATACAATGAGCATCAAAGTTTGCAAACCAAGGTGGAATCCTATACAAATCCCTAAGGCTGCTCTATGTAAATCTCCTTAGTAAGATCATCATGCAAGAATGCACTCTTCACATCCATCTAAAAAATGGGCCATCCTATGAAGTTGCGAGGGATAAGACAAGGCAAATAGAGTTCATCTTAGTGACAGGGACAAATGTCTCAGTGTAATCAATACCCCCAACCTGTGAAAAACCCTTCGCAACAAGACATGCCTTACACTTATCAATGGAACCATTAGCAACAAACTTAGTACGATACAACCATTTGCATCGCACAACCTTTCTTCTCTTAGGAAGAGAAAAAAGATCCCAAGTATGATTCTTTATCAAAGAAGAATACTCCTCCTCCATTGCATTGTCCCACTCAGGATGTCCTGTTGCTGCTGCAAAAGTTTGAGGGTCATCACAAATAGCATGACTGAGAAGACTAGAACTTGCAGTATGTGAATGGGTGTGACAGGAAGTGGTAGGGTCACTAGCTAGTGATCCTGCAGCCTCGACTATAGCTCGGGCCCATTTAGGCATTTGGGGATGATCCTGTGGTAGAGGTAATTGGGGATCAACATGATCATCATCCTCATCATCTAAAAAAGAGACTAGAAAGGATGAGGGAGCGATGGTAAGTTAAGTAGACTCTAGATGTAGGGTATCTACTGTAGGAAGGCACTCATCAAACTGGACATCCCATCGAAATAGGACCTCACGGGAATTAGGATCAAACAATCTATAGGCCTTAACATCCTCACAGTAGCCAACAAAAATGAGGTGTCGACTCTTTCGCTCCATTGCTCTCCTCTAAGTATCTGTTATAAATGCCCACGCTTCACTACCAAAAAATCAGAATGAAGATACATCATGCTTGACGTGAGACCAAGCCTCCTCAGGAGTCATATTTTGAATTGCCTTATGAGGCATCCGATTCTTAATGTAGTTGGCACAATTGACTACCTCTGCCCAAAAACACAAATCCATGGACCTGGACTAAATCATACAATTAGCCATCTCCCGAAGGGTGCTATTCTTCCTCTTAGCCACACCATTTTGTTGAGGGGTGTAGGGTACTGAAAACTAATGTGAAAGACCATGTTCAACGCAAAAATCCCTGAAAGCTTGGTTCACATACTCCCCTCCATTAGCTGTATGTATTCGCCGAATAGAAAGACCAGGCTGCTTCTCAACAAATGTCTTGAAGACTTGAAATGAACCAAAGGCATTAAACTTGTACTTCAAAAAGTACACCCATGCACATTTGGAGAAGTCATCAATGAAAGTAAGCACATATTTGGCACTTGAAAAAGGAGTGGAAAATGACATGAGGTCACTATGAATCAACTCCAATGGTGCCAAAGCATGAGTGGCTTGTCCATGTGGAAAAGGATCCCTATGTTGTTTGCCAAGAGCACAACCTTGATAAACACCATTTGTATAGCAAATCTAGTGAAGCCCAAGAACAAGTGCTTGTGTACTCATCTGTTGAAGATATCTGTAATTGACATGGCCAAAATGCTCATGCGAAAGTTTTCCTACTAAATTTGCATGTGCAACAAGACATGAACCTGTGTCATCAGAAGACTCAAATCCATCAAATTTATAGAGGCGAGATGCAGAATCAATAGTCCTAGTAGCCACAATCATCTCAAAATCATGTAAGTCTTGGATAACCACATCATGTGGTGAGAACTCAATTGTCTTACTAGAGCTAGAGTGGAAAATCTGATATATAGACAATAAGTTCATCGAAATGTTAGGGACAAGAAGAACATCCTGAAGAGAGCCCCCAGCTAATGCAATAAAACTAGAACCCATGACGAAAAGATGTGATAAGTTCCCAATAGCAATCTGGGTAGTAGGACAAGGGGCAAGTGAGGTGACCAACTTTTGAGTGTTTTTCATATGGTGAGACACATTGGAATCAAGAATCCAAGTAGGCACAGAAGTCATAGCTCGTGTAGTAAGAGCATGACCTTTCCCTGCAAGGGGAGATGCAGACTTAGGAGCTGAAATGTGATGCTCCTGCATGGCTTCCTCTAAAGCCTCCAAACATTTTCAACACCTAGAAACGGGATGTCCATCCTTTCCACAAAAATTGTAGGTATTAGTTGATTTTTACTTAGTCTTGGAGGTAGATTCAGTAGACTTCAAAGTAGATTTACCCTTGGAAGGGTTAGCTAGAGGTTTGGCATCAATTTTTGGTGCATCTTTCTTCGGTTTGGCTTTCTGTTTTTGTTTCCCCATGAGAAGTTTGAGCAACTAATGCTTGGTTGGAAGAGTCAGAGGTATCCACCTGTTGGATCTTAGCCTATTCTCATGTCAACTGATCACAAAATGTCTCAAATGAGGACATCTAATGTCTATTACCCAAGGCATCCATGGCAGAGTAGAAAGTGGAAGAAAAGATCTAATACTGTCCTCACAACTTTGAGAGTATAAAAAAAATACACTCATCATTAGTTTTGTTTTTACCACATCCTTGCAAGGTTGTACGTAGAGATTTGAACTTCATCAAGAAGTCTTCAATAGTGGGAAAGCCGGCTAGTGTCAAAGAAGTCAACTCTACATCAAGCTATAGTGGCCAAAACTCATTCACTATGCCAAACAATGTGTGGAATTTGGTCCAAATAGCCTGTGGAGTGGTCAAACCATCCAAATGAAATAGTAGACTATCAAAGATGTTCAGTGCAATCAGTCCCATGGCTTCATCGATTTTATTTTTGTGCTAAAGAACCTCATAAGGGTGTTGCAAATCAGGTTGGTTCACATCTAGGCATGACCATAAGCCTCTTGACATGAGAAGCCTAGTTGTCTATGTCTTTCAGGTGTGATAGTTGTGTGGCATGAGCCGGATCACAAAAGGATTTGACATTGAGAGAAAGAAAAGATGGAAGTAGAAGGGTCTAATTCTAAAGAAAATTATAGAATAGAAAATACTCCCCCCACAATGAATAAACATATCCCCCAAAACCAAAGCAACAACTATGGAAAAACACAAAAATTGAGAAAAGAACCTAGAATTCGGATGCAGATAAGAGGAAAATAGAAGCCTCTAATTCAACACCAAATTTGGAAGCTCAAATGAACTTATAATCAAATGAAACTAGCACCATTGTCTCCATCTCTAAGTCAGCTTTCTAATGCTTCTGTTGGATCACAAAAATATGTCTGTATGCTCAAGTTATGAGCAAAAAATTGACTACAGGTCCAAAAGAGGAGCTCACTGGAATATTATAGACACTGTCCTAAATTTGACGCTCGTATGGCCGTCACCAGGCCATCACCAAAAAAAAATTTGATCATCAAAAAGATGACATCATGTTTACAAAAAGGTGATGTCAGCCAGTAACCCAAAATGTGACGTTAGTTGACAAAATGATGATGTCACCTAACGGATTGCTAACGGGTCATGTCTGAAAATGATGTCAGGATGATGTCAGTTGTCAGAGTGGCAGAAATGTGAAGACCACCGGTGGAAGTGGCACCCAGGAGGAGAACCTGGCGATGCCACTGGTAGAGGCAGAGCGGAGGAGGCGCTTGGGTGGCAATCGGGTCGAAGCGGAGCACTGGTGGTGGAGCTGGCTGCGGTGGGTGCTCGATGGGGCCGCGGTGGCTACTTAGTGGAGCACTGGTGGCATGCTAGTGGCACATTTTTTAAACGCAAATTTTTATTTTATTTTAATTTTTTTGTCTGTACGACTGTATGGCAACATGCAAGGGGGGCAAATTTTTTTCCCAAAAGCCAAAAACTACAAATTTTATATTTTTTTGACTGTAAACAACCTTCTGGATCCAATGGTGGCATCTGTTTGGGCCCAAAGTGCCCCAAAAATTTTCTAGTCACCCTTTTGAAGAAAAAAACTTCAAAAAAGCTGAGGTTTTTGACTCCGAATTGAGGCTTCAAGAATCTTCAAATGAGGAAGTAGCAGGTCTACTCTGATACCATGTAGAAGTTGAGAAATCCAACTTCACAGATCGTCAAGAACACCTACATGCAAATATCCTGTAATGACGAGAAGCCAAAAAATGGAAAAAGAAGAGCTTAGAAGTTTTCAAAAATGTGAGAGCAAAAATATATTCTAAGTTATGAAAACAAAATACAAAAGTTCAAACTTTTAAGGTTAACGAAACCCTAAAGGAAAGAAAGCTAGGTTTTCTCATTATAATTAATATAAAATATTAACTATATGCACCTAAGAGAGCTAAAGCACATAGAGTAATAAATAACTTACTCTAACATTTTTTTGTTGTTGTCAGGGCCTTATTTCTCCGTGTTCTATTGGTTACTTATAGACATTGTTTAATTCTATGTGATATGTTATCTTTTAATAGTTGCTATGAGAGCTACAAATATTATGTTCCCCTATTCATACTCTATTCCCATTTTGTATAAGTGAATTATGTTTTCATTTATACTCTTTTCACATTGTTAGTAGTCTAGTTCATTTGTTTTGAAAGCATTTTCACTCATCTTCACTATCTAGTTAAAAGAACTTAGATTTTCATACCTTGTATATTATACATCAAGGTTACTCAACTACCTCACTTTGTAACCTATGGTATCTCTCGATAGACACTTATAATAAGCTCACAAGTTGTGACCTTGCTTCAAATCTTCCCTATTGGTGCAAGAGTACCCTCATAAAAATAAGTACTTCTATACAACTTAAGGACTCCTTGAAGATCCTAGGAACTATAATAATAGGTTAGGAATGAATGTTATTTATTTGGACCCAATTGTAAGACCTAGTTCCAAGATTGGCACATTATAAGGTCTTGGTAAACTATTGGCCGAATGTGTCAATTAACATAAGATCTTAGAATATTTCCTTAATTTCATTTTTTTGACATGTTTTGATCCATTTTTGGATCATTTAGTTAAGTCTTGACCATGATTTGGTCAATAATTATAAAAGTTGCTAATTATTGCAAAGTTGCTAAAAAGTTGTCAAGCAACTTTTAGCAAGAAGTTGTAAAATTTGTATTCTCACTCCGCAGTGGCCAAATTTTGTTTGAAAGGTTGTTATGACCATTGGGGATTCTTACATAGCCCTTTCAGGTGGGTGGAAGGTTCATGACATTGTAATTGTTGCCTTGAATCAATAAAATACACCTATTTCTTACAAATCTAATGATGTAACTAGTTTTATGAACAACTTAGGTTGATTGGGCCACATTTTTAGATTCCTTGATAATATATCTTTCCAATTCATTTGATCTAAGGTTCTAAAATAATTTCTAACTCTAGATATTTGAGTTTTTGTAAATATTGTCACATATTCTTGCCTAGACCTAGGTTTTCATATTCAATTGGTCATAACTTAGGATTTCACCATGGGAATATGATGGCCTTTTGTGAAATTTTAAGTATTGAATTTGTACTTTAATATGAATTCATTCTTAAGTGCTAACTTGTAGGAGGCAAGAATAAAATTGATGCCTTAGGCATGCAAGACCTATGTACATGTCTAAACCGTGGATCAACAACTGCCACAACTCACTACAGAGAAGTCATCAAGACTTGAAACCTCATATATATAATTAATTTGTGTGTGGCTTCATGTTCCAATTTCTAATTTTGGGTTTTGACAAGGAGAAATTGTACTTCCTTTGTAAATAGAGGCCTAATAAGGCTAATTGCCTAGGAGAAAAGGTGCATAATGCTTGGTTGGCTTCTACCTTCAAGTCTTAGTGCTATAGTATGTTTTGTGAACCCAAAAAGGGTATCAAAATCCATGATTCATTTCAGGGGTTGTGTGGAGCTTTTTTACTTTAAGCTTGTTTTGCAATATTCAAGGGTTACAAGCCTAAGATAGGGATTGTGAAGCAACCATTGAAACAAAGTTGCATAGTATGGATTTATCCATCATTCCATCTCGTTTAGGACCTAAATAGACTAGATGTTCATCTAGGAATCACCCCTAGTTCTAGTTTTTGTTTTTTGGGATTTGTGTCAAAAGTTTTCATTATGCATAGCAAGCAACTAGTGGTTAGTTGTCTTGGAGAACTTGGGTTATCCTAGTGATTAGGATTGCCTAGTTTGGGTTAGGTTGTAAGAACCTTGAACCACCCATTTTAACACTTGTGATGAGTATTTGAATGCTTTGGCTTGAAATAGAGACCTTTTTCACTCAATACTTCAGTGAAGAGGATCTTGAGGACTAATTTCATTCTTTGAAGGCTTTTATGGTTGGCTCCATTGCATCAAGTGGTATTAGAGCCATGTCTCTTATTAAAAAAGAAGACTTACCTACAAGGGTGACAAATTATGAAATTGAAAAGATCATGAGAGCACATAGGGAAAAAAATGTTACATTAGCAAAAAGGCTACAAGACCTTGAAAGTAAGATAGACAAGGGTAAAGAGGTAAAATTTGAAGATGAATGGATTGAGGATGTAGATGACCTTGAATAGGATGCAACGTGTAGAGTGGAGGAACCTCTTGAATGCCATTAAATCCATGCAAGAACCATGGAAGAGAAGTTAGAACTAAAACTTTTAATGGAAAAATGAAGGTAGAATTGGCCTTAGACTAGATTGAGGCCTTAACAAGGTTCTTTGAATGTGAAGATGTTCTAGAAAAGAAAAGAGTAAAAATGGAAAAGTCCAAGTTGAAGGGTGCATCCCTAACTTGGTGGAACTTCATGTAGATTGAAAGGATGAAGAAAGGGAGAATTATAATTTCATCTTGGAACAAGATGGTGGACTAGTCAGAGAAACTTATATGCCTAAAGACTATGGGTACAACTCCATAGAAGGAAGCAAGATCTCAAACAAAAAGATTTGGATGCGAGCTCCTATAGATCTAAGAGTTTTTGAAACTTTCTATGAAGATAAATATAGTAGAGGACAAGGAAGAAAAAGTTGCTAGATACATGATTGGTATCGGGGTGCCCGTCCAAGAGGAACTAGGCCTACATACCCCTACTTCTATGAACAAATTCTATTAGTTGACAATCAAGGTGGAGGAAAAGTGGAAGAGAAAACAAGACCAAGGAAAAGGTAAAGGTAATCATAACAACAAGAATTTCAAAGGAAAGATCAACTCTTGGAATAAGGGACAGTGTAGTGGCAACAAAAGTTCTGATCAAAACCAAGAAGACAAAGAGTAGGGTGAATCAAGTTTTAGAGGAAACTATAGAGGAAGAAAACCCTTTAATGAAGGTAGAGGAAGAGGTAATGGCCCTATTAAATGTTATAATTATAACAAGTTGGGTCACCATGTAGGTAGATGTCTTGAGAAGAGGAATAACAATAATCAAGGGGAGAGAAGAGCCCAACTCATTGAAGAAGACAAACACAATCATTGTTGACAATAGAGAGCTAGAACTTGAAGAAGGAGCATGTTTGATGATGAGGTAGGATTTCCTACAAGTACCTCAAACTCAAGAATCACCTCAAAGGAAGAACCTCTTTAGGACTAAAATCAAATGCAAAGGCAAGGTATGTAACTTGTTAATTTATTTTGGTTTAACTGGGAATCTAGTGTCTTTTGAAATGGTTCAAAAATTGAATTTACCTAAGAAGCCTCAGCCTTTTCCTTATCATTTCTCTTGGTTAACCAAAGGTCAACAAAATCTAGTGACTGAACAGGCTTGGGTATAATTTTTCATAGAAAAATTTAAAGATAAAGTTCTTTGTGATGTTGTTGAGATGGATGCTTCCCACATCCTCCTTGGTAGACCCTAGAAATATGATGTGGGTGCCACACATAATTGTAGAAAGAATATCTACTCCATGACAAAAAATAGAATGACCTTTACCATGAAGTCGTTGCCTAATACTAAAGCAGAGAAAGAACCTACTATAATCACCATAGGAGAAAAGGAAATGTTGCAAGTCTTGAAGGAACCTAAGACTAAAGGCTTCATATTGATTTATAAACCAAAGGATAACATAAGGTCTGATGATAAGGATCCCATAACTGATGAAGTCAAGAAATCATTAAACAAATATAGTGATGTCACCACTAGTGACCTACCTACAAGCCTCTCTCCCTTAAGAGAAATCGATCATCAAATAGACCTAAAACCTAGCTCCTTTTTTCCGAATAAGGCTCCATACAAGATGACACTTTCTCAGCATGGAAAGATTACAAAATACATCAATAAATTATTAGAAAAAGGCTTAATATAAAGAAGTCTTAGCCCATGTGTAGTCCCATTTGTTCTTGTCCCTAAAAAGGATGGTAAATAGAGATTATGTACAGATAGTAGAGCCATCAACAAAATTACAAGGTATAGGTTCCCTATGCCATGAATGGAAAACAAATTTTAAAACAATTGAAGGCCTTTTTGATTGGTTAGTGATGTCAGTTGGGTTGAGCAATGCACCTAGTGCATTCATGAGACTCATGAATGAAATCTTCATTGATTTTATTGGGAAATTTGTTGTCATATATCTTGATGATATCCTAATCTTTAGTCATAGTAGGGAAGAACCTCTTGACCATGTTGAATAGTTTTGAGGAGAATTCATTAGCACAAGTTAGTGATTAACTTGGAGAAATGTATATTTATGAAGAAGGAACTTGTGTTCCTAGGGTTTTTCATCTCATAATGCACCCTCAAAATGGATGCTGAAAAGGTTGAAGCAATTGTTAACTGGCCTCCACCAAAGAACCAAGGTGATGTTAGAAGTTTTCATGGTCTTTCCACTTTTTATAGGAAATTTTTAAAGAACTTTAGTCATGTGTGTGCTCTCATGTTGGACACTATCAAGGGTGGTAAGAAGACCAAATTTGTATGGACTAAAGAGGTTGCAGATGCATTCGAATACCTAAAGGATAGAGTGTCACAATATCTAATCCTAGTGATTCCTGACTTCAATAACGTATTCACTGTTGAAATTGATGCAAATAACTTGGCAATTGGTGCAGTCTTCAGCCAAGAAGGTAAGGCTGTAGCATTCTTTTTTGAAAAGTTAAATGATGCCAAGAAAACGTATGCTACATATGATTTAGAACTGTATGCAATGGTGCAAGCACTAAAAAAATGGAGGCATTACTTACTCCCAAGTTATTTTATTGTTTATACTGAAAACCATGCATTTAAGCTTCCTAAATATGCAGGAGAAACTTGGAGTCAAATGCATTAAATGGATGGAACAATTATAGGCATATACATTCATATTAAGTACAAAAAAGGGGTAGCAAAAAAAGTGGTTGATGCCCTTAGAAGAAGGGTTGGTTTGGTTGAAGAAGTACAACTTCAGAGTCTTGGGATTGACTTGCTAAAAAAATTTTATGTAGATGATCCAGATTTTGGAGAAATTTTTGAGGTATGATCCAAGATGATAGGCAAATATCATACTAATTTTTCTAATTTTCTAATTCATGATGGACTCTTTTTCAAAGGGGCTCAACTATGCATACCTAGGTGTTCCATGAGAACAAATAATATAAAAGAAAAGTATTGTGGCGGCTTGTGTGGTATCCCCATTTTGACATATAATTTAAATAAGTATTATATATAAAGTAATACTAAATAATAATATTTAAAAGTAATATTATATTATAAAGTATTATATTGAAATAATATTTAGAAGTAATACTATATTATATTATATTATAATCATGTAATAATATCATATTATAATAGTAATATAAATACAAATGAAATAATAATATGATAAATAAAGATATTATGATTAAAGATATATTTTATATAGCAATATTATATTAATAAAATAGTATAATATAATATAATATAATAGTTGATATATTATTAAAATGATATATGTTATAATATAATAATTAATATAATATATCATATGATATTAATTAATATAATAATATATTATTACTATTAAAATATAATTAGAGAAAAGACACGTCCCTATAATTATTGGATATATATATATATAGTTTCAAATATTGAAGGGGGATCATACGAAATACTATCAAATATATACAATTCAAGAGGAAATCACTAGAAGAATCAAAGAGCACTAGAAAAAGAAAGAAGGAAACAATAAACTTGCAGAGGTTTTGGAAATCCTACCATAAATATGGGGAGAGCCAGTCAGGGAATAAGAGTTAGAGAACAAAGGAGAATTGTGATTTTATTTCAATAGGGCAAAAAAATAATATCTCTATAAAACCATGACATTTGACAAAATTCATTTGTTCATTGATTACATGGAGAGCTTCAATCCTCGACAACACTGGAATTAGGAACACATATCAGGCAGAATAACGAATTGTACATGGTAAAAATCCAAGGGAACGATCAAGAAAACAAGGCGCCACAATAGAAAGATATGGTGACTACGTCTCCTACCAATGGATGCCTTATAATCATAATCAATAAAGAAACAGTCAGAATCATGCAATTATTTATATACACCTTCCATATATCACTCCCAACAATAGGGGAAAAAAGGCTGCGCACAATAACAAACTTGCAGTGGCAAGAAAAAATCAGATCAGATTTTAAATGGTACCATAATTGCAGCGTTAACAAGAAATCAAATTTTATGTTTCAGTTCATAAGGTATTCTCTTAAAATCCTTGATAGGCATACCATGCCGTTGAATTTAGAATGTAAAGTATCCATCCTTGCTGACATATATTGGTGAAATTCGTGTTAATACTTGTATTATCATTCCCAAATGCAAGTAAGCAAACATCAGTGGCAGCAATGATTAAAAGACACTCATAATAATTTAAGAATGCTAATCAATTTGTCAACTCCAGTCTAAGGAAGACTAATCGATATTTCATTTAGCACCATTTGCCACTATCTTGCCTCATTGGAAACTTGTAATCATACCAATAGACTAACGTAAGATTAAGCAATCAGATATTTGGATATAGATAGAGGCAGAAGTAGCGTTATATGAGAAAGGATTCCAGCTCACAATAAATTGAGAGCTACAGGAGGAACTGAAAACTAAACTTGTCATAACAACCACCTTATATCAGGAAGGAAAAGAGATAAATTTAGTTTGAGAAATCTACAGTTATTATTGGCAGATAGGCACCATAAGCACAAACAAGATCGTTATCTAGAGTTTTCCATTAAGATGTTCATATTGCATACCTTGATTTCAGAGAATATATATAGCAGAAAAAAAAAATTGGACACGGCAACAGTTTTGATGAAGCATGTATGTGTCTGGAACATAAAGCTAGAGGAATAGGAAAACTAAATGCATATGAGCACTTGAAGGAAGTGAAAAGTTGCGCGCTAACGGAAATAAAACCATCAAATCATTATTTGACTGAGACAATCAGCATTGACATCATATGGTAACCAAATTTGAGTAGAAGAAAACAATAAAGAGACAAATAAATGATACATGTGAAGATAATTAAAACTTTACTTATAAATATGATATTGACACAACCAATTAAGGCAATAGACTTCCATATGATGGATAGAAAAAAGAGCAATGTACAACCAAGCGTGGCATAATGATGTGCCGAAAAGCTATATTCTTTAATCCCTTTTATCATCTTCTACTCCCATAATTTTGCCATCTTGTTGGGTTCTTCGATAGAAAGTATGGGAGAAACCTATTCCATACTTGACTGGATTCTCACTTTTCCCTCCTCAGTCCTTCACGAGTGTCCCCGCCAACTTCTAAAACTCCATAAAAAGAAAGTGGATGGAAAAAAGGTTTCAGGAATTTTATATTGCTTTTATATCTCATTATGTCAAATGGATACATTATTGAAAATTAAATTTGCCCATAAAGTACTTTAATGCTATTCCAATGTGTTTGCTACGGCAAAGAGTTAAGTGATTTATAGTTTCAAATCATGCTCATACCTGCTGATGTATTACACTTTCCAAAGGCAATACTCATTCCAGCAGAGATGAAAATCTCCAAAACATTTTTGGAGACGCGGATTTCCATCCACACAAAGATTCGTGCCAAAGGAATGCTTCTTGTCACAGCGACAAATATGCCAGGTGAGCTTTCCTATTACAGGAATATGAACAAGCAGGCTTCCGCGATTCCTAATTTCTTTTGAAATTAGCAGTGTTCTGCAACATGAAATAATTCAAGAACTTGGAAAACAACAACACTTAAATGCATTTCTGCTAATCATTTCTCAATTTCTCTCAGACCCATACATTATCCCATGGAAAAGTCCAATCACACTCTGAAAAGTTTGAGTTTCCACTGCCTGTGGAGCAATAAAAATTACTTTCCACACAGCAATCTAATAATATTGATTTCCAAACATAAGAAAGGTTTGAGGTAGAAATAAATTAAGCGTGCAATAAAGACCACAGTTTTTGTGGGGAACACTCATTTAAACCACCGACATGTTGGCTATGGCCCCATGCGTGAGAGAAAGCACCTCCCTTTTAATTTTTAAATATGTTGTGGAAGCAAATGAGAAGCAGTGGGATTGTACAAAAGAAAAATCAAATTGGTTAAATGCTGAGAAATGTTCCTTGAGAATCATAATAAGAAATTGATCCTTTGTGATATCTATAACAATTTATTAACCGTCCCTACAAATCTCAGAGGGATTCTCAGGCTATGACATATATCGAGGAGATTTTAGGAATTGGAAACATTGCAATTTATAAAGAATGGGCTTTACAGTTTCTACAAGAAATACCAAAGGAAATTCATTTCATTGAAATAACTCTATCAAGATATTGGCACCCAATATTTGATAGTCACATCAGGATGGAAACTGAAGTAACGAAGGATCAATATTGGATAAGGATCTTAATGTGGAATAAGAGAGGTACATTATTATGGAATTCTATATCATCACCTTATATTACACAAGGTATGAGGTAAGTTATATATATTTTCCTTCTATTGTTATTTTGAAAAAGTTATTAATATGAAATGTTGCTATTATCATATAAAATATTATTAGTAACTTTCTTTATTGATATATTTCATTATTGTGATGAATATTGAATAGTCAATGATTTTAATTAACTAGTTACAATGAAATGAAATTGATTTGTAAGTTGATAGGTAATGATCAAATAATTATCAAATTAGATGTTTACCATTAAATAATGATTGAATATAATTAAGTTTTCAAAATTCTAATATTGAATTCTAAGTGAGATTAATTTTTGATTATTATCACAAATAATATTATTAAGTAAAATCAATAAGGTTATCATTTTCCAAGATAAGATAAGACCTGCGGTGGAATGGGCTAGGTGACATCACTTAGAGGTACTGGGTAAAGCTTATGGGTACTGGGTAAGGCCTACAATGGAGTGAATATCCCAGGGTACATCATATAAAGGCACTATCTTGGAGATGATGATCGGAGAGAGATAACAATAATGAGGGAGAATGGTGAGGTCCATGATTGGGTAACAGGGCACCCTATTATAGTTTCTCCTCTTGCACTTAGAAAATGATGAGTTAATAAATGAACTATACTTTTGATTGACAAGTCACTTGTTAGAGGATTGATATAAGGAAATCCTAAAAAGAAAAATTTATATATAAATGTGTACTAATAATTTTTTTGTGACTTGCAGGTTCAAAATTAAAGAATTGCATAATGTGTGTCTTCATCTGTCTGCATCGTGTTTGCTTTGTGTCTTCATCTGTCTGCATCATGTCTACTTCATATTTTCACCTATCTACATCGTGTATGCTTTGTGTTTTCATTCATGTATATTTCAAAAAATCTTTGGTCTTTTAAATGAAAATATGTTTTGTGTCTATGACAAATCTTGCATATGAAAGATTTTGCTTGGGGGCAAACAAATTCAAGAGGGGAGGACTATGATATTCCCATTTTGACATATAATTTAAATAAGTATAATATATAAAGTAATAATAAATAATAATATTTATAAGTAATATTATATTATAAAGTATTATATTAAAATAATATTTAGAAGTAATACTATATTATATTATAATCATATTATATTTATAAATATTATATTATATTATAATCATGTAATAATATCATATTATATATATTATATTATGATAGTAATATAAATACGAATGAAATAATAATCTAATAAATAAAGATATTATGATTAAAGATATATTTTACATAGCAATACTCTATTAATAAAGTATTATAATATAATTATTAATATAATATATCATATGATATTAATTAATATAATTATATATTATTATTATTAATAAAATATAATTAATGAAAAGACACGTCCTTATGATTATTGGATATATATATATATATATATATATATATATATATATATATATATATATAGTTTCAAATATTGACGGGGGATCATATGAAATACTATCAAATATATACAATTTAAGAAGAAAATATCAAATGTCCTGAAAGGGGACATTACAGCTTGGGTGGTCATTTTGGGATAGACAAGATAACAAACCTAGTAAAAGGAAGTTACTTTGGCCAAAAATGGGTAATGAAGTCAAAAAGTTCATAGAAACTTGTACCATTTGTCAGCAAGCCAAAGGTGTATCTACTAACCTAGGACTGTACCAACCTCTACCAATTCCCACAAGGCCACAGGAATCAATTTCAATAGATTTTTTAATGGTTTTTCGTGGAACCAAGAAGGGCTTTGATAGTGTATTTATCACAGTGAATAGATTTAGCAAGATGGTCCACTGTGTTCCCTATAAAAGCACAAATGATGCATCTCACATAGCACATCTCTTCTTCAAATAAGTAGTTGGAATTCATAGCCTACCTCAAACAATAGTTTCAGACAAAGATGTTAAATTTCAAAGACACTTTTGGAGGACTCCTTTGAAAAAGCTTGGCACAAAGTTGACCTATAGCTCTACTTATCATCCACAAACTGTTGGGTAGACTAAAGTGGTCAATAAGTCACTTGGCAACGTCCTAAGATGTCTTACTAAAAAACATTCCCAAAGTTGGGACATGATCTTTCCTCAAGTAGAGTTTGAATTCAATGATTCAATGAACAAGTCTACTGGAAAAATACCTTTTTAAACTGTTTATGGACTTCATCCAAAAGGTCCATTAGATCTGATGGAATTATCTTCTAATTTTAGAGTTAGTGTACAAGGTGAAGAATTGGAAAAATTGATCACTAAAGTGTAGGAAAAAGTGAAAGAAACATTGCTAAAATCTACCATTAAATACAAGGAACATGCAGATAAGAGAAGGAGAAAAGTTCATTTCCAGGTTGGAGACAAGGTATGGGCATACATGAGGAAGGAGAGACTACCTAAGGTTAGATACACAAAGTTACATATGAAGAAGGTTGGACAATGCTCCATCCTTAACAAAATGGGTGAAAATGCCTATGAAATCTCTCTTTCCCCCACCTTTAGGATTTCTCTTATAATGCTACAAACCTCACCCCTTATAAAGGTGATGTAGGAATAACCAATGTTGAAAAAAATGAAGACTATGTCATAGATCTTCCCCAGAGAAAACCTATTCAGTTGGAGGGAATTCTTGAGACCAAGTTACTAAAACAAACCAGATAGAGGAAATACATGTAGTACTTGGTGAAGTGGAAAAGACTTCCTGATATAGATACTACTTGGATGACAGAGGATCAGATCAAATAACAACACACCTCTATTTAATAATTGTCCTCAAGTAGAAACTTGAGTTTAAAAACTCAAGGGTAATATGGTGTAGGTCCTAGGATCACCCTCATAAAACTAAGTGTTTCTATAAACTTGAAAGACTCCTTGAAGGTCCTAGGAACTATTAGAATAGGTTAGGAATGAAGGCTATTTATTTGGACCCAACTGTAAGACCTAGTTCCAAGATTGGCACATTATAAGACCTTGGTCAACTATTGGTCAAGGGTGTCAAATAATCTTAGATTTTAGCATATTTTCTTAATTCCATGTTTTTGACATGTTTGGATCCATGTTGGATCATTTAGTTAAGTCTTGACCATGATTTGGTCAATAACTGCAAAAGTTGCTAAAAGTTGTCAAGTAACTTTTAGCAATAAGTTGCAAAATTTGTATTTTCACTCCCCAATGGAAAAATTTGGTTTGAAATGTTTTTATGCTCATTAAGATGTCTACATAGCCCTTTCAGGCAGGTGGTCAGTTCATGATGTTGTAACATTTTCTCTAAATCAATAAAATATAACCATTTTCCTATAAATCTGATGTTGTAACTAGTTGTACAGATAACTCAAGTCGATTGGGCCACATTTTTGGATTCCTTGATGAACTATCTTTCCAATTCATTTGATCTAAGGTTTTGAAATAATTTCTAACTCTAGATATTTGAGATTTTGTAAATATTGTCACATATTCTTGCCTAGACCTAGGGTTTCATATTCAATTGATCATAACTTGGGATTTCACCATGGGAATATGATGGCCTCTGGTGAAATCCAAATATTGACTTTTTACTTTAATATGAATTCATTCTTAAGTGCTAACTTGCAAGAGGTGGGAATAAAATTGATGCCCTAGGCATGCAAGACCCATGTGCATGTCTATACCATGGATCAACAACTCCCAAAACTCGCTACAGAGAATTCATCAAGACTTGAAACCTTTTTTATAGGCTTCATTTGTGTGCCCCTTCATGTTACAATTTCTAATTTGGGTTTTTGACACGGAGAAATTGTACTTTCTTTCTAAATGGAGGCCTAATAGGGATAAATTCCTAGGAGAAAAGGTGAATAATACTTGGTCAGCTTCTACCTTCAAGTCTTGGTGATCTAGTATGTTTTGTGAACCCCAAAATTTATCCAAATCCATGATTCATTTTAGGGTTTTTGTCGAGTTTGTTAACTTTAATCTTGTTTTGCAATATTGAAGGGTTATAAGCCTAACATAAGGATTGTGAAGAAACCATTGAAACAAAGTTGCATAGTATGGATTTATCCATTATCCCACCTTGTGTAGGACCTCAATAGACCAAATGTTCATCTTGGAGTCATCCCTAGTCCTAGTGTTTTTTTTTTGGGGGGGGGGGATTTGTGTTAGAAGTTGTCATTGTGCATAGCAAGAAACCAATAGTTAGTTGTCTTAGAGAGCTTGGAGTATCCTAGTGATTAGGATTTCCTAGTTTGGGTTGGGTTGTGAGAAGCTTGAACCACCCATTTTAACACTTGTGATGAGTGTTTGAACACTTTGGCCCAGAATAGACACCTTTTTCATTTAAGGGCATATGCACTGAGTTGTGGTGCCAAAAAGGTGACATGGTTTTTTTTTCCCTAATTTCAATAGCACGTGCGTGCTGCTATTTGCGTTATCAAAAAGTTATATATGATGGGCTGCAGACCCACAACCCATCATTTTTATCTTCATTTTTTTCTATTCCCACAAAGAACAATGCGTACGCGGGTCAAAAACCCAAGTTTTCACCTTCATTTGTGAATATGCCTCCTCACCAACAAAATTAAAGACAACAAGCACACCTGCGACAATGCCGTAAGTGATATTAACATAACTTTGCATTGTTTAATATGTTTTTCATATTGTTTTTTAGGTTTTTTATATTGTTTTGTAGGGTTTTTACAAATTTCATTTAGATTTGTTTATTTATTTGGATTTCAATTGATTTTTTATCAGGAAATTTCCATAATCAACCGAAAAATCCACAAGAGCCTCAAAAACCTCAAAACCAAAACCCTCCTCAAGAAGAACAACAAATTCCACAACCCGAACCAATTGCAAGACCTCTGCCAAGCACACAAGAAAATATAATAAATGAAATAGAGAGAGGCAAAATTGAATTAGAAAAACTCATTGCTCGGTTGAAAGAATTCAGACAAACCAATCCAATTAGGGCTCAATTGGCATCATCCCTCGAATCCATTAACACCCAGATAGCCTCAATTAGCAATCAGTTAGATATTTGGCAGGTTAAGAGGGATGAACAAAAAATATTTTATGCAAATAAATTGTCATATGAAGATGTTAAAAAAAAAGAAATACCAAAAGGTAGTATATGTGCATTATTTAGAAAACTCGGTGAGAAAAATAATGTTAGAGAGGGTACTAAACGATTCCCCATCCATTGGTGCATACATGATGCTATTAGAAACATTTTTTGGGATAGATGGTGGATGGTTTTTGATGCCCCTCCTTGCAACAATCACGAGGTCTCCATGTATTTTTTGAAGAAATTATATTGTGAGTTTGTCCTTGGGGAGATCCCCAATTATTATGATAT
This sequence comes from Cupressus sempervirens, assembly GCA_028749045.1. Lineage (NCBI taxonomy): Eukaryota > Viridiplantae > Streptophyta > Pinopsida > Cupressales > Cupressaceae > Cupressus > Cupressus sempervirens. Next base: position 576,730,492 of record CM053791.1, read on the forward strand.
ATTAGACTCCCAAGGTAGAGGTAGGGGGTCATCATTTGAGAGGCCAAGAGCACGTTGTGACCCTAATGTAGTTAGGGCACCTGTGGTCAAGCCACAGTGTGAGCATGTGACTATTCCTTAAGTTGTGAAGGAACATGTAGAGGCCAGCACTCTAGGGACCATTAATGCTTTGACGCAGACCCTCATCCATTCCATGAGCCCATTAGTTGAGGGGAAGCCTTCTATGTATCGTGGTCACATTTGTACTTCATGCGGATCCCTATGCACATTTGGCACTCATGCTGGAGATGGTGCAGATGATGGGCTTGTCACCGATCACTTCCTGAACGAGACATTTTGCATTGACACACAGGTAAATTACAATTATAATTTACTAATTTGATCACATTTCATATGTATAGTGAATGATTAATTAATTAGCATCTATTGACATTGTTCGAAATTCAGGGTTAGAGTGTTGCTAGGCCCAGCAGCGATCCTCCAAGCCCATTTTTTGTCCCTTCCACGAGTCCTGAGGTATGTATTGGTTTAATCATTTTAATTAATATATATATTTATTACGTAATCATATTAAGGATTGACAAAAAAATTTATGCATGTGCATCAGTTCTCCACAGGACCCTCAACCTTTACCATAGACTCAGAGCATAGACATCATATGAGCTTCACATAGGTACAATTGTTTCATGTTAATTTAATTCATTTGATTATATTTATTTTATGTTTCATGTTAGATGTAACGTGTATTATATGACATGCAGCTCATGATGTCAGACACACCTCCTCATCTGCGACAGTCTGTTGATAGTGGAGTGGCCGCAGTTGTGGCTAGCTCACAACCACTGACGGAGGTATGAAATAATTTTCTTCATTTTAGTTGTTGTTTATAATAGTTAATCTCAAAATTTCTAATGTTAACCTTTGTTTATATATTACTATAGCTTTTATGGTTTTTACACAAGCAGTATGTATGTTAGGCCTATTGATACTCTTTTAATTATGGATCAAAACCTTGTTTTTGTTTTACTAAGTGGTAAGGGGTAGTTTTGTTTAATGGTTATCTGCTAATAGTAGGTCAATTTTTTGTTAAAGGGTCAGCCCCCTATTTTTGGCTACTTTTAATTCAAAAACTAGGAGTGAAGGTAGAAGTGGCAGTGAAAGAATTAGATAAAGAAGAACTAGGAGCGTATATTGAAGTTAGAAGTAGAGAAGAAGTAGGAATATCAAATAAAGGTATGAGGACTAAGAGTAGGAGATAATGAAATTAAAAGTAAAGATAGTAATAGAAGATTAGTTGTATTCCAAGTTGATTGCAACTAGAAGTAGGACCTACAAGATGGAAGTTATATGTTTTCTATAAATAATAGTCAAGTTTAAAGATATAATTGGTGATTAGATATACTCACCTTGGTCTAGTAGAGTCATAAGTGTAGGAGAATTTGTGTTTTAAATTAATATTATTCATAGGCCAAAGTCAAATGTTGAACTTGATGATAGAACTAGGCATATCCTTAGGATTCAAAGAGACTATAGTTTTTGGAATCAGCACCATCAACTCTCCTTCACTATTTCTTTGGGATGAATGGAACTAGCATAAAAAAATTCTACATTCTTTCATTCTCATCCTCCTCCTCCTCTCATACAAAATAAACTTGGATAAGATAACTTACTAGACTTTTGGATTCATGGCCCTTCTCTCTTCTTTTCATACTCTTATAGCTATGCTAGTGGGATAAATCATTGAGTATTTTCTTATTTTTTATTTTTGCTCTTTCTTTTCTCAAGTGACCACTTGAGCTTTTGCTATAGCTTTTTCAACACGATGCTTGAGATTGAGACATTTTCTTGAGTGAGGTCTCTTCAACTAGTTGACTTGGAATCTTAGTAAGCTTTAGGATTTTGTTGTTCTTTTATGTATCCTTGCAAATGAATGTAATAGTTAATATTCTTGGTTTGGGAGCTTTTGTCCTTCAGCTTGGTGATATTTAATCTCCTTGTAGTTTTCCCAAAATCTTTACCTCTTTCTCTTTTTCTCTTCTACTTTATTGTGTGCATGAGGTGGACACATGCTTCCAATAAAGTGGGGACTACATGTATTATTTGAAAAAGTAAGAACACTTATTTGGTATTAATTTTAGCCCCATTTTAATATACATTATAGTTTCCTAAATTGATTTCACACTCTCCTAACACTCATTGGACCTTCAAATTATTATTTAAGTCCTATATTGATTCATTTTCTTTAAAAACTCAAGGTTACCCTTATCTATAAGTGTGCTTCTCTATTTCAACTTCAATCAAATAATTCATTTCATTTATTGGACCTTATCTTACCATTTATGACATGTATTTTCTCTCTAAACCCAAAAAATAAGTTGTTAGATCAAATTTCACACGCTCTAAACATCTTGGACCCATAATCAAAACTTGGGTTGGAATTGGTGGGTATAAGATGACTTTGGTGATATTTACTTGGGTACAATATTTTTGTTGGTGATATGTGTATTTATAAGTGATTATATTTATTGAATTGTTGTAGGGTCTCGTTACGCCTGATCGCCCACGAGCATTTGAGGTGAACTTACAAAGTGACTATTTGTTGGCGGTAAGAAAATAATTGATTTTGTGTGTACATATATTTAATTTCAACATATAATAAATATTGATTCATATCTACTTTCTTTGTATTAGTTGGAGTTGGAGAAGAGCCTCAACAAGAGGTTGAGTGAGCGTGTCAGGAGGGCCCCATCATCTCCACTATCTCCCTCCACACGACGACAGAGGACGTCAAGAGACTTGTTTCCTTCCGCTCGTGGGAAGGAAAAGATGTAGTTGATCTAGACATGTATATATATAGGCATCAGTGGACATATTCAATACACATTTGATGTATTTGACATTCTATATTTGATGTATGACATTTATTTGATGTATGACATTATTGGTTAATATATATGCTATGTTTGTTCGTATATGACATATGATATGATATGTTTGTTCATGTTTGTTCATGTATGACATTAAATTAGATATGTTCGTGTATGACATTAAATTAGATATGTGCATGTATGAAATTAAATTCAATACCTAATCTATTCAAAACTTTGATAGAATATTGATTAACAATAAACTTTATCATTTTTTAAGCATAAGTTAACCATTTGCAATATGTCATTGTCATATGATTTATGATCTTGTTCATGTTTAAAGTTTTCCTTCTCTATCATTTGTTTATCAAGTTTAATTCAATACCTAATTAGTTTGAATTTTTGATACAATAGTAGAGAAAAGATGGATTATTTGCCAAAAAAAGTCTTTAAAAAAATCATAAATGTAACATAATCACTGATAGTTTTATGTCTTTTCATACATTAATGATTGTAACATAATCACCTAGTTGATTGGAATGTGTTGTTATTATTCTATAGTAACTAGATTAAGGTAAAAATAAAAGTTTAATAAATAGTTGTGATGTATAAGAAAGAGAGATATCTCACATGAGAGGGGGATGAATCTAAGATGACACATAAGATACTTGTAAGAGGGAGCTATACTTGTTAACGAATTTACAATGCATGTTATGGAAAATCATAGAGCATCTTTAAAAGGAAATAAAAGAGTATGACAAATAGAAGGAACATGTTGTTTTGTAGACTCGTATTCAAATTTGGGTGTTGATTTTCTAATGAAGGATTCAAGCACTAAAATTTGGTAGTTTTGGCTCATGTTATCCTTGTATCTCACTCTATCTTGTATCTCACTCTCTCTTATTCCCCCCCTCCCCTCCCTATTCTTCATATTTCTATTTTTTTCATATCTATGTAGCCATCTATCCTCTTCATCTCCCCCTCACTAATGCAGAGATGTTGAGCAAGAAGTGAGGTTTAAGCACTTTCTTGTTCCTAATCTACCAAACTAAACTTGTGGCCTTCCTAATATCTCACTTCTTTAGGATATCATTTTTGTGGCTTATCTAAAGTGATAGGGTCATTTGTGAACTCCTCCAAGGCGAGTATTTCTCCAATCAAGATCTTGCACCTTTTTGTTTTAGGTACATTAGCCCTATTCCATGCCAATAGCTCTAACTCTTCACCAATGGCTTCACCAACCCCAAGTTTCTATTGGGACACCTTCCTTATGTTGAACTGATTAAGAATCAACTCTTGGTTTAACCCTCCAATTGTCATACAGTACAAAATGTTGACTATCATAGAATTCCTTGTAGGTCTCCTAATCTGATTTTCTAGACTTAAATTCCTCTTAGGTTGAAATCTAACTATTCTATGGGTAGATTCAGACCCCTTTTGGAAATTTATTTAAGACTCCAAAGCCTAGATTCCCAATTCCATTCCTGTAGCACCTAACCCATGTAAAGTACATAGACCTAATAAGGTCACACTAGGTTTGGTTTTCAAAGTAATTACTAGATAATTGGTACATGAATTGGTGCATGGCCTCAAACCTCCTCTATTCACCAATATTTATCATGTTCAAATTATGATGAAACACAATAATGTTTCCACTTTTTTTCTATTATATATTCCCCCTTATGAAAATACTCATAGAACCAATAAACCATTCATCTCCTCATTGCAACACTTCTCTACTTCATGTCTTTGCTTGACTCATATCTTAACTATAACACTTCTCTCCCTGAGTAGCATTCGCCAATAGTTCATTTATCCCCCTTTGACTCATATTTTCTAGTTTTACATCACTACCTTTGATATAAGTCCATTCAATATTTTATCTTCATTAACAATTTATTAATGTTTTAAACTAAAATTCCAATTTTGTTAACTAAATTTCCCCTTTTCTTAACATCTTTAAAGTTAGTCAATATTGATTATCCATTGTCACATAGGAATAGGACGAGGTTGGGGATAGGGTTTACCCAGCCACCCGAAGCTAATGGAGCAGACAATTTGATCCCATGACGAAAGGTGAGAGAGATTTGGTAGTTGGCAACTATGTACTAGCCAACACTGTAAGTTTCAGTATCACTTGAGATGGCGTTGTAAAATGAAAACGAAATGTGATCTCCAAAAAGTGAGAGAGGTTATTGTAGATCTCTAAAACACGGTCTTGTAGGAACTAGAATCACATCCATACCTTGCACAAGCTCCGAGATATGCCCCATCAAAGATCACAGCCCTATGGGATTTAGTGACCCTTGGGGACATTCCAGTTTGGTGTGCCCAAGAATGTTCGAGCACTGAATGGGATAGGACAAGGTTGGGGATAGGGTTTACCTGGCCACTCAAAGCTAACGGAATAGACAGTTTGATCCCATGACGAAAGGTGAGAGAGATTTGGCAGTTTACAACTTTGTACTAGCCAAAACTGCAAGTTTGAGCATCACCCGAGATGGCGTTGTAAAATGAAAATGAAATGTGATCTCCAAAAAGAGAGAGAGTTTATTGTAGGTCTCTACAACACAATCCTATAGGAACTAGAATTGCATCCATACCTTGCACGAGCTCCGAGATATGCCCCGTTAAAGATCATAGCCCTATGGGATTTAGTGACCCTTGGGGAAATTCCGGTTCGGCGTGCCCGAGAACATTCGAGCACGGAAGGGGATAGGAAAAGGTTGAGGATAGAGTTTAATCAACCACCTAAAGCTAATGGAGTAGACAGTTCGATCCCATGACTAAAGGTGAGAGAGATTTAGCAGTTTGCAACTTTGTACTAGCCAACACTGCAAGTTTCAGCATCACCCGAGATGGCATTGTAAAATGAAAACGGAATGTGATCTCCAAAAAGAGAGAGAGGTTATTTTAGGTCTCTACAACAAGGTCCTGTAGGAACTAGAATTTCATCCATACCTCCCATGAGCTTCGAGATATACCTCGTCAAAGATCGTAGCCCTATGGGATTTAGTGACCCTTGGGGACATTCTGGTTCGGCGTGCCCGAGAATGTTTGAGCGCTAAAGAGGATAGGACAAGGTTGAGGATAGGGTTTACCCGACCACTTGGAGCTAATGGAGTAGATAGTTTGATCCCATGGCGAAAGGTGAGAGAGATTTGGCAGTTTGCAACTTTGTACTAGCCAACACTGCAAGTTTCAGCATCACTCGAGATGGCATTGTAAAATGAAAATGAAATGTGATATCAAAAAAGTGAGAGAGGTTATTGTAGGTCTCTACAACATGGTCCTATAAGAACTAGAATTGCATCCATACCTCACACGAGCTCCGAGATATTCCCTGTCAAAGATCGCAGCCCTATGGCATTTAGTGACCCTTGGGGACATTTCGGTTCGGCGTGCCCGAGAATGTTCGAGCGCTGAAGTGGATAGGACAAGGTTGAGGATAGGGTTTACCCGACCACTCAGAGCTAATAGAGCAGATAGTTTGATCCCACGATGAAAGGTGAGAGAGATTTGGCAGTTTGCAACTTTGTACTAGCCAACACTACAAGTTTCAGCATCACCCGAGATGGCATTGTAAAATGAAAATGGAATGTGATCTCCAAAAAGTGAGAGAGTTTGTTGTAGGACTCTACAACATGGTCTTGCAGGAACTAGAATCGTATCCATACCTCACATGAGTTCCTAGATATGCCCCGTCAAAGATTGCAGCCCTATGGGATTTAGTGACCCTTGGAGACATTCCAGTTTGGCATGCCCGAGAATGTTTGAGCACTGAAGGGGACAGGAAAAGGTTGAGGATAAGGTTTACCCAGCCACTCGAAGCTAACGGAGTAGATAGTTTGATCCCACAATTAAAGGTGAGAGAGATTTGGTAGTTTGCAACTTTGTACTAGCCAACACTGCAAGTTTCAGCATCACCCGAGATGGTGTTGTAAAATGAAAACAAAATGTGATATCCAAAAAGAGAGAGAGGTTATTGTAGGTCTCTACAACATGGTCCTGTAGGAACTAAAATCACATCCATACCTTACATGAGCTCCAAGATATTCCCTGTCAAAGATCGCAGCCCTATGGCATTTAGTGACCCTTGGGGACATTCCGGTTCGGTGTGCCCGAGAACGTTCGAGCGCTGAAGCAGATGAGACAAGGTTGAGGATAGGGTTTACCTGGCCACTCAGAGCTAATGGAGTAGACAGTTCGATCCCACGACAAAAGGTGAGAGAGATTTGGCAGTTTGCAACTTTGTACTAGCAAACACTGCAAGTTTCAGCATCACCCGAGATGGCATTGTAAAATGAAAATGAAATGTGATATCCAAAAAGTGAGAGAGGTTATTGTAGGCCTCTACAACATGGTCTTATAGGAACTAGAATCGTATCCATACCTCACATGAGCTTTGAGATATGCCCTATCAAAGATCGTAGCCTTATGGCATTTAGTGACCCTTGGGGATATTTCGGTTCAGCGTGCCCGAGAACGTTTGAGCGCTAAAGTGGATAGGATGAGGTTGAGGATAGGGTTTAACCGACCACCCAGAGCTAATAGAGTAGACAGTTTGATCCCACGACCTTTTTTCCACTAAGTTGCAAATTTGAGCAACTTTTACAACTTTCAACAATGCAACTTTGCACAAAAAGTGCAATTTTTACATTTTTCACTTGATTCCAATTCTATGACTTAGAAAAGGTTCAGAAATAGTAAAAAATCAAAGGAATATAGGAAAATAGACAGTTTTATGGTTATTTCCTAAAAGTTGCTAATACAACTTTGCAATTTTTGCATTGACAACATTTGGGTGAATTATGCATTTTGGCTTGGAGGGTATGGAAACTGAAAGGTGTTGATGGGAACATACTAGATAGGGTAGAAAAAACCTATTAAAGCCTAAAAACATCTTAGAGTTGATTGTTTGTAGGATTTTCCCATCAGGACCTAGAAGGGTCACTTGGCACATTTTTACAAATTTGCTCATTTTGGGTTGTTACTTGGGTCCATCACCCTACCTCTGCATCAGGATTGATCCTAGGTTAAGGGTGGATAGAAAAGACCTATAAAGGTATTAAATAATGTAATAAGGCTATCGAAGCCTCTAAAAGATGTAAAAGGCACTAAAAGTGCAATATTTTGTAAAATTGCCAACATTGGCAATATAAGCCAAAATGGGCTTAATCAAGTCATGTAAAGGGTCCAAAGGGAGGTTTCATTTGGTTTTGAGAGTCTAAAGGAGTTTTAAACCTCATTCCCATGTGTGGGAGACAAGTTTGGGTAGTCGAAATTGATTGCTCCAAAGGTGGATTTAGTGTTTTCTCTAAACAAGAGTTTCATTTTACATTGGAAGTCTTCTAATATAACCAAAGTGAAGGTGTTTGAACCATTTTGGGATTCTAGAGACGTTGCAAAGTAATATTTCTAGAAAGCCCTAGGGTAAAGGGGCTAGAAAGGAGGGTTTTGTAAAAACCATTATAAAGTTGATCATGAGACCAAAAAAAAAAAGAATCCTTGCATTTGAGTCATCTCTTAAGACTGTTTTGGGTCATCAGAGTTCCAAAAGTCAAGGGATTGTGAGTTGCTTTGTAAATGGCCTTAAACTAGGCCTAGTTGGTAGATTGAAATAGCCAGTTTTGAGTCTTTATAATAGTTGGTATGTACTAGGTGCACAGTGCATGGTAATCTAGCCTTTTGGTGTTGTCAGTTTTGATTGTTCTAGAAAATTAGTTTCAATTTGGTATTGGAAATAGTTTGGAGTTGGAGGACAAATGATCTTGAACAAAATTCTAGCCTCAACTACTAGAACTCACTCCAGGCTTTCTCCTAGCCTCTTAGGGTATTTCTCCTATACCCTATTCCAAGGGAATCTTCTCTCTATTCCCTTATTAAACTAATCCTCACCAATCAACTCAAAACTATATTTCACCATGGGGTCTCCCTAGTGCTCTCATTGCACCGTTCTTCACAACTGGCTTCCAAGAGTGCATTCTTGGCTATATTCAATTCCAAGGCTTGTATTAGGTCTCATTCAATAGTTTTAGGATCACTAAGTGGATTGGAGTATTGGGTTTCCAGTCGATTTGCAGATTGCATAGTTAAGAGGGCTACTAGGACTAATAACAAATTAGGCCTCCAAAACTAATTTTTGGCTTATATATCCTCAAACCCTTAAGAAGAACTCAAACAAATTTATTATTTGGGTACCTTTTTGGCTCCCCTTGAAGATTTTTTAGGTTTGCAACACCCATGTCATCCGTACAAGGGATTCCCAAAAATATGCCTATTTACAAGGGTTTCTTGTTTGTATGAACAGGAATATAGAGGGTTTTTCCTTTCACCACTCAAATGGAATCTAAATGAATAATCTTATAGAATTAATTTCCTTCACTCACCACTCTTGCCTTCCATGATTTTGTATTGCACCCAACTGATAGGGAGAGAAGGGATGAATCAATCACTGATTCATGTTTCCAGTCTACCTCTGAGACTTAGGGTGTCCTCCAAGATCACCACATGGATTTATAGGATCTTTTTAAAGCAAAAATCCCCCAATCCTAAACCCTTCTCCACTATCTTGAGAGGTTTTCACTTCTTGCTACGTGCCAGGCTGCCATTCTCAATGAAGATCATTCAAAACCTTCAATCAAACTAGGTCTTCTTGACCAATCTTACCAACCAATTGTAGTATCATAGAAGGAGTCTCAAAACCTTTCAATGTACTTCTTTATCATGGAAAAATAGGTTGCTGAAGCCTTCTTCTTTACCGATTTCACCAAATTGCTCCAAAATAGAGCTACAAGGAATCAAAGGACAACCTGTTGTCCTATCTTGTTTGTTGGCCAAATGGATTGGTGGAGCACTATCCTTTCACCCAAAGAATTTCCTTTCACTCCTCTTCCAACCTCCTTCAGAAACCTACAACAAAATCCACAATCTTGCAATGTAAAATGCTTATTTATGCAACTCTTCCCTAACCGGGCTTGCTTTGGCTCGCCTAGGGCAAGATATTAAAAATGCTTGCCAACATTTTGAAGGGCCCTTCTTTTTCCTGCATATAGTACATTGAGTGTACTCACTATCCCCAAAAGGCCGTACAATTCCTATGGTGGGATAGTGAGTTATCTCATTTTTTTTACAAAGTGTTGTAAACTGGACAACAAACTACCTAAAAACAAAAGATTTTTATAACTACCAAACGAAACGCTTTCAAGCCAAACTTCCTAAATGAAAATTATTCTAAATCATGCCATCTAACATTATATCAGGTAAAACACCAAAAAAAATGAAGGAAACCCTCAAAACTGAAAAAAACCAGTCTTTTTGCTCTCAAAATGCATGCTACAGCACTTGTTTTTTTCAAAATGACAACTTCTTCCTCACTTTAGGGTTTGGGAAGTCATTTATACTTCCTCCTAGGTGTTTTTATCCCCTCCTAATGTTTTTCATCAGCCTCTTTATGTTTTAAAGAAAAAAACTCCAATTTCTAGCAAAGGAGAGCATTTTTTTCAAAAATTGCAAAATTGCAATAGAGCAACTTTTGCAATTTTTCTTGCTTACATGCCTTTTTACACTTCCAACTTGTCAAATAGGTTACCCATTAGCAATTTCATGGTAGAGAGCCTTTCAAAAAAATTCCTAATCTTTACCAAAGAATCTACATTCCATACACTATCAAACCACATGAAAACAACAACCCTATCAATCCATTAAAGGTGTGGATGAAGGGTGAAATAAGAAAACTGTCATCAAAATGTTTAGTTTGCTCTTCATTCCAATGCAAAAATTCATACAAAAGCATGTGCCAACCCTCAAACTGACTTGGATTTGTTTTAAATACCTCTTACCCACGTGAATCAACAGATCTCATAGGTTTCCAACTAATTCTTGAAGCCCTTATAAAGATTTAGCACTTTTTGTTAATGTTGTCAAGCAACTTTGCAAACTTGCAAAGTTTCCAAGTGCAACTTTTGCACTATTGAATGCCCATGGCTAGGTAGATGGGTGTGAAAATATGTTGTTTTAGATCATGATAGAATATTACCATAGCCCGTATAGGGCCTTGGGTTAGAAATATTGAGAGTTTCTTTGTAAGTGAAGGGTAATTAGGCCTATTTTGTTGAATCCATAGTGTTGGATCAAATAGTTGGTCCAAAGGAACTACAAATGAGATTACTATATTTTGTCATACTCCAATAGTAGTATTTGTAACTATAATTTACTTGTATGGGGTTTGGGAGAAATTGGTGAAAATAAGGAATTACCTGATTCATAGCGATACTAAGATCAAGCCTAGATAATTCCAAGTAAGGGGTTTTGAATAAACCTATTAAAGATATGCATTTAGACTATTGGAACAACCTAATTGAGATATTTGAAGACCTTAGAAAGAGTTGGGAAAAGCCAATAAATTTGGTAACCCAATTTGAACATTTGGAGGGACCCTTGTGGAGAAGGGTAGGTATTTAGTTTAATGGTTTGAATCTATTCTTGAAACAAGTCATTTGCTGAATGTTTATTACTTCTTGGGGATCTAGTGATGTAGGAGCATCTCCTTGGGACCCTTTTGAAGACTAGAGCACTAGGATGAATATATGATGTGGTCTTTCATGAAATAAAGCTTAAATGCTTAAAAAGCATATATTTGTAATAAGTCCTAAAAGGACAAAATTGTGAAATTCTTGCATTGTAAGAGAAATAGGGAGTGCATAGGTTAAGAAGGGTGTTTTATAGGGTCATATAGTTTTTCATAGTCACATAATGTCATTTGATAGGTTATAGGGTTCCAAAAGATCATTTAATGCTTGTTTTAGAGTTGTGCAAATTCAAATTTTCAAACTTAATGGTTAGTTGCTGTTTTGGAGGGAAATGCAATAATTTGAATTTGGTTAAGGATAATCATGTGTAACCACTTGGAAACGGTTTAGGGGTCCCTATAGCATCTATATAAGGTCAGGAACCTTCATTGTACCGACAAGTACAAAGGTTGTACAGACTGCTCCACAAATGGAATAAAAAAGCCTTGTTTTGAGTGCATTTTGAGATTTTTTGGTGTTTTGAGTTCCAATCTGATAGTCCAGTAAGTGGTATGATCATTTCCATTCATTTTTAACACTATTTCATGAAGAACTACTGACTTTTCATTGCATTTTGTTAACCTATTATTCACTGATTGGTTGGAAACTCACATTTTCAAGCAATTTTGAGGGTTTTTACTAATAATCATGGTCATTCCATGAGATATTTCTGCTTTTTTTCATGGGATGACTCAAATCTAACATGTACATTACATATATGAACTAAAATTTGCAGTTAACAAGGTTTGAAGGATAGCTATCCACTAACATGGGTGAAAATTGGTGGAAAAAAGCTTGGTAGACTCAAGCAGCAGGAGTTTGGCCTTAAGGAGGGCATGGTTAAATGTTTGAAACATGTTTGGAATGTTGAAATAAGGATGTTTGTACTTCCAATTAGTTCTAGAAGTTTTGGCACATGTGAGATCTAGAAAGCCCTATAAACAAGGGTTTCAAGAGGGCAAATTTGGGGCTTTTGGGGTTAGGGAGCCCTTAGGCTGAAATTGATTGTGGAACTTTCTGATTGAAGTCATTTTAGGAGCCTATGAAAGTTTTGGAGTCTAGACATTAAGTATTTCTATCAGTTGCTTTGTAAATGCATCATTGCTTCATTGTTAAAGACAGGGTCATTGTGAAGAATCTTTGATATTTTCCAAAGGAGTCGCATCTCAGTTTTATATATGTTTTGTATGAGGATAAAGGGTATCTAAAAAGGTCATTTTTTCAAAGATTCTTTTGAGAAAATCAAAAGTTAAGTCCACATTTGTCTTGCTGCTGTCACAGAATTGAAAAGTTGCATTGACAACATTGGGGTACATTGTGCATTTTTTCTTAAAAGGTATTGAAACTTAAAGGTATTGGTTGGAACATGTTATATTGACCAAAAAAATCCTATTGAATCCTTAAAACCCCCTAGAGTTGACCATTTGTGGGATTTGACCATTAGGACCTAGAAGGGTCACTTGGCACATTATTACTAATTTACTCATTTTGGGCTCATCATACTTCCCTCTGCATCATCTAGTTTGACTCCTCAAATCATTGGTATCAAATCTAGTAGATCTATTGAGGGGTGCAAAATTAGTTACTTGTGTTGTAGATTGTTATATTGAGAAGATGCCTCCAAAAAAAAATATAGAAGGAGATACAAGAGCTGATATAAGCTACTAAAATAATGGATAGAGAGTTGAGGAAACAAAGAGACTAAGATTCAATAAGGTAAAGAGAACTAAGACAAGTAAGCAAGTAAAATGCAACCATCTTGGAAATCTTGGAAGCTTTGGAAAGGATTCCTACGAGGGATGTGCATGAAGAACAAGAAAGTGATGCTTAAGCATTTGAGAATCCTCATGGAGAGGATGGAGGGGACTTAGATCTTGAAGAAAGATGGATGATAAGGTTGTTGAAGATATTTCAATGTGGTAGAAGAAAGACAATAATTGATTTCCATATCTATCATGGCAAGATAGATAGGGAAGAGGTTTTGGGGTTGATAGATTCCCAAGAGAACTATTATAATTATGGAGATATAAGTGAAGTAAAATAAGGTAAAGCTATAAAAAACATAGCTAAGAGGGACAACATTTACATGGTGGAGTAGTGTAATGGAAAAGAGGTTTTGTAAGGGTGGAACAAACATGACCAAATGGTGAAGGATGTGCCTCTTCCATCAAATAATACAATCCAAAAATGGAGGATAAGGAATAACTTGAAAGAAAAGGAGATGGATTTGATGACCTACATAGAGGAATTTCACAAGTTGAGTATAAGAGGTGGATTAGAGAATAAAGATGAAAATGTTGCAAGGTATCTTAATGGGCTCATATAAAACTTGCAAAATGGGATTACCTTGATTTTTCCTAAGATGCTTAGAGATAGTTTCCAATTGGCTATAAGTGCATAAGATATGGTCAATAGGAAGAAAGAGAGACAAGAAGGTGGTAGAGAAAATTCAAATAGAGGAGGGGGAAGAAAAACCAATAGTATAGGAATAGGACAAGGAAGAAATGACAAGTGTAATGAACCTTTTTTTCTTATCAAAGAGGAGACTATAGAGTTTGAGGAAGATTTTGTTTAGGTAGAGGAACATGGATGTTTACAGGAAGGGTAGGAACACATAAATTAAGTGTCAATTAAATGATCAAGGTGAAAGGAAAATTAAGAAGAGGGTCGAGAAGTTAGAGCACATAGAGGTTTAGATCCTTATGTTTAACTAATTTTAGAGATTAAAGGATAAATATTGATTTTTATAAGGGGAAAACAAAAAAAGTGAAACCAAAGCTATTAATTTTTAGAGCACAATATAAGAGTCAAGATAAGTTGTGAATGACAAGAATTCATCTAGGTTCCAATGATAGTTTAGTTTCATATGAAATGGTGAACAATTTATATTTGGAATGGTCACCACACAATAGGTCGTATAGAGCATCACATGTAAGTAGTGATGATTTTCTTAAAAGATAGATGACTATGAGGTGACTATCCTGAATTGAATAACATCTGTAGGAATTGATTGGAATCTAGTTCTATATGATTGTGCTCTACTTTAAACAAATGGAAGTTATGAGCATTGTAAATCTGTTTCAAGTCATTAGAATGTGACTTCCCAGAAGTATGTACTTATAACTATTTTAAACTATGTCAAAATCTTCATGAAAGCTATGACCCAAATGCATCACCATTGTGTTGAATCTTATAATATACATCTCCATTAAAATATGTTTTCTGGTATATACATCTTGTGAGGAATTGTTGGTCCTAATTTAGTTGTTTGTCAATATTAGGAATGTGACCAATTAATGCTACAAACCTTAGTATTGACATAATTTAACCATATTGCGGGTTGAATTCGATTGGGTTTGGAAATAAGTTATTATTAACATGTGTATGAACTGCCAGAGAAATTCTAAATATAGTAGATAATAGCCTTCCATGTTTGATATTGAGGGATAATGTATGCACATGCTATAACAAAACTAGAGGATCATATTATATGTAGATTGAAATTTCTATTTGTCATTCAAAGCATAGTAAAAAATTTATTCTAGGAAGTCTATGCTAACAACTATAGTGTACAAACAACCATTACTTCATTAATCACTTCAACTCAATCATTACGTTGTACAAACAACCTCATTGAATATGTCACTTGAACAACCTATTTTCCTTCTTACTTTTTGATGATTGTGATCCTTTGCAATTCTAGGCATAAGATGATTAGTGTACAATGGTACTTAAACAAATCACACTAATAAATATTGAGGATGTGAATTGATAATACCATTTCGCAGATGATTTTGGCATCTCACCCTTTATCACTTGTGCATCAACTTTATTAGCCCTCTTCTTTGGTGACCTACAAATGAAGAATTAGCACAGTAAAAAATCTAAGATAAGATTAATCCACTAAGATTAACACACATGGGATGAATATTCATAATCAACTATTAACCCTTTCCAACATTCCAACTTTATGATAATAATGAGTCAAAGTCCAACGAATTGGAATCCTTAGAGAGAACTATATATGTCACTGCCCCATTATCATCAGATTGAGACCTATTTTCCTTCTTACTTTTTGATGATTGTGATCCTCTGCAATTCCAGGCATAAGATGATTAGCATACAATGGTACTTGAACAAAGAACACTAATAAATATTGAGGATGTAAATTGCTAATACCATTTCACAGATGATTTTGGCATCTCACCCTTTATCACTTGTGCATCAAATTTATTAGCCCTCTTCTTTGGTGACCTACAAATGAAGAATTAGCACAGTAAAAAATCTAAGATAAGATTAAAAAAATGGGTCCTATTAAAGAATCTAATATAAATTCAAATAACGTATCTAGATTCTAAACAAATAAAAACTAAATCTCATCACTTACACATCATAACAATATGGTCCACCTTAGTCATGTGATAGTCTTGGGGAAGAGGTTGTAAAATTGTATTTGGATCCAATTGATCACTTTTTATCTCTCTCCCTCTCTCGCTATTCAATCTAATTAGCCAACTGGATCTGCTCGACATTTTAATGTCTCAAGTATTGCCTCATGGTCTGACTCGCGAAATTTCCAAAGAATCTTATTATGTGGTTTTCCACCATATTTTATCAAGTGGACATTTGATGCGACAACAAGGTTTGAATAATGAAGAATCTTCCTCTCTGTTTGCCAATCCTCGAATAACCACAAGTTAGGATTCTTCATAGGATATCGTCTAAGCCATGTGCCTATTACAACCATCGCACCGACATGGTACTCTAAACCTTCACCATCTATAACCGAGTGTTCCAATTTTTGTTTGGCTTCAACACAACAACACAAATTATAATCTGTCCCTTCTTCATTGTCTTCAGGTGCAATAATAGCAAAAACATGGCCTGCAGTGACAAATGTACAAATTGCGGTCATTAATTCAAAAAATACTTGGGTAAAAGTTATAAAGTTACATATTGAAATTACAAAGATATATATATATTACCAGGTTGCACTAGATCTGACAAGCAGTCAAAGTCAATAGACGAATCCATCTCTACCATTTCCATTGCTTGTGGGGGACAATAGGTGTCAATTGGATCCAACACCCGTATATCCCATTTGTCCACCCATTTAGTTGACTCACAGTCATCCCAATTTTCCTCTGCACATGATGGACAATAGCATGCCATTTTTCATGTGTGGATACTCCATGAACCTACATCAGAGCTTCTAAAAGAGTGTAACTCACTAGATCCTATTAGTGTGCAACAATCCTGATATAGTGCAACGTTAGTATTATCTATCAACCAAAAAAATCTACAAACTGTAGACTCACCTTCCTTACCTGGACCTATTGTAGCATTACACCATTGGACGATGGTTTTTGCATCTATCTATTTTTCTCCATCTTTGTACTTTAGTTCTTCATGAGCCAAGGCTCTTTTAATGCATGCACCTGCACCATCGTGCTCTCCCTTACCATGGCCAACCTTTGTGAAATTCCACATATATTGAATTCTACACAACCTGTGCATCTTGCTCAACCAATAGAACATCCATGCATTCCTGAATTGAGATGCATAATTGTCTGACCAAATAATGTGCTGACGATATGATATGCCCCTATTAGCCAAATCTCCATAAAATAGTTGAAAACAACCATGTATGAACTCTGTAGAATGTGATTGATCATTGCTGATGTAAAAATGGTACTCCCTTAAAATCTTCCTATCATCCTCTATACTTGTAGGTGAATGCATGAATGTTATGTGAACAAATATGGAAACCTGTTGAGATGTATAATAATATAATACTTTGCTTGCACCTCATTTTGTGGTTGTAGTGTGTAGTTCTCTGCAAAATCTACAACTGAAACAATGGTATCCAATTGAAACATATCCTTGCACAACTTGAATTGCAAATCCAACCATCAAGCTCTATGGGTATGCCTTGCATACTTGTAAATAATCTTTTCACGAAAAATCTTCATGAACTCATACAGTGGAATCTTTTCAATAACTAGATCACATCTTTTACCATGTTTCCCATCTTTTAGAGCATATGTCACTATCTTGAATTTTTCATAATCTACTATTTCATTTCCAATTGCATGCGTACTATCCATGTGCTGACAAGTTGATAAAAGTTGCAAAGAACCACAAAATAAGCATGTACCATCCAAGCATGATGTCTTGTAAAATTGTTGCCTGTCCCCTATTTCACATAAAATGTTGGATATGAATTCCCTTGAAGATCTTGGTGGCTCTCTTATGTCACAATCTTGCAAAACAAACTGAGAATGCAAAACTACGCATATATGCCTAAAAACATCAAAATGGTTAGAAAATTCAATATGTATCCTACAACAACAAGTTGTGCGTATGTGATTTATCTTCACATAAAAAGGTTTACCCATCTCAAAAAATCTTTGACTTATTCAAATTTGAGGATACATACCAATAAATTTTGCAAAAAATTGTGTTTGAGTTGAGTCCAAAAAATGTTTCGCATGTGGCTCGCGATTTTGGCTACCAATCCTCCTTCTTAAAACATCTCTTTGATTAAGAGAAACACGTGTATTATTTTTTCAAAAATCTTTGATCAATGATTTCAAGGCTTCACTAATTTCTTTATCTTTTCATGGTAGTCTACCACTAAATGTCCATAACTCATTTTTTGTTGGATCTTCTAATCTCTCACGCCTTAGCATGGCTCTCCTTTGGGTACCTCTACCAATTTTTAATATTTTTCTTGTGTTTCTCATGAGTGGAGCTTTCTTCATTTGGCTACTTACTATTATTGATGTGAGTACTCGTCTTGTGATATTACTATCTTTGGTGCGTGATTTAGAACACACTTTGTCATAAGCACTCATTAGATTCTTTACAATATTTTTTTCATTTGAATCGTCCATCATTCTTAGACCAAGAATCTTCATGATATGCCTAAATTTAAAATTTCTCATCATTTCAACAAATAATTGGCATTGACCTGTAATATTTAATTCTTCATAAAATAATCTCCACATACTATTAACTTTTCTTTGACAAGTACTCTTGCTAATCTTGTCAGGCATTGATTTCAAAATGTTAGTATCAATATCAATAAAATATTTTGGTCTTCTAAAATGAATTCTAGAAGGTGTTCTAATCTCTTCAATTCTCTCAACATTTTGAACATCAATATAAGGTTGAGTGTATTGCGTACCTTGAACCAAAGATGATGTGCCTTGGCAATAAGATGTAAAAGATGAAATATCACCTACTTGATGTGTTGATGTTGTGCTTTCAACGTGACATGATGGAGTGTGTACATTGTCGGATCTACAAATCAGTGTCTCTTCTACATGAGAGGATGATATGCCTTCAACATTGGAAGATGGTGTAGCAGATGATATGACTCCAACATTGGAGGAAGGTGTAGCTTCACAATTCAATTGTCTTCTTGAGCGTAACAATCTCATTCATTCTCTTTGTCTTTCTAATTCTTCCTCTTTGTTTCTTTGTACTGGTGGTTCTTGATCCTCTTCGAAAGTCAATTCTTTATTATTGCTTTGTAATTTTCTTTGTTCACATAGTAATTTCATTTTATCTCTTGTAATTGCCAAATCGCTCTCCCTATCTTCATTTGTTTTAATCTTTGGTTTCTTCCTTGGCATGATGATGATTTCTACATGTCAAATTATTCAAACATCTGAATTACTTAAAATGTGTAAATTACAAATTATTCAATTACATATAAAAATTATAATTATTTGAATGAATACACAATATATATCAAACAACTTGTCAAATTTCTAACCATTCCTTAATAACATTTCATTCAAACATACAATTTTCAATGAATTCATTTTATATTAAATAACATGTCAAATTATAATCAAATTTGTATCTATATATTGACACACAATATTTAAAATGGATTGCAGTAACCTTTTCTATATAAGGAATATTCAAAGTCTTCAAATCACGTGTCCAATGATTGAATTTGGTGTTTGCTAACTTTCAAAAGTGTTGAAATGGTGTTTTCTATGTTGAAACCTATGATTTCTATCAGAATAACAGAGTGCATAATAGACCAAAAGCAAGAAATGGATGAAATGGGCCCCAAGGTTGGTTTTTTACCATTTTTAGGTGATTTGAGATAATGCATATGCACTATAGCATGTACGCACTATAAAGCGTGTACGCACCATAGTGCGTACGCACTATGTGAAATCACATCACTCCCCATCCTCCCCACTCCCCATCCTCCCTACTCTCTATCCTTCCTACTCTCTCTCTCCTCTCCCATCCTTTACTCTCTCTCACTCTCCCTCCCCACCACCTACTCTCTCTACCTCTCTCACCCTCTCTCCTCTCCCATCCCTGACTCTTTAGATCTCTCACACACACTCTTATCCCCCCTATCTCTCTCCATCTCCCTCTCCTACCACCTACTCTCTCTCTCCTCTCCCATCCCCTACTTTTTCTCTCTTACACACATTCCCATTCTGCCTATCTCTCTCCCTCTCTGTCTCCTTCTCCTACTACCTACTATCTCTCTCTCCCTCTCTACTCTCTCTCTCCCATCTTGTATGAGCTCTCTCTACCACCACCTACTCACTCTCACACTCTCTCCCATTCCCTACTCTATCTCTCTTACACACACTCCCATTCCCCCTCTCTCTCCCTCTCCCACTGCCTACTTTCTCTCCCCCATCCCTTGCTCTCTCTCTCCTTTCCCATCCCCTACTCTCTCACAGTCACACTATCTTCCATCCACTACTTTGTCTCTCTCACACACACACTCCCATCCCCCCCTCTCTCTCTCCCTCTCCCACCACCTACTTTCTCTCCCCCATCCCCTACTCTTTCAAACTCACACTCTCTCCCATCCCCTACTTTGTCTCTCTCTCTCTCTCACACACACTCCCATCCCCCTTCTCTCTTTCCCTCTCCCACTACCTACTTTCTCTCCCCCATCGTCGTACTCTCTCTACTACCCCCTACTCTCACACTCTCACACTCTCTCCCATCCCCTACTCTCTCTATTTTAGAGATACACACACTCTTATCCCTCCACTCTTCTTCTCTCCCATCTCCTACTCTCTACATTTGTCACACACACTCCCATCCCCCCTATCTCTCTCCCTCTCCCTCTCCCACTCCCTCTCCTACCGCCTACTATCTCTCTCTCTCTCTCTCTCTCTCTCTCTCTCTCAAGTTCTCTTTCTTCCTCTCTACTCTCTCTCTCTCTCTCCCATACCTTCCTATCAATCTCTCTCTCCCATCCCCTACTCTCTCTCACACTCTCCCATCCTATAATATCACTCTCTCTCTCTCCGCCATCCTGTACGAGCTCTCTTTGCCACCACCTACTCTCTCTCACACTCTCACACTCTCTCCCATCCCCTACTCTATCTCTCTTACATGCACACTCCCATCCTCCCTCTCTCTCTCTCCTCTCCCATTCCCTACTCTCTAGATTTGTCATACACTCCCATCCCCCCTCTCTCTCCCTCTCCCACTCCCTCTTGCACCACCTACTATCTCTCTCTCTCTCTCAAGTACTCTCTCTCCCTCTCTACTTTATATCTCCAATCCCCTACTCTCACTCTCTCTCTTCCATCCCCTACTCTCTCACACTCTCTCCCATACCCTACTCTCTCTCTCTCTCTCTCTCTCTGTCACCCCCATCTTGTATGAGCTCTCTCTGCCACCTCCTACTTTCTCTCAAACTCTCACACTCTCTCCCATCCCTTACTCTATCTCTTTTATAAATAAATACACATTCCCATTCCCCCCTCTCTCTCTCTCACAATCCCTATCCGACTACCTACTCTCTCCCATCCCCTACTCTATCTCTCTTACATGCTTCCATTCCACCTCTCTCTCCCTCCCACTCCCTCTCCCACCGTCTACTATCTCTCTCTCTCTCTCTCTCTCTCCCTCCCTCCCTCTCCCATCCCTCTTCCATTTCTTACTCTCTCTATCTCTCTCTCCCTTCTCTCATTCTCTACTCTCTCTCTCTCTCTTTCACAAACACACACACCCATCCCCCCTCTCTCCTCTTCCATCCCCTACTTTTTCTCTCACTCGCTCTCCCTCTCCCACTTCCTACTCTCTCTCTCTCTATCTCTCTCTCTCTCTCTCTCTCTCTCTCCCCCTCTCTACTCTATCTTACATTTTCACCCTCTCTCCTATCCCCTACTCTCTCTCTCTTTCTCTCTTACACACATTTCTATCCCCCCTTTCTCTCCCTCTCCCACTCCCTCTCCCATCACCTACTCTCTCTTCCATCCCCTACTCTCTCTCTCTCGAGCTACTTTGTCTTCCCCCTCTCCCATTCCATACTCTCTCTCTTTCACACACATGCACTCCCATCCTCCTCTCTCTCACTCTCCCTCTCCCACTCCATCTCCCATCACCTACTCTCTCTCTCTCCCATCCCCTACTCTTAATCTCTCTCTCCCAACCTGTACTCTCTCTCACACTTCCTCTCTCTCCCATCTCCTACTTTCAATCTCTTTCCCCCATCCCACACTCTCTCTTTTCTACCCCTACTCTCTCTCAAACTTCCTCTCTCTCTACCACCCCTACTCTCTCTCCCATCCTATACTCTTTTTGCCACCCCTACTCTTTCTCACTTTCTCTCTCCCCTCTCCCATCCTCTACTTTCTCTCTATCACTCTCTCACACACACATGGCCATTCCCTTATCCCCCCCATCTAGTTCTCTTATGCAATTTAGGTCTTAATAGTGTGTGTGCACTATAGCACGCACGCGCTACTGAGAAACTATGTTTTAGATAGCGCGTGTGCACTATAGCATGTACGCGCTATAGGGTGCACGCGCTATTAACAGCTTATTTAAACCCAAGCCTAAGGCTTGCTTTTGCCTTGGAGATCCAACCCAAAGGTTTGGAGTTTATGAATAAGTTTGAGACGTATTTTCCAGCAAACATACCAAAAATGATTATTTTTCTTGTGTGCTCTCCTTCAAAATTCCTTGTGGTTGGGTATCAATAAGATCAAGTTACATAGCATTATAGGTCTCTGTGTTAGCTATCTAACCATATAATTTATTTTTAATTTGAACTATTTCAAACCTTTCATCTATAATTTCTTTTGAATGTATGTTCATTTTTTGTCAAAAACCACCATGTACTAATTGGGCTATAGATTTTAGCTCGTTCATCGAATTTTTCAACAACTTAGTTTTTTAGAAACTAGACTCCATTCTACACACTTTGAAAAAAAAACTTTTGATTTTAGATTAGTTTTCAATTATTTCTAGGGGGAGCACACATATATTTCACTTTTTTGGGATGTGTCTAGTTAAAAAATTCATTAAAAAAATACACATTATAAAATTATCAGAAAAATATGGGATAAACTACATAGTGTTAAGTAACTTTTGACCAGAGCGATTAAAGAATTTTAAAAAAAAGTTAAAATTTTAGGGGGGACACTCTTTGTATTGTGTTATGTTTTTTTGCAATAAATAGTACCACTTTTTGTGGCCCCCTTTTTGAGGACCTAAAACTAAACCATTTTGAAAAAAAATTAGTAGTTTAGAAACTAGATTCAAAGGACTACGACTTTTGTTTTTTTCATATCTTAAAATTTTGAGTGTAACTATCTTCAAATTCTTGTTGAATTTCAAAATTTGTAGATTTCAGGAAAAAGGTGTCCACTTATACCCCCCTTTTGGCACCACAACTTTGTGCACTTACCCTTAATACTTCAATGAAGAGGATGTTGACAACTAATTTCATTCTTTGAAGATTTTTGTGGTTGGCTCCATTATATCACCTATATTGGTAACTTTAGATCCACACTTTAAAATATTTCCAAGTAAGCATCTACAACCAATGAGATTTCCAAGGAAAGGACATTATAGCTTTAGTTGGAAATAAGTGAGGAGATCCAAAGAAAATCTTGCAAAAGAAGCATGTTTTTGAAAATAGTAAAATTAATTCTTTTTAGTTGGTAGTAAAAAAAAATTAATTCATGTGTGTTAATTAAATTAATGAGTTAATTGCTTCTATTATAAATTTAATCTCTGGCCACCTTATTCTTCAAAAATGATCTTACAAAATCCACTAATTCAAAGGATCTCTAATGCTAAGATGGGAATTCCATTGGTAGAAGAATATAATCATGATAACCCTCATCTTATATTTTAGCCAAATCTTTGGGAGACCAAGATAGAGGAGAAATATAACATTATTTCCACCCTATATAGCACAACTTGAGACATGATAACTATGTGTGTGTGTGAGAGAGAGATAGAGATAAAGTAGGGGATGGGAGAGGGGAGAGAGTAGGGGATGGGGGAGAGAGGAAGTGAGAAAGAGTAGGGGTTGAAGTGAGAAAGAGTAGGGGTGGCAAAGAGAGTACGAGATGGGAGAGAGGAAGTGAGGAAGAGTAGGGGTAGCAAAAAGAGTACAGGATGGGAGAGAGAGAGGAAGTGTGAGAGAGAGTAGGGGTGATAGAGAGAGTACGAGATGGGAGAGAGAGGAAGTGTGAGAGAGATTAGGGGCAGAAAAGAGAGATTACAGGATGGGGGAGAGAGATTGAAAGTATGGGATGGGAGAGAGAGAGTATAGGGTGGGAGAGTGAGATTGAGAGTAGGGGATGGGGAGGGAGAGATTGAGAGTGGGGGATGGGGGGGAGAGAGAGTTGGCAGTGGGAGAGGGAGTTGGAGAGGGAGAGCAAGAGAGAGGAGGATGGGAGTGCATGTGTGTGAAAGAGAGAGAGTAGGGAATGGGAGAGGGGGGAGACAGATTAGCTTGAGAGAGAGTAGGTGATGGAAGAGAGATTAGGCAATGGGAGAGAGAGTGGGAGAGGGAGAGAGAGGGGGGATGGAAATGTGTGTGTGTGTGTGTGTGAGAGAGAGAGAGAGAGAGAGAGAGAGTAGGGGATAGGAGAGAGTGAAAATGTGAGAGAGAGTAGGGGGTAGCAGAGAGTGAGTAGAGAGGGAGAGAATGAGAGTGAGGGAGAGTGAGAGTGAGAGTGAGAGTGAGAGTAGGCAGTGGGAGAGGGAGTGGGAGAGGGAGAGCAAGTGAGAGATAAAGTAGGGGATGGGAGAGGAGAGAGAGGGATGGGTGTGTGTGTGTGTGAAAGAGAGAGAGTAGGGAATAGGAGAGGGGAGAGAGAGATAGAGAGAGTAGGGGATGGGAGAGAAAGAGAGTAGGCAATGGGAGAGGGAAAGAGAGGGGGGATGGGAGTGTGTGTAAGAGACAGTAGGGGATGGGAGGGAGAGAGTAGAGAGGGAGAGAGTGAGAGAGAGATAGTAGGTGGTGGGAGAGGGAGAGAGAGGGGGAATGAGAGTGTGTAAGAGAGACACAGTAGGGGATGGGAGAGAGTAGGCAGTGGGAGAGGGAGTGTGAGAGAGAGGGAGAATAAGAATGTGTGTAAGAGAGACATAGTAGGGGATGGGAGAGAGTGTGAGAGTTTGAGAGAGAGTAGGGGGTGGCAGAGAGAGCTTGTATAGGATGGGGGGGAGAGAGAGAGTAAGGGATCGGAGAGAGTGTGAGTGAGAGTAGGGGATGGAAGAGAGAGAATGAGAGTAGGGGATGGGAGAGAGAAAGTAGAGAGGGAGAGAGAGTACTTGAGAGAGAGAGATAGTAGGTGGTGCAAGGGGGAGTGGGAGAGGGAGAGAGAGAGAGAGAGAGGGGATGGGAATGTGTGTGAAAAATCTAGAGAGTAGAAGATGGGAGAGGAGAGAGAGAGGGGGGATGGGAGTGTGTGTGTCTATGAAAGAGAGAGAGTAGGGGATAAGAGAGAGAGAGTAGGTGGTGGGAGAGGGAGTGGGAGAGGGAGAGAGAGGGGGAATGGGAATGTGTGTAAGAGAGATAGAGTAGGGGATGGGAGAGAGAGTGTGAGAGTGTGAGAGAGAGTAGGTGGTGGCAGAGAGAGCTTGTATGGGATGGAAGAGAGAGTGAGAGTAGGGGATGGGAGAGTGTGAGAGAGAGTAGGGGATGGGAGAGAGAGAGAGAGTGAGAGTAAGGGATGGGGGAGAGAGAGTAGAGAGGGGGAGAGAGAACTTGAGAGAGAGAGAGAGATAGTAGGCAGTAGGAGAGGGAGTGGGAGAGGGAGAGGGAGAGAGATAGGGGAATGGGAGTGTGTGTGACAGATCTAGAGAGTAGGGGATGGGAGAGAAGAGAGTGGGTGGATAAGAATGTGTGTGTCTGTGAAAGAGAGAGAGTAGGGGATGGAGGATAGAGAGTAGGCAGTGGGAGAGGGAGAGAGTGTGAGAGAGAGTAGGGGGTGGCAGAGAGAGAGTATGAGATGGGAGAGATAGAGTGAAAGGATGGGAGAGAGTGAGAGAGAGAGTAGGGGGTGGCAGAGAGAGAGTACAGGATGGAAGAGATAGAGTGAAAAGATGAGAGAGAGTGTGAGAGAGAGAGTAGGGGGTGGTAGAGAGAGAGAGTATGGGATGGGAGAGAAAGAGTGAAAGGATGGAATAGAGTGTGAGAGAGAGTAGGGGATGGGGGAGAGAGAGAGTAGAGAGGGAGTGAGAGAACTTGAGAGAGAGAGAGATAGTAGGCAATGGTAGAGGGAGTGGGAGAGGGGGAGAAAGAGGGGGATGGGAGTGTGGGTGAGAGATCTAGAGAGTAGGGGATGGGAGAGGAGAGAGAGGGGGGGATGGGAGTGTGTATCTATAAAAGAGAGAGCTTAGGGGATGGGAGAGGGGAGAGAGAGAGAGAGAGAAGTAGATGGGAGAGAGAGACTAGGTGGTGGGAGAGGGAGAGAGAGAGAGGGGGTATGGGAGTGTGTGTAAGAGAGAATAGGGGATGGGAGAGAGTGTGAGAGAGAGAGTAGGGGGATGGGGGGAGAGAGAGAGAGATAGTAGGCAGTGGGAGAGGGAGGATGGGAGTGTGTGTGAGAGATCTAAAGAGTAGGGGATGGGAGAGGAGAGAGGGTGAGAGAGAGAGAGAGTAGGATGTGGGAGAGGGAGAGCGAGAGAGATTGTAGGGGATGGGAGAGGAGAGAGAGAGAGAGTAAGGGATGGTAGAGTTAGTACGAGAGGGAGAGTGAGAGAGAGTAGGCAATGAGAGAGGGAGAGTGAGAGAGAGAGTAGGGAGAGAGAGAGAGAGAGTAGGGGATGGGAGAGAGTAGATGATGGGAGAGGGAGAGTGAGAGAGAGAGTAGGAGATGGGAGAGGAGAGAGAGACTAAGAGAGAGTAGGGGATGGGCGAGGAGAGAGAGAGTAGGGAGGATAGAGAGTGATGTGTTTTGACATAGTGTGTACACACTTTATAGTGCATACGCACTATGTGAAATCACCCAAAAATGGTCAAAAAGAAACTTTGGGGTCCATTTCATCCATTCTCTACTTTTGGTCTATTGTGCTTTTTGTTATTTTGACAGAAATCACGAGTTTCAACATAGAAAACACTATTTTAAGACATTATGAAGCTAGCAAACACCAAATTCAATCATTAGATACACAATTTGAAGACTTTTTGAATATTCCTTGTATAGAAAAGGTTAGTGCAATCCATTTTAAATATTATTTGTTGATATATAAATAGAAATTTGATTATAATTTGACATGTTGTTTAATTATATAGAGTGAATTCATTGAAATTTGTATGTTTGAATGAAATGTTATTTCGAAATGGTTAGAAATTTGACAAGTTGTTTGATATATATTGTTTATTCATTCAAATAATTATAATTTTTATATGCATTTGAATAATTTGTAATTTACACATTGTAAGTAATTCAGATGTTTGAATAATTTGAGATGTAGAAATCATCATCATGCCAAGGAAGAAACCAAAAAATTAAACAAATGAAGATAGGGAGAGAGATTTGGAAATTAAAAGAGATAAAATGAAATTACTACATGGACAAAGAAAATTGCAAAGCAATTTAATGAAGAATTCACTTTCGAAGAGGATCAAGAACCACCTGTACAAAGAAACAAAGAGGAAGAATTGGAAAGACAAAGAGAATGAATGAGACTATTACGCTCAAGAAGACAATTGAATTTTGAAGCTACACCATCTACCAATGTTGGAGTCATATTGTCCTCTCATGTTGAAGAGACACTAATTTGTAGATCTGACGATGTACACACTCCATCATGTCATGTTGAAGGCACAACATCAACACATCAAGTAGGTGATATTCCATCTTTTGCATCTTATTGCCAAGGCACATCATATTCGATTCAAGGTATGCAATACACTCAACCTTATGTTGATGTTAAAAATGTTGAGGGAATTGAAGAGATTATAACACCTTCTAGAATTCATTTTAGAAGATCAAAGTATTTGATTGATATTGATACTAACATTTTGAAATCAATGCTTGACAAGACTAGCAAGCGTACATGTCAAAGTAAAGTTAATCATATGTGGAGATCATTTTTTGAAGAATTAAATATTACAGGTCAATGGCAATTATTTGTTGAAATGATGAGAAATTTGAAATTTAGGCCTATCATGAAGATTCTTGGGCTAAGAATGATGGACGATTCAAATGAAAAAAATATTGTAAAGAATCTAATGAGTGCTTATGACAAAGTGGGTTTTAAATCATGCACCAAATATAGTAATATCACAAGATGACTATTTACATCGACAATAGTAAGTAGCCAAATGAAGAAAGCTTGACTCATGAGAAAGACAAGAAAACTATTTAAAATTGGTAGAGGTACTCTAAGAAGAGCCATGCTAAGGCATGAGAGATTGGAAGATCCAACAAAAAATGAATTATGGACATTTAGTGGTAGACTACTGCGAAAGGATAAATAAATTAGTGAAGCTTTGAAATCATTGATCGAAGATTTTTGGAAAAATAACACACTTGTTTTCCCTAATCAAATAGATGTTGTAAGAAGGAGGATTGGTAGCCAAAATTGTGAGTCACATGTGAAACATTTTTTGGACTCAACTCATACACAATTTTTGCAAAATTTATTAGTATGTATCTTTGAATTTGAATAAGTCAAAGATTTTTTGAGATGTTTAAACCTTTTATGTCAAGATAAATCACACATGCACAACTTTTTGTTGTAGGATACATATTGAATTTTGTAACCATTTTGATGTTTATAGGCATATATGTGTGTTTTTGCATTCTAAGTTTGTTTTGCAAGATTGTAACATGAATGAGGCACCATGATCTTCAAGAGAATTCATATCCAACATTTTATGTGAAATAGGGGATGGCCAACAATTTTACAAGACGTCATGCTTGGATGGTACATGCTTATTTTGTGGTTCTTTGCAACTTTTATCAACTTGTCAACATATGGATAATACACATGCAATTGGAAATGAAATAGTAGATTATGAAAAATTTAAGACAGTGACATATGCTCTAAAAGATGGAAAATAGGGAAAAAGATGTGATTTAGTCATTGAAAAGATTCCAGTGTATGAGTTCATGAAAAAATTTTGTCAAAAGATTATTTACAAGTATGCAAGGCATATACATTGAGCTCGACGGCTGGATTTGCAATTCAAGTTGTGAAAGGATATGTTTCCACTGGATACCATTGTTTTGGTTGTAGACTTCGTAGAGAACTACACACTACAACCACAAAATAAGGTGCAAGAAAAGTATTATACTTCTCAATAGGTTTCCATATTTGTTCACATAACATTCATGCATTCACCTACAAGTATAGAGGATGACAGGAAGATTTTGAGAGAGTACCATTTTTACATCAACGATGATTGACCACATTCTATGGAGTTTGTAAAAGGTTGTTTTCAACTATTTTATGGAGATTTGGCTAATAGGGGCATTACATATCATCAACACATTATTTGGTCAGACAATTGCGCATCTCAATTCAAGAATGCACAGATGTTCTATTGGTTAAGTAGGATGCACAGGTTGTGTAGAATATGATATATGTGAAATTTTAGAGAGGCTAGTCATGGAAACGGAGAGCATGATGGTGCAGGCACATGCATCAAAAGAGCCTTAGCTCGTGAAGAACTAAAGTACAAAGATGGAGCAATATTGATAGATGCAAATTCCATTGTCTAGTGGGGTAACGCTACAATGGGTCCAGGTAAGGAAGGTGAGTCTATGGTTCATAGATTTTTTTGGTTGATAGATAATACTAACATTGCACCATATCAGGATTATTGTACACTAACATGATCTAGTGAGTTGCATTCTTTTAGAAGCTTTGATACAAGTTCATGGAGTATCCACACACAAAAAGTGGCATGCTATTGTCCATCATGTGCAAAGGAAAATTGGGATGATTTTGAGTTGACTGAATGGGTGGAAAAATGGGATATACGGGTTTTGGACCCAATTGACACCTATTGTCCCCTACAAGCACTGGAAATGGTAGAGATGGAATCGTCTATTGACTTTGACTGCTTGTTAGATCTAGTGCAACCTGGTAATATATATATTTATATATCTTTGTAATTTCAATATGTAACTTTATAACTTTTACCTATGTATTTTCTAAATTAATGACTACATTTTGTACATTTGTCACTGCAAGCCATGTTTTTGTTATTATTGCACCTGAAGACAATGAAGAAGGGATAGATTATTATTTGTTTCGTTGTGTCCAAGCCAAACAAAAATTGGATCACTTGGTTATAGATGGTGAAGGTTTAGAGTACCATGTCGATGTGGTGGTTGTAATCGGCACATGGCTTAGACAATATTCTATGAAGAACCCTAACTTGTGGTTATTCGAGGATTGGCAAGTAGAGAGGAAGATTCTTCATTATTCAAACCTTGTTGTTGCATCAAATGTCCACTTGATAAAATATGGTGGAAAACCACATCATAAGATTCTTTGAAAATTTCACGAGTCAAACCATGAGGCAATACTTGAGACGTTAAAATGTAGAGTAGATCTAGTTGGCTCATTTGATTGAATAGAGAGAGAGGGATGGAGAGAAAGAGTGATCAATTCTAGGATCGAAATACAATGTTCCAACCTCTCCCCCAAGATTGTCCACATGACAAGGTGGGTATTGTACATTAAGAGGGGTTGCCAAAAGCCGATGGGCAGCCAACATGATTTTATTATAATTCCTTCCATGCATGGTTTGGCCCATGCAAAGATAATTATGCAAATTACTATATTTAACTTGCCTCATAACTCTGTCCTTCAATATCTATGACAATATTTTCCAACATGTTTGTTGTACTCTTCATGTTGCAAATGCTAAATAAATTGAAATGGCTTAAGTGACGCTATATGCATTTGAAGCATGGGACTCATTTAACCCCAAGTTGTGCATAGAAGGGTTGCTAGGGAATTTCTATAAGCATAAACTAAGGATGGAAGATATATGAGCTAATTGCACAAATGAATATGAAGTCTAATGAAGTTATTCACACCTCAATGCTCATCAAATAAAGATCGAATGGATTGAAAAAAATGTCATATGAAGTGAGATGATGGAAAATTTCTTGAGCTTGCCTATGGTCAAAACAAAATTTTTAAAAACGAATTCCCAAAATGGATTGGAACACTGAAGCACTCAAGACTACAAAGGATAAAATGAACAAATTAGTTGAGAGGAGTGAAAGATATTTGAAGGAAAAGAAGAAGCAACTTAATCTAGAGATGGGAGAATCTTTAAAGGGTAAGGTGAAGGAAGAAGTGTAGTAGCAAGAACAATAACAAGAAACACCTCACAAAGAAATAAACACAATGGAATACAAAGAACTTTAAACAACTATTAACGAAAGGAAGAAGAAGAAGCCAAAATTTGACTTTTTGTATCGGACGTTGACTCAAAAAGGATGTCCCTCACAAGTCCCAATAGTCTCTCTCATCCCAAGGCCCCTTCATGCCATACAAACTAAAAATGATGAAAAACCTCCAAATATGTTACAAATTTGGGCCTTGGATGATTCCAAGTACAAAAGCCCCAAATTGCTCATAAACAAGCCTCAAAACTAAGGCCTCTCAATAAACTACCTTCCACACCTTTCTAGGATAAATTGAGGCTAGATACACCATTCATTTGATGTTACTAGACTCCTCAAACCATAAAAAGTATGCCACCTTCAAGCAGATCTCTCGCTGCTACTCCCAACCATCCACTTCCATTAACCCTTCCACTACTCTTCTCGGTGATCACCAACCAAATTCCTTTCATCTGCACATTAAAAGTTAGAAATTATATTCTACATATCCAGGATAAATCACTCCATGAGAATCAGATTTTTATCATTAATGGAGTGATGATCTTTCCATTAAATTAGATCAAAATTGTGAAGAGAATCTAAGGGAGCTAAGGAAGTAAAAACTATAACATATCAGGACCAAATAGGGATATCATTAGATACATGCGCAAGGAGTTCAAATAACTAACCTTTGGTATGTAAACTCCAAAATACTATTTTTGGTTTTAAACTAAACTTGACTATGCATTTGACTTATTTATCCTGAAAATGCACAATGCATGGAGATCATGTGTACGCACTGATTAGTAGACTTTATGAGTTGGGCTTCACTTCAAAAATATATGAAGAACATGCATAGGTATAGGAAACTTCTCAAATTGCTTAACATACCCGTCACCTTTAAAAATAGTTTCTACAAAGACAATACAAGGCATTTCACAAGACATTGTAGTGATCCTTCATAGCACTACCTTCCTAAGTGGCTCATGATGGAGGTCATAATGTTTTAGAATGTTAGGACTAGTTTCAAGTTGATATCAGCCCAATTGTAAAGGCTTGAGACTCATTGGTTTCTATAAACCTTGAGTCCTTAAGAATGATGTAGAGGTTAAGTAATCCTAAGCACAATGCTGATATTAACCCAATAGGACAGGTCTTACACCTAAACCTCTACACCTTGACACAATAGCAACACCAATGGATCAACATTAATCCATAAACTTGATTCTACACCCAAGAAATGGTGGATCGTCACAAATTAAGACTCTCATCATGTAAAGGGGGTTCCATATAACAACAAAATCAAAAAAACAAGGCCATACAACAACTTGAACACGGGTTCCATAGTTCTATCCAAATAATGGAGCACTTAGCATTAATCCATGCAACTTCAAATTTGACTCAATGCTCCAAAAATGGTGGATCCTTAAAAAAAAAGTTGAATAGCATAAAAAGGGATTCAATATGTCAGCAAAACCCAAGAATAAAGACCAAACAACATGTTCAACATGGGTTTCATGGCACTGCTTGGGAATGTAGCAATTAAGGCTACTAGCTTGTCCAAGACAAAATGTGCAATAATTATAAAAAAATTCAAAGGACCTCCCCAACTAGTTGGAATTCTAGATACCCTTTATGGATTTTGTTAAACCTTTAAAAGGACAAGTGCTGCAACCAAATATAAGTCCTCCAAAAATGAACTATCATACAGGCCTTCCAAACTCCAATCAACACCTTAACTTGCTTTCAACCTCTAAACAGTGGTGTAGATTACCTAATAAAAATGTTTTTTTTTTTTCAATGTAATAAGGAATTAGGATTGATTAAGAAAATCTCCTCAAGGTCATCCACCCATGTAATGGATACAAGACCCCAAGGTGTTAATATGAACCTGGGCATCATTTGGTCCAAAAGGTGGAATTTTGGTTTATTTTATGTTTGTTAGGATAGTTTAGGTGTTTTGAGTCTTAGAATAACATTTACAAATGGTTAGAATTGAATTAGGAAGAAGATTTGTCAAAATGGAAAAAATTGCAAAAAATTTGCAAAAGTTGCATTAGCAACTTTTTCAAAAAACCACTGCAAACGGCTAAAACTGCCATGGGGTGGTTCTACCCATTTGTAATGGCCTATAAAGGCTCTAGAAACCCAAGGGGAGAGATAACATGAACAAATATATGTACTTGCTCTTTAGAATCAATAAAATCTTCTATTTCTGGACTATTTTGACTAGTTTTTTCATATAGTATGGCCTGCAGTGATTGGAAAGTCAAAACTTTTGTACTGATTTGATAGCCCTACTTATTTATGAATTTTTGGTTTTGATTTTAAGTGTTCATCATTCAAGATAATCAAGTTATTGGTTTTTCTTAGTTATTGCCCTGTGAAACCCTCAAAACAAGGGTTTGGCCAAAGAAATGACCCTAACTTGAAACTCCACCATTGGAAATTGTTCCAAATTTGTCTGGAGCAAGTTAGGGAAATGCATTATCATATTTTAAAGGTCTTGAGACAGGAGGCTATAGCAGAGATTTATGGGAGCGAGTCCTATGTCTAATATTACCCATGTATTAGACCTTGTTTGTGCAATTTGGTTGAGTAATGTGAAGAAAAGGAGTTGAGGACTTGATGAATTAGCAAAACACTTTTATCTGGGTTAGGAGAACACTCTAGAGTTGGAAGATTGATTCCATGAACCCATTTTTTGGCCATTTCCTTGTAGACCATGCCTAAAGTTGCTAATTAGGCCTGAGTGCATGGTTGGGGTTAAGGCATGCTAGAGTGGACTGAAGTTTTCAAACTTTGGAGTCTTTTAATCCTTGGAAAAGGGTATCTAAAACTATACTTTGTTGGTTAGGTCCTTGGAATGATTTTGATTTATTGCTGAAAAACTAAAGTAGGAGGCCTAATTGCTTAGTAGGTCAAATGCTACATTCTATTTTGTGGGTTGTTTGTAGTAGGTCTAGTCAGTGATTTGCCTTATTTTGGTCATATTAAGGTTTCCTCAAGCCATCATTGGTGTTATAAAGCTTGGGAACACCATAAACCCACTTTTACCAAGTTGGGGGGTAGTAGACCATTGTTGATTGAAGTAGTAAGCAGTTGGATTCTTGTCTTCTTTGGAGAGTTGGGTTTGTAAACCTGTTGGAAAGTTTTAATATCAGAGTAGTATCCATTTGTAAGTGAGTCATAGCCTTTTCTTTACCCTTGTGGACTTTGGTGGTTTGGGGGGTGGAAGGTTGATTGTTTGGTGCTTCCTTGTGCTTACTCTGCATCAAACAACAACTAGGCCTTCTTCCAAGGTTAATGACTGATCCACTAAACCTCTAACATAGGTAGACTCTATCTCTAAGTGGACTCCACTTCACAAGCCCAACCTTCAAACCTAGGGTGCTCAAAGAACTTGGACCAACCACGACACTTAGGGACTCCTTATCACCAAAAGGCTTAAAATGACAAATAATTATTAAATGGTTCCAACACTCAACTTTTCTGATGGAAATGGTTTTTTATAGACTCAAACCAATAAGAAAATCCCAATTTTGTAGTTTCTCACACTCAACAATCAAATTGCAAAAACTGTTACCAACACTTCTTATTAGGACAATTCCTAGTTTCAATGGTCAAACTCACAAACCATACAAAGGATCATCCAATGTTTTTACATCACTTAAAACCCTTCAACCACTCCTAAGAGATTCAAAAAGATCAATAACAAACTCTGCTCCAGCATCAAGTTATGCCCACTTTGTGTCACAGTCCTAAATGATCAGTTTAGGCTGGGTTACAAGGAAAACATAAACAAATGGGTTCATATAATTGGTTCAACCCCTTTGATCTCTTCTAAAACTTTATTTTTTCCTTCTACACCCTTCACCTAGGTCAAATCAATCAACTTGGGAGTTTGATCCTTCTTTTCCCTTCAAAACTAGACTAGACATAAGACTATGTTCAGTCTAGGGCTTGCTGGTAAAAATAGGTGCCCTACTCCTACAACCTTGAAACTCTACCATCTTAAGGTCCCTCTCCTAACTTGAATTCCACAAAGTGGCATTGAAATCCCATGATGGGTTTGCAAGTTAGGAGGTCATCTTGCTGAAACCCTCAGATTTAGGGTAAATATGGGTAACCTTCACAAAATCTACTATAACTTTTGTTCTAGATAAGATAAACACTTAAAAAAAAAAAACAATGGAATCCTCACTCAACCCTCTATCCAACCATATGTAACTTGTGCCACTCCCAATCCGTATAGGCCATATAGAATTGAAAAAAAGTAAAAAAGGAATAAATTATGAGTTTTATTCACCAAATGTTGTCCACCCATCCGTACAATGACCTTCTCCATGTGTGGAGACCTTAAATAAGTGTCTTCCAATGGTTACAACTTCCATTTGGATGGTTGGAAGACCATACAACTTCCTTTTTTTAGTTTGACAACAAAAATTGCTCTTTAGCAACTTTTTGCATTTTGCAACTTTCTTGCACTTTTGCACTTTTTTACAAACCTTTAATTCAAAGGTGTCTTAATGACTCAAATCTACCTAAAACATCCGAAAAACATCAAAATACTCAAAATCACACCTATTATGACTCCTTGGTTACAAATGGTCACTTGGCTTATAACCACACCAATGTGCCATTGTACCTTACAATTGAGTCTTTTATTACAAGTATGGATCAAACTTCTTCCCTGATGATTCTAACCTACTAAACACCTTGAATTCATGCCTAAGAGTCTTAGGTGCCCTGCATCACTAGGGTTCTCAACTTCGATCAATCACAACTTCTTAGGGAGTCCCCTTCTCCAATAGGCCTAAAAAGGAAAACTCTCCCTAGATGGGTTTAGAACTCAACTTTCCTAATAGAAAATATTTCTATGGACCTAATCTCTCAAAAACACGCAACTTTAAAGTTCTCAAACCCCCAACAACTGATTTGCATAATTGTTACCAACATTTCTAATAGGGCTAATCGTAGCTTTCTCAGTCAAACTCCCAAACTTTGCAAAGGGCCACACTATCTTTTCACCTCTTTAGACACCCTTTAACCACCTCTTAGAGATTCCAAAAGATCAAACTCTAACTCTATTCTAGCACCAACTAACACCCACTTTGAGTCACAAACCTAATTGGCCAGATTAAGCTAGGTTACAAAGGAAGTATGAGTAAATGGGTTCACAAACATGACTACACCCCTTGGAACTCTTCTTCAAATCCAATTCATCTCCTACACCCTTCACTTGGGTCAAATGAATCAGTTTGGAAGCCTGAACCTTCTTTCTTCTTCAAATATAGACTAGACATAATGTAATGTTCAATTTAGGGCTTGCTGGTAAAAATAGGTAACCTAAACCTACAATTCTAAATCTCTACCATCTTGAAGTACCCTCTAGTGAATTGCATTCCCCAAAGTGGCATTGAAATCCCACTATGGAATTGCAAGTTAGGAGGCCATCTTGAAGAAACCCTCAGATTTAGGGTAAATCTGACCAACCTCTACAAAAACTAATGTAACTTTTGTTGTAGATAAGATAAAGACTTCAAACCAAATGAAATGGAACACTTACTCAATCCTCTATCCAGCCATACAAAAATTTCATGACTACCAATCTATACAGGCCATACAAAATTGAAACAACAGAGAAAAAGGTAGAAATTCTAAGTTTTATTCAATGTTTGCTGCTCATTGGTCAAGTTGATCAGATACAAGTATGGATATCTAGTATTTTTAGATAGCTTTGTGAATATTATTTCCATTTCACTTGGAATGAGGTTCTAATTCACCCTAAAACTCAAGATATTCCCATTTTACTAATTGTTGTCCCCATTTTGTGCAATTACCTAGGGTTTCATCTATTTTCCCTCATATCTTGAGATTCCACCATGGGAAATTAATGACCCTTGTTGGAATCTGATTTAGGAAAATGTGTTTTATGTTACTTTTGGTTTTAGGTCAAAAGAATGAGGCTAGAGATAAAAACTTGATGCCCTAGGCATGCAAGATCCATGTGCATGCTAGAAATTTGTAGCAACATCTTCAATAACTCACTATAGAGAAAGTTTCGAGGCTTGAAAATTGGTATGTGATCATATTACATGATCCCCCTCATGTTCCAATTTATAGATTTAATATTTTCTCAAGGGATAGGGTACTTCCTTTGTTAATGGATGTCTAATTGCCTACATTCCTAAGTGAGCCTTAAAAAACTCAATTGCTGCATACTTCTCTTGAGATCCCAAGGCTTTAGTATGTTGTATAAAACCCAAAAGGGTATCCAAATCAGTGATTATTTTCTTTGGGTTGTGAGGAGATGCTTGTGATTTTCCATATTCAAGGCTACAAGCCTAGTCTTAAGTTTGTGAAGCAACTAGCCAATGAAAGTTGCATAGTTTGAATCTAATGTCGGA
Organism: Cupressus sempervirens; assembly: GCA_028749045.1. Lineage (NCBI taxonomy): Eukaryota > Viridiplantae > Streptophyta > Pinopsida > Cupressales > Cupressaceae > Cupressus > Cupressus sempervirens. The sequence continues at coordinate 576,767,943 of CM053791.1, forward strand.
TTCATGTTAGTTTGGACCCAAATAGACCCTTTCCATGCTTGGAAGTCACATTTGGTCATTATTTTTATTTGTGGTGTTTTGTGTCAAATATGCCTATGGGCCACTTTTTAGGCATAAAAATGAGCAATATAGGTGATTTTTGAAAGAAAAAAAGAATTTTATGTTTGTTAGAAGGTTATAAAGGTCCTTATGGTCATTAGGTTAAGTTTTAGGTGTCTAGGAGTTAAGATGTCAAAAATTGCAAAAAATTACAAAAGTTGTCAAAGCAAAATTGCAAAAATGCTAACAACTTTGTAGGAGTTTGGGAATTAGTGAAGGGCTGAGCATTTAGAAATAAGTTATTTTACTATTTCCAAACCTTTTCTAAGTCATAGAATTGGAATCAAGTAAAAAATGTAAAAATTACACTTTTTGTGCAAAGTTGCATTATTGAAAGTTGTAAAAGTGGGATCGAACTATCTACTTTGTTAGCTCTAGGTGGCTGGGTAAACCCTATCCCCAACTTAATCATGTCCCCTTCAAAGCTTGAAAATTCTTGGGCATGCCAAACCAGAACATCCCTAAGGGTCACTAAATGCCATAGGGCTGCAATATTTGATGGGGCATATCTCGGAACACGTGTGAGGTATGGATGTGATTCCAGTTCCTATAGGACCATGTTGTAGAGACCTACAATAACCTCTCTCACTTTTTGGAGGTCACACTCCATTTTAATTTTATGACACCATCTCGGGTGATGCTGAAACTTGTAATGTTGGCTAGTACAAAGTTGACAACTGCCAAATCTCTCTCACCTTTCATCGTGGGATCAAACTATCTACTCTGTTAGCTCTGAGTGGTTGATTAAACCCTATCCCAACCTCATCCTATCCCCTTCAGTGCTCGAACATTCTTGGGCATGCCGAACCAAAATGTCCCTAAGGGTCACTAAATGCCATAGGGCTATGATCTTTGAAAGGACACATCTCAGAGCTCATGCAAGGTATGGATGCAATTCCAATTCCTATAGGACCGTGTTGCAGAGACCTACAATAACCTCTCTTTCTTTGTGGAGATCACTCTCTATTTTAATTTTATGACGCCATCTCGGGTGATGCTGAAACTTGCAGTGTTGGCCAGTACAAATTTGCCAACTGCCAAATCTCTCTCACCTTTCATCATGGGATCAAATTGTCTACTTCATTAACTTTGAGTGGCTAGGTAAACCCTATTCTCCACCTCGTCCTATCCCCTTTAGTGCTCAGATGTTCTCGAGCACACTGAATTGGAATGTCCCTAAGGGTCGCTAAATGAAATAGAGTTGCGATCTTTGATAGGGAATATCTTGGAGCTTGTGTGAGGTATGGATGTGATTCTAGTTCCTATAGGACCGTGTTGCAGAGGCCTACAATAACCTCTCTCACTTTTTGAAGATCACACTCCACTTTAATTTTACAATGCCATCTTGGGCGATGCTAAAACTTGTTGTGTTGGCCAGTACAAAGTTTCCAACTACCAAATCTCTCTCACCTTTTGTCATGGGATCGAATTGTCTACTCTGTTAGCTCTAGGTGATTAGGTAAACCCTATCCCCAACCTCTTTTTATCCCCTTCAGTGCTCAAACATTCTTGGGCATGTCAAACCAGAACATTCCTAAGGGTCACTAAATGCCATAGGGCTAAGATCTTTGACGGGGCATATCTTAGAGCTCATGTGATGTATGGATGTGATTCTAGTTCCTATAGGATTGTGTTGCAGAGACCTACAATAACCTCTCTCTCTCTCTCTCTCTCTCTCTCTCTCTTTGGAGATCACACTCCATTTTAATTTTACAACGCCATCCTGGGTGATGTTGAAACTTGTAGTATTGGCCAGTACAAAGTTGCCAATTACCAAATCTCTCTCACCTTTCATTGTGGGATCAAACTGTCTGCTCCACTAGCTCTAGGTGGATGAGTAAACCCTATCCCCAATCTTGTCTTGTCCCCTTCAATGCTCTAACATTCTCAGGCATGTCAAACTAAAATGTCCCTAAGGGTCACTAAACGCCATAGGGTTGCGATCTTTGATGGAGCATATCTCAGAGCTCATGTGAGGTATGGATGCAATTCTAGTTCCTATAGGACTATGTTGCAGATACCTACAAGAACCTCTCTCACTTTTTGGAGATCACACTTTGTTTTAAGTTTATGATGCCATCTCGGGTGATGCTAAAACTTGCAATGTTGGCTAGTACAAAGTTGCTAACTACCAAATCTCTCTCACCTTTCATCGTGGGATCAAATTGTCTACTCCATTAGCTCTAGGTGGCTAGGTAAACCCTATCCTCAACCTTGTCCTATTCCCTTCAGTGCTTGAACATTCTCAAGCATGCCAAATTGGAACGTCCCTAAGGATCACTAAATGCCATAGGGCTGTGATATTTGACAAGGCATATCTCAAAGCTCGTGTGAGGTATGGATGTGATTCCAGTTCCTATAGGACCGTGTTTAATTTTACGATGCCATCTCGGGTGATGCTGAAACTTGTAGTTTTGGCCAATACAAAGTTGCCAATTGCCAAATCTCTCTCACCTTTCGTCATGGGATCAAACTGTCTACTCCATTAGCTCCAAGTGATTGGGTAAACCCTATCCCCAACCTCATCATATCTCCTTCAATGCTCAAACATTCTTGGGCACACTAAATCAAAAAGTCCCTAGGGTCACTAAATGCCATAGGGCTGCGATCTTTGACAGGGCATATCTCAGATCTCGTGCGAGGTATGTATGCAATTCTAGTGTCAATAGGACCATATTGCAGATACCTATAGTAGCCTCTCTCACTTTTTGGAGATCTTACTCCATTTTTATTTTGTGATGCCATCTCAGGTGATGCCGAAACTTGTAGTGTTGGCCAGTACAAAGTATCTATTACTATTATTAATTAGTTAAAAATTAGTTAAGGATCAAGAACTTTAATAGTATAGGTAGCACCATATTTTCTTTTCTTATTTCAACTCGGGCTGGTGGCCTTGGGATCAATTTGGTATGTCTTTCTTGATGTGTTCCCGGATTCTAAATATCAATTTGAACTCAATTGACATGGCTATAATGAAATGTAGGTAGTACTTTACAAAGTGTTTAATGATTATCTAATTTCAACTTATTATATGATGCAGTCGAGTGTCGACTCAGTTATCATATATGGTATGTTGTGCTATTTAATTATTTTTGAGAAGTAATGCTTATTGTTCATCCAAATTTAGTTGTTATAAAGATGCAAATGTTAGTGAATGACTTCTTGCTAATACTATTCTTCTATCAAATCCATATTTCAACCCTTTTGTGGATCTATAGGCTCAATCATGAGCCCATAGAATTGGCCAAGAGAAAAATGTGATTGTATATCAATTGATTACAAAATGTTCGATTGAGGAAAAAATATTGTAGCAATCAAGAAGAAATCTGCCATGGAGAATTTGGTTATGAATTCTGATAAGAATGGAACTATTAAGGAATTGCATGATATATTAATCCATGGCGCAAGGAATATTCTTAATGAGCATGGAATTGTTGCTACATCTATTAAATACACAGAGGAAGATATAGAAAACCTACTTAATAGAGAGATTAATCTGAAAGAAAAGGACATTTTAGAAGAAAATGGTTATCTTGATGCCATCCAGGGTATGTCAATTACTCAAGATGAAGAGACAAAACATATAGTTAATGGGAAAGAGTGGGAAGACCTTCTTGGACCCATGAAAGAAGTTACCAATAATAAGGAAGAGCTAGGAAGGGGAAAGCAACAAAGGAAAGAAGTAACATATGCATTTGAGCCTATGTCAGATGATGATGATGAATACTCACCATCTACTAGTAGCTCAAGTAGTGATAGAAGCTCTTAAGTGCACATGTACATAGACACAAAAATTTTATATAGAGAAGTAACAAGTGCTATAGAATTATCCACTGAGCAATGTGAAGTGAAGCCTCAGATTGGATCATTACTAGGCAAATAATCTAGTTATGCACTTCATTACAGCACCACATATGTTCCAATTAGAAATGTCTATTCATCAATGCCCTTGCATTTATAGGACTTGGGAAGCCAGGATAATCAAGATGGGCATGATCTCTCAAAGTTTTTGTCAAAATATATTAATGATCTTAATAGAACAACAAAAAGTTCATTACCTTCTTTGGTGAGGCAGCCTCACTCATTTTACAATGAAGGCCAATTGTCTACAATCCAAGGTTTTAATTTAGCTAACAAATGGAGAGCTTCTCAAGCTACTAATTTCTTTCATGGAGTTCCTAATAAATCTCAAGGTTCTCATTTAGGTGACCAACTAGTAGGAGGTCCATGAATAGACCCGCTAATTTCCCAAATTGGCAAAAGGGTAGATGCAATTCTAGAAAAAGTATCCCAATCAAAGAGAAATGGAGATCCTAATGAATATAAAGTTATTGCAGATCAAATGGGTGTATCTCCTTCACTAAAAAATATAATTGCTTCTAGAGACTTGAGTTTAAATGGAGATTGTTAGTTCCCAAACATATCCTAGTCAAGTAGATGACCCAGATGTTGCTTAAGTAAAGGGGATACTAGCTTATTAAGGTATCTTTATGATCCCACTTACTTTCAGTTACTATTTTTTGAGTGGCTATCCAGCTGCTTTGGTGTGATTTTTGTAATATATAATGTCCTCATACAAGTACATGCCATTTTTTGTAAACATTTTTTTTTGTAAAGGGTTAGTGAGAAATATCTATAATGTTCCTTAGTGGGACTAAAGAATATAGCTATTAAAATTGCAAAGCTTTTGTGCTGTTGTAATGGAGATTATGTACAATCATTTTGCTAATTTTGATTTGGTCAATAATACTATAACCATATACATATGTAAGAATAATTTGGTTTAGTTTAGGATTGAAATTAGTTTAAATGTCAAAAGTGCAAAAATTGCAAAAGTTGCATTAGCAACTTTTTGCAACAAATTGACAACTTTTTCAAAAACCACTCCCAACGGCTAAAACTACCATGGGGTGGTTCTACCTACCTAGTAAAGGCCTATAAAGGCTTTAAGCATCCAATGGATGAGATATAACATTATACTTGCCTTTTGAATTAATAAAATCTGTTGTTTCTAAGTTATTCTAATTGGTTTTTCCATAGAGTATGGCCTAAAAGGATTGAAGGATGATTTTTTTTGCATTGGTTAGATAGTACTATTTATTTGTAGAGTTTTGGAGTTGGTTTCAAAGTTCCATCAATCTAGGAGTTCAAGTTATAGAATTTTTTTGGTCACTGCCTGAGAAACCCTCAAAACAAGGGTTTGGCCAAAGAAATGGCCCTAGTTTGAAATTACACCATTGGAAATTCTTCCAATTTTGCATGGAGAAGGATAGGGTAGTGTAATATAATATTTCAAAGGCCTGGAGATAGGAGGTTGCAACAGAGGTTTATGAAGGCAAGCCCTAGGTCTAATATTGCCCATGTATTAGACCTTGTTTGTGCAATTTGATGGAGAAATATGAAGAATAGGAGTTAAGGACTTGGTGAAATAGTGAAACACCTTCATTTGGGGTAGGAGAACACTTTTGAGTTGGAAGACTGATCCCATGAACCCATTTCTTGATCATTGCCTTGTAGACCAGGCCTAAACTTACTAATTAGGCCTGAGTGCATGGTTGGGATTAAGACATGCTAGAATGGAGTAGGGTCTTGTAACTTTGGAGTCCTTTAATAATTCAAAAAGGGTATCTAAAACTATCTTTGGTTTCCCAAGTTCTTTGAAATAGTTTTGTGTTATTGGTGGAAAACAGTGATAAGCGACCTAATAGCCTACTAGGTCTATTACAGCAATTTGCATTGTAGGTTGTTAACAGGGGTTCCAATCAGTATTTAACCTTATTTTGGTTGTATTGAAGTTTCCCCATACCACTTTTGGTGTTGGGAGGTCTTGGAACATCAAAATCCACTTTGTTACCTTGTGGGAAGAAGGTCATTGCTGATCCAATAAGGGGAAGTCAGATTCTTGTCTCCCTTGGGTGAGTGGAGTTTGTAACTTGTTGGAAAGTTGTATTACCTATGCTATATTCATTTGGAAGTGAGTCATAACCCTTGTTTAGTCCTTGTGGAGTTAGGAGAATTTGGGTAGTAGGTTGATTTGTTTGGTGCTTCCTTGTGCATACTCTGCATCATCCCCCATCTTGAGTCCTTTCTATGACATGCAAGGGAAATCTTACATAGTCCAATTCTAACTTTTTAAAATATTTAAATTTTTGATTAACACTCTTCTCTCATAGCAATTTCAGAGTTGACTCAATGCATGTTTGTGCAATAATTTATTATATGTTGGTAATACAATATATTAATTTGATAATATTTAAGTTTAACGTGAATAATTAAATTTACAAATTTTTTACATAGAAAGAGTTATTTATGACCATTGCATTATACTAAAATGAATCTAATCTACACATTAATCTAGGACACCTTATGATTGATTATTGTTTGTATGAATACAAAGTTGTTGTAGTTGAAGAATTTGACCTTGGATAATACAAGATAACACAACACTTGTGATCTAGTGATCCCTCCCAAGGTATTTACCATACCACTAATCCTCACAAAAAAATTAAGACATAAAATATATGTGTGAAATAGAGGGTAGGAGAATAGTTATAATATCACTTTGTGCATTGGGTTAATACTATAAAGGGTAGGATTGGTGCAATGTTGATTTGTAGGTAATACAATTATAGATCTTGCATTGTTACTGTGCTTATTGGGGCTTGCATTATATTATCAGCTATTTTATCTAATGCTCAGTGTATTTTGAATTTGATTGCTTCGATTTGGAATAAACTAACAGAAAATATTATTTTTGTTAAGGGAAGTGTTAGGTATATTACAGTAGTGGATTTCTTTCCAAGGCATTTGATCCTTTTGTGACTGCCTCAGAAACAAGTCAAGCTATCAAGCAACACCTCTTAAACTTTGTGAGATCGATCTTGACTGATAAATTTTATTGTTGATCAATATTGTATCAAAAATTCAAACTAATTAGGTATTGAATTAAACTTGATAAAAAAATGAAAAAGAAGGAAAACTTTAAACATGAACAAGATCATAAATCATATGACGATGACATATTGGAAATGATTAACTTAAGCTTAAACAATGATAAAGTTTTGAATTGATTAGGTATTGAATTTAATCTCATACATGAACATATCTAATTTTATGTCATATATGCACATATCTAATTTAATTTCATACATGAACATATCTAATTTAATGTCATACATGAACAAACATATCATATATTAACCAATAATGTCATAAGTTGAATAATGTCATGCATCAAAATAAATGTCATACATCAAATATAAAATTTCATATATTCATCAAATGTATATCGAATATGTCCATTGATGCTTATATATATACATGTCTATCAACTATATCTTTTCCTTCCCACTAGGAGAAGGAAACAAATCTCTTGATGTCTTTTGTCGTTGTATGGAGGGAGACGGTGGAGATGATGGGGTCCTCTTGACATGCTCACTCATCCTCTTGTTGAGGCTCTTCTCTAACTCAAGCTAATACAAAAAAAGTAGATATGAATCAATAATTATTATACATTGAAATCAAATATATGTACACACAAAATTAATTATTTTCTTACCGCCATCAAATAGTCGCTCTGCAAGTCCACCTCGAAGGCTCATGGACGATCAGGCGTAACGAGACCCTACAAAAATTCAATCAATATAATCAATTATAAATAATATTAGAAATTTTGATACTAACTATTATATACAACAACTAAAACCAAGAAATTTTTTCATACCTCAATCAATGGCTGTGAGCTAGCCATAGCTGCAACCACTCCAAGATTGACAGACTATCAGAGATGAAGAGGAGTGTTCGATGTCATGAGCTACATGTCATACAATACATTTTACATGTAACATGAAACATGAAACAAATATAATCAAATGAATTAAATTAACATGAAACAAATGTACCTCTATGTAGCTCATATGATGTCTATGCTCTGAGTCCATAGTAAATGTTGACAGCCCTATAGAGAACTGATGCACATGCATAATTTTTTTGTCAATCCTTAATATGATTACTTTAATTTAAATGATTAAATTGATACATACCTCTGGACTCATGGACAGTGCCAAAAATGGGGCTGGGGGATCACTACTAGGCCCACCAACACTTTGACCCTAAATTTTGAACAATGTCAATAGATGCTAATTAATTAATCATTCACTATACATATGAAATGTGATCAAATTAGTAAATTATAATTGTAATTTACCTGTGTGTCAATGCCAAATGTGTCACTCAGGAACTGATTAGTGATGAGCCCATCATCCATACCATCTCCAGTATGAGTGCCAAATATGCATAAGGATTAAATTGATGTATTAATTTAAATGATTGAATTGATACATACCTCTGGACTCATGGACGATGCCAAAAATGGGGCTGGGGGATCACTACTAGGCCCACCAACACTTTGACCCTAAATTTTGAACAATGTCAATAGATGCTAATTAATTAATCATTCACTATACATATGAAATGTGATCAAATTAGTAAATTATAATTGTAATTTACCTGTGTGTCAATGCCAAATGTGTCACTCATGAACTGATCAGTGATGAGCCCATCATCCATACCATCTCTAGTATGAGTGCCAAATGTGCATAAGGATCCACATGATGTGCACATGTGACCTAGTGCATTGAAGGCTCCCCCTCAACTAATGGACTCGTGCAATGGGTGAGCATCTATGTCAAAGCATTAATGGTCCCTAGAGTGTTGGCCTCTACATGTTCTTTCACAATTGAAAGAATAGTCACATGCTCACCCTGTGGCTTGACCACAAGTGTCGTAACTACTTTAGGGTCACGATGTGCCCCTGGCCTCTCAAATGATGACCCCCCACCTCTACCCTAGGATTCTACTATATGAAAATAATTGGGGATCTCCCCAAGGACAATCTCACAATACAATCTCTTTAAAAAATACATGGGGACCTCATGATTGTTGCAAGGAGGGGCATCAAAAATCATCCACCATCTATCCCAAAAATTATTTCTAATAGCATCGTGTATGCACCAACGGATGGGGAACCGTTTAGTACCCTCTCTAACAATATTTTGTTCATTGGGTTTTCTAAATAATGCACATATTCTACCTTTTGGTATATCTTTTTTTTTAACATCTTGATATGACAATTTATTTGCATAAAATCTTTTTTTTTCATCACTCTAAACCTACCAAACATCTAACTAACCACTAAGTGAAGCTATCTGGGTCTTAATAGATTCGAGGGACGATGCCAATTGAGCCCTCATTAGATTGATTTGTCCAAATTCTTTCAACTGACCAATGAGTCCTTCTAATTTAGTTTTGCCTCTTTCTATTTCATTTATTATATTTTCTTGTGTGCTAGGTAGAGGTCTTGCAATTGGTTCAGGCTGTGGAATTTATTGTTCTTCTTGGGGAGGGTTTTGATTTTGATTTTTTTGAGGGTTTTGAGCTTCTTGGGGATTTGCCGATTGATTATTGACATTTCTTGATAAAAAAATCAATTGAAATCTAAATAAATAAAGAAATTTAAAGAAAATTTGTAAGAATTGTACAAAAAAATATAAAAAACATATCAAACAATGCAAAATGAAATTTAGATCACATATGGTGTGGGCATGCTCATGATCTTGAATTTCACTGCCGAGGAGGCATATTGGCAAGGCAGGTGGTGAAAATATTTGTTTTCTCCAATTCGTGTACGCACTTCTGTTGGAGCAAGGTTAAGAATAGAGACTAAATAAATGGGTTGCAGGTATGCAACCCATTTATAAAATTTTACTTTTTTTAAAGCACGTAGACGCTATTCAAAAATGGAAAAAAAAAGGCTGTCACCTTTTTAGCACCACAACTCGGTGCATATACCCTGCATACATATTCTAGAATCCAAATAATAATAAAATAAAACTCACTTAACTCATGCTAAGTGACTTACCTTGAGATCCTCCACAAAAATAATGTAGACTAGGAAAAATGGGAAGAGTTCGCAAGAAACTTTACAAAAACATATCATAGCAAATATTTTTAGAAAGAAATTAGCCATAACCAGTTAAATGGATCTAGTTACAGAGCAGCTAGGTTGATTAAAAATTCCTATAGAACTGTCATCAGATTAGGTAAAATAAAATGAACAATCAACTTCTCGTAGCTAGTAGGACCAAATATAGTTTTCCAAGGCAATAAAATTGCATATGAAATAAATTGAAGAATAACTTCAATGAAGAGTTGAGTGCATGGAGTTGAAGAAGCAAGTTCTACTTCTGTGTAAATTCCATAATCACGAGGCTCATTCCCTTGCAAAAGTCTCTACCACAATGGCATTACCTCTAAATGATGTAAAGGATGTTGAAGTGGTTCTCAACCTTGAAACACTCTTATAAGCATTTGATACTTGGGATCATTGCAAGGAGACTGTGCCAATGCTTCAAACACTCTTATAAGCATTTGATATTTGGACTATAAATTTTCAAAGACACTTGCAAGTGATTCCAATATTATAGTACCTACTGCAATACTTTCTTGGATTCTATCCAGTGGCTCCCGTAATATCCTCTATGTTGTCTAGTTGTTGTTTTTTCTATACAGTGTCTTTCTAAAGTCACTCCTTCTCCTTCTCTTTTTAAAGAGACTCCTTATTCTCTCCCATTCCTTAAATTTTGATTATCAAACTTCTGAATATCTACCTCTACCTTATCTGAAATCAACTTCACATTGTTTTGTAACTCTTGCATAGGTGTTTGATCATTAATAGCTTTCATTTCAGCATTCAAGTTTTCAAGATTGGTCAACACCCTCACTTGGAGACCTCTCATGTCAAGCACTTTCTATAGTATTTCAACATCATTTTCTTGCTTCTAAGCTAACACTTCTTCAGGTGCATTTTCTTATAAAAAATTCATTTTGTTGAACAATTGTAAACTCTTAGAAAGTGCATTGTCATTTTCATGTATGCATGTATATATAATAATGAATGACAACAATGTTTCCATGTATGTCAAAATAATAACTAACATTACCATTGGATCATATAATAATGAAGTAATCAACCCAACTAATCAGAAACTACACCAATTTAACTATTGTTTCCAATGTCACAGTACTTATCACAACACTTTCCTAAATTCTATCCAATGGCTCCCATAATATCCTCTATGTTGTTTAGCTATTGTTTCTATTGTGCAGTCTCTTTATAAAGTCGATCCTCATTCTCTTTCTAAAGTTTCTCCTTCTCCTTCACTCTCATGCCTTAAATTTTGACTATCAAAATTTTGAATATCTACCTCTACCTTCTATAAAATCAACTTCATATTATGTTGTAACTCTAGCATAGATGTTTGATCATTAAAAACTTTCATTTCAGAATTCAAGTTTTCAAGATTGGTCAACACCCTCACTTGCGGTCCTCTCATGCCAAGCACCTTTTGTATTGTTTCAACACCATGTTGTTACTTTTAAGCTAATAGTTCTTCAAATGCATTTTCTTGTAAAACATTAATTTTGTTGAACTATTGTAAACTCTTAGAAAGTGCATTTTTTTTTTCTTGTATGTATGTATGTATGTATAGAGAGAGATATTGTGGATTATGGATTATAAAAAGAAAAGAAAAGAAAACATGACATTAATCTTTCCCCATTTGTTTTGATTGATTTTTGAGAGCTATGCACGAAAGAGGGTGGAAAGCTCTGAATGAGGGTAGAGAGCTCTGAAAGTTGGTGGAGATTAGTAGAGATCTAGGATTTTGTTGTCATTCCCTTATGATCTTCATGCTCTTGCTCTACAATTTTCTTGAAGGGGAGAAGAGATACCTATGTAAAATGTTCTTTTCTTTTCCTTCTAAACTTGTATCTCTTGTTCATATATAATAACTTTGGTCCAATTCAAGGATAACTGATTATGATGATTGTATGCATATGTGTATGTATGTATGTAATCAGTTCACTATGTGAACTTCTTTACATGCATGCATACACACTTGCATAGTACTTGTGCTAAATTAAATTGATCATTCATGTCTTGAATCCACACAAGAAATTATCCTTGCATTCAATCAAATTTATTCATACCAAACTAAGTATTTAGAAATATATACTTACAAAATATATTATCTCTTGGTGATTGAGTAAAGATCTCATGCATAATATTGTCTAGGTAATGATTAGATGCATTCACATTAAGTCACAATAGGATCAAGTAGATGATCCATTTATGTTACTTCATACTTTTTTATTGAATATTTTATTTAACATAATCAGTAATACTAGAATTATACAACTACAACTAGTACTCTTTTTTATTTTATTTAATCATATACATTTAAGACAATTATTTTTCTTAAAATTAGATTGTATATTTGTTATCACTAAAAAAAAAAATATAGATCTCTAATATTTATCTTTTTTAATTTCAAGATCTTCATATTTAACATGAAGAGTTTACACTATTGGACAGTGGAATAGCCACAATGTGGAGCCACATAGCTCATAGCTTTTTCCACCAAATTATATTTTTGTCCTTCAAAAATATTATAGGTGAATGTTCTTTTGATTTTTGATATATTTAATAATTTGTCACTTGTCATTTGAGGTAATTTTCCATTATGAGATAGAGACATCTATCATAAGGATGGATATTCCAATTATGGTCATCTTGCTTTCAAATTTGATTCCCTTTTGAGGTTTATATCCTAGTCCCACCATTTTAGAAGACCAAGTCCAATGATATGTATCGAGCAAATTGCTGATATAGAAATTTAATATGGAGGAGGATATATTGGCACAAAAAATAAATCATCCCATGTCCATAAACAACATCTAATCTTTTGTAAGTCTCTCTCTTCTAAAGACCCAATACATGAAGCCATTATCATAATGAGTAGACTCACTCTCCTTAGATTAATTCAATCAAAACTATTCATACCAAAATAAGTATGTAGAAATCTATACTTACAAATTATATTATCTCTTGGTGATTGAGTAAAGATGAAATATTGTTTTCCAAGGTGATAAAATTACATATGTAGATGTATGTATGTATGTATCTCTGCATCTCGTTGACACGCCCTTGTAATCTCTGCATATGTACGTTTGTATGTATGTATATGCATATATGTGCATATGTATATTTATATGTGTATATATACATACACACACATATGTGTATCTATATATATATATACACACACACACACATAAAGATAAGCTTCTATATACATTCATACATACATAGACACACACATGTGTGTGTATGTATGTATATATTGTGAGGCCTCGCCCCGACCCATCGTAGCATAGTGATACATTACTATTATTTTGATATTCACGACTCGAGATGTCGAGACATTATCTGATGCTTAGAACATACTTTATTATTTCATGTTGTGTGATGTTACTTTTAGATATATTTGATGATTGTCATTTAATGTTTCATGTATATGTATGTTGATGAAATTAGTAAATGTAGGATTTAGAATTTGATTTAAGAAGATTTAAATGGTTAAGAATTTAGCAGGATGAAGAAATGCTTATTGATGTGTGTTTTAATTTATGTGAATTTTTGATACGTATACATTTATGTACATGTGATTTTATGGGACTATTGATGTGTGTAATGAGTGTGCAGATATTTAGCCGAGAAACCCTATGGAGGAACAGAACTGATCTCCTTGTGCTAATTTTGGAAACCTTGTTGTTCATAATTCACGTGTTGTCTTGTGAGATTTATGTATGTATCTTCTTTGTTCAGTGAATGTTAATGTTCGTAATTATGTTCTTTCAGTGTCGCTTGACACTCGTAAAATGGTTATGTGCTTCAGTGGCTGTTTAGGGTTAGTTGTTTAACCTTTGGACCCAAGTTGGCTTAGTTGGTGTCAATTTTCTAATTAGGTTCTTAATTGAGGTTAGTCATCCCTAATCTGAATTAGTGCTTAATTTGCATGTTAAAATAGTTAGAAGGTCCTATTTTATTCCTAAATTTTGTTTGGCTCTAAAACCTTTTTCCTAAGGCTTAAAACATGAAATTTTTATACCCAAAGGGTATGGGTATGGGTTAGGGGTCTTTTCCAACCCCTAAGCCCCTTTTATTGACTTTTGAGGTCACTCAAAAAGTCTCTTTTTGCCTTTGTGCGAAAATTGACCATGGTTATCTTGTGTTACCTCACCTCATCTCCACTTGGGGTTTAACCATAGTGTAGGTTGAGTTAGGAGTTTCTAGATTTGCTAGTGGGTGGAAATAGTTATTGCCCCTTTTGGTGGTTGAGTGGGAGGCCTATTTAGAGGCCCTTCTTAGACTTGTGGAGGTTGTTACCCAATCTCTACATTTAGAGAGGAGTTCTTGAAGATTGAAGGAAGGGGAAGGAAACTCTACTCAACTTGTTCATTGCCATTACCTCTTTGTGAAGGTTAGAATTCTCATGTCCCTTGTTCAGATTTTATTCTTGTTTCATACTTGCACTACCTTGTTGTTGTTTGAATGTTTGTATGTTTGTGGGTATGTTGGGATGCTTGGAAAACCATGTTATTTTGGATGATTTCCTTTCATGTTTATGTTTGCAATTTTGAGATTTTTCTTGCATGGGTGTTTTGGTATTACTCACCCTTGGAGAGGGCAGAAGTGACCAATTTTGGAAAAGGTCTGTTTAGTCGGACTCCAACCAGTGTAGAGTCTCTTCTCAGAATGAGAAGAAGGAGAAAGGGTAGGGTTTTATGGGCCCCTACCTGTCAGCACAAACCTTGTATGATTATGGTATGTTGAAATGGAAGAATGGAAGTTCTTGGTGTATAGCCCCGATTGGGCATCTGTTGGTGTTGTGCTTGACTTCTCCTGGTTGGAAGAATCCACCTTTCCCTAGTGTTGATTCATTGTGAATCATATTGTGAAAACCATTTATGAATATGCATGTTTGATTGTCTCTTGGTTATGTTTTGTTGTCACCTGATTAGAATTTTGTTTCCTCCATGGTTCTAGAAATGAGTTGCAGAAAACATTATAAATCCCTTGATTATGATCATGAAGAAAATTTGATTAAATTGTTGAAATTTGGGATTGAGATCCTATTGTAAATTGTATTTTTAAACTTGATGTAAATGGCAACAAAGCCAAGTTTTCTTCCTAATTCTTTCCCGGCTGAGCCTTTGAATCAAGTTTGCCAATAAAATTGGTGTTTGAGTATATTGCTTGTCATGTGTTTTGATCGTAATTTTAATTTAGATGGAGGCACATCAAGAATAGGATGGGAATAATGTTGATGTTCAATTTGGAAAAATATCAAGTTGTTCTTATATGTTAAAAAAAGAAAATTTATGATCATGCATGTAGATTTAATTTTTATGATTATTAGATATTAATCAAACTTGCATTATTGTCCCACAATGGTAAAATCTATGTTTTAATTCTATTCAAATTTATAGACCAAAACATATATATATATAGCCTTGAAATCCTATACTTAGAAAATATAATAAAAAAAAATGTTACAAGAGAGTAAATACTCTCTGGTTTTTATATGGGAAGACAATTTAATTCCTTGCGCTACAACAGAGAATCTTATAAAGATTCCTTTTATTCTTTGTTTGAAATATATAAACATAAATAAATCAATTTATTAATAAATGTGCAATTCCAATATAGACTTGTCACTTTTTCAAATATCCTAAATATCTAAGTCTTACCTAATAAACTTTTTAACTTAAATGTTTACCCATCTCCCCTTTTGGGCATCAGTTCTTAGGATGCATATTTTAAGAGGTTTTATTTTTAAAAGTTTGCTTGTCATCAAGTTGAACATGGGGAGGGTGACATCACCCTGCCCCATGTCCCATCCCCAACCTCCTTAGCCAACATGAGCGCTCATCCTTGGGAGAGAAAGGCTATTAAATTTTGTTTTTTATCAAAATGCATTGTCTTTGCAAATCTTTTTCCTCCTCTTCCAAGTTAAAGGCCTGGGTTGCCTATTCGACCACCTACTCATTCCATCTGACACCTGACATTCATGTCATGTCATTCAATTTGGAGTAGGAGAGAAGTCACAAAGGAAGGGAGATTAAATTTTTTTTTTTACCATAGTTTCTCAACCCATGTTTCCCATTACCCAACTCTTGCACATGGCTTATAATCCATCACCCACACAGGGTGGGGACAAGACTGCGCTGACGTCAACACAGTACGCTTGGGGTAGCGTGCGTTATTAAGGAGTTTAGCCAATTAGTGGCTAGTGGGTGTTATAGGTAGCCTAGGGTTTAGGTAGGAAGTTAGGCTAGCTTTAGAGATGTTAAGTTAGACTTAAATGTAGGTTTTATTCTTTAATAGGATTAGATTAGTAATTAATATGTGATTTTGGGTAGTACATAATATTTTTATGTTAAGGAGATGTTAGTATAGAATAGAATTTTAGTTGTTAGGGTAATAAATTAATTCCAACTTTAAACGTCTCTTTCATGGAATTAGTATGTTTCAATTAAAACAATCTTAATGTGAATTTATTTATTTATTATTGTTATCTTATTTATCCTCTTTAGTATAGTATAATTTTATTTAGATTAAGGTTAAGTATTAATTTATTAGGATTAGATGTTAGGTTAGTTTTAATATTTATTTAAGTTAGAATGTTAAGTTATTTAATTAGTTGTTTTATTAGTATTATAAATGTAGTTAAATTTTGATTTATTTAAGGTTATTAACTGGGACTTTTCAATAAATTAGTTAGATTGTCAATTAATGTTAGTCTAAGAGGTTAGTATTGATCAAAGCTAAATAGAGGATAGTTATGTGCATGATTAGATGTGACAATTATTTTAAAACAAATTTGTTCTTTGATTTAATTTCTCAATTTTATTAGATCCTTTTCGTTTAAGTTGTTATTCAATATTTTTAAAAATATAAAGATGTATAAGTAATGTAATAGTGGAACGAATGGCAATATCATTTTAACTATGAGAGTTCAAATTTAATGATTAATTCATTTTTATGATTTTAAACTTAAGAGAAAATGTAGTGAACCTATTCTTTCAATGTGATATAAAAGTATCAGACTTAGTGACTAGTAATTATTAACTTAAAAAAAAAAGAAAAGTGTGCGTGTTTGTGTGTTTTTGCCCTCGTAGTTTTGAGCATGACATATATACACATACATAAACATAAAGAGAAGCTTCTATAATCACCTACTAGGGGAATATAAATAGATACATGTTTAGAAGGAACATAAAGGTATATTTAAATAGGTATCCCTTCTCCCCTTAAAGAAAATTGTAGAGCAAGCACTACTACATTTGGACCTGAACACCACAAATTGCATTGCCATTGCAAATTGTCATCACAATTTAAGCCCAAATGTTATAGTGCTACAAAGGGCACAAAGATCACAAGGGCACAATATGGCAACAAAATCGTATAGAAAGGGCATGGAGATCACAAGGGCACAACAATGAAATGCAGAGATCACAAGGGTACGATAATGAAATCCTAAAGCTCCAGTGATCTCCACCAAGGGCGCAACAATGAAATATAAAGATTATAAGGGAATGGAAATAAAATGAAATGATCACAAGGGCATGGCAATGAAATATCCACCAATGTTCAGAGCTCTCCACCCTCATTCATAGATTTTCACCTTCTTTTGACGCAGCTCTCCACAATAAAAATGAATGGGGAATGATTTATGTTGTGTTTTTTTTTTAAAAAAAAAATCTAAAACCAACTTCACATTCTATTGTAACTCTACCATAGGTGTTTGATCCTTGATAGTTTTCATTTTAGTATTTCAACATTCAAGTTTTCAAGTTTCCTCTTCATTATATAGTCCCTTCCACCCTAAAACCACTTTCTTACTTCATTAAAATTAGGACTTGAATAAAGCCAATGATAAAATAACACCCATATTCTAGAATCCAAATAATAAAATAATAAAATTCACTTAACCTGTGCTAAGTGACTTAGCTCAAGATCGTACACAAAAATAAAATAGACTAGGAAAAATGTGTAGAGCTCGCAAAAAATTTTAGAAAAACATATCGTAGTAGATATTTTTAGAAAGAAACAAGCCATAACCTAGTTAAATTGGTCTAGTTTTTTATTAGTTGGGTTAATTAAAAATTCCTATAGAACTATCTTTAGATTAGGTACAATAAAAAAAATAATTAGTTGTTCCTAGCTAGCATGATCAAATACAATTTTCCAAGGTGATAAAATTGCATATGCAGATGTATGTATGTATGTGTATATATATGTATGTATGTATATGTATGTATATATAGAGATATCTTGTGGATTGTGGAGATTAATGGAGATCTAGGATTTTGTTGTTGTGCCCTTATGATCACTACAATTTGTTGTTATGCCCTTTTGATCTTTGTATATGTATGTATGTATATAAAAAAGAGATCTTGGTACAACATTTTAAAAAAAAACTCACTCAACATGTAGCATGGCCATGGGTATTCTCACAATATTTTTAACATAACTATATAAGGAGTGAGTTAGGACATATATAGGTTAACCTTACATTGACTATAAACTACAACACAAAGGTTACACCAGGGTATTACAATATTGTAATTATAGAAAACTGCCTAATTCACCTGAGTGGTTGTATGATGGCAAAGATTTGTATTAGGTGAGTAAAGCTTACTAGTGGTTATAGGAATATAACTACATCATAATAATTAGAAACCAGTACTACATATTCTTTAGAGTAAGTAGTTCAAGGGTCTTGATCCCATGGATATGAGTATGTAGGCAACCTAGTAGGTAGAGTATGCCTCTAGTGTGGAGATGCCTTGGACATAGTTAGGTAGCACTTAACTATTTTAAGACATTATATGTTAACTCATGAAGTTTATATTCTAACACATTATATGCACCTAGTGCACCTAGTGCACCTAGATTTTAAAAATAGAAAGCTAAACTCTATATTTCAACATTAACTTGACTGGTCTATTTAGACCCATTGATTATTGTCACAAGATTTTAAATATAACTATATAAGGAGTGAGTTAGGATATATATAGGTTAACCTTACATTAACTGTAAACTACAACACAAAAGTTGCACTAAGGTATTACAATATTGTAATTATAGAAAACCGTTTGATTCACCTGAGTGGGTGTATGATGGTGAAGAGTTGTATTGGGTAAGTAAAGTGCACTAGTGGTTATAGGAATACAACTACATCAAAAAAATTAGAAATCAGAACTACATATTTGTTAGAGTGATTAGTTCAAGGGTTTTGATCTCATGGATATGGGTATGTAGGCAATTTGGTAGGTAGAGTATGCCTCCATTGTACAAATTCCTTGGACATAGTTAAGTAGCATTTAACCATGTATGTATGTGTGTGTGTATGTAACTATTCTCTACTTAACACTATCATCCAAATGTGGAGTGAGGGGGGCAGTTGAGCTTGCACCTTCTGCAATACTTCATTTCCATTATTTGCACTCTCTAAATGTAAGGTCCCTCCTTGTATGTAATTATCAAATATGAATTCTCTATTAAAATTGTTATAGGAGATTGAAATGGATATGAAGTAATGTTTTATGTTGTGAATGCCCTAATAAAAATTGAGATTAGTTGATATATACACATTTTAATACTCAATGATGTGAGAGCTACTACATTATCTTGATTGTTCAAACTTTAAAATTTCATTAATAATGATACAAGGTGTTTTCAACCAATGATGATGACATTGATTATGGTACCTTGATGATTAGGTTATACACATTCAGATAGTTCAATATTTCTTAATGGTGATGTCTATGATGTTTAGGTATATGCATGCCTAATGATGATTATTCTAGTATTTTAATCTAAATTAATGAATAAAGTTATGTTATATTGATTATGTAATTACTGATGACTAAATGTGTTTTCTGAAATTAGAAAGGGTTATTTAAATGAAAGATTTATGTGACTATCCAAATAAATTCTAAATATATGCATGTGATTTTCTTGAGCTATTGATGTGTGAAATGAGTGTGCAAGATTTATTAGCCAAGAAATATAATGGAGAATCAGAACTGGACCCTATGTACCATTTGTGGAAACTAGGATTGAGTCTAATAAAAGATGCAAACCCCGTTGTTCATATTTTATTTGTATCATGAATTGAATGAATGTATCATTCTGTAAGAATTAAGTGTTAATGCTTTATAACAATGATTTTATAGTGTCACTTGACACTCGTGACTCGTATATGCATTTCAGCTTGATAGTTAGGGTTAACCAAATAACCTAAAGATCTAAGTTGGACTAGGTTAGTTACCTTTTTGCTAATCAGTTAGTAATCAAGATTAATTACCCTAATTAGGATTAGTGATTAATTTGCATTTTTGAGGGTTGTTAGGAAGTCTAAAATTTTCTAGCATTTTGATAGGTCCCTAATTAGTCCTAAACACCAAAAATCATGAAAACTAAGTAGCTAAGGGGTATTGGTATAGGTTGGGGGCATTTTCCACTCCTCTAGTCCCTTTTGTTGACTTTTATGGTCACCCAAATATTCCATTTTTGTTTTATTACGAAAATTGAATGTTTCACCCATGAGTTGGATAAGTTAAACTCCACCTTGAGGTTAGCCTTATGACAAGTTGAGTTAGAAAATTCTAGAACTTTTAAGCAAGTGGGGGAGTTATTGCATTATGGAGTTGGTTGAGTTAATATCCTATTTAGAGAAAAATTTGAGAGAAAGAGTGTTCACCCAACTTTTAGTTTTAGAAAGCAATTCAGGATTGAAGGAAAGGAAGGAAAGCTCATCTCAAATTGTTCACTTGCCATAACCTTATTGTGAAGGTAAGAATCCCTCAACTCATGTTGTTCATGTTGTGTTTCATGCTTAAGTGTTTTTTGTTTGCATATGTATGTTTGTGTGTTGTTGAATATGTTTGAGAGGGATTGAAATAGGTTTTTCTTAAATATTTTTCCTTTGTATTTTGCTTTGATTTTTTAAGGGATTGTATGGGTTGTATTGGCATTACTCACCCTCGAATAGCACAGAAGTGTCCATGTATGGGAGGAGGTCTTTAGTTGGACTCCAATAGTAGAGAGGGAGAGAGTAGGGTGTTATGGGCCCCTACTCATTAGGACAGAACATGGTTTGAGTTTTGAAATTTTATGAAATGGAAGAATGAAAGTTCTTGTGATTATAGCCTCAAAAGGGCACCTTTTATGGTGTTGTGGCCGACATCTCCTATTGGAAAAATCCACCTTCTCCCTAGTCTAGTTCAATGATGAACCTGTTGTGCAAACCTGGATGGGAGTGAATGTCTGAAATTGTCTTCATGTTAAGTATGGTTGTCTCTCGATCAATTTTTGTTCTCTCCATGATCACCTTGATGTGCTACAGACTTCCTAATGGGTTCCTTGTTGTGGAGCCAAGAAGGAAAATTCATAATTGTTATTGAATTCAAATTTGTTGGGAGATTTCTCCTCGGGATAGTAATCTTGTGTAAAATGTTATTTTAAAACATATTGTGAAATGGCCACGATATCGAGTTTTCTTCCTGGTTCTTTCCTGGTGGAGCCTTTGAATCAGGTGGTAAAATAAAATAAATGAAAAGTGGCTGGTCTACATATGTTGATAAAAAAAATTGAGTAATATTCTTGCATATGATATTTTTGGTATTTCAATTTTGGCATATGTTTACTTGAAATTAGATGTGATGATGTTTTATCTTACTATGGCATTATATACTTCAAAATTTCATTCACTTGATTTATGTTAAATGAATAAAATGATGTTTCACATACTTGTGACATTCTTATGTTTCGAAATCATATTCATTTGATTGAGGTTAATTAGATAACATGGTGATATATATTAATTTATGCAATTTAAGTTTTAAATATGTTAAGAAAATTTGCATTTGATTGGTACTTAAATTTCATAATTATACATGCGTATGAGGAAGTTAAGTAATTCCATTCGAATACTTATGTATTATATTTAATCCTATTATCACTTTAAAAAAATTTGGTGTGATTTTGCCCTTGTATTTTGGGCATGACACTAATTCAAAGGTATATAAATTTATCACTTGTAACTATAATTTTTAAATAGTACTAACCAAAATAGTTTAATATAATTCTATGGTTCTCTTTGTAAGTTTATAAAATTAATTGCATTTATGTACATCTTTTTCAACTTTGATATTTCACTTTTTCTCAACTCATAGTCCAGGAATAACTTTTCAAAACACATATTGACCACTTGGAGATTGAGCCAAAAAATTGTAACAAAAATTGTACCAAAAGAGCTAAAAAACATGATTGGTGCATGATAATAATCTTTTTATGCTCATTTTGGCACAGTTGTTCTTACATTTTATGATTTTTTGTGAGAACAAAATTCCAAAATAATCAAGGAGGTGATCCAAAATTAAATCATAATTGGTTGAGGCATGTTTAAATACCTTATTTCACATGTTATTGAATGTAACGTGTTTATGTGCTAATGTTAATGAATGTTAAAGAATGAACTAATGTTAGATGTTAGCTTTGTACATTGTGAGATTATTTTATGGATGCTCATAATTGATTTTTACTTTTTGTGATAATGAATGAAAGCTATATTTTATTAATGAATGAATGTGAGATCCATCTCTTCTTAGGTAATCTTTCTAGGCTATTGTACCATTTCTTAAGCCCAAAATAGATAAATCATATTTTGAAATGCAAACTTGGGTGCTTAACTTAATGAATGAGCACATCAAGTGAAAGACATTGTGTGATGAAGGATTATATGATTTTCTACATATTTCACTAAATAGAAGTGCATTGGAGGTTCACATACCTTCTTAAGTAGACATTTGTGAGCACTAGGTGTGTGAAGGCTCCATACAAAAATATGTAGAAGAAAAAAAGGTCATGATGAATATTTTTGATGACATGTTTGCCAAGAGCATACACAAGTTCCTCAAAGTGACTTTGCATTATTAAATTTTCATTTTTTCCAACACCACTTTTCTTCTTCCAAATCTTGCACAAATAAAAAATCTTGCCCCCAACATTGCAACCATATGATAAATGGGAATAGCACATGCCTGAGCTATAACTTAGTTAAATTGGTTTAGTTGTTGATTAGCTAAGTTGATTACAAATTCCTATCGATCTATCATCAAATTAGGTACAAGAAAAAAAACAATAAGTTGTTCTCAGCTAGCAGGATCAAATACAGTTTTCCAAGGTGATAAAATTGTACATGAAGATGCATCACTTGAATGCTAGGCATGAAGTGCATTCCCCAATTTAAAATGAATGGGTAGATATAAAGGCTCCATACACTACACCAACAATGGAAGCCAATAATGTAACCATACATGTAGTGGCACACTCTCCCTACAAGGATCCTAAGTATCTACTACTATTGTTAATTTTCTCTAGTTTTTGATTAGCTAGGTTGATTACAAATTCCTATAGAATTTTCATCAGATTAGGTATAATAAAACAAATAATTAGTTGTTCCTAGCTAGTAGGATCAAATGTAGTTTTCCAAGGTGAAAAAATTACATATGAAGATGCATCACTTGAATGATAGGCATGGAGCACATTCCCCAATTTATAATGAATAGTTAGATAGAAAGGCTCCATACGCTGACCCAAAAATGGAAGCCAAGGATGTAACCATGCACGTATTGGCATGCTCTCCCTATGAGGATCCCAAGTATCTATTGTTGTTGTTAATTTGGTCTATTTGTTGATTAGCTAGGTTGATTACTAATTCTTGTAGGACTATCATTAGATTAGATACAATAAAATGAATAATCAGTTATTCCCAGCTAGCAAGATAAAATATAATTTTTCAAGGTGATACAATTGCATATGCAAATGTATGTATGTGTATATATATGTATATATGTATATATGTATGTGTATATATATATGTGTGTGTGCATGTGTGTGTCTATGTATGCATGTATGTATGCATAGAGAGAGATCTTGTGGATTGTGGAGATCTATGGAGATCTAAGATTTTGTTATCATACCCTTGTGATCTCTGTATATGTGTGTATGCATGTATGCATTTATGTATGTATATGTATGTATGTATTTATGTATGTATGTATGTATGTATATAAATAGAGAGATCTTGGCACAAAAAAAAAAAAAAAAAAACTCACTCAATAGGTAGCATGGCCACAAATGCAATGGCAACACTTATTGGTAAGTAGATTCCTCTTGTTCTCTCTCTCATTTTTTAAGTGTTTATTTCACTTGAACTATTATTTCATAGGAGGCATTTTGTAATATTGAATTCATTTTATGCAGGAGATGATGAGGACATTCCTAAATCTACTTGTGTGATGAATTTCTCATGAGCAATGAAGATAGACTTCCCTTGAGAGTAGCATGAGGTGACGAGGAAATTCCAAGTACTTTAAAGATTAATAATTTATTAAATATTTTAGATGTCAATGGGGAATTTAGATGTTGGGGGGGGGGGGAAGGAAAATGAGCTTCCACCTTCACATGGTTGGCCTTGATTAGTAGAGAATATTAAACTATTCTTGAAGTAAAGTAAATCTCAACATTAACCTATGATTGTATGAAAACTAATTATGTGAGATTCTCATTTTCAAGCAATGTAGAAGGATGCCATAGTTCAATATGTAATGTTAATTTATATGCATATGATATTAGACAGAGCTGAAAAACACAACAGGTTTGCATTTTTGTTAGAAGTCTTTAATTAGGTATTTTAAGTTATAGACCATCATGAACATTGTTCGTGATGGTCTATAATTTTAAAAACTTAATAGATCTATTTAATTAATTTAATCATGTTGTGTTTAATCAACTTCACCTATTGTCCATGCATTTGAACATAGTTGCACATGCATTCTTGATTTAGAGTGGTAGAATCTTATTTTGAATGCGATGAAAAAATGAAATGCACCAAAAGATCAAAAAATGATGTCACTTTTATAGGTCTAAAACCTTTTTTGTACTTTAAACATTGATCCTTTCTTAAAAAATTTAGATGTTGGGGGCGGGGGGGGGGGGCGGGTCAGTGGGGTCAAATGAGCTTCCACCTTCACACATTTGGCCATCATTAGTAGAGAATATTAAACTATTCTTGAAACCAAGTGAAGCTATATATCAATGCATTATTGCATGAAAATATTAACCTATGATTACATCATAGCTATTCAACATTTGTTGCTAATTTTTTATTAATACAACACACCATCGCAATTGCGACAATAACTTTAACCGGCTAGCTATCGATCCCACAACATTCCTATGACATGCCTGTGTCAATTGTGACTAACATTTCCAATGGCTTGCCATGGGGACCATAGAATTTCAGTCACATAGACATCGTAATTATGACAATGTCTTCAATAGATTTTTGCCACAATTGTGATAGTGAAAATGAATAGTTTTCCAGTACACTAGCTCAATTTATGACAACTAGGGCCACCAAAATTGCGATGGTCACCCTTGCCATCTGATGCCCATCTGATAGGAGCCAATTCCTCTTAATTTTGGTTGGGTAATGGGTTACTATTGTAATTGCAATGACCCGCCATTGCAATTTGGGCCCAAATCTAGTAGTACCTCTAAAATCTAGAGATGGTTCAATGTACTCTACCCCATCTATCTATTGCACAATTTATTTTCCTTTTTTGGGTTTATGGAGCTAAAGACCAGGGATAACTTTAAGAAACCCCTCCTAAAAAAAATGCCTAAAATACTAGCGAATCCAACATTTTGTGGGTAGGAAAATTTTAATGTGGAGGGCAATTTTTTTGTTCCATATAGGGAAATAAAATATTTAATTTGTCGGCAATTTTTTCTTTCCCTAGCAAAAATTATTTTAAATGTGGTGAATTAATGTTTTCTCTTGCTGACAGATAAATAAATGATGGCTATTTTTTCCCTTTCCAAAAATGAATTAATGATGTCAGAGGCCAACTACTTGTTTTGTAGGACAATGAATAATAATGGTCTTGGCTAATCTTTAGTGGTAAATTGAAAAATTGTTTAATCTAAAAGTGAATTTGCATGTGTATTGGCTAGTGACTGTACTAGCTACTCAGTAGTCACTTCAACTTGTGTACTATCTTAAGTCTATTATTAATAATGTCATTCATCATTGTCACCATTACCAAGCTGGTTACCATCACTTTCATATTGTTAATACAATAGTTTTATCAATCATTGATTAATTAGAGATCAATGATAGAAGATGCATTTTGGGGCCAATCGCTTGAAAAGACCTAGAGTCACATGAAATTCTCCAAAATGGAGACACGTGAAAAGTTTTGCACAAAAACCATTAACTGGAATGTACTCAATTTAGTGAACATCACATCAAGATTAAAATCATAAATGTCATACTGATAGTTACAATTATTACATTCCATTTACAAACACCTTGGCAGGCACTTTTGACTATCTGACATTAATGTGAGTACATTTTGTACACTTGAAAATTAATAGGAATATGAAAAAATAAGATATGAAAGATCTCAAATGCAAAATAATTTAATGCAACTACCATTAAATAGCCTCTTTAATTTGTCTTTCTTTATCATTTCTCAAATTCTTGAATCTGAATTCAGTTTGCAGAGTTTCTTAGTCATGGATATGCTAATTCGCTTGAAATGCACTACAATGGCTCTACAAAAGCCCTTTTTGGGCATGAAACCTGACAATGTGCTAGCCATGGTTTGCAAGGAAGATGCCCAAGGTCCTTTTATCCACCATGCTTTATTCATGGTTCTCGGCCATGAATTCTTAAGAAATAATAAAAGGTACCATGTGTCCATAAATATTACCTCCTGCTTCCTTGCATCTCTTCTCGATCTTGGAGGAAATCAAGTAGACTTCTGATGCTTCTACATAATGTTTTTAAGGAAATATTTTTAGAAGACAACATCAAAATTCATGTATTGGTTGAGCAGGTACTGGAGCTGGGCATTGGAATCCCTTTTGCAAATGTAGCAGACAAGTGTTGGGAGCAAGCCAAAGAGAGCATTGTACAGAAGCATCGACCCTTCCTACTCGGCATGAATGAACAACAATTGACTTGTCATCAGAAGTGGGGGTAGCTCAGAAGGGATTTTCTACAAAAGTGGTTGTTGTTGGATGATGTCAAAAAGACTAACTTCACATGGTTGGACGAGTTCAGTGACATAATCTTCTCCAACAGATTCCTCATAGAGGGGCTTGAAGACCTTTTTGATTGAATGCTTCAAGCTCTTGGCCCCTCAACCTCTTGATACTTCTAGCCTCCCTATTCCTTGGTTCTTTGTTTCCTATTTCTAAATCTTATTTCCTTGACCCTTTCCTTTTGGGCTATAAAATGTTTTTAATAGATCTATTGTTTCTTTGGATTGGGCCTTGCCCTTTAATGTAAATTACAAAATAGTAAAACCAAGATGATTTAATTAGCTATTTTGAATATCTATGCTATTCAATATTATGTACATTGTACACTCTAAAATATTATCAATGAAACCAATAATTTTTGGCTTCTCAAATCATTGTTCCTATTAGTCTACGACTTCATTTTTGACATCTCAATGCATTGATGAAATGTTAGTCTATGACTCTTTTATAAAAAATTAACTATTAATTGTTATAAATTTAGAAACAAAAAAAGGGTTTAAACAATCCCTTTATGGTTTCATATTTGATTAATGATTTATAGTAAAGAATTATTCAATTGAAAATTATCAAATGAAGATTTGTAAATTTGTAATATGTATATGTATGTCCTTTAAATTTCAAAACCTGTAAAATTCAATAATATATGAACATAGGGGCTAGGGCTATGAAAGTTAAGAGTTATTAGTTATAATAGTTTTAACTATTATTAATTTATCTAAAAATATTAAATAAATTTAAAAAATAGTTTGTTTAAGTTAAACTTATGATACATGTAACATCATGAATCATGAATCATGAATCTCGAATCCTGATCAATGATCATGCAATTTAAATTGTATAGATAATATTGAAATTTGTTTTGAAAATAAAAAGTTCAAATTATAACTTATATATAAATGTTCATATAAAAAATTAAATATTAATTTATTCATTCATTTCTTCCTATTTTGAAATGTAAATTAATTTAAATATCATGATCATCATAATATTTTTAACTTTTTATCATATTTTAAATTAAATGAAAAATGCCACGATTATTTAAATTTAAATTAAGTTATCACTTATCATTATTAAGTTGAAGCAATTTAGCAAATATTGATTATAATCTAAATCAATTTTAATTAAGTAAAAATGCTATGATTATTAAATCAAGTTATCATTGTCAAGCAATTAATGATCGATGAATGATAATTGATTACAATTTATAAATTATAATTTTATATTTTTGAAATTCAATTTTTCATTAATTTTACATGTTTAATTTTATTCATCTAAATCGTGGATTTTGGAAATTGTCAAGAACTTCAAATAATTGGTATGTTTGTAACTGGTTACTACACTTTGTGATTTAAGTTTTAATTTGCATTGTGCAACAATAAGATAGGGGAGAGGAACCAATAGTCGTGAGCGCTAACTTTGTCAACATGTAGCTACTACATGGGATATCGTAAGACCTTTTTTTAAGAAATGTAAAATGGACATTGAACTACCTACAGGCTACAACTAAGGTTTAAAGCTATGACTCGTCACAGAAGTTGTTAAAATAGTGCACCTAGTGAGATGTGTGTGCAAAAAATGACTTTTAAAACATTCGACCAAAGCTTAATCTAAAAATATCTAATAATTAAATTTAAAATTATTATTTTTTATTAATAGAATATTGTATAACTATATGAAATGTAACTTAAATAGACCAAATAGTTATTATTAATCACAAATATTTGTTATAGATAACTTTTATTTATAACACAAAATGAAAAATATTTCAACAACAACAAAAAATTGTTGTTATAAAAATAACACAGTATTATATAAAATACAACCTATAACCAACACAAAGGGACCATTAATTGAACACTAAAAATTTTTGACAATCTCACACATTTCATAAGAAAATATAAAGCATTTATTAGTATTCACCTTTTATATTTGTGAGACATATTATTGATATGATTTACTCTATGCATATACATTGCTACCCCAATAGTTGTACACATAAGAGTAGTATTTCTATACTAAGATATCAATGTTTATTTAATTGAGCATATTATGTTTTGAGTGACACACATATATGAAATAGCTATGACTTTTTAATTTTTATTTGAGACAAAAAGTTATTTATTTCACTCATTAATGGATTCATATATTTATTTTTCTATAGCATTTATAAGTTTTCATCTGTTTGAGTACTGGTATTTATTTTATCAAATGTTTGCATTTTTTATATGTACAAATAGTTTAAATAATTACAATATATAGTAAAAATATGTTGGAAGATTGGACTCTATGTTCACGATAGGGTGATCATAATTTAAATAATTAATATTAGTTATATGAAAGGTTTAGCGATTCACGATTTGATCTAGATCGTTCAATGAATGATAGATCAACGACCATGACTCTATTTTAGGCCAAATTTTAAAAAATTGAAATTATATTATATTTCTGCCTAAAATCGGGACACATTTAGTCAAAGATTATTCCTTATAAGTTATAGTTATGTCTGACTCCCGACTCCCAACCATTGAATTAAAGAAAGATTGATGGCCCAAGATTAATTTTGGACTGATTTGGAGAATGTTTTCCCATGTGTCTAGATTCATTCAAAATTGTGACATTTGTCCGATCATTGCAAAGATCGATTAAGTGTTAGGACTTGGTTAATATTAATAATAATTATGTTTAGTCTTTAAAAAAAATTATTACTTGATCTCGACTTGATGATGTAGTGATCGTTAAGTAACAAATAGATCAACGACCCGAGATGAATTTCAGTTAAATTTTGGGAATGTTATCATTGTTGTCAAGAAATATCTAGAATTGTGACATGTGTCCTTGACAAG
The DNA here is from genome assembly GCA_028749045.1 of Cupressus sempervirens. Taxonomy (NCBI): domain Eukaryota; kingdom Viridiplantae; phylum Streptophyta; class Pinopsida; order Cupressales; family Cupressaceae; genus Cupressus; species Cupressus sempervirens. The sequence continues at coordinate 576,797,973 of CM053791.1, forward strand.
TGTCACAATTCTGGACGACTCTTGACAACCGTGATAGCATTCAACAAATTGACCCAAAAATTATATCAATTATTGAGTTTTATTTTTATTAATTAATTTATTTAAAATGAAAAAATTACAAAATTAAAATGTATATTAATGTAATAAATTTTTACTTTTTATTATTATAATTATGTACATTATTGAGTCTTTATGTCATTTACATGTACATTGTACATAGTATTAGTAAAGTACCTAAAGCCATTAATTACTTAATACTTACATTTTAATTTTCAACTATTAACCTTTTATGTTTTTAGAGTATGAAGTTCAAAGTTCTCCAAGTTGAGAGTTTGATATAATATTTCAACTTTTTAAAGACTAACTGAATTCCATTTTGTATTCTGAAGACTGAAAGTGTGAAGCTTGAATAAGTATCACAAGACATCACCAATTATCTGAGTATCTGCTAGCACTAGTATTGTTGAATCTCGATTCTTGATTCCAAGTATTTAAATTTTTTTAAATTTTTTTAGTGCAATTTGTAGCAATAGAAATCTTGATTCTTATTATCTTAGGTTTACGATTATTTTTAAATAATTTGGTGTAATAACAAGTAGCACCCATAGGCAAAAGAAAGTAAAAAACCTCCAATACAAGTACAAGCATAAATGAAAAGAAAGACATTATAGAACTCAAGAAAGTGCTACAAACCTTAGGTTTTACTGATGAATGTCATGATAGTTTTGATCCTGTTATCCATGGAGATTTGGGAATCATGGAAATTAGATATTTATTGTTTAATAAGTGGAAGATCCACAAAAGGGGGAAAAAATTTACAAATATAACAACAGTATTTGTGTGCATACTATTGGTGTAAATAAGTATTTATTATTTACACTTACTTAATTTTACTTAGGTTAATGCATATCTTTATTATCTATTTATTTTCCACGTAGAAGTTTGTGCACTCTTGTGAGTTGTCATGATGACATCATAGGAGTCTGCACCTCTTTTAAGCACATGTTGTCTTCTACATAGGAATCTTCTACACACATATGACACTTTGTCATTCTTATCCATTCATCTAGAATGTTGGATAAGGTACTTAGTTGTCTTATCTCTAGGTTGTTTCTAGAGACATTCTAGGTTCTTTCTGAGAGGCTTTTATATAGAGGAACTCCTAGTGTACTCTTATGATGACATATTGAATATATCATCATTTTGATCATACTCTCTCTTGGTCTACAGTTGTGCTTGTGTTTGAGTTCTTAGTTCCTGGGTGAATTTTTCCCTTAGGAAAATTCTTACATGGTATCGGAGATCTTGGAAATTTTCTCATCACATAGCCATTTTGAGACCACTTCTCGCTTCAACACCTCAGCCCAAATCTAGAGTACTGCAAAAATTGGGAGCGTCTAGAGCTAGATCTGACCTCGCCATTGCATCTGGAATGCTGAACCGGTGAAAATTGACTATAAACTTGGCTACCTTGGCCCAAAGTCGATTGTGAGGCAAATTTTTTTTGCAAATCGAAACCCAGAGGCCCTGATTTGCAATTCAGGTATGGTCATTTTTTACAAATTTAATTGATTTATTTTAGATCAACACTTTTATTTCTCTGTAATGTTTCATTGATTTTTGCAAAAAAAAAATTACCCTTCGGACACCCAGTAGAGAAATATTTTTAGCAAAACTGGGCAGTTACACCCTAGCTCTGCCATTTGGAGGATTCTTTTATTTTTCGCAGTCATTCACAGAAGGCTATACTAGTAATACAATTGCAAGCCGCAACAATCATCTCAGAAAACTAGGCATTTTACAACTGCATTGATGGCCATTTGACTATCAAAACTTAGCCATTTATAACTACAATGACAATCGTTTGACTATCAAATTTAGACCCACAATTTTTCCTCTAGAAACCTCTCCAGATTATTTTTCAGTTTGGCAGCCTAACTTTTTGAGCCCATATCTTGGATATTCAGACTCTGATTTAGGTGCAATTTTTTTAAAAATTGGGTAGAATTTCTTGAATTTTTTAGTGGTGGTGTTTTTTCTAGTTTTGGTGCACAATTTTTTCAAAAATTATATTTTTTGGTGACTATATCTACATAATCCTGCATTTTGCAACTTTAGAAGCTTCGTACAAGCACATCTGATCAATTTTTCGATTCCATTTTAGTTTAAAGTACATTTTTTTTGTGTCTACTTTCTAGATTTGAAGTCAAATTCTAGAGTTGTTTGGACCAATTTCTCACTTTCAGAATTAGGCCTTTTTCAACATTGTAAAGCTTTGATTTTTTTTGAAATTGTTATAAATCTGAGCTACAGTGCTTAAGTGATAGATTTTAGCCTTATAAGGTAGTTGTAAAAGAAAAATCAGAAAGTCCACTTTGTTCATTTTGACAAGTGGCCCATTGTAAATGCACTACTTATAAAGTGCCAAAAGCATTTTTTTGTGGGGGTCTTTTGATTGAGTGAAAAGGGGGGTTGTGTACTATGTTTTTTGTGTCTCTCTATTGTGCTCTTTTCATTTCTACATCATGGGTTTTAAATTTCCTCCTCTAACTTCATGCAACTATTCTACATGGAAAGATATTGCATGGAGTAGATTAATGGAAAAAGGATATAGTCTTTATGTTGATGGTACAATTACCAAACCCACTGATGCTAAAAAACTCATTAATTGGCAAAATCAAGACTGACAAGCTTTAGGAGTTATCAGGAGTTGTGTACATGGAGATCTTCTCTTTCACATTAAAAATTGCCCAAACTCTAAAGAAGCTTTGGATAAACTTGAACAGTTGTATGGTAAGGTGGATGAAGAAAAGGGATTTCAGATTGAGGATGATCTACTTCTCTTGGATCCTAAGAATTTTGACACAATTTAGGATTACATCATCAAAGTCAATGAGTACAGGGCACTTCTGAGAGACTGTGGAAATCCCATGAAGGATGATAGGTTGATTCATCACATCCTAAAGAGGCTACCTTCTGAGTATGCTAACTTTGTTTTGATTTTTAATACTCACAGGTTGACCATGGGATTTGCTTACCACAAGCCTTCGTTTGATGCATTTGCAGAGATGTTGATTGTTGAACAATCTCACTTGGTGGCTTTTGGACTTCTCAATTCATCAAAGACCAAAGCCTTGGTGGCTAATGATGAGCACAAATCAAGTCAAGGGGGGAAGAGCAACAACAACAAGAAGCAGTGGAAGTAGAAAACACAATCTGAGACACAACAATCCTCCTCTCAATAAGGCAATTCTTCAAATAAGAAGGGAAGTAATGAAAAGAAGGATAGACTTTTTTGTGCATACTGCAAAAAGCCAAATCATGATGAGCATCATTGCAAGACAAAAAGAATCAATGAGTTAGAAAATCTACTTAGGAAGAACAAGATTCAAGTACTAGGTACTTCCAAGGATTCAACTCCAACCTCTTCAAAGGGTAAAGGGCAAGCACTTATGGAAAACACAAATTCTTCTTTAGAATGGATACTTGACTCAGGTGCCTCCTATCATATGGGTTCTTCAAAGGAAGACTTTTCTTCATCGAAGCAATCAAAGGTACCACACATCTTCATGGGAGATGATACTAAGATGGAAGTTGAAGAGAAAGGACATGTGGAAATGGAAAAATGGGAAATTCAAAGATGTTCTCTATGTTCCAAATCTTAGCTCCAATCTCCTATTAGTTTACCAAATCACTCACCTTAAAGATGGTCACAAATTTGAGTTCCTTCTAGATTCAGTGATGGTGTGAAGTCTTCGAGATGATTCATTGGTTGCAATGGGGAAAGTCAATGATGACAAGAGGCTTTATTCCTTCTCCCACTTTTTTCCTAAGTCTCCTTCTCAAGCCTTGTTGACTCACTCTACTTCACACATCAACTTATGGCATGAGTGGTTTGATCACCTTGACTTGTGCTCTCTTTAGTAACTTTTCTCTAAACACATGGTCAAAGATCTACCTAATATCAACTTTTCTAAGGGAGAGTGTTCATCTTGTTTAGTGGATATGAATCTCAAGGAGAAGTATGATAAAGGGAAGTATTCTCGAGCTCCAGTTGTTCTTCAGCTAGTTCACATGGTTTTAGCAAGACCCTTTGCAGTGACTTCCACAACCAAGGCTGGTACATCCTCACCTTTGTTGACGACTTTTCGAGATTCACTTGGGTCTACTTCCTTCATCATAAGAATGAAGTAGTTCATAAGATTCAAGACTTCAAGACTCATGTTTAACACAAGTCAAGGAAAGCCATCAAGGTATTACAAGTGGACAATGAAAATAGATATGTTGATAGAAGACTTAAGAACTTTTGCAGAATTGAGGTGATTGATCTTTAGAACTCACTAGTATTTAGTTTGCACAAGACATATGTTGTAGCTATGAGTATTAGGACTCTCAAGACCATGGCAAGTTTCATGATAAAGGCCAAGTCTCTCGATCCTACATTAGAAGTTGAAACCATTAGCAGTGCTACTCACATACTTAATAGGTCTCCTCATAATGCCTTAGACAAGAAGACTCCTTTTGAGGCATGGTGTGGCAGAAAACTAGTTGTGAGTCATTTTAGATTCTCTGGTTGTCCAACATGAGCAAACATATCTTCTAGGAGTTGCAAGGCACTGACACCTAGGCCTTGTACCTTCATTGGTTATGAAGACAATGTGAAGGCTTATAGACTTATGGATCCTGAGACTCATGAGATTTTTGTGGAGAAGGATGTTCACTTTGAGGAAAGTTCACCCAACTTGTCCTCTATTCCTCTCTGCACATCATACACAGTAGAAATTGATAGTGACACTATTGATAGTGCTTCAACAAGTTCAGACACATGGGGTTCTATCAACAGTTGCAGTGAGAGGTCACATCAGCCTAGTCCACATGCTTACATTGCCATAGTGAAAGGTCTATCATAGCATGGTACATCTCATCTTCTAGTTGACTTGGGAGATAGACTTGAGGACTTACATCTTCTCATTGATGAAGGTGATCCTTCTACAGTTGTTGTGAGGGCTCACTCTGACCCTCATGTCCATTCTCTACATGATCAATCTGTACAGGTTGGCGTGATTGTGGATGCTTATGAACAAAAATTAGTGGAGGTCTCTTTGTCAATAGAGGAGACAGATGGTTTAGTGGAATAGGCTCAATAGACATCCTTGCTAGATCTGCATTCATTCTTTTCAGCATAGTTGGAAGGGGTGAGCTTTAGCATCAGCATAGGGATACTTGAGCAGGTTTCAGGGCCACCATACATCTTTAGGAGTGTACCTTTTCCTTTGTTTCTTCCTAAGGGGAGGAACACCATTTTGCATTCTTGGACCAACTTCTTCATCGAAGCAGCTTTCACTTGTCGGCGTTCTTCTTTCGGGGGGGGGAGCCTATTCTATCTCTCTTCCCCCTCTCATTCTCTTATGTATATACTGGATACATGTTGTAATGAGGGGTTCTTGATTACTCCATCCATCGATGCATCCCTATTTATCTCTCTTTTTGGTGGAGGGTTTTTCTCATGAGGTTTTCCCTCTTTCCCTGCTTTATGAGAGATTTGCATCTTCATTATGTACATGGTACCTAACATGGCCTAGTAGCCGGGACCCATTATGCATCTTCATCTTAGTTTTTTAAGCTTAAGGGCATTCCCCTGAGTTGCACTTAAGGGGGGGTGTTGGTGTAAATAAGTATTTACTATTTACACTTAAGTTTACTTAGGTTAATGCATATTTTTATTATTTATTTATTTTCCACCTAGGATTTTGTGCACTCTTGTGAGTTTTCATGATGACATCAGAGGAGCCCACCCCTCTTTTAAGCACATGTTGTCTACTAAACAGGAATCTTCTACACACATATGACACTTTATCATTCTTATCCATTCATCTAGAATGTTGGATAAGGTGCTTAGTTGTCTTATCTCCTGGTTGTTTCTAGAGACATTCTAGGTGCTTCCTAAGAGAACTTTATATATAGGCACTCCTAGTGTACTCTTATGATGACATATTTAATATATCATCATTCTAATCATACTCTCTCTTGTTCTACGATTGTGCTTGTGTTTTAGTTCTTAGTTCTTGGGTGAATTTTTCCCTTAGGAAAATTCTTACACATAAAAATAAACTAGCTGCTTTGGTTACTAGATTAACAACCCTTGTTTTACCTGAAGTATTCCCTTCCCCTAAAATTGTAATGCTATGCTCTCAAAATTATGATGAAAATAGAAAGGCAATTGTAAACCAAAACACTCAGGAGGAAATTTAATACATAACTGAGAGTGAATTTTTCACTCTGTTAGACATAGGGCTAGGATTTAAACTAGAAATCTTTAATAAGTGCATTTACTTGGATAAACTAGCACATACTTATGACAAAATGGAAAGAGTTTTTTAAGATTCATATATTAAGGGTTTAATAAACTCAAAGTCATCTACTAGTGTTACTATTACATTGGACATAGACCATAAGCCTCCTTATCAATATGATATTTTTGTGCCATGGGTTTAGAATACTATTTCTTTTTTATCATTTTGTCTAGGATTCGATAGCAACAAGAAAGTGGGGGCTAGTACTCTTGAAATGATTTATAATATCCATTGTCAAGGTCAATCAATTGAGAAGGTAGATGTAAGATATAATTTTGTTTAGCACATTGTTGAATCTATGCAAAAACAATTACTAATGATTAAATAAACTACAAATACAAGAAAGAAAAAGACATTTAGGTTTACAAGTTACTTGTGTTACCTTCTTTTAGCAAAGCATTGCCCAATATTTGAGATAGAGAACAACAAGCTTGATATTGAGGCCTATAAGTTTGATGAGAAAACTTAGAAGAAATCAAAGACTTCAAGTCTAGTATATGAGTGGACACATAGGATGAGGATGACTACTAAAAATAATAATTACAACCATTTTGTAGACTTTTTTTTGTCACCTATTTACCAAAAAATCATAGGCACTTCGATGCCTAGATTGTCTGTGTCTTGTAAAGATTGCATTCAACTAGGAAGTCAAATTCAATTGGCTGATTGGTTATTCATGGAAGAGTACACTATCTTAAGGTTTTATAGTTTAGTAGTTGAACCATAAAAACTTCCAATGCATGTTACAGAAAGGGTTTTTGCACTGGAATATGCATGGCAGATAGAGAGCGTAGATGAACTTTTTACTGAACAACAAAAGAAAATAATATTTCCTTCATTGCCTTTCACAATTGGAGGCCTCACATTTTAGAGAAAGGCTGTCAAAGTGGAAAATGAATTGGTAACCTTTTTTAGCTTTGATTTTGTCACTCATTGGAATTATGATCCACTAAACATAATAAAAATAAGACTTATTGCCAATGGGAACTCTGCAAGCAAATATCAACATTAGGAGATGCCATTGATAGAAAAGTTTAAAAACAAGGATTTGTGGGATGAGGTTAAGAAAACAATGGAGAAACATGCAACAAAGAATAACATTTCAACAAATTACAACATTGCACATATTAGAGTCACATAAATCAAATCCTCTAACATACTTAAATTTCTACAAGAAAGCATCTCAACCTTCTAAGAGGTCTATGCTAAAAGCAATTAAAGAGGCATGCACTTCTAATTTTTTCGAAAATGAGGCAAAATTTAGGTGAACCAAAGACATCAATAGGTTTTGAGGAAATTGAGGAGGATGGACTTTTTAGCAATTATTGGAATAAACAACATTTAACTGTACTATATGATTTTGGTAGTTGCAGTGACAGTGGTATTCAAAGACAGAAGGACCTCGAGTCTGATGGAAACATTCAAGGTATTTAGGATTCTGGGTCAACTAGGGGTAGACATATTGTTAATCTTCAAATGAGTGATTCTATTAAACAAACATATAATAAAGTGGCAACTATGATACAAAAAATGGGTTATGCAGGTATAGGATCCATTGGTGCAAGTGGTGAAAGGATTTGAAATCTAGTTCTAGTACTAGACCCACCCAAAAGAGGAAGTAAACCAATCATTGGAATCTCTGATGAGATTGAAGATTATTCATCTAGAAAATTCAAAAAACATTATAATTTTGCTTCTGAAGGTCATCCCAACACATTATTTGTTAAAATCTTCAAATTCGGTTGTAGTTGATCCCACTCGCACTAGCATTGGCACTAGCATGGATGAACCTTGTGTAAAAAAGAAAAAAGTTATGACAATTACAATGCAATAAATGTCAACAATTTCTTCACCAATGTATGCATTAGTAGCTTCTGTACAAGACCCTAAAAATAGTCCTAAAATGCTAGAATTTGGAATGGGCCATCTTCAGTATGTTGGCAATCCTCAAAATAAAATTGTAGGTGGAGTAAGTTTAACTAGAGTTGGAGGAGTGTGAAACAATACAACTGATAATTCACCTTTCAAACACTCAATTGTGTCAGCAAACCCATATTTTAGTTTGAAGGAGTTTGCATCAAAGTTTTATTAGAGAAGCAAAAGAGATAGGCAAATTATGAAGATTTTGAAAAGTGACACAGTTGTTGAATGTCAGGGATCTACTAATAGTATAGTTCCAACATATGATCCAAACACCAAAATGATGAACTTCATGGCTGTTATGCCCCTAGCTGGAGATAATAATCCACTAGAAACTGTAATAAATCATAATGATGTACAAGTTACTAGTCTTCAAATGGATTTCTCAAAAGTGAAAAATATTGACAAAATCAATATATCAAAAGAGAGCAACAAAATGGTCTACTCTACACTTCTGAAAGAGAAAAGGGAAAACAACAGGTTTACAAAATAAATAGAAAAGTTACAGGTAGACCTCGATAATGTGAAGTCCAAGGAGAAAGTGACAGAAAATAGGTTCAAAGAATTACAAAATAAGATAAATAATTCTTCTCCTATAGAGGCAATTGTCTAGTAAGAAAAGATGAATAAACAATTAAAAAATTTGACTAAAGAATAAGATGACTGCCAAAAAAGAATTCAACATGAAAAAGCCTGTACTACACAGTTGGTCAAGTTTATAGAGATTAGTGCACAAGTCAATAATGAATTGAAAACTAACCTCGACTCTACTATCAAGGAAAATAATAATTTAAAGATTGAATTGGAGAATGAAAGGACAAAAGAGGAGTCTAAGTCAAGGATAATGATAATTTACAAAAGGAATTGGGGAATGAAAAGAAAAAAGGAGTCTAGTGCAAACATAATCCACAATTTGAAGAAGTAATTTGACAATATGGAGAAAAAAGAGGAGTCAACTAAACAAATAATCCTTGATTTGAAGAAGGAATTGGAGAATGTGAAGAAAAATGAGTCGAGTGCTATTGCAAACAGTAACACAATCTAGCATATGAAGAAGGAATTGGAGAATGCAAAGAAAAAAGAGGATTCAACTACAAAGAAAATCCTAGATTTGAAAAAAAATTGGAGAACGTGAAGAAAGAGGAGTCTCCTCAAACACTCCATGATTTGAAGAAAAAATTGGACAATGCAAAGAAAAAGGAGTTCATTGCGAAGACAATCCATGATTTGAAAAAGAAACTCAAGAATGAGAAGAAAAATAGGTAAAAAATACAAAGACAATCCAAGATTTGAAGAAGAAATTGGAGGATGAGAGGAAGAGAGAAACTAATTGGCAAGGGCAACTAGATCAAATATAGAAAAATAGTGAAATAAAGATGTTTGAAATGAAGAAAAAGATGGAGAATGTAATTGCACAAAATATAATGACATCATCTAAAGACCATCATTTCAAGGACACTATAATAAACATAGTTAAGCTTATCAAACAAGAAAATTGGGACAAAACAATGAAGAACAGTGATAATTTTTTTGAATGGCTTGATTTAAATAGCAATCATAGAGTTGTCTTTGAAAATGTAAAAAAATATGTTGGGGGTATAAGAAGTATCTTCACCAATTCCTTAAAAAATCTTGTTAAATAAATTTTGAATAAAGTACAAAGATCTAGTGACAGGGATTTGGAAAACCAAGGAATAAAAAACTACTTGGATGCCGCTGTAATGACCTTTGTTGTCTATCACAATTGTGATCAAGTAATGCAAATAGATCAAGCTCTCGAATCTACTTCTAGAGACTTGATGAAGATGAATCACAACATGCTAAACTTGCTAAATGTTGGATTACCAAATCCATCTTACTCATATGGAAAATTAGAAGATTACATGAAAAAGTTGCACAACACCATGAATTCTAATTTAGGCAACTTGCTTGAGGAAACCACTCTAGAAAGAATTTCAAGTTGCATCAAAGCACTATCAACAATGAATGTAGTTATAGATAAATTGCTCAATTCATGTAAAAATATCTCTCTAAAGTATTCATTTCTAATGAGGTTACAAAAATTTAGCTACAACCTTTAAAAAATAGAGCTTTCAAATGATGCAGAATGGAGCGCCCTAAAGAACATCATTGGAGTTGGGTCATCTTCTCAAACTATTATTATTGTTCTCAGTGACAGTCATATCTAATAGCACTAAGAAGTAACAACTTAGTAAGTGATAATACTATAATCATTTTGTTACTTGTTGCTCTTTAATTTCAAATTTTGGATTTAATTTCAACTTTTTTTAATGTTCATTGTTGTAAGAATCAAGAGCCAACATATTAGGATAGTTGGACAGCCAACTACTGGCATACTATTACTACGCAGAGTAGATGGAAAAAATTTCCCTACTCCTACTTGAAAAATTGTACAATTGGTAATGTGATTGTACACACATAATGTATTACGTAGTAATAATCTGATTATACATACAATTACAAACTAACCTACAAACTATTGTTGCTCCCTCATATCTGCAAAAGGGAATTTAGGGACATTTGACATTGAGTCATTTGCAAAGGGTTGTAATTGTTTGTTATTATTAAATTTATTATGTTACAAGCTGATTTATAATTATAAATTATAATATAATTTTATTAAATAAAGCTTATTCTATTAAATGTATTATATTACAATTTCTTAAAGAAACTAGAATCAATGAAAATCTCAACATGTGTAGACTTTAAAAGTAAAAACTAGTCTCAATAAAAATTCAACATGTAATTTTGTAACATCAATATGTTTAAAAAATAATTAAGCATCTATAAAAGGATACTGAATGAAGGCTATAAATTAACCTCTACAAACATAATTAACTAGTCGATAGAGTCTTAGACTAGAGCTACTAGCCTACTATTTGACTCATGTAGAAGTTAGAACTTGAAGTTGAGAAGCTACTATAGTTACCACTCTACCTGGATTGACTTAGCATCACTATCATTAGAATCCTCCTCATTTATTGCATATAAAATGTTATTGTTTATTGTGTTTTCTTTAGATTCACTGTCAGTGTCAGTATGCATGCCAAAGTCAACATCATCTTCATTGCTTCCAATATCAAGACATGAACCACTGCCACCAGCACCACCACTGCCATTGCCACCTAGGCTTGAAATGTTTTCCATCCCTCTTCTTCCAAATTTTCTTATCCAAATGCTAAGAGCCCTATCATAAGGAAACTATCCACCTCATACTAGAATTATAGAGCCTCAAACAATTATCCAAATTTTTATCTAATTTATTTCTAACCTTTGACTTCTTGAAGCCTATAGTACTAAAAAATTTATCATCCTCCACTAAACCAAATATCATTATCAAACATAAATTGGTAAGCTTGAAATATTCTGGTATTGACTCTCTTAATTGATTTCTCTGACCAAGGTTTTTCCAAAGCTTTGTTACTGCTCCCTCTTCATCTGCATTCTCCATAAGATCATATTGTTCCCTCATTATGTTTGCAAAAGAATATGATTGATCTCTCAGTCAAGATTCATCTAAAATTCCATTTAGAGTTACTTCATTGATTACTTTAGGTTTGCAAAAATGTTGAATCAAAGTCATCATCCTTCTTCAAAAATCAGTCAAATAGTTTAGAGACCAATATTGAGAAAAAACAATAGACATTGCTTTGAGAAGTTTCTCTGGAGAGAATCTGAATCAAAAATTAGTCGGATAGTTTAAAGTACAATAAGTAAGTAATTGAAGGGTAGTCCATCATAGGATGTCATCTACTTAAAATATAAAAGACCACACTTAATTGAACTATTTTTTCCATATTTTTCACTTTAATGGAACCTTTTATTGCAGAACGCTTCCCTAATAATTGCTTGTGTCGCTTGTATATTTCAGCATTCCTGAGATGTAGATAGTTGTCCTTTATTTTCCAAGTTAGCACGGATTTTTCAATTCCATCTATAGTTTCCTTTTTGTAAACTTTACCGAAATGCTAATTGAAAATTCCTTTTAGACAGATCCCAACGAGATCAATTTTTTTTTATTCTAATTTTTTTCCCTCTTTTGTGCATGAACATGATTTATAGAATCACTTTTGGTTTTCTCACTCGACTGGTCATTAACCAACTCCAAGTCTATAATATCAGTTTGTGACTCCCTACTTAGGGAAAGTGCCTCCAAATTGTGTTCAAGTTCATCCTCGACTGAGATATCAGGTTCACCAACTTGAACTTCTTCAATATGGTCTCCAACTTGTGATGAATCTCCTTTTTCAATAAGCCCTAGAGATCTAAATTGTGAATCTTGTAGGTTGCAAAAATTTCCACCACAAAAATATGCAAATATGGTTTCACATTTTAGTAATGGTGGCCTCTCTTGGCTTTTAGGGATCCTACCAGAACCCCTATTACCCCACTTGTTTGACATTGCAAATTGATAAAGGGTGCAAAAAATAAATCAACTTAATTGTTGAACAAAAGACTCAAATAGTGACTAGTCAAAGACTACGAATAGTGATAGTAGACTACTTAGACTACATATAATAACAATAATATGATTCCTTCTTATAAAAAAGTTACTACTACTATGGTACTATAGTTTACAGTATTACCCAATAATATTTAAAAACCTATAGGCTATCTTAGCATGTGATATGTCTCTTCACTAGTGGACACTAGATAGTAAAACTAAAAAAAAAACTAGTACCAGTACCACTGTCCACATAAAAAATAAATTAAAAATCACTTGCCTTTTATGAAAACCATGGTCCACAAGTCAATGAACAATGCACTCAACACTCTGAAACTTTGGCAGCAATAAGAAATGCCAGTCTCCAGACCAAAAAAGACTAAATTGTGTAGAATAATGATATCATATAGTCCAATCTAGGTTGGTAAATTACACAGGATTAATAAGTAGGAATGTCAAATGTAGGTGAAACACACCTTCTATGCAAGCCCACAATAGGAAATAGTTGGTTAAATCGGGCTGGTGGTTGATGCATGTCAAAAAAAGTCAGTTGACACCCAATCCAAGGGAAAATTATTTGGTTGTAGTAATGGTGAAATAACGTTGTCCAATACGAAACAACATGCAAAGGATGGAATTTTTTTTAAATAAATGTATCCAAAGTACATATTACATTGGCAATTGGATTGATATTTTTGACCAATCATGTGATAAATAATGGGAAAATACCATAGGCATTGGACCCAAATCTAATAAATATCCATTGATGTGGTTGACCTACGTAACATGTGTTATTCACCAAATGACGATTGACCCATGAGACGGGATCGCCAAATGGCAAATATTCATCACTAAAGTAATCTTTGCTAAAGACATATTGAAATTTTAGTAACATAATATTTGCTAACAGATTTTCTGGCAACTCTATTAGGGAGTACATTATTTGTTAAGTTTGTAGTTGCAGACAGATTGATCCGATCATGAGATACATTGTTGATGGTAAATCATCATTAGATAAATATTTTTGTATATATATAATATATAATATATTTAATAATATATATTATAAATATAATTATTTATATAATTAATATATTAACTAATGATGATTAACTATAGAGACATGTCTCCTCTCATATTAATGCATCTTCAAATCTATATTTGGAACACATCAATTACATTGGCAATGTTAATAAATTTGCACAAAATAATCCATTTATAAATGGTAGGCCTATTATCATTGACATATATAAATAGAAGGTAACCATTATAAGGTTCCAATCTTATAAATGATAAACCTATTAACATGACAAGCTTCATTAATTTGTTGTCCTAGAGTGCTAGAAGTCATGATAATGAACATATCATGATCAAAATTCATTAATTTTTTGTCCTGGAGTGTTAGAGATCATGATACTTGTCATGATAGAGACTATGACATTGTGAATTCTTGTTATATTAAATTGTTGTCCCAGAGTGCCATAAATTAGATAACTCATATCCTTCTAGGATATATCATATTCTTTTGGTAGGGAACAAGGATTTGATACCAGTGCACATACCAAAAGAATATATGTATGATGACTATCATATTATATATATTTACTGTTGAATCATACTTTCAATTATATTAAAAGATAATATCTAAGTTTATGAATCTATGATGATATCCTTAAATATGTCATTCAAGGAATATCATACTAAGATAACATCTCTTCATATACTCAAGAGCATAATGTGTTTTCTATCAATCCTCCCTAACTAAGAGGGTGTTCAAAACAATTATTCAATTGTATGTTGTCTTTGATGTTACAAAAAATGACAAGACTTAATAAGCAATCGGTATCAACTAAGCTCACTTAGGCATTGAAGATAGTTTCCTATGTATGTCAAGCATTCCAGTGATAACCAAGTTCAGAGTTAGTATATACCGAGCTCAGTTGGGCATCAAAGGTAGATCCTATGTTAACGAAGTTCACTCAATGACCAAAGGAAAGTTAGCATCGATCCTATGTTGATTGAATTCACTCAATTGCCAAAAGAAAGTCAGTTTAGACTTAGTATTGATCAAGTTGAGTTAGTTAAGGAAGAGTTTCTCTAAGTTAACTGAGTATTCAATTCTGTATTAGCCGACTGGCAACATTTGGAGTTTAATTAAATGATAGCTAACTTAAGGGATGATATATACTTAATCATAAGTATGTTCAAGCCAACTTGACAAGAAAAATCATATAAGTATAAGGTTAAGTTGAGGATTGAAGAAGATGAAGTAAGGAAGTGAATTAAAAGGATATCTACAAGAAAATAGAGTATTTGAGTTAACCAAGCTACAAAGAACATTCTAATCAAGGAGGATCAAATAATCAATCTAGAAAAAAGATCTCAAATAAACAAACTCAATTGCATCAAAAATTAGGTCAAGACATTGTTACTCTCTAATAATTGTAGTAGTGAATCAAATATCCTAACAAAGTTAGCCTAACAACTATTTTCCAAATCCTATAACAAGATGGCATTTCTAGATTAAAGTGTCTGAAGACCTCTAACAAGGCCACTCCTTACATAGTGAACTAAATCCTCTAATAGGGTCACATCTAATAATGTGTTTTATAACCTTTAACAAGCTTGGCTCCTAACAGGGCTCACTTCAGAAGAGTGAAAAATAGTAACTAGTTGCAATTGGTAGCTTTCCCAAATTGGATTTCCATGTTAAGTCTTGGCATCTCATGTGTCCATGTTATTTCCTTTATGTTTTTGCAACTAAGTTAATTAAGATAATCACATTTAATATCTTAAGATCTTTACTTTTCACTATTAACTAAGTGACACTAATATTTTTAGTGTTAACCAAGTTACAACAAGTTTTTTTTTTTTGACATCTTAAGGGACTTGGATTTATTTTTGTGGTAACTGATTCACCCCTCCCCTCTTAGTTACTCCTTTACATTTCTAACAATTGGTATCATATTGTTTAGTGCTTGTAGATAAGGTTTCAAGGACCTAAGATAAAGATCAAGATATCTTATAGAAGGGAAATTTCTAAGTTGAACAGAGATAATTTCCAAGCATGGAAAGAACTCATGAAGTTACATTTGGAAACCATTTGGAGACATAGGCCTAAAGTACCTAGAGAACAAGTATGTGTCACCTTTTGGACCTTTGATTATGGAAAAAAATAGAGAAAATAAAAATCACAACATAATGATGATTGACATTGCCTCTACTCTCAACTATGTTGAATTTGATGAAGTTAAAGATTGTCCTATTGCTCATGAAATGTGGATCAAGTTGAAAGATTTCTATGGAGGGGATGACAATGTGAGAAGAGCTAAGGTAGAAATTTTAAGAGGATATTTTGATCAAATGAAGATGAGAGAAAATGAAAACATTGCACAATATAGTGAAAGAATCAAAGCAAGTGTGAGTGCAATCGGAGCCTTAGGAGGGAAAATAGATGATGTGACAGTGGTCAGCAAAGTACTCAGAACTCTTCTTCCTATTTATTTAATTAGAGTTTCAACAATTCAAAAAATGAGATGCAATCCCAAAAATGATATAACTTTGGATGCACTAGTGGGAAGGTTGATAGGCTTTGAGTTAGATATATTTGATAACTATGTTCCTAACTCTAGTAACATTGAGTTTGCATTTCAAGCTTAAAAATCATTCAAAAAGGAAGGTGGAAAATCTAAAGGAAAATAGTTTGATAGTGAATATAAAGAAGATTCAGATGATAATCTTGAAACCATTGAAGCACTACTTGCAAGAATATTTCCTTAAAAAAAAGGAAAGTACAAAGGTAAAATGCCCCTAATGTATTTTTCGTGTGAACATGTTGGTCACATTGCTACAAGGTTTCCAAACAAAGAAGGAAAAGAAGAAAAGAAGTACAACAAGTACAAAGGAAAGAAAATTTTCAAAAGCTAGAAAGATAACAAGGATAAAGGTAAGAAATATTGTTACATAGCTAAAGACTTTGATAGTAGTGTTGATGATAAAATGGTTTACATTGCTATTGAAGATGAATCAGATGATGAAAATGATAAGATGACCCTCATTTCTCATATTAGCAAGAATGACACATGGATCATAGATAGTGGTTGTTCTCACCACATGACTGGTGATAAATAAAAATTTGAACACTTGGTACACTATGATGGTGGGAGTGTTAGATTTGGTAATGATGAACCTTGTTATGTAAAAGGAAAAGGTTGCATTGCATTGACCATTGAAATCAGATGTGGCAATGCTAACTAGATTGAAGGACTGAAACACAATCTACTTAGTGTGGCACAGTTGAACAACATTGGATTCAAGGTAGAATTCATGAATGGAAAAGCCAAGCTACTGGATGGGAAAGGAAATATAGTTGGAACTAGCAATTAAGAAAAGGTAATCTATTCTATCTAGATCTAACTAAAAGTTCATGTGCCCTAGCTCAAGTAGAGGAATGTTGATTATGGCATAAAACGTTGTGTCAATGTGAATTTTGATAACCTAGTCAACATAAGAAAGAATAAAAGAGTGAGAGGAATTCCAATCCTAGAGAAACCTAATATGGGCATGTGCAAGAATTGTCAAATTGGGAAGATGGGAAAGACAAACTTTAAAAGAAAGAATTATCATTCTAAGGAAGTTCTAGAGCTAGTTCATACAAACCTTTGTGGACCTATCGACATAGAAAGTTACTGTGGAGATAAGTACTTCATTTTATTTGTTGATAATTATTTTAGGATAATGACAATAATGTAATTAAAATATAAATTTGAAGCATTTCAAAAATTCAAGTGGTATTTGGCTAGAGTGGAAAAGAAACAGGAAAGAAACTAAAATGTCTAAGGTTAGACAGAGGAGGTAAATTCATCTCAAACAAATTCAATGAATTTTGAAATGAAAGAGAAATCAAAAGACAAGTATCTATGCCTAGTACATCTTAGTAGAATGGCATAACAGAGAGAAGAAATAGATCCATTATGGATTGTTCAAGGACATGAATGATAGAGAAAAATGTTGCTATCAAATACTAGAAGGAAGCAATCAATATAGCAATTCATACCTTGAACCAAGTTTAATTGAAGAAAGATTCAGATCAAAATCCTTATGAATTATTGTATGGATATAAACCTAATGTCTATTATTTCAAAGTATTTGGAAGCAAATGTTATATCTTAAAAGAGGCAAGGAAAGGAAAATTTGATGTGAAAAATGATGAATGCATATTCCTAGAATACTCCAACAAAAGCAAAGCATATAAATGTCTGAATCTTACTACTCACAAGGTTATAGAAAGTGCACATGTAGAAATTGATGAGTTTGTAGAAAAGAGTTAAGAAAAAGGCATCAGAGAACCCAAAAACTATAGAAACTTTATCTACTATGAACCTGATACTTTACCTGAAGTTCAAGAAAATGCAATTGGAAATCAATAGTCTTCACCACATGAGTATCCTAAATCTCTAGTTCAACCTAAGTTGTAGCTAGTGCAACCTGAGTCATAGTCTAAGGGACTTGAGTCTTTTTTAGAAGGACCTGAGTTTTAGACAGAGAAAACCAAGTCATAGTCTAAAGGACCTGAGTCATTTACAATGTGACCCAAGCATGATTCAGAAGATCATGATGAACCAAATGAATCTAAAAAAAAGAACTTATACTCTCCAGATATTTCAAAAGGCATCATGCACCCAAGAAAATCATTGGAGATTAGTCAAAAGGCATAATGACAAGGAACAAACTAAAAGGTACATGTTTTCTTATTGATTTTGAACCTAAAATTGTTAAAGATACATTAGACAATGAAAGTTGGATTAAAGAAATGAATGAAGAGATAAAACAAATTGAAAGAAATAAGACTTGGTCTCTTGTTCCCAGACATAAGGAAAAAAATTTAATTGGCGCAAAATGAGTATTCAGAAATAAGTTGAATGAAAATGGAGAAGTATCAAGGAACTAGTGCCAGTTCCAGGAATCTAGGTTTCGAGGAATGGTAGCAGTTGGGTAGAAAGTTGTGCCAAAGCAAGAGTAGTACACAAAGGTTATACTGAATGGTAGCGGCTAGGTAGAAAGTTGCCCCAAAGGAAGGGTAGTACGCAAAGGTTATACTCAAGAAAAAGGTATTGACTATGGAGAAATTTTTTCTAATATTGCAAGACTAGAAGGTGTTAGAACACTACTTATGCTGTACATAAAGGATTCAAAGTTGTAATGTCCCTTTCTGGACATTAGTTTATTTTTTTCCTTTTTCTGAGATAGTCCTTTATCAAGTTTTTATTCTCTCTATATATATTCAATAGTAAGAGTCATGTCTTTTCATAATATAAAAATATATATTAATTATATAATTTAATTAACAATAATATATACTATATCAATATATAGATTATATTATATAAGTTTAATTATACATTACATATATTATATTTATATTAATGATATTATCATTCTTAATAGTGATATAAATATTATTTATTTTATTAATTTAATACATTATAGTATTAAAATAGTTGATATATATAGTTATTTTATATTTATCATCATGTGTATTATGGGACTTATATAGAATAGTATATACTAATTATCTATAATTGATTATAACTATAATTATATTATTAATATTGATTATTATAATAGTTATTAATCTTGTTAAAATGGGGACATGACAAAAGTATATCAAATGAATGTAAAGTCAACTTTCTTGAATGGAATCCTAGAAGAAGTCTACATTGAGAAGCCTGAAGGTTTCATAGAGCTTAGAAAAAGAAATATGATTTGCAGATTACACAAAGCTTTATATGGTCTCAAACAAACCCCTAGAGCCTAGTACGAATGATTTCATAGTTATTTGGTAAAAATTGGCTTCCAAAGAACAAATGACAACAATCGTCTATACATCAAGGAAGGACTAGAAAAGAAAATATTACTGGCATAATTTTTTGTAGATGATATATTATTCACTAGTTATGATAACTTATGCAAATCTGAAATGAGTGTCGAATTTGAATTGTCAATGTTTGGAGAGAGCAAATTCTTTGCCGGCCTACAAATTCAATAGAAGGAGGATGGAATCTACATCACTGAATCAAAGTAAATCAAGGAGATATTGAAGAAGTTTGGAATGGAGGAAATTCTAGACCAATTGGAACACCTATGTCTATTAGACATAAGCTTTTTAAAAATTATGATTCTAAAGAGGTAGATTAGACTACATATAGATCAATGATTGGAAAACTCCAATATGTAGTACATACAAGACCTGATATTGCACTAGTAGTTGGCATAGTGGCAAGATTTTTTGCTAATCCATAGGAAAATCATATGATGGCAATAAAAAGAATTATGAGGTATCTTAAAGGTATTGAAGATTATGTCTTATGGTACAAGAAGGGAGGAAATCTTGAATTAAAATCCTTTATTGGTGCTGATTGGGTAGGAAGTTTTGATGATAGGAAAAATACTAGTGGTAGAGCATTCTTTCTTGGAAAAAGGCTAGTGTCATGGATAAGAAAGAAGAAAAATTGAATTTCTCAATCTACAATAGAAGAAGAATATATTGCACTAGCAGTTAGTTGTTCCAACATTATTTAGTTCAAGAAACTATTGTCAATCATGAAGGAAGAAATCAAGGATCCAATAGTTATCTTCTATGGTAACACAAGTGTAATTTACATTTCCAAGAATCTATGATGCACACCAAGACTAAACACATTGCAATAAAATATCACTTTCTAAGAGAATTAGTGCAAGAAAAAGAGGTGAGATTGAAATATGTGAATACAAAGGAACAAATTGTAGATATCTTCACCAAGCCATTACCTAAGGATGCATTTTTTTATCTAAGACGTAAGATAGGAGCATTCTTGTAATGCCCCACCAAGGGATCCAAAGAATTAACCTAGAATTCCACTAAGTTTGGTAGCATTTTTTATTTTTTTCTAACATGAAAGTAATTACCATATATAACTTATGCACAATAACGGAAGCAATAGCAAAATCCATCTGAAAGTAAACATAGCATACATAACGGATTACATTCTTTAAAGATCCCTTAACGCTGAATTACATCTAAAACACTTAACATACATGAATCCATCTAGTACAACATCCACATGAAATAATAATGATAAGTCCAATGTTTATACATTACATTTCCAAATGCTCAATCATCCACTGTACATGTCACAAGGTATGAAAAGCTCAAAAGAATATACATATGTAGAATAATGGTACATCATCCTATTTCAATCCATGACACATCAAAGTAAAGATAATCACATGATATGCATGATACATCCTCATAGAAGATCAAACATAATAAACTAAGTGCACGGTTCCTCCCAACCGTTAATAGCATCATTAGACTATCGTGGATCCTAACCATCCCTCCATGCGTAACATTCCCAAATCATCGAAGAGATCATCGGTATTAACATAGTAGGAATGTCACTCCTAACATATACTATATCATATGCAGAAAGTAATCTAACAAGAAAATATAAGCATAAGATAAAATCATCTAACATATGCTAATCATCAATGAAAGGATACACATCCACCATCACAAAGGACGCATCAGTCACGATGTCTCAATGAATCTCAAATGATAAGAGTGAAAATACATTACCACCCGACCGCGTGGTACCTAAGTGGTCCACTCTCACCGTGATAAGGAGATAATCTCAAGTCCCAAACAGGCTATCAAAATCACAAAACACAAATTTCTATAAGTCCAGGAATCCTAAAAGTATACTAACTCAAAGGTTCCAAACACAAAATTGACATCTAATCCCCAGAGGCACACAATGACATGTAGGAAACCTACTCTGCAAGTGGGAAAGTGTCATCACATTTATCACATACAAGTTACCCTAGCAGTTAGCTAAACTCCATGGGTCCATACTAATCTCATGCGGCCACTAGTATCCTCTCATACTAACGAGGCATACTATGAAATGCAAGGTCGCAACCATGCATTCTCACTACTCTCATCCTAGCTTGTACAAGCACTCAAGGCATGGGTGAGAACCAAAACACTTATCTTTTTAGGTTCATTTAGTTACTATTAGGTGTGAATGTTATCACTTATTAATCCAACTTACAATGAGTTACCCTAGCAGCCTCTTAGGGCCCCGGCCCCCATTGCAAGCCACTTCCTGACACTACACGCAAATAACCTACCCTAAGCTCATGGAATCATAAATCTCAAAATTAAAAAAGATAATCCATAATAAAATCATCAAATATGCATAAAAGCATCAAATCTCCATGACCAAGCATCCATAAAAAAATCATGACCACAACAGCTCTCAATTGGCAACTGAAGTATCACTGATAATCAAAAGTATCCAATGGTTCTCAATAACCAAAATATATCTCAATCATACTGATCAAAGACTCCAAAAATGGTTGAGTCAAGCATGTCACAACATGACATCATCAAGAATAAATCCACATTACAATCCCATCATGGCGACTAGAAAATAATCAAGGATAACTGATCGATGACTGAAAATGGTTAAGTCAAGTGTCTCATACATAAGAATCTCAACTATAACAATCAGTAATTACAACCAATACATAGAGCATTCCATCACATAACCATGGTTGGGTTTATAAAGATCGAGATTAAAAAATCATCATGAAATCACAATCACATAATCCCCAAGCCTCTGGTAGACGTCCTATACTGGTCAACACTAGTCAACCCAAAAACCCAAAACAATAGCATAGAGAATGCACAATGCAAAACACATGTTTTGGTTTTTGCTAAATTTACAAACTTGAATTTACATGTAGAGATCTCGGTTTATGTTTCCAAGTTTAGAGAATGAATTGGAGGAACATTTTGTACGTTTGGATGAATAAAAGTTTTTTCTTAAATTCCATCTTCCAGTTATAATCTTTGTTTGAAAATGTCCCCCACCAAACTAACAATTAAATTTCATATACTTTATAAAATAATTAATTAAATCTTAAAAATTAAACAAGAGATCACCATTATAAAGAAATGAACCAGTGGTATAAATCATTTATCAGTTATATAATTATAATTCAAATTATTATTAACATATTTACATATTATATATATATATATATATATATATATATACATACATATATAAATTATTATTACATTTTACAAAATCAAATTAATAAATTTGATTAATACCATTTAACATATTAATAACAATAAAAAAACCAATTTCATATGTGGCAAGCGTTATAAACATACATATAACATATAAACCACCGGTGGTATGCAGGACCCTACGGTCGTAGGGCTTGCGACGTCAGTGGGTACTATGTACCCTGCCGTCGCAGTACCTATGATGGCCGGTACATTGTGACCACAGTGGCACGGGGGTGCGGGTCTCATCCCCCCCCACTTATGCATATTACTTTTTTTTAAATCGCTTATGCGATTTTCCATTCAGATATGCAATTTGGTTCTTAATAAATTTTAACGTTTTTTAAAACATTTTTGATTAATGGTATAATATTCGATATATATTATATATACATATGTACGTATATATATATGAAGGTATATGTATATATATATATATGTGTGTATATATGTGTGTGTGTGTGTGTGTGTGTGTGTGCGCGCGCGCGCGCGTGTGCATGCAGAATTAAAAACATCAGAGCATATAAACATGTATACATATATATAATTGCATATATATATATATATATATATATATATATGTATGTATGTATGTATGTATGTATGTATATGTGTATGCAAATTAAAAATATATACACAAGATATATATATATATAAATTCCAATCCTTAGAATTTTCCTATAAACCTTTGATCTCAAAATTTTTCCAATAATTGATCTAATGGGTTTGCCTATGAATCTAAACCCTAGCCTCATTTTTTTTTTTTAGATCTATGCATATAAAATTCTCAAATAAATTAACTACCCATATTGAGAATGCATACAATAAAAATAGGAAAAATCCTCAGAAGACATATGGAAGACACGAAGAAGACAGGGAATGCAAGATGAAAAAATAGCATAAGTAAAATCACAAGAATCTACCCAGATTCTGATGCTAATTTGCTCTTCCTCAAAAAACCCGCAGAGCAAGCTCCCTTCTTCAAAGTTCTCAAGTCCTCCAATGCTCCAATTGCTCTCCAAACACTATGTCTAAGCTTTTAGGAATGCCTGAATATAAAGAGCTCTTAGGAAACATCTAGAATGCTTCTAGAAATAGCTAGAAGGTGTCACCAACTAAGCATGGGTCTTTTCCAACCTTCTAGATGAGCCATATGGTTGTAGACACAATGTGCTTAATTGATGCACTAACCCCCATGTTGTTGACATATGATAAATGAAAATGTGCATTAACTCCCATGCAAGCTTATAACTCCAATTTACATTTTATATAATTTCTACTTAAATATTTATAACTTTCATTTTAATTTTTATAACTTTTATTATTATTATTTATAAATTTTATTATTATTTTATTATTATTATTAATTTTAATTTCTAATTTTCTTTTATTTAAACCTTTTTCCTCAATTAATTCTTATTTAATTAATTATAATCAAAATATCAAAGATTATGATATTTTTATATTAATTTCCTCAAATAATTAATTAATTAATTAAATATATTTATTAAGACTTAATTAATAGAAAATTCACCATACACCTCCAAGATAAAATATGAAAACCCATCATAGAGCAATTCACACAAAATCAGTCTAAAAGGTTAAAAATCATGAATTATGTCATCCAACACATTCGATAGGTAAAATATCCAGATACTTGTCCTACCTCATTAGGACAAATGGTTTAAGGGTTTGGAATTTGGACTTGAGAATTTATCTCCCTTCTCTTATTATTGAGATAGTATAATAGGGTACGCTCATCCTGGCAAATTCAGGGAAGTTGATACTCGGTACCTGCAACCTGTAGAAAAACCATGCATGTACATACAATATATATAATGCTAAGTTAAACAGACAATGGCAGGAAGTGGTGCATCATGTAGATCCTGACTAAGTAGGTGACTATGACTCCCTTCCTTAACTACATCAAAAATGCCATACAATATGAAAACACGCACACCATACACATGCAAGTATGGGGTAAGTATCCATAATAAAACATGTGAGATAATAAACCATCTAACTAATCATCAACAACAACTAAAAACAAAACAAAGTAATGATCATCATGCATACATGAAATGTAAAGTCTAAATGATCTCATCATATACCACTAAATCCATAACATAATGTCTGATAATCTCAAAACTATACCACTAATCCATCAACATAAAACTAGTCTAACATAGTCTGATAATAGCAACATTATGTCCAGAAAAAGATGTGAATGAGGAAAAGTATAATTAAAACCAAGAAATTCAAATTACAACCTTTTGAAGATTCCCAATTTACATCTCTTTTATAATGCTTGAGGAAAAGAATTGTTTGCCTAAAAATCTCTAAGTCTTATAAATCCAAGTCCCTAATGAAGTTCCTTATATGCATACAAGAAGTCTAGTTGCATGTCCTTCCTATTTTCTCACAAGCTTTACTCCAACAAAAGGACCGTAAAAAAAAATCAGGATTGATTGTGAACATAATCTCTTCTAGGAATACCCTCATATGAAAAATTATAGGGCTGATGCATGATCATAAGAGAGATTTGACCCCATGATTAACAAAAGAAACATATATGCTCCAAGTGAAAAACATTTGGCTAAAATACAAGAAGTGAACCTCTTATAATTTGTCTAAATATTTTTGACATCCTGGTCATACCTACCATGGTTTGAGCTCCCACTCTGGTCAAGGAAAGTAATGTCACCCTTTTAGAGGTTATTCACTTTAGCATATCAAAATATCATTTCCTCTCTTGGGAAGATGAGGGTCAACATTAGAGAATACTTCCTAAGGGTTGGTTTAAATATTTTAGAATGGAGGATGCTGAGTCTATTCTATATGTGAAAAAGAACATGCACACATGGTTTCATTGAGGAAAGGGTCATTCTTCTCACAACCAATGAATAGATTCACTTAAAGGTTTCACATTTCCTCTACTTTGTAAATATTTTAGAATTGTGTTTTACTAGTTTTATGTTTTCCTATTTTTGCATGTCACCTTTATATTTCAAATCCTTTCTCCCTCTTTGACTTTTCTTCCCAATGAATAAGGCATCAATCTTTCTCCTCCCTTGGTTAACTTCATCCTTTCCATCCTCATCCTCATTGCGATAAGTGTTAGTTGTTTTTTCTTCCCCCATCAATTTTTAAACTTCCCTTCTCACATGTTAGGGTCACCTAACTACCTCACTTTGTAACCTATGATATCTCTCAGTAGACACTTGTGATGACCTCACAAGGTATGCCCTTACTTGAAACCTTCTTGGTCCTTGCAACCCAACAACTATGTCACCTAGTCACCCATTACCCTAGGTTGGCAACTTTTGATCCATGCTTTTAAATTTTTGCAAGTAAGCACCTATCATCAAAAATATCCCCAAGGAAAGGACATTAAAGATTTATTTGGATTTAATCTAGGAGATCTAGAGGCAATCTTTTTAAAAAATAATGTTTAAAAAAATAGAAAAATTAAGTTTTTTCATGAGGTAGTGTAGTACAAAAATATTGTGTGCTAATTACATTAATGAGTTAACTAGGTTTTTTATAAATATAATATTTGGCCACCTTATTCTTCAACAATCATCTTGAAAAATCCACCATTTCAAAGTCTCTTTGATGTTAAGATGAAAATTCCACTGCCAAAAGACTATAATCATGATAACCCTCAGTTTGTTCTTCAACTAGATCTTTGGTAAACCAATATAGAGGAGTAATATGAATTTATTTCTAGCCAATAGAATGTATCTTGGGACTTTAAAACTACTACCATGAACTACTAGATTGATATTTATGAGATACAATAAGAAAAAGACCATGCAAAATTACATTTTGATCCTAGAAGATGTAGAGGATGATAGAGCCTTAGACTTCATTGTACATCCTTAATTTTCTCTAGGTAGATGTAGAAGGAGACAAGAAAGATAGAAATGAAGAGGACATTGGAAGCTACTTGATATGGAATCTGAATACTACCTTTCTTAACAACAAAATGCTTATAATGTGTTTTTGTAATCATCACATGATGTCATATATATGAGAATTTTGTAAATGAATGGTGGGGAAAAGAGATAGAAAGAAAGAGATTTTTTAAAGAAAGATGCCTTTTTGTTTTGATAATTGTAATGAAAATATTATGATCTTTGTTTCACATATGAATGTAATAGAAATTTTGCATTTTCATCATCTAGGCCCTTATTTATATGTGATTTATGGATTACTTGTAAAGATTGTTCAATTCTAAGTGATATGTTATCATTGAATAATAGTTGTGAGAGCTACAAGGATTGTTTTATCCTATTCATACCCTATTTTCTTTTTGTATATGTGATTTTTGTTTTCATTTATAACCTTCTTTCACTCTGTTAATAGTTTAGTTCATTTTTTTTGCATGCACCCCACTCACCTTTGCTTTCTAGATAAAATTGCTCATATTTTCATTACCTATATATCATAGATTAAGGAGTTGTACCTCCAAAATTTAGAGATGTTTTAGTGTACTCTATCCCATCTGGTTGTTTTAGGCATTTGGTTTCTTTCCTTTTTGGGTTTGTGGATTCAAAGACATATTTGAAATTTTGGTAACAAGAAATATGCTAGCATTCACCTAGCACTAATCCTTATTGTAATCCTTGTTCCCTAACTATAACTCATAACTTAACCCTAACCCTAACAATAACCCTTACTATTAATTTGACCTTGACCCTAATTGTAAGTCTAACAAATACCTTATAGTATGTTTGAATCTAGTCCTAACCCTAAGCCTACTTATAATCCTATGTCTAACTATAATCCTAACCCTAGCCCTATTTCTAACTCTATCCCTAATCCTAAGTATAACTATAATCCTATTCCTACTTCTAACCCTAACCCCAGCTATCCCTAAATCTAGCATTGACCCTTACTATAATTATAAGTGTAATCCTAATACTCATCCTTATCATAAGCATCACCCTAACTATAATTGTAAATCTAACCTTAACTCTAATTGTAAGCCTAGTCTTAATCCTAGTTATATGTTTAACACTAAACCTTATCATAAGCCTCACCCTAGCCATAATCCTAACTATATTTCTAACTATAAGAATGAACCTAACCCTACTTGTAAGCCTAACACTTACCTTACCATTCACCTAACTCTAACCTTTACCCTAACCCTATCCCTAATCACAAGTCCAACTATAACCTTAACCCTAATCCCATCCTTAACCCTAGTTGTAAGTATAACTATTATCCTACTCCTAACTCTAACCCCTAATCATGAGCCTAACACTTACCTTATTGTATGCCTAAATCTAATGGCCCTAACCCTAACCCTAAACCTATCCCTAAATCTAATTCTATCTATAATAGCAATGTCAACCCTAATCCTAAGTCTGAGTGTAACCCTACTCCTAACCCTAACCCTTACCCCAATTATAACTCCTAGTTCACTGGCTCTTATTATAAGCATAACTATAATCATAACTCTAACCCTAACCCTATCCCAACTCTAACAATAATTGTAAGTATATCTCTAACTTTTATCATAAGCCTAACTATAAGGATAAGTTCAACCCTATCCCCAATCCTAATTTAACCTTTATAATATAATTGTAAGCTTGACACTAATCATTATCATAACCCTAACCCCATCTCCTACACCTAACATTAATAATTCTCATAAGCCTAAGCCTAACCCTAACCCTAACCGATGGCTAAACTACATCCTTCAAAGTATAGCAACTCTTCAAGTTACACCATGTGTTTAACCAAATAAATACAACATGCAAAATAAAAAATTATAGATAATAAAATTAAATGAATTACTAAATGATTCTAAGTTTGAGAAAACTAATTATGTCTTCAACTTATGCAAATAAAACAATAGATACAAGAAAGCAAAAAATTCTGCATGTTGAATCCATTTCCATTGATAATGTGCAAGGCAAGATGGAGTAGAAAGAAAGGACTTCTTATAACATAGCATCTTGTTCCACTAAATGACAAACCCAAAAGTTGCAATGGACCTTGATTAATATTCTTATTAAAATCTTATTTATAAAATGATTGAATATCATAAGTAATTGGATCAATTAAATATTGTTATAAATCAAAATGAAACTAAATTATAACAAGGGACACAAGCGTCAAAGTTCTTGCCAATAGCTTAATTCATTTAGAATTGAGATTAAGAATAGAATTTTAGTTCATTGGTAATATTTATATAAGTAAAAACTTTTTTAATTTATCTAGGAATCGAAGAAGCCATAAATATGTATTAATTGATTTTATTTTTTGTATTTAGATTTTCATGGTCATTGAATGCTTATGACGGTGTATAATAAACATTTTTGTTCTGGAAGTTAACGATTTTGGAATGTTTTTGTTTACTTTTATTTAAGGATTAAGTCCAAGTTTTAGATCTTTAAATGAATTAGCAAGGTGCCTTTACAATTATTGGGACAATCTAAATGGAATCTTTATTATGAGGTAGGCAATAAGCATTTGGGCATTAATGTTGATGTGCAAACAATGTGGCACATATAGTTTGAAAAGAATATTGATTATATAACTACCAAGTACAAAAAAATTATGTTTAATAATAGATGTTAAATGTTTAATAATAGATGTTAAAGTTATATATGTAAATATTATATATAGTTCTAAATTATATCTATATAGATTAATATAAATTTTACTTATTACTAATTATTCTATAAAATAAATTATTAATTGTCATACAAATTATTTTTTTTAAAAAAAATTGTTATTATATATATATATATATATACAAATATAATTATGATGGAGATAATTATTGTAATGATGTAAGTTGGAAACAAAAATATCATATCATAATGTTTATATTTTAAATATATTAATTTTAATATAAATTATTAATTTTATTTTTTCTAAGAAATAAAGATATATGCTAAAACTAAAAGTTTAAAAATAGATTGAATGAAATATTATAAGAACTTTTTGACATTTAATAATAGAAAAACATTAAATTTTAAGCAATGCAAACATTTTGAATGGCCATTTTAAGATTATTATAAATTTATAAACAAAGTAATTGGGGAAGATTTAAGAATTAATAGTATGAAAAAAAAAGGAGTGAGCACGGTAATATAGTAGTAGTCAATGGTAGTTGGTGGTTGCAAAAACAATGCATGATATTTTAATAACTATTGTAATCAATGTTGTCCATACCATGATGATGTATTTGGTGTTTTAAAAAGAAATAAATGATTTTTTTCATTTCCTTTTTCAGTATTAACCAATACTAAAACAAATAAATAACAATTTTAAAAATAAAAATTCAATAGAACTATATAAACTTTATTTGAAAGTATTAATACTATAAAATGATTGGTTGAATTAATTAAAATATAGAACTAAAGGATTCCAATAGTATCCTACCTTTGGCAGAAACTAATAATGTATTGATATATTAATGAAATTATAAAACATTCATATTCTTTAATATATGGCATTCGTATGACTGAAATAATCAAATCCTAAAGTCCTAATTGAAGGACATTACATTTCAAAGACATGACATTCCACATGGCAATAAATAGCAAAGCATAAACATGTTAAGAGGTAGAAAGGAAAATGGAGTTTCGAGGATATACGACTCAGACATGGAAAGGAGGATGCAACTAAGAAAGGAGGACACAAACAATACATCAACCCCACCACATCAGCAAAAGAAATACCATTAGCAAGGGCATAGAGCAGCATGCCACATCCCATCACACTAGTCATGCCAACATTCACAGTTCGAGTTGACCCACTGTAGGAGGTACATGCAATATTAATTGTCGCGGCATATATATAGTTATTTGAATTAATTTTTATGTTAGGAATTTCCAATATATTATAAGGTTATTATATGCTATAACCATTTACACTATTAAAATCAGTTATAAATAATTTTGTACACATAGATATATTAGTGGTAAACAATTATTTGCATGGAAAAATAGTACTAAAATTAAGTAATAATGTATTAATCTATGAGGAGAACTATAATAATTGAAGCATGGGGGTAGCAAGGTGTTAACACCTTGAACCAACCACCATGGCCAAGAATTCTCTATGTGCCAATATATTCAAATGATGTTAAACATATGCATATGTCATTGGCCTTGGATAGAGGATGCCCATCCAAGAAGAATCTTAAGGGGTGCACTTCTGGGATGACGGTGAAGTAGCTATGAACTATAAAGCCTAATCTGGAGACATCCTTAAGGTTGGGTATAGACTAGAGGGTAGCATAATATAAAAATCAACATTATTATACTAATGAGTTGCTTATAGGTTTAGCTAATTTAGAGGTCGCTACCAAAAAGGAATTTGAAAGAACCAAAAACTCCAATAAAATGATACTTGAAGTTATCCAAAAACTAAGTAATAATAATAACTAGAATGAAAGATCCAATCCACAAAGGGACCATCACTCTACTCATGAGGAAAATGCACCAAATGAACCTTCATCACAAAGCTTGGTCCCACGAGAAACCTTCCCATTCTTTATTCCAAGAGAAGAACCTATTGAAGAAGAAGAATTGATGACATATAATGTGGAGGAAATAGGACAAATGTATGCTAACATAGATCCCAATTTGAGATAAATCATTCCCTTTAAAGAGTATTATGAATCTAGATTCTTAGAAATTAGGAAGAAAAATCATGTAGATAAGGACCTCTAGGAGAAGATAAACAAAGTGAAACTACCATGTTTTGATGGCTTGGGAGAAGAAACTACCCAATCTTGGGTTCAAAAATTAGACACGTACCTATCCTATATTCTGATGATAGGAAAAGGTGCTATCAAATTCACCATACTTCATTTAAGAGGATCAACCCACAAATGGTGGCTTGTAATGCCCTACCAAGGGATCCAAAAGAATTAACCTAAAGTTTCACTAAGTTTGGTAGCATTTTTATTTTTTCTACATGAAAGTTAAACCATTCACATGAAACACATAGTAGTGGAAGCAATAACATCCATTGAAAGCATACATAAACATATGTAACAGGTTACATTCCTTGAGGATCCCATGACATTGAATCACATTTAAATTAACTAATACTAAGTCCATCAAATACCACATCCATATGAAAGAATAATGAAAAGTTCAATGTCCTTAAACAATATACATTTTTTCCAAATGTATCTTGGCAAATTAATTTTCAGAATACTCAATCATCCATTGTACATGTCACAGGGTATGAATGGCTTAAAAGAATATACATAGGTGAAAATAAAGTACATCAACCTATTCTAATCCATGATGAAAGTGTAATAAAGTAAATGAAACCATATACCATACATGAAACATGCATCATCATAAAAGATATAACATCCATCACAAAAGATAACCATACATCATAAAACACAATTAACTAAGTGTGTGGTTCCTCCCAACTGTCAATAGCATCATTAGACCATCATGGGCCCTAGCCATCCCTCCATGCATAACATCCCAAGTCATTGAAGAGATCATTGGTATTATCATAGTAGGAATATCGCTCACAAAACATACTACAACATATGCATAAAGAAATCTAACATGCTACAACATATACATAAGAAATCTAACATGCAAAAATAAAGCATAAGATGACTCTACAAGTAGATAACATCATCTATCACATGCTAATCATCAATATAAGGATATGTGTCCATCATAATGATCCAAGAACAGAATGAAGATAAATGCCAACAAAGAATGTTCCAGCCACGGTGTCTCAAACGGATCTCAAATGGTAAGAGTGAAAAGAGAACTACCACCCGATCGCATGGAACCTAAATGGCCCACTCCCACCACACTGAGGAGATAGTATCAAGTACCAAATAGGTTATCAACTCACATAGCACAAGTACTTTCTAAGTCTAGGAATCCTAAAAGTATAATAACTCAAGGTTCCAACATAGATCAACATCTATACCCAAAGGGACACAAGACACGTAGGAAACCTACTATATAAGAGAGAAAGTGTCATTGCATGAATCATGCTAGAGTTACCTCGGTAGTCTCTCAATAGACCTCGGCCCCCTAGTGATCCCTATACGGCCACTAGTATCCTCTCGTACTGACAAGGCATACTATGGAATGTAAGGTCGCAACCAAGCATCTCTCTATTCCCATCCTAGTCTATACTAGCACTTGAGGCATGGGCGAGAACATACAATTACCTTATTAGGTTCATTTACCTCAGTATTTAGTGTGATGTTATCACTTACTAAACAACTTACAATGAGTTACCCTGGCAGCCACTTAGGGCCCCAGCCCCCATTGCAAGCCACTTCCTGACACTACATGTAGATAACCTACCCTAGGCTCATAAAATCAGAAATCACATAATTACCTCATTCCTATACAAGTGATTGGAAAGCATCATAAAGATAATCATAATAAAATATTAGTTCTCTGCGAGCAATTGAAAATCATCAAATAACAATTCACAATATCCATCAGTTCTCAACAAGCAATCGGAAAATATCTCAAAACAATACTGATCAAATACTTCCAAAATGGTCAAGTTATACATGTCACAACATGACATCATCAAGATCAAACAAAAAATTTAGTCCCATCAAGGCAACTTGAAAGTAATCCAAATATAATTGATCAATGACTTAAAAGTGGTTAAGTCAAGTATCTCACATACATATATCATAGCTTACATAGGAAGACTGGAAAACAATAATAATTAGTAAACCACACACATCATAGAGCATGCCATCACATTACCATGGTTGGGTTTAAAAAGATTGAGATGAGATAACATCAGCATGACATCACATATCATAACCCCTGAGCCTCTGGTAGACGTCCTATAATTGGTCAACCATCTAGTCAACCCCAAAACCCAAAACAAATAGCATAGAGAAAGCACAAAATGTAAGCACATGTTTTGGTTTTGTTAAAATCACGTAGTTGAGTTAAGTATGGGGTTTCAGTTTTAAGAGTTAGATTTCAAGTGAAGGAATATTGTACATTTCCCTTATAACTAACCCATGTATTTGTTTCAATAGATCAAATTTTTTCCCCCATAGCTCTTTTGAAACAATTTTCTAAAGTGTTCTAAGGATATTTTACATATACATTATTTTGAAAATGACCCTGACCAAGTTTAAAATGTTTTTCTGCTATAACATTTTTAATATAAATTTTTTTTTTTATAGTCTAAATTACAAAATATGCACAACCATATATTTTACATGAATATATATATACAGAGAGAGAGAGAGAGAGAGAGAGAGAGAGAGAGAGAGAGAGAGAGAGAGAGAGAGAGAGAGAGAGAGAGAGAGAGATCAAATCTGAGGTATGAATGCAATGTATCCCCTTTTGAATTTATCTATTTATTCCTTCTAGAAGATTCATTCGTAACATTTAAACCCTAGCCTAATAAATTCATCAAATCTATGCATGTTTTGGTTTTCTCATACAGAAATTTAAATATCTAGGACAAGAATGCATATAACTAAAACATTCAACAAATGAAATCCTCATAAAACATTAAGAAGACACGAAGAAGACAGGAAGTGGAAGAAGTGAAATAACATATGCAAATCATGAGTGTCTACCTGGATGTTGATGTTAATTCACTTCTCCTCAGAATCTGTAGAGTAAAACCCCTTCCTTCTCCAACATTCACAGATCCACCCAAAAACACACATCAAGCTACTAGGAGTGCCTGAATATAAGGACCTCTCAAGAAGCACCTAGAATGTCTCTAGAAACAACCAGAACATAAGGTAAGCGTTGACAACTAAGCATGAGCCTTTTCCAACCTTCTAGATGAGTCACAAGGTTGTAGACACCATGTGCTTAATTTATACGCTAACTCCTATGTTGTAGACACACGTGCATACAAGAGGTGCGCATACTCCTAGGTAGACTTATGACTTTTATTTTTAAATTTTTTTATTATTTTTTAAAATTATTTTTATTATTATTATTATTATTTTTTTAATTTAATTTATTTTATTTAATTAATTTCCCATTTAATTAATTAAGATCAAAATATCATAATGTCATATTAATTTTTCCCAAATAATTAAATCTTTTAATTTAGACTTAATTAGTAGAAAATTCACCAAAGGCCTCCAAAATAAAATATGAAAACCCATCATAGAACAATTCATATAAAATTAGTCTAAAGGGTTAAAATCATGAATTATGTCATCCAACTCGTTCGGAAGGTAAAACATCTCAGATACTTGTCCTACCTTTCTAGGACAAATGGTTTAAGGGTTTAGGATTTGGACTTGAGAATTTATCTCCCCTCTCTTACCATTGAGATAGTGTGATAGGGTAGATCTAGACTAGCAAATGACTATGACTAGTAGGTAGATCCTGACTAGCAAGTAGATCCATGCATGTACATACACAATATATATATATGCTAGCTAAATAGGCAATGGCAAGAAGTGGTGCATATGTAGATCCTGACTAGTAGGTGACTACAACTCCCTTCCTTAACCACATCAGAAACACCATACATAAAGAAAACAAACATGCACACCATACACATGCAGTATGGGGTAAGTATCCATAAGACCACATATAATAATCCATCTAGCTAAACATCACCAATAACTGAGAATAATGTAATAATCATCATGCATACATGAAAAGTAGAGTCCAAGTAATCTCATCATATATCAACTGAATCTGAAACACAACATTTGATAGTCTCAAAATAATGCTACTAACCATCAACATAAAACTGGCCTAAAAGAGTTCGGCAATAATAGCAACAATGTAACTAGGAAAATGTAAACTAGGGTAGGCACTACATGGCACTATGGCCAAAAATCCCTAGGACTCAAAAAAATAACATCCTCTAGTGAGTTTACTCAAAAGTTGATGAGTAGATTTGACCCATCTTAAACAAACAAGGTCCATAGAAGAATTTGCCAATAAATTTCAAGACCCAAACATAATGGTCCCAAATCTATCTCAAGGGGAACTCACCTACATTTTTATAGGACTCAAAGAATCCATAAAAACCCAAGTAAAACCCTTTGAACCTCAAAATCTTGAAGAAGCCATCTGAAAAGCCAAGAAAATTGAATCTAGCACACCTAGAGGAGGGTATAGAAATATCTCATCAAAACCATCCTATTAGAATGAGGGACCTAGAAAAAATAATAGAAGAAGGTCATGCTATATTTGCAACAAACCCTAGAATAGAGATCACTAGTGCAAGAAAAAAGAATAATTTCATTAGAAAAATCTTTATTTCAAATGAAAGAACCATGGGATCAAGGTCACCAAATGTAAAAGGGGATGGATGAACCTAATGAAAGAAGTATTGGAAGGAGAGTAAGCCAATAAAAAAATAAAAATTGATGAAGGTGAACAAGGCATTCTCATGATCATTTCATAAGGGAATGAGAATAGAACCATTCAAGTCAAAGGAGAAGTCAAAGGACAAAGAATCATTTCCTTAGTTGATACAAGAGCCTCACATGATTTTATTAGCAAACACAATATTTCTAGAAGGAAATTGCAAACCAAAAAATTTAGTTGATTTAATGTGGCATTTAGGAAAGGATCCATCAAAAAATGTACCAAGATTTTACTAGAATTAGAAGTTACCCTCATAAGGCACACAATCAAAAGAAACTTCTATGAACATTTAGAATGATATTATCCTAGGATGCCCTTGATAAACTCTTTGGGAAGATTAATTATGGATGGCCCTAACTCAAAAAAATTTTTTAATCACAAGGGGAAGGAAATTACATTGAAAGGATTATTTGATGGATCCCCAAAAATAGTAACTTGCAAGAAAATGGAAAAGATACTCACTCATAGCTAGGGTAAATGGATAGTACAGTGCATGATTTTAGATAAATTAGCTTCCCCAAGAAAAATAATTCATCTTGATATTCAACATATACTAAACAAATATAAAAAGGTTTTTGAAGAGATCCCTTGTGGTCTCCCTCCAAAGAGAGGTTTTGAGCATCCCATAGAATTAGAAGGAGCAAAACCTATAATAATTACTCCCTACATGCATCCTCGGATGTACAAAGAAGAAATAGAAAAAACTATTAAAGAATTGATGGAAATGGGACATATCCAACATAGAAATAGCCCCTTTGCTTCCTCTATTGTATTAGTAAAAAAGAAAGATGGTACTATAAAAATGTGCATTGATTATCATGCATTAAATAAGAAAATAATAAAAAATATATATCCTATTCCCATAATTGATGAATTAATGGATGAGCTACATGCAACACATTACTTCTAAAAAATTGACCTACATTCAAGTTACCATCAAATAAGAATGAGGAAAGAAGATATACCCAAGACTTCTTTTAGGTGTCATTATGGACATTTTGAATTTCTTGTCCTTCCTTTTGGTCTCACTAATGCTTTAGAAACATTCCAGTCATGTGTGAATCACTTCTTCAAGAAATAGTTGAGAAAATTCCTGCTTATATTCCTCGATGACATACTAATCTACGACAAAACTTGGGAAGAACACAGTCTTCACCATATTGATGAATTTTTGAAAATCTGGGAAGAAGACTCTTTACATGCCAAATTTTCAAAATTTGAATTCAATTTAAAAGAAATTCTATGCTTAGGGCATAAAATCAGCATCAAGGGAGTAAGCGTGAATGAGGAAAAAATTAGTACCATAAAAAGTTGGCCAAAGCCCAAATCACTAATCCATCTCAGAGGATTTTTAGGCTTATGCAGTTACTATAGACGATTTGTCAAGGCACTCTCCAAGTTAGCATCCCCCCTTATTGATTTGATAAAGAAAGGAGCTTTTGCATGGAGTGAAGAAGAACAACATGCTTTTGATAAACTTAAAGAAATCATGAGTTCTTGTCTAGTCTTAGCCATCCTAGATTTCACCAAGCCATTTGAGTTGCAATGTGATATATGCATAAGGAGAAGGGATAGGAGCAATATTCATGCAAGGAAAAAGGCCAATTTCCTTTGAAAGTTGAAAGCTTGCTAGTTCAGAAAAACATTACTCTATATATGATAAGGAAATGTTAGCTATCATGTATGCTCTAGCCAAATTTTAACAATATCTAGTCCATGGAAGATTTATTGTAAAGATAGACCATAATAGTCTAAGATTCTTTTTAAATCAAAAAGATCTTAATGAACCAAAATAGAAGTGGGTAAGAAAGATTCAAGCTTATAATTTTGATATTGAATATGTAAAAGGGATAAATAATGGAGATGTAGATGCACTCTCTCAATGACTACATATTGATAGCATTACCAACATTACACAAGATTGGAAATGGGAATAAATAGAAAATCCTAAAGTCTTGATTGAAGGACATTATATTTCAAAGACATGATGTTCCACATGGCAATAGATAGAAAATCATAAACATGTTAAAAGGCATAAAGGAAAAAGGAGTTTGAGGATATACGACTTGGGCGTGGAAAGGACGATGCAGCCAAGAAAGGAGGACACAAATAATACATCAATGCCACCACCTTAGCAAAATCAATACCATCGGTAAGGGCATAGAGAAGTGTGCCACATCCCATCACACTAGTCATGCCAACATTCAAAGTCAGAGTTGACCCCCCGTAGGAGGTACAAGAAGTATTAATTATCGTAACATATATAATTATTTGAATTAAGATATATGTTAGGTATTTCAAATATATTATAAGGTTATTATATGTTATAACCATTTACACTATTAAAATCAGTTATAAATAATTCTATGCACATAGATATATTAGTGGTAGACAATTCTTTTCATGGAAAAATAGAACTAAAATTAAGTAATAATGTATTAATCTACAAGGAGAACTATAAGACTAGAAGCATGGGGGTGGCAAGGTGTTAACACCTTGAACTGACCACCATGGCTAAGGATTCTCCATGTGTCTGAATATTCTAATGATGTCAAACATATGCATACCTCTTTTGCCTTGGATAGAGGATGCCTATCCAAGAAGAATCTTAAGGGGTGTGCTCTTGAGATGACAATCAAGTAGCTATGAGCTATCAAGCCTGATTTGGAGGCATCCTTAAGTTTGGGTCCAGGCTGGAGAGTAGAATAATATAAAAATCAATATTATTATACTAATGAGTTTCTTGTAGGTTCAACTAATTCATAGGTTGCTACCAAAGAGGGACATACCATAAGCTAAACAAAAGTGAACCTCTTGTAATTTTCCTGAATGTTTTTGACATCCTAATCATACCCACCATGGTTTGAGTTCCCATTCTAGTTAGGGAAAGTAATGTCACCATTTTAGAGGTTATTCACTTTAGCATATCAAAATGTCATTTCCTCACATGGGAAGATGGGGGTCAACATTCTAGAATACTTCCTAAGGGTTGGTTTAAATATTTTAGATTAGAGGATGCCAAGTCTATTATCTATGATAGAAATTTGCATGCATATGGGGTCTTGTCGAGGAAAGGGTCATTCTTCTCACAACCAGTGAATAGATTCACTTAAAGGTCACTCATTTCCCCTACTTTGTAAATATTGTAGAATTATGTTTTCTTAGGTTTTTTTCCCTATTTTTACATGTCGCCTTTATATTTAAAATGCTTTCTCCCTCTTTGACTCTTTTTCCCAATATATAAGGCATCAATCTTTCTCCTCCCTTGATTATCTTCATCATTTCCATCCTTGTCGTCATTATAGAAAGTTTTAATTATGTTTTCTTCCCCCCACAATTATTAAACTTTCTTTCTCACATGTTAGGGTCCCCTGATTACTTTACTCTATAACCTACAATATCTCTCAGTCAATACTTGTGATGACCTCACAAGTTGTGACCTTACTTCAAACCTTCTACATCCCTACAACCCAATGACTATGTCACCCAGTCACCCATTACCCTAAGTTGTAAACTCCTAATCCATGCTTTGAAATCTCCCTTCTTTTCATCTCAGATCATAGATCAGATTTCCTACTTCAGTTGGTATGATTGCACACATATTTCTCCCAGATCTATTTCATATTTTTAATTTAACCAATTGGGTCAATTTATTTTCACATTACACATCAAAGGTTAATGAAAATTTTATGAAATAGGACTTTCTTGCATACTTCCTTAGTATAATTTGAATTTAGTAGTGTATGCCTTTTATATATTTAGGTTTTTATAATATAACTTGCACTATATTTATATTTATGTTTGGATACCCATCTTTCTCTTATAATAAATGGATTAGGGTGAAGATGCATAACTAATGAGCTCATCTCATCTAATTTGCATTATTAAATTAATTTCTTTCATTTCCCCCCTAAATATTTTGGTGAAATTGACACATTCCCTCCTTTGATTAATTTTAGAGTTAGATTTTGGCTACCTATCTAGACCTATTCCTATTTATTTGGTGCTTAGATCTCATTAAATACATCATTTTATTTCACATCTTTTTGCATTGTGAAAATACAAAAAACAAGTGTATCTTGCATTCTTAGATTGCATTACATTTTGTTTAAAACACTAAAAAAAAATTTGTTTCATATTCAATGTATTTTATTTTGATGGAGTTATTATCTTTATCTTCAACCTTTCTTCATGATTTTAAAGATATTTTTTTTCATGCGTATAATGACAATTTAGTTTTTCCTTGTTGTTTCTCATTAATATATTTATTCAAAGCATCCCCCTTGAAAGGATAATTTTGATAAACCTTTAGTGAGTCATGATGTTACTAACCTTGATAATCCTACTATTTAGGATGAGCCCTTAGAAATACTAACTACTCTCTTCCCCATGAAACTTTTTTGAGTTAATTATTCCTCTCCTAATGTAATCTTTCTTTCATCCTTGGATTATTCACTATTTGAGATAATAACATGATTATTTCTCCTAATGATCAACTACTTCCTATGTATTTCATTGATATTCCTTACATAGATTAGGCCTTGATGAGTTATGTTTGTCATCCTAAGAGTACCTAATAAGTGGAGGATCACAATCTTGATTTTTTTTCTTATTCCTTTCAAGAAACATCTAAAATCAAATTAGGTCTTGTTGAAAAGGATGATCAGTATGACCTCCTTTTCATAAATCCAACCTTAGACCAGAAGGATCCTAATCACATTGACCTTATGGGTGACTTGTCAACTCTATAATATATTTGGGGAATCGTAGATTTCATGCAAACATTTTATACCAAAATCAACATCATGGAATTTAAAGATCAAACACCTTTACGATGAGTGTATGCATATTTAATGCTTATCTTTAAATTTCAATCTGATTATACCTAAAATAACTTCTTTTTGAGTGCTTCATTAAATTCATAAGACTAGTCAATATCATTATTTTTAATATAAAGAATACATTGCTTATGGTATGTTTCAAATGAATTGTGATGAAGAATAGTATCTTTTTTGTGATCATTATCTGTAATACATCTACATCCATATTTTTTTTCTCATCACTATGTAACATCACTATCCTATCCTTTGGGTTCATTGCACTACACTATGAGCAACATAAAATCCATTTCCCTTGTCTTCTCACTTTGAGGGTAAAGGGACTATTTTATCATTATTATATATAAGGATCTATATTCTCCCTTTTTTGACTTATTTTCCATTTATATGATGACATATTTTCTCACATACAATTAATTGTGCTACATACGAATTTAAACCCTGAGTGTTATTTTATGTTTTCTTGAAATAACATGTTTAGTATGAATTTAAAATCACTTAGAGAGGCATAATATTTCTTCATTTTATTTTCTTGTTTAATCCATCCAATATCTTGTTTGAATGATTAGAATAATTGAGGGGGGGGGGGTGTTGGCTAAGTCAGTTATCCTTAGGACCCAGTTGTACCAATTCAACTTTTAACAACTTCAAACAACTTAATAAAATATAATTTGTTGCTTTTGGATTTGATTGTGTCATTTTTTTAGCATCAACGTTTCGGATCACACTCTGTGATCCATCATCAGGATGAGAGAATGCAATAATGAAAAAGTGAGCAGATCAAGCCAGTTTAGGGGTTATTAAAGGGAAAAAGAGGGGGGGTGCAGAAAGCGAGGTGGCTTGAGGAGAATAAGAATAAAAAAATTAAAAATAAAAATAAAAATGGGGGATGGGGGGGGGGGAGAGGGATTGGACCCAAGAAAGAGAAAATAAGTAAAAGAAAAGATTGACACTACCCCTAGGAATTAAAGAACCCAAAAGAATAATTAATCAAGGTAAAAAATAAAAATTAATAATATAAAAGAACTAAGCAGGAAAAAATGGGTGGGGGTCGAGATGCCCCAACCATTGGGAAAAAGGGGGAATAAAAAGAAAGAAAGAAAAATAAAAATATAAGGGAGAAGCTAATAAATATTAAAAAATAAAAATTAAAAAATTAAATAAAAAATAAAAATAAAAAATAAAAATAAAAATAAAAATAACAATAAAAATAAAAATAAAAAGAATAAGAACACACAAGAAAGAATATGAAATTATATATATATATATATATATATATATATATATATATATATATATATATATATATATATATATATCTGTGCATGTGTGTAAAAATACTAATAATAGAACTCTATAAACAATACGTATATATATATATATATATATATATATATATATATATATATATATATATATATATATATAAAATTGTATGTGTGTGTGTGTGTACATAAATATATATATTAGTACTAAGCTATAAAAATACAACATAAAAAATAAAAGAAAACTAAATGAAGACAACCGAAGGAAAAAAGGTAGGGAAACAAGAAAAATAATAATAATAAATAATAAATAATAAAAATTAAAAAATTAAAAAATTAAAGAACCAGAGCACACCAGAATAAAAACTAAAATAACACACACACACAAAAAATGGAGTAGAGCTAAGCATAAAGAAGTTTTTTAACCAAGAAAACAGCTAACAAAGAAGAA
Source organism: Cupressus sempervirens (assembly GCA_028749045.1). Lineage (NCBI taxonomy): Eukaryota > Viridiplantae > Streptophyta > Pinopsida > Cupressales > Cupressaceae > Cupressus > Cupressus sempervirens. The sequence continues at coordinate 576,840,737 of CM053791.1, forward strand.
AAAGAAAGAAAGAGCGAGAAAGGAAGAAAAAAACTGAGGAACCAAGAAAAGAAAGGATGAGAAGGGTGAGGAGGAGGGGGAGAACAAAAGCTAGGGGAGAGTCACGACAAAAAAGGAAAAGGATACAAAAGAGGCAGAGGAGCGTGCAAGACCAAGGACGAAGAGGAGAGAGAGGAAGAAAGATGTCTGAGGTCCACTTTCTTTTCCTTCCAAGGTGTCTTCTATGAACAGGTAGACGGGGTGGCTATGGGTTCTCCCCTCTCTCTGGTCATTTCCAACCTTTATATGGAGCGCTTTGAGGAATTGGCCCTCCACTCTTTTCCTCTTAAACCCAGATGGTGGAAGCGATATGTGGATGACACAAATGTGTGCTGGCCACATGGTCAGGACAAGCTTGTGGAGTTCCACAAGCACATCAACAACTTATCCACTAACATCTCCTTCACGATGGAACTTGAGTTGAACAACCATTTACCTTTCCTCGATGTTATTTTCATCAAGAAGGTAGATGGAACCCTCAGCCGAGGTGTGTATCGCAAGACCACCCACACTGAGTTATACCTCCACTCTTCTTCTCACCATCACCCCAGCCAAAAGGTTGGCATCCTAAAGACCCTCACCCTTAGAGCCCTTAGAATTTGCGATGATGACAACTTAAACCATGAGTTGACCCATCTCCGCCAAGTCTTCAAGCTTAATGGATACTCGCATAAGCAAATTTCTAAGGCGCTTAACCAAGCCAAGTCTTTTTTTCTCACCGTTGCCAACCCTAAACCTCTTTTGTCACCTCCTCCCCTGAGTGTCGCCATTCCTTTTGTTGGTGGCATATCCCAAAAGATTTCCAAAATCCTATCCAAAAAGGGCCTTAGGGTTTCCTTCAAGCCCTTGTCCAGGGTTCACAACTATGTTTCCCCTCTTAAAGACTCCAAGGACGCTCTTCTTGACTCAGGAGTCTACAAGATTGTTTGCTCCTGTGGTGTGGCCTACATAGGAGAAACAAGTCGCTCATTCCAGACTAGAATTAGGGAGCATAGTGCAGACATCAAACATGAAAGAGTCCAAAAATATGCTCTAGCAAAGCACTCATCTGCCACCAAACACCATATCTCTCTAGAGAGCACCCAAATCCTTGTCAAGCAAGATAACTATTTCAAGAGGAAGTTAATGGAAGCCATCGAAATAAACCACCATCCCCTTAATCTCAATCAAGACGATGGGTGGTCCTTGAGCTAGTCTTGGCAACCATTATTATGTTCTCTGGAGAGTCGTCACCGTCCTTGAGCTTGCCCCTCCTCGTCCTTTCTTCCTCTCTCTCCTCTTCGTCCTTGGTCTTGCACGCTCCTCTGCCTCTTTTGTATCCTTTTCCTTTTTTGTCGTGACTCTCCCCTAGCGTTTGTTCTCCCCCTCTTCCTCACCCTTCTCGTCCTTTCTTTTCTTGGTTCCTCGGTTTTTTCTTCCTTTCTCGCTCTTTCTTTCTTTTTCTTCTTTGTTAGCTGTTTTCTTGGTTAAAAAACTTCTTTATGCTTAGCTCTACTCCATTTTTTGTGTGTGTGTGTGTTATTTTAGTTTTTATTCTAGTGTGCTCTGGTTCTTTCATTTTTTAATTTTTTATTTTTATTATTTTTTTTTTTCTTGTTTCCCTGCCTTTTTTCCCTCTGTTGTCTTCATTTAGTTTTCTTCTATTTTTTATGTTGTATTTTTATAGCTTAGTACTAATATATATATTTATGTATATACACACACAGTTATATACATATATATATGGGGGTATATATATATATATATATATATATATGTATGTATGTATGTATGTATGTATGTATGTATGTATGTATGTATGTATAGATATTTTTGTATTGTTTATAGAGTTCTATTATTAGTATTTTTACACACACGCACAGATATATATATATATATATAATTTCATATTCTTTCTTGTGTGTTCTTATTCTTTTTATTTTTATTTTTATTGTTATTATTATTATTATTTTTTAATTATTATTTTTTTTTTTAATCTAATTTTTTTATTTTTATTTTTTAATATTTATTAGTTTCTCCCTTATATTTTTATTTTTCTTTCTTTCTTTTTATTCCCCCTTTTTCCCAATGGTTGGGGCATCTCGACCCCCACCCATTTTTTCCTGCTTAGTTCTTTTATATTATTAATTATTAATTTTTAATTTTTAATTTTTACCTTGATTAATTATTCTTTTGGGTTCTTTAATTCCTAGGGGTAGTCTCAATCTTTTCTTTTACTTATTTTCTCTTTCTTGGGTCCAATCCCCCCCCCCCCATCCCCCATTTTTATTTTTATTTTTATTTTTTTGTTCTTATTCTCCTCAAGCCACCTCGCTTTCTGCACCCCTCCTCTTTTTCCCTTTAATAACCCCTGAACTGGCTTGATCTGCTCACTTTTTCATTCTTGCATTCTCTCATCCTGATGATGGATCACAGTGTGTGATCCAAAAACTTGATGCTAAAAAAACTGACACAATCAAATCCAGAAGCAACAAATTATATTCTAATGGATTGTGGAAATCTAATAAGATTAACTTAATAAAACTCATAAATCCAAGGCCACTATAGAAAATCATTAGTAATTCAACTTATTCATACCAACACTTAGCTCTTTATTTAGTGTTAGTCAAATTGTAGAAATATATAACAGTAGATAGCATGAAACATGAAAACAACATTCACACAAGTATGACATTAGGATCTAATGTAGAAACCCAATTTTGGAAAAGCCACCAAGTAACATACTACCACTTTTTCATTCTTTTGAAGTGAGCTTGGTTAAGATCCAACCCTATTAAAAGTTACAAAAAACAATACTAGGTGTGACCCAATTAAAGGATTTGTTTTCCCTATTAGGAGTGGCCTTGTTAGAGATATTCAAAACATCCCATTAGAACGTCACCTTTATTAAAATATTTAAAACATGACTATTAGGTCAATCTTGATTAAAGGATTTTACTATCACAATGGTTAGAAAGTAATAGCTACGTTGATTTGATAAATTACAACTCACTTTTTATGTTCAACTCTCCATTCATCCCATTCTTGGTTCATTGACTAGTCTTCATCACATTCTCCATCATTGATCTTCTTGCAAACACTTCAAGAAATCTTGCTTTCACCAACCTCTCACTTTTCTCTATAACTCTTGTTCTTCACTTTTTCTCCACAAATTCACCAGCCAACTAAAATATCACCTCATATTTATCCTTAAATAGATAGGTTTAATCATTTTCTGCTTAAACATAACCATAGATCTTAGGGTTTAATGTGATTCATTAAATTTGTCCATAGTTTTGAGTTTATACCTTTTTCCTTGAAACTTTTGGAAACTTCTCATTGAATATTTGTCTTAGATCACTTTAAAAACTTAATTCATGCATTAAATACACTAGCTCATCAATCCTTATATTTTACATGTTTTGATGGTTCCATAAATACAACTGTGTTGGCCTCAAGTCTTGATTTTTTCACAAATTGTTAATTTTCTAACACTTCATCATCACTATGTTCATCAGCTCAATCATCATTGAGTAGCTCAATCACTACTAATTTGTCTCACTTGTCTTACACTAGCTTTCTTGGTCATCATTGTCCTTAGTCATTACTTCAATTTCCATTCATCTTTCTTGGTCGTTACCATCACTTGACTAATACTTAAGTTTTTTAATCTTCTACTTTTTAATGCTTAACTTCATTATTAACCTAGTAACATGTGACTTAGTCAAACTCATGTTTTACTCAATTTCTTAACTTCTATCAATCATCTCTTCCATACTTCAACTCATATTTCTTCTTCACTTAATACAAAAGTCAAACAACATAATATCTTGTCAAATACTAACTAATCAAGTGCCCTTTGTAGTTCTATCATACTTACTCCTCTTTACTCAACCACTTTAATAGTTTATCTTGTCATCTCTCTTTTCAAATCCTTTTCATCAATCAAATAAGATGTCACTCTATATTGTTAGAAAATGTCACTTTGTATTAAATCTAGTAAGATTTGACATAAATGATAACATAACTAGTATAGATATCTTAAATAAATCTATCTAAAGAAATGCTAATAGATATCCACTACAAAATAATTATAATTTAATTACTACATCTAAAATTATTTATATTTCCTTTATGTTCATTTATTTAGTTTTTAATTAATTTAAGCTTTTTATTTTAATTTCTTGAAAAAATGGATGATTTATATTTACAAATATTATAATTTAAATGGATATTAACTTTTAACATGTAGATGGTTGTCAAATTTAACATAGAAGAATAAAAGTTAACATTAACATGCTCACACCATCTCACTCCCCTATTTTTCCATTGTAGAATGCCTATTGGCATTAACAATTGTTCCAATTGTAGTTCCAACAATCTCCCTCTATGGCATTGATGAAAATGCCTTTAGTTACCATGAAATAAAAAAAGATTTCTTTGTATTTTTACTATCAACTCCCTCTATAGTTTGTATAAAATATTTATTAATATCCTTAATTTCATTTTGATTCTCATTCATGTAATCTCTGATATTCTTCCTCTTTGTACTTCTTTACACTTCTCCCTCTATGATACCAACTGATATTTTTCAATGTAACTAGACACTCATCTCCCTCACACATCTTTAGATTAACTAGATACACATTTCCCTTACACATCTTTAGATATTGGATGGTAACTTGATATTCATCTTCTCCCTCTTTGACAATAATTACAAAGATATTTATGTGCACATCTTCCTCTTTACCTTGTGTGATAACTGATTTTTCAATTTTCTCTCCCTCTTTCATCTTTTTTAATATTTATCCTTGACTGTATCATCATGTGCCTACTTGTAGCTTTATCAACTCGTGCTTCCATCCTTCTTTTCACAACTTTAGGAAGCTCCTAAAGTGTGACCTTTTGCATCAATCTATAAGACATTTTCATCATGACAATTGATGTAATGTTGCATCCCTTCTTAGTTTTGTTTAGATATGGGAATGACCCCTAACTTACCTCTCAGATACTCAAAAGAATCCATGGTAATTTCTTAGTGAATATATCAACTATATGATCCTTTGTATTCACATATTCCAATCTTACTTCTTTATCTTGCACTAAATATCTTAAGTAATGATACTTAATCACAATGAATTTTGTCTTTTTGTCCATCAAAGGATTCTTGGATATGTTTATATAACTTGGGTTATGACTCACCACAGGTTCAATAATTTCTTTATTTATACCTTCCAACAATTGATTGATCCATAGTATGTGTGAACAAGAAATTGTTGCTACAACATATTCAAATTCTATTATAGATTGTGAAATTCACTTTTTCTTCTTACTTGTCCATGAAATCAATCTCCTACATAGAGAGAAAGCTCCTCCACTTGTACTCTTTTTCTCATCAATGTTTCCAACCCAATCAATATATGTGTAAAGTTTTAGCTCAAACTTTTCAATTTTTTTTTAATGCCATAAACCACAGTCTTTTGTTCCTTTTAGATATCTCAATATCTTTTTCACATCCATTAGGAGATTCACCTTAGGATTCATAGAAAATATTGCAACAATTCTAATAGCTAATGCAATTGTAGGTCTGCAATGAACATCATATTGCAATTTTCCAATCATTGACCAACACAATGTTTGATTTACTTCAACAAAATCATCATCCTTGAAATCTAGTGTCTAATAGTCATAGGCATTCCAAATAGTCTTAAATATTCCATTCCAAAGGTTTTCAATGTCTCCTTGATATAATTTGACTATGTAATGTATATACCTCCTTTCATTTGATAGACTTGAAAACCAACAAAGAATTTTATCTCTCCAAATATTGAGATCTCAAATTCTTTCTTCCTCTCATTAGAAATGATTTTCACATTAAATTGTATCCTCAAAATATGATATCACCAACAAATTTTTAGCTAGAAATGTCTTATCCTAAAATTCACTTTTCAAATACAGATTGTGATTATCATTAGTTCTTGTAAAATCAATTCTCACCAAATATTTAGGTAACCTTTCATACCATGATCTAGGGGCTTGTTTCAAACCATACAATGTTTTGTGTAACTTATATACCATGTTCTTCTTGCTAGGTTCAAAAAATCCTTGTGGTTGTTCAATGTAGACTTCTTCTTCCAAGATTCCATTAAAAAATGTAGATTTGACATCCATTTGATAAACCTTGAAATCTTTGTAAGAAGTATATGAAATTAATGTTCTTAATCTTTCCAACCTTGCAACCAAGGAAAATGTCTCTCCATAGTCAATTACTTCCTCTTGTACATATCCCTTGAAAACCAATCTTGTTATGTTCTTTGTAACTTCACTTTTCTCAATCAACTTGTTTCTAAATACCAACCTGGTTCCTATAATATTCTTATGATTTGGCCTAGGTACCAATGTTAATGTTTTTTTCTTCTCTATTTTATCAATGTCCTCATTCATTTCTCTAATCCAATCTTCATTCTCCAATGAATCTTTAACTATTATTGGCTCAAATTCACATAGTAAACATGTATCATTCTTCAACTTGTTTCTTGTCATGACTCGTAAATCTTTGTCTCCAATGATTTTATTAGGTGTGTTGTGTCTTCTCACATGGTTTTACTAAAATAGGTTTAGATATTATTTCTCCTTGTTGTAGTTCACTTGTTCCATCTTTCTCATTTTATCTAGGTACTTCCTTTTGTAACTTAGCTTCCTCTATCTATGACTTGGCTCCTATAGCCTAATGTTTAGCAGAGCTTCTCTATTGTAACTCGAAAGTATTTGTCTACTAATGTTTGGTAGTCTCTTTCTCTTTTTCAAGTAAAGTTCTTAGTTCTCCTTCATAGATGTATACAAAGTTTTTGTAATATTTAGGTTCCTTCTTGCATTCTTCTTCATTCTTTTCCACAAATTCATCAACTCTAACATTTGTACTTTCCACAATTTTGTTAGTGTTACTATTCAAACAATTGTATGCCTTGCTTTTATTTGAATATCCTAAGAATATACCCTTGTCACTCTTTACATAAAGTTTTCCATTCCTTTCATATTTTAGTAGATAACACTTGCTTCCAAATACTAAAATATTTGGCATTAGCTGCATAGCCATACCATAGTTCAAAAGGGGTTTTTTTTGTACCTTTCTTGACTTGAACTTTGTTCAATATATAAACAAAAATACTTATAAATTATCTCCAATAATTTTGTGAAACATGTTTTTCCATCATCAGTATTCTTGTACTATCCATGATTGATCTTTTTCTCCTTTCAACTATCCCATTTTGTGGTGGAGTTCTATGTGTGGATATTTATATTTTGATTCCTTTGTCATTGTATGAACTCCTATGATATGAACTCACCTCCTCTATCCGATCTCAAGCATTTCAGACTTTTACATGTTTCATTTTCAACTCTATCCAAATACCACTTAGACATTTGAAAAGCATCATATTTTTCTTTAAAAAACATCACATTCATCATTTTAGAGAAGTCATCAAAAAATAGAATAAGGTACTTGTCACCATAATAACTTGGCACTTCAATAGGACCACATAAATTAGTATGAACCAATTCCAAAACATCATCAGAAGAATATGTCTTGCTCTTAAAACTAGACTTTGTCATTTTTCCCATTTGACATTATTTGCACATCACTTTATCAGGGTTTCTCAATCTTGGTAATCCTCTTACTCTTTCCATCTTACTATTGCTTACTAATTTATCAAAGTTCACATGACATAACCTCTTATGCAATAACCAAGCACCTTCAAAATATGAAAATAAGAATGACTTTTCAAATTGATCTAAATATAACAAGTTACATCTTGTTTTCTCTCCACTTCCAATTAGTTCACCAACAACATCATAGATTTTTGCCTTCTTATTTTGAAATTCAACTCGATAGCCTAAACTATGAAGTAATGCCACACTAAACATATTATATTTCACTTCATCAACCCATTATGCATTGTCACATATGATCTTTTTATTCAATATAATAGATCCTTTACCTTTCACATAACATGGTGAATCATTTCCAAACTTAACACAACTTCCATTATAGTGATCTAGCTTTCAAACTTACTTTTATCACTAGTCATATGATGTGAGAAACCACCATCGGTTATCCATTTATCATTCCTACCAACCTGTGAAATAAAAGAAACTTCCTTAATCTTTTCATCTTTGGTAGATTCATCTTTTATTGCAACATAAACAATTCTTCAACATGTTTATCAGAACCATTTCCCACTTGTTGGCCAATTTTGACACTGAAATAATTTTTATTTTAAAACTTCACTTTTTCAATGTGTATTAATTAAAAATTTTAAATAATTTAAAGATTATTTTAAATAGTGATTCTTAGCATTTTATTTCTAGTTTCTAACAAACTTTTAATTATTTTTTTAAAATTCAATTGAGGTTTATTTTTCCTTCTCCTTCGAGAGGTGGTCTATATGAAAAATCAACATTTTCAAAGAGTGGTGTCTCATTTAATCAACATAACTTTTGTTACAAATATGATATTGACAAAACTATTTCATAGATAGAATGGTAACATTGATACCTAACAACTCTAGTTGGTTTCATTCAATTTCATTAAAAAATGTAGATTGTATTAAGTGGCAAAGTGATGTTAATGATAATTTAGACATAGGTTAATTTTGACTAGTATAATTTTATTTATATAAATCAAAATTAATTTTTTCTTATTTTTCTAGAAATTAAATACACATACCTTTATGATGCATATTTTTCAAAATGAATTCACTCATTTTATATATTTTTCTCAAAGCTTCAAACAAAGATTTGTGAAATGGCCAAAAAACCTATATTTAATTAAAGTAAAAACAAAACATCACAATAGGTTCACAATTTATACTAAAAGTGAATTCATTGGAAATCTTGTTCAAATCACAATCATGTATATTTGATTTCAGAATATGGACCTATTTATCCCTTTTTTGAGCCCTTCAAAGGGAAAATTTTACTAGAAAAATAAGGGATTTCATTAGAATCTTCATTTTTGGTGCCTTCATGTGAATAGGGCTTCAAGTGAAGCCCTTTAGAAGGCTTTATGTGAAACCTCATCAAATTAATCCTCCCACATTCTCTCATGTTAATCTATGAGGGCTTCAAACAAAGCTCTTGGGACACTCTTTAACACTTTCTTATCACATTTGATTATGGCCAAGGGGGTTTTGAATTAAACCATGTTACCTTGGTTGTCTCTGTTGTCTCTCCTTCTTTAGTATATATTTTCTCTCCTTTCATATCTTTGAGGATACCTTTCAACAATTTGACTAACTTATTATATGTAAAATAGATTATAGGAAGTTTATCTTTGTATTTTCCTTTTTCTTTTTGGTAGCTTTCCTGCTAATAATGCTTCAAGATCATCAAAGTCATCATTTGATTTCCTATCACTATCCATAGGCTTAATTTTTAAACATTTTCTTATTTTAGATCCATCAAGGATTAGTTGAGACTTGAAAGAACATTCAACACTAGAAGGTGTATAATTTCAAATTTTGACAATTCAAATGCAGTGAGTCTACCAATTAGACTATCCAAGGTCAGATAATTACCAAGTGTACATCTTAGTTATTGTATTATAGATACTCTAATGGCATAAACATGAAGTAACATTCCTAGTACCTTGCTGATCATAGTCTCTTTAGGTATGTCTCCTTCTCTTATTGCATTCACCGCTTCTTTGATTTGGCCACAATACCAAGCAATAATTTATCCTTCTTTCATTCTCGTGTTATCAAAATTGTCTCTCAAAATTTCAATTTTATCCCTTAACACTTTTTTGTCTCCTCCATGAATGTGTGCCAATTTATTCCACATTTTCTCTGCAACAGTGCAATCCTTCACATCATCAAACTTGACATAACTTAGGGAAGATGCCAAATCTATCATCATTTGATTATGATCTTGCTTCACTTTTATTTTCTCAATGATCATGGGTCTAGGTGCTTCTATATATTCATTGTCCAAGATTTATAAAGCACAATCTCCAACTCCCTATAGACACAATCTCATGAAATGTTGCCATGCTCAAAAGTTCTCTTTGTTCAACTTGGGTGCCTCTCTCTTGTACATGTTTATCTTTTAGCTTAAGTCCCTTCAAAACTTCCTTGTAAGCATCACATATCTAATACCAATTATTAGAATTATTAGAATAATTCAAAGGTGGGGGGTGAACTATATATCCTCATGTCTAGATGTACCAATTCAACTTCTAACAACTTAATCAAACTCACAAATCTACTCAACCAATATAGAAAATCATCATTAATAAAACTTATTCATATCAACACTCATGAATTTTTTTAGTGTTATCCAAATTGTAGAAACATATAATACTAAATAGCATGAAACATGAAAACAACATTCACACAAGTATGACACTAGGATTTAATGTGGAAACCCAATTTGGGAAAGACCACCAAGTAGCATGCTACCACTTGTTCACTCTTCTAAAGTGAGCTCAGTTAACATCCAACCCTATTGAAGGTTACAAAACACAATGTTAGGTGTGACCCAATTAAAGGATTTAACCACCTTCTTAGGAGTGGCCTTGTTATAGACCTTTAAAACATCAGAATGTCACTTTAATTAAAGGATTTACAACATGATTGTTAGGTTAATCTTGATTAAAAGATTTTACTATCACAATGGTTAGAAAGTAATATCTAGCTTGATTTGATAAATTACAACCCTATTTGCATGTTTAGATCTCCATTTGGTTCATTCTTGGTTTATTGGTAGATCTTCATCCTGATCTTCATCTCTAATCTACTTGGAAACACTTCAAGTAATCTCACTTTCACTTACTTCTCACTTTTCCTTTGTAACACTTTTTCTTCACTTGTTCTCCACAAATTTTCCAGCCAACTAATATATCACCTCATATGCCTCATTAAAAAGATTTTTTTAATCTTTTTCTTCTTAAACATAACCATAGATCTTAGGGTTTGATCAATTTCATTAAATTTGTCCATCATTTTGTCCTTCTATTTATTTCCTTGAAACTTATAGAAACTTCTCATTGAATATTCACCTTAGATCACTTAACAAACTCAATTCATGCATTAAATATGTGAGATCTTCAATCCTTATCTTTAACATGTTTTGGTTGTTCTATAAATTCAATTGTGTCAACCTCAAATATTGATTCTTTCACAAACTATTAATTTGTTGATACTTGACTATGTTTGTTAGCTTGGTCATAATTGGTGATCACTACTGATGTGTCTCATTTGTCTTACACTAACTTGCTCAGTCATCACTTTCCACAATAATTACTTAAGTTTCCTTCATCTTTCTTAGTCATTACCATCACTCAGCTAATAATAATTAAGTTCCTTAATCTTCTTCACTATAATTCTTAACTTCTTCATTGACCTAGTAACTTGTTACTCAATCAAACTTATGTTTTACTCAACTTCTTGACTTCTATCAATCATCTCTTCCATACTTTGATGCATAGTTCTTCTTCACTTAATACAATAATCAAACAATATAATTATCTTGTCAAATACTAACTAACCAAGTGCCCTTTTTAGTACCATCATACTTACTCCTGTTTACTCAACCACTTTACTAGTTCATCTTGTCATCTCTCTTTTAAAATTCTCATCATCAATCAAATAAGATGGCACTCCACATTGTTAGAAAATATCTTACCATTAAGGTTTGACATTAATGACAACATAATAATTTTTCCAATTATAGTTCCAACATATCCCTTATGAGTTTCCATTCTTTTATAGTTTGATATTCTCTCTTACATATATTTATTGTGTTATGTAAGGATTAACATCCTAAGTGTGATCTTATACTTGTAAGTGCATTTTTGTTATAAATGATGTATCATTTAAGGAAATTATTGGACATTCTTTCTTATTTATCTCAAGTATATATAGTATAAATAAGAAAGAATCTCCAATATTTTCCTTAAATGATACATCATTTATAACAAAAATGCACTTACAAGTATAAGATCACACTTAGGATGTTAATCCTTACATAACACAATAAATAGATGTAAGAGAGAATATCAAACTATAAAAGAATGGAAGCTCATAAGGGATATGCTGGAACTATAATTGAAAAAATTATTATGTTGTCATTGATGTCAAACCTTAATGGTAAGATGAGCTTCCATTTTTTTATAGATTGATATTATGTCTTGCATCTATTTATTGTGTTATGTAAGGATTAACATCCTAAGTATGATCTTATACTCTAAGTGCATTTTTGTTATAAATGATATATCATTTAAGGAAAATATTGGACATTCTTTCTTATATATATATATATATATATATATTGTTTCCTTTATGAATACTATGTAGGTATAAGAGGGTATCCTTCCATCTTTCTTTTTCATTTCTCTATAACTTTGCATTATTTTATAATAAATTCTTATTTTTGTGCATGTGATACTTTGGTTCACACAAGATGTGGTTGTCTCTTATTAATATTTTTTTTATTTTCCTTTGATTTTAATAATTTTCATTTAAATAATCATCTATAATATAATTGTTTTTCTATCATTTATTTCATATGTGATATCTTTTCTAGCAATATGTTACACATTATATTTTTTTGAATTGCATATCCTATGATGCATTGTTCCTTCTCTCCATCTATGGTGTTACATTATTCTACGATACCTCTTATTTGATATATGGTGTTTTATTTTATGCAAGGCTCTTATGATAACTTGTTACAATTATTCTTTATATCTTATGGGATTATTTTTATCACTTTAAAATTTTCCATGGTCTTCTCATTTCTATTACTCTTTTTTTTTTTAACTCTATACATGGGGGGGGAGGGGGAAGACTTTGTTTGCACATTTCTTTTTTGTTTATCTAAGGATAAACTTTTTGAAGTATAGTGCAATGTTTTTATCATGTGACATTCTTGTCCTATGAGGAATTATTGGTTTGGTCAAGACTCTCTCTTATATAGAAGAGGTGTGTGTCTTTGTTCATTGCCTATTTCTTATTTAAAAAATTATGTTTATTATGAACATTTTCCCTTACTTTGTGTTTTAAATACTATCATCCTTCATCTAAGGATCCCTATTCCACCTGGATCCAAGAGGTGAATGGGTTCATTCTTTTTCTTCTTCCCTACTATTTTTTTCAAAGTTATCTTTTTTCAGACACTTTTCTTGAAGGTAGATGTGTTTCTAACAAGATCTCTTCCTTTCAAGGGTATCTTACAATAAGTGCCATATCCTTTCATAGTTTACATATTTTTCTTATCTTACAAGAGCCAAAACCATCACTAAATTTGTGACATGCATTTTTATTTAAAGGATATCCCCTTGTTTCTAGAAGTAGTTATCCTCGATTCTTTTCCTTATGATTTCTATGGCTACATAGTCATCATAAGGAGGGAGAATATATACATCCTCCTTGTCCTATAGTTTAGATTTTATGCACTTTTATATTGCAAGATGTCAATCCCTAATGGGTATAACCTTGTCCATCCTAGGGAAATTCATTCACACACATTTATATCTATGGATAGTGAACCATTATCCATACTCAAATATCATTGGAATATTTATATTTTTTAGTGATACCAATTAATTGATCCATGGGTGTACACACATACATGCATGCACATTCAATAATCATGGATGAGTGCATGGGATTGACTACAATGCACACAAACTTGCTAGACCATTCAATCCTTCCTTTTTTCCCTTTTTGTACACAAACCTTTATAGGAAAGCTACTCTCTCTCTCTCTCTCTCTCTCTCTCTCTCTCTCACACACACACACACACACACACACACACATGCATGCATGCACACACATACACATTTTAGTAGGAGAGAATCATGAGGTATATCATCCTTTATGATGCTTTTTTCTTTTATATGTGAACTTTTATGCTTTTTTAGTAGCCTTGCAAACATGATATTGATAGGTGATACATTTTATTAGCTAATATTTCCTTCACTAGTTTCAATTTGGGTTTTAGGACTAACCTCCTTTTTTGAATTGAAGATTTTGGCTTTGTTGTTCTTTTTCTTTATGTTTTATTCTTTTTTTTTCTTTTTTTTTGTGCTCTTATGCATGGAAGTAGAGTTAGAATTTTTAAGGTTTGGGGGCTTATGTCTTTGAGCTTGGTGATGTTTTATCTCACTATGACTTTTCTCATCATCTCTTATTATTCCTTTACCAAGAGTAGACTTAAACCTTATACTCCTTCTAAGGTGCGAGATAAATGTATCATCTTAAAATGGAAGCACTTAATTTTGATAACTTTTATCTCTTCTTAGTATGGTTTTGGTCCATTTCTCTTCTTTCAATCTTGTTCAAACTTCTAGGTCATCTCTCATTTCTATGCATGGCCCTTTAGGTGTTATTTTATCGCCTGTTTGGTCATGAATCTTTATGCTCTTTCCCAAAGTCATTTGGGTCCCCTTTTCTTGGGATACCCTTTGGTATTGGTCAACCTAGTTGGTCTATAATGATATAGGTTGACCTAGTTGACCTACACCCAAAGGAATTTAGGTATTAGGCCTTGAAGTGTCTCAGGTGCTTTATTTTTTTTTATTTTAAGGCCCAGACAACTTCCTTTGTTTTCAATATTGAAAACTGTATATAAAAAAGCTTAGCTATTTAATTTTGATACACTTATCCATCCATTATCAAGAGAAAACATATGCACAAATGAATGAGACATCATGAAAGGATTTTTAAGGCATTCATCAAGCATCCTTATTTAGTATTTCCTTCTTGCAACAAGATCCTTCCTTCGAGGTGGTAGTGGAGTTTGGCTTCCAAGGAGGATATCTTCCTTTCTCCATCTACATTCGTTAGATCTTTATCGGGGTAGATCGCAAGCATTTCCATTTATGAGATTCTAATTTCATTGGTTTCCTTTTGGTTATTAAAGACTATTACATTTTCATACTTAGATTATGTGTTTCATATCATACTCGATTGAATCTCATCTTTCTCTTGTACCACATAGCCTAGGGTGAAAATGTTTAACTAATGAACTTGTCTCATCTAGTTTACATTGTTAAATTTATTTCTTCTATTTTCCCCATAAATAATAGTGTATCATTCCATCCTAGTTTGTACAAAAAAAAATTATTAGACAATGACATGACTAGTGGGAGTGTATAATAATTGTCACATCATTTAATACACAAATAAATAGGGAATTAGTCAATACATGGAAAAAATAATAGAGAAATCTAAGTGACTTAAACATAGGTGAACATGTTACAATGAATATGGGTGAACAATGATCTCGAGAGAAGAATAAATGATTAATAAACTTATTTATTTATTTGATGATTTGAAAAATGGGTATTGATGTTTAAAATGGTTGACATAATGGAGGAAGAAGAAGTTTCATCATTAATATGAAGACTGAGGAGAAGCTAGAAGATCTTTAGTACTTGTGTGAGCATCCTGGTTGGTTAATATCCATCTTTAAAAAGAAATAATTAGGTGAAGAAGATTGTTTTGGTGCAAGGACCAATGAGAAAAAAAAAATTAAAATATTTTGACAAGAAATTATTTGAATGTAGACATTGCCTTGGTAGATAAAGACCATATAATGACACATTTTTAGAGTGACTCTTTAGACATGCACATAGTTACTATTGATCAATTTGTGCATGAAGAGAAAGAAAAAAACATAGACTTGGATTTGAGTTTAGAAATTCTAAATGTTGATAGTCAAGATATATACATGTTAGATGATCTTGCAAATCCTTTGGGGAGGAGCCTTATCAAGACATCAGTTCTAGTGAGTTTGGTAGTGACTTTGGCATAGTGTTAAACAATTATTAGGAGAAAAACACAAATTTTATTTCTAAACACAAAGCAATCATTCTTTTGACACATGTGATTTGGTTGTGTTGGCACCTAGGTATGATGGAGATCGTAGCCAATATGAATTATATTTTGATTGTGGTGATGATCATAATACAAGTATTAAAGATACTAATGATGACTATGATGAAGACCTTAAAGAAAAATCTTATTTATCTTTGCATGAGGCTGAATTTGATCATAAGTTTTGGAAGTTAGATGATTTGGATCCACAATATAATCCTAAAAATGATAATGAGAGTTCATGAGAAACTTGGGAAAGCCTTGGAGTATTGATCAAGAGTATATAGATTTTTATTTTTATATTCATCATGGAAATATCTCTCTCATTTTCACAAACACGATTTCAAGAATCAATTTGTGGTACTCAATGATAACATGTTGCTTGAGGTGACTGTAGAAAAAAAGTATGGAAATCCACTTTTTTAGTTAGATGATGGAACAGATTTTGACTATTGATGGAAATAGTAAGATATGAGATCTAGGAGAAGATTTACAACTTGAGTTGGAACATGATTTTCATTCTACTAACAATTTAAGTTTTCTTTATGAGGTGATTGGGTACACTCTTGGGGGACCCCAACAACAAAACTTGCAAAAAATGAAGCAAATAAAGATTATGTCAGAGTAATATGACACTAGAAGGAATCATTATTTATTAATGTATGATGACTTGGAGGATAAGTTGGGTATGCAAATTAATGATTTAAATTGAGGATTATTTCCTTGTTATCAGCCATTTTGAGTTGGTTCAATCTGACATGAGGTTTGGTCTTGAGTCTTGGTATTCCCCAATAACTAGGACATTTCATATTTTGGTTGAGTTGATAAGTGGTAATGCACATATTACATAGATAGGGATATGTTGGTCTTAGATTGGTTTTGACAATTGAGTGTCAACACACTTAACCAATTCTCAAAGATGATGCCGAGTATAATATAGAAGTCAAGCTACAGTGTGTGTCAAGCTAGAGAAATCAATAGGTGTTGAGTGAACTTTAGGTGCCGAGTGAAGTTCAAGTGTTGAGTGATAAGTGATGTCAAGACACTATAGATGCCGAGAAGAGTATAGATGTCAAGTGAAACAAAATTGCTTTAGGAATTGAGTGAGACAAAATTCCTATATGTTTTGAGCATCAGTAACTAGTGAGTGTCGAGTAACACAGAATCAACAGATGAGTTTGTATCTTCACAAACTCAAATGTAAACCATTTTTTGAGCTGACTCGGGATGAATCTCAAAGGATCTTGAAGATAAGATTGAATCTTTTGCATTACCTATGTAATCAACATGCAACCAATAAGAAAAATGGAGAAGGCATGCAACCAATAAGAAAAGTGCAAGAATTGAACGAGAAATGAAGAGTAAATATTGATCGTAGATTCATACCTAACCCTAAGTCTTAGAAGCCTTTAAAAGGAGGATGAAACCCCATTGTATGAGTGCATGAGAGAAGTGTAAGGGTGAATTATAGTGAAGTGCAGAAGGGTGTAAAGACTTAGAGAGAGTAGAGTAGTATTGCAAAATCTAGTTGATTAAGAATAGAGTATCAAAGTTTCAAGGAGAGACACATCACATCAAGCAAGGATTAGAGCAATTAGAGTAGAACAAGGATCTAGAATCAGCAATTGGGGATTGCAAGTCATCAGGTCAAGACATTCTACCATAATTTTTATACATTGTATTATGAGAATGGAAATCCTATGTTGATAGGTTGGCTTAGCAGCCATATTGTAGATCCTTAACAGGGTTGTAAATCCTTTAACAGGGTAACATTCTAAGTGAATGTTTGTAAATCCTTTAACCAGGTCACTTTTAAAAGGGTGTAAAGTCTTTAATAGGATAGGCCTTTCACAAGGCAGACCATTGGAAGTGGTCAAACTTTGTAACCTTGAACAGTTACATATTGCTATAGTGATACTTTATGGGTTTCATCCCCACCCCATTTTTACCTTCTCATTTTGGAGGGTATCTAGGTTACCAAATTCATGTGTTATCTATTTTCATGCATGTCTTTACTTTTATGTTTATTAGATGAATTAGATGCATGTGGATGATAGGATGATATCAGTTAAAAGGTTTTGAGAAGGTTAAAGTTAGTTACTTTTCATTCACCACCCCCCCCCCTCTTAGAAGTAAATCTTCCCACTTGTAAATTCCAACAATTGGTATTAGAGCTAAGATCTCACAAGAAGAAGCCTTACAACCTTGAGAAAAGATCTGGAAATGGAAGTCTACAAACTTGGGAAGATCATAGAGAATTAGGAAATTGATATACAACTTGCTCTACATGCTTTGGAAGAAGCCAGGGAAGAACTGAGAAAATCCTTAAAGAGAAGAAGAGAGATTGCCATAGCTAAGAATGATACACAATACAAGGAGATTGACACCTCAAAACTATTTAAAAATGGAGATTCCAACGAGTTTGATGCAGCAATAGTAGACCTAATGGAAAAGAATAGAGCTCAAGTGGAAGAAATTAGAACACTCAAGCTAGAATAAGAATCACAAGTGAAGAAAAGAGCCATTGAAGATAAGGCTATGCTAGAAGAAGACAAGAGAAATCTAGCCAATAGATAGGAAGAAAAGTCAATTGAACTTGCAAGAATTTTAAACATGCAACTAGACACCCTAAGTCAGATGATGAATGCACATCATGAACTGAATGTCAAGGATATTGAGATCTCTACACTGAAGATGCAAAATAAACAACTGCGAAATGACCTAAAAAGAGAGAAGGAGATTGCAGAGACCTTCAACAAACCTAATGAAACCATCAAGTACTTTGAGCAGCTATTAAAATCACCAAGGGCTAGTAATGATACTTCAAGACTTGGTTACACTAGCACTAAACAAGGAGAATCATCCAAGACTGCAAAAGAAAGGAGTAACAAATGTAAGAACACTAAACCTACTTGTCATTTCTGTAGTAAAAAAGGACATACCTCTAATGTATGCAGCAACAAAAATGCTCATTAGCATGACAAACCTAAGAATGTGAGTCATTGTCATAAGTTCAAAAAGCAAGGACATCAAGCACATAACTGCAAGACTAGGACTATCAGAACACCAAAATTTGAAGGTCACTGCTACAATTGCAAGAAGTATGGACATAGAGCTTTTGAGTGTAGATCAAAGCCTATGTGGACACCTAATTAGCCAGCTAGGGGAAATAACCATGGTATAGCTATCATTACTATCAAGAATATGGACAAATTCTTGAAAATTGCATAAGAACACATTGCAAAGGGAACTATAACAGATGGTTGAGCCAAACCACATGTTTTAGTTGCTTGAAGACTAGTCATATCAATAGGAATTTTCCAACAAGGTCAAAGGCACCCAACTCAAAGAAAAACAAAGGTAAAGAGAAGGTAGATGTTGAACACATCAAAGGAGAAATGAATAAGACATGGAAGAAGAAAGAAGGATGTAGCACATTAAATGAAGGGATCACTTCACCTAACAAGTCAAGTGGTCACACTTCATCAAATTAAGCAAAGAGAAGGCATGAGGGACTAATTTACAAAGCTTTATCATACATCAATTCCCAAACAAGAAAGTACTAAAAAAAAGAGATCAACATGATTAGAGATGCAAATTTAAAATTTTAAGTTTTCATAAGTGTTGTTGAGTCACCCTTAGATGCTGAGTAAAAGTCTAGTACATGACGAGTTGACTGTCAAAATAGTAGAATCCAAATGATTAGTTGGAGCCAAGTTGGTAGTGGAAGCTGAGTAAAGAATACTCATGTGGATGTTGAGTGGTTGAAAATCAATGGAAGCCAAGTAATGTAGAAGTCCTTCAGAAGCTGAGTGGACAGTTGTAAATGCACTAAGCATTGAATGTAGTGAAAATAGGATATATTATTGTGTTTTCAATCATTTTTCTTCATCGCGAATGAAAAGCAAAGATGAGAAAGAGTGCAGAGCAACCTCATAGTAGAGAATCCAATATTTAAGCAGATTTCAATAGCATTTTAGAACAATTTCATCAACTTTGAGGTATTTGCACTTGCGCCAAGCTACACAGTTTCATATTTTCTTCATGTTCAAACCTTAGATTGTATAAAATGGCTTCTAACTCTAGGGAAACTTAGGAGAAGGAATCATTTGAGATCTAGCTTGTGTCCAATGAGGTAAAATAACCCAATTTCTACCCAATACCTTAAGTAGCATATAAGAATGACCCAACTGGAGCCCTATCTATCGTACCCCCTAAAGTAATTATAATTCAAGATGTAAGGAGATGTTATAATTGCAAAATTGGAGCCATAGGAGACATGGAAATGAGGGAAGCTTATGAATAATTATGTGAAAATAGAGTGTTGAAGGAAGAATATCAAATTGTTGAGAAGAAGGGTTTGACACGTGCCCTAAAATTCCCTATAATTTTCAAGACTAAATGGATTAGGCTAGTGCTTAGCAGAATACATGATGGAAGCTTATGGTTAGAGGATGGTCTAGTGAAAATTTAAAAAAAGAGTTGTACATAGAGTGATAGGGTACCCAACCCTAGATTGGCCAAAGACCCTTAGGAGTGACTCTAAGGAAGCAATTGAGAAAAATACTAGTGCCAAGTGGAACAAGAGAGGGATGACAATTGACATCATCCAAGACCCTCTTGTTGACTTTGTTGTTAAGGTTATTGCACACAAATTCTACCAATCCATCAAACTTAATAGTGTGCCTTGCATTGCAGTGGATATGGGTTACAAGTTGGTAAAAAAGGATCATACTTATGATCTTGTAGAACTGCAACTACAACATATTAATGAAAATTTAGTAGCTATAAGAAGAACCAAGGGAGCCCAATGCAAATTTGGTGCTATTTTGATTTGTATATTCTTTTATGTGAAGAATGAGTTTTCTTCTTTTGGTAAAGTAGTGTGGAAAGAAAATAGGTCAATCATAGCTCAGGTCAATGAATATATTGAGCAGGTGGGAGCTAATTTTGAGACTCTTATGACTAACTATTTTGAAGACTTCAAGAAGACTATGAAGCAAAGGCTAAGAATTCTAGTCTCTTTAGTAGAGAAACATGTAAATGATGTATGTTTTCTTGTAGATATTGACTACACATACATTCAATCTGTTATACCAAGTGTTAGATGGTTAAGACCTCTTGGCTATGAAATAAATATAGATGAGGTATCAACAGCTCTAACTGCATTACTAGCTAATGAAGTAGACAAGAGTGCACTACATTTTGGAACCTATGATGTGGTCATGTCAAAGGTGGATATGGAGTTGAAGACTGCCTCCACATTGAAAAATAAAGATAAACTTGTAAAGAAAATAAAGGCCAAATTTGGCGAGGGAATCACAGAAGAAGAAGAAGGTGAAGAAGTCGAGGATGATGAAGATGAACAAGGTCATGAAACACTTGCTTTAACCCAAGGAATGGGGGAGGATGTTGAGGAAGAGGAAGGTGCTAAGAAAGAAGCGCCCAAGGCTGAGCCAAAGAAAAGAAAAAGCACAAAAATAGCCAGTTGCACAGCTAAAGGGGAAGAAGAAGGCAACAAAGCCAAGCCCAGCCAAGCCAACTACAAGGGTAGATACCAAGGCAACAACCCAAGTGGCAAAAGAAAAAGGGAAATAAAAGGAAATAGAGCAAGGAGGGCCTATAGAACCAAAGAAAATAAAAAAATACATTGCACCTCTAGAATCAAATGAAGAAAAGACAGAGTCCGATGATGAACAATTCAAATTGGTAAGACGTTCTACCAAGTCTAAATTGGAAACTGTTTGCAATAACATTAGAGATAATGTAAATATAACTAGTCTAAAGACCAATTGATTTTAATAAGTTTTCAAGGGAATAAAAAAACATAGTGGAGGAGTCCATCTACACTATGATGGCTGAGTTCAAGACCACCCCACTTGAACTTGACAATTCAATGCCTAAGGAGTTAAGCTCCATTGTAGAGAATAAATGGCATTACCATCTTAAAATGGAAAAGGAAATAAGGGAGTCTACATTAGCTCATGTAATGCTTGACTTAACTAAAGGTCAAATAACTAAGGCTAGTAAGAAACATGGGAGCAAATTTGCATCCAAATATAGAGCCTTCCATATTTTACAAAATCAAATTGAAGATGTTGTACAAAAATCCACACAAATGTAGAAATTGATCTATGGATTAACTTTTGTCAAGGAAGGACAAGAAGATCCCTTTGAAGGGAGAATTGATGAAGAAGAAGAAGAAAATGAGAAAGATGAGGAAGGAGAGAAAGAGGAGGAAGAAGAAACTGTGGGGAAGCCACAAGGTGAAGATGCAAAAGTTGAAGAGTAGTAGCCAAAACAGAGTGTCCAAGACACCCAACTACCACCACCAAGTCCTCCACATACAACACCTACATAAACTATAATTGTTAAGGATGATCCTAACACCTTAGGTCAAAAAATCAATACATTCACTATAGAGAATCTCAAAAAGATCCTTCACCAAACTACAGTACAATCACAACTATGCACAAATCTTGTTTTGGTGAGTGTGGAAGAACTACAAAAGGTTGTAGCAGAAATCACTAGGGAGAAGGTGAATGCAAAAGAACCACCTTCACAACCTCCCAAAACTATAGAAAATCAACCAAAAGAACAAGAAGCACATGATAGAATTGCTAAGATTGATCATACAATCATAACAACAACAACTATCAAGGAGCCAACAAAGGAACAAACAAGACAAGATGTTCCTACAGCACAAAGCCAAGATGCACCTCCTCAAATCATCATTATTGATCAAGGAAATAGAGAAGAAGAGAAGGAAGAGGAGAAAACCCCTAAAGAAAAGGAGTAAGAGACAATACAGACATTGGTGAACTTGCCTACCTCAAGGACTCCTACCAAAAAGCCAAGCACTAATGTAGTACCACTACAAATCTTAGCACTAGGCTCAAGCTCCACCAAGGTTGCAAGGGTACTTCACTATGGAGACCCTGCACTTCATGAGGAGATAGTCATATCTAGTTATGACTCCAGAACAATGAACCTAGCATAGATAAATGAAGTGCAAGAGGCACTGAAGAGAAGGAAGAAGCATGAGATACTTAGAAATGAAGCACTTGTGGGAATCAAAGACATATTCCTCGATGCATTTAGCTTGCCAGAACCTGATGAAACCCAACCCATCATGGAGCAATTATCCAACATAGTGGACCAAGTAAAAATTGAAGACCTTGATACAAATGTTAAGTTATTAGAATGGTTTGAAAAGAAGTTTCAAATGAAAGTCAATGAGAAAATATGTAGTGAAATAGCACTTTCACAAGTAGAATTGGCTAAGAAGGTTGAAAAGATGAAATTAGTACTTGAGAATATCTTCTCATTGTACTCCAAATTGTGTGACTCATCATACTTCACACAAGAAACCAGCCAAAGGATTCTGAGCTTGGAATGAAATCTTAAGATTTCTAGCACACAGCTACCCAAAGATCTAGCTAAAAGTGAGAAGCATTTTGCAACGACACTTCACACCTAGAAAGAGTTAGCTATACTAACAATAGAAGAGGCTAATGTCAAGGCCAAATTGATATAGATTCAATCTGTCATTACTCCACATCTTGAAGTTCTACATAAGGAAATGGCCTATCCAGAAAATGTTTTAAAGAAATATCCTAATCTTTCTACCTTAGAAGGCCTAGTACATCTTGTAGTAGAGATAGCCATCTAGCACAAATCACTAGAAATTGCTTTAGATAATTGGTATGCTTCTCTGAAGATGATCATGGAGATTTTAAAAATAAAAAAAATTGGCTAAATATTCTATTCATTCTTAGGACCCTTTGACATAAGTGTCAAAAAGGGAGAGATATTCAAATTTTGAAGAAGCAATAAAGGAGATAGAGCCAAAATAATATTTTGGGGGAGTTAAGATAGTAAATAAGAATGAGGAGATAATACATTCTTTGAAGAAGGTAATAAAGAATAGTAATAAAGAATATCCAAAGGGGGAGATATGCGAATTTTGAAGAAGCAATACAGGAGATAGAGCCAAAAGGATGCAAAAATTGCAAGAAGATGTGAAATGGGGAGCAATACGAAGGAAAACTACAGGCAAATAATATTAGATACATTAGCATGAGACAAATTCAACACAAGATTTTTGGTTACACAATTGGCACATCAGCACTGTGGGAGTTACAAATTTTTGAGGTATATAAATTTTTGAACAAGTTTTTGAAGTCTTGTACATATGCTGAACAAAATGTGTAGTATACTCATAGAGATCAGATTCATAATGTTCAATTAAGTGTTTTTGCCACTCATGTCAAAGGGGGAGATTTTTGGTCTCAGATTGGTTTTTACAATTAAGTGTTAACACACTTAACCAATTCTCAAAGATGATACCAAGTATAATACAGAAGCTGAGCTATAGTGTATGCCAAGTTAGAGAAATCAATAAGTGCCAAGCTAACTTTAGGTGCCGAGTAAAGTTCAAGTGTCGAGTGATAAGTGATGCCTAGTCACTATAGATGCCAAGTAGAGTATAGATGCTAAGTGAAATAGAATTGATTTAGGATCCAAGTGAGACAAAATTCCTATATGTGTTGAGCATCAGCAACTAGTGAGTGTCAAGTAACACAGAATCAACATATGATTTTGTATCTTCATAAACTTAGATGTAAACCATTTTTTGAGATGACTCAGGATGAATCTTGAAGGATCTTGAAGATAAGATCAAATCTTTTGCATTACCTATGTAATCAACATGTAGCCAATAAGAAAAATGGACAAGGCATGCAACCAATAGGAAAAGTGCAATTATTGAGCGAGAAATGAAGAGTAAATATTGATCGTAGATTCATACCTAACCATAACTCTTTGAAGCTTTTATAAAGAGGATGAAACCCCATTGCATGAGTGCATGAGAGAAATGTAAGGGTGAATTATAGTTAAGTGCAGAAGGGTGTAAAGACTTAGAGAGAGCAAAGCAGTATTACAAAATCCAATTGATTGAGAACAGAGTATCAGAGTTTCAAGGAGAGCCATATCAGATCAAGCAAGGATCAAAGTAGTTAGAGCATAACAAGGATCTGGAATAAAAAATTAGGGATTGCAAGTCATCATGCCAAGACATTCTACCATACTTTCTAACCATTGTATTGTGAGAATGGAAATCCTATGTTGATAGGTTGGCTTAGCAGCTATATTGGTTTAGTAGCCATATTGTAGATCTTTAACAGGATTGTAAATCCTTAAACAAGGTAACATTCTAAATGAATGTTTGTAAATCCTTTAACTAGATCACTTTTAATAGGGTGTAAAGTCTTTAATGGGATAGGCCTTTCACAGGGCAGACCATTGGAAGTGGTCAAACTTTGTAACCTTGAACAGTTACATATTGCTACAGTAATAATTTGTGGTGTCATCCCCACCCCAGTTTTACCTTCTCATTTTGGAGGGTTTTTGGGTTACCAAATTCATGTGTTATCTAGTTTTATGCATGTCTTTACTTTTATGTTTATTAGATGAATTAGATGCATGTGGATGATATCAATTAAAAGGTTTTGAGAAGGTTAAAGTTAGTTACTTCTGATTCATAACCTCCCCTCTCAAAAGTAAATCTTCCCACTTGTAAATTCCAATAGGAGATGCATTATTTCCATGGTATATATTAAGTCTTGGATACTTCAATAATTTGATAGGTCTCTGAAACTTGTTCTTGAGCTTGCTGAAATTTTCAAAACAATAAGTAAAGGAAACTTCCAGCTTGTTTCTTATGCAACTTTGGAAAAAGAAGGAGATAAATATGACATCTACATACTTGAAAATCCATGCTTTGAATTTGATTATGTTATAAATCATACTAATGATTCTTTTGGATGCATTTTGAAGACAACTAGTGATTGTCCCACTTTAGTTGTAGATGCTTTCATTGATTAGCTACAAGCGATTAGCAAAGATGTAGTGAAATCCCAAGATATGTGTATTGTTTTGGATGGAATTTGTATTTGTGTTGTTCACCTTCCAAGGAGTATTGAAAGTCATTCATGGTTGGGTATACATCCTTGAAATTATAAAAAATAAATAATAGTGCTTATTGGGGATGGTTTAAGTGAGTTATGGAGGAGGAATGATCTAAATTTAAAAAATGATAGTATTTTTCATTTCCTTACCAATAATATTTTCTATTGATTTATTTACAAATTGATTGGAGAGAAATTTTAAGTAAGGCTTGGGGAATTGAATGAATGGTTAATCTTTAGAGTTTTATTTGGAAAAGAATAGATCAATATTTTAGTTTTGAGCTTTCTTTTTGTTTGCAAATCAATTACTCCAGTTTATGGTTTTCTCTTATTTTTGGTACAATTTATCTTGTCAATGAACTAAATATTTTCAGTTAGAGATTCATTAGAGGTGTTGTATATCCACTTATATGTTATTTTTTAGTTTTTAAATGCTCAAGTTTCATTCTTATACTTGGATAATTCTTCGGTACTATTTTTGTCACCTTTGTAGAGTACTTAAATCAAATTGCACTCCCTTGATTTCAATCATGTATACTAGAAGTTATTATTGATTTCATAACTTAAAAACTCATGGAGCTCTCCCTATGAAGGTGTGTAGTAAGGTTCAACATTTTACCTTTGGAGATGGTCCACAATAATAGAGTTCTTTGCACTATGATTCATCTTTCAAAGGGCATTGAAGTTACAATAATAAATTTTAGCACCAATGTCTATTCTTTGATTAGATTACATATGAGTTGAGATTTTTTCTTTGCAGATGAGTAGCATGGTTTATTTAGTCTATAAAATGAGTAGTTCTTGGATGAGGATGGATGATAGAGAACATTTGATCATGGGAGATGATTCTTTGGTTACTCTCATATTCATGAGTTCTATGTATCCAATAAGATTTCAAATTGTTTATTATTTCCTATTTTCTTCCCACATTGTTTATGTTGACCTCAGTCTTAGTGAAACACGATTTTAGGCACATGTATATTTTAGTGACCAATTGTGATAGATCCTATTAGTATATTTTAGTTATTCTCCATATCCACTTGGGAGATTTTGGGACATTAAAGTCACCTCATGATGTTATTATGCATGCTTTAAAATAATAATTGGTTGATTGCATTAAGTTGGGTTTTTTTGTTTACTCAAGCTTACTACCTTGACTCTTCGAGGTTATATTCTAGTGATATGATTCCAATTGTTGGTTATATATGTAGTACTTGGTTATCTGATTTCAAGGTTAGTTTTTACATACAACTTTACTAGTCCCTAATTTTTTATAGATCCATTTCTTGCTTGGAATTTGATGATGAGATGTATTGAGGATTATGGTTTTGTATTGAGTTGATATTTCTTCTAGATTCCTAAAATCATTCTAGTTATTGAGATTGCAATTATGAATCTTACTAGGATGCCACAACAAAAATATTTCATCTTGTGTCTAGAGTAGCTCAACATCAACATGGTAGTTCCTCTATAAAATTGATCCAAAACCCAAAAACCACTTGGGTTTGTAGTTTAATAGAAAAGGATGAGAGTGCCAATGTTGGACTATTGGAGGTTGCCCCTTTTTCAAGATTAGTTATTTTGGAGTGCAATTGGTAGAGTTGGGCCAATATTTGATTGCTCTTTTTTTAGAGTTTTTCAAGAGATCTCTTATTCAGGTACTTTGCATGATAGTGTTTTTATTAAATGGTACTACATATCTCATAGGATAAGTTGGGACCCTAAGATCATTTAAGCTAAAATCTTGATTAGTTTGATGATTATGGAGTGTATTAGCATTGTTTGAGCATAATCAATGTTTGGGAAGGGAAACTATGATGTCCCCTTTTTAGAAAAAGTTGTATGATTTTTTTATTAGATTATTTCCCTCATAGTCTCATAGGTTATACAAGACATAAATAAAAGGGAATTAGATGCAATTTAACCTAGACAGTTTGAGGTAGTTTTGGGCACACTTGACATTTATAATAAGTCATTTTGGCATTTTGACTTATTGCAATGATGTGTCAATGGTAAATTATTTATATTGACAAAATTATTTATTTATTTTTTATTTAATTTATGTGCATTAATAAATTAATTTTATAAAGTTAAATTTAATTGTTTAAATATATTAATTTAAAGTCTAGTTTGTGGGAAGTATGAAATTAAATGTCCCCTGTTATCCTATAATTCATTGGAAATATAAATAAAATTTATTGGGGATTGAAGTGAAGCAAAATCATATTATATGGCATGAAATGTTCAAGAAAAAAAATCCCTATAAAATAGGTTCCAAAAAAGAAACCACAAGAAAATCGGTGCAAAAAAGAAAATCCAAACTTATAGAAAAAGGGAAAAAGTGATTTTGTTTATCCCACTTGTCTATGTCAGTAGTTGAGTTCATAGAAGGTGTTATGAACATATTGAAGAGATTTCTTTAAGCTTGCTTGGTTACACTTGGATATTGGATGAAATTGGAAAAATTATGGAGATTATTCTATCAAGGCTTGGAGGAGAAACCCTTTGTGCTAAAATTCTTCTTTTTTGTTGAAAGATATGGTTAGGAGGATTTTTGGAGTTTAAGGTAAATCATATTATTTTTGAAAATTATTATTTTAATTTAAATGAGATTTCTAACTACCCGAAGATTTGATTTATCACTTCAAAAGTAAGGGATCCAAAGATCATGCCATTTTTTGTGTATATATAAGCCAAATGAATCAACTAAATGCTGAATTGAGCATGACTTGGTTATATGTGATTAAGTGGGGGTGTTATACTATTTGGGAACCCATATAGAGGTATTGTACATGTTTTGAGAGGGTTATAACACTTAAAGAAAATATTTCCACCAAGTTTTTTTTGTCAATAATCAACAAAGATGGTGTCTTACAAGTTTGCATTATGTTTAAAATTTTGAGATTAGTATTAATGGTGCAATAAAGAGCTACAAACAGCTAGGAAAAGATGTTTATGGCCTATCCTTGTTATTAATTTTCTTAATGGACAATATCACTAAATAGAGAATTAGGTGTGTACGTGGCATTGAACTAAGGGTTTTCTATGTTATTTTATATGTAATTTGTAATTGTTGAAATTCAAAATAAATCCAAAACTTTATTAGAAATTTAAATAAATCCTAGTTTTTATTAATTTGTTAGCTAAATCTTTGTTATACATTGGTCTACATTGGAAATGAAAATATGAGATCCTTAGAAAAAAATCAAGATATTTACATCAACCATTGGAAAAAAAATAAAAAATTAACAATCAAGTTGTAAGAGAATTGTTTCATAACATTTCCTATGATTAGAAGAGGTCATATTTATTATAACAAGGGGGTTTCTTACTAGGTATCACAAGTTGATAGATTTTTTAGAGAATTTTTTAGGTTTCATATATTTCCTAACTATTGAGAGAGCAATTATGACATCAAGTTTATAAATCTATTTTGTTAAGAATTGAAGTTACTCTTCAATTTTTTACAATGCCCAAATAGATAGGAAATTGAGATTGCTAACAAATTATTGGCTAGATTTTTGAGAAACTAGGTCTCAAGTCATTAAAAAGAATGCATTAGATGGATCTTATAAGAGGATTATTCTTACTATGCTATTTATACCATGTCTAAAATAATGACATCATTTGTGGCATTGTATGGTTATCAAGTTGAGATTTTTGTTGACCTTGATCCATCTAAGTAGTCTAATAGGTCCTATATCCTTTAAATTGGGAGCCTATATCTAATTGTGATTTTGTTTATGGATCTTTGGTCTACACACAACCTCCACTTAACATCCTTTTTAGGGGCTAAAACTTATGGCAATGCACAAGGACTTAAGATTTTCCTTATTAGTCCTTTATAAGGCAATGCTTGCATTTTCTTATTGAAATCTGAATTTTGTTGGGGTGTCTACTCACAGGTAACCTTATTAGGAAATGTAGATCCTAGAACTGAGTCAATTTGGTGACTTATGTCTCTAATTGGTGGAAAAGATTTAGGTTACTCTCCTGCAATAATACTAGGAAATTACTTGAGTAATTAGTCTACCACCTTAGGTATTGGATCATGATTCGTAACATCCTCCTTGGGCTTGAAAGCCATTGCATGTCCTTGGGAATCACTCTCCTTTATCATACTTAAGAATTAATTACCCACTACCAACACCAATGAGGATTCATCTTTCTCCTTGCAATATTATTTAGTAAGAGGATCCATGTTAACCTTCCTACCCTCCTTGTTGATCATATTGGTGTCTTTTTTTTCTCAATTGTGCTAAGCCTTCACATAAAATTGCCAAGGCCTACCTAGTATTAAATGAAAAGAATCCATTAGAATTACTTCACAAAGAATCAATATATCTTTAAACTCACCTATTTCAAATTCAACCCAAGCCTCCTCTTCCACACTATAGCTCTATTTTTTGTTGAGTCGAGAAATATTATGCAATCATGTATGGGGTATCCTTCTAAGATTGTGTTTCTCAACTATTTTAGTTGATACAAAAAATTTATTTGACCCTAAATTCATCATTATCTTGCACAATTCTCTATATGCCTTTCCTTGGGTCCTAAAAAAAGTTTTTCTTTGAGGAAGCTCTTGCTTAAAGGGAACCTTCAAAAGAGTCATTTTTATCATCTTGATTTCACCATCAAGAATATGAGCTACACTCCCTATTGGTGCATTAAAATTGTTGCTACTACCTTCATCCTCTAATAAGAGTTGGCTACTTCCATCCCTTCTTGTAGATGAAGTGGAAGGATTTCTAGGACTTTGGTTCTTTATGTGCCCATTTCAATTACAATTATATAATTTCCCAAAGAAGTATGCACTTCCTCTACCCAAACCTCCAAAATTCTGCCTACCTCCATTGAAAGGTCTTCTCTATCTTCTAAAGTTCTACCCACCTTCTATATTATGCTCACTCTTAAGCTCACTTCTTTTGATTTTCATCACTCCTACTAATTTTTCCTTCTCCATAATTACCTCTACCCCTACTAATGTTCCTACCTTAACTACCTCTATTTCTATATTTTCCCTTTCAATTGAGATTCTCCTCATCCCTAATGGCTAGTTAAAAACATTCCTCCATTCTCTTAGGTAAAAGCAAACTAATTTCATCTTGACTGTTATATTTAAAGCCATTCAAATATATTTCTACTAGATCCTTTTAGACTTCATTATTGTGTGCCCTCATGCTCAACCTATGTAACTCCTTAGTATAGTTGGAAACATCATGATCTCTCTACCTGTGATTATTGAAACTTTTAATTATCTGTATCTCAAAATATGTTGGCATAAAAATTTTCTTCATCATAGAAAGCATCATGTACTATTTGGTAATAGGTTTCTTACCATTAATCTCTCTTTAATTTGAGTATAATTCCACCCAATAATGACAGAACCTTTGAGCTTGGTCCTTGCATATTTTTCCTTCTCCTCTTCCACAAAATTCAAATCAAAGTAAGTACCTAATATTGTTATCCAATCATCCAACTCGTCACCATCCATTTTGCCACTAAAATTTGGTACAACCTTGAAGTCATCTTTCTTTGAATCATTTATTGCATCTAGAAGATCTTGTTTTTGGTGTCTAGCCTCATTGTGATCCATAGCCCTTGGATTAACAAGCCATTGGTCCTTTTCTTCTTCCTCTTATTTCTTTAATCCTTCTTCCTCTTCTTCTTTAGTATCTAAATTGTTCTCTTTGAACATCATATTTTTCCACCTCTCTCCCCACTTCTCCTCAATCCTTTTAGCCATATGTTCAACCACATTCTCAAACTTCTTAACCCCTGTTAAGGAATTTTGTACCATCAATTTAAAAATTGAACACCAACCACTTGGTATGGCTTTGATATCAATTTGATGCAAGTAAGGTTGCACTAAGAGTAGGTGAAGTCCAAACTAATCTAGGTGAGTTCCAAAGAAAAACTACTTCCCAATATGGGATAGACCACAAAGTAATAAGTGATGGTCTATTTCCCTAATCTTCATATTCACTCTCAAACCCTTTTTCCTACTACCACATCCACAACTCCACTTAACTCTAATTTGACTCCTCACCATCCTTTAACCTTCACAAGCATCCCCAAAGATGTTTTCAAAACTGCAACTACAAGGGTTCCAAGGATCATTCCATAGGCATTATACATGTTTTCGAACATATTTTTAGTTTTTCACAAGGTTATAATTTTGTATTCCAATAACCCACAATATGAACTTTTTCAAAGACCTAAAATAGCACTAGTAGGATTAGGCCTCAAATCTTAATTTTTGGCAAATAAGTTCAATTTTCTCTAAAATTTGGTCTCATCATAGGTTGTTTTACAAGGGGGTAGGGGGTGTGAATCAATATACTTGATAGCTTCAACTTTTTACTCTAGATCACTCTTCACACTTATCTATGGGTCAGTGCTAGCTATAACCTAACCGATCAAGATTAAGAAAAAATAAGGAACATGAAAATAGAAACACATAACACAATTTATATCTCTTGAAAACCTTTCTAGGGTAAAATACATAGTGTGTGATTTGATCCTCTCAAAGCTTTCACTCTTCTAAAGTTCGCTTGGTCAAGATCTTATCTATGTTAAAGATTACAAAGAAATTGTTAGGTGTCACCCGATTAAGGGATATTGATAAGACTTGCTAAAAATTTTAAAGGAATTTAGAACACAAGTTAATGTGTCATCTAGTTAGGGGATTTATACAAAGAATTTATTATAGTTCACCCTCAATGAGATTTATAGTTGTAAAGGTAAGTAGATAATGGGGAATGATCTAACAAATAGCTACTCCACTTACCTTGAAATAGATCCTTCTTTTGCTTTATTTATCTGTCTGCATCTATACTCTACCTTCTCTTGGATTTGCGACTTTAGACCTTGATCACTTGTGATCACTTGTGAATTTGGATCTCCTTTCTCTTGAAACCACTAAAATTTTGATGTTTGGTCTTGCTAGCTTCTCCTCAACACAATAACTCTCTAAAGGTGACTTTACTCTTGTCACTGTCATTCACTTTTTGAGATGTCACTTAGCTTGACTCTTTTAGCACTTTGGATAATCACTCGACAATATAACCTTTCCTTGTTCAAATCTAACTCCTTTTATACTTTCTTCTAGCTTCTCTTAGAAGCCCTAATATGTAAATTCAAAATTTTAATTCTCATCCCTACTACTAGCCTAACTTCCTATTGTAGTAGTGCACTTCTCTTGTCAAATATAGCGTGATCATACAAGAGTCGCATGTGCTATGCATTCTAGCCGACTTGCAATTGTTGGAAATAATTCAAATTTGAATTATTTCAAATATTCCTTGATCTATTCCCCCATAACCATTAAATATGATGTTGAGCACACTCTTACCCTCTACATGACTAGGATACCATAGGTTTCTTGCCCCATTCTCATCTTGTTGACCTAGCTAATCCAACTTACTGGTCCATCTATTTTCCCTTTCTCTTTGCATCCTTCTTACATGGACTTCACTTTACATACTTTTTAAAGTGGATCACCTATTTTATCACCTTTTTTGGGCTCATACACCTCTTCTCTGATCACCCTTGTGAACTAGAATCACACATCAATTTTATTTTTTGGTCATTCCTCTCTATCAGTCTTCATTCCTTCATATGTGTTGAGATCATTGACAACACCTTTGATGACTGATTCTACTAGTTTTTCTACTAGTCAACCTTTAAGACCCTTAGGCTAACAATCTCTCTCTTTGACATTTATGGCAACACTTAGTCATTTTAGCACTCTCTATTTCAGTGCCTTTCTTTTTTTATTTCAATCATCTACCCCTAAGATGGTGCATCTTCATGCTTTTCCTATTACTTTGTCTTGTGTTCTTCGAACACTTCTATTTAGCTTCATTTATTCTAGTGTTCCCCTTAGTCATTTTAGCACTCTATATTTCAGTGCCTTGCTTTTTTTATTCCAATCATCTACCCCTAAGATGGTGCATCTTCATGCTTTGCCCTTTATTTATTCAAGAGAGAGTTTTTTCTACTATTCCCCTTTGTTCTTTTTCTTCTACTCCTCTCAACTTCTCCCCCTTTGACAATAATGATAAAGGAAACCATCATTTCTTGTATGTTGGTTTCTTGACTACTCCCCCTATGGATTAGTCCCTACTCTTACCAAT
The DNA here is from genome assembly GCA_028749045.1 of Cupressus sempervirens. Classification (NCBI taxonomy): domain Eukaryota; kingdom Viridiplantae; phylum Streptophyta; class Pinopsida; order Cupressales; family Cupressaceae; genus Cupressus; species Cupressus sempervirens. The sequence continues at coordinate 576,874,739 of CM053791.1, forward strand.
CCACCTTTAAACTTCTTTGTTTCTTGATCATGGATTGATGCATACTTGTATGTGCTTAGTTTAGGATGGATAGGGGTAAGACCCCTAAATTTCTCTGAGATACTTGAAAGTATCCTTCTGAAGAAGCTTTATAAAGATATTAGCTAGTTGCTCCTTGTTTGAAATATATTCTAACTTAAACTCATTTTATTACTCTTGTCCCTCAAAAAATGGTACTTGATGGATATGTTTTTTTTCCTTTGAGTGCATAATTGGGTTTTTAAAAATATTGATTGTACTTGTTTTATCACAATTGATAGGAACTGGTTCCTCCATTTTCCCTTGAATTCCTTCAAGTAGTTGTTTGATCCAAACAACTTGAGTGCAATTCATTGTTGCAACAACATATTTTGTTTCAATTGTTGAGTTTGATATGTATTCATGCTTTTTGTTGGTCCATGTAGCTAGTCTTCCTTTAGGAAATAATGCACCACCAGTTGTGCTCTTTCTATCATCTATGTTCCTCGCTCAATCAACATCACTAAAGATGCCAAGCTCAAAGTTTTCTTTGATAGAAAATATCTATCATAAGTGATTCCTTTGGTTTGGTTGAAAATCTAGCCTCTATCCCAATATCTTGTCACTAAAACATTTGGGGTCAAAATGCAATGGTAGTGCAATTTGTGTGTGATTTTTATGTTTTTTTTTTGCAAGTGTTCCCAATGTTGTCATCATACTAACATTGGTGTAATTATTGCAATGTCCAAGTGATTATTTAAAAAAAGACAATGGTTAATTTGTCATTTTCCCCAAATGCAGTTGTGTGTGCGAAGAGGAGTTAGGGAAAAGTTGTCATCTAGGTAACTCCTTCAAGCTAGGTAACTCATTCAACACCTTAGATCTGAATGAATATAATCTACATTGTTTTTATCCAAATTAGCAATTTTCTCATTTGATTTGCACCCTTCTCATCAAAAACTAGGGTTCAACCTTGTTTCTCACCACATCTGGCATATTTGTTCTTTTCATTTTCTTATGCTATTCCAAGAACAATTTGAATTCTTGGTTCTATGTATTGTTATGCACAAAGAAAACATATAAACTTTATCAAATAAATTGACAATTTACCTTGTAATCTCGAGAAAATATTTTACTAGTGTCATTATTCCTAAGCATGGTTGGGGAAGAGATGGGCCATTTAGGTTATGGTGTAGATGAAGAAAAGCAACATTTTAAATAACTGATAAATAGGAAATATAATACTAGGTTGATTATGTGAGCTTTATTATTATGCAAGTTCTATTTTTTTATTGCTTGATCTATCTTTCTAATTGGCTAGAAATTTTAATTGCTCAATCTACCTTTCTAATTGGTTGAACATTTTCTTAAATCAAGATCATGAATGTCACTCCTACATAGTTAGAGGAGTTCTCTTCTAAATTAGCTTTTTTCTATTTAGAAAACCTAATCAAATCATGCTAATCTATTCATGTAATCCTTTATTGTTTTTTATTGAATCAAGTGTTATAGAGCTCCAAATTGCTATAAATCTAATCAAACCATCTATATTTGAATTCAATTGAAAAGAAACCACATCCAAAAATTAAAAAATTAAAAATTAACCCAAAAGAAATAGAACCAAAGGAAAATTAGAACAAATAGAATGAAAAAAGTTTATTCAAGACAAGTAAATCTAGGAGCATCTAATAAGGATCATATTGAAGACTTTGAATTAGGACCAATAGGATAATTTGTGAATACTAGGTTGAAATAGATTGACTTTTCTTTTTCTACAAAGAACTATCTAAGGAGTTGTATCAAACTTTAGGGGAGATATGTGCACAATGTTGTCAAAACCAATAGGATTGGTGGAAAAGTTAGACAAGTGAGTCACCAAACACAAGAGAAATTATAGAATCCAAAGAAAGGGGGTGAAAAAAACAATGGGATCAAGTAAATGCCGAAGAGAGTACTAGAAGGATTACAAACAATACAAAATCATGAAAACAAAGGATTGCCATAGAAATATCAATATCTATTAAAGAAACAAGGGTCACTATAGTATCAACTAGAGCTAAGATGATATGAACCAAAAATATAGGAGAAATAGTTAGAGAAAGGGGCACCAAGTCCATATAATACATATAAATAGAAATTGATTCATTGTAGTGAATCTCGCCCTATTTAATCCCCTACTTTTTCCTCTACCACTAACATATCATTGTACACACCCACAAATCTTTGTCATGGGAAACTTGAAGGTAAATAAAGAAATAAAAATACATTCCAAGTGTTTATTTTATTTTCATCTTTGCACAAAAGGAAAGATATTATTGTATTGGATGGGATTCAAGATTACCTTTTTAAAGTTAAAGTGTCCTAGTGTGTGTGTGTCCATTTTTAAAATATGTGTGTGTGTTCTTTAGGCCCTTTTCAAATTGGCCACAACATTTTAGTTTTCAAGTGTTCTTGAGTAATTGGGTGATGGCTTAATCTATGCTCAGGTCATGCCAAGTGCTTGTTAGTGTTGAATGTATAGCATCATTTATATAGTTTGATTGGTTCATACATGTAAAGGCATGTCCCTACCTATCCAAAGGACACATAGAGTCATGTCTCTACATGAGACTACCCTTAAACATTTATATATATTGAGTTTGTGGATCGCTAGAAACATATCATATACACATATTATTACAAGTGATTTGTATACGAGATATTGTTGTCACAAAGGTTTGCACCCTTGTCCAAAGTTTTTACCTAAGGACAACCTTGTGAAACATGGAAACAACCTCCAAGCTATGGGACTTGAACTATGAGGTTGAGTCTCCGGAGAAGGCCGGCTTCCTTTACTATCAGGATGCACCCAACTACTCTTGGAGAGGAAAAAGGGGAAAGAATGCATAAAATCAAATCTACTTACTCTAACCTAAGGAGGTGATGCACCAAAATAGAGTGTTCAAACTAATATTTTCCCATACATGCACTATTGAACCATCATGACACCAAAAGATATACACATCTAGACTTGCTTTAATCTAACAATCACATGTAGATCAGAAAACCCAAATGAATGACACAAGGAAAGAAAAGACTCACTTATATATCATTCATAGGCCAAAAGAGATACAGTCATGCAAGATTGTAGATATCCATAATACACCAATGAGAGGCAAATAATTCTTGCACTTTACATCAATGGCTAAAGGAGATAAGATAGAATGTCATAGAATTCAAAGGCAAAGGGAATTTACACATGAAATTGTAGAGCAATATCAAAGAAAATAGAGAAGAGTCGACAGACCTGAAAAAATTTACAAAAATTGCCTTTATAGCTTAGGCATAACTAAGATATTTTTCTCTGGAGTTATTCCACAACCACTTTCATTAAGTCTCTAAAAAGATCTAGAGAAAATCTGATCTGGGCATATGTTCAGATACAATGAAATTTGATATTTGTTGAAATAGGGCTCTGACAGAAATGGTGCCATTAAATCATCTTGAGTAAAAAGATGGATGAACTGAAGTGGTGGCTAAAGTGGTGGAGTGTTCTCCTTCATTTTCCAAGCATAGCATTCACTCAGGAGTGGTTGGAATTGATCATAAAGATTGGATTGTGCAAGAAAACTTGATCCCCTTCGTTTCTATCTCATGAATCAGCAAATTTAGCAAGTCAACTGAGTCTTACAACCCAAATGGGCCACGTGGGCCAATGGTCTTCTATTTTTCTACCACCTCGCAAGGTCTTCTGAGTTTGACCACATCTTCATAACTAACTACGGCACCTCCTCAGAACCTTGACTGTGGTGGTCTCCCAACTACCAGCCTCTAATTGTTAATGCCCTAGCCATAATGTATCTCCCCGGGCCCACAAGGACACATGTTGTTGAATCGCTATCTCGCTATACATAAAAAGTGAGCACCTTGCCATAGCAAGATAACGACCATTATAGACTCTCATTAATCCTGCGGAAGACATTGATACATTACTTAAGAGAAATATGGTGGGTCCCTTGTCACTATGTCATTGTTCATAACCCTTGTGCAAATCACCATAGTGAGATAGCGATGATCGTAGATCCAAGATTGATCTGACAATCAAAATTTTTTATATGTTTTATGGAAGGGGCATGGGTCTAGGTACTATTGTTTCTGAGCTGGCTCAACATGTTGGCACACATATATATTATTTAATTTCCAATGACATCATTTTTTCTTGACCCTACCACATTTTTCATTTTTAGGCATGTCGCTACCTAGCTATCAGCAAAAATCACAAACTTCCTAGTAGCGATATAGTGAGCATTGACGGTTTATCAAAAATTGGTGCCGAACTTCATCTTTAGTACTATAAAAAAATTCCAACGGTCGATATGTCACTATGGGAAACAACCTCGCAACTTTTCATAGCGAGTACATGACATCCGTAGATCTTAACAAGATCCAACGACGGGGAAAGTTGCAAGCCAACGAAAATAAAATAGGAGAGAAAATAAATACAATAAAGTTTTAATCATTTTATTTTCTATATTTCTCGGGCATTAAAATAATATTAAAAATAGGAAGTGGTCGTTGGGTGGGTCTAGTATTTGAATTCAAATTTGGGGGGGGGGGGGGGGGGGGCAAAAATAGGTAACAGATACCTATAGTAAACAAAGAACAATATCAGTATTATTCATTGCTTAGTTTGAACACAAGGGTAATACATCATAATAATCTTGAAGCACTCTAAACTTCAGCCATTGTACTATTGTTGATTAGTAAGGTTGTGTAAGACTACTCGATCACAGTAAATCAGACCATTGAATCAGAAGTTGGACTTTACCTAGATTCATTTCCTCAATGGTTAGTAACCTTGCTTTTTACTAGTTTTTTATTTGGATGAGATATCTTTTTGGTGTTGGCTTTTATGTAGTCCTAAACTTTGTTTATTTTGATGATTAAAAGATCAATTTTAGTGTTATAATTTTTAGTTGATGCTCTCCATTTTACCAAAATAATGATATTTTATAAAATGAAATATGAGTAAATAAAATGAAAAAATAAAAAATGAATGATGCCCAATGTATTGCACCTTTAAAACACTTATAAATTGGGATTGAGGATATTCGTATACCACTAAATAAATAAAATTCAGTTTAATTGATTCCATTTAATAATTACATTCCAAATCACCCTTTAAATCATTCACATTAAATTATGGACAAGATAGCTTTGACATTGGAGAATGCCAAATTATCAGTAAGATAACTTGTGCATGGGTATCTAGTTAGAGTTGTAAATATAGATAACTTAAAATAATTTAGGTGGTCAAGGATGTTTAAAATTTAGCCAAAATTATTGTCAATTAGGAATATGTTCCATTTATTAAATGTTACATAACATGATCATAGATGGATATGCCACCATTTATCATCTATTATCTATGTAACATGATCGATCACATGAATGATCCATCAAGGTCTGAGTGGAGCCTACTATTCTAGATGACATAATCTAGAGTGATTTCCCCCTCTATATATCATCTCCATCTCATGTTATGACAAACTAGAAGAATTACTATACCGCGACTAGGATATAGTCCAACTGGTATCTATCAATGGCCTCCAATGAATAGAGTCTCGATCAGTTTTATCTTCTATTGAATAAATACCCAACTTCTATAATACCCCTATGTAGACCCCAAATTCAAGGAATAAAACACATGACTCCCTTCACTTTTTCTTCTCCCATTCAAATTGTGAGTGTCCTGTCAAGACTAGCACACACACATTCACACTCTTCACCCAAAGATAAACTATGTAATAAAAGATAAATTAAACTTATATATATCATTGACATATATTTTATCATTGAAAAGGTTAACTACATCTAAAGATATAATTTTTCCCACCTTTAACCAATATTACTCTCCCTTTATTTACTTTTAATCTTATCTGAAATGCATTTTCCCAAAAACAAAAAAAAAGTTTTCCAACCACTAATGAGTTTAATCGAACACTATATTTAAGTCTTACTAAACCCAAAACAACTATTAGTTTTATATGGGTTGAATGGGGATAAAAATAGATAAAATTATTGGTGACTCTGATGGGATGCTTTCCTACTAAGCATAGATTAGTAGCCTTAAGAAATCCATTGGGCAGAGAGTCACCAACAGAGAATGGTACATTATTCTACCTGCAACTTCACAAAATTCTGCAACCAACAAAAAACAAAAAGATCTAGGGAGCTCTAGAAATCCTCTGGAACAACTGTGCTCATGCACTTCTTGGAAAGCTAAAAACTTATTCTACTGTGTACAAGTATTTACAAACAAAATAATCAAACAAAGTCATTTACTAGCTTGTTAAAGTAGTTTCCCTTCCTTCAAAGCTGCTTTCTTTGAATCATCTAGTATGATAGTTAATGTGTGAAGCTTACAATATGGTAAAAATCACAACCTTGGCCTTAAATGTGCCTATAGCATTACTTTTTGTGCTTCTAATTTGTAGCAATAGAATGTTGATGACTCACTTGATGGCTTTTTATGATATTTGATCAATGATGGCTGATTATTAATGTTGAGATTTTTTTTTTGAACCAAGACATTAATATGGTGGTGTATTTTTCTACGTTATAAGAATACTTTTCTAATTGGGTTGCTTACATTTTTGTGTCTGGTTCCAATAGTTATAGAATTTCAATCATTTATCTTAATCTTTAATTCTTTTTCAAAGAGGATCCACTTGTAACTTGCTGACATATTTATTCATATTTCTCACTTGGTTCAAATATAGTGGTCCATATAAAGAGATTCACTTTCTGGATTCATTTATGTCTTCCTGAAGCTCTCCTGCTTCACTCTTTTTCTAATTGGAGGCATATTGATGAAACAATTCCCCAAAGCACTTCCTTCTACATTTTCTATCAAAAGATTTTCTTGCCTATTATTGAAGTACCCTTATAAATTGTTTTCTTAATTTTCTAATCCATATTATGGTTCTATGTAAGAATGAAATTGGAAATTATTATACACTTCTCAATTTGATGATTTTTCTTCTCTATCAGATCCAGTGAACTAATCTATGTGTTAGATCTTTGTGGATTATTGTTTGATGATTTTGCTTCTCTATTAGATCTAGTGAACTAATCTCTATGTTAGATCTTGGCGGATTACTTTTTTAATGGCATGGCTTATGGGTCTTTGATCTTTTTGTTGATTGTTGCTTGTTTTGTATGAAGTCCACTCCTCTCATTCATGAGGAAACTAAAAATTAAAGAGTTGTGAATACCTACAGCTAGGAGATCAGTGTGACAAAGATCAGTGCCACAAACCGTATTGCTCAAACTTGCAATTTTTTGTGGTTTCAAACTATATGCTTTTATGGTTTCAAACTATACTCTTCTTCCACCAAGTTTTTGTGGCTTCAAATAGCTTCCTTCTACTTTTATCTATGGGTGTACATGTGATTTCTAGGAGTGTTTTATCCTTTATTTATGCCTTTTATTATGGTCTTTACATTTCACACATCTCCTACATTCTTACCATTTTCTACTACTCTTTTTGTCCATCAATTAATATCAGGAATATAAAGATAAAAGATCTACATGATCTTAATACAAAACCTACCTATATAAATAGAGACTAATATTTTTAACTCTTAAAGAAAATAATTCTCAATCCTACATTTAAAATCAATCAACACCTTGCAAACTAGGGTAGAAAAGAGGAGCATATATGTACAATTAACTAGCACCTTGGAAATCATGGCAACAAAGAGGAAATAGGGCTATCCTATGATTTGAGAGTTTTGAATTTTCAAAAATATTTCCTAGTTGATGGGCCACATATTTGCAAAGGTTTGAACATGTTTTATGCGGCTAGCTAACCAATGGTTAAATCATTATTTTCCTTAAAAACTCATAACACATATAGGAAGGTGAGAACCATTCAAGTACCTTGTATATACTTGCATTTTTCACACATGTCAACCAAAACAATTGGTAGAAAATAATATTATTGGCATGGTAGGTAGGGTTGTTTATCTCAAATCATGTTGTTGATTCTCATGCCTAGGATTTTGCAACATTTTCTATTGCTAGTGGTTCTACCCTACTATTCATAAGGCAATATATGGATCTATTTATCTACCTTTACATGTGAGCTACATTGGGCAGCCAATCCAGTTCCATAGTAAGTAGCAACATCTCTACCATTTTTAAAATTGTCAATATATGAGAAAAATCTAGTAATCTACCAAAAAACATAACTTAGATCTAATCAAACTTATCCTTTAAACCTTCACCACACATATGCAATTAAGAACTTTCACTTGTAATAAAAATTGCAAAAAGAAATAACCATCCACATAAGCTCAATACATGAAAAAAGGATTAGGCAGTCAATTTTCTCTATTTTCTTTTGATTTCATAGCATGCATGTTTAGTACATGAATAATCTTTCATAGATTTTATACTTTGTCCTTCTAAGTCTGAAACTACAATAGTATAGCTTGCCTTATAGCTTGTTAAATAGGGAAGATTGGTTGAGAAGTGATATACACAAAGAAACACCTAGCCTCAAGCTTAGTTACCAACAATGCTTAAAAGAGGAGGGTTTTGATCTCAAAATAGAACAACTTAGGTCTCATAGCTCATTTAACTTGTATAAAAAAGCCTCTCTTTACCTTTTGAAGAAATTCATAAAAGATTAAAATGTTCTTGATCAATGGATAATGGATCTAATTAGCGGTAAATGTAATTGTACATACATAATATATGTGTCTCTCTAGAGGATGGTGTACTAGTGAAAGCCTTCTATGAGGTTGAACAAAAGCTCATATCTCTCCTCCTTCCCAAAGATAATTTTTATGTTGCTATACACATTTCTTTTAACATGTCACTCTTTGCCCCTGCTATTCCCAAGGAGCTCAAAGTCTAGCTCATCATGATTCTACTCATATATGTCTAAATTATGTAACTCGAGTGCATCTTTTTTGTTTTACTTATATAATTCAAGTTTAGTCATAAAATTCTCCTTAGAAGTTTATGAAGGTTTTTGATGAAAAATTCCTTAATTGCGGGGCATATCAATACTTGAGGAATTTGTGAACATTTTACAATCCAATCAAACTTGGTCAACACTGAGAAATGACCAAAAATATGAATTTTTATGTTAAGAGGTTGTCTGATATGTGTTGGGGTACATTTAAACTCATTTGAGGGTATATAAAGGTTAGGAGCAATAATTGTTAAAATTTGTCAAAAATGTTGTCATGTAACATTTTTGTTGATGGACAACTTTGCAACTTTTTTGTCTTTTTTTGTGAAGGCCAATAGTCATGGCCTTTGATGCTCAATTAAACAAGAAAGAAGGTGAAAGGTCCAATCACTTGACCTATATTATGATGTATTCCAATTGATAAAAGGTTGTTGAAGTATAGGAGCTGAATCAATAAAGATTTTTCAAGTTTTGGTGGAAAAATCAGTGCATTGTTCATGATAGTGAGTACTGTGGACTTATAATTGTGTTTTTTTGCTCATAGATTGTACATAATTCATTATAGATAGTTTCTTTTGACATGTGGATGATGTATTAAACACTTTAGGTTGAGTTAGTTAGTTTTGTATAAAATTATGGAAGTCAAACTAGCATATATTTCATATGATAGATAGATTTGGAAGTCAAACTAGCATATATTTTTCACACATAAATATGGGTTGTATAAATCATTAGATTGGAATGAACATCTTCTTATGCACAGTTGTAGCATCATGAAAAATTGACAAATATTTTTGGTCATATGTATCACTAGTATAACTACCAATATTTTGAACTATTGGATTTAGAAGTATTGAAAAGTTGACGGTGTAAGTCAATTGATAGTACAACACCGCTTATCATCCATGGCCACTTTGTAAAAAGCATGCTATGCACCCTTGTTTTAAATATTTTTTCTTGCTTCCAATTTTTATAATGCACATTTAGTAGTGGGTTGCTTCATTCACGAACTCCAATAGGTTGTAACACCAATCTAACTAATCAATTCCTTATTTATATATGGATAGATATGATTGGTTGGTTGAAGGAGAAGTCTATAAAATGGATGATATTCAGTCAAGAGGGCTCCTGACCTAATGTATCCAACTACATTGTGCTCAATCAACCAAATTTAGGGCATGGGAAAGGTGTTCTGTTAATGTAGGATTGTAGGATGAAAATTTATATTTATTTTAGCTAGTCTCCCAACCTGAAGACAATTTTTAAAGGGATGTGCAACTATTATATGCAGGAGGAAGTGGAGGATTCAAATGTTGGGGATGTTGTTACAGGTGCAACAGTGAAAGTGATAATTATTTCTTGGAGTTATGTTGTCATAATCTGTTAAAGTAGAAAAGTTTTCATACATGTATTTTGGACAACACTGTAAATGAAGTGTCATTGATAAATATTAGAAAGGAAAAAAGATGTACACATTTTGGACAATACTATAAACGAAGTTTCTTTAGGTTAGTATGGTGTTTCACTATTCAAACTAGAATATTTTTTCTAGGATGCACGTATCATCAAACCGAGCACATGGGAAGTGGATTCTTTTATTTATGTATGTACAAAGCATGTGGAAGTTTAGAAAGTCATAGGTTCTAGAATCTAAGCAAGTTGAACATGCATAGACTGCTATAAAACAACCTAAATTTCATTCTAGTGAGAATGTGTGGGCATTCTAGGGGAAAACAACACTCGCAAAGAGGAGGTTTCCCTGAGAGGTTAAAGAAATATCACAAGAAGATGGAGATGGACATTAACTACCATATGAGAGTGAGGCATAGTATGCAAGAAAACATGTGCATGAATGAGTATGCATAAAATATGGTGTATAATGTTACAATGATCTCCCCAAGGAAGGCAAGAAAGAGATTGTTGATGAAATGATTGTTTATAGTAGTTAACTAGTGAAGATGGAGAGAAGGAAAAGGATTTTGCATTTGTTTGAATTCAACGGACTGCACATAAAGTTAGTCAGTAGTTGTCTTGTATAATGTTTTGTTTCATGTCTTTGCAAGTGCAACATGATATTTATGTGCATGGTACTATGTTGTGAAGTGACTAATTGTTTTATAGTAGGCTTGTGCCAGGGTAGATCATAGAGGTAGTCTGTAGTCTTCAAAGAGTGATTAGAGAAGGGATATTGAAAGCAGGAACAAAGTCATTATGCATGATAAAGCTTCATCAACAGTAAAGGTAATGCACAATTTTTTGATGACCGATGATGTGTATACTTGCAGAGGTAATTTGGGTCACTATTTTGGGTTATAAGGTTGACTAATCCTTGTCATGATTTTTTAATGATGGGATTGCACACTACTATTCTGGTAGGATGTTTCTGACATGGCTCATGGTGGGAGCTTGGAGGGATTAGTGAGTTGGTAGACAAGGGTCCTCATTTGAGAAAAAGTCTACGAGAGAAATATCCAATGTACTCTTCTGACAGGACAAAGAAGTTTATGGAAAGGAGGAAAAAAATCAATTTGAAAGATGCAAGAATAGGGGAATACCAAGTATATTGCAATGACACTGCAAAACATGTATGGTGTTTCCTATTTGATTGTATTACAATATGATGTCTTGCAAACATTCTTGCATACAAATTTAGTTTTTGTAAACTTTTCTAATTTCAATTTAATCATCCAATTCTTGTGTATGTGATGTTCAATGTTAAATTTTAATGTCATAGGAAAACCCACTCAAAGTTCATAGAAGGTCTTAGGAGGCTACAGTAGAATTACCACCAACAAAATTTGGTCCACCATGCATAGGAGGAGAGAAAACGTCATGATAGACTTCTAAGTTGCAGAGAAGATGGGATAGGAAGAAAGAAATATTTTATCTTCAAGACATGAAAAAATTGACAAAGGAGGTATGTTATCATTCTACTACAAACGTTTTGTGTCCATAAATTGAATATGTTCCTTTGTGTATCTTTCACTCAAATTTAGCATGCATTTATGCTTGATAATTCATGTTCCCTACTAGTCTCATAAGGTGGTCACCATCTTGTTCAAGGTGGGAAAGGTCATGGTATTGCAATTTCCCATGACAGTGAACCACCTCTAACATATTGTTTATGTGCTATGAATTTTGAATTTCTCCACTAATCCATCCATATCAGTTCCAATTTCTAAAATTCACTTATGGGACATGTCAGGGAAACATTCCCTATGATACTGTCAAGTGCAATTCAAACATTGAAGAGATGGATGAAGTGGTATGTTTTATTGTGCTCTCTTTATGGTTCTTTTTTTGTGTGGAAACAATGCTGTTTTGGAATGAGAATATTTTGTGTATATTGATTTTCCTTTTGATCATATTTGTGAGAAAAATAAGGGGTTCAAAAAAGTGATGACTATATATGTTCCAGGAAAAGGTGATAGTAATGACCATCACATATATGGAATTAAGTTTTGGAGATTGTAAAGGCTAGAAAAGGTGACAACGGTGGCCATCATATATATATAATCAAGTTATGGAGACCATAAAGGCTAGAAAAGATGATAGCAGCAACCATCCTATCATCAAAAGGACCAGTGTGAGGATTTGGTCTCTTGGAATTACCCCTCTAGCAATGCAAAAGAACCTGAGGAAGCGGACTCAATTTTATGATGGCGTCAACTCTCTCACACAAAGTAGACAATGGAGGGGGGAATGAGAATGGGTTCTTAATTGTAGCCATTCCTAGTGGATTTGTGAATAGCACATTTATGCAAGTTATTTGATAATGACTAATTTTTATGTCTCGATGTTATAATTATGTTCTATTGTATGTTCATGTGAATGTTCTAATTAATCTTATGTATTAATGAATGTTATCATGTCATAATTTCATGAATGTTAAATTTTACTAATAGATGAATGAATGAATGAATTTTAGATGTTAATTGGGAATTTAGATATTGGGGGGGGGGGGGGGGGGGGTGGGTAGCAAATGAGCTTCCACCTTCACATGGTTGGCCCTGATTAGTAGAAAATATTAAACTATTCTCAAAACCAAGTGAATCTCAACATTAACCTATGATTGCATGCCAACTAACTATGTCAATCTCTTGGTTTTGATGAATGCAGAAGGAGGCCATAGTCCAATATGCAATCTCAATTCATATGTATAAGATATTGGATGGAGCTGAAAAATGCAATAGGTTTGCATTTTTTTATAGGTATTTAATTAGGTATTTTAAGTTATAGACCATCATGAACATTGTAACTTTGTCTCTTATAGGTGAGGGTAATGTCCTTATCATGCAAGCAAATCAAGACTTTTTATGTGTTGGCTTGCTGAGGACATTCTCTTGGCCATAGTAGATAGAATTCTAACATTCACAATGGTCTATAGTTTTAAAAACTTAATATACCTAATATATAAATGTAAACATGGTGCATTTTTCAGCTCTACCTATTGTCCATGCATATAGAATGCAGTTCCATGAGCATTCTCAATTCAGAGTAGAAGAATCTTATTTTTGATGCGAGGGAAAAATGACATGCACTAGAGGATAGGAAAATGATGTCAATTTACAGGTCTAGAACCTTTTTTTGTTATATTTTTTCACATGTATCCACATGAATATTAATATTTTGTTACATGTATATGAATACAATTTGTCACATGAATATGAATATTTTGTATGCCTTGTTATGTGTAGTTATATAACTGTAAAGCTCTTTGAGAATCATCTTCCACCATGATTATTCTCAACATATCCCCTATCAGTACAACAAGTAGAGGCTCTAGTTATGGTAAACAATGATTCTTTATATTAATTTGACTTGACCTAAGCACAATTTGTACCTCTTTCTAATACATAATTAAATTGTTAATTGAATTTATATTATCTCTTTAGCACTTATAACTGAATGAAGTCTTCCAACAAATGCATATTGCTTGTAGGGAATTAGCCCTAAGCTAAACATAAAAGGAAATCATAACCAAGTTTTTCTTTTCAAGGTTCCATATTCATCATCATAAGAAACATCACAACTACCAAAAACATAGCAATTGCTCTTAACAGAGGTTTATACTAATAATGTGATGAAACTCATATTGTTAAACTATCACTGTAATGGGCACCCCTGGATATCGCAAAAAACTAAACCAATATGCTGAAAGGAATTTTGTCAAACAGTTGCATGCAACCTCTTATTTTTCTGTTTAATGTTTTAATCCCCTTATAACTCCAGAAATCAAATGTTTATTTGTTTGTTGTGTTTTGTGTATGGAATTGGTATCATACAACATAAACAAGAAAGAAACTACAATAATATGCAAAGTGGAAATGAACTGCTGCTAATAAAATGTTATTTTCAGAATTCATAAAACCAAATACATGGCAGATTTATCAACTCACTAATTACTTCAGCAGTATTGACATAATACTCCATCCCATGCTTTTGAACTTGCTGCTACAATACTTTGTCCTTCAATCAGTCCACTACCTTCGTAATACCATTCCCTCAAAGCGGCACAAGCATCGGACAAGTAGTGAAGAAGATATGAGCAAAATACCAAATCTACCTGTAGCCGGAAATGCAACTAAACTGCCTAATAATGAAGCCAATAACAAAGAATTCCAAAGGCCAAACCCCAAGAGAATGACATCTAGAATTTTACAAGAGAGGATAGACATCCTCAAATGCCAAGAACAGAGCTACAACTCACACACCAATTTTTTCTCATATTCAACCTGCCTAATGAAGCCACAGATGCTTCCTTTTATTCTATTTCCAAGGGTTCGCTCAACTCATATGGGCAATGTGGGATAAAAGATGTGTAATATATAAAACATATATTAAAATACCCCTTATGTCTCCCTTGGGTACACATCACCATAAAATAAATATTAAAGTAACACTTTAATATTTTACAATTAAATTAGACATTACTTTAATAAAACTTCAGGCATTAAAATGTATTAGCAATCAGACTCCGAATAATGCGAGTGATAGCTCATCGAAAAGCTCTCACCTAGGAGTATCGAATCCAATCACCAAAATTGACCTGCATTGTGTCCTGCCAACTTACTAAAAATAGTAAGTATGCCTGAAACTGAGTAAATCAACTTCGTTTTGGCCCAAATTGGAAATGACTAGGCCAAAACACTCCAGGATCCCATTAAACCCTTTGTTAGCCCTCGAAACCATGTAGAACAAGGCTAACACATACACATTTGGTCAACTGCTAAAATGGGGACATTACAGTCTGCCCCCCTTGAAATTGCTTGTCCTCAAGCAATCTCAGTCCATCCTGCTGAATAACTTGCTCACTCTCCCATGTACAATCTTCCTCCGGCAAGTCTTTCCATCTGACCAAATACTCCTTCACTATCCTGTTTCTAAGCTTCCTCTCTCTGGTGTCCAGAATAGCCTCGGGTACTAACACAAGCTTCCCCTCCTCATCCAAAGGGGGTAAATTTGTAGAAGGCACTACACTCTGACCAATGGCTTTCTTAAGCCTAGACACATGAAACACATTGTGCACTCGATTGCCCTCTGGAAGCTCAAGCTCATAGGCGACTTTGCCCACTTTGCGAATCACCCTGTAGGGACCATAAAAACTAGGTTTCAACTTTTTAGCTTCGCTCTTCTTGATCGATGACTGTCTATATGGTTGTAGCCTCAAGTAAACCATATCCCATACCTCGAAGCTACACTCTATTCAGTGCTGATCAGCATACAATTTCTGTTGATTCTGGACCTGTTGTATATTCTCTTTGAGCACTTTCAGGATGTCCTGACTATCCTACAATAAGTTTTTGGCTTTGGGCACTCTACTGTCCCCCAGAACTAAATCCATGAAGCTAGGTGCTTCATAACCATAGAGTGCCATGAAAGGAGTCATCTTGATGGACATATGATAAGTGGTGTTATAACAATACTCTCCCATATGCAACCATCTGATCCAAGCCTTTTGTTGTGTAGTTACATAGTTCCTCAAATATCCTTCCACCCATTTATTCACAATCTCAGTTTGCCCATCTATTTGTAGATGATAACTAGTGCTAGGTGTAAGATCTGTACCACACAACCTAAATAACTCTTGCCAAAAAACACTCATAAACTTACTATCCCGGTCGCTGACAATGAATCTGGGCAGCCCATGTAACCTGAATATCTCTCTAAAGAAAAGATCTGCTACCTGTGCTGCTGTGTAAGTGGACAGAATAGCAAAGAAGTGAGCAAACTTTGTCAAACGGTCCACCACCACATAGATGCAATCCCTTCTCTGCACTCATGGTAAACCAGTGATGAAGTCCATCGAAATACTTTCCCATTTCCTATCAGGAATGGGCAAGGGCTGTAATAAACCTACAGGAAATGTGTGCTCTCCCTTATTCTGTTGACAAACCACACACTCCCTAACATACCTCTGAACATCATCCTTGAGCCCTTTCCATGAAAACCGCTCTCAGATCTACCTGTAGGTCTTGAAGACCCCCGGATGTCCAGCTGTGGGTGCATCATGAAATGCCTTCAGTATTGCCTCTCTCAAATGTGATGATAGAATCAAATAAACCCTGTCTTGAACTTTGATCAATCCATCTATCACCTCATAGCGATCATCCTGTATGGTACCTGAAATCAATCCAGAAGCCCAAGCATCTCCCACATACTCTACTATAATCTGATCTCTCCAATCTCCTAAAATCTCTGCTAGAGCACATAAGTGAGGTCTCTGATATACGGCATCAACCACCACATTTTTCTTACCTTTGACAAACTCTATGTCAAAGTCATAAGCCTGCAATTTAGTCACCCATTTTTGTTGCCGGTCATTAAGGTAACGCTGGCTCATGAAGTATTTAATACTGTTGTGATCAGTCTTGATCAAAAAATGTCCACCTACCAAATATGATCAAAATTTGGCCAATGCATGCATTATGGCCAACATCTCCTGGTCATAAATAGAATAACTTTTCTCAACTCCTCGGAGCTTCCTACTCTCGAATGCAATGGGATGATTCTCCTGCATCAATACTGCTCCAATCCCATCACCTGATGCATCACAATGAAGCTCAAAAGGCTTCGTGAAATCCGGTAGAGCTAGAACTGGACATGAAGACATTACCTACTTGAAATGCTCAAAACACCTCTGTGTTACCCCTGTCCACACGAAGGCTCCCTTCCTGGTAAGATCTGTCAAGGGTGTAGCAATCTGTGAGAATCCCTTAACAAACCTCCTATAAAAACCACATAAACCAAAGAATCCTTTAAGCTGTGTAAGGTTCGTGGGAGTAGGCCACTCTATAATAGCTCTAATCTTTTCAGGATCAACCCGAACACCATCTGCACTAATGATATGCCCAAGGTAAAGGAGCTCAGTCATACCAAACTCACATTTAGATTCCATGGAATACAATGACTCTCTCTCCAGAATAGATAACACTTCCTCTAGATGGTGTAAGTGCTCCTCCCAGGTCTTACTGAAGACCAAGATGTCATCAAAGAAGATCAAGACAAATCTCCTCAGCTACTTCCTAAATACCTGGTTCATACAACTCTGAAATGTAGCGGGTGCATTGGTTAGACCAAATGGCATAACCATGAACTCAAAATGGCCATAGTGACATCGGAAGGTTGTTTTCTCAATGTCCTTTGCTCTCATCCTGATCTGATGGTATCCAGATCGAAAATCAATTTTGGTGAAGAAGCATGCCCCATGCAACTCATCAATCAGCTCATCAATCCTAAGAATGGGATACCTATTTTTAATTATTTTCTTATTTAGTGCCCTGTAATCGATGCACATGCGCATCGTCCCATCCTTCTTCTTCACCAATACTACTGCTGAAGCAAAGGGGCTCTTACTGGGCCTGATATGCCCCATCTCCAACAAATCCTTAATCGCCTTCTCTATCTCATCCTTGTGTTTCTTAGGATGACGATAGGGAGTAATCATAACTGGTTTGGCTCCCTCCTCAAGCTCAATAACATGTTCCATCCCTCTGTCAGGAGGAACCCCATGAGGAATATCGCTAAATACTTTAGAGTGTCTATCAAGTATCTTCTGGACATCTAGTGGATGACTCTTTTCTTGTGGCTCTGGTGAAGTTGGCATAATGTGGCACTCTGCCGCCCACTCTATGTCATCGTGACGAAAAAGTCTCTGCATCCTCCTCAAGGACACTACTCTGCAACCTCCATCTGAAAGTCCTCTAAGTACCACAGTTCTGCCCTCATGCTGGAATCTCATCTCCAATTTCGCTAAGTTGAGTGTGAACTCAACTAGTGAAGCCATCCATGTCATGTCGAGGATGACATCATAATCTCCCATGTCCACAACATAGAACTCATCCTCCAACTCATAGCCATCTCCAAACCTGATGCGAAGATTAGATATCTGTCGAGTGCATAATAATTTATCACCATTAGCCACCATGACTCTGAACCCATCATGCTCCTCTATCTGTAACCCTCTCCTGGCTACCAACTGTGAATCTATGAAGTTATGTGTAGCCCCAGTGTCAATAAGAGATATCACTTTCTGCCCCTGGATAGTACCCCTAACCTTAAATGTGATTGCCTTTTGGGCCCATGTCAAGCGTGCCAATGATCTATCATCCTTAGGAATGTTGCTCTCCTCTATAGTGTTACCCTCATCTGAATCGAAGTGTTGATCCTCCCCTTCTGACTCTGACTCTTCTGCTGAAAAATACTCCATTTGATTTGACTTAGCCTTGAGAGAACATTTATGAGATAAGTCCCAAGGATCTCTACAATGGAAGCACAGCTTCTTCTTTTGAAGTTCATTCAAGGTTTCATTATCTAGTCCTTTTGATCCTTCTTTGGGTTTTCTATACTCTTTTTGAAACGGTTTTTTGTCTTTGTCCTTGCGGTAGGAAGAATTTGTTGAATGGTTTTTTCCTTTGTATACCAAAGGGGCTAAATCTTGTGCCTTTTTTAGTTGCTTCAGCTAAGGTGAGTGGATCATGTCCCTTTACCCAACCTCGTAATGGATCAGCAAGACCATCACAAAATAACACCACCAATCTCCTAGGAGAGATATCAGTAACAAGTACAAACAAGCGTTGAAACTCGGCAATGTAAGCATCCACAGAACCTGACTGTTTTAACTGTGCTAGCTCCTTGAAATGTAACTCGGGATCCTTAGTGTCAAATCTCCCAATCAATGTTTCGGTGAATTCCTCATAGGATGTAATCTGATTATGCCCCAAAGTCACCATGCCATGATGCCACCATTTATGTGCAATGCTATCCAAGTGCATAGCCACATACTTGATAGCCTCCTCCTCAGGCATAGGATTTAGCTACAAGTATGTATCTACCTTCTGCACCCAAGCTCATGCAGTCATCTTCCCTGAAGCATCATAATAAGGTAAAGAAATTTTTCCAACTTTCTTCCTCAGCTCAATGTTTTGATTCCTCCCTCCTGCTTTAGGCATGTGTCTCATCCTCAAGTCCATATAATCTCTAAGAGAAATATCTACCTGAAACTCCAGTCCACTAGCCTCCCAGTCCCTCCTGGACTGATCCTGTAACTCGGTAATCTGTGGTTTGTTTATTGGTTGAACCGGATCTCTGGGTGGGAAAGTGGGTAGAAGAGGTCTTGAGCTCGCAGTCCACGCTGGGCGTGCAACATGTCTAAAGTTATCAACCTCATTCCCATTGTTGCCATGTCCATTATTACCATTAATGTTATTCTCAAGACCATTGTTGTTGCCTTGGCCTCCATGGTTATTGTTTCCCCTGTTGTTATTATTTCCCTCGTTGTTATTGTTTCCGTTGTTAGCATCACCTGGATTAATATTGACACCCATCTGTCTAGCCATGAGCTGCAACATCATGTCCATTCGCCTATTCTACTCCTGTTGCATACACTGCCCTTGCTCTAATGTATCCAGTAACTGTCTGAACAGTACCTCCCCTTGATCTGGACCAGCATTTCTGCCTCCGCCTAATCCTGTATTCCTATCTTCTTGATCACCCATATTATTGTCCTGATCAAAGAATATCTCCTCTGTGTCTGTATGGTTGGATTCAATGTCCACCTGCACGGACGTACTAGACTATTTGCTTTGCAAGTCTGAAATCCTATTTTGTCTTGCTCTAGTATCGCGGAAATTATAAGACCCCTGTCGCATGCTCAAACATAAATGCTTAGCCTGTGTTTTTTACTTATTTCTGATTTTAGTGTTTTGACATTTCATCAAACACTTTTTCCCTCCATCTGGCTGTTCCAAATTTCCTATAAGACCTCCACAGGATGGCAGGACTTATAGCTCTGATACCACTGTAATGGGCACCCTTGGATATCCCAAAAAACTAAACCAATATGCTGAAAGGAATTTTGTCAAATAGTTTGCATGCAACCTCTTATTTTTTCATTTAATGTTTTAATCCCCTTATAACTCCGAAAATCAAATGTTTATTTGTTTGTTGTGTTTTGTGTATGGAATTGGTATCATACAACATAAACAAGAAAGAAACTACAATAATATGCAAAGTGGAAATGAACTGCTGCTAATAAAATGTTATTTTCAGAATTCATAAAACCAAATACATGGCAGATTTATCAACTCACTAATTACTTTAGCAGTATTGACATAATACTCCAGCCCATGCTTTCGAACTTGCTGCTACAATACTTTGTCCTTCAATTAGTCCACTACCTTCGTAATACCATTCCCTCAAAGCGGCACAAGCATTAGACAAGTAGTGAAGAAGATATGAGCAAAATACCAAATCTGCCTGTAGCCGAAAATGCAACTAAACTGCTTGATAATGAAGCCAATAACAAAGAATTCCAAAGGCCAAACTCCAAGGGAATGACATCTAGAATGTTACAAGAGAGGATAGACGTCCTCAAATGCCAAGAACGGAGCTGCAACTCACACACCAATTTTTTCTCATATTCAACCTGCCTAATGAAGCCACAGATGCTTCCTTTTATTCTATTTCCAAGGGTCCGCTCAACTCATATGGGCAATGTGGGATAAAAGATGTGTAATATATAAAACATATATTAAAATACCCCTTATGTCTCCCTTGGGTACACATCACCATAAAATAAATATTAAAGTAACACTTTAATATTTTACAATTAAATTAGACATTACTTTAATAAAACTTCAGGCATTAAAATGTATTAGCAATTGGACTCCGAATAATGCGAGTGATAGCTCATCAGAAAGCTCTCACCAAGAAGTATCGAATCCAATCACCAAAATTGACCTGCATTGTGTCCCACCAACTTACTAAAAATAGTAAGTATGCCTGAAACTGAGTAAATCAACTCTGTTTTGGCCCAAACTGGAAATGACTAGGCCAAAATACTCCAGGATCCCATTAAACCCTTCGTTAGCCCTTGGGACCATGTAGAACAAGGCTAACACATACACACTTGGTCAACTGCTAAAATGGGGACATTACAATCACACATTATTTCCTTTGTTCTAAAAATGAAGAATTGATGCCGAGAAGGAAGGATTCATCATGAAGTTTTAACTTCACTACCACCACTCAGTTTGGAATCGCAAACACCAAATCAACCGTTCTCCCAATCATTAAATTCACTAGTTTACAAGTAGTTTAGAATAAAGGCTATCAAGCATATTTTTGATCGCATGTCAATGCATGATTTTTGTTGGGTTTATCTAGTTTAATAAAATAATTTTTAGAGTCCTTAAAGTTTCCATCATAACATGTGATTATGCAACAAAAATTTTGACTGCAATTAATTAGGATAAATGTTGTTTCATGTAATTTAGACTATCATTTCTCCACTTTAAGTTTTAGTAGCTCCAAGATAGCTTACACGGTGGGTTAATACACTAAAGTTATGGTTAACATTTTATGTTATCCATTTTTTCTATTTCGGAAAGTGATTTTCATACCCTTTCCTTAATAGAAAAATTCACTATTTTAGAAGGCTTCCTTTCTTTCCTTTTTGAAATAGAAAAATTTGCTACTTTGGAAGGCTTCCTTTCTTGTCTTTCTGGAATAAAAAAATTATCTATTTCATAAGGGTCATTTTTGGCAGCCTTTGAAATCACAAAACATTTTTTTTAATAATTAAACTAGTCTTCACAATTATGATAGCTAGTCTCAACAGATAAATGTCACTTCTACAACATAATTATTGCAAACATGTTGCAATTATGACATCAGAGTCAAATTTTAACTTTCATAACTATGACAAACTACTATCACAATTGTGACATCTTGAACATGAACTCTTGTCCCTCCCTTCTTCCAAGGTACGATCGTGTCTTTTGTCATGATTATGATGGATTCCCTTGCTGTCGCAATTTGTGATAGAAAAAAATTGACAACAATCTAACAGGAGCTAATTTTTGGTTTTGTCGCTACGGTGATGGGTAGATGTCACAGTTGTAACAACCTATCATCGTAAAATGGGTCCAATTGTGTAGTGTGTTCTATGTGTGGTGTGTTATGCACCACATATTGTAGTTTACCAATCATGGATTTGTGAAGCATCTCATTTACTTTAGGGCTTTCACCTTCCTTAGATAGCTTACAACTAATCACCATTAGAGTACCTACCAATTTTGCTTCCTCCGTAATGAATATCTTCAATATTTCCTTCACATATTTCATCTTCCCTATGAAGATCTCTCCTTTTAACTAGGAAACTGATGCAGGAGCATCCAGAGGTATAAGGGCAATCCTGTGTCACCCAAAAAATGTACTTAGACTTAGTTTTTGTTTCATGTCTTTACATTTTTGGATGCCCATTTGGGTCAAATAAAGGTTCCAACTCTCACAGTTCAACTATCAGTGTGCTAGAAAATCTCGAAAGAATAGGAGCATGCAATTTGGCCATCATTTTGGTGACCTAGAAGGTGTGAATTGGCGAGATGAATGGAATTGTGATTTAGAGCATTCCAAAAAAAGAATCAGGTCAAAAGGCCCCACGGTTTGAAAGTTATTGCAGTTTTTTGAGTTTTGGAGACCTCCTAAGAATGCTTCAAAGTCAGGTTAGGGGCATTAAATGACCTTGAAAAGGATTGAAAAATAGGGGATGAGAAAAGCTTGTCCATAGGGCTATAGAGCGCTTCGAGAGCTTTCCGAAAATGTAAACGGTCCATCAATCGGAGCTACAATTCAAAAGTTATGCCTCCCGAAAGTTCGGTTACCATTTCTAGATTCTTCTAGATTTGCACCGACTTCTAACGCAGCTTCTGGAACCTTCTATTTGGTCGGTGGATGCCTACTAGCACTTTCTAGAATCTACTCCTAGTCCTTAACCCTCTGGGGTCTATTTAAGGAGATTTCTGGCATTGTAAAAGGCAGTTCGAAGTGGAGTTTGGGAGGAGGAACTGAAAGGAGAATTTATCTCCAGATTTATGCTATTGTAAGCCCTTAGGGCATGTTTTGAAGTTTATTTTCTCTGTACTATTTGTACTAGCTTATTTTTTTAGTTAATATAATTTCCCTTTTCTGTTGTGTCCATTCTGTTCTTGGGTTGTGCCCCCATCAAGTGGTATCAGAGCTGATTTTCCTGAGTGTGTAAACAGAGTGCCGACTGTGAGGCAGTTTGCACCAGGACTGTGTGGTTGTGGGTTCGAGTTAGAAGATGCCTCCACAAAGAGAGCGTGGTGAAAGGGCTAGAGCTGTTAATCCTGAGGAGGTTAGAGCCCTCCAGAGGCAGGTACAAGCATTGCAAGAGGAGCTCCGTAGAGGAGCAAATGTTACCGCAGGTGACAACAGTGAGGATGACAATGAAGAAGAAGTAATGGGACCAAAAGAGGAATTTGAAGGGGAAGTTCTGAATCATGCAGAGGAAAGGCTTTTTAGGGCCATTACTAAGTTTGGGAAAAGACCCACAATTGAAGTGGGTGTATTTTCAGGAAATCTGAAACTAGATGAGTTGATCAATTGGATTAATGAACTGGAAGAACACTTTAAGTATGAGGATATCAGGGACCCAGATAGGGTTAAGTTTGCAAAGGCCAAACTGAAAGGCCATGCCAAAATCTGGTGGCAAGAGGTTCAATTGGAAAGAAACAGAAGAGGAAAGGAGAAGATCACAAGATGGGATCGCATGGTGGAAAAATTGAAGAAGCAGTTCAATCCTGTGGACTACAAGCTTGATTTTTTTAAGAAGATGCATGGGTTAAAACAAGCAGGAAGATCAGTCCAAGAATATACAGAGGAATTTTACCGACTCTTGATTAGAGCGGGGCATGTAGAAGCGAATAAGGAGAAGGTTGCTTGTTATATCAGTGGGTTGCAACCTAGCATCCAGGAGGAATTAAGTCTGGTAAGAATGACCAGTGTTGAAGAGGCATACCAGTTTTCTCTACGAGTCGAAGAGAAGCTGAATAAAAGGTTTGAAGGAAGACAAAGAGGGCGTGGTCAAGGAGGAAGGGGAAGCGGTAGGTCATATGGAGGCTGCAATGAAACCCAAAAGAAAAATGAAGATGAGGGTACTAGTAGGAACCAGAGGAATGAGGGTTTCAACCGCTCCCGTGACCAAGACTTTGGAAATCAAAGAGGAAGAGGTAGAGGACATGAACAAGGAAGAGGAGGCTTCTGTGGTACTTGTTTCCATTGCAATGAAGAAGGTCATCGTGCCTTTGAATGCCCTCAATGACAAGGAAGGACAGATAGGAGAGCTGAGGGCCAAGCTAGGGTTGGTCATGTGGATGAGGATGCACGATCATCACATTCAGAGGATGAAAAAAGAGGAGAGACCTTGGTAAATGAAAGAGTCCTACTAAGTGGTGAGAATGAACTAGGAAAATGGAGGAGTTTGTTTCGTACCAGATGCAAGTGTGAGGATAAATTTTGTGACGTGATCATTGATGGTGGTAGCACTGATAACTTGGTATCAGAAGAGATGGTCTCTAAGCTGAAGCTCAAGAGGGAGAAACATCCCAAGCCCTATCGAATTGCTTGGGTAAAAGATGATCATAAGGTCCTGGTAAGTGAACAATGTTTAGTGAAATTCAAAATTGGGAGTTACCATGATGAAGTTCTCTATGATGTTATTTCGATGGATGTTTGCCATCTATTATTGGGTAGACCATGGCAGTTTGATAGACATGCAGTACATGATGGACATGTGAACACATACTCTCTGACAAAGTATGGAGTTCGCCACAAATTGAAGCCCATGAAAAAGGAAGGTGAAAAGGTATGTAGCAGTGCTAGGATTTTTCTTGTTGATGAAAGGAAGTTTTGAGATGGCATGAAACATCAGCATATGTTCTATGCTTTGATTCATAGGAAGATAAAGAAGGTAGTAGTGAAATACCAGTTGAAGTTTCAGATTTACTAGGGGAGTTTGGAGATATTATCTCTGATAATGTTCCAGATGGATTGCCACTAGTAAGGCAAATCAATCATCAGATAGATCTGATTCCAGGAGCTAGTTTGCCGAACAAGGCTGCTCACAAGATGATTCCTACTAAAACAGAGGAGCTAAATAGACAGGTTCAGGAGCTGTTGAGGAAGGGCTTGATTCAGGAGAGCCTAAGTCCATGTGCAGTACCTGCAGTAATCGCACCAAAGAAGGATGGAGAGTGGAGGATGTGTACAGATTCTCGAGCTATAAATAGGATCGCCATCAAGTACCGGTTTCCTTTGCCAAGGATGGATGATATCATGGACTGCTTGAGTGGAGCTCAGTACTTCACAAAGATAGATCTGAAGAGTGGCTATCACCAAATACAGATTCGAGAAGGAGATGAGTGGAAAATAGCCTTTAAGACCAAGGAGGGTCTTTATGAGTGGTTAGTCATGCCCTTTGGATTGACGAACGCCCCAAGCACCTTCATGCGGCTCATGAATGAGGTACTTAAGAAGTTCTTGGGAAAATTTGTTATTGTCTATTTGGATGATATTTTAATTTTCAGCAAGACTTTGGAAGAACAGTTATTGCATATTCATAGTGTCCTTGAAAGGCTAAGGGAAGAGAAACTATTAATTAATCTGAAGAAGTGTAACTTTGCAAAAAGGGAGTTAGTCTATTTGGGGTTTGTTATATAACCTGAAGGTCTCAAAATGGATCCGGAGAAGGCAAAAGCCATCTTGGAATGGCCTACTCCAAGGTCTACTACTGAGGTAAGATCATTTCATGGTCTGGTTAGTTTTTACAGGAAGTTTATTAAGAATTTCAGTGGCATATGTGCACCCCTAACTGATACAATAAGAGGGGATAGAAAAGAGTTCAAATGGACTATAGCAGCTACGAGAAGTTTTGAATTGCTGAAGAAGAAGGTAACAGAACAACCTGTGTTCGCACTTGCAAATTTTAGAAAAGTGTTCCAGGTGGATTGTGATGCTAGTGGCAGCGCTATTGGGGCTGTATTAAGCCAAGAAGGTAAGCCTATTGCATATTTTAGTGAAAAATTGAATGATGCAAAGAATAAGTATTCTGTTTATGATCAAAAGTGGAGGGATGGCAGGACATTTTGGTCAAGATAAGACCATTGTCATTCTTAGAGAACATTATTTTTGGCTTCAAATTTCACAGGATGTGAAGAAGTTTGTACAGAGTTGCCAGGTTTGTCAAGTTGCCAAGGGGTTTAGTCACAATATTAGCCTATATCAGCCATTGCCTGTTCCATCAAGGCCATGGGAGGACATAAGTATGGATTTGTTCTTGGATTGTTGAGGACACAAAGGGGTAATGACTCAGTATTCGTGGTGGTTGATAGGTTCTCCAAAATGACACATTTCATTCCATGCCACAAAACTCATGATGCTGTCCATATTACAGACTTATTTTTCAAAGAGGTGGTAAGACTACATGGTCTTCCAAGGAGTATAGTTTTTGACAGAGATACTAAATTTGTGGGGTATTTCTGGAGGACATTATGGAAAAAGTTGAGAACAGACTTAAAATTCAATTCTACGCATCACCCACAAACTGACGTCCAAACAGAAGTGGTAAATAGAAGTCTGGGCAATTTGCTGAGATGTTTAGTTGGGGATAAGCCCAAGGGATGGGATTTGATTCTACCACAGGTAGAGTTTTCTTATAATAACTCTGTAAATAGGAATACTGGAAAATCACCATTCCAAATTGTATATGGGAATAGCCCAAGGACTGCACCAAAGCTGAGGAAGATAGAACACGGGTAGAGGACGAGTGCTGAAGCTGAGGAATTTGCTGAACATATCAAGCATCTACATGAGGAGGTTCAGGCACACATAACCAAGATGAATCAAGAGTATAAAGCTAGGGCTGATCAAAGGAGAAGACATAAGGAATTCCAAGTAGGAGATTTAGTCATGGTGCACTTACGAAAAGAAAGATTTCCAGCCGGTACTTACAACAAGCTGAAAATGAAGAAATTTGGCCCCTGCAAAATTTTGAAGAAACATGACTCAAGAAATGCATATGAGGTGGAGTTGCCAGATGGTATTCACATTTCTCCCATTTTCAACATTGCAGATTTAACAGAGTATCATGATGATGGTGCAGATGAGGAGCTGGTGTTAGAGCCATGTCTAATTCCTGCTTCTAAAAAGGAGGAGATAGAAGACATTCTAGATCATCATGTGGGTAGGAGTACCAGAAATAGGCAGTATGAAGAGTATTTGGTCAAATGGAAAGGATAGCCGATCGAGGACTCAACTTGGATTTTAGCAGCTGAGGTTTCCCATTTGGGATTCCCTCTACCATCCATAAAGTGACAGGGTCACTTTTCAATCTACCCTGGGTGTCTGATGTAGGAGCATCTAGAGGTATAAGGGCAATCCTGTGTCACCCAAAAAATGTACTTAGACTTAGTTTTTGTTTCATGTCTTTACATTTTTGGATACCCATTTGGGTCAAATAAAGGTTCCAACTCTCACAGTTCAACTATCAGTGTGCTAGAAAATCCCAAAAAAATAGGAGCATGCAATTTGGCCATCATTTTGGTGACCTAGAAGGTGTGAATTGGCGAGATGAATGTAATTGTGATTTAGAGCATTCTAGAAAAAGAATCAGGTCAAAAGGCCCCACAGTTTGAAAGTTATTGCAGTTTTTTGAGTTTTGGAGACCTCCTAAGAATGCTTCAAAGTTAGGTTAGGGGCATTAAATGACCTTGAAAAGGGTTGAAAAATGGGGGATGAGCAAAGCTTGTCCACAGGGCTATAGAGTGCTTCGAGAGCTTTCCAAAAATGTAAATGGTTCGTCAATCGGAGCTACGGTTCAAAAGTTATGCCTCCCGAAAGTTTGATTACCATTTCTGGATTCTTCTAGATTTGCACCGACTTCTAACACAGCTTCTAGAACCTTCTATTTGGTCGATGGATGCCTACTAGCACTTTCTAGAATCTACTCCTAGTCCTTAACCCTCCAGGGTCTATTTAAGGAGATTTTTGGCATTGCAAAAGGCAGTTCGGAGTGGAGTTTGAGAGGAGGAACTGAAAGGAGAATTTATCTC
Organism: Cupressus sempervirens; assembly: GCA_028749045.1. Classification (NCBI taxonomy): domain Eukaryota; kingdom Viridiplantae; phylum Streptophyta; class Pinopsida; order Cupressales; family Cupressaceae; genus Cupressus; species Cupressus sempervirens. The sequence continues at coordinate 576,903,113 of CM053791.1, forward strand.
CAGATTTATGCTATTGTAAGCCCTTAGGGCATGTTTTGAAGTTTATTTTTTCTGTACTGTTTGTACTAGCTTATTTTCTAAGTTAATATAATTTCCCTTTTTTGTTGTGTCCATTCTGTTTTTGGGTTGTGCCCCCATCAAAAACTTAAAGTCGATGAAGAACTTTATTTCTTCGATCATAGACATTTTGAATTCCTCATGGATTCAACAAAATTAGCACACAACTTATCATCCTATCCAAAAATGATATCATCAACAAAGATCTCTACAATCAACAAACTTATTTAAGTTTGTTGCTTCATGTACAAATTGTAGATATCACTGGTTCTTATGAGCCCAATCTTTATCAAGTATGAGTGTAGTCTCTCATACCATGCTCTTGGTGCCTATTTTAGTTCAAACTTTTCTCAGTCTACATACTTTTTTCTTACCTTGTTCATTCTCAAAACCCTTGGGTTTCTCAATGTAAACTTGCTCTTCCTGAACTCCATTCAAGAATGCAAACTTTACTTACGTCTGATATACCTTGAAGTTCTTGTATACTGCAAATGCTAAGAGTATCTTGACTCCTTCCAATCTAGCTATTAGTGCAAAGGTTTCTCCATAATCTATGCCTTCCTCTTATGCATGTCATTTCAAACAAATCTAGCCTTATTTTTTACCACCTCTCCATCTTTGTTCATCTTGTTTTGGAACACCCATTTTGTACAAATGACATTTTTGTCATTTGGTCAAGAAACCAAGATATGTATATCATTATTTATGATTTGATCAATTTTTTCCTCCTTGGTATTTCTCCATTATTGATCTTTTATAGTCTCTCATGTAGCTTTAGGCTCCATGGGTGAAAGTAGAAACACAATCTCTCTCAACTTTCTCCTAGTTATTACTCTAGCATCCTTGTCACCAATGATTTGGTCTTCTGAGTGGTGTCTTCTCACATACTTTTCTAGCATTGATCCTCCTTTGAGTGCCTTTTCCCTTTGGTCTTCATGTTGAGCTTTTTCAGCTTGAGTTGGTACAACTTCTTGTATAGGTTATGCCTCTACTAGTACTCTATCCATTGTATTCATTAGTGGGATGTACTCAAATTGATTGTAATATTTTGGTTCTTTCTTGTTGTTTTCATCATTCTTCTCTCAAAATTTGTCCACCCTTACATTGGTAGATTCCACAATCTTACTAATGGATTGTAGAAATTTGATATTGTTAATTCCATAATATTTTTCATTCATGAATTTAGACACTAGTGTACTCTACTCTTAGTAAAGTATACTAGAAAGGTACCCTCATCGCTTTTAGGCTCAAAATTTCCTTGGTATTCATCTCACTTGATATAGAATTTTCTTCTGAATAGCTTGAAATAACTGGTGAATGGTGTATGACCAAACCACAATTCATCAAGAGTCTTCTTTATTCCCTTCTTCACTTGTACCATGTTCAAGGTGTACACTATAGTGCTTACAACCTCTCTCCAGAAGATCTTTGAAACATTATTTTGGATCATTAATGTTCTGGCACAATATATGATGGTTCTATTCCTTCTTTTTACAACATTATTTTGTTGAGGTGTCTAAGGATCTGTTATTTGTCTTATGATTCCATGCTCCCCATAATAGCTTTCAAATTCTTATGAGGTGAGCTCATATCCCTCGTCTTTTCTCAAGAACTTCTATGCTCTACTAGTGACCTTCTCCATTTTTTCTTTGTACACTTTGAACATGTGGAAGGCTTCTAACTTTTCTTTTCAATGAACACTCCACGTCATTCTAGAAAAATCATCAATAATCAACATAAAGTATCAATCACTAAATACATTCTTTGTCCTTACGGAACCACACAAGTGAGTATAAACTAGATCTAGTACATGTTCAGAAGTAAGTGACTTACTAGAGAAACTTGAACTTTCTAACTTTCCTAGTTGACAATCTTTACATGTTGCATTGTTAGGTTTAGTAATAGGGGTAGACCCCTTACACAGCAAGGTATACTTTAAGAAACCCCTCCTTTAGAAAAGGTATAAAAAATTGGCGAAAGGTGTAAAACACTTGACAAAAAAATTTATTTTTTGTGGTGAAAAAAATAGTTTACAAAGAAAAAATAATAATCTCCATTAGTGAATCATTCATAGTCTCTCAAACAATGTGTAAAATCTGGGCAAATTGTGTTATTTTAAAACCACAAAAAATTTATACATTGGCGAACAAAAAATAATAATCACAATAAAATTTTAATTTTTTGGGTGAATCATTTCATTGTATTCAAGGTTAAAAAAAACATACGCGAAGTCGATGGCATCGAAGGTTCGCAAAGGGTTTCATCAATTTGAAGTTGGCAGTTGCAAAGCTGTGAGAAAGGCTTTAACAGGTCTATCGCAATGTCACTTTCAAAGTGAAAGTTAATAGTTTGTGTGTTGCAAAACCATGAGGAGGGTAGAGATTGCATCATTGTCGGTTGAAAAGATGTGTGTTGCAAAACCGCGAGGAGGGAAGAGATTGCATCATCGCAAGCTAATAGTTTGTGTGTTGCGAAACCGCGAGGAGGGCAGAGTTTGCATCATTGTCGGTTGAAAAGATGTGTGTTGCTAAACTGCGAGGAGGGTAGAGATCTCATCATCCTTGGTTGAAAAGATGTGTGTTGTGAAACCGCAAGGAAGGCAGAGATTGCATCATCACCGGTTGAAAAGATGTGTGTTGCGAAACTGCGAGGAGGGCAGAGATTGTATCATTGCTGGTTTAAATGATGGTGAACTTTTATGTTGCAAAGTCGCGAAAAAGGGAGATCACACCATCAGATGTTCATAGCGGTTAAAGGGAAAAGACTTCCAGCAGTCGCGAGACCGCGATGGCAAGGATTTTCATGTTCCAAGGTTCCAATAGAAAGATATGGTCATCCTGCAAAGCCACGAAAAGTTAAGATGAAGCCATCTTCACCACTTCGCACCAATTAGAAGGAAATGGGTTTTCACAACTGCGAGACTGCGATGTGAAAAGTTTAAGTTTCGAAGCTGCGATAGAAGGGGAATCGCAAGGGTAAAGTGAATATTTGATTTAATAGTTGCAATTGCTCGAGAAAAGAAAAAGAAGGGTTTCACAGTTTCGCAAACAGAATTCAAGGTAAAGTTAAACCGCTTATGACAAAGCGCAAAAAGAAGGGTTTCACAACTCATAGGATTTTAAAGCTTGAAAGGACAAAAGAACATGTTTTCAAATCTATTATCTGATTCTCGACAGTTGATGAGTTGACAGTCTAAGGAAAATGAAATAAAGGCAAACCTAAGGCAATACTAAGGTACTTACTACAGGTCGATATCCATGCACATGCAAGCTTTTAAAAATTTAAAATCATTAACGTCATCACCAAGTTGCAGAACACTAGTACTACTATAAGCTGAACATCCAAGGATTATTCAAGTACCAGTTATCAAAGCAAAAGGTTTACAAGGTGAATTGAATTCTCAAACATCTAGAGCTAATAGAGCCAAAAGAATTTGCAGTAAGATCAGAATGGCAGAAGCAAAATCATCAGTAAAGAAGGGCAGTGGAGAGGGCAGCAAGGTTTCATTGTCTGCCAAATTTGTAGAAGAATGGTTGAAGATTCTCCCTAAATCTTCCAATGCTCAAAGTGATAATGTCCATGCATTTAGAGACGCTTATAGCTTCTGTAGAGATGCTCAAGTACCGTACATCAATGGAACTGAATTGTTCTGGTACTTTTACAAGAATAGGGTGCAGAGGGTTCTTGTCTCAAATCCATGGACGAGGAACCTGGGAAGTGGATGTTGACCTTATCAAGGCACTGGTAAATGCATATAATCCAACCACTCGGTCCTTTCATAGAAAGGATATGAGCATTATTTGTAAGTTAAGTAAGGATTCTTTTGTTGAAGCATTTGATTTGCAGGGTCCCATGTCAGTTCCTATTAACCTAGAAAAATTGGAAGTAGCATTTGAGAAACAAAGATATTTCTATACAACATATGCAATGTTGTGACATATCCCAAGGGAAAATCAAAACAAGATGAAAGGAGAATTCTCAAAAATGGTTACTGATGTTATACCCTTGTCATATTTGTGTGCATACTTTCAAAAAATAGTTTTCGGATTGAACAAAATATTGGGAGTAGATGGATCCATGGATGCCTCCCCAGCATTGTATATGATAGCTCTAGACATTCAGGACCCACATACTAATGTGGGGTATGATTTTGGAACATTCATTGCTGATAGTATTCATCAGCAGATGGTGACAGCTCAGCAAGGTGATCTTGACAATTTCAAATTTCTACATTACTCATTGGTTATGCACCTCATCCTCTTCTATAATGTGGGCCATGTGGATTCCAGTTTCACTAAAGCTTTGGACAATTTTGGAGAGGCATTGCCTGTTCAAAGATGGACAAGATTATGGTAGAGGTTCTACTCTTTTTCTAATTCCCTCTCTTTTTATAATAATTTTGTTGCAACTATTCATAGGATGTTAGGTTCAAAATTGGAAAGATTACCTAGGTTAATTAGGAAGATTGTTAGACCAACTATGTGTTTTGATGATGAGGGACCAATTGATCATGATTGGGGTAGTGCCTTTTTGTTAGGAAATTGTATAGTGATTAGAATTTTTAGTTGTTCCCAACCCCCTCATTTCTTGCCAAGATATGTACCGGAGAGGGTGGGTGTAGTGGAAATTTTCTGGCAGTTGTTATCCATGAATAGAGAATATCTAGGGCCAACCATTAAAAAGGGTCTTTTGTGTGTAGAAATTTCAAAGTAGGGGATTTTGAAATTGGTAAAGAGGTCATTGAGGAAGTTGATGCCTTCCTAAGAGAGTTAAATTTCCCCATTGCCCCCACTAGGGTTTATGACCCATATAACATTGTTACAAGTACTCTTAAACAAATGAGGGGTTATAATGTCATCATTGGAAGGAAATTTTGGGAAGAGGATGTCATTAGGGATGTATTGTATGAAGATGTCTGTGCTAATAGGATGTAGAAGTGGAGAGAAATCCTCTTAGTAAAGGAAGAAATGAAGAAAGTAGATCCTAATTTCCAAGGCTTCTATTCTGATTTACTCTATTTTAAACAAATTGAGGAGTTTGATAACATTATGGCTCAAGTTCCTCAAAATGCTAGAGATAGGGTAAACCATTCTTCTCCAGAGGCAGATGTTGTATTAGAAATTAGTGATGAAGAAGATCAGCCTGGCCCTTCAGACTGGGATAAAGGGGGCAAGAAGAAACAAAAATTGATTGAGGTTCCAAAAAAGGCTAGAGAGAAAGCCTTACAAGTGCTTCCAAAAGGAACTAGGTATTTTGATGATGCCAAAAAAAAGTTCTTAATTGATGAAGCTACTGAAGAGGAGAGGAGACCCAATAGTTTAGAACTGCAGTCCATGATGTTGGATGACAGAATTATACAGGCTCAAGAATTCATGAAGGATGATGATTTTATCAAAAGTGAAGAATTCAAAAGTTTTCTGTATAAACTCAAAAAAAAAGAACTTTATTTTCATGTAAAACCTAGAGACACAGATAAAAAATTGATTGAAATGGTGCAAAAGCTCCAAGCCTATGATCCTAACAGTGAAAGCCTAACTGTAGAGGAGGCTAGGGAATTGGTACAAAGGAGTAGTATGATAGTTTTCCCAGGATGGGATATTAGTTCATCATTCCTGCTTGATCAAATGAGGAGACAAGAAAAATCAATCTCTTATGAGGAGATTAATCCATTTGGTGAATTACAGGGGGCAGGATTTAATATAGATACTAAGACAATGGCTATTTGGAGTGTAGCTCCAGAATCAAAGAAGCCTACCCTGATGGAAATTAAAGAGACACCGGTAGGTAATGCAATTTTTTGGAATGCAAATTCAACTTCTTCAGATCAAATTTACAAACTCCAAAACACTGCTACTATGCTAGGCAAGAACAAGATTGATATTCTTCAAGAACAACTGGTGCAGACATATGAAAAGTACCTTGACGCTAGGAAGAAGTATGAAGAGGAAATGAGAAGAACATATTTTTTGCAACACGCTTTGGAGGAATCAAAAAAGGAGAATGAAGATTTGAAAAGAGAAGAAAGGTCACTAAGAGTAAGGGAGGTACAAGACCAGAATATTCAAATTGACCAAATAGCAGAAGAACCACATCCAGTAACACATATGGATGTGGATGAGATTGAGATTAGCAAGGATGCAAAGATCAGGACAATGAAATAGTTTTTGATTCATAGAATCACTGCTTTAAAGAGAGCCTCTGTAAATGTACATAGTATGTACATTACTCTGCAGAGTAATGAATACCAATGCTCTGAGGCTTTATCACTATTATCTCCATTGTTTGCCCAGTGGGTGTCATATATTCAATTCTTTGATAGGTTAGTTCCTTTACTCACACAGAAAAAGGAACTACCTAAGGAGATCATTGTTCCTATAAGGAAAATGATACATCAATTTAAAGAATTCAATTCATTCTTCATTGGTAAGATCAAAGCAGTAATGGGAAAATTGAAAAGCATAGCATTGGGTACCCTTGATTTCATTCCAACAATTTTGAACAATGAAGGGTATGTCAAATCTTGGCAAGAGTGGTCTGAATCTTTTGATCTAATATTAGACCATCCAAGATTTATAGCATTTTCAAGAGGTGAATCAAGTGATCAAGTTGTATATGATATGATTGATATGACATACAAAATTGAAGTAGATACGAACAAAATTAATGGAGAGGGTAAAGCCATCACAGATGCAAAATGGACTAAAAACATCAGTGAATCAGAGGCAGTTAGAAATACAGTGTGGCCTTTTGTGGATACAAATATTGTCACCTGGGAGGTTATAGCAGATATTAAAGCAATCCCTTCAGTAGAAGATGATTAGCACGAAAGATGGTGGCCTCGGGGAATCAATTGGAGGACAAGTGTTGCAGAAGAATATCAAAGAGAAGTTGTTCATCATAATAGATTACCTTACCCTTTTGGTACATCTGTTGTGGGTAATGTTGTAGTTAGAACTAGAAGACAGGCTTAATAATCACTTTCCACTTGTCACATTTTGTAATTGTTTCCCCTTTTTCTGTTAAAATATGTCACAAAAAGTTTCAACAAATTGTAATTATTATCTTAATTTTTGTTATCTTTTGTCTTTTGTAATGAATCGTGATGTAAACTTTGTAAGCCTGAAGCTTGTTGCAACTCAAGTGATATAAATATGAGTTCCCAAGGCTTAGAAATGGTCCGATCTGTTGTTATTTTTTAGATTAAGTATAATTTTCTTTAAGAGCAGATATTGTTCCAACTCTATGTATTCCAATTTTCCATTATGTTTTGTAGTCAGTAGTTCTCTGTGATGTTATGGGCTTTGCACACATCTCTATTATCTCTTTTCTTATTATCAAACAACTAAATCAAGAGAAAGATACAAAAATAACATTGTGTCAACAATATGAATAGAGTAACAACTAACAAAAATCTTGAACTCAAATCAAGAGAAAGGTACAAAAATAACATTATGTCAACAATAGAGTAATAAAAATCTTGAACTCAATTTTTGTAAATTGTAATTGCAATATGACTGAATAATGAATATGGAAGAACTGAAGTAGACTCTAGAGTGTACTGTATACCTATAAATTCCTTAGAACTGAATGCTACATTACTAAATTACAATTCACTTCATTGACTCAATCTCAAATGTGATGCTTCTATATCCCATATGGACTCTAGAATCCACTTCCAGATCCTGAAACTAAAGTCTGACAAGTACTAATAGGTTCCTCTTCATTTTGAATCGGGTATTCAAAATCCGTAAAATCTTCATCTTCATTTTGACTTTGAGACCTAAATTCATCATTTATGTTGGAGTTAGCAGTAGAAGTAGAACCACCATCTTTTAAAGTGTTGCAAAGGCCTCATCTTTCACACGTGGAATTCCAAATGGCCAATGACCTATCATAAGGAAAATCTCTAACATTGTATTGAGTTACAAACAACCTCAAACAAGTTTCCAAATTTTTGTCTAGTTTGTTTCTGACATTTGATTTCAAAAACCCCAATGCACTGAAAACTCTCTCATCTTCCACCGACCCTAATATCATCGTTTGACATAAATCAGCAAGTTTGAAACATTCTGATATTGAAGTACGTAATACTTCACTCTGACTTATCCTTTTCCAGAGCCTTGTTATTACACCAGGATCGAATGCATTCTCAAAATTTTCCATCTGGTTTTTCATACACAATGCAAAGAGTTTACATTGATTTTTAAGATTATTTGGATCTAAGATTCCTTGTATTAGTTGTTAATTGCAATCTCTATGCTTTGAAAACTGTGTTATCAATTCGTCAAGTTTATTATGAAACAACTTTGCATCAGTTGGATTATGTCCAAAGTGTTTCCAAAATTGAGGAAACACACAACTCATGGCTTCAAGAATTTCTTCTCGAGGGAATCTTTCACGAATCTCACTTGAAAGTTGGTAGGAAATAGACTTCACATTTTCACTAACAGATTTAACAATCTTATCAAAATCATCCTTTCTAACTGGTAGTACTATGCCTCTCTTGGTTGTTTTAGATTGGTGCATTGGTATTTCAAATCCTTTCACAAACACGCATAGCTCATTTTTCCCATTGAATTGTTAAAAATTCTCAACATGATTCAAATCTATAATTATCTCTCGCCTTGAAAAAATTAGGCCATGACCTAAGAGATTTGAATACAAAGAATCCAGAGCCATGCATGTCATTTACCATAAATCAGAATACTCATGAATATACATAGTTCTGTATTGGGCTTTCTTAACAAGTTTGTTCATTAAATCCAGCATGGGGAGAAGACTAGCTAAAGTTAATAGGTTCTCTATATCACTTAACTTATTTAACAAATCAAGAGCTCTGTCCACTGTAAGACGTTTCTCATATAGAACTCCAATCAAGGATTGATATTCTGCTAGAACTCATTCTGCTGGTCCATGCAAAGATATCCATCTAGTCTCAACATCCTTGAGAATCTTATTTCCTGCTGTTACTCCCTTAGAAAAAATCTTAAATTTTGCAAAGCATTTAGGACTTCTACAAAAGTACGAGTGGAGCTCACAAATTAGATCTTCAACTTTTGACACTGTAGGAAAAGTGCATACAATCTTATATGCTAAATTCATCCGGTGGGCCATGCAGTGTATACCAAGCAAGTAAGGTGCAATACTAGTTTGTAACCTTGCACAAAGACCAGTCCTTTGCCCTTGCATTACTGCAGCTCCATCAGCTCCGACACACACTAACTTCTTTGCAATTGTCAAGTCATCCATACCAGCAATTTTATTCAAAGCTTTCTTAACTTCTAAATATAAATTTTTTGCAGTTAAATTGGCCCTCATTTTACGAACACAAAGTAGATTAGCTTGACGGACATGATCTTTTATAGTATATACATGCATACGGACCCAAGCAGTGTTATCTACCACAATGACTTCATCTAAGGATAATGAAATGAACTTGGATTCTTTTACTCTCTCCTGTACATTTTTCTTTTCCACCTTAGCAAGACAGCTTGCCATTTCCCATCCAGCATATATTGACCAATGTGACATAGGATAGTGAGGAACTCTCAAAAAAGATAATAAATTACCATATTCTAAAAAGTCTCTCACTGGACACCCTCTAGATAGAATATGAAAAATAACACTCATCTGAAGGGTCTTTGCCAAGTTTGCATCATTGGCTGCATGTTGAAGCCCATCCTTGATTGCATTGCCACTACTGCCACTACCAATTACCGCTATTTTCTTGAAATGCTCTTCATATTCTATGGCATACTTAATATGAAGGCATTCTTCCTTTGATTTCCATCTCACTGCCGCTACTTCCTTTACATGATTTGTTTTTCATAAACCTTACCAATATGTTTTTCTATAGTGTCAAGCTTTAACTGCAACTTTTTCTCTCTTTTAGTTTTCTAGGTACAAATCGTACACTTGCATTTTGTTGGTGGTTCATCATTGTTTGTGACTAGTTCAATAAACCAGTACTTTGCTACCCAATCAACTTGGAAAGTCCTTTTCATTTCCCACTCCCGCCCCATTTTTACATTCCTTTTTCTTTTCTTCCTACCAACATCAATATTATCTTCTGTTACAACATCTTCTGTTGTTGGAACATTGTTATCCTCATTTGATGCATTTTGATTTAATTGAATAACAACTTTCTCTTCTAGTGGTGGTGAGGTATTGTGATTTCCTTCTGCACTTGTACTTGCCAAAGTTGGTGGACCAGAAACATTGTCAATTCCAAAGAAAGCCTTTATGGTAGTATCTCTAAGTTTTCAGCATTTTGATGTAAGATTCATCCCTTCATTGCCCTTGGGGGTCTTACCCTTGTCACTTCCTTGAGACTGAGCAATATTAGTTACAGACTCACCCTCCCCTGACATCTCAATCCACTAATAATCTGTTTAAACTTTACTTCCCTGCGAATAAGCAGTATTACTTTCAGACTAGGAATTGAAACTTAAAGAAAAAAAGTTAAATTTCAAATCTAATTTTTGACAGTTGGTGAATCGACATTCCACAACAAAGGAAATAGGATATTGACCTTAGGTGGTCAATATCCATGCATGCAAGCTTTAAAAACCATTAACGTCGCTTTTTGAAAAATTTCTAATGAAAATGAGATAAGAAAGGAAACTGTAGATAAGCTTCTGATTAAATTAAACTACATAAGCTCAAGGAGAGTATTTTATAGCACAGCTACACATACCAATGTACCACCACTTGTGGAAGCTATCTCTTGAGTCTGAGTCTTGCCCACGATGTGTCCTGCACTGCCAAAAATTTGATGGAGTGCCAGCAGTATTTAGTGAATGTCTCATTGCTTGGACGAATTTGGATTTATATACAAATCAATACAATTACCAATTTACCATGCTAAATAAGCCGACTTCTCCATGACAAAATAAAAGTGTGTTGGCGAAACGAGTCGACTCCTCCACTTCCCATAACATGAAATGAGCCGACTCCTCCATAGTAAAATGAAACTGGGATGGCGCATTCTCCCATACTGCATTAAACGAAAACTTGAAACCCGATGAACATTCCACGATAAGTGTTACCTAGTCGGCTGCATGAAAGGCGAATACCGCCAGGAAAAAACTCAAACGTAACATTTGCCTTGGCAATTACAATGCTAGGCAACCAGGTAAACCCAAAAAAGCTTGGCAACCAGGAAACCATGGAAGGGCTCAAAAATCGCCAAAAATAACACTGGCAAAACATCAAATTCGCCAAAATATGAAAATTTGCCACTATATTATACCCTGTTACATAGTTATTCCTTCCTACTTTAATAATGCTTTCAAACTTTATATTACATTATCTTTGATTCCATAACTAACTATTATAATTTCTAGCTACCATACAACTATTACCAAAAATATTGGCGTAAAGGAGATTGCCTCTACTTTTCTCTATTGAAGCTAGCAACTTGTCTGTCTTGTCAAATTTTCTACAAGACCCCTTACTAAAGTCAAACTTAAAACCATTGTTCATCAGTTGAGCCACACTTAACATGATTTGTTTTAACCCTTAGACTAGATATATATATTTACAAGTAGTGGATTCATTTAGGGCTATAGTACCCTTACCTATCACTATGCATGGTGAGTTGCTATCAAAATTTACCATTCATCCATCATAAGCCTCAATCTAATGGAATTTTCTCCTATCACCAAACATGTGGTGTGAGATACCACTATCTATTATCTAGTTCTTGTAGACACTGGTACTAGTTATCAAGGCTCTCTCCACCTTTCTTCTATGATAGGAACAAAGGATACTTCATCCTCATCCTCATCATCATCACTAGTTGAGGCTTCACCATTCTACCTTCCTCAATACCATAGCATCATCTCTTATCCTTTTCTTTAGAGTTTGACCACTTCTTGATTTCCTTCCAGTTTCCATTCTCCTTCATCACTGGTTCTGGACATCTAGCAGCATAATGTCCTACTTTCTTGTAGTTAAAGAATTTGAAAGGAAACTTACACTTTTACTTCCCTTTTCCCTTGACCACTATTTTTGCAAATAGAGCATCCAACTCTTCTTGTTTGACTTCTTTAGCAGACATGATTTCTATCTCTCTCTTTTATCTAGACATGTTTGCTTTGCCTCTTTCTCTTAGTTTTATAGTCAATGCTAGAGAGGCTTTGAGTGTAGTTTCAACCTTGGGTGGTTGACTATTGTTGAAGTTGTTAAGTTCAAATGTAGAGAACTTATCTATCAAGGTATCAAGTGATACTTGCATCTTTTCTATAGTTCTTAGCTCTTGAATGGCTCACACTCTTATGGAATATTTGGGTAGTAGGGTTCTCAATACCTTTCTCATGCACTCATCTTCTTGTATTACTCCTATGCATGCTCTAATGGCTAGCATGATGTCTTTCACCCACTTCCCATATATTTCAATCTCTTTTCCTTCTTGCATCCTTATGTAATCAAAATTTCCTCTTAGGCTCTCAACTTTATCCCTTAAGACATGTTTGTCACCACCATAGTTGACTTTCAGTTTCTCCCACATCTCGTATGTTGTCTCCATCTCCTTCACATCTTTGTACTCAGAGTAGGAAAAAATTCTCACTAGAGAATAAATTGTGGCCATGTGTATCTCCTTCTACTTTAACTAGTCTTGGCTATGTTGACCAGCAAATTCAATGTATTTGACCTCTACATGGGTCCAATAAGCCTCTATAAGAGTCTTCAAATGAAAAAGTGTCTTTCTACACCATGGGTTGTATTTTTTCCTAGAAAACTTTAGCACATCTCTTTTAAGCATCGTGGTCTTGTCCTCAAGATGTTAAACTCTTGTCTATTGAGGACCTAGGATCTTATACCAAATTTTTTCATACTATAGGTTAGTATACTAACAAGGGGGTGAATCTTTATACTCAACTAGTTTCAAATTTTTACTCTAGATCACATTTCACACTTATCTACAGGTCAGTGCTAGCTATAACTTAACAATCAAGATTAAGCCAAAATTAGGAACATGGAAATAGAAACACATAAAAGATTATTTATCTCCTAGAAACTCATCTAGGATAAACCCTTCATTATGTGAGTCATTCCTCACAAATCTTGCACTCTTCTAAAGTGTGACCTCTCAAGAGCTTATCCATGTTAGAAGATTACAAAGACACTATTAGGTTCCACCTAGTTAAGGGATTTTGATAAGACCTATTAAATGCTTTCCTTGTTAGAAGAAGCCTAGTTAAATGACTTTAGAACACAAGTTAAGGTGTCATCCTATTAGGGGATTTATACAAAGAACCTATTAGTGAGAACCCTCAATGGAATTTATTGTTGTAAAGGTCAGTAAACAAAAAGGAATGATCTAACATATAGCTACTCCACTTATCTTGAAATAGATCCTTTTGTATATCTATTTATCTCTCTAGAACAATGATTTACCTTCTCTTAGCTATGCAACTTTAGACCTTGATCACTTGTGTGCTTGGATCTTCTTGCTCTTACACCTAGTAACCTTATGTTGTTTGGGCTTGCTAGCTTCTCCTCAACATAATAACTCTATAAAAGTGACTTATCTCTTGTCACTCTTCTTCACTTTTTGAGGTTCTACTCAGCTCAACTATTTTGTCTCTTTAGCTAATCATTTGGAAATCTAACCTTTCCTTTTTCAATTGTGCCTCCTTTTATACTTGTTTCCATCTTTTTTTGGAAGCCCTAATTTGAAAACTTAAAATTTGAATTCTCATCCCTACTACTAGCTTGACTTCCTATTGTAGTACTGCATTTCTCTTGTCAAAAGTAGCATGTACGTACATGAGTCATGGGTTCCATGTGTCATGATGAGTCGCAATTATTGAAAATAATTCAAATTTGAATTATTTTGACTATTCCTTAATCCACTTTCACATCACCATTAAATATAATGTTGAGTGCACTCTTGCCCTCTACATGATTAGGTAGTCATGGGTTTCTTGATCCATACTCATCTTGCTGACTTGGCCAATCCAACTCACTAGTCCATCTTCTTTCCCTTCCACTTTGTGTCCTTACACAGACTTCACTTATCATACTTTGTCTAAGTGGATCACCTCTTTCATCACCTCTACTAGGCTCACATAGCTTCTCTTCTCTAATCACACTTGTGAACTAGAGTCTCACAGTAGTGTGCTTTGATGATCATTCCTCTCTACTAATCTCGATTCCTTCATATGTGTTGACATCAATTACAACACCTTTGATGATTGAGTCTACCGATCAATCTTCAAGACACTTATGCCAACACAAAACACCATCTACACTAATTTATATCTTGATACCCATTTGGAATCTCCATAAGATTTTAAAGTTTCAAATTCTCAAGTTACTTCTAAGGCCTAAAGCCCTAAATTGCCCAAATAATGAGGATTTTAAGACAACTCAAATAGGACTTCCCAAAATTCAAGGTTCTAATGAAAAATCAATTCAATCAATTGATCACACGTACAAGACACTTCAACCAACCATCTCAACACAAAAAAAAATCATTCTACACTCCAATATACCATTGTTGTTATATAATGTCGTGTTCACCTTCTAGTCACATACTCATGCCTAGCCTCAAACTGAATGCATTTTTATGGTCTAGTGAGTGGTGAGAAAATTGGAAATATGAACTTAAAGTATACATGCCTATCTCTCCCTTTGTAAAATATCACAAATTTACAATGATGAAATCAAGGGGAATAGGCCATTTCAACTAAAATCCTAAGTATAGACCAGTAAGAAAAAACAACTTATTTAAACCCACCAATCCAACTATCACAATCAATTAATGTACACCAAATGAATTTAATAACATGCATCTTGACCTCAATGCATTTCAATTATTACTTATTGGTAATTGTAGTGAAGGAATTTTGCACCAAAAATCATGTCAATCTCCATTAACATTTCTAAATGACCTAAATCTTCTGTGGATCAATGTGGGGGAAACCTTTCCACCTCTCCAAATGCATTTCCACACCTACAATTTCTAAAGACTCTTAAACTTCTACAAAATGCCAAAAGTTGCATTTTTGGAACATTGCAACAATTTTTGCAATTTTACAACTTCATTGGAAAATCACATGCAGACTAACATGTGACCCTTACTATCATATCAAATTGGCCCCAAAACATGCTAATATCAACTTTAATGACTCAGGAGCCCAAAATCCAACTTTGACTTCTTTTTCATCATTGTTGATTCAGGTTGACCAATGAGAAAACAATATGCAAATGATACAAAAATATACCAAATAATTACAACTTATCATGATGTGACATGAACATGCATAAAACACAACCACCCAGTGACCAAAATACCAAAATTGAAGGTAGAAATAGAAGGATCATACATGATGCACCTGCATCATACTCCTCATGATAGAAAAACTCAAGTCCCTTAAATTTCCAACTCCTAAAAAGTGGATGATATCATTCTATGTCATCCATGTTGCCTTGGCTTTAGAAAGACCTTGTCATTTGACCAAATACTCCTTGGGTGTGGCCTTCCTTGTCTTTATAACCACCTTATCATCAAGCATACACTCCAATTTTATGGGTCTATTTGGTGGCACGTCCTTAACTCATTCCACATCTTCTCTAGTGTCTTATGTCCTAGTCTGATCATTAACCTCATCATCCCCTTTACACAAAGTCAGATCTGCAATGTTAAAGATGGGTGATATCCCAATATCAACTGGAATCTCTATTTCCTATGCATTGTCACCATACTTATGAGGAATCGTGCATGGTCCAATATTTTTCATAAGGGTCTTATTGTATTTCCCTTTAGGAAGCCTTTCATTCCTCAAATATACCAACACTAAGTCGCCAACTTTGAAGTGTTTCTCCTTCCTTATTTTTGGTTTTCCTTTTTCTTGTACTTTTCCAGTGATTTTTCTAGATGGATTTTCAATTATCCATCAGTAGCCTTGATAGCCTTAGAAAAGTTCTCCCCCATGGAAATTTTTTCCTACATGTTATCAATGTCCCTTAATCCCATAGGACCTCTAGGATGACAATGATACACTACCTCAAATGGGGTTCCCTTGTCAACCCATTCACTAAATCATTATATGCATACTCTGACTAGCCTAAAATAAGATCCCAATTTTTTCCATGTTTCTTTGTCAAACATATTAGGAGTTTTCCAAGTGCCATATTAACAACCTTTCTCTGGCCATCTTTTTGTGGATGGTAGGCTAAAGAAAATGTGAGTTGAGTACCCAATCTTTTTCACAAGGTCCTCCAAAAGTAGCCCACAAACTTAATATCTCTGTCAATCACAATTGTAAGTGGAAATACATGGGTCCTAACAACTTCCTTCAAAAAAAATTGCAATTTAAGAGGCACCATGGTTACCCCTACATGGCACAAAGTGTGCCATCTTATTACATTTTTCTACCACTACAAACATCTTATCTATACCTCTAGCAGTTTATGCAACCCCCAAAAAAATTCCATTAATGTTATTCCAAGGCTTGCTAAGAATTGGCAAGGGTCGATACAAACCAAAGTTTGAGAACGAGTTTTTGGCTCTCTAACATATCCCACAACATTCCACATACCTTCCAACATTTATTTGCAAACAATCCAATAATAGAACCATGTGACCTGCTCTAAGGTGCTATTTGCTCCAAAGTGTCCACCGAGAGCCTCATTATACTTTTCCTTATTAATAATATTTTCCCTCATGGATGACTTGGGAATACACAACCTCATTCCTTTGAACAAAATCCCTTCCTGCAACACAAAATCAGAGAATTCTCCATGAAATTTGTTATAAAAATCATAGCATACTTTATAGGAATCCTTGAAATCACCATTGTTTTGGTATAGACCCTTAATATGATCCAACTCGACACTCTACAACTAAATTTATTGGGTATATAATACCCTTCTACTCAAAGAATCAGCTACCTTATTAGTTTCTCCCTTCCTATGCTCAATTGTAAATGTGAAAGACAAAATTTATTCCATCCATTTGACGTGTCTATGATTCAATTTCTCATACCAATTGAGGAAATGTAAATCATGGTTATCTATAAATACCACAAACTCCTTAGACATGAGGTAATGCCTCCATTTCCTTAAATCATAGACCATTTCATAAGTTTCAAGGTTACAAGTTGGCATAATTTAAATTTTCTAAGAAAAACGCTATAGGGTGTCCTTCTTGACTCTAAACTGCCCCAATTTCTTGTTTTCTAGCATCATACTCAACCTCAAACACCTTGTCCAAATTTTGCAACACATGTGTAGGTAATTTTTCTACCCTTTTCTTGAGGTATCGAAACTTGTCATCTACTTATTTAGTTTGTTGAAACTTGCATTTTATACCACCTTTTATTTTGTTAAGGATAAAATATTACATCCCACTCAATCCCCTTACAGACATTCTATAAAATATAAAATGGCCATGAAATCTCCTAAGTGTTCCTACTAAAGTTGGAGTTGTCCAATTTAAAATGACATCAATCTTTGATGGATCCATTTTCAAACTACCTTGAGAGATCACAAAACCCAAATAAACAAGTTCAATCCTAATAAACTCACATTGCTCCAAGATTATCTTCAACTTCTCCTCCTCAAGCATCTACATCACCAACCTCAAATGTTCAAGGTTATCCTCCTTTGACATGGTAAACACCAATATACCATCAAGATATATGTTAGATTAATTAGATATTTTCTAATTAACTTTATTTTACTTAAGCTAAACTTTAGGCATACAATAATTAATTATTTTATTAATTATCATCATGAAACTTAGGTTAAATTCCTTTTAGGATCTGGATCTCCTTTTATAAGGATTTATCTTTCTTTTTAACTAACACATTTGCTTTTGATTAATAGCAATTTATTTTCTTCTCATCAAGAATGCCTCCTCTATGGATCCATTAATTCCAACCTTTATAGATTTTACTTCTCTCTTTATGTGATAGGTGTTTGTATGCAGGTGATTCTTGGGAGATGTAGGTTTGATCTTTCATCAACTTCAACAATATACAATGAAAATTTTACCAATAAATTGAACCAAATCTCATTCATCAACCTCATAAAGGTGCTTGGGTCATTTCTTAACCCATATAGCATCACAAGCCACTCATATAATCCCTCACTAGTTTTAAAGATGCCTTCCATCCATCTTCATGTCTGATTCTTATCTGATGGTAACCAGATTTGAGGTTAATCTTTGAATAGTAGCATGATCCACCCAAGTATTCTCATAGGTCCTCTATCCTTGGCACTGGGAACCTATATTTCATTATAATTTTTTTTATGGCTCTTGAGCACACACAACCTCCACTTACCATCCTTTTTAGGGACTAAAAATTATGGCACTTCATAAGGACTTAAGTTATTCCTTATCAATCCTATATCAAGCAACCCCGGCACTTTCTTACTAATCTATGCATTTTGTTGGGGTCTCAACTTGTACGTGGCTTTATAGGTAACATAGCTCCTAGAATTAAGTCAATTTGGTGACTTATGCTTCTGATCAGTGGAAAAGATTCAGGTTGGTCTCCTACAACAATACTAGGAAATTATTTTAGTAAACTATCTACCTCCTTTGGTATTGGCATGATTCTTTACATCCTCCTTGGGCTTGAAAACCACTGCATAGCTTTGGAAATATCTCCCCTTTGTCATAATTAAGAATTCCTTACACCCTACCAATATCAATACAGATTCATCTTTCTCCTTGCAATATTGTTCAGGAAGAGGATCCATCTTAAACTTCCTACCATTCTTGGTGGTTATATAGGTATTTCTTTCTCCATCATGTCAAGCCTTCACATCATATTTCCAAGGAATACCTAGTATTAGATGACAATCATGCATTGAATTATTTCATGAAGAATCATATCTTTATACTTGCCTATTTCAAATTCCACACAAGCCTTTGCTTCTACACTATAGCTCTACTTTTTGTTGAGCCAAAAAAATCTTATGTGGTGATGTATGAGGTGGCCTTCTAAGATTGCACTTTTCCACCATTTCAATAGATACAACATTTTCAATTAACCTTGAATCCACAATTATCTTGCACAATTTCTCATATGCATTGGCTTAGGTCCTAAACAAAGATTTTATTTGAGGAGGCTCTTGCTTCAAGGGAACCTTCAAAAGAGTCATTTTTATCATCATGTCCTTACCATCAAAAATAGGAGTTGCACTCCCTACTGGTGCATTCACACTATTGCTACTACCTTCATCCTCCAATAGGAGTTGGTTTCTTCCATCTCTATCTACATATGAGGTCAAAGGCTCATCAAAACATTGGTTCTTTTTGTTCCCATATAGATTGCAATTAAATCACTTGCCAAAGAAGTTTACACTTCCTGTTCCTAAACTCCAAAATGTCCCCCACCTCTATTAAAAGGCCATCTCTGACCCCTAAATTTGTGTCCACCTCTACTACTATGCTCAACCCTAAACTCACTTCTTTTATTCTCATCACTACTACTACTACTACTATGTCCTCTACCAAAGTTACCTCTACCTCTACTGATGTTCCTACCTCCTCAATGTATATTGATATGTTCACTCTTTCTTTTGAGCTTCTCTTTAGCCCTTATTTCTACTTGAAAATACTCATCCATTGTCTTAGGTAGCATATTAATTTCATCCCAAATATTATATTTCAAGCCACACACATACCTGGCTTCTAGCTCCTTTTGGTATTCGTTATGGTCTCCCCCCATGCCCATTCTATGGAAATCCTCAGTATAGGTGGAAATATCTTGATCTCTCTACCTGTGATTATGGAACCTTCTAATCATTTGTACTTCAAAATCTATTGGCATAAAATTTCTCTTCATATAGAAATCATCATATTCCATTTGTTAATAGGTTTGTTACCATTCCTCTCTCTTTCATTTTGAGTATAATTTCACCAAATAATGGCAAAACCCTTGAGCTTGGTCCTTACATATTTGATCTTCTTGTCCTCTTCAATTTCATTCAAATCAAAGTAACTAACCAATGTTCCTATCCAATTAGTCAACTCTTCACCATCCATTTTACCACTAAAAGAAGGTACTTCAACCTTGAAGTCCTCTTTCTTTGAATCATATATTGCATCTAGAAATCTTCTTGTTGTTGTCAAGCCTCATCTTCAACCCTAGCCCTTGGATCAATGGGTTTTCGATCCTTCTCTTCTACTTGTTATTGTTGTTCTTCTTCATCTTCTTCTTCCCTATTTAAACTGCTATATTTTACCTTCATCTTGACCATCATCTTTTTCCACCTCTCTTCCCACTTCTCCCTAGTCTTTTTCTCCAGTTGTTCAACCACATTCTCAAACTACTTAACCCATTTTGGAGGCAATAGTCCTTCATATAATCTTGTCAATTTAACAAACTGAATACCAACCACATGGTATGGCTCTAAACCAATTTGATTCAAGTAAGGTTGCACTAGGACTAGGTAAAGTCCAAACTAGTCTAGGTGAGTTCCAAAGCAAAACTACTTCCCAATATAGGTCATACCACAAGGTAATAGGTGATGATCTCCTTCCCCAATCTACCTAGTCACTCTTAATCCTCTTGTTCCTACTCCCACATCCACAACTCCACCTAACTCCAATTTGACTCCTTAGCCTCCTTCAACTTCTCAAAAATCCACTAGAATCTTTTCAAAACTACAACTACAAGGGTTCCAAGGTTCATTCTAGGAGACCTTTTCCAACATGTTTCCAAATATTCCAATGTTTCAAGGTTGCATTCCAATACCCACAGCATGAACTTGCTCATAAACCTAAAACAAACATAGTAGGATTACAACTTGAATCTCAATTTTTGGCAAATAAATTCAATTTTCTCCTAAACACCATCCAAAAAAGATTGATATCTAGATACCCACTTGGAAGCTCTATAAGATTTGAAAGTTTCAAATTCTCAAGTTGATTCTAAGGCTCAAAGCCCTAAATTGCCCAAATAATTAGGCTTTTAAGCCAACTCGACTAGGACTTCCCAAAATTCAAGGTTAAAACAAAAAGCCAATTAAATCAATTACTAACACACTTAGAGGACACTTTAGCCAACCCTCTCAACACCAACAAATTAATTCTACACTCCAATATACCTTTGTTGTTATATGTTATTGTGTTCACCTAGCTAGTCACATACTCATGCCTAGCCTCAAACTGACTGCACTTTTCTATTGTCTAGTAAGTAACAAGAAAATCAAAAATGAGAACTTAAAATATACATGCCTATCCCTCCTCCAAACATCACAAATTCAAAATTGTAGAATCAAGGGGAATATCCCATTTCAACTAAAACCCTAAGTGCAGATTAGTAAGTATAAATACTTTGTTTAAATTCACCAATCTAACTATCATAATCAATCAAAGTGCACCGAATGAATGTAATAACAAATATCTCAACCTTAGTACATTTGCAGATATAATTATTCAAAGAAATTTGAAAATTTCAAAGGAACTGTTGATTATTGGTAATCACAATGAAGGAATTTCCACCAAAAATCTTGCCAATCTCCATTAACCTTGCCAAATGACTTGCATTGTATATAAATCAATGTGATGGACAAATTTTGACCTCCTCAAATGTATTCTTGTTCCTACAACTCCAAAAGACTCTTCAACTTTTGTGAAATGCCAAAAGTTGCATTTTTGCAACTTTGCAACATTTTTTGTGACTTTGCAACTTACATGCAAACTACCATGTGACCCTTACTAATCTATCTAGATGGCCCCAAAATAGGCCAATATCAACTTTATTGACTCACAAGTCCAAAATCCAATTTTGACTACCTAATGACCAAGGTTGACTCAGGTTGATCAATTATTTAACAATGTACAAATTATGTAAAACCATACCAAATGATTACAAGTTATCATGAAATGACAAAACCATGCATAAAACATCCAAACACAACCACCTACTGACCAAAATATCAAAGTTGGAGGGAGAAATGGTACCATCATACATGATGCACTTGCATCACAACTAAACATAGTGTGGCATTGCTACATATATTTTCCTTTGTTTCCTTCAATGGTTTCAACTTGTGTGGACCTTCATCCTTCGTCAAAGAAAAGGTATTTACATGCCCACCATGTACTGTGTGGTGGTTAAACTATCATGGCCTCCCCAATAACTAGTCACATTGTTGCTCGGTGTGTTGCTGGGAAGTCTAAATCAAAGCGACCACCTTCGTGGTGGTCAGGGGCCTCTTCTGAGCACTGTACGGTGAAACAATCCTTGGATGCTCCTGTGGAATCTGTGGCTGAGGTCTCTCCTGGCAATTATTTGGAGCCGGCGAAAGAGGAGGGTGTCCCCTCTTTGGTCTCTTCCCCTGTTTTGAATGCTCTTCCTAAGGGCCAATTGTCGACTAATTCTCATAGTGAGATTGTTGCAGCTTCAGCGCCCCCTAGGTTCCACTGTTCTATTTCCTCTAAGGCTTGGGTTGTTGAGGCTGTGAAGATTGAGGATGGGTGGATAGCGGTGAAGAGTAAGAAAACTAAGTCTTCTGCTCCCCCTTTAGATATGAACCTTCGGTCGCATAAGGAAAACTTCAAATCAAAAGGAAAATCTTAAGTTCCCCTATTCTGACTAATTTTTTTGTGATGGTGAGTAGGTTGTGGCTCTGGCACGCTAGTTATTGGTCTGGGAGGTTTTACTAGTTGCCTTGCCTTCCAGTCTGTTTACTTTCCAGGTTCCAGTGTATTTTCTAGTTGCTTTTTCTGGATACATATGTTGGTTTTAGGTCCCTGTAAAACCTGGTTTAGGTGTTCAGCTGGTTTCAGGTCCTTTTAAAACCTAGTAGTGCTTCATGGTATATCTTTTTTTTTGATGTAAAGGGTTTCAGGGCCCCTTCAAAACCTTTTTTTACCTTAATCTAAAACAAATGGAAAACACCCATATAAGCATAATATCGCACATAACCTCATCATGATAGTTCCTAATCTTAAACTTTACTAGACATTGTTCATTAACCATGGTCTCATGATCCTTTTGCAATCAAGTAATCTAGTAAGGATTTGGATTTTTTTTCTTTCTAACTTCAACTTATTAACTATTTTCCAATAAAAAAAATTATATGTGCTACCAATATCAATAATAACATTGAAAACTTTAACATTGCACTTACAACTCATTCAGAATAAATTCTTACTTTACTCAAGTGGATTCTCATCATTCAACAAGACTCTTTTGGTAGCCAAGACTTCTCTTTCAACATCCTTAGAATGTGATGACATATTTGTCTAGATGTGCAACTTGTGGATTTCCTTATGGAAACATGTCCCACAAATACTTTCTCCTCCTGGTCCTTGCCCTCTTCCCCTTTGATCCCTATTGTTTTGATCAAAGGAACTATTAAAATTATTTTCCCTTTGGTTTAGATTGTTCCTAGACTCATCATTCATTCTAATCTACATTTTGGCCTCCATAAGATCATTTGCTTGATCTTCCACCCTTGAGGAAAATTGGTATGCCTCTTTAATACTGGTCATTCTAACTAGACTCAAATTTTGAATAGTTGGTGTTAACCTATTAAAGTAACAAACAACTATCCTTAAAATCTTTTGCATGCCCTATTCTAATGAGGACTCGATAGAACTCTTTTGTATACTCCTTCAAAAATTGTTTTCTTGCTTCAACACTTGTATATTCTTAAGTAGATTGAGCTCATAATTAACAAGAATGAATTGGTTTTTCAATGTCTCCACCATTCAATCTCATCTTGTGATTTTCTCTTTCCTCTTCTATTTTGCTCCAATTGAATCTTTTGCCACCAAATTTTTGCACAACCCTTCAATTTGGCCTTCGCAAAATTGACCCTCTCAAGATCTTGATATTTTCATCCTCAAAATATTAATCTAATTCATTGGTCCAAGCAATCAATTCCTTCGAGTCAAGATTATACAAAAATGTGAGAACTTCAATCTTGAGTCTTTTTCTAGTCCTAGAAATGGCCCAAAAAAACCTATCCTTCAAGACCCCTATTCACGTCTACTCCTTAATGTTCAACACAGTCGTCTTCAAATTTGTTCTCACTTTCATCTCTTGTCATAATATTCATTCCTCTATGATCCTCTTCTTGCAATGTTTGTACTTGTCTCTAAAGGGCTTTAAAACCCTCTTATGCCACACCTCCAACTCTTCTAGCATGGGTCCTTCATGGGTGCATTACTTATCACTCAAACCTACAACTATAATCATAGTGCAAACTACCTCAAGTTAGTTGATCTATCTACACACTCTGCAACTTCATCTCAAACACCACTTAATAAAAGGTACTCCCCTTATTAACACAAACACATAAAACATAATAGAGAAATGACAAAAAATTGCAAGAATGTGAATTTGGCTTTTTATTATCTCCACAAAAATATAATTATAATATTCTGAAATAAGACAAGCACAACGACCACATGGACATTTTCCTTACAATATTATGTATGTCAAAGTCATCATCTACATATCTTGATTTATCCTAGACAACCCTAGAGTTCTTTCCTTATATAGGCAATTCTTAATCACCCAAGAAAATTATAATATTTTAATCCTAAACTTTGAGGGCGACCAAGCTTAAGATACTATTATTATTCATAATTTATTACATTAGAGTAGGCCCCACAACTTTTGAAACTCGAAAGAATTTTTAAAGAAAATTAATTTCCATCTATTTCAAGCGATACTTCTAGAGACCATAACTTATTGCCAGTTGCTTTGATTTTCTATTATGACCTATTTTGAAAATGTCACAAACTACACTATAGCACTTGTCTCGCACAAGCTCCAATCAACCAAGGTTTCACCCCTTTTCGGAGCCTATAAAGCTTTCAAAATTGAGTTCAAACTCTTTATACCCTATTGTCAATACCATAAAAATTCAATATCTTCAAAAAATGACTTGATCTTATGTAACCAAACCCTATAAAGTTTCTTGTTATGGAGGGTAAAGCATACACATCACCTTCATTTCTAGGCACCTATGTAGTTTCCCCACTTCTAGCTTAGGGATCAAATGCTAGAACCCACAACAAATCATAAGTCCATGACAAAAAAATACATTTAAAAGCCTGGAACATATTAGAAATGATGAACTGATTAAACATCAATCTAAATACTAACCCCTGGCAACCCCTCCTAATCCTTCGGGAGTAACTCTTCTACAATTACCCAAGCCTCTAGTGAGTATTACTTCTTGATTAAGCAATCATCCTATGTAAAATACCCTTCCTAAGGCCTCTTTGGGATCTTTGATTACTCTTTGCAACACTACTTGTCAAAGATCTCACTTCTAGCCAAGTCTCTCTATCTCTGACATATGCATATGTTTAACCACTACAATATATATTCTCTCTAGATATTCGAATGAAACTCTCCCTAGATTCCAATTTGGAATCATGACATTCATATAGAATGCCCTCTAATCTCAAAGTTCTCCTTTGGAGAAACTCGACATTCAAAAGGAATGACCTTTAAGTCTCTGACTTAATCTCAACATCCATTTGAATGTCCTCAATCAAAATCTTCATGATCTCTATAAGAATCATAAAACTCTTATTGTAATTTTCATTGTGAATTTCTCTTTGATATGTAAAAAGACCTTTGATTCTCTTTGATCCTATATTGTATTAATACACTCAGAATTATATATTAATCCCTTAATTATTTTAACTCTTTCCTTTCTCATACCGATTCTATGTAATGTCCCCTTAGGAATATACCTTAAAACCTCTTAATTTCGTATGTTTGCATTATCTCATATTTAGAATTGAATTAGGTAGTAGTGATTATATCCAATATTGCTTGTCCATCTCTGACAAAATTAATATGTGCAAAGTAATTTGCTATACTTATATATCACCATTATAATCAATGTATGGTCCAATGAGTACCCAATGTATTCTTATTACTACTCTTATCAATTAGATGTCATGGGGTGAAACTTTCCATTTCAAATATACATATAAATTTGATGTTCAGTAAGAATTATGAGAATGATCTTTCTCTTATGACATATGAGCTTATTGTATTGCACTATATAAGGATACAATCCATTTTCTGGAACAACCTATTCGCTTTATCTATGTACTAATGGTTGGTTGATTACTAATATCTTCTTGTGTATGATGCAGCTTAATCAATACGAAAAGATGACTTTACTTAGGTCTACTAAGACCTTATGTCTGTATTAACGATTGCCCGATATGCTTGATTTAATAGTGATTCTATAGGACTCTCCAATCGGAATTCTTTCTGAAATGATTGATGATACAATTCAACACTGTCTAGTCGGTAGCATTAATAAGTGTGTGTTGAAAGCCAAAGAGGCTTCTACGAAGTTAGACAACTACACAAAGGATATTAAGTGTGAAAATAGAAATATCTGTTGATCTTGGCATTTTGGAATGGGTGAATCACCTTATGATTATACAAGGTTGACTGTCCCTGTTTTTCTTGGATCATGGATTATGTCCTCCCTATAATATTCTCCTTGATTTGGAGCATATATATTTATCTTCTGATTTGTCTTCTCTCCTAGTCGTTGTCTTGACTGCCCCTTTTGGCTCGACGATAATGGTCTATCTCAGATTACCGTGTATATTTCTTTATTCTCCTTTAATCATTTGTAACTGATTTGGTCACTAGCGTTCTGTTTGATATCTGTAAATTATCGTAGGCCAGTTACTTCCTTAGTTTTGTTGTTATATTGCCTTCTCTACCTGAAGATATGTTATTACCTTATCTCCCCGTGTATATTCGAAGTGCAGTTTCAGATATGGACAGAAGAGATGAATTCGGATGTATATCTTTGCAATAATGAAGCTGTCATCTATGATGAATAAGTTTTGTAACAGCAGGGTCAAATAAGTTGAGATAACAATTAATAATAGCCTCCCCTCCTTAATGATTTCGAATGTTTTCTATATCAAAAACTTAAGGTGAGAAATCGCTATAAATTTGAATCGTAGCCTTTAGTTATTAGTCATAAATCCGTTTTTTTGTTACTACCATCTTTCAGTGTGGATATTATTTAAATATTATTTAAATGCTGTTAAAGCTTGGATTATATATGCTAGGATTATAGATTATATTATTATCATATATATTTATATGTGATGTAATAATTTAATATATCATTATTTATCAATTGATATTTTAAAAGTTTTATTTTTATTATTATCTAATTTTAAATTGAATTCTGTTATTTTATTATTATTTTATTATTAATTCTTTTTTAGAAGGGGACATTACAATGTATCTTTCGTAGAAATTGCTTGTCCTCAAGCAATGCAAAACTTAATGTATATGGCATCCTGTTATGTCACTCCAGATTCCAAACAAGCAATCTTGTGATCTTTCATGTCATAAGATTTTGTTTCCTTTTCTAGATTGTGATGATATATGGCTCATCCATAACTTCGAAAATGTTTTTTTCTATACGAGTGTTACTATCCTCTTCATATGCTTCTCATTTGAACTAGAGTTATCTATCCATGTATTTCCAAATAAATGCTTTTGCCATTATCATTATTTTGACATGTAATATGCTTACTTTTTCCCATAGATATCTTGCATCCTTACAACTCTCATAGTGTCTTATTCTTATAACTATTTGGTTTATCATTTAGATTATATTTTCTCCATCATAGATTTGCATTCATTATTTTCTAGAGGATGGCAAGATTATACTTTGATACCATTGTAATGTCCCCACTTCTAGCTTAGGGATCAAATGCTAGAGCCTATAACAAATCATTAGTACATGACAAAATATATTTAAAAGCCTAAAATTTATTAGAAATGATGAACTAATTAATCATCAATCCAAATACTAACCGCTGGGAACCCCTCCTAATCCTTCGAGAGGAACTCTTCTCAAATTACGTAACCCTCTAATGAGAATTACTTCTCAATTAGGAAATCGTCATATGGAGAATGTCCTCCTTAAGGCCTTTTTGGGATCTTTGATTACTCTTTGCAACACTACTTGGTAGAGATCCCACCTCTAACCAAGTCTCTCTATCTCTGACATATGCACATGTTTAACCACTACAATATATATTGTCTCTAGAGATTCGAATGAAGCTCTCCCTGGATTCCCTTTGAGTTCTCCTTTGGAGAAACTCAACATTCAAAATGAATGTCCTTCAAGTCTCTAACTTAACTGAGAGAATCTTGACATCCATTTGAATGTCCTCTATCAAAATCTTCATGATCTCTATGAGAACTATGAAACTCTTATTGTAATTTTAGTTGTGAATTTCTCCTAATATGTAAAAATACCTCTGATTCTCTTTGATCTCATATTGTATTGATACACTCAGAATTATATATTACTCCCTTTAATTATTTAAACTCTTTCCTTTCTCATACCAATTCTATGTAATGTCCAATTCTATGTAATGTGCCCTCGTTAGGAATACCTTGAAACCTCTTAATTTCGTATAATTAAGGTCCCAATTTTGCTTTTCCATCTCTAACCCAATTGATATATGCAAAGTAATTTGCTATACTTATATATCACTATCATAATCAATGTATGGTCCAACGAGTACTTAATGTATTCTTAGTAATACTCTTATCAATTAGATGTCACGGGGTTTCAAATATATATATAAATTTGATATTCAGTAAGATTTATAAAATGTTCCGTCTCTTATGACATATGAGCTTATTATATTGCACTATATAAGGATGCTATCCATAACAACCTGTTCGCTTTATCTGTGTACTTTGATCACTAATATCTTCTTGTGTGTAATTTAGCTTAATCAATATGAAAAGACAACTTTTAGGTTTAGAAAGACCTTGTGTTTGTATTAATGATTGCCCGATATGCTTGATTTAATAGTAGTGATTCTATAGGACTTTCCAATCAGAATTCTTTCTGAAATAATTGATGATACAATTCAGCACAGTCTAGTCCGTAGCATTGGTAAGTGTGTACTGAAGGCCAAAGAGTCTTCTACGAAGTTATACAACTACACAAAGGATATGACATGGGAAATTAGAAATATCTGACGATCTTGGCAGTTTGGAATGGATGAAGCACCCTATGATTATTCAGCGCTGACTATCCCAATTTTGCTTGGGTCACGGATTATGTCCTTCCTGTAATATTCTCCTTGATTTGGAATGTATATATTTATTTTCTGATTTGTGGTCTCTCATATTTGATGTCTTGACTGCCCCTTCTGGCTGGACGATAATGGTCTATCTCAGATTATTGTGTATATTTCTTTGTTCTCCTTTAATCATTTGTAATTTATTTGGTGGCTAGTGTTTTGTTTGGTAGCTGTAACTTATCGTAGGCCAGTTACTTCCTTAGTTTCGTTGTTATATTGCCTTCTCTGCTTGAAGATATGTTATTACCCTATCTCCTCGTCTATATTCGAAGTGCAGTTTTATATATGGACAGAAGAGATGAATTTGGATGTATATCTTTGCAGTAATGAAGCTGCCGTCAAGGATGAATAAGTTCTGTAGCAAGAGCAGGGTCAAACAAGTTGAGATAACAATTAATACCCTCCCCTCAATGAATTTCAAATGGTTTCTTATGTCTTGATCTTGGGGTGAGAGGTCACTATAAATTTGAATCGCATCCTTTAGTTATTAGTCATAAATCGGTTTATTTGTTATTACCATCTTTCATTGTGGATATTATTTAAATATATCATTATTTATGAATTTATATTTTAAAAATTATGTTTTTATTATTATTTAATTTTTATATTGAATTCTGTTATTTTATTATTATTTCTTTATTAAGAAGGGGGCATCACAACCTACAACCTTGGAGTCCATTCCTTTGGAAGCTTGAGTAGCTTAAATAAAGGGAAATAGGGGCCAATGCCTAAAGGGTGAATCCTTATGTAACCTAAATTCTGAGTAGAAAGATGTCTAGCTAGCTACCAAGGAAAGCCTAGAAAGCCTCAAAGGACACGAGACAAAACCATCACAACCATGCCTCAAGCAAAAGGTCCAACAATGTGTCCTGTCAACACTCACCCAGGAAGGATCCTCATCCTTTGAGACTGTGTCTCCATCTCCATTATCCTCATCAAGTTGGAAACCTTTGCCTCTGCCCTACTTTTTGCTCAAAGCCATTAAACATACCTGACATGGTTGCAAATGTGGTTTTTTAAATTAATGTTTTGAATGTCTCAACTTGAAGATTAGTTGGAGGTTGTAGACTTCTTTGTAAGTGTTAATTCACTCTATCCAATTTTTGATAATGTTATATATCAATCAAGAAATGATAATAAGAAACCTATCAAAGAAAAATATATATAACAAGAAATGAAGTTTGTATAACTAAATAAAATTTCAAATGGAAATCTATCGAGTATATAGCTGTTGGCTGATTTATATCAAATATGCAGCTTTAGAGATGGATTTAGCACAGTTTTAAAAACTCCATCAGGAAGCTTTGCGGTGATTCATCTCAAAATGACAAATTTCATTGTGCAAGTTCAAATGAACTAGTTAGGCTTTGAACGATGATTCTGTTTTAAGGTATCTTTCACCATATAGGTAGCGTGCTCCTGTCAAAGGTTAACAATAACAATATACTTACAACACCAAAGTTCTATCCCCAACAGATATTCATAATGAGATCTTGCCATTTTAGAAAAGAGTATACCAATGTTAGATGCTTCAAAAGAAATAAAACTATTACCTTTTATGTATTAGAGTACTTCCTTTTTGATTACCAATTAATGATATTATTTTGATAAATTATTGTCAAAAATCCCATGGTGATTAGGATATGTTTATTTCCCTTATCACTTCTGAATGAATACAAGTTCTCATGTGTAGCAAAAGTAAATATTCTAGAGCAACGAAGAAATGATACGACAGTCATTTTTTTTCTGGAAGCTTTTCTAAGAGTTCTGGAATTGCCTGAAATAGATCTGCCACCAGCCCATAATCTGCAACCTGTAAAATACAAATCATTACAAATAGTAAGTCTACAAATAACCAGCCCAGCCTTCAAATTATAGAAAAGTACAATAAAAATAGTTAATTAAATGTTAATAATCAAAGGAGTCATTCTGAGGATCTCACGTGTAATAGGACCTTCTCGTCAAAAATTTAAGTTTTTTATAAGATCAGTCATATAATTATTTTCAAAGAAAAGCAACAAAGTTCAATGTGCATGATACTAAAATTATCATACCGTATTCATGGATCTCTGCTCCAGTGATAAAACAGAGCACTTATTGCTACAATCAGTTAAGAAAAAATAATGCAAACTTTAAGTCATATGCAACAGTTCATCCCAGATCCAAGGCCAGCATGCCAAGATGATTTGGGTTTCAGCTACTATTATCACCAAGAGTGAAAATTGTAAATGATCCAAAAATAGATCTGTTTCTGTACACTTTGCCATTATTCTGGACAATGGTTGGTTTCATTGAGGTTGGAATATGTATCGTGTCCTCTGCTATCTACTATTATTCATCAACGTTTTTTGCATTTACCTTATTAATTTCATTCTGTAACTGTTTCAAAACTCCACTACAGTGCAACTACATGTGAGTGGCAAAATATAGCAATGTAGTGAGTGCAAAGGGAGAAAAGGGAACTGCTATTTCATGACGAATCCTTTTATATTTAGTAAACTCGAGAGTGGAGCAGATTATAAATAAATAAGTATAGAAAGAGGCCATAGAATAGGCAAGTAGGAAAAGGCCATTATGTAGGTGGCCAAGAAAAGGTGATCTAAAGATGCCTTTTGAGGGAGAGTGAGTACAAAAGCACTATACAGGGAGACCACAGCAGGAAGCAAGCTACAACATCACAGAACAAGAGAATAGAAGATCAGGCATTATGTTTGGAATGTAAAAGAATCAGAGTGCAACAAGGATTTTAGAGATAGAAGCTTCTTTAAGCTTGTTTGCAGTTGATACATTCCTTGCCATTCAGTTGAAAACGAAATCTAACTTGCAATGAATATTTTCTGGCAAACGCTGCCATAACTTTTATCAGCATCATTGATAACTTGATGCTATTTATGCAGAGGCTTGAAGAAATTCATTTGTCATGGTTTCAATGATTTTTATTTTGAGAATCTGTAAAGGCCAGATTATTTCTTTTGGTTGAGTTTATTTCATTCTAATTTTTTTTTATCTATCAAATGAAGGCATTGGTTCTTTGGTTTTATATGGTTGTTTATACATATGATATTATTGTAATACCCACTGTTATATCCTTATTTGTCTCTTCACATATAGATAAAAAAAATTAACTGAAAAATAAAATCGTTCTTACATTTTGCTCGATAGTGCCTTAACTATTTGGAAATGAATTGAGAAGTCTACTCTTGCTTGTGTTCATCCCACATCCAAACCACTGGATTTAAATCACCACCTCTAATGAATTACGAATCAATAATTTTCATCTATTCCTCACACCATAGATTTTGGACCCTTTGGCTCACCCTCAAATGTTTGATTTACACATCTCTGTATTCACCCATTTTGTTATTTTTGGTTCTAGTAGTTTAATTAGATTAGTAATGTTCAAGTGGCAGGCATTATTAGATGTTGGGATAGCCTGGGATATTTGAATATA
This sequence comes from Cupressus sempervirens, assembly GCA_028749045.1. Lineage (NCBI taxonomy): Eukaryota > Viridiplantae > Streptophyta > Pinopsida > Cupressales > Cupressaceae > Cupressus > Cupressus sempervirens. The sequence continues at coordinate 576,935,716 of CM053791.1, forward strand.
ATAACTGACGCACAGCACTCACTGCAAGTAACCCTGTATCCAAATAGCACTATCAAACTTGTTCCTTTAAGTTTTTGTTGTATTACAGGCATGTGAAATTTTACTTAACTGACAAAATTCTCTGCAAGTAATTCTGTATCCAGATAGCAGTAAAGACTTGTTCCTTGGAGTCAACTGTTATGTTGTAATACAGGAATGTTGAATCCTCAAAGTGAACCATCTAGTGCATACTGGTATTTTCATGTAATAACTGTGTAAGTTAATGTAAGGTTTCGTCTACCTCTCCTAAATCCATTTGAATCCACATAAGCTACACAGTTTAGTATGAGCTTGAATAGGATAAATCAAACCAAAAAAAAATTGCGTTGAAAAAACACAACTACCACAGTTCATTCGTGCATCTCATGGGGCCTGTATTAAGAAATGGTTTAAGAGTACCTATAGATGGGTAGTTTTGACTTTTGCCTACAATAAGCTTGTAATAGATCGAATATCATCACTGCAAGAAGAGGAATATATAAATATATCTATGTACTCATGTATACACAAACACTTAAGCACTAGGAAAATCAATGATTTGGAGCATGCAATTGAGAGTCCCTGAAGCTCTATTTCAAGAATTGAAAGTTTAAATTGCATTATCAGGTCTAATGGAAGGTTTAAGTTGCATTAAATTTTTGCATATCCATGTGCCGCTTCTATTTTATACTTAAATATCTTCTTAGGTAGTTGTAATCATAGTAAAGGATAGGTATGCCATCGTAGTTAGTCCTAATGATCATGAAAAGTTGTATACTTCTCTATTGATTAAAGAGTATACCTTTGTTAGAGCTATTTATTTTGAAACCTTGCTTTGAATTCTACAATGGAGAATGTCTATTACTTGAAATGAGGACTGGTCAAAGTTAGGGATTAATAAAGACTATAACTATAGATTATTTTGAGGTAGACTAATATTGTTTTTATGTTTATATCTATCAGGTTTATACCCAAGATACTACTGAATCTTTGATTCAGTAATGCATGCAAAAACTGGGCTTCGGAGTTGCACTCAAATAATCATTTCTTTTGGAACTACTATTAAACCATATCAAGATTGACATTTAATATGTAGAATCTTGTGAGATTAAATATAAAACCTTGATTGGATCTTAACCAATGAATAGTGTACTATAAATAGTAAATGCACTAATGTATTTTTTTTCCATGACCAACCAAATAATATATATTGGGATTGTTTCACTTAGGGATTACTATGTCAAGTAAGGTTTATAATTAGGACAGAAGATGTCATCAGATTACATGAATAAGGCATTTTAATATTTCAATAGTTGTAAAACATATAGCATACTAATATTAATCATCTGAGGATGATTTTAAGGAATTTACTTATGTCTTTTAATTTGAAATTTTATTGCTTGCTTTTTGTTCTATTTGGGGAATCATGTAGTCTATTAGTTTACAAACATCACATGGCTTGTGGTACAAGCACGTGCGCACACACACACGCACACATACATTACACTTTATGATTTTATACTTAGCTTACAACTGATATTGTTATATTTAGTTTGATAGGCATTGATCTCTTACACATTAGTATCTCATTGGTATAATCATTTTGGCTTAGCTGCTATTGTTTTACCTAGATATATAGTTATCATTTGATTTAATCATATTTATCATGTTTTTATCATCCTTCTTCATTGTGGAAATACCGATTATAATTATTTTTATCGATTAAGTTGTTATAATTCTAAATATTCTTAGATACATAGATATCTATAACCTTGGTTATCAATGTTTCTCGTAGTTATCCTATTGGAGAGTCTTTGGTTAGTGAGCTATTATCATTTTGATCAAATTGATAAGTTCATAGTTACACCGCCCTAGGGGACAGGGGGACAAGTTTCCAAGAGGGGGGCTAGAGAGGCCTCAAATTGGGGGATGGAAGGGGAGTGTATATACTATATACTATACATGTGGTACTTAAAATTCTAGTTATAAAAAGATGTATGACAATATAAGACATAAAGATGTAAGTTTTAAAATACTAATTTTCAAAATTTTAAATACTTAAACATCTCATTGTGATTGAACATTGAACATGAAACTAGAACATTGAACATTGAATTGAACTATAGATATTAGAATTTTAAATACTCAAATCATAAAATAGTAATAATCATAAATATTGAATTTTCAAAAGTATATCTCATCAATCATCATAATTACATTGAGTGACATAATATCAATATCATATTCGATGTTCATATTTCAAAACAAGTGCAAACAATATAATCAAAATGCTAAGGAATAAAATGTAGCGAAGGAAGCCTCTAATCATCCTTCAGGATATGAGCAAGATCGTCATCATCGGAACTATCACACTCTCCAAGGTCAAGGGCTGCGAAAGGAACATCAACCAACCTTGCATCTATAGTATCCTCATCATCATCAATCTATGATGGCTCCTTTGGCTCTACATCCCATCTTTTTGTAAGGCTCTCCTTGTACACACATTTTGTGATTAGTAATATGCAAAATAATATGTACAGCCACTAGCTTCTCTACTCTCTGAGAGATAAACTTGTTCCTCTTAAGTGTAATCTCCCCATTTTTGGCGAGCTCCTGCAATTGATTGAGTTAGTTCATTATAGCGACCCTTGTGGGCTGACAGGGTGATTTGGGGATCTCGGTTGTGGACTTACTATTTCTAGTAAGTCTAATTCGGGCATTTGCCATATTTGGCAATGCAAATGGTGGCATTGGTAGTTGGTCATCACCTGCATCGGATGAGGCTATTTGTTGCGTGAGCTCATGTTTATTAATTAATTATCAAAGTTTATATATAATGACATTATTATTATTTTCTATAAAGTGATGTGTTGGTGAAGCTTCTTAAGTGGAGTTTCATTTAAGAAACAAATTCCTTTGGGGGATTATAAATATGAGCTCATCGTGAAGATAAAAGCGCATGTTTATTTGACTGATTATTTTCTTTTGTTGCCTGTGAAGAGTTTTTAGGTTTGATGATTTATGCGCCCTTGCTGAAGTATAAGGGTTTATATCTGAGAAGTACATTTGAATCACTGTTGAGATATAGTGATTTCATTATATTCTGAACGTTTGTTGAATCTCCTTTAGAAGTGATATTCTATCACTGGGAGTTATTGTCTGGAGTTTTGGTTACATTACCTGTTGCAAGTTGAGGAGTTCAATTTGCAATTCTGAGAATTATCAATTAAGATTGTAAAGCATCCAACTCACTTGCTGCTGAGGGTTCGATTTATTTGGTAGAGGTTGTGATTGCTGTTGAGTCACCTGCATCTCTGCTAAGATGACTCGACCTGACTTTTGGAAGGTTTTTGTTCATAATACAGGGCAGCATTTGGAATTTCTCTTGCTGCATTAAGTTTAAAGGCCAGTGTACAGGCCTGCGCACAGACTTACAGAGAGCCTGTGATCATGTTTGAGGGGCTGTGAATCAGTTTACAAGGCTTGCACGGAGGTTTAGAAGACCTGCGGTTGGTGTTTTTGAGGACCACCTTGGAGTTGGGTGTTGGCACCCTTCATTCTGGGAGCTGCATTTAGTACTGAGGTGGCCATTGGGGAATTTATGAACATCGTGGTGAAACTAGATGCCCATTGTGAATATGTTTATCAGGTTCACAGTCTGATTTAAAAGTAATTGCTTAATGTTCAGCAAATATTGTGTGTTTTGGCAATAAATGTCGTGGAAAATGTTCAATTCATAGCATATTAGTATCTCAGATTTTGTAGTTGCAGCATAAGAATAAAGATACAGTAAAGTATTTGTCCAACTCTTGTAACTGTAGTTCTTGGCATATTATTTGCAAGGACTTTAGAGATGGGATATTATTATCATTGCATATATCTAATCTATTTGTAAAGCCCACAAGATTACAATATGAATTGAACTGATATGAGAGTATGCTTGCCAAATGTTTGACAAGAATCATGACCTTCACGATCTTACGTTCAATCCCCTTTTCGTATCAGCGGAGAGTCCCTTACATTTCTTACTGCCTTATGCTTATCAGCTTACCGTAAGATTGGAAACACTATCTGCAATATCATCTTCAAACCGCGAACTTATGCCTGGCAGTCTAGAACCATCTTTGTAACATCGACAATGTGTATTTCAACGTTTACGATCTTACACTTCAAAGGTACCCATAGCATCATAGCTTCTTTCTTGCTGCCTTATGATCTCACGCTAACAGCTACACAAGCCTCCATCGTAACCCCGAGAGCTTTTCTTCTAACTGTTGTCTTAACCTTCCGACCATACGCTAACTGTTATCTTCATTCACCATAGCCTTGGAGGCTCTAACATCAGCTTCACATCAGTCTTATGCCCATATGCTTGACTCTTTATCGTGGCATCAAGATCCTTCTTATTTCATCCTCCAATCTTATGCTTTGCCTTGTCTTGTAGCTGTGGAAGACTTTAATGAGATGTGTTCAATTCTGCTACGCTTATGTGCTAGGCCCCACATCGTAAGATTGTAACACCATATAACCTTAAAACTTTACACCTTATGATCTCCCACTTCTGATCTTTGCGTATGGTCGAGACTCTATAGAAATACATTTGTGTTGTTGCGCTGCTCCTTTCATCATAAGATCATAACACTTGCCGACTTTCATAAGAAAACTCACGATGCTACACTCAACATGAGCGTAAGATCAAAACCCAAGTAAAATAATTCTACGCCTTTACGCTTGCGTTGGATATCATAACATCAGGAGACCCAACAACTACCACTTACGATCTTGTGCTAAACCTTGTTTCGTAACATCGGGAGACTGAAAACCTTAGACTTACGGCTCCAGGCTAAAACCCTAATCATAAGACCGTAAAGAGACAAGGAAAGTTTGAAAATTGAATGCAATCTCCCGCTAGACACAAAACCTAGGGCTAGAACCAACCCGATCATGGAATAACAAAATTTTCACTGGTTAATGTATGGGACATAAGTCTTAGAACATTAGGATGATCCTAAGTTAGGGCAAAAAATTTGAAATGGGTTAGGGCATAAACATGCTAGGTTAGGGTTTTTATGAGAAAATTGACAACAATATATGAGAAACCCTAACTACACAATACTCTTCATGACATTTTCACAATATATTTTTCAGAATTTTAGCTCAGTGAAAATGTAGGCTATCACTTCCGAAGCTCCTAGACAGTGTATGTGAAGTGTAGTGGTTGCAAATATACATTTGCACATCTCTAACATCCCTAATCACTCCTTTAATCTAGTCAATCTTTCTCATGTCTTTAAGTGCATTGTTCATGGTATACACAACATAGAATCCACCAAATATGTCTATATGCTAACTCAATAAGCCTCCCTACAACTCTACACACAGATGTTGCACCAATCACCATTTAGATCACATTTTGTGGCCCAATCTCCTCTACAGTTGTTTGAAGAATGACAAACTGAAAACCAACATCCTCTTAACGCCCTGAACAATCAAAAGCCCTGAAAAAGAATGCACCATATAAGCATGTAACTATAACATTGGTGAATGGATGGTCCCTAATGTTCGTCCACCCATCCATGATAATGTTGCATCTTGAGTCCTCCCAAACTACCCTCATGGTCTCCATCGTTTACCAATCTTGGCATACTCATTATCCAAGATTGTGGTCCTCAATTTGTGCTCATGTGGTGGCACAATTGATGATCCTCCCACCTTTGCAACCTTTTGCATCATCTCCTTATAATAAGGAGATTGAGATACATGAAGTGGTATGCCATTCGAAAAAAAGAGTCCACCAATGGATTCCTCTATCTCCTCTTTTATGTGCACATTAAATAAATCTGCTATGGGGTTAATTTCAGTTGTCACCTTTTGTTCCCCCTTGCTCGGTTATGCATCAGCCATAGCACTAAAAGCAGGAGGTCCAAAGGTTGCCCCTTTAAATGATGATGCTCTCACCTGCGATCTAGGACTAGGAATACATGGCTGCCCCTATAATTGCTGCCCATATGATTGTTGAATACATTGAATCTATTTACTACCAGATAAGGTAGTAGACATTTCAATCCCCAAGTCTACTGGAATGCCCCAAATCTTGCTAAATTCATTTCTATAATGTAAATTTTTACCAGCCTTCAAAAACTCACATGCTCCCACACTTTTCCTATCCAAAAGAGGAAGTGTGCATTCGCTCTAGTGATGCTACCAAACCATTCTATACCACATATGTTGCATTTCCACTTCCTTGTGCCACTACCCAAACTATCTAGGTGATTTTGCATCATATTTACCCCTAGCCCACTTTGTTAGGAGCATACTGTAGATGGTGGACCAAATGGCCAATTATCTACAGATTTAGATTCAGTTTGCTCATCCTATCATTGCTCACATCAGTGTGCCCAGGTTCATATTCTTGTCTAATGTGAGAATGAGTTTTCAGTTCCATCTCATCATTACTATGACTTGATTCATGAATGTGGGAACTCATTATGACACTACATTTCACCAAATGAAAAAAAATACATGGTTTCTACCTATGCCCTTCTTAAAAATAACATAACCTTAAGTAAAAACTAAAAATTTAAGCAACAAGAAAATACAACTAAAACAACGACAATCTACTTCAACCTAAAAATGAAATTCAAATAACTATAACAAAATGAAACAAAAAGAAATATAAAACTAAAATCAATGAAAAATCAGTGAGAAACCCTACCTTTTTCTTGAAAAATCTATTCAATAAGATGTTCAATCTTCCTCCTCTTCTTCTTGCTCTTTCTCACTCCTCTTTGACTTGCAATCGCTCTTTTCACTCTCACAAGCGCCTTTTTCTCGATTCTTTACTCTTCCTCATCTTGTTGTTGCAAATAATAAGAAACCCAAAATGAATGCAAGCAATATAACATAAGTAATGGGCCCCACATGGCCTAGGGTTAGAAAACGTCCAATAGGATATAATAAATAATTTATTTTTTAAAACAACCTTTATTTTCTTTGCCTGGATAGGAGATGTCTGGTCATCTCTTGTAGGAGTTGTGGGATGCGTTTATTGCCCCTAATCTTTTCGGGGGATGTCGGGAAGGCATTCATTTGGCGGTGGCACTAGAGATGCTAGAACAATATCCCCTCGTCCCTAGTGCATCCCCATCTCAGAGACGTAGGGATTTGGGTGGGGGAAGCATTCCCCATGTTACTATGAATTAGTTGTTCTAGTAATCCTAGTTATCATTGTTATCGTGAGGTTAACCTTTGTTTATAGTCCTTGATATCAATTGTAAAGTCGTTATCATTTGAAAGAATTGATCTTTATTACATAATACTTCAATATCGTAAATTATGGATTTCATAATATCCCCAATGGATATTATTCCCCAAGTTTCTCAAGTAAATTTCAAAAATAAATATAAACAAATAATTTATACAATAGATGTCAGATTATCACACATTAACACCAAAATACTCTGATAAAGACTATAATCTCAAAAATATTATTGCATTTTAATCTTTAGTAGTACAATCACAATAATCCAATCTCAGTTTCACAAATAACAAGATTGGATACTAGAAAAGAACTTGAAACACAATATGAACTCTGTCGCAAATCCACCCCAAAGATGAATTGGGTTTCCGTTCAATGCACCAAAAAGCTTGTAGGTTTCTGTCCTTAGGCTTCAAAAATTGTAATATCCCCAACTAATAGTTTCTGAAATTAATCTCGTAAACAGATTTTGAATACAACAGATGATTCATATAATTTAAAACCCACAAATGACCATTAAAATACTCATTTAAAATGCCACAAAACCTATTATTGCATTATAAAACAGCAATACGATAACATACAAAGAAATTCAATCTTACAAACAGCATTAACAGTCGGATTGGAAATACAAAGAATAGAACTTGTAACTCCAATGTGAGTTAACCACCAATCTGGAACCGGGTTGATGCCTGATCCAATGAGAAGACCCTAAAGGTTTCCATTCTCATGCACTGAAATGGAAAGCCAAGCTTTCCTTTTTCTTAAAGAGAAATCTTAAAATAACTCCAAAATCCAAGCATGCCCAAAATGACTGGGACCTCCTCTTTTAATGTTCAATTGTGACTCCTTAGATTCCCATTCTATCTTTCCTCCTATTGCCCCTTCGTCACCTTTTATCCTTATTAATTACAAAAGACTATTTAAATAGTTTTAATTTAACCCCAAGTCATTTTCAATTATTTTATAAGTTGGGCTGGTAATTTTCTAAAGTCCCCCAAAAGGGACATTATAGTCCTCTAGGTATCTCTATAGCCCAATCTGAAAACACATTCTACCACACTACAAAGCAAGGTGCCCAAGTGCAACTCATCCATCAACCAGATCCCTAGATCCCATGCCAATCTATGAAGTAGTGTTGTGTTTGTAGGTTGCGCAACACTGATCATAACTGGATCAAAACTCAAATGTGATGTACACAACAAAATCCTCAAAATGTCGCAAATACATCCAGTCAATACCCTAATCTCAAACCATATTTTCAATACAATCCTAGGAAGAGCAATGAATGTTTAACAACCAATCATCCTGGATCAACGAATTGAACAGACAAATCACCCAATGAAAATCACGAATATGCATGAAGTTCGACTCAAATCCACCACATATTGTTGTCATAAACCAGAGCAGCAATACTATTGATGGCGTTGCTATCATTGTACTCATGTACTAGAAGGGTAACCATCTCATAAGGTGTGTGTTTCAAGGTGAGGTATCTCCACAAATCAATCTACAACTCGCTAAACTCTAGAGGTTGAACCAAATCTGGAAAAATAGTAGAAGACCAAACATAGAGCCCACTGATAGTTGGAATGTGCATAAAGATACAATCACCAACTAGTAAATACATAGCTGAGATCTCATGAAGACTGGGTGATATATCTCTAGGTAATCGATAGAATCTATCAGCACACATTAAGGGCAGTTTGGGATGTTCAGTGTTACCATAAGTACCAACACTCAAATCAACATCTCCATCAATGAAATGAATACCATCAAGTGAAATCTCTAAGTCATTTTCACTTGTTTCATCTCTATCCATGTGCCATTGTGTAGATATATAAGTGCTTTCATAAAAATCAAAATTCTCATGGTTGTCTTCATGCTAATCAATCCTCTCGCTGTCATCAATGTCAATATCATCAACTCCTACATCTACATGCTGAGCCAAGGTGAGTGTGCCAAATTTAATTTTTGATCAAGCTCAACAATCTGATTTTTTGCCTCTTGAAATGTTGCTAAGGAAGCCTCTAGGATGTCCTTAGAATTCATAAGCTCGCAAGAAAGGATGTCCACTTCTTCTTCCTTCTTCTTTAAGGCCTCGGAGTAAATCTTTGCGAGATTGAGAAGATGATCACAATCTGACAGAAGTCATGGATAGTTTTCTTTTATTGTTTTTATCACTTCCTTTATCACAAGTAAATGTGAGAACTCCTCTTCGAGTCCCTTTTATCTTCTCTCTAATTGATCCTTCCAACCATCTCATATGTGTTATCAAGATGTGATAAAGTTGCAATAATCTTATCCTCGGTTACTTTCATTTGACTTTCCAAATAAGGTGACCCAGTAGGTGTATGAGATAAGTCAAATGTGCATGAGGTGGGAGAAATTGTGTCACCATATATATCCATATCATCAATGTCATCTTTTATACTTAGTTGTGACAAAGGATTAGGGGCAGCATCGTATTCAAAAATAAATTCATCAAAAGAAGAATCCATACCATGTGTAGAGACTCATAGGTCTGAATCAGTGTCAGCGTCATCACTCTCAAAAGGTGTTGAGTCTTCAGTATTGGCTGATTGGACAATCTTCTCCAATATGTTATCAACAAGTCCATCAAGAGCACTAGTATCAACAGCCCCACAAGAAACCTCTACCTCCATACTACCCGTCAATAGACTTCCACCATGTTTAACACCTTCCACAAGATCATGAACGGGTTGCTCTTCCTTTTCAAGACCACTAGCAAGCCGATTATTGTCATACAAATTTCTGCACTAGTCTTTTGCCAGGAGATCTTGGGCCAATTCACAATATTTCCTTTTTGCCACATCACTCTAGTTTTGCAGCATTGGATGAAAGTCCACATAATCCATGAAGGCTAATTCTTTCTAATTCTGTAAAGGAAGTTTGTTATACTAATCATACATATCAAGTACCTCTGTTCTTACATTAAGTTGTGAATCTCGGGCTAATTGTTGTTGTAATTTAATAAGATCTTTCCCAACTCCTTCGAAGCCACGTGTTTTCCCCATGGCAACATGCTCTTCTTTTCAAGGAATCTATTAAATAATTTGTTGATCAGATTGTTATTAATTCTCAGAAATTAGAGCTTGGTTTCAAAATTGAAAAGTCCCCTTCGAGTCTTAACCCAAAATTGCATCACAAATTTCATAAATTGGCGCTCTGCAGGTTGTTACAGTTTTTCATGAACACGGGTTTGCAGATTTCAGCTTGCTGAGAATAATGCAGATTTATGTGAGCAGGGTATGAAAAGTTCTGAACTTTTTTCCTTCAAGGATTTGTCAAATAGATTTCTAGTGGCCAAGGATCTCCAATTCCATTTTTTGGGTTATCAAAGATATGATCACCCAAACCTCATAATTTGTTGCAAAAATCTATCACTCAATGATCCATTCAAATGCAAGTCCATTACTGAAAATTTACCATCCCGCATAACATTACTTTGCAAACTGATTGCAACATTCATGCTTAAAAGATTGACATTATAGCTCACGATGGCTTTTGACCAAGTTACTTTTCCAAAACAGGAATTATTTGTGAAGATGATCAAGCAATAATAACGTTAGACATATAAATTTTACTGACGGACAATAATTCAGTCTGTATTTCTTTGATAGAAGAATAATAATTTCCTGACCTTAGTTAATGCCAGAGAGACAACAATGATCAATTTGTGATTTTCAGCATACAAAATTGATTGTTGTATCAAAAATATTAAAATTCCACATGCCAACCTGTGGTTTATCAAACCTTCTATTTGAACTCCTCTTCATGCTTCCAAACTGACATATTCACCAATACTTCCTAACTCACTTCCGAGAATGCCAATCATTTTATTATTTCTTGTCTAACATGAACTCTAGAATTTGGATGGAAATTCTGTGAGCTATAGCTCGGTACCAATAAAATTTGTTTCCACTAGTCTCAGAATTGTTATTTTATACCACCACGAAAATTGGCCCAACTATCATTCCAATATCAAACAGATCAACCATTGTGAGATTCCTTGCTTGCCGATGAAAGTAGAAACCGTATTAGTGTGGTAAACCTGCCTCTATTGCAAACAATTTATTTTGAAAATCAAAAGGCCCATCGCTATGTGTTTTGCGATATAGTCTTCTCTATCTATCCTTGAGTTCTTCAACTACAGAGTCGCCAAGGAACTCTCAATCAATGGCAAATTTTCTGTGAAATCTCTAGATTGTTAATCACGTTGTGGTTTATGTTCACATTTGTTTACAACCTTTTTCTTGCAATTTGCATTGACTTTGCTCCCAAAAACCGCTCAATATGATAACACCATACATTTTATCGCAAACAAATTTCTTCTTACAACCGATTCGCGGATGGTTTGTAAAGTCGGGAAATCAAAAAGCAACTGTTGTGCTGACTACACAAAGGAGTGCATGAGTTTCAAAATAGGCATGCTCACAGCACTCCTCTTGTTCACCCTCTCTTGTTCACTCTGCCCGAACAATGGTATAGAGATCGTTTTTTTTTCCAATCACTCGCAACATACAACTTTCATCAATGCACAAAGATATTATGCTCTCACAAAATAAGTCACCAATGTCATCTACCTGGGGCCACGTGGTTCGTATTTCCTGCAAGTAATGCTTGCCTTTCAACTTCTAATTATTTAATCCGAGCAAGAATAATTATCATTAGAATATCGACATTAGATTATATTTGGACAATTCTTCTAAATAGAGCTCACAACTTGGCTAATTTGATTGGCTTCCTATAGTTGTTGTTCTCAGCCAAAATGATTTCTCTACCTCATGCAATAGTGCAATCAATTCCCACTAATAATATTCCCTTACTTGAATGGTTGACATAAACTAGAGACTTGTTGCAGACGTTTAGTATTCTTTCAAAAGTTATTCATCAGTACTATTTTGAGACTAAGTTCACAAATAGAAACTATGGTGTCCTTGCCCATTGTTGGAGACTTTACCAGAGACTTTACCAGCATGATTGTCTATTATGCAGTGATCTCCAATGACATCTAGAGCCTTGGTCACCCTTAATCATTTTGAATCACAACCACGGATGTAGCTTGAGATTCTTGTTTCTTCTTTCCAACCATCAATTGATGAGCCAAGAAATTACAAGACGTTTCTCGCTTTTGCAGCACAGATGACTATTCAATTATAGTATCAGTCGGATCTAATTTGAGAATATATTAGTATAGGTCACATATACATATATGTGTGTGTGTGCGTGTGTGTATACATATATATACGTATGTGTATAATAATATAATGTAAATGTTGATATCAAACCCGATGTGATTCGTTACATTGCCCAGATCAGGCATGTTCAAACTGATCCATATCTCTACAATTATGCAAGTCCACAATGGTGATTAAAGCATCGATCATTATCATGTATCAATAATGCTCTAGGATCGGGCTTGTGTATTGTGCACCCAAAAACTGATTTGAATAAAGTGCATCTATACCTTGAAGTTATCAAGCACTTGACAAATGATTATCTTGTATGTTATCAAGTGTCATGATTATCAAGAGTCATGCAATTACAAATGATTATTGCATCTCTTGATTATCAAGAGTCATGTAAACGGGTTTTAGAGATGCAATTACAAATGATTATCTTGTATGAAATGACTCTTCCCTTTCATATTTATATTGATACCATGGGTTGAGAGAAAGTATCAATTCCATACATGTTATTATCTCAAAGACAACAATGATCTTCTAGCATAAGTTTCTTAACATTATTGCAGTATTGTAGACAACAATATTTCACAGATTCATCTTGTCACTGTGATCATCAATATACATTTGTTCACAATATCATCTTGAGGAAAACCATTGACATCTTGCAAATTGTTACAGAGATAAAGTTATCATTATCTTGATTACTCAAGATATTAGGTCAAGTCAAATTGTCATACAATACCTAAGAAACAATAAATCATAATATCCTACCATAAGATCTTATATTCCTTAACAATGACACCCTGTAAGCTCACATATTGGATAGCTTTGAGCAGTTGTGTGAACCAAATACTTGGCTCCTCTGAAATAATAAATATCACCACAAAATGACCAAATACAATTACAAAGGCTTCATCCAAACAAATGCAACAATCTGGCCTGATTAGTAATTTAGGTACTATAATACTCTCATGAAAATATATAGTATTTTCTGCTCACGAAAACCGTATTAAACTTCAAGTCACAGATATTTGTGTGATTACCTTCAGCTAATGGAATACTTAGAAATGTTTGCCCCCAAACGTTTTGGTCCGCAAATTATCAAATTCACAGTGCACAATGATTAATAATTGCTTCTGTCTAAAGTCCTGCCTAGTAAATAATAATAAGACCAAGAATATTCATAGAAACTTTTAATACTTCGTCGAATAAATCTTTAATGTGCTCATGGTACTACAAATATTTCCTTCAAATGTATCAGCACCACTTTGATATAATTTTTCAAAAAAAAGTTATTTTTGTTTTTTAGAACCTGATTGCACAAGGAAAAAATTATTAGATTTTTTGTCCTACATTTTGTCACCACAAAATGTAGGTAACAATATGAAACTTTTCCAAGCTAGTTTCATAATTCTCTAAGCTTATTTCATTATTTAATTGGTTTGTATTGATCAATCAAATGACTCCAATTGATATAATGAATCATTTTAATGAAGGCTTTCATCAAGTCTTTTTTATTTTTCTGTTTGTTGAGCTTACGCTTGATTTTTGAATCCTTCAACGTGATTTTCCTCGTTTTTTAGTGTGTTTCTCAGTTTCTAATCCTTTGGTTTTGCTCAAGTCATTGCTTTTGGTTTTCCCTTCAATTTTCTCTATCTTAAGGCTTAATCGGAGTTAGCAATCAAAAGATATGGTTGCTTTAGTGCCCAAAAAGTGGACATTTTTGATGCAACAGCATGAATTAAAAATATTATGTTATATTTTTAATTTTGACATTCACTTTTTGAAAAATATAACTTAAATTCACTTTATGTTATGTTTTTAAGTTACTTTATCATTTAAATTTTCACTTAAAGTAACTATAGTACACTTTATGTTATATTTTTAAGTTGAGTTTACTTTTTTTATTTTTCACTTAAGTGACTATATTAACTATATAATTCAATTTAATTTTTAGCATTTAAAGCAAATGCTCTAGAAAATATTACTTATTAAATGATATTTACATGTTATATTATTAATATGATATCTAAATATAATTTATGTCCCACTTACGTAATATTTTAAGGAATTTAAATTGACATGTGCTTATTAAAATCACTTAAAATCATCAAAAGTGGACGTTTTATGTCATTACATGTAAAATTCATCAAAAGTAGACCTTTTACATACCATTGCATATAAAATTCAACTTAGAAATATAAATCCTTCAAAAGTGGACATTTTCCATGTCTTTGCATGTAAAAGTCATCAAAAATGTGAGTTTTATAACTTAAATATGCTATTGCATCTAAATGTGAGCTTTCACTTAAAATATGCAATCACCACAAAAAGGTGAGGTTTTAAGCTAAAAGCATATTTTAAAATATGCATACACACCCAGAAGGTGTGTTTTGCACTATGGAAGGATTTTTAAAAAATGCAATGACCATGAAAAGGTGTGATTTGCATCTTGGCATGTTTTTAATATATGCATTGCACACTAAAAGGTGTGTTTTCAATGAAAGTTCATATTCTTGTCCTCAAGAAATCCGTTTTTGGAAGAACACATGCAAAGAGCCTCCAAGAACCCGTTTTTGAAGATTGTGGGAGATTTTCTTCATGGTTTTTGACGAAGTCTTCTCTACTAGGGTCGTTTTTGCTAAGCCATGGGTTTCCAAGCAATGAAAATCGATTTATCTTGCTAAGAAACGTTTTTTCAAACTCCTCTCAAGGGCACGTTTTTGGAAAAATCTTCAAAAAACACCATTTTTGGCTCACGTTTTGGCCCAAAGTAGAATCAATTTGGATTTTTAAGTGTTTTACATTGCATTGTGACTCATGTTTTGGTGTTTAACAGCCAAAACGATTTTGTTAAATGTCTTGGAGAAACACGCTTTTGGTCAAAAATGTCCCACATACATGTGCAACAAAAAATGTTGGGATTAAGAGCAAAGATAGGGCACATTTTTTGCATCTTCCATTAAAAATGCCTCATTTGCTGCCTTATCCATTTCGAATTTGCAAAGTTTGAAAGAGTCCAAGTGTTTTTGAAGAAATTTTCAACTTTGGAGCATCTTTTTCTATCATTTTTGGCATCTAATCTTCATGTAAGTGGACTTAATCTTTCTTGCTATTTAATTTGTGCTTATGTTGCTGATTGTATGCACATTATTGCTTGATGATTGCCACTTGTTACAATTGATACCATGGAAAGTGCATTTTTCCTTTAAAAATGATGAAGTTGTTCATTTTCATGTTTTTGATTTTTCCCCATACTCCAAATTTGAAATTCCATGTTGAAGTGCTTTGCTTGTTGACGTGTTTGAGTCATTTGCTAAAGGTACTTTTTTCTTTTGAAGTTTTCATGTTTTGTGTGCTTGTTTTCCAATTTTCTCCACTTTGTAGAACTTACAAGTTTGTTTTCTCAAGAACTTGTTCTCGTTTCATTTCATGTGAAAGCATCATCACATTTCATTTCCATCCTCCATGTCACAACACTTTGCATATCATCCAACAAATGCAATTACATGTTTTCCATCTCATTCACCATCCGCACATGCATGTAATCTCATTTTCCACTTCCATTTTCACTCATCTCACTTTCTGTATCCACTCGCACGACACAATTACATGAAAAGTCTTACATGTAATTACATCTCTAAAACCCGTTTTTGACTTAAAGACACTTTTTAAAAGGTCAAAAATGTCATGTGCATGTTTTCCCGTGTACTTTGACTTCACTTTTCCACCAAGACGACTATAAAGTTCACTTCGCCTCAAGTTACATTGCATTCATTCCTTCCATACACACACCTCCATAAGCAAATACATGTCATTTCACTTCCTTTGTCATTATGCATTTCATCTCATCTGTCATCCGCACTTACATGTAAGTTCATTCTCCATCCACATTCGCATGTCATCTCATTTTCCATTCCTCATTAGATGTTGTATTTACATGTGATCCACTTTACATGTAATGGCATCTAGTGAACCCATTTTTTACTAAAGGTCACACTTTTAAAGTCAAAAGTTGGCATTTGCATGCAGTCGTATGCGCCAAGCACTTTACTTCAAAAAAAAAGGTTAAAGGTGCTAATGGAAATTTGTTTCGAGCTTACATCCGGACACCATCAACAAAGTTTTCAAAGTGTCAGAGATTCCAGAATGTACCAATCTACAAAGGAGAATTTACGACAACTTGAAGGAGAAAAAGCTAGATCACACCAAGTTTTCAAATGACAATGGACAATTCATCAAAAAGAGTCAGAGGTTATCAAAAGATGCAAGACCATGGTTATCAAAGTGAATGCAGTGGCACAAAATACAGGAACTCCCAATCTTGTGATCATCTAGGATAGCATCATCGAGTACAAGACCTTTCAAAACAATCCCTAGGATTATTTCAATTCTCTTCCGTCTTTCTTCTTCTTCTTTCATGTTTGTAATTGAAGAGGATGTATTACATGAAAATGTGTAATTACATGTAATGCAAGTTGCATGTGTAGTTGCATGTAACCCAATAATTTCTCTCTTAGTTAGAGCGGGTCAAAGTTGGTTGAGTTGCTCCCACTTTTTCCTCCACATTTTTCTCAACTCTTTTGCCTCTATAAAGGAGTGCCCTCTCATTGTAAAAATCATCTTTTGTTGTATGCAAAAAAGCTCTACCACATTTGTGCAAGCATAACTTTGATTGCATAGTACGAATTTGGGAGAAAAGTGAATAAAAGAAGCAATTGGATTCGAAGCTTTGACTGGGAGAAATTGTGATAGAGCAAATTAGAAGCTTTGACTGTAATTTGTGCCTATTGTCTTTGATTCAAGTTATAATTGTGTGTTCAATAATAGAGCATAGTGATTCAAGAAGCAATCAGAGCAAAAGCTTTGACTAGGAGCGATTGTGGCAATACATAGACTAGGACCTTTGACTATAGCTTGTATTACCATCTCAAATTCACAAAACTAGTTAGGATTCCCCACTTCTGGAAGTCTTGTGCCCCAATGGTAGAGGTTATTCTTGTAGAATAGGTTAAAATAGGACTTAGAGTCAAACTGGTACACTTTTAGCTAGCATTTGGGTTAGTGTTGGTTTATTGGGATCACCATTCACAACTTTAGATAGAAGTGTAGTTTGAGGTTTCATCTTGCCCATTACTCATTCCACGGGTAAGTGGATTTTTTCCTGAAAGCTAAGAGGAAAGAATATTAATAACACCCCTTTACAAAATCTCTCAACTTCTTTCTTACCTTGAGTTGATCCAAGGAACAGTGAGAAGGGGGAGTCTTTCCTTTAAGGTAGGAGAGACTTTGTCTCACACGCTGTGGCTGGTCATCCTATTTTACAATTGGATTTTACCCAAAACTGTTGGTTGCAAAATATCGACCCAACAAGATTCATGGTGCACAATGATTAATATTTGCCTAGACTTTAATTTTGTCTAAAGTCCTGCTCAAGAAATAATAATAAGACCAAAAACATTCACAGAAACTTTTAATACTTCGTCGAATAAAGCTTTAATGTGCTCATGGTACTACAAATATTTCCTTCAGATGTATTAGCACCCCATTGATATAATTTTTCAAAAATGTTGATAATATAATTTTTCCCTTGTGCTATCAGATTCTAAAAAACAGAAATAACATTTTTCTTGCACAAGCATTAACAACCTCATAGGATGACAAGAAATCCAATTTCAATAAAACTTTTGTTTTGCACAAACTCCATAGAATGGCAAGATCAATGCTCTAATACCACTGTAATATCCCCAATGGATATTTTGATTTTCTTGAATTTATCTGATAAACAGATTTTTGAATACAACAGATGATTCATATAATTTAAAACCAGTGAATAACCATTAAAATACTCATTTAAAATGCCCAGAACCCATTATTGCATTCTCTAGTTTCAATCGAGCTAAGATGCCCCTATGAGGACTCGATTGGGAGAAACATCAATTAGTATCAGTGGAGATCGAATCTCGACATATTACGTATATACGTAATATGATTAGCATGCAGATAAAGATCCGACTCGCCTGACCAAAGTCGAAAGCCAAAAGCAAGGTTCCGACCAGATATAAATCCAATCTTACAAACAGCATTAATAGTTAGATTGGAAATGCGTAGAAAAGAACCTGTAACTCCAATGTGAATGCTAATGTGAATTCACCACCACTGCTAACCTGGGTTGACGTCCCATCAGGCGAGAAAACACTGAAGGTTTCTGTCCTCAGGTACTGAAACTAAAAGCCAAGATTTCCTTTTTCTCAAAGAGTAATCTGAAAATAACTCCAAAATCCAAGCATGCTCAAAATGACTGACCTCCTCTTTTAATACTCAACCGTGACTTCTCAGATTCCCATTTTGTCTTTCGTCTTATTGCCCTTTGTCACCTTTTCCCCTTATTAATTAAAAGAGGCTTTTTAAATAGGTTCAATTTTACTCCAAATCACTTTTAATTATTTATATGTTGGGCTAGTAAAATTCTAATGTCCCCCAAAAGATTACAGAAATGAAAGCTAGAAGTCTTTCAATCTTCTCAGAGAGAAATAAAAAATCAAACATAATCCAAGTTTGAAGAGACGAGCCTCTAAAAATTCTTTTCTAATGCATCCCTATTACTCTTTGATTTTCCTAACATGTCTATTCATCTGCTTTCTAACTCTTTTATTAATCCTTTTAATAATAAAATGGAAAATTAATATGAACTTAATTTTAAGTCACTTTATTGATAAATTAATTAATCTGTTGGCGTTAAATAAATAACCAATTGAACTCAAAAAACCATGTGCTAGAGCTCATTGGAAAGGTCTTGCTGAGACACTCCAAGTATAATATTGAAATGCCAAAAACTAAACCCTGATGACTTACTATAAATAGTAAGTATTTGGAAACCTTGCTAAAAAACCTTTAATTGGCACGAAACTAGAATTGCCTAGGCCACATCTTTCTCTAATTCTTATAAAGTCCCGGTTAACTGACAAGACCAAGAAAAAACGGATATTGACGCATCAAGAATTAATGGGCTAGAAAAGGGGACATCACAAATCTATCAATCAATAGTTTTTCTTAATTATGACCTAATATGTAGTTAAAATAGAATAATTATCAATTTAACACTTGTTTTAAAATAGTGCATAATTAAAGGTTGATATTCATAGTTAATGAGTCAATATTTCTTAGAAGCTCATTTTTATTGATTAGGCATGCATAAATATACTATTAACCTTGATGTTTGATCTATAAGCGTGCATGATGCAATTGAGTATTACTTGTTTAAACCACTGATGTTCTACTTCTTCTATAAGGTATGAAATTATTGAGAAACATTAAGGTAAATGATGGTTACATGTGTATAAATAGCTCTAATGACTTTTTGTGATTAATGCAATTTATTATTATGTAATGTTCTCATTATAAAATAAATTTAAATTAAGCTATTGTAATTGTGCCGATTGATTTAATATATCTCGGATAAATTTTTATTTTGTTTTCGTAGTTTGTGTTGCTATCGGCTATCTTTGTATACCCTCGGAAAGTTTTCCCCAACGAGTATTTAAGAATGGCTTGTAGGTAGTCATTATGTATGTGATTTGGATTATTTCTTTGTACTGCGAATTCCAGTTGGGATTCTCTGTTGTTCACCATTTTGGAAGTGAAAGATCTTCCCTATTTGGTCTTCTCAGTTTTGGTGGGATTCAACCCTCACCCTATTCTGTTATTGCATGTAATACTTCGCTCGAATTTGGCAAATTGGAGTGCCATCTTTTGGTAAATACTAATTGAAGGTTGCTTGTGTTCTAATTTCCATTATTGTTTGATTCTATCTGATAAATTTGGATCTCTAAGTTTAGATCGCATTATTGTGTTTTCCCTCCATCCGCACACCATTCATCTTTCCATACTCAAGAGAATAGTCAAAAAAAAAATACATCACTATACGACATCCTTGTGTTTCATATGACCCTCCTATTGCATGGTATCTTGACTATATGGCCCTCCTATTGCACATCCATCCATTCACACTGTACTTCTTCGCCACCACCTCCACTGTACAGCAATTTGATCCACCATACGGCCCTACCATTTGCCACTGTACAGACTGTTCTAGTGGCCATCGTACGACCTGTCCTGGCCACTCTTACTCCTACCGTACAGCTGAACACTACCCCTACACTTCCATTCATTGACTGTACACCTTCCATTTCCTCTCTCCCCACTGTATGGCCCCTTTCATCAACTTGGCACAGTGGAAATTAGTAGTCAGTGAAAGAAAATGAAATCACTACGCCTCCTACTGGGAAACGGATCATTACAGGGCTTGTCCTGGCCACCGTACGACCTATCCTAGCCATCGTATGGACCATTCTTACTCCCACCATACAGCTGAACACTACCCCTACAATTCCATTCCCTGACCGTACACCTTCCATTTCCTCTCTCCCCACTGTATGACCCCTTTCATCAACTTGGCGCAGTGGAAATTTAGTGGTCAATGAAGGAAAAGGGAATCACTAAGCCTCCTACTAGGAAATCGATCCTTACATATTATGTATTTTTGCTCGATTTTACGAATATGAGCAATTGAATATGAAAATTCATAAAATATATATTTATATCTTGGTTAATTAGATTATCAAAATTGGGATGATGAATCCATCATATGCTCAAATCTCATCCAATAGGGATCTTGGTGATCAGAAAAAGGTAAATAATCCTTCAATTAGACCTAGCATGTCTTTTATGTTTCAAGAAATATAAATGAATTTTTTTTTTGAAGATTTATGTCATTTAAATTTGATCATGTTCTATCATGTTGGATCTTACGATGTTAAATATCCTATGACAAGGTCAACTTTCCTTTTATTAAATAAACAAGAAACTCTTTTTGTATGCTCTCACCTAGTCCTATACGGGTCTTGGTTATCAACAAATAGCTAGTGTTAGAACAAAAAGTTCTATAAATTAGTGAATGGGAAAATATTCCTTGGACTAGAACTATGTTTAAGTGAAAATGAAATCATCACAAACAAATATTAACATCAAACACCCTGATGCAGAGCATCCACACAACCTAATCACCAGCTAGGACTTTCTGTCCTCAACCACAAATGCATCAAAACCTTTCTTCTTACAAGGTTTCCCTAAACCCTTCCAAGGTTCTAACCCACTCAATACATTACCATTGACTCAACAAAATGCCCTTGATCCATCAATGGTCAAAAACTGTCTACATATACCCCTCTTGGTAACATATTGACCTTGAAGGCTCCTAGCCATCCCTACTTGATCCTCATGTCCCCAATCAAACCCTTGAATTGTTGAGAATTCATAATGCCCTTACAACATCAGACAATATTACCAAAACCCTTATGACACTTTGCATTATCAGATTACATTTGTGACCTCCCATTCCCATTAACCATGCAATAGACATCCTCCATAATGTTTGAACCTATCCTATCCATTCCCAAGGGACTCATTAAATACTCAGAAACCTTGACACCTTTTTCTGGATCTACACCAACCCTCAGACTCTTAAACAACACACTCCTGACCCTCATATATGCATAACACTTATTTACTGTCAAACTGTGACAGTTTTGCCCTGTTCCCTGGGACAGTCACCTTTAAGTCCCCCGTCTTTGTGTTCCCAGCCTCTCATCCACTTAGATTGTCAGACTTTCCCCACACATGCTACCATACCCCAATAGCCATCCAAAACATACCAGGTTGTGAAAAGCGCAGCCAAACATGGAGTATGTCCTGAACCGTTCTGAGACAGCAAAATCAGACTTGTCCCTTTCAAATCCACATGGAAATTATCGCATAAGTCTCTGCACTCCTATTGGAACCAAAGTACATGTTTACTACTCTCATCCTCCCTATTTGGAAGTTTAATGGACATAAAACATGTTAGTTTTACATTTTATTGTACTTACCGGTAACCCTAGGTAGGGCTTTAACCAGTTTTGCAAAAACTCAAATATCTCCCAATATGTTTAATGTTAAGACATGAAACCAATGCCAAAGTAGAGAGAACTCAACCCTCCTTCAGAACCAATTCATGGGTATTCAAAATATTTGATAATTGATTACATTCAAAGGAAAATGACTGTTTCAGACTGTCTTCACTGTCAAAAGAAAGGAAAAGCGCAGAAAAATGTACTATTTATTGGCCTCAACTTGTGCTTGGACCATCACATTGTTTTGAGAGAATTTACATCTCATTTATAATCATTCTAAACTACCCCAACAGACCAACTCCAACTGCCCTTAAACCACTTGTTGTAAGAAGTTGTCAAGCAACTTTGAAAAGTTGTTAGACAACTTTTGTGTGTTTTTTTGCAACTTTTCCACTTTTTGCCTCTATGGCCAATTTATAGCCCCTATTGGATTAGATTCAATGTGTTTACAACAATTATGACTTAAATGTCCAAACCTTGGTCTTACAATTTTGACCATATGACCCATTTTGACAAACTTTTGCAATATGACAACTCTTCAAGACCTATGAACCCAACAACCCTATTAACATACTAAACAGATTCAATGGCCTTATTACATCATATTTGGTCCTCATAGACCTTATTTACATTCATCGTCGCTTAAAACACAAACTTTTCATATATGACCTCCTAAGGCTTTGGGAGCAACAGGGTGCTCCTGCACCACACCCTCTTCTAGGTGCTTCCATATATATGTCAAATAAGTTTGTCTTTATTTTATGAGTCAGTGGCAGCCGACAAAGAACAGTCTAGAGAAATTGGACCATAAAAAGGGTTACATACATGCTTGTGCAGTTGTATAAACATAATTTTAGCCAAAAATGAATATTTTACACAATAGTTCTCATGTACCTTGATCCAATCGATGTAGAATATGTAAGCAATCAAGAAGAAAAGGATGTTTCTCCTACTCAAATACAGAGGACATCAAGAAGTTTTGTGTCTTACCATTTATTAGTCAATTTTAAATAAGATGATAAAATCAAGTGAGTACAAAATAAAATAACACAAAACGATAGTCACTATTACTAAGAAGAATCCCCAAGGTGAAGTGATCTTGTAATAGATTGGTACCCTCGAACTCAAGGTAGGATATTATATCTTTTTAGAACATGCAAAAGACTTTGATGTACTAGTATGGGCATATAGCGAATTTTCTTTAAGTGACCCAAGAACAGGTTGGCCTTGATGAATCTAATACTTTGGCTAGAATATGATTATTTGACTATACTTGTAGGATTGAATGGCTATTTACGTCACCTATCCCATACTGGATAGAGTTTTGATCTAGAGTGACCATATTGTAATGATCGTCTTGTACGGATGAGGAAGCCAAATGGATAAAAGACCTAACTTAGCTATGAAACTTGTCCTCAAATCGACAAGATAGCCCAAATAGGCCAATGATAATTTCTGAATACTGACTGGAACATTGTAAATAAGTTGCTTACAAATGACTAAACTAATATGATATTCTTCATTATAAAAGTTCTAATTGTTTTAACTTTTAGCATCACCTCTAATTCATTTGTTCAGCTCTAGGGGTTCTTTCTTACTCTACTACTTTGCAATTGTAATTGGATGCACTTATGAGTCACATTGACCTACTTTGGTCACTTAAGGACTGTAATGCAATTTCTTCCTTCCTTTCTTTCATGTATATCACTTTAAGCCCCATAACTTTGAAGATTCAACGCAGAAAATCATATGATTTAACAGGACAGTAAACATATTTAGTAAATGAGAGTATGTCTAAGATATCAGGTTTTGAAATGTAAACTACAAGATACAGATGATCAGAGCAGTTTAGATAGGTAAACCTCCAAAAACTACCAATATGACCTCAGTTAGCTAGAAGGGAAAGTAGAAAAACAAATACTGAATAACTGATATGCTAATCACTCACCTGAAATATAGGAGCATCGGCATCTTTATTTACAGCTACAATGACTTTGGAGTCTTTCATGCCTGCAAGATGTTGGATAGCTCCTGACACACCAAATGCAATATACAGCTCTGGTGCAACAATTTTCCCTGTTTGACCAATCTATGAAGAAAAATAGAGATCCTGATTTATTAACGAAACATATTTAGATGGTATTAAAATTTAAAAGAAAACTGCAATAAATTGCATTGAACAAAATTCTCATGTAGAAAAGCTGCAATAAGTTGCATCTCTAGACATCCCAATTGTTGCTCTCTTTGTCAATCGAACTAACAATCAGTCAATTATCTGGTACATTTGTGATCATATTTAATTGAATTGTATCTGGTACATTAAATTATTATTAGAATCACATGGTAACTAGTTTATTATTTAGCACAACATAGAAGTGCCCTTGTAGAGAGAGAATCATTTCTTGTCTAAAGAGACTTAACACCTATTTCAAATGCTAGCATTTACCTTCCTTGAAAAAAGACAATAATCTTGCAAGATTGCTCAAATTTAATAGGAAAATACAACAGTTTCCATCACTCAAATGATCAGGCACAAGCATGCAACATGATTGAGAACTCACAGAATAATATGCTATGTAGTTTCTTGTAAAGAAAAACCAGATATATATTATATATACATATGTGTGTGTGTGTGTGTGTGTGTGTGTGTATAGATATTGATACTGTTCATAGAGAATAGGCCCCAAGTACAAAACACAAAAAGATATGCAATTGACTAATTGCAAGAATGGTTTTGATACAAAGGTAGTTTATCTTCCTAGAGTAATTTCAATTCGTATTTAGAAAAGAGATTTCCATAGATAAAGAAATCAAACTCTACTGGGGCAAGAAAAAATAATTCATGAAAAGGGTTGCTGTAATGTTCATACTAATTAACTAATATGTTCACTTTTGTTGGGTCAAACCCCATTTATATTCTTTTCTATAAAGCATTCAGTAATTACATCCAAAGGTAAATTGACATATATCATAAACATCAATCCAACTTCAGATATAGATATAGAAATATGTATACCTTTACGTACATGTATATGTGTGTGTGTGTGTGTGTGTAAAAGTTGCCGGTTGGATTCGAGCTTGAGAAACGTTCACAATTCATTCAAAATTCTTTTAGTATGGGTTCAAAATTGTTTTGGGTTTGTCCGTAAAAAATACATGATTTTTAATATGTATGTATGTATGTGCAGCAGCAAATAAGTTCATACACCACTATAGTAATGGAACATAGAAAATAACATTCTTTTTGGCCTTTTTAGTGGGCTCTTTTAGGGTTGGAGGGTCAAATATACCAAATTAGGCCAAAAAAACACTTTCAAAAACGTCAAAAAAACTTGTTTTGAGCCCATTGTTGGTCTAGGTTCTGCCATTGGGCAACAAATTTATTGTGAATCTACCCAAATTTAACTTGGATTTGTCTAACAGACTTTGGGCCAAATTTGGGGCTCTGCAACCGAATCTAGACATAATTTTACAGGATAATCGAACCAGACTTAGAGGATTGCACGAATGAATCTGGTAGCATATATGCAGTTGTCGTGTCACAATACAATATAAGATTGATTAAAACAGAAGTAGGCAGATCTGTGCACAACTAATGGTTTATGACGTGTGTGTGTGTGTGTGAAACTCACCTTATGTACTTCACCAGCAACCTGCAGTAAAATTAGAATTAAACCCTGCTAACATGATGACTGAATTTACTCACATATTGCATTGGAATCAATTAAATTAATTAATTAAGTGGTCTAAGATTTATAATAATAATACAAAGGACTAATATAATTAATTAATTTAACTATTAGACAAAGGGTGTTATTATTATTTTGGGCCCAACCCAATGTCTAAGTTGTTGGCCTATTTTTTATTTGTATCATGGTTTTAGGGCTCGGTGAGTTTGACCACGAATCGGTGAGTCCTGAGGCGAGCCTATCTCCCCAAGGCTAGGGGCCTCTTGCCTCGCACTCGACCGAATCCTAGCCGATTTTTCCTTGATTTGCCAACTCCCTCTAGCTTGATTCGGTTGTCAGCCAGCACTCATAAAGTGGAAAAAGAGAACATTTTTAGCATTTTTTGGTATGTATTGCGTCTCTAAAACCTAAAAAGGTCATTCTATTGCTTGCAAACACAAACAATAGTGAAAGAAGGCTTGAGAGAAGAGTATTGGGGTTTTAAGAGATAGATTGGTAAATCATTTGGCTCTCATATATCAGTTGCTGATTGTTTATATATTGGTTGCTGATTGTTTGTGCCACTTTGTAGCTTGCATCTAAGCATTGAGAGGAGTTAAAAGAAGCATTTGGAGGAGGCTTTACAAACTTAACTTGCATTTCCATTTTTAGAGCAAACTTGAAGAGATAAGGTATATTTCTTTGTGTTATTTTGTTAAAAAATTTACATTCGTGAATCTTTTTTTTGTTTGTATTTGTTTGGACTCTTTAGATTTGTTCCATTTTATGTTGATGAAAAACTTGAAAAGTAAGCAGCCCTAGTGTTTGTAAATTTGATTTTCTATATTGTAGATGTTTTTTTTTACGATATATTGCAGCAGCAACAACATGTCTCAGCCTGAGAGTAGTGGATCTAAGCCTAAAACTAAACCTAATCCTGACCCTATTACAGTACTAAGAGATAGGGGTTGGAAATATATCATCCCTGGCCATAAAAAAGATGTTACATGTTGGCATTGTATGGTAACACATAAAGGGGGAGCTATTAATAGACTGAAATATCAACTTGTACATATAACAAGGCATGATGCCAAACCATGCAAGGCAATGCCCCAACATTTCATGTGTGATATGCAAGAACTCTTAGAAACATCTCAAGAGAAAAAAGAATTAAAAAAGAAACAAGAAGAAGAGATGGCACACTTAGTTGGAACTAAAGTGTGGAGGGCTCTTCAAGTTATTATGGACATGGTCACCCTCCAGTTCCACCTTCTTCTACTACTACATCTCAAACTGTGAGCATTGGGCCTCGGGTGCATAAGCAAAGATCTTCACTCGATTCCATCTTTGCTCCACACACAACTCCAGGTGCACAACCATCACTTCAGAGCATGGCTTGGAAAAAGGAGAAGCATGAGCAAGCAAAGTTGGCACTTGGAGATTTCTTCTTCTACAACAACCTTCCATTTAATGCATCAAGGTACTTATAATTTTTGTTTATTATTTGTATGTCTTCTCTTGCTTACATTAAAAGTATATTTATATTGTTTATTTAAGTTTTTTTAGGTCTCCTTGTTGGCAAATTGTCGTAGATGCTATTACTATTTTTGGTCTGAGGTTCAAAGCCCCTAATGATGAGGTGCTAAAAGGTCCTATTTTGGCCCATCGTGTTGCTGATATAAAATGTTGAAATTGAGGAGTGTATAGTATGGGTCGCAAAGGGTTGCTCCATCATGACCAAAGGTTGGACTGATAGAAGAAATAAAACACTGCTGAATTTTCTTGTCTCCTCATCAAGTAATTCAATATTGTACTTAGAAAATTCAAATTTAGTAAGCTAGTAGTAAATTGATTGATCATTGTCATTTTGTACTAAATATTGTTATTTTTTCTCAGGTTCCACAATGTTTTTGAAATCATTTGATGCCTCGCAGAAGACCAAAAATGTTGAGTATCTTTGTGAGGCAATAGAGGAAGTGTTGAAGGAGGTGAGTGAGAAGAATGTGGTGCAAATTGTGGCAGATAATGTAACAAATTATGTTACTGCTGGTAAACTTCTTATGGAGAGGCACCACTACTTGTTTTGGATCCCTTGTGTTGCCCATTGCATTGACCTCGTGTAAGAGAATCTAGGTAAAATTCCTTCGATAACAAAATGTGTAGAGCAAGCAAGGAATATTTGCAAGTTAATAAATAATCATTCTTGGGTTCTCAACCTTATGAGGCAATACACAAAGAAAAAAGAGTTGTCTTGTCCAACACTCACTAGATTTGCAACAAATTTTCTCACGTTGAAATCTTTTCTTAAAGAAAAAGCTGGTTTGAAAGGTATGTTTTTATGTGAGTGGGCAAATTCATCATATGTAAAGCTCAATACAGCAGTTGAGGTGGTTGATTGGGTTTTTGATGAGAGTGGCTTTTGGAAACCCGCCAAGGAGATTGTGGAGGTAATTTTCCTTTATGTGCTCATTTCCATTTCATTTCACTATTTTTATTAAAGTTTTAAACACTTGTTTATGTTCATTCACATTCAAATTGTTCATTTTTAAACAAAAAACTTAAAGCTTAATGTTTTTTTTTTCACAATGATTGCAGTTCATAGAGTTTCTTATTATTATCCTATGGATTGTTAATGGAGAGAAACCCTCAATGGGTTACATTTATGAGGGCATGGATAGTGAGAAAGACGTTATTCAAGAGGTAAACCACTTCCTTAATCTAACATACCAATTCAACCCAAGTTTTAAGCCTGATGTCGAGGTGTGAAGTGGCTTCTATGATGTTATAGAGAGAATGTCACTCGATGAAATAGTTGAAAGAGTTATAGTCTGTGAGATAGAAATGTATAAGAAAGCACAAGGAGACCTATTTGTACGAGACTAATGCAAGAAAAACTAGACAGAACTAATGCCTAGTAAAGGTCTATGATTCCAAATTCTAATTTCTAATTCTATTACCACTTTAGAATCTAGCATTGAGATTGACAAAGTCAAAGTTATATAACTGATTTAAAATATTCTTGTTTCAAATGTATGGTGGGAGATGTTTGGGACAAAGGTGCCAAATCTATACAGGATTGCAATTTGTATCTTGAGTCAGTCATCTAGTGCTCCAAGATGTGAAAGCAATTGGAGTGTTCTCAAGCATATACACTCGAAGAAGCGCAACAATTTGGCAGCAAAAAAATTGAATGATCTTGTGTTTGTTCACTATAACCTTCGCCTTCCTCACAAACAGATTTTTGGCACCAACATATCTCCTATTGTATTAGATAAGATTGATATACAAGGAGGGTGGAACATAGAGATTGATATTTTGTCTTCAGTGATGAAGACTTGGAGTGAGTTGATCAAGTGGATCGAGAGGCAAAGGCAATAACTAATATAGTAGAGGTGGCTAGAGCATGAGGAGACCCAACGCAAGACCCTGAGGCTGAGAGTGGTGGATCCAACTTTGATGATGAGGCTTATGAGGATGATTATGATGATGAAGATGATCATGATGAGCATATCACTAGGGTTCAGCCTTAAACATAGCGAGAGAGGATGCCTCTAGAATCTTCTGTGACCTATCTTAGGTATACTCATAGGAAAGCTAGGACA
Organism: Cupressus sempervirens; assembly: GCA_028749045.1. NCBI lineage: Eukaryota > Viridiplantae > Streptophyta > Pinopsida > Cupressales > Cupressaceae > Cupressus > Cupressus sempervirens. The sequence continues at coordinate 576,965,422 of CM053791.1, forward strand.
TAGGCTACTATGAGCCTTTATTTTGATATATGTTTTGAACTTTAGATTCCATGGATTGCACATTCCATGAATATTGTAGACATTCAACATTGACACTATATTTTAATTATGTTATTCAATTTAACTTTAAGTAATTTCTTTCAAAAATTCACATTTATATATATGTGATCTATGAAAAGTTGTGTATGTCTGGAAAGTAGCTTCTATTTATCAAAATTATTGTGTATTTAATGTCAATTGGCTAACTGATGCATTAAAAAAAAAATTAGTTTCTTGAGGATCACTGCAAATGTACTAAGCAGTGTCATTATTTGGTATGCGTTTTCCAATTGCAACCACCTCTTATATTTATAAGAGAGTGAAAGAATGGACATGTCCCATATATGCTCATTAACATAATTAAAATATTTTAGTTTTATATGTGTATATATATAATATCTCTTTATATATATATATATATATATATATATATATATATATATATATATATATATATATATATATCGATGCAATTTATCTAAGTAAAGCTACAAAACATCAACCCTCCCTCTTAGCTACAAAGGATAAACACATGACCATATATTACCTCAATGTAATATACAAATATATTTGATCAGAAGATATTCAACATTTTGATATCAAGAGTATTGGTCTTCCAAAATATCAACACATGATATTCCCCAAATACTCAAATAAAGTTTGATATCATGAGTATTGGTCTCCCTGAATATCGACATTTGATATCCATCGAGTGCTCAAAAAGTTTTGATATCAAATTTGACATCATGAGTATTGGTCTCCCAAAATACATGATATTCCCCAATTACTCAAAAATATTTGATATCACATCTAATATCAATGAGTATTGGCCTATCAGAATATCAATGATATTCACCAAATGCTCTTTGAGAAATGGCCTTCCAAAATGTTGAGATGCAAGATATTCACCAAATACTTTAAGTGTTTATAAGGTATGTGCACACGCATTCTCATAATGCTTACCATATAAACATCCACTACGCAAAGTATAATCTATCATGGTCTGCATAGACATCATAAGATATCCATCATAATAGAAAATTAAGTTATTGTAAGATCGTCACCTTTCAATAACTTCTACAAATACAAGTGATGATCATTTGCAAGTCGTCACTTCCTCATTATGTACACAAGGGGTAGGCCCATTAAATCATGCAATCACATGCATGATACCAAAAGTTTACATGAAGTCAAAAACTCCCTCTGATTTGGATATGATCAAGATCTTCAAGGATCAGCTAAAACATTTCCTCTATCCGCTCCTTCAAACGAATGTGTCAAACTCACTCTGAACATCAATCTTCTAAGCTTCTTATCCAATCTTGCCTTTAACAAAGTGTTAGACTCCCTCTGAATTTGATATTAATCAATTTTTCTGCAATACCAATCGCAAAGGAAAAGATCAAAGCACATAGCTCTTATAGTACATATCGAAATACAAAAATGAGAGAAAGAATAATATAATACTTAAAAGTTTTACTCAAAAGAGAATACTTACTCATGAAGTCAAAGAATGATGCTAGAATGGTAAATCCCTTTTTGGATTTGAAATTGATTTTAGTGTAAGAGAGTTCCTCCTCATCATGACTCTACTTCACATACTTTTATATTTATGCTATTTTCCATTGACACACATTCTCATTTTCTCACTTCCTTTTGATTGACTTATATTTTTATATATTTATTCTAACTTTTCATGTTATGATGCTGACTTTTCGAAAAATCATGTCTCTTTATTTTATGTTTTCAATAATACTCAATCTTTACCTTTCGTATTCCCATAAGAATCTCTTAATATTGTATCAAATTATTAAATATCATTTTAAAAGAATATATATTATTCAAATGCAATTATATATATATATATATACACAAATTCAAACTTTCAATAATGTTAATTTTAAATTAATACACATATAAATAATAAATCATTACTACTCTGCACAAAGAAAACATTAACACAAATAACTTACCTCGTTACTTACCTTTTGATGAACCGATCATCCTATTTGTCCAACAAAGCCACTGATCGACCTGATACTTCAACATAATTGATATAATCCATGGGCATTACAGGTGGCGAGCACTAGCCTTTCACATATCTCATAGTCTGACACCTCTCATGAGGGGAATAAGGCACTTATACAAACAACGCTAGAGATCTAGACTGTGGTAGGTGGATTTGGGAGTTCTTTCCTTATTGCTCAGTGTACTAGACATGATATCATGGCATAAGATCTCTCTCACTGAACCGATTCTTCTTTTCTAATAAATTTGATCCCTCTGATTCCCTTTATAATACATCAATTTATAATATCTTGTCCACCTATGTTTTGTCAATGCCACAGTAGCAGTGGGATTACCACATCACCACTTTATGGGTCGTATCTTTTGACTGTGCATTGTTTTGCTATTTGTTGGTAAAACATATTTGATGCGGTGATGTGCAATCAATAGTTGTGAATCATACCAATGTCAAGAGGCCCCTTCACAATGTCTCTACAGATGTAGAAAGTCAAACTACTATACCGATGTCTATGTATGATCAACATACAATCGAGCTTGACCTCTGAATTTGAGCTGATTTAACATAATGGGGTTGAGTTGTTACTTTTCAATATACTAATGTGTTTGATCTAATATAATTAAGACTCTACTATTATTACACTTTTTGAGCAGAGTCTTTGTTATTATATATTGCTAAGGAAATATCAGAAGTCACTGAGTATTAATCACTTGATGAAGATGTTATATATTATATAGTTGTAACAAAGGTCATTGTGCCCTTATCAATGTAGAAGACTGTATTTTGTTATTAGTGTAGAAGATCTAAGTATCTAAGGGTTTTGTTGATCTCTATGAAAGCTTATCTTTATCGAAGACCGTCTACATTTGCTCATTTTAGAGGTACTATCATTACCCCTCCTATAACTGACTAGTTCACTTCTAAAGCTGATCAAATGATTGCTTGTCTTGCTTATCTCATTGTAATTTCTATAATGTAATTCCTTCCTATCCTTTGTGATGATTTTATTTTCCTTCCCCGTTTAAAGAATGTGAACTACATTGAAGGTTACTGTTGTCTGAACGTATATTCCTTTCCAATTTGTTATTGCTGTAGCTTATTATTCAATTTGACAGATGGACTCTACTATCCATTTACTGCCGAATTCACTACAAATACCTGGCTCTAATACCAAGTTAAGTTTCTTGAGAATCACTGCAAATGTACTAAGCACTACAATTATTTGGTATTTGTTTTTAATTGCAGCCACCTCTTATATTTATAAGTGAGTAAGAGAATGAACATACCCCTTCATGGGACATGTCTATTCATTAAAATAATTAAAATCTTTTAGTTTTTTGTTTATATATATATATCTTGATGTAATTTCACCAAGTAAAGCTACAACACATCAACGACTTTAAATCCTTAAAAATCTTTGAATTTCATAGGTTTTTTAATTTGCTAAGTCCGGCCACCGAGTCTGAGTCTAAGCCCGATTCAAGCTTGCCAAGTCCGAGACTTGTAACTATGATTTGTATTGGGCTGACATATTTGCTAATAGAGGTGTGAACCTTATATTTAATTGGCCTCTAGAAAATATTTGTAATCATAATTCAGCTAGTAATTATTTGCAATTCTAGTTTGGAATTGGGAATCTTTAGTTGCAATTTTGGGGTGCAAGCCTGCCTCTAGTCTGTTATTGGAGATATCACCTCAGATATTTCACTTGTGTGTATTTGTCCAAATTTGTGATGTCTTCTTTTGAAGACAAATTTGTGCATACATATACAACCTAAGAATAAAGTCCCAAATGAACAACAAATCATTGAATTGTCTGGTGTATCTTAAGTGGATTCATTTAATTCACTTTTGTGTTTGAACGATGTGAACACTTTTCCAATGAGCTTGATAATAAAATCTTTTACTTTTGAACAAATTGAGGTGATATGTGATATCTTGTAAGGAACTCTAGATCAGGTGGAAATATATTCTTCCATATGGAAGTAGACTACAAATACTTGAGATGTGAGACTAATCTCTATAGGACAAACCTCACCAATTATATCAAAAGAACTATTTACTAGGAGATCATTTACGAAGTCTACTACTTTAATACCATTGCAATTTTGTTGTGCCATGACATTTCAAATTGGTATTCACATCTATTATTGCCCAACATAATTGTGGATGATTACATATTTAGCCTTGGGAAGGGTTTAGAAGCAAAGGAAGACTACAATATTAATTGTTGCCAATCATTTAAGATTTGATGGCATTGACACAATAACATGCCGTAAATATTATCGGGCTCTTTGGCAACATTGCTGAAAATAAAATCTTTATGAAGTTAGTTATACAAAGGAAATCACTTGCACAATCTCTCTCTCTCTCTCTCTCTCTCTCTCTCTCTCTCTCTCTCTATATATATATATATATATACATACATATTGCTTATGAATTAGAGGCAACAGTTAACATCTAACAACAACCTTTCTAGGCAACGACTCGTTAATATATCCTTAGTAGTGATAAGCAATATATTCTTTCTATGTTGGCAACTATCATATCGGGACTACTCTCCAAGGAAGAAGATGAATGGAGTTCAAACAAACCTATATACTATCCCCAAGCTTCCAAGACCATTTTGATCACTCTCACAAAGATTGCTACGTTGCCAATAATAGGGATCTTCAGGTCTGATTGGAGTTGAGAATATTTCCTCATTGAATATACTATCAAAAGTTTCCTTTGATTGTGGTCAAAAACACACGTGAATGATATAACCTCTTGGGCTTTATATGTATGTGGTTCAATCAACAGGAGGCATCTCAATATCATTGAAAAATAAGTCAAATATATAGTGACAAAAGCATCCCCTAAGGAGACATGTAATATAATCATACGGATTCAAATATGCAAAGACTAAGACAACCAAACATAGACGACCTATACATGGTAATACTTTGCAGCTATTTGATCCTTGAATGTAAGTTGGCACACAATTCATGGCCTTCGATCTTAATAAAAGTAAGAAGAAGTCAAGACCAAGCAATTAAGCAATCTATAAGTATTGTAGAATAAAGAAACAAAGAAGTTTATAGGGCACATTTGAAAAAAATCCAAGCAAACAATTTCCAAGTCGAAACCAACCAGAGAACAAAGTAAATGCCAAAGTGTTAGCCAAACTCATAGTCAAGAGGAAAACAAACCATCCAACAAGGCACAAAACATATGCAGAGTAAGTCGAAGGAGATCACCAAACAGGCATCACTCCCAAACAAAACATATATCAACCTTGTTGATGACTATACAACCCATTTGTATAGTCAATCTTGCACGATGAGTATGGTACGAGGAAGGAAATCTTGAACTGACAAACACAATCCACCGCATTTTGAATATATCCATCTCAAGGACCTTGAATTGGAGGATCCGAACGGAAGACCACCTGACAAAGAGAGCATAGAAATGAAGTAGAGCTTGAAAGTACCTGGAGCGTTTGGAATGTTAGAGGTGGATGTATAAAGGACACAAAATGACTAAGAGTGCACGGAAAGTATCAGTAGAACTGATTAAAATAGTCCACCTAGATCTAGAGCACAAGGGAGTAAGAAAGCAAGGATGGTGACTCCTCTAGCGAATCCGAATGTGGATCACCAAATCTACCAAAGTTTGTAGGGAATGAGCCAAAGGATCCAATGAAGCAATGGAATATGTGCAAAACATATAGAAAGGAAGTGGTCAAGAGGACAAAGACTATTGGTTAAAGGAACTTCTAGCAATGCTATGGAGTAAAGTCATTAATTGGTTCAAAGAATTGGATACTTCATCCAGAACCTCTTAAGATGTGTTCAAGAAGGCATTTGAGGTTGATTTTAAACTCCTACAAGATGACAATGAGATCATTCCATAAATTTACAACACCAAACAAGCGAAACATGAAAAATCGGTAGCTTACATTCACCTGCTCGAGGAATTCTTGATGAAATTGGAAAACCAATCAGTGGACTGTAATTTTCCCCTTAGGGACATTAGAAAATATTAAAGTCTTATTCTATATAATATTAAGATTTACTCTGAGACATAGACTCGAAATATTAAAAAGGTCGATTTAATGTTATACTAAGGGCAAAGGGTCCAGGAGGAACAAGACAAAATTCCTTAGAGAAGTTGAAGAACCACAAGGGAATAAGACAAAAACCAGAGAGGAGCTGAAGAGTCTTGGTTTGTGTATTAAAAGGGGAAAGAGGCTCATTGTTGGGCATGCTTGATTTTATAATTCAATTCAGTTTTCTCTCTTGTGAGAGTTTTCAGAAAGCTTCAGCTTTCAGCTAGTTTGAGGATGGAGCCCTTCGTGCTGGTAGACAGTGGATGCAAACCCATTGTCTTGGGAAACATCAATGTAGTTGTTTCATTCGCGCTTACAGGTTCTTCTTCTAGCATTCCAATCTGACTGTTAATCTGTATTTAAGATTAGGTTTTTATACTAGTTATTGTATTTCTATTGTAAAATGCAATAACGTATTTTAAGGAGTTATAAAAGTTGCTGATTTTATCTTATTGGTTTGTAACACATGATTATATGCCTGACATTTTGGATATTGTTATGAAATAACGGGTTATATTCTTGTGGAGAATTCCTCGGGTTTTATTATAGCATAGTATTCCATTTTGCCTATATCTAAGTTTGAATGTTATATCTGAGAAAGCGCAAATAAATCCCTATTGGAATTTCTATTGGTTTTCATTTGTGCTGGAAACTATCTGCAATGTTTTATTTCTGATTATACTGTTAAAGAGAAAACAAGATAATATCTGATCCAGGATATTATAGTGGTATCAAAGCTGGTCTTCCTGCTAGTGTGTGAAATTATAACAGAGCAGTGTATGCTGTCATCCGAAAAGGGTCAGATTTGCATACCAGATTTTAAGAGAAGCTTATCAAAATCAATTTTGTGTTGCATGGAGGCTCTTAAACATTTACAGAATCTTATTAAGTTCGAGTATTAATATATTCATTGTCTGAGATTTTACATTGAATATCGCTCTCTGAACTTTAAGGGCCTAGATCCAATAAGAAAAGTAGCTCTTTCCAACACAAAGGAAACAGATTGGAGCTGCTTCATATATAATGCAGCTCGAAGACCCAGCAGAATATTAAAGTTGTCTTTGATGCGGCAATCAAGGTTGTAATTCAACTGCCAAAGCAAAAGGAAAAGTCCCGTGGAGGCTGCTCAATTTTGAGGATCCTTTGTGGAAGGAATATTTTGTGTGTTGAGTAGATAGCACTTCAATGTGACAAGCCTTTACTTTACCTGTAGATTTTCAGTTTTTGATCAAGTGTTATGCTTGATCAAGTCTTTGGATATATCTTGTGTGGGATCTACTATGGCGGAAAAGTGTTCTATCCATTCCCTTTCCCAATGTTAAATTGTAACAGGCATTGGTTTTGAATTCAAATATTTTATTGGGCAGTCCCATAACTGAGATATATTTGACTGTTGATGATTTATCCATGGATAAATGCTACGCTGTATTTTGATGTTACATGTCTAGATTTGATGAAGACAATTTCACCACTCAACAGGTCCAAATGTTAATATGCAACAAGATGGCATGCAATTATGATTAGTGAGTTCATGAATCAAAGAATGGCTATTCAGGAAGTTTCTTGGAATTTTGAGAATGAGTTGGCACAATATGGTTGAGACGAGAACATCCAGACTATCGGTTCCATTATCGGGTTGAAGAAGTAATCACGTGAGGAAGACCACAAGACATTTTAGGCCACGGTAAGTTTCTCCAGTTAGTACGTTGACGACTTTGAAAGAGTTTTGGAGGAGCGTGCTATAGCTGGAGTCCAATAAGGAGCCAGAGATTATACCTATGGTTGAACATAAGAAACATTGCAATCACTAGTCAATAGTATCAAAACTGTCGTATGGAGGATGGAGTATTCCCTTGAAAATAATCGGACGGAAACATTGATTTGGTTATTCCAATGAGTTATTGGTTTGCCTATTCGAACTGCCTTCAAAGTTGGGCCTGAAGGAAATTATCATAATGCGTCAATGGAGAGTTAAAGATAAATTTGTAACTGTTGTCGTCAGTCTCCACTTAAAGTTGGGCAAATTTTAAACTGTGTCTACATCCTTGGTGGTCGTACTCTATGATTCCTACTACCATCTAACAGTTTGGCATTGTCAGTTGTATGTCATAATTAGCCGAGCGTTTGTTTTGGAAGAAAATTATTTGGTTTGGGTCTGAAGCTTTGGAGAGAAGAGATTGTTCATGATCTATAGCCAGCCCGTTGAGGTGATGAACAACTAGTGTTTGAGTTCTATTATTCTAATGCGTTACTTAAACTGTAGGAGAGAATAATTGTTATCAACATGAGCAGTCACCCAGTTGAAGGGCTATTTTAATTTTTATCACTCGTCATTTAAAGTCTACGGCAAAAAAATAATAATAATTGACAAATGGTCCGTATAATACAGGGCAATAATTAAAGACCAGATATCTGGATAAGACTTTTGATCAGACTCAGTTTCTATAGTGGTATAAGAAAGTGGCAATGAGCAGGTTGTAACCAAAGGGTATGAGAAATCCATTTGCCTAGTTTTAAAGAATGAATTAAGAGCTTCAAAAGTATAAATCCATATCTATTGTTCCAGGGCAATACACATTCAGTGCTGCTTACATTTTAAAGCTAAGCTCCAAATCCGTCATCAGCTTAGTACTACAATCACAAACTCATTGAGTTTCGAGAGTTTGGCATTTCTGTGAATGTGGTATCCCATTCTTGTTATTTTTTGACAGCAAAATGAGAAAATAGAAGTTTTTCTTGTTGGTGGTGCTTCTTTGAAGGAACCGGAATTCGCTAGAGATTGCAAGAGGGTGACAACTTGAGGTCATTTAGATTGTTGTAGACAATGGATTGCTATGCTTATTGTAGAGGGACAAAAACTTGTCTTGAGTGATTGTATTATTGACAAGGTTCTCAGTCAATCTTTGAAGGTATTGACAGCAGAGTTAGCTGGAGTCGCTCATTGATGCAAATACCTCCCAACCTGCAATCACATCGATAACATCATATAGGGAAGTGTTATTTTGTATAATTTGAATCGAATTTATATCTTCCCCACTTGGAAGACTTTCAGCATGCAAAGCCCATGAAGGATGTGTGGTCAATAAGTGTTGAGTTTTCATAAGGGTTACTATGACTCTAATTTGTAGAATTCATATTACGAAGAATAGAACAGAATATAGCTATTTATCAGTCTCACGGTAACAAGATAATAACTTTCAGCACTGGGAAAGGATTCGGATAATATCAAGAAAGCTACTATGAAACCACAAGAGCAGATATTCTAAAATTCAAATTCTGTTATAAAAGCAGAAATACTCGACATTTATGGAGAATATAAAGAGCTTCCTACCCGAATCTAGAATGATTTATCATTCAATGACTACTTGGATTTTTATCTAGGGAAGCAAAATATGACTAATATAGCAAAAAGAAAGTATCTGGAGTTGGTTCAAGATCTCTTTGCAAACGAACAACATACAGGGGTGTACGAAAAAATTCTGATAGACCAAAATTATCATTTGGATGGTCTTGAAATAGAAGAGCAGACAACTACCAGAGATGGGCAGCGTACTTGTGATCACTTAGAAGATGTTACACGAGGTACAGGTTTCTTCGTTGGTGACTTGGAGGTGACTTTGTCAAGCAGAATAATGAAGTGGATTGTACTCAAGGTAATAACAGTTTGGGACCTTGGTATCATGAACCATATATTCATAATACTCAAAACATGAATTTAGAGAAACAACCTAAGATGACACTACCAAACAATGAACAGTTTCAGCAAGAAGACAATGAAACACATGCCTTACAGAATCAACTAAAGGTTAGTAAAGACATGGTTGTGGCATCCTTGGTGTAGTATGACAGTACCCACGAGTTGGTTGAGGAGCTCTATAGGAAGGTCCCAAGGGAAGGGGAAGGTGACTAGCATGTGACCGATTTACAAAGGTCAAAACAGCCCTCAAGACTATGAGATCAGATCACTTATATCTGCTGTCCGTTAGAGATTATATTCTTAAGGTTGCTGAGATTTATGCAGCACAGTCAAATAGGGAAAGGATGAGATTGAGGATCTCAACTGGACACTTAAGTATGTTCGGGAGGCACTGAGTGAAACTCAGTTATCTCTACAGGTAGTAGAAAATCAAATCAAGCTCATGGAACGCTCTCGGAAACATGAGAATAGAATGAGGCAGGAGTTCTTCCAGGAAGTCATTGACGAACTTGAGAGCATTCAGCAAATGTATGACTTGGATAGCTTCCCCAAATGGTCAAGTAGCAAAACTTCAGAACACTTCCTACTTGTTGACAACCCTTTGTTTGAAGTTGTTGCTGATTGGATGTCTGACAATCCTCTTTTGTGTTAAATGAGGAATCATCTCTTATTTGCCACAAAGACAAAGAGTTTGATTTCAGACTTTGGGATCCTGGCTCAAATCCTAGCAGTGAATCCGGATCTCGGCATGGGAATGATGAATCAAATTCTGTTGCTTATCATTTGATCAGCCCCAACATATTTTCTGATCTCACCCCATTTAGGAGTTGGGTGAATTTTCTTCATTAGCCTCTGAACATTTCTCGGTGGAGTATTTATTTGAGGTTTGTCATTAGTTTCTCAGCATCTTTCATATTCATAATATCAATGCATTTGGGAATTCTCCAAGTTTATGTCGACAGTATGAATTTTGATGTCCAAGGGATAGTGGTTTCAACTTTGAGTAGCTCATTTCTTACATCATCCATTTAGGTCAGGTCTTCACATTCTACTGGATTATACATGGACCTTGGATATATTTCTATCTCATCATAGCAGCGAGGCAGCGTAACAGAGTTTAGGATCCAGGTGTTGGCAGATTGTATCTTTGGTTGGATGAGGATTTTATTGTGGTCCTATTCAATTTGAGGTTGAATATGGTGATGGTCAGTGTTGATCAATTTACAAGTGCTGTGATTTTTTCAAAGAGTTATATGGAATCTAGGGATCCGGTTGAGAGATGGATTGCAAAGTCATCTAGCTTCGCAGTGTGGCTGAAATTGTTTTCAGTTTGGACTACAGGAATGCCTGCAGACTCATATGGGATCCTCGTAATAATTGTTTGGGGACAAGAAATTTTAAGGAGGGGAGATTTGTAATGTTCCTTTTAGGGACATTAGAAAATATTGAAGTCTTATTCTATATAATATTAAGATTTACTCTAAGACATAGATTCAAAATATTAAAAAGGTCGATTTAATGTTATACAAAGGACAAAGGATCCAAGAAGAACAAGATAAAATGCCTTAGGGAAGTTGAAGAGCCACAAGGGAATAAGACAAAAACTAGAGAGGAGCCGAAGAGTCTTAGTTTGTGTATTAAAAGGGGAAAGAGGCTCATTGTTGAGCATGCTTGATTTTATAATTCAATTCAGTTTTCTCTCATGAGAGTTTTCAAAAAGCTTCAGCTTTTAACTAGTTTGAGGATGTAGACCCTCGTGGTGGCAGACAGTGGACGCAAACCCATTGTCCCAAGAAACATCAGTGAAAGTGTTTCATTCGCATTTACAGGTTCTTCTAGCATTCCAATCTGATTGTTAATCTGTATTTAAGATTGGGTTTTTGTACTAGTTATTGTATTGTTGTTATAAAATGCAATAATGTATTTTAAGGAGTTATAAGAGTTGTTGATTTTATCTTATTGGTTTGTAGCACATGATTATATGCCCAACATTTTGGATATTGTTATGAAATAACGGGTTATATTCTTGTGGAGAATTCGTTGGGTTTTATTATAGCATTGTATTCCATTTTGCCTATATCTGAGTTTGAATGTTATATCTGAGAAAGGGTGAATAAATCCCTATTGGAATTTCTATTGGTTTTCGTTTGTGCTGGAAACTATCTACAATGTTTTATTTCTGATTATATTGTTAAAGAGAAAAAGAGATAATATCCGATCAAGGATATTACACGGACAGACTGAAGAAGCATAGGTTCATCAAGGGATTGACCCCTTCATCGGAAAGAAAATGAAGGCAATACCTTTGTCGTCATATGTTGATGCTTAAAATTGGGTGATAGACATTGAGAGTAAAAATTTAATATCCTCCCAAGGGAAGAGGAGGATAGATGATGATGAGAGCATTAAAGAAACCAACAGTGATAAATTGAAAATAGCCCAAGCCCTATGACAAGATATGATGAAAATGATGAATGAATTGAAGGCAAAAAAAAGAACCAATTAAAATATCTAATGAACTGTGGTGGACTACATGCAAAATAGAGGGGTACACAAAATATAATTGTCGTAGAAAGATATTTTGTGAGATTTTCCAAGTGACAGGTCAATTAATATAGGAGTGCCCATATAACTTGAAGCACAGAAGAACACAAGTACTCCACACAAGGACAATACACTCCATTGAAGCCACATAATGCAAAAGACAACACTTCTAGAAATAAATGAGAACAAAATCAAATACAATACAACTCCAAAGAACGTATTATGACAATGTAGGGAATGGGAACACTTTGTACAAGACTGTCAAAGTTTGAAAGACAATATACAATTACTATGTAAATGGTGTGGACTAAGAAATTATGAAAACACTAATTATTTGAAGTAGAAAGAGGTGAATATGCTAGTTATGGAGGACCCAGACGAGGAAGTTCTAGCGAAAATCAGGGTACAAACAAAGAAGATAGTGTACCCAAATCGCAATATGAAGGAAAGACTCCAATGAGCCAAAGCCAACATGAAATGGACAATGATGAATGGAGAAGAACCTCGAATGAAGCTACCAGCACACCACAATCCAAGCTTGAGAAGAAAGTAGTATGAACAGTGATGCAAATGGCAATACTTGTAAAGGTGGAAAACCTTCTTCAAACCATGTTGCAACTAAGAGATGGTGACAACTCACTTGGTCAAAACCAATGGAAGTCACAAGGGGAACTAATAATGTACACCAATTGAAGGCAAAAAGGCCCTTGATCCAATGTTGTTGACTCTTTACACTTGCACTCACTCTTTTCACTCCTCCAATCACTCTTTTCTCAGCTCTTCACTCTTTTTCCTCTTCTTTCCATAGCAAACAATTAGAAATGAAAATTGTGAACAAAAATAAAGTTTGGTAGCATTTTAAAGGAATGGAAGACCATAAATGGGTTCCACATATCCTTAGGGTTTGAATAGAAACAAAGAAGAAACAAAAAATGTGCTTTAATTTGTCATAACAGGGGACGCCTTGGCATCCCAAAGATGCTCAAAGGACACAAGTGTCCCCCTCAATGTCCCTAGCATGTCTAAGCATCCCTTGTTTCTGACAGAAAGTGTAAAACAATGGTGGCATCGCTAGGGACTTGAGAACGTGATCCCTACTGTCCCCACATCCTAAGGACATCCCCATTCTGAGAACTCTCAGGGTTTGGGGAGAATGGGTTCCAGAGGTGGGCTGCTTATAAATCACTTTATTATGATTTTTATTAAAGCCTAAATTAGTAAACAATTCAATCTTTTCAAAACTATCCATAGCTTTCTCGTCTAGTCCCAAACTGGAGTACATTCGATGGCAACAGCCCACCGATGTTGTCTGCCCACGCAAGCTAACAATCTCATAATTGTAGGAACACCCTCCTAAAAAATAGGGATTGTGCAAAAAATCTCCAAGCAAATCTTAGAGGTCTCTTGATGTGTCCTGATCAACTCAAAGTCCATCCCTAAAACTGTAATAACCCCAACTTATTATAACTTACACAATCAGCAAATTTCTTTTACAACTCCATAATTTGACATTTAATCAAACACTTGGCAATCATCCTCCAATACTTCAAGATTAATTAAATAATCAATACTGAAATTAATAGGGCACTGACATATTGACCTTCCAATTATCATTTAGAAATTCATAGTTGAATTCTATACAAAATTAATTTAGTTTTTTCATATACTACTGCTGCAACAATAATGAAGCAATTACAAATTAATAAACATGTTAACTTCCAGCATTTGGTCTAATTGCAGCAATCCCACAGTCCTTGCTTTGCATGCCAAACCATCAATCCTTATACAGTCAAAGTGCGGGAAATAATCTCACACACAAGCTCATTGTCAATAGAGGCATGAACACCTATTATGGCTGAACTCTAAGAGCAGCAATAGACCACCAAAAATCAGAGTAGCATTTGCAGTATTACACACCAGTCTTCCACTTATATCCCACACCTCAATAATGGAAATGGAGTGATCACAACCTTCAGCAATAGACTTCTCCTTAGCCACAGGAAAATACAGTAGGAGAGATGGCCAATTGTATACCTCAGCACAATTGCCAATGCACCTCATAACAAAATCTTTGATTTGAATCTACAATACTTCAGCTGTAGATCCAATGGAACAACTCAAAATTCAGACCCTTATACTTCTACAAGGGCACAAAAATCAGAACTCAGACATCAAAAGCAAATAAAATATCCAAGCATGCTTTTCTCAACAAATGGACTTATATTTATAATCTCCGGATTCCATTTTGTTGCCAAAATGTAACTTCACTCAAGAAGCTTCCCCACACAACATTAATTAGAAGTCTCCCTTAGATTCTTTCACTTGGCTTAACTAATTAATAAATGGCTCTTTCCAATGATAACTCAACTCTCAACTTAAGTTAAATTATAATTTTATAATAAGCCATTTAATAATTTAATAATAATTTGGCCACTAAAAATATAATAACTCACAAAATACTCATCATTTAAATATGTCATTTGTAATAGGAGTCATACCTATAATTTTTTCATGTGAGCAAATGCACTTTCCAAAAATAGAAAAGATCCATCTCAATCAACACCACTTATCACAAATAGTAAGTACACAAAACTAAGCCGAAACGAAGTCCAATTTGAGCCAAACAAAGGCCAACCTGTAGCTTACTGAATTATGGACAAGACAAAACCCTCCCAAGCCAAGCCATTACCTCAGAAAACCCTCTATCCACAATAATTAGCCTACAAGGATCACAATAATAGGCTAATTCCTAAAACTCCAATGCTAGCGAAAATGGGGACATTACAGTCCTCCCTCCCCGAGATTGCTTGTCCCCAAGCAATCTGGCAACACGGTGAACTCCAACCTCCACCTGGATCCCAAATGAAGAAGTGTGTGACAACCCTATTGCTAAACCAACTACAAACCAACATCACCAAGACCAACCACATGTCCTGTAACGTAGCACCCAAAACTTGTGCTAATAATGTAGAAATCATAATGTCACCAAAACGGAACAACATAGGAGATCTATGCATCCTCTTCTTCCCTGTATCTGTTAAGTTTGTAGTTACAATCAGTTTGATATGATCGTGAGTTTCATTATTGATGGTAAATCATCATTAGATAAATATTCTTTTATATACATATATTATTATATATATAACATATAATGTATATACTACATATATTATATTATATATATAATAATGCATATATTATACATATGGTTATGTATATTATTAATACATTAACTAATGATTTTTAAACCTTGGAGACATTTCTCTTCCTCCTCTCATACTTATATGAGATCCAAATCTGCATTTGGAAAAATCGATAACAATGGCAATATAATTACATTTGCAGATACGATCCATGTTACTTAATATGGTATCAAAGTCAACTACAAATTTAAGAATAGATATGAAAAGGAGAGGTGATGAATGGCATTTGGATGGGCTGAAAGGCATCGGTTCAAATAGACCTTAAGCAATAAGAAAGTCTGAGAATATTTACAATGCAGATAACATTATTAAACCACGTCATAAACAATTCATCCTGTACAAATACAATAAAGTAGTGTCCCGATAAAAAAAAGGGGTTTGGAGACGTAAAACAAAGGTTGAATTCATGTTCACACTAAGACTCATAGAGGGCATGATTTATTATATTAGGTGGACTTGTTTGTCCGACAAGGAGACCAGAAATTGCAAGTTTGAAGGTCTTGTGTACAACTAAACTAGAATGGAGATTGCTACTTTAGAAGCCCGAGTCTTCGGAGTTTCATTATAAAACAATGCTTGAATGATAAGCAATCTGTTTGGAATGGGCAGAAGCATTTTTCAAGCCCCAAAAGATTCAACTAAAGTGCGCAAGCCCAAGGCCAACCTCAACACGTGTTGAAAGCAACGTAAATAAGATTGAGCAGACAAAACATAAAAGACCCCTAAAAGATATTACTCAACACACCAAAGGGGTCTATAAGTGCCAAACCATCGTATCCATATACACATTCACATAACAATTGGTGTCAGCGAACAAGTGGGTGAACAGGATAATGAGATTTTAATTTAAAACACAACCACAAATAAAACCATGCATGACCTATGAATGTATGACCACTATATCCACGGAGAGAAGATGGGATTACCCGTGAATGGTCATAAAAGGTACGCCTACTGCTACACATATTATCAAACAAAGGGCCTCATCACCATACATTCTCGAAGGTTTGACTGTTTATGAATGCAGTTATGCCAAGTAAGAGGAAATGAATGAAATGTAATTAGATTTAGTAAAATAGCCAACATAGGTAACTAGAAAGCCAAAAGAGATTTTCAAATGAATTTGAAGTCTAGCACCATATTGAAGAGTCAATCCATTTAATAAACTAATCTGTTCCAATGTGGTTAGCACAAGTTATTAAGTCACTTTACCTTTATCAACGTGCTGTAAACTCTTAATGGGAAAGTTTATTTGAGTGGCCTATCCAGGGACAAACATTTGTACTAGGCAGAAAAAAAAAAAAGTATTTAAATCGTATTGGAGAAACATTCAAACATTGAAACCTTAAAAACAATATTTAAAAAAATACCCCCATTCACTGTTAGAAATGAAAGAGGACATTATAATTATAATATAGTAATAAGGAAGACAGACAAACACATTATCCTTGGACTTCAGAAATAGGTCGAAACAAGATTCCATATATATGTTTCACGTAAGAAGAGGACGAACAGTGTTATGTCACAAACAAAGTGCAAAGTTACTAAAATATGAAGGCAAGTTATATGATCAAAAGGAAAGTCCAAAGAAATAAATAATAATCAAAGGAACATTGTAGAAGTAAAAAGCCGTAATTATAGGAAGACACAAAAAGTAATTTAATCATGAGGTATGTACTCATAAACCTCTAAATTTACAGGCAAAAATACATATTGATAAAATTATAACATTGTTATATGTTGAATTAAATATAAAATATCAGATTTTAGTAATAATGAAAGTGAAAGATATTAATATTCTATATTAAGTTCTAGTCAATTTAAATAATATTTCTTATAAATTATGATAATCTAATAAAATTATTATTATATGATAGTATATGTGTTTTTATTAGAATCAAATTCAAATTTTGGCTCCATCTATGTTTTTAGTTTGGTACATTTTACCAAGTAGGAAGGGGTCATTTAAATACATATAATATTGAATATTTATTTAATTAAATGAATGAGATAAATTGATATTTATGAGATCAATATAATATCTTAGAAGAAGAGTGAAAGAAATTTAGTATTATATGTAAATTACCAAATTAGCAATGCCAAGGACAATCAAGGATGTTGATGTCCAAATAAATACTCATAAAAGAGATTCATTGTGAGAATATACAAAGTAAAGATAAAGTATATTTATATTTTGACTTCTATACATCACTAAGTATTTTTGTTATGGCATAAGTTAAAATACTAACATTCTAGAGTGAAAGAAATTTAGTATTATATGTAAATTACCAAATTAGCAATGCCAAGGACAATCAAGGATGTTGATGTCCAAATAAGTACTCATAAAAGAGATTCATTGTGAGAACATACAAAGTAAAGATGAAGTATATTTATATTTTGACTTCTATACATCACTAAGTATTTTTGTTATGGCATAAGTTAAAATACTAACATTCTTACTTGTATTTCTATATGTACTATAAGAATTATTTGCCTTGATCTTTTCCTTTGAGAATGTTACTACAGGAAGAGGGAGATTGAGATTAAGAGGGAGCCGGACATTTGACATTTCATCAGCTGCAATCTTGAAAGAGAGGTAGAAGATAGAGGATATGATTTCATCAAACTTCAGTGATCTCGATCATATTGTTTCAGAGGGAGTAAACCATGTTGTGGTGGAATCTTCAGTGATCGATAAATTGTAATAGTGAAGAGGACTGTAATTCATGCAACTATGTGATTTTAATGGGCCTACCCCTTGTGTACATCATAAGAAAGTGGTGACTTCAATTGAACCATCTACGATAAATGATAAATGAAACTTGACGTATGAGTTGTAGAGTCGTTCAAGTGGCACAATCATACTCAATCAAGATATTGGCGTATTGTGGACGAGTTTGTGTTCGCTTATACTATTAAGCTAAAATGAATGTTTGGGCCTTCAATGGACGAAAAGAGCAAGTTGGAACTTAGGAGTTGTCATATTTGATACAAAATTGTTCAACAATATAAGAATGAATGAAAATTTTACATTGTGGGGGGAATAATAGTGAATGTTCCATTCCTACTTGAACTTTATTTAGAGGGGAGATGTTCCATTCTCAAATAATCTAAAAAGACAATTTATGAATCTTCATGTGCAAATAAGTATTCTTATTTTTGACATTTATCTCTCTTATTTGTAATTTCTATACATACTATAAAGGTTATTTGCCTTGACCTTTCCCTTCGAGAATGTTATTACAGGAAGAGGGAGATTGAGATTAAGAGAGAGCCGGACATTTGACATTTTATCAATTGCAACCTTGAAAGAGAGGGAGCAGATAGAGGATATGGTTTCGTCAAACTTCAGTTGTCTCAATCATATTGATTCAAAGGGAGTAAACCATGTTGTGATGAAATCTTCCGTGATCGATAGGTTGAGTCTATGATCAATAAATATTCTTATTTTTGACATTTATCTCTCTCTTATTTGTAATTTTTATGCATACTATAAAGGTTATTTGCCTTGATCTTTTCCTTTATGTTTGAGGATGTTCTTACAAGAAAATAAAGTCGGTACTTTACACATGCTACCAAATATTGTACAGACTCAACCTAATGATAGTAACTCCAAAGACCTTGATGATCAAGATGGATAAAATATGGCTCTCATCTTTGATGATTGAGATTATGAAATTCTTCTACATTAAGGAGTATGACACTTCTTCAAAGGCAGCGCAGGAGCTTAGAAGATTGATACTCAGAGGGAGTCTAAAAATACATGTAGGTGATTGCATGATGTTGATAAGCGTACTCCTACGTATATCATGAGGAAGTGATGACTTATCACCAGAAAATCAGAAAATTGATATCATATTCAAAGTGAGTTTGATAGGCATCCTTGGGTGAAGAGAGTTTCTGAGAAAGTAACTAGAGGACCTAACTTCCCAGGATCGATGTTCAAAGCGAGAAATTTTGAGATGCAATCCTTTGTGGATGATATCTTCTCTATGAGGAGTTCTAAAAGAAGTTCTTTATAATGCACTATCCTCTATGAGAGAGAAGTATGAGGTGAAAACCCTTTGTTTCACCCTTTAGTAGCAGCTATGGTGGGTCCACCTTCTGACTTGGTTTATGGTGGATATCATGTGAGTTATTACATGATGTTGTTGTAATTATGTCATGAAAGATGACGATCTTCCATTGATGTATATATTTAGAGGGGAGCTCTTGAAAGGTGAAGATCTTATCAATAGCTAGACCTGTTATCATAACACACTACATTAAGTTGCTGTCCCGGTGTGCCAGAAGTTATGATAAAGAACTAAAGGTAACTATTGTAAGGTGATGATCTTATCAATAGTAGACCTATCTCCTAACACAAAAATGTGTTGAAGCGAGTGTTATCATGGTTCTTCAGGCCAAATTTTGCCAAACACCATGAAATTAATTGTTATGGTTCTTTGGGCCAGATCTTGCCGGACACCATAACATAAATTTATTATAGACCACACTTAAGGTGGTATTTAAAATTATACTAAAGTTACAGAATTTTCTTCAATTCCCTCTTTGCTAAACAAGTGTTGAGAAATCTAGCCTCATTGTGAATCGAAGCCAAATCCATATGTAATATACGTTTTTACATATATGTGTGTGTTGATAGATTTATGTTGATATTCTTAAATATGTCATTCTAGGAATGTCATACTGAGATGATATCTCTTCATATTTTCAAGAACATAATATTCTATATCAATCCTGCCTAAGTAAGAGGGAGTGTTAAGTTTGTAGTTACAGTCAATTTGATATGATCATGAGTTTCATTATTGATGGTAAATTATCATTAGGTAAATATTCCCTTATATGTACATATATTATTATATATATATAATATAATATATATATATATATATTACATATATTATATTATATATATAATAATGCATATATTATACATATGGTTATTTATATTATTAATACACTAACTAATGATGTTTAAACTTTGAAGACATGTCTCTTCCTCCTCTCATACTTACATGAGATCCAAATCTGCATTTGGAAAAATCGATAACAATGGCAATATTATTACGTTTGCAAACACAATCCATGTTACTTAACAGTATCTACCCACATAATATATATTGGAGTGGAATCTTGATCATCTCCAACAATCCGAAGAAAGGACATAGCCATAGGAGATCCATATGCACTCATGCCAACTATATCAACAATAGGTGTAGCCACATCAAAACCTATGGACGTAGGAACATCACCAATTGCTGCAACAAAAAACTGAACCGAATCTATAGATGATCAAAATTGAGTCCAACTCCACTCAGGTGAGTGATCAACATCAACCTCAATCAATGGATTGTCATAAGACAATGCTACATCCATGTCAAACATAGGATTGTCCACAAAGTGAACCTCTCCACTATGCTGATCTGAACTATAACATGACTCTACCTCGACACCACTCACCTCATAATCAATGACATGTGTACTACCATCAAGGCACACATCAACAATTGTATGCATACTACTAAACTCCTCGCTAGATGGATGGACTAAGACATAAGTGGTTACATGATCTTGGGAATTCATGCCAACAACTGCATCATCTGTCTCAACCTGACATGAATTCTTATCACATTCTACTCTTTGAAAAAGCGATATCATGCTTTGCTCAATTCTCTTATTTGAAATCAGTCGGGTCATCCTTTTGTGACTTTGATTCAGCTCATTCACTAGCACATCCAATTGTTTCACAATACCTCGTATCTCAAATTCTCCATCCCTAGATAGAAAAGTACGCCATCCGCGGGTATAATGAATATCAAACCTCCTGTCACCATCTATAACGCTTAAAACTGAATCTCCAAAACACAGTACCAATCAAACTAAGCCCAATTCCTGCAAGCTAGCAGGAAACTCCTCTGATACCACTATAATAACCCCAGTTGGTTATAACTTACACAATCAACAAATTTCTTTTACAACTCCATAATTTGACATTTAATCAAACACTTGACAATCATCCTCCAATACTTCAAGATTAATTAAATAATTAATACTGAAATTAATAGGGTACTGACATATTGACCTTCCAATTATCATTTAGAAATTCATAATTGAATTCTGTACAAAATCAATTTAGTTTTTTCATATACTACTGCTGCAACAATATTGAAGCAATTACAAATTAATAAACCTGTTAACTTCCAGCATTTGGTCTAATTGCAGCAATCCCACAATCCTTGCTTTGCATGCCAAGCCATCAATCCTTATACAGTCAGAGTGCAAGAAATAATCTCACACACAAACTCACTATCAATAGAGGCATGAACACCTGTAATGGCTGAACACTAAGAGCAGCAATAGACCACCAAAAATCAGAGTGGCGTTTGTAGTAATAGACACCAACCTTCCACCTATATCCTATGCCTCAGCAATGGAAATGGAGTGATCACAACCTTCAGCAATAGACTTCTCCTTAGCCACAGGAAAATACAGTAGGAGAGAGGGCCAATTGTATATACATCAGCACAATTGCCAATGCAACTCAGAACAAAATATTTGATTTGAATCTACAATACTTCAGCTGTAGATCCAATGGAACAACTCAAAATTCAGACCCTTATACTTCAGCAAGGGCACAAAAATCAGAACTCAAACATCAAAAGCAAATAAAATATCTAAGCATGCTTTTTTCAACAAATGGGCTTGTATTTATAACCTTCAGATTCTCTTTTGTTGCCAAAATCTAACTTCACTCAAGAAGTTCCACCACAACATTAATTAAAAGCTTCCCTTAGATTCTTTCACTTGACTTGGCTTAACTAATTAATAAATGGCTCTTTCCAATGATAACTCAACTCTCAACTTAAGCGAAATTATAAAGTTAAATTATAACTTTATAATAAGTAATTTAATAATTTAAAAATAATTTGGCCACTAAAAATATAATAACTCCCAAGACACTCATCATTTAAATATGTCATTTGAAATAGGAGTCACACCTACAATTTCTCCATGTGAGCAAATGCACTTTCCAAAAATAGAAAGGGTTCGTCTCAATCAACACCCCACTCACCACAAATAGTAAGTACTCAAAACTAAGCCCAAACGAAGTCCAATTTGAGCCAAACAAAGACCAACTTGTAGCTTACTGAATTTTGGAGAAGAGAAAACTCTCCCAAGCCAAACCACTGCTTCAGAAGACCCTCTATCCACAATAATTAGCCTACAAGGATCGCGATAATAGGCTAATCCCTAAAACTCCAATGCTGGTGAAAATGGGGACATTACAAAAACATAGGAATTCCTCCTAAATTCTAAGAGATTGTCCCAAAAATGGCCAAACTGACCCACAAATCCTTGATGCCCCTACACAATATGTTGACCTTTGGGAACCAAATAATAGGCCAACCTCAACTGGTAACCAAACTGCCTAAGAAGGTGATATTAGAATGTACAAAAAATGGCAGATATGCTATTTGAAATGGTAAATATGCCATGTAAAAGAGACGATACACCATGTGAAAGAGAAAATGGAATGGATAATATGCAAAATGGCCAATAGGTGGCATTTGATTGCATGGGGTAGCCTAGAGCTAGATACCAATGAAAGGAGATGTAGGTGGGATGAAGAGTTGGGGAAAATGATGGAGGCATTTGGGGATGGAAGCATTATGAGACAAGGATTGAGGGGTGGAAGGTTTATGGATGATAGGATGGAGGAACATAAGGATTAGGAGATGGAATGATTATGGATGAAGGAATAGATAGATATAAGGATAACAAGATGAAAGGATTGAGGATGACGGAATGATAGGAGATGATTATTGGGAGCTGGACTGATTGTGGACGAAGGCATAGGGAAAGAAAAGGATTAGGAGATGTTGCCCGGTTATAAAATTCTTTAAATTTTATAAGCCTCTATTAATTTTTAAAACTTGCCTAGTTTTAAACATCAAATTGGCCATTCCATCTTTGAAATTTGCGAGTCTTTAAGCCTCCGTGTCTCCGGCTCATTCTCAGCTCCGCACAGCACTTGAGATCATCGAAATCCAGCTTCTGAGCCTCAAGATATTAAAAGGTTAATGATTGCCATCAAAAACGTGCATTTCTTAACCTTTAACTTTTTAAAAGGTTAATGTTTGCCATTAAAAACGTGTTTTTCTTAACCTCCAAAGGAAAGGTTAATGATAACATCCAAAAACGTGTTTCTCCTAACCTTTAAAAAGGTTAACGATAGCCATTAAAAATGCATTCTTATTAACCTCTATAAGGTAGTTATTAACCTGTTCAAAACTCTTTCATAAAAACTCAAATATGTACATGAAGGCGATTGGCAATAACAATGGAAATGAATCGAGTGAAGTTCCTGAAAATTCATCATGTGCAGTAAGAGATGTTTTAATTTGAATAAACATTGCTGAAACTTCTTAAAGGCTCAAATCACGTTTTCCTACCAGATACCAGCCTGGCTCTCCTCGGCCTCTACTAAATCTCAGTGCTGAAGTATTTCAAGTACAGTAGATGCTGCATTCCTTACCAAACTAAACCTATTGTTTGATCCTTATGAAAACTCTCTCAATTATCTACTAGCGAGCTATCTATCCTCAGCTCTAATGTGCAACAGCAAAACGTCTCACAGCAAGACTTTTTAGAGTAGAATCCGAGCAGAATGTTGGGATTACTTGGGGTTGTATGAGATGTTGTCTGAGAAAGTGAAGTTACACACATATATTGCTACGGAGCTCAGAGACAAACCTTCCATGCAAAGAAGCCGGACCATTAATACCGCTCAGCAGCAACACATACTCACCCACGGACTTTGGGCATTTTCCAACCTACAATTCTTAATCCGCATACCTCAAGAACGGGCTCCTCAGCTCCATGTACAAAGTGATTCATTTCTACTATGTAACATGTAATTGAAAGCACAGGAGATAAATGGAATTAAGCCTGACTTGTTTGCCGAAATGCAATATTAGAATATGGACGAAATCTCATGTAACTAGCAACGTGATCGAAGGATTTTCATCGAGGACCTTATGAAAGCCTTATGCGAACTCCAAAACGTAGTCGTTCCCAGTCGAATGCAAGGTAAGGCAGCATTGTCAATACACACCAAGTGTTTGACAGATTGTCTCAACAAAGATGTGGTTTCATAGAATACAATAATTGCCGGATATGTGCAAATGGGTATGGAACAGAAGCCCTTAGATTCTTTTGTGAAATGAAGCAGGCTTTTATGTCTCTAAACCAGTTTACGTTTGCAATTATTCTCAAAGTATACATCCACTATCCTGTACCATGCTTGTGCAGCGGTGAACTTGACCTCGGTTAATGGGACTTGTTCAGAATATCGAAGACAATGATTATGCAGTTGATGTAGACCTATCAAAAAAAAAAAAGTCTGTAATCTCGAACCGAGACGTCCACCATATTTGAAAGAAGGATTGGAAATCAAACCATGAAGTACAAGTATCAGAGGCCGGATTATGCTCCTGTTTTAAGAAGTACGCTTCCAGATATTGGTGATACCATTTTGGGAAATGTTTGTCTTCAAGACTTCTGGTCATCTCTTGCGAATGAAGAAAAGACTCCATTAGCTGGAAAAATATTGGACAGTGGCTTGGCCCAAGCAGGCGGGCATCCCATTTCCGTACAATGCCCAGAATTAGTGCTGGAGTGCATGAAGGCTTATCATCCCAGCACTAGAGAAGTTGTTTCGCCGAACAATGAAACAATTGTTCGCCTGGACCCTGCATCTATTGCTATCATTTTTCGATTGCCTGCTAGGATGCAATATGCCAGCGTTAATCTAAGAACTGCCAAGGAATATTTTACTGCCAATCAAACTCAATGTTTAAATACTGTGGCAAGATCGTGGTTTTTCCAACCGAGAAGAGGCAAATCTCAATTAGGCAAATCCATTCACAGATCATCACTGAAAGAAGATGTGGCGAACATGGTAACTTTGTTGAGCAGGATCGTTGGTCTTCGGCATTCACACGAGTTTGAAGGTTGGATGTTTCTATTCATTAATATTGTCTGTGAAGGAAAACAATACATTGATTGGGCTGAAATTATCAGTGACTCACTGCACAGACAGCTCATGGGACTTCGGGAAAATGACTACTTTTATATAACTTCATACCTTTTCTACGCCATTGCAAGTACCAAAAGTTGGCCAGGACTTAACCGGCAGGGCATTTATGACGACACGACCATCATTTATAATTATCTTCCTCAAATTCAGTATGATAATAGCCTACACCATTTCAGAAGAGTGAATGACGCATTCACCATGCTAACTGTAAGGGAAATTCAGGGAAACATTGGGCTCAGGATTTCACCAGAAGCAGCGATGAAAGTGCAAAAATATGGAAGTGTTTTTATACAATTTCCGAAGTTTACTTATATCCGGCTGGCTGCCTATGATGGATGTCCGTTGATGTTACCTAGATTTGTTGATGATAAACTAGTCTTAATTGAAATGTGCAGGCAAATTAATCAAATCAACAAACTTTGCAGGAACAGGAGGACAGATGAAATAACTTTCCCTATCGGCATCGGATATTATAGTTGTGACACTGCATCAGATGCCAGGAACATTGAAAGATCTATCGCCACGATAAATTTGCATCCTTACACGATGCGTTTCCCTTATGATAGTAAGGGCTATGCTGTGAATGAATTGAAGTTAAATCCCAGTCTCGGTCACTTCCCGGCTTTGGAAGACTTTTGGGAGGATTGCGAAAATGACTTCGAAGTCAGGAAGAGGGATTGGATGCGGCTTACAGTACGGCAGGTAATAAACTTCAAGTTAGACATTGATGTAACAGGCATAGATGATGATGAGGTTTCTTTGGTTGATCCTTATTATTACGAGAAAATTGAATTACTAGAGCTCCCTCCTATTGATTGGTCAATTCCCGAATTGAAAAGTTTGAAAGAGAGGTCTTCCTATGTTCTTAGAAGAACAAGAGACTGGATCAGTAAAGTCAGAATCGAAAAAGCAACTGGTGAATCTCAAAATAAAGAGGGGAGAAATAATACAGGGGAATTGTCTCGAATGGCGATAGAGGCCACTTCTAGTGAGAAGATACGACAACTAGATATAGATGCTCAAGATCAAGATGAAGATTTGAATCAGCCAGATAAGTTTACAGTACAAAGGAAAAGGACAAGAATGAAAGGTAGAAGGAATGAAAAAGACCAAAGAAGCCCTCAAATTGCTGAATCACATGTTCCAGTTACATCCCCTCGTGATGTAGCGATTCCTCACTTGAGTCTTCCTCCTCCTGATATGCCCATAATAGACATTACACAGTTAGATGACCCGTTATCCAATTCGGAAGACTTAATAACGGTTGCTGAAAATGTAACAGGTGCCGAACAAGTTTCAAAGGTTACACATTCATGGTTCCAGGATAGTCTTCAGAAGAGGAAGAAAGTTGTTCAGTTGGTTCCGCCTCCATTTGATATGGTCTCTAGCATTCTTCAGAAGCCTCCTAAGGTGAAAAAGACAAAAGTGATGTCCAGGTTAGCTATTGATAAAACTTCAGGCAATTTGTGTGTGGAATTAGCCAAGCCTATAGTTGAAAAGAATGTTGATGAAGCATCTGAATCAGATTTCATTCTAGAAAACGTTGACCTTGGTCCTTCTAATGCAGAAAGAGAATTTCAAAATTTTGAATTGATTGCCGCTCAGATGTTGCAAAGGGCGAAGAAAGAGAGAAGAGCCAAAGAGCAACTCAAAGAACAACTTCAAATGATGGTAGCTTATGTTAATTCAATCAGCAACCCTTCTAATACCCAAGTCATGGCCACCCCGCCAGTTCTAACAGGTCTTGATGGTATTTTAGATCATGCTATTGTTCAAAGAATCGACCAACAAAAGTCATATAGTTTGATGATCGAAGCTTGGATAAACAGGATGATAGAAGATGCTTCAAAACTTATAACTGGAGTAAAAGAGATATGTGGGAAAGCCATCACGCAGATACAGGAAATTTCTAAGGAGCTGGAAAATAGCAAAGAACATAAATCCAACTGGCAAAAAGTAGCCGATGAATTAAAGGAAATAGCCAAGTTGGATACGAGCACCCTACTCCTTGAGAAAATTATTGCTGATCCGAGTGACAACCAAATACGTATCTGGAGTAAAAGTGTTGGTTGGAAGATGATAAACATCAACAAAGGGATCACTGAGCTCGAAAAGTTAATAACCTCTTTGGAGCAGTTGAAAGCAAAAAGTACAGATGAATTAATCTCTACTATCACAGGTGGGGTGCCAGTAAGTGATCTTCAACATGTTGATTGTCAGTTTCTCCTTGATTCCTTCAGCGTTCAGATTCATTCAAAAATAGAGAACCGTGTGTCAGATGCTGAAACTATGATGAAGCTTAGCCTGGTTGCAGTTACGTTGGGAGATTGTAACATTTCAGCCTATCGGCAGGAGTCAGAAGAAATCCAAGATAGATACCTCACAGCCAAACTCAAGATGGAAAACGTGTTCATTCCAAACTATGAATCAATGATACTCGTCCAAGATGCTTACACGGCTTTCCGAGACAGATCAATTGTGTCCTGATAGATAGGGCTAATAGCTAGAAGAATTAGTGATTGTATATGCAAACGTTTTTAGGAATTCTAGCTAAAGTTTTGTTTTTGCAAATTTTCCTTGTATAGGTTAATTTTCCTAAGGTTGATTAACCTTCCAAAATTTCGTATTTTGGAGGTGGTTATTAACCTCAGAGAGGTAGTTATTAACCTCTATGTCTATATAAGGACACCTTTTGGCTTTGTAAAAGGGGGGGACTTTTTGGGTTGGAAAAAATAAGGGAACACTATGCTGAAATTTTGACCTAGGGATAAATTTTGGAAAGTATGTACACTTTTTATCTCTGAATTGAAAAATCTCTATTGCTTTCTTGGTGCAAGGAAATGAAATGAGATGTTCTTTGGGTTTCTTATTTTAAAATTCAAATTATTATGCGTTGTGGTAGACATTCTCATGGTGCTATGCGAGTGTTTACAAATGATAATGAATATGTTTAATAACATTGGTTGCTTTCAAGCGTAGTTCTTGGACACCACCGTTATCGATCTTGTTAACCACAGAGGGTTGTGAGGGCGTGTGGTGCATTCGTCATCATGAGCTTTCTCCCCTTTCATTTTAATTTTATATCTATTTGAAAAGCTTCAAAATTATATCATACGAGGGAGCTGCCCCTCTAAACGCAGAGGAAGGCCGGATATCAAGGGCCTATCCAACTGTTGTGAACGGTTTGCCACACACTCCATTGGGCAATTCTTCTGTGACAAATCTGTTTACCAACAGAGATGAAAGGATTGGTGATGACAGGATGATAGGCTCGACGATGATTGGTAGACTAAGGAATAGGAGATGAAAGGGTTGGGGATGACAGGATGATAGGAGATGAGAATGGGGGATGTAATAGGGTATTATAGGACTACGTCACCTAGGAAGAAGATGCCCCCATTCAGAATTTGTCCTACACAGTAAGGCATTAGGAGGGGTATGATAGGATGGAAGATGGGATGACAAGAGGATGAGGCAGGGAGGTGAAAGTTAGGGATTTAATTAAATAGATGAATGCATTTATTTAATTAAAGGGGATGACAATATAAGTAAATTAATTGATTCACCTACAACTATAGATGAAAGGGAGATTAATTAAATAGTGAATTATAATATGTTGGCAAGAAGGATTATTATGATTCAGTTTGATCAAATTTAGGTGTCTACTCATGTCACGACATGTTGCTAGACTGAAGTATTGTACTCTATGAGATAGTTTGCCATCTAGTCCTGTTTGGTGGTAACTTCGGCTATTCTTCTTCCCTTCACAAAAAAATAGACCAAAATGTCACGGTAGGGGGATTAAATAATTTTAGGTTACCTTGTGCAAAATTCTGATTAGGCCTGCCAGCACTTCATTATTGATTCACTCCAATCCAAGCTATTTCTGCCATGGACTCTCTCATAGAGAACTGGAACTCCATGGCCGGCTACCTATTTTCAAAGCTAACGATTTAGTGAGTCATTACTTCTTCACCTTGGTCACCCATGGCTCAGTTTTTCTCCCTTTGTGGGTATTTGATTTTACTATAACTCCCTTGCATGAATCTATATGACAAAATAATCCACAGGCTTGGCAAAAACACTGCTCTGAGACCAATGTAATTTTCCTCCTAATTAAACTAACTGATACATTTACTTACACTAAGTCAAACCCTGTTATATTTTTCTGTTGCGCAATCAGTAAATACATTTCATTGTAAATAAACATGCCACAAGCACTGATCCAAACTGACAGAAAACATATAATTCTGATGTCACAACAAATTTTAATTTTGATTAGAAAACCTAAGTAGGCAGATCTTCAAACAACAAAAAGGGTTAATGCTGTAAATATATGAGCATTTTGTAGTTCCCCAACAACCTGTACTCAAATCAGAATTGAACCCTACATACATGATTACTAAATTTACTCACAAGTGGCCTGTTTTGCCCCTTGAGAGGTAAAAGGAATGCCCAGATCTGAAAATAAATTACTGCAGCCCAGAGCAAATTGTATAGATCTGTAACTAAATGATTGCAGACCTGTATGCAATGCCCAGAGCTAAAATGAATGACTGCAGACTGCCAATACCTATTTCCAGATAGGGGATAGCAAGAAAAAGGTGAATACAAGTAGCCATTCAAATCCTCTTCCTCTACCCAGAGTTCCCTGTGAGGTGAATCGTTGCAGAGAAGATCTAAGTGATAATATTATGCAATCTGTGTCTGGTGTCCCTTGATTTACTGGATCTGGGATAAGACAATTTGCTCTTTATCATGTATTCCTCCAAACACATAATAAATAGGTTCTAGTTCACCCTCCTTATTGTGAAGGCCTCAGGTCTGGCAGGTGAAGATAAAAAGTTAAAACTGATCTGGAAATGTTATTGACCAGTGACCTATAGTGATCTTCTTTGGCACCTTCCAATAATGGTGCAGTTTCCTTAGACTATAAATCACAGAAACTCATACAGAGGCAATGCTTGATTATGTATAATTTTGATATCCTTCAATGCTTGTATCTTCACAAAGTGCAACTAAGTGGTTTTGTCCTCTCTTGCACAGCAATACACATCTGTAAAATGATCAATTGTGACATGCAAAAGGGGATGATCCAAATCAGCAAAAAGTGCCTGAATAATAACTTGTTGGTCTAGGACCAGTGGGACCTAAAATGGGCACCAAGTTTGGAAGTTCATTTTTTTAATATAGTTATATATGTAAGTTAATATATATTTGAATTCTGTTGAAAACTATTGTTATTTTATTAATGATATTACTAATATATTTATGGGAATAGGGGAGACATGACTTGTTCCCAAAAAATCTGGTCAGATTATTCTCAGAACAGTTTGGTGGAATGCTCTAGGTGCAGGGAACTGGGTTGTTTTCTTGAACTCTGGGAAGTGTTGCATACAGATTAATTGAATAGCAGGCACACAGAATCTCAAAGCTAAATGTAAGTATGCTTACTATGTAATGCTCCAACTAGGACTGGACTTGATAAACCCTAAACTCCCAACGAGGATTTTGATTGCACTTGTAAATGGCAAGTTACTTAGACTTTGTAGTGTTCCCTCCTAGACTACATATACCAATTAATGATTCAAAGTACCTTTGTTAGTTGACATATTTAGGCCCACATTCTTACTTCCCTCTTGAACTCAACACTAAGCAGGTTAAGGAGTACTTGTCATAGGGCAGATGGAAACCAATCTACAAGTGGACTCCTCAAGGTTTCAGAAACACATATTCGTATCCATCTCAGGACTACTACCTTACAGTTTCAGAAAAAAATGCCCTTACCATATCTCAAGATTCACCCACCTTGTGAGGAATCACTCCAGCCATTCCCTACAACCAACCTATCCTCAAAAAGGAGCTATAGTGAGAGATTTGGTCCCGTTTGGTTGCGGGGATAGGAATTGACAACTGGGAATTTCTAATCTAGAATTGGATTTTTTTTCTCTGTTTGGTTAGACAAAATAGAAATGAGAATTAGAAAGGCCACACCAATCCCATGCTCCAGTTCACAAAGAATTTGGACGCCAGAGGTCTTCTCATTACATTCTCCAGACATTCACTTTGAATGCATTCCATAAGGCCTTCCAGAAGGTGATCTAACTCTGGACTCAAATATCAATCCTATTTACCATACAGGTAAAGTAAATGAACGCATACAAACAATGGAATATAATAGCAGAATATTATTCGCAATAGCAGATGAATGATGATTTACAAAGATCCCAAACGGGCTATAAATACTACCGCCGAACCTTCCCGAAGGAGTCCGTCGGCCACAATATTACATCCGCTACAAACTATTCACCCGTCGGCTACAAAACAGAAAACACCGCCGACAGTCAATCTGTCGGCTACAGAAATACCGCCGGAACCATCCAGTCGGCTAACACCATCCCCCCCAAAAAAACAGTCGTCTCCTGACGACTAACAAAATTAGGAGACAACATACAGACCACAGAAGAAATACTAGAGAGAAGGGTGCGTCCCAGAAGTGTGCTGTTGGCGACGTAACTCGTACACCTGCTCTGTCCTGATGCAGAGATCTATCTGAATCTAAGAATTAACTTCAACGGCCTCCTTTAGAAGAAGCGCCGCATCCATGGCCTGCCTCCTAGCTAACTGCATCTTGTGCTCAGTCGCATCCTTATCTTGAACCGCTGCCTCCATACCTTGCTTAGCCACGTCCTTCTCCTGCATCGCTACCAACTTGCCCCTTGGAGGACCCTCAAAGCCATCCATTGGAATCTGGCTAGCTGCAGCCTCTAGAAATAGCCTGATGGCATGGTCCGGCATAAAAAATGTTCGATGCTAAAGCGTCATGAATTCTTCCATCCTGTCGGGAAGCACTGAGGCCCAATCATATACCACTCCCTGCATGATACCATTCGTAAACACAATCTGCGGCAATGCTATATCTGAAGCTCGGGTGGTGCCTGTCAACCTGCTTTTGATGAAGTCCATGATACACCGCCAATGAACCTCCCGAATAAAGTCTCTACGAAGCCCTCTGCACTTTGTCCCCTGAACTGCTGTCTCCCTCTCCACGGGTGTAAGGTCCCTGCACACTAGATCTATCCAATGCTCCTTCCGTTCTCGTGACAGTTTATGATTCTTGATTTCAACTTTCCTTCCATCGGGGCCAGGGATGCCGAAAACCCTAGTGAAATCCCCAGGTTTAAAAGACACTGTCATCTGCTGCTATTTGTACAAGAATGTACTTGTTCTGCTCCGAGCGCTATATGTCTTTATCATAGTGCGCAATACTGATTCAAACAACCGGATGGAAAAGATGGGAAGTTGAATGGCCCAATGCACCTGTGCCCGAATCAAAATTTGTTTAATCTGGTCTACCTCTGAGGTCTCCTGCCACCACTTCCGGCATTCGCTCCCACTAAGACTCTCAAATTGGACAGTGAGATAGGTGAGTTCCTCCTTGGTCTTCTGTTTCTTGCTACTTGAACCGAAGGGGCCTGCAACTTGAATCCCCGATGCCAAAACTCTTGAATTCTTCTCCATATTAGCTGCCAACTGACTCTTCCATGGCTTCCGCTTGCCCGCTAACTCCATACAAAAACGGTTTATTTCTCCTTATATAGTATATGGTTCTTCCTATTGCATGCAGGCCGAACAAATGAAGTGCTAGCTAATTAACCATCCACGAAAGAATTACAAAACACTCCACCCAATACCATTCATGGAAGAGAAAAAACTAGCCGCAGAGAGAGCTTCAATCCGAGAGAAATAGGAGACGTTCCTGAAGATGAAGGTAAAGTCGTAGGAACCCCACACCACACACCGGCTCTGCAACAAAGGCAACACAACCCCTCGATCTTGCAAGCAACCGTGGAGAATAGACTGTGGAGCTAGGCGAGAATGTCCTTCAAAGCCCGCAGAAAGGACAGAGAATAGTAGACCTGCTGCAGTGCTGGTGGAACTTGGTGTCTTCAAGAAAACTCCTCTCTGAGGCTTGCGTTCAGCTTCTTGCGTTCCGATGCCTTCGATGCTTTGTTCAGATGTTTTCAGTGCCTCCTCATCCCAACCGATCCGTCTCAAAATCCTGTGCAATCCTTTTGTGCGGACTCCTATGTTTCTTTCTCCTGCACTATCCTAGCAGTGAATGGCAATAGGAAATTGGCATGGAACAAGAGTTCGAACCCCGTGGTGGCCATTAAGGGCGTGGCGGGCAGCTCCAAGGCGGAGGAATGGAATGACAACGTGCTTCGGACGGGGGATTTAGAAGTTTTATGCCCGCAGCTTATTTTTGGCGGAGGAGATTGACCGGCAGAGACACTCTGACTAGAGGAGGAGTTTGTTTTTAACCTGCGGCCTTTTCTTCTTCTTTTTTCCGCCTTCATTTAACTTCTATCTTCATTGGCGGCAGCAAGTTTAACGATTTTGTTGTGGTAACTGATATTCGGCGAAGGAATAATTATTTGATGCCCGCAAACAGGCTGTTGCCCGCGGGGCTTATATTAACCCGCAGACAGACTGTTCGCGGGGCCATTCATTTTCATGCCCGCAGACAAGCTGCTTCCGCGGGGCCTTTGACTTCGCCCGCGGACAGGCTGTCTCCACGGGGCTTTTCAGCCCACGGGCCTTTCTGTCCGCGGGTCCCCCAAATTAATTTTTTTTTTTTTTTTAATTTTTTTTTCTTTTCAATTTTTTTTTTTTTTTTCTTTTCCTAAAAGAAATCAAATAACAGAGGTACCTCCAGATGGCGTCGCCGCGAGAGAATCCGATAATGACGATGACGAAGGATTCAACGACGGCGAGAACTTTCTTGCGTGATATAGTTTCAACTTAGATCCGTTAACTGACTGAGCCATCTCTTGTCCGTCCAAGGTCACCAGTTTGATTGCTCCAGTATCGCCAATCTCTCGGATCTGATATGGTCCAACCCATCGCACCTTGAATTTTCCCGGCTTGATTTCATTACGGCCATCATACTTCAATACTAACTGTCCCGGCTGGAATCTGCTACGTTTCAGATGCTTATCATGCCAGAGCTTGCGTCTGTTCTATGCCACTTCCGTCACCCACTGTGGCAACAACCGTTTCTCCTCCAGTTTATTCAAATTATTCAATCGCTCTCGTAAGCTTCCGTCATCATCCAACTTGTTTTCCAATGCTATTTGGAGACTGGGAATCATGAATTCTGCTGGAACCACTGCTTCCTGTCCAAACATTAACTGGAATGGTGTGTGCCCTGTCATCACCTTGTACGCCGTGCGGTAAGCCCATAGGGCAGTGGGTAAGTTCTCCCAATCGGCACCTTCCACCGCGCAGGATTTGTAGATGATGGCTACTAGAATTTTATTGGTGGCCTCTGCCTATCCGTTCTCTCTTGGATAGTACGGACTTGATAGTGAATGATAAATCTTGAACTAAGTGGTGAGCAGTCAAATAACATGATTAACAAAATAACCTCCCCTATCACTAGTTAATTGTAACGGGATTCCATACCTTGTGATGATCTGTTCATAGATAAATTTTGCGGTGCTGACGGCCGAGTTATCTGGTAACGCACGGGCCTCCACCCACTTGGTCAGGTACTCCGTTGCAACAATGATGTACCGGCACCGTCGAGTCTTGCTCACCCTCAGTGGTCCAATGAAATCTAGTCCCCATCTCTCAAAAAGTTCCTGCGCATGAGAGGGTTGAAGTGGCATGAAATCTCTCTTCAGCGGCTTCTCGGCCCGTTGGCAAGTGTCACATCCAACGACCCATTCCCGCGCATCATTGTACACTGTCAGCCACCAGAGACCTGCAAGTAATATCTTCCATGCAGTGGTGTCGGGTCCCATGTGTCCTCCCGCGGGACCCTCATGTGCTTCTTTTATCACCTGCGGTATCTCCTCTTCCAACACACACCGCCGAAGAATATGATCCGGCCCCATTTTGTAAAGCAACCCATTGATCAATTGAAGCATACGACTCCTGATTATCAACTTGTGCCTATCATTCGGTGACATCCCCGTGGGAAACTGTCCTATTGACAGGTACTCGCCAATACTCCTGTACCATTCCGGCAGCACCCCAATCTAAAAAAGCTGTGCGTCAAGGAAGTCGTCATTCACACCATCCGCTGGTTCCCCTGTTTTGATCCACGACAGGTGGTCGGCACTGACATGTTTCTTTCCTGGCCGGACAATGATTTTGAAAGTGAATTCCTGCAACAGTAGTAGCCATCTGCTGATCCTCCCTTGGATGACGGGTTTATTAATCATGTACAACAGGGCCTGGTGATCAACATAAAACACAAACGGTGTAGCAAGCAAATAATGACAGAATTTTTGCACAGGATAAACCATTCCCAACGCTTCTCTTTCAGTCGTGCTATAGTTCTTCTCGGCCTTTGAGAGCAACCGGCTTGCAAAGTATATTGGATGATCCAGTCCGTGATTAGCAATCTGTGCTAGGGTTGCACCGATTGCATAGTTGGAGGCATCCACATGAACATGAAACTCCTTATTCCAGTCTAGATATGCCAGGATGGGTGCCGTAGCCAGTCGTATCTTTAGCCCTTCAAATGCTTCGTCCTGCTCTTTATCCCATCTAAATGATTCTTCCTTGCAGGTTAGCTTATCTAACGGTTGGGACACCTTGGCAAAAATTTTAATAAATCTCCTGTAATAACCTATATGCCAAAGAAAAGATTTTACCTCCGTCACATTAGTAGATGGCTGCATTTCAAGAATGACTCTCACCTTGTCGGGATCCGTCTTTAACCCTTCCTTACAGACGATGTGTCCGAGCAGTCTGCCGTGCGGAA
Source organism: Cupressus sempervirens (assembly GCA_028749045.1). Lineage (NCBI taxonomy): Eukaryota > Viridiplantae > Streptophyta > Pinopsida > Cupressales > Cupressaceae > Cupressus > Cupressus sempervirens. The sequence continues at coordinate 577,001,900 of CM053791.1, forward strand.
CCATGAATCGACACTTCTTGGGATTCAACGCTAGCCAAGCTCTGCGACATCTCTCCATGCATTCACCAAGTGCTGCCAGGTGTCCGTCCTCCGTGCTAAATATTGATCAATCATCCAAGAAGGCTTTGAAATTTCCCACAGACATCCTGTCGAAGATATGCAGTATAATCCGCTAGAATGTGGCCGGCGCATTACACAACCCAAAAGGCATCCGGTTGTACGCGTAGACCCCATCTTCGACAACAAACGTTGTCTTCACTCATCCTCCTCCACTATAGAAATCTGATTGTATCCAAAGAACCCGTCCATGAAGGAGTAGATTTCATGTCCCGCGACCTCCTCCAAAATGTTGTCTGTGAATGGAATCGAAAAAGGATCTTTGATCATCACTGCATTTAGGCATCTGAAATCGACGCATATCCGGATCTAAATAGTATCCTTCTTTAATGAAATGACTATGACACCCATTCGCTGGTCTGTACCTTGAAGATAATGCCAACTTCCAGCATCCGGTTGATTTCCTCCGTAACCCGTGCGGCATAGTTCTTGTTCATCCTGTAGGGTCGCTTTCATACAGGTACAGCTCCTTCCACCAACGAAATGCAGTGCACACACAATTCCAGCGGTGCTCCTTTGAGGTCCTTGTATGTCCATGCAAACACATCCTTGTAGTCCATAAATATCTTGAATGTCGCGGCCTTGAGTACTGGATCCCAATTATCTCCGACTAGTATGTTCTTCGGCTCTGCCTCGTCCCCCAAATTCATCGTTTGCAGCATAGCTTCATTATACTTGATTGTCTCTCCTTCACTGAATGCATGGGCGGGTGTAACATCCAACGGTGCCTCCCCCTCCTTTACTTCACTAAACTCCTTCGGATATTCATTCTCAATTGACAAAACATTGCAGCTGTGAAATAATTCATAGTCCTCCATTTGCCAATGGTAGAGACCGCTGACGGAATCCAAGTCGTCATCTGTTGTTCCCCCGTCCAATCAGAGGATGCCCTCCTGATCCGGTTCCATCCGTCGTCTACCTTCGTCCTCCTCTCCCTCAAAATTTGACGACAGGGCCTCTTCCTCTACCATTTGGGTATGCAAATCAATGACGAATCGGTGGCCTTTACTTTCCAGGGATAAAGTGTTCTTCTTCCAGTCGTGTCGAGCTCTTGCTTCGATAAGCCACCCGCGGCCCAGGATGGCATCATAGCCTTTCCTTTTCAATGGAATCACCACGAAATCCATCAGGAACGGCTGGGTGCCAATCGTTACCGGTTGTGCCATGAGAATACCCAGTGGTTTAATGCCATGTTGATCGGCAGTCAACAGCTGAAATCTTGGAGGCCACAATGTCGGCTGTCCAAGTTTCCTCCAAGTTTCTTTTGGCAATACATTTACGTCGGACCCTCCGTCCACTATGGTGTCTGTGAGAACATGTCCAAGTATCCCCATCTCGACAACTGCAGGGTGTCGTCCGGATGTCAGCGCCAGCATCATCTGATCTTCTCCTCCGGTAACAATTTCCTTTTCTTTTCGTCGACTCGGTTCTCCCGGTGACTTTTCCTTCTGGAGGCTTGATTCTCTTGCCATATTTGAAAGAGCAGATCGAAGTTGGGGCATGGTGAGAAGCAAATCACTTACCTTTACTTGCACCTCCGTTTGCAAAATTTGTCGTACTATGTTTTGTTCTGTGGAATTCCTCGCTGAAGTGCCAGCGGTGTCCAAAGGTGTTACTACTTGGGATACTTTTCCAACCTTCGCCCGCGCTGGCGCAAATTTCTTCTTTTCTTCGGCGGGGTTCGGGTATTCTTTTGCTTGTTGCCGCGTAATTGCCAGAACTTCTTCCTCATCCGCTCCAACAGTGATCAAGTTCACTTCGGATTTTGGACATTTTGAGTCGTCGTGATCGTCGGGTTCGCACCATCGGCACAATAGTTGAGGTGTATTTGTTGTTGGACACTCCTGCGCAAAATGCCCCCACAAGTTACATGCGCGGCACTGAATAATCGGTCGTCCGTTTGCATCATACTAGATCCGGCTTCTGCTCGTATTGGTATTGTTATTGTTGTTGTTATTCTGTCCACGCCCATTATTCCTATATCCTCCAAATGTAGCGCCGACGGCATTCGTGTTTCCGCTACTACCTGACGGGGAAGCCTCCTGTGTGAGAAGCACCTGCGGAGATCCTCTTGTTTTCATGTTAAAGGGGCAGTCTTTTGTCGAATGGCCCATGATCTGACAAATGTCACAGAATTGGTTCTTCGAACACGACCCTTTAGTATGATCATTGATCTTACATTCCGTGCACCACAGTTCACTACCTTTTGGCTCCTTCTGCATATTTTTAAACTCCATCATGCGAACCATATCCTTCCGTAGGGCACGAACCTTCTTACTACTACCTTTGTCATCGCTGCTATCATCTCCAACAGAGTCGTCATCATCAGAATTAGAGGAGCTAGTTTTCTTCTTCTTTGTCTTCTGCTCGCTTTCAAGGTCCAGTGCTCTGTTATACGCGTCCACATATGACGACGGTGGCACAATTTTCATTTTCCTCCGCAACTTCGAGCGTAGGCCATCCACAAACCATCTTTTCTGCAGTCCATCCGCTGGCTTGGTTTCCATTTTGTTTATTAAGTCTTTTAACCTCCTGGCGTAGACGCAGACAGTTTCGTGCTTCCCCTGTTTCGTATTGAAAATCTCTACTACGATTTCATTATCATCTCGCAAGAGTTTAAATTCCGCCAGGAACTCCTTTTTAATCTTATCCCAGGTATCCAGCTTTTGCGGATCCGTATCCGAAAACCAATCAATTGCGACACCCCGTAGGGTTGCCGGAAATTGCCTGACCCATTCGTCGGCATCTGTGATTCCATTTGCCCGCTAGATTGTCTCACGTCTTATAATGTCGGATGGGGTCGGTTGTACTATCGCCTTCAAATTTCGGCAACTTTTCTTTGGGTCCCGCCATCACAACGCTAGAGGTCTGCACTCCCGCATCGGCAATCTGCACTCCCACACCGGCGGTCTGCACTCCCACACTGGCGGTCTGAACTGCTACACCGGCGGTCTGCACTCCCACACCGGTGGTCTGAACTCCTGTACCGGCGGTCTGCACTCCCGCACCAGAGGTGTCGACAGCTGCGAACCTTGGTGAAGGGGAAAGATCCTCTGAAATTGTTTCCCACGGAAGTCTATCGTAGACGAAGAGGTCACTCCACGCTCGTGCTCCATTGGCACTGCGAGCCGTGCAAGTTCATGCTCTTCCGTCTGAGTTTTCCTCCCTTGGCGAACACAAGTTCAAGAACTCCTCTCATGCTTCTTCCACCAATTCCACCCACTGCCGAGTCTCCTCTAGCAATTCTTCCGCGCTCCGGTGTCCGTCGGCAATCTTCTGAAATCTCCATTGGCGTTCGGCTTGCTGTGCCAGAATTAAATGTTCTTGTGCAGTACGGATTCCATCTTTTCCCTTCGCCTTATTTCGATCCTTGTTAAGCTGATTTGGCATTAATCTTCATTCCTCCCACTTTCCAGATTCATAAGGCAACGGCGCCAAATGTTTATCGTACAGGTAAAGTAAATGAACGCATACAAACAATGGAATATAATAGCAAAATATTATTCGCAATAGCAGATGAATGATGATTTACAAAGATCCCAAACGGGCTATAAATACTACCGCCGAACCTTCCCGAAGGAGTCCGTCGGCCACCATATTACATCCGCTACAAACTATTTACCCGTCGGCTACAAAATAGAAAACACCGCCGACAGTCAATCCATCGGCTACAAAAATACCGCCGAAACCATCCAATCGGCTAACAAATCCCGCAGTGTTCAAGCACATGCAAGACAACATGGATGGCTGGGGACTCGAATAACTGATCCATTGACTCAATGCCCTCCCCAAGGACAATCATCCTCCGGTCAGCTGCATAATCTAACACTGATTTCTTCTGTGGGCTTGAGATGTTGCAAAAAAACCAGATATCCCTCAAGCTCTGATGTGGACACAATCCGTTGCGGTTTTCTCAATTTATCATCACTTTCAGAACAGTTTGGTTCCAATCCTATTTGTCGTTTGGTTCTATTTTTTTTTGAACTACAGTAAACCCATATCTTTAGCTTCTCCACCTTTGTTCTTATTAATCCGCAAACTCTAATTTTGTGATTGATTTGTTTTCCAGCAAAAGGGTGGGATTGTGGAAAAATGTCCAAAAACGTGACAACCCCAGGCCTTTGTGAGCTGAAATCAACCAATTACCGTCGACATTCACGAGAACAAGCAAATTCATCAACTAGTGCACTAGTTGATTGTTGTGAAGAATGTATCGTGGGTGATTGCCAAAACTTAGCAAAAATGTCTTCTTACAGATCTTGAAAATATTTTTTTCAGTATCATCAATATGAAGTGGATATGAAAACATTATCAAATAAGAAAAAACTAAAATGGGAATAGGAATAGCTATTCCAATAATAGATATTTTTTTGGAATGGACATATGCTCATTTTACCAGCAAAATGGGAATATGTATTCCTATTCCCAATTCTAATTTGGCGACCCAAACAAAGAATACAAAACATATTCTAATTTCCTATTCCTATTCTGGTTTTATTCCAGCAACGAAACAGGCCCTTAAGGAATAGGCTGTGTAGACTTTACTATCTCATGTACTATGAATGTCTCTCCATATTTATACATATATAACATAACATATATATAAGTATGATTTCATTATTATTATCAGACACACACACACACATGTATATGACCATATAAGGATTCCTTATCCTTCATAGAGTTCAGATATAATATTCTGTAAATTAGATTTATGAAGTCACAGAGGACTCAGATAGCAGGTCTGAGTGGTAATCTTCTTCCCTCTATGGTGGTTCAGTTGAGTGGCATCCTTATTTAATGGACTCTGATTGGGATTTTGTCAATGCAGTTCAGATTCTCCTCTTTCGACGCATTATCTGCTGCAAGCAATCCATTCCAAACAGCATTATTCTTACAGAGTTTAGTGCTCGTCCTTTTAGGCTTGAGGCCATCTTCAATCTGGTTTGGTATCTTCACCACCTCAAGGACTTTTCTGACTCATCAGAGGATCGTCAGAGATACCAATATTTGGCTTGTTGCTCCTCAAAGCTTATTGTTGCTTCTGCTCTTCCCTCCGGTCAGGCTTGTGGTTGGTATGCTAAAACTTTTTCTGTTCTAGGCTCAATTGGGATTGAGATGGATTGCCTCCCCCCCTTCAAGAACTCGCTCAAGCATCCCCCATCTTCATCCCATCAGGAGTTGATTGGGTACATCAAAGGGGTTATTTATAGGCAGTTCATTTGCACTATTTGGGTTAATTTTCCACATGGACATTCATCATATGATTTCCTTTTATGCAGAGCAGTTCTTGAAGCTGAAGCATGGACTTATTGTCTGCCCTTCCTACCTTTCCTTCCACTGGGATCATTCCCTCCAGATCCCCCTTGGCTCCTTTATAATGGGTTCACATAGGTTTCGTTGCAAGACTAATCACCTTATGGACAACAAGTTTGTCATGTCCCCCTGTTTATAAGATTTAATAATAATTAATTAATAATAATAATAAATTATATTAATTTATTATTATAAGAATATATAAATAACAATTCACTAAATTATAATTTATATGATATTTCATAATATATCAATAAATTAGCTTAGTAAAGTAATAATTAATTATAAGTGTATAATAATGATTAAGAGATACAAAAATAACGAAATCGGAAATAATGATTATTCTAACCAATCTCAAGATTGAATAGATTCAATCTATCAAATATTTTGATAGATGATTATTATATGAATTTTATAATACATTTAAATATATAAATATTATTGTATATTATCTAAAATATGATATCACATGTGCTAACAGAGACTAAAAGTGTTCTATTTGAAAAGAGGCATCTCTTCCAAACCGGAGCTATTTAGGAGAGATAAGGAAAGGAGTCAAGGGGGCACCCTCAGTGATTGAAGGAGAAGTCAGTCAAGCTTACCACAGACAAGATGAACGATATAGAATCTACTATCATTTTGCAATATCGATGGAGGTCAAGCCTCCGGCACACCTGACAAGCATAGCAAGAAAGGGAGCATTCGGAAAGTCGTCTCACAGGAGGGAACACGGATATATACTCACCATCCGAAAGATTCAGCATCCATACACAATTAGAATTCAACGGCCAATCCAAGTTGCAAAAAGGAAGGCATGTACGTCAAACTACAGACCCATCAGTATATTGGTGAATCATTATATGGGTAGTTCAACATCAAAGGAATCGAAGGACAACTACCATTCGAGCTCAGAAGAACATGATTGAAAATTGTCTCTTGCCAAATCAAAGACACTCGATACCCAACATATGATCATAAAGAATCACGCTCAACAGATACAGTCAACAACATTGATCAAAGGTGATAAGAAACAAAGAAATCAAGGGAGAAGATATATGTGAAGGTGGGATACACATCAAGATCATCGAAGGAAGTTATCCGGAGTATCAAAGGAACAGAACATAATAAGTGGCAGAATTGAATAAACCATTCTGTTAGCAACAATAAGAGACACAAGGGAAGTGAAACCTGTCAACACTTGGAAGTTTGTATGCCAGCACAGAGGATCCTAAAAACAAAGGCAGCTCACAAGCTTAGACTCACTAATGAGGAGGATAGATGAGGCGTAGATAGTAAGCAAAAGAGGAGACGCCCACTTGTGATAGCAAAGAAACAAAAAGGGTTAGTGATACATGAAGAGATAACACCAACACTACATACCATTACGTATTATCAATTACTGCATAAATTCTGCAATAGTAAACTATACTAATGTGCCGAGTCTGGTCTTGAAGACTGCAGTATAGCAGAGATAGCTAGTACAGATTGAGGGGATTTATTCATATCTGCAGTCTATATTTGCAGATCTCAAAGATACTTATTGTAGTCAATGAAGCTAGTACTGATCCACCTTTGACAAGATTTAACACGTGCATCTTGCCATTAATCAGAATTGAAACATTAAGAAGATCAATATAGAATAAAAATAGCCAAGAATCAATACCATCAATAATATTAATGGGACTGGTCATCAAAATATCCACATTGAGCATTCTAATGGAGTCATACTTGTTAAGTCATAGATGTACAAATGTTATATAAAAGTGACATCACAAGAACTATTAAATGAAAAGTCATGCATTTCAGGGACAAACATACATGTATTTGTGATGACCACTACTCGAGAATACCTTTGAATTAGAATCTGTTCTTTTGTATACAAATAGATGAAGATTGCAATATATATATATATATATATATATGTATGTATGTATGTATGTACACATACATATATATATATATATATATATATATAGAGAGAGAGAGAGAGAGAAAGAGATGAGTTATTCTATGATGGGGTAGTAAGAGAAGCATTCAGATATGTAGGAACATGGAGCAAGATAATAATAAAGATTTATAGAAAAATATCTAATTTTACTGAAACTAAGTGGTTTCAAGAAGATAAAGATACCAATATTCATTCCATACAAATAAATACCTTGAGAATTGAATCCTAAATTTTATGAGACTTGGAAGGGACATTACAGAGTTCAAGACTTGTTTTCTTTGCAGTATTGGGGAGGTTGAATCTGAGGAGCACTTCATCTTTTGTTGTCCTCTTTATTATGAGATTAGAGGGAGGTTTTATTGCCTCTGCAAGGAGACTTGGTTTCTCCACTTTCTTCAAATGTGGACTAGAGGTGCCTTGCCCTGTGTTTTCAATAAGTTCTTAGGCTTCAGGATCACACACCCCAGTACTATTGCCCCACAAAGTCTCTTCCTGGTTAGCTTATCACTTCCCTCTTTATAGGGATTCATTTAGTGCATGAGACCAAGTGGTCGCAAGGCACTGCTCCTTTTAGATTCATGAGGCCCAAGAGTATGTCCCATCAACTACTGCCATCCTCTCCCAGGATCACTCGAGGTGGCTCAATGGTCGGACTAGCCCTATTGGTTACTTGTAGTGTCTCCAATTTAACAAGGGTTAGGAGCATGGATGTGTTAATTCATCATCACAACTCTCGTGAGTTGACACTTGGACTTGAGGGTCTCTATTGGTGCAACTTATTACTTGTAGTAAGTCCACAATGGTCATGCATTGCGACAAACTATCTCAATTTGTGTGACTCGTTACTTATAGTAAGTCAAGTGACCAAGGTTTCCATTTTTAGTAGTGCAGTTGTGACACCATCTGTCTAGACTAAGTATTTTATTGGGCCTTAATAATGAGTTGCAAATTGAAAGTTATTTATTAAATCTAAATTAATAAATGACTTTATAAGCTTCGTGTTCTAATTTGATGGTGTGTCAAAGAAGCCTCTTTACTGAAAAGTGTGCACAAGAAGACTTTAGCCATTAAATTATAAAGAAGTTATTATATTTAAAAGTTAAATATGCTTCAAAATGTGAAATCATGATTTAAGTGAAAAGTGTGCACATTAAACCATTTAAATTGTGAGCATGAAGCCTTTTAAGTGAAAGGTGTGAAGGAGAAGCTTTTTGGATTGAAATGTTGTAAAAGCAATGCTTTGTGAGGAAGCAATTCATTCCTTGATTGCTTTGTATATTGTTTGAGTTTCTCTCCAAGAAATTTGAGTTCCTCCTTTGCACTTTGAGTTGGTAATTGATTCAATTAATTGTGTTGACTGTTGAAGGTATATGAGATCGATTGGTGCTGAGGTATACCAATCTTCTAATTCTGGTAAGCATATTATCATTCTGAATTTGAAGGTATTTTATTGAGTTTCCTCATTTGAGCCACTGCAATTGAGAATTGATTCAGACGGGCTTTTGTTACGACAATTACCTGTAAATTCTGGACTGATTAGTTTGGTGCTGAGGTATACCATACTACCCTCTTTGGTGCTGATTAGTTTGCAATCTGTTTGTGGAAGGCTGAGTAAGTTGGGAGTGATTATTACTGTCAATACTTTGACTATTAATGCCATTGCTGAGCGTGTATGAAAGCTGTGTTTATCTGTATTAAGTTGCGTGGGGTTTTAAGCAGCTGTCATCCCTTTATCCTGCGCTCACTTTCTATATGGCCGCGTTTGATGGTATAAAGGCAGCGTACAATCTGATTCTGGCTGCATTCAACATAGGGACTAATCAATTGTATTTAGCATGGAGATTCTATTATCTTTGCTGCAAATTATCCAACGCCAAGGAGCAAACAAGTTCTCATCAATTTTTTTGGTTTTATGCTTATACTTAAAATAAATTGCAACAATTCAATTGCAATTATAATCAGCGTTGATAATTTACATTAGTTCCATTTGATGTCGATTGTATAAGCACTTAAATATTCTGAAAATACAAAAACAAAAGCATATATGTTCAAAAAACAAAAATATTTCAAAACTCAAAAACACAGAAAAAAAACAATTATTCAGCATAGCTTCAGAGTGAGCCAACAGGGCTCTTATAGTGGTACCAGAGCTTGTATGCTAAGTGTTTGACAAAATGTCAAACCATTAGAATTGAAGTTAGAACCGGTTGGGTTCATTTCAGTGGTATCAGAGCTTGTATGCTAAGTGTTTGACAAAATGTCAAACCACTAGAATTGAAGTTAGAACCAGCTAGGTTCATTTCATTACCCTTCAGTTTAGCAGTTCTTGACAGTTGTTCCAAACCCTTATGTTTTTGGTTTTTGGAGGGTTTTCTCTTTCCTCCTGTGCTCTATCTCTTCTAGTGTTTGTATTGTTTTTTCCTAGACACCATTTGGTGTCCTTGCTGCAAGCTGCCCCCCTTCTTGTTGTATTCGGCAGTCCCTTTGACCCTTTGAGGTCTTTCGTTGGACATCAATAAATTTATCATGTCTACTCATTCTTCTCTTGTTCTCTATACCTAGTGATGAGAACTAAGTCTCTTATATAATCCATTATTCCATGATCATAAACTGATAGCAATGCTACAGTACATATATTGGACCATGTATTGGTCCCTTATTCTTAATAGCTTCCAAATATAATTACTGTAAAACAGTATTGAATCAAAGATGAGTTACAGCATAGCCTTGCTGTTAGACAATTTTTTCCAGTAAACAGATAGGAATTCATTCCTTTTGAAGATTTTTCTCACATATAATCTATAAACTGATTCTTCGATGCCTGAAAAAGTGGTGATGATTGTCTTCTGATACCATAAACCTCTGTGATAAGACATGATGCCAACAGTCATTTCTCATTACTCATTAGCATCTCCTTTTCCACACACCTCTATTATCAATCATTGTATTCAAAGTCTTAAAGATTAGTCTTCTTACTAATCTCCACCTCCTTAAGGTAGCCGCCACTAAATAAATCCACTGTCTTCATCAATAATATTTTCTGTCAAGATCTTCTAATTGCTGTCCCTTAATATGGAATGATTATCAATCATTTCTCTTTTTTATTAACTCAATACTGGTAGTTGTTTATTGATAGCCTTTGTCATAGCAATTATTGAATGGACCGTTGATTGTGTGTGTGTGTGTGTGTGTGTGGTTGTGTGTCTCTGTGTGTGTGATGTTAATAAAGTAGCTTTTCTCTGGTACCCAATGTTGACCTTATACTGACTTCAGATTGCTGCCTTTTCACATAGTATCACTCGCAAATCCTATTAGAAAGTTCCTTGTTTGAATACTCAAGTATTATTGTGATTCCAATTAAGGGATTTCTGTGACTAACATCTCATATCTATCACTGCATTAATTGATAGAATTACTTCTTGCTTTGCTTGCCAGCAAAACAAGATCACTGTTTAGTACTTATCAACGCCTTAAGATACCATTATCACTGATGGTGTCAGTCCTCAAATTCCTGAGATGAGATATTTTAATAATACTCTTATTATTTATTTATATATATGTTTATTTATTTTATATTTTAATTTATTATTATTTAATTAAATCTTTATTCCAGAGAGGGGACATTACATAATAGGAGTACAAACAAGTATAATAATAGTACATGCAAGTTTTCCATAGCCCATGAAGATAAATTTATAGCTTTTGGATTTTACCATCTTTGCTATTTAACACAGTTAAGTATAATAATGAAGTTCCTTCTAGCAGAAAAACAACAAATTGTTAAAGGCCTGTTCTTTTTGTTCTCAAACAAGTACGAGAAAATTACAATGCTAGCATGTATGGATGCTTATTTTTGAGTTTTCCAGAGAATTTGAGATCCATCCAATATTATTGTAGGAGGATGATGCCTCTTGGGACAATATTATGGCCAGATCATGCCTATTCCACTAATGTTTAGCCCCATGCAATTATAAAAGCCTTTCCCTCAGCCCAGTAACATACAAATCATGATAGTTCAAAAACTGAAAATAGGGGTATTTTCATAATTCTAGTACGACAAATGTTAATGTTCATGGAACATACAAGAGACATAAAGTCCTCTCTCCAATTTGCATCTATTACCAAGGAACTCACCTGTACTCTTACACTATAGCCCACTTTCATTATTATGTAGAACAAGGAATCTCGTTAGAGCCACATTCGAAAAAATAAATCAAAAATGTGACAAGAAGGGATTCGCAGCTACTTTGAAATACTGTGCTCAACATACAAGAGCACCAACTCATTTATTACAAGGTAATACTCTTGATGCTTACCAAAATAAGTTTTAAAAAACATAATTGCAATACACGGAAAAATAGATATTGAGATTAACTAAATTTTGCATTACTTATTTTACTTTTAATTGTTCTCAGCTCCTGAAAAGAAAAGTTCAATAGCTAGATGTCAAACTTACCTGCAGTTCATTTGGAACATATTCAGCATCCACGGCAGCTCTAGTAGCACCAACTAATCACAGTTACATCCAAGAAAAGTAAAAATCAGAAAGGACTCCGCATATAACTCCATAATTAAATTTGTGTATTCATATAAAGTCTCTATTACAAAATCATGATTTGAAAAGAATTAGTTTATACTTGAAAGAAACTATGTACTAGACTTGTATAACTTAAAAGAATCTCTGATGTTCATCACACTTAACACCGAGTGCCAATAGCATGGATATATTTTATGAAAAGTATGCATGTAAGGACACAAAATGTCATATGAGCAATAACAACAGAGAGCCTTCCCAAACATGCTACTAAGTACGAAAGATTGTCATTAAGTGTGTACATGAATGCACAACAATTGTTATTCATGGCTAAACAACAAATCTTAAGTAAAATGGAGAAAGCAAAAGCACATTAACATTTATAGAGGAGTAATAATCAACAATGAGACTCCTAAACACACAATGAATAAGTATAATGGGGAAACTGACAGAGATAATTTCCATAATCACAAAGAAAAACCCATAACTCTACTCTCAAGGCAATATAAACTCAAAGTACAGAAAGAGAACCTAAGAGCCATGAATTCAATGATTGATTACCGATCTGATAGCAGTATTTTTGGCCACGGAAGGATAGGATCTCAAGAGACGAGAACAACAATGAATAATGATAGGAAGTTCAGTTTTAAATAGAGATCTTAATGACACAATCTTAGCTACCCAGTTCAACCCCTGGCCCTTAGAACCAGGCGAATTTCAAACCGGTCCTTGGTCCCAGTCCCAGTTTCCTTTTGGGTTCCACTTGGATTCAAAACCAGGCATGTTGGCTCCTCCAGGCCGAACCTAGGTCAAACCAGGGAAGACCCTGGCAGACTGAGTTAACCAGGTACAATTCCGTTGAGAAACATTCTATAATTTAGTGCAGAAGACGATTATTACAGAATTTGAATAAAGATTTTCAACATTACAAAACAAAATTTGCTGAAGTTCAGATATTTATTACATCAAATTAAACTATCCCTCAGCATTACTTCTGGTGAAATTTTTATATCCAATAGTTGATAATGACCCCTGTCCGATTAATTGAAAGGTCTATATAGTAATAAATCTTTAAAAACCCTGCTTGATTACGGCTTAGGCAAACACCATTATTCTTAGCTAATCACGAGTCAAACAATTCATCAAACATTCAAAGCATAGTTCCATTATCTTTGTTTAGTTGATGTCCAGAAAGTATTTGCTTTTGTTTCCATTTTGAAAAAATAGATACACTTAGGAGGTCACCAATGCCCAAAAAGACTTTGTAACACTTGCAAATATTGTATTCGTTAATTTCTCAAATTGTAACAGTCATTCAGCAACTCTGGATTATTTGTAAGTAGAATATCCGAAAGAAATCATGCATCTAATCCCAATACAATTCCAAATAACAAATGGAACCTGAACTGAATGTTGTGTAATTGTCATCCCTTCTAATATCAATTTGCAGTTGTCAATGTAAATGTCTAGGCCTCCATTGCAGATCTCAGGTGTCCAAATCCATTCGTTGAAGTGTAATCCTGATCGCAGGGCTCAAAATATTGGATTTGATCAACTCCCAGAATTCAAAAACCACCCTTACCCAAATCACAGATACACTATTGCTCCTTGTAGATGTAATTTCGACCCTCAACAACCACACAACAACTGTCGTCACCAATGTGCAGACCCAGCAACACTGACATTGGTTGTTCAGTAGCCGTCCCACTACAAACGCAAGACTGGGAGCTTATAAGGTTGTCGTCCAATCACTACATGAGGTTTGCCCTCATTTTCAACCAAGGCTGCCAATATCAGGAAATGCGCAGACCTCCCAGTATCAAATCGACCATCTAAATTGTTATGGTTTTCAGGATCTCTAATAGAAATAATAGTACAGATAATGTTGACTGTGTGTTTGAATCTGCAGAATGGTATTCGATCTTGGGATTAAACAGCAGTAGTGCTGAATATGACTTTTGTAACAGTGATCTGCAGGTTGCTTAAGATCAGTCTTCTTCTTCCTTCTGATCGCTGATAATTTGGAGAGCCAGATGAATGCAAATGATCCTGTAAATTAGATTTGATGATAATACTTTGAATAATATTAATGATGCCAATGAACCGATTGTTGGGTCAGAGATGCTGGTGATTGATGTCCTTCCTCAGTAACCTGCTCTGCCAATATAAATCATTCAGAGAGTCATGATCCCAAAGAGGCATGACTCTACGCAGCCCGATCACTAGGTCAGAGATGCCGGTGATTGATGTCCTTCCTCAGCAACCTGCTCCACCAATATAAATCATTCGAAGAGTCATGATCCCAAAGAGTCATGACTCTACGTGACCTTTGGCCACGTAGAGTCATGCCTCTTCGGAGGCATGACTAATACATAACAGGCCTTAAATAAGAAAACAAATCATAAGTGTGCTCAAACACAAGGAGCCCAATAATGTGTTGATAAATTATGACAGCCAATAAGTTAACTGTCAATGATTATCTTGATAAACATACACAGCCACATATATATACACACGTAGGTTTGATAATCAGCAGTAACAACTTATCTGTTAATCATAAGCACAGAATCGTATATCAGATAACCATTGTTTACTTCTACTGATGCTAAAAGATCAACATAAATCAATGTAGACACTCAGCAAGAAAAATGCAAACCTCCACAATTCAGGAATTATTCATTATCAGAGTCTCCAAGCCACAATAGACACAGTAGGAGACAATTGCAAACTGTATACAGCAGCACAACTCGCAATCAAATTACCAGAACAAATTCCGAGACTCAGAATTCTTAGAATTATAAATCCAATCTCCCAAACACAGATAATCACAGATAGGAGATTTAACCAATGAAACCACTATACATCAGCAATGAATTCAGACAATCTTCAGAAACTCAGAAACCCTTATACTTCAGCAAAGGCTCATAAATTAAGAACCTCAAAAAAAAGCCACAAAGGCAACAAAAGAAAATATATATTCAAGCGTGTCTTTCCCAATGAAATGAGCTCTCATTTATAATCTTTCATTGGTCAAAGTTTCCCAAAAATACCCCACCTCAAAAATTGTAGAAGTTTCCCAAAAGAACTTGACACTTGAAACTTTCCAACATACTTTTAGAAATATCCCTTAATGTCATTATTATAATAATATAAATATCATTATAATAATGCAACTTAATAATTAATGAATAAATAAGAGTTCATGCGATTATTAACCTTATTTACTACAAGTGACGACCAATTGCCAAAGCCACCCACTGCACTGCCAAAAAAATAGCAACTGCCAAAAATAGACTTACTAAAAATAGTAAGTCTACAACTGGAACCCTCAAAACACCCTGTTAGCTCAACTCCATCAACTACGTAGACGTGCCAAAAACGGGGACATTACAAAATCATATTTTAAACATTAAACAATATCTTCAATAGGTGAAGGGAGTTGCAAGCTACTTATATAACATTTTTCAAGTAGGACGTTAATTATAAACAAAAAACTCTTTGTACAATGAAAAAGTAATTGGTTGACGATTTGGAAAGTAGGAATGTTATTACTGTAGTTGATCCCATGGACATTTGCATTGTTTGTGAATCACTAATGCCTTAAATGATGATGATGATGATGATGATGATGAAGAAGATGAAGATTTAACTAATCCATTAGATGATTGAAACTTAGTATAAAGTTCTAATTGTTGAATGTCAAAACAACTATGTTCCCTGAGGACACGTTCTCCCCAAAAAAGCTGGCGTTTCAAGGATGGGTACGTCCCCGTCCCGGGGACTTGCATCCATCCCCAATTTTTCAACACACAAAATTTAAAAAATAAACAAAAATGTCACTTTTTCTGTCCTTTTTTGGCATCCCCCCTCGTCCCCAAAATTGACAAAATAAATTGCCGTCCCGGAAACCCCTCCTGTTGTCCCCTGTCGTCCCCATCCCGAAAACTCGGAGGAACATAGCAAAACAATGATACTTGAACTCTATATTATTTATTATTTTGGTGTTGATTATAGATATGATGCTAAGATAACAAGTTTATAATGTTTGTTGTTTGTATGATACTATGTGGCATGCTAATCTTAATTCATTCTTCTAGGTTGCATACATATGTATCTATAATTTTTTACATATTTTTCTACTAATGAACCCAAACCCTATTTCAAAATTTTGTCGTACCAGCGAAACCGTTCTTCAAACCCGAACTCAAACTCGTAACTTAGGACACAATTATACATTCTACTTGTGATCATAACAAAACAATTAGAATTATGAGTGATAAGGAACTTAATAGAATCAGATCATAATAAATCTTTATTGATTGATATTATGAGAGCTTCACAATGTCCTTTTGATTTTCCAATGAATCAGATTTCTAACACACAACAAATGGACTGACAACCTCCAACTCTCAATCTCCTCTTCGACACAACAGCTCTGTATATCACGGCAATCTGCAACTCTATTCTTCATCATTGGGATGCTTCTTGGGAGTAATATATTATCCTTTCTCTTGACCAATTCCAACCGCTTCCAAAGGCTATTAGTCTTCCCTTTATAATCAGAGTAGGGCATGAGGTAAAACCAATCAACTTCTCAGCAACGACTTCCAACTGTCTAACATAATAATCATTTAACTTCCAATAGTTTGTCTAACTTCATGTCTTAGCATTGTCAAGAAACATGCACTGCCAACAATTACACTCTAAAACAAGATTAAGTACACAAAAACTACCGAACCAAAATAGGGCAAACTAAATTGAAATCAGGCACAATGCTCTTAGGTCAGACTCCCCAAGGAGGAAAGAAATCACAGGCTTTTGTACACGAGGGTAACAATATCATTCTTCACTTTCTTTTTCCTCTTCTTCCAATTGTCTTGTCTTTGCATCCCTTGTCGTACTCCCTCCAAATGTGCTATATGCTTGCATTTTCTCTTGTTGAGTTTATCCATTTGCATTCGTTACTCTCCATGTGATGCTGATATCCTTGCTTTTTGATTTCTTTGTCAACCTCAAACTTCCATAATTCCACCTCATCATTAAATATACGATTAGTACATGTTAAATATTAAATAATTATAATAATGTGACTATAGAGAATGGTCACAACCGATGAGAAATCATTATCCATCTATATATTTATATTGTAGATAAAGTAGGAGAATAGGGGAGAAATGGGGCATTAAAAAATTGTGACTCATGTTGAATAAGCATGGCAGATTGGAAGTATAGAAATCACTACAACGAAAATACAAAGCAAAGAGTTATCATGTTCTTGGAGAAGACAAATTGAGTATTATAGATCATATTACAATAAGATAGAGAAATTAAAATACTCTTAAAATATTATCATGGCTCACATAAGAATGTTAGACATGCACATAAGCAATGATTGTTACCCAGAAATAATATGCAGCATCTCATTCATCATTTGATATACATTGATGTTAATAGAGGACGCTCGAATGAGATATGACATATTAGAATCTCGGATTGGAAGTGATATTTAGAACCAATAAAACCATTACCAATCAGCACACAAGGATTTCTTGTCATATATTCTTTGCAGAAGGGAAATACGCTCTACTATGACCACCGCAGTTGGAAGGTATCGCAGGAGCTGAGATATAACCATAGGCTAAGGAAACCATAGCCAATTAATAAACTATATCACATAGGGAGGTGAATACGTAAATCAAGGAAAGTATTTGGATAGGCAGAGGAATCACAATCAACCATATAAGTGAAGGAAAAATAAACTGCCAAAAAGGATTGAATTGGATTGTCGACCTTGGCATGCAGATATAGATTGAGTCAAGACCAATATATTTAAGAAATTGAGCATCATCATTGGAACATTATCGCCAGCAAGAAATTAGTGTTCTGGATAAGACACTGAATGATCGAAGAGGGGAAAGGCATGTAGGAAGAAGACAAGTCAGATTAAAATAAATATAATAATCGTTGTTATCTAGATAGAAGGATTCAATATGGATGCGACTGGAATGAGAGAGTAATGCCAGCAATAAGCAAATAAGATGGTTTGATTGCATTCATGGTCACTAGATAGGAAGGAGTTTTGTAATGTTCCAATCCCAGGAAGATGAAATTTTTTTACTGTATCCGAATTCCGTTAGATGTGAGTGACTGGAAAATGTGGTACGGAGGGAATATGGTGGGCGTATGCTATCTAGGAGGTAAAATTATAGCCATACTATGTCAATGGTTGGTTGTACAATGTCTTTAGCGTGGCCGTACGGGGGTGGGAAGGATGTACGGTGACAGGACTGAGTCCATATGATGAAGGGGAGTGGAAAAAATGCAGTGGCCGTACAGTATCAAGGTCGTACGGTGGAGACAATGGGAGTAGCCGTGGGGTTGGCCGTACGGTGTGGGCACAGCTGTGGGGGGTTGGTCGTACGGTTAGATATGTGGCCGTACAGGATATGATGCAAATTGTACGATGATTATTGGAAGTCAATGTGCCAATACAGGGAGGTGTGCGGAGGAAGGGCAATGCAAGAGATTCAACAATACCACTCAGAATGCAAAATATTCAATATTAAACACAAATAGTTTGCAGAAGCCAAAAAATCAAGATACACATTTGTTACCAGATAGTATTCCCATATACAAATAACACCCCGATTTGCCAGATTCGAGCCAAGCAATACCAAGACGGAATAGGGTGAGGGATGAATCCCACCAAAACTGCATGAGACAAATAGAGAAGATCTTTCACTTCTGAAATGGTGAATTACAGAGAACTCCAACAAGAATTCGCACCACAGAAAAAATAATCCAAAAAGCATATCCACTACAACCTACAAGTTGTGCTTAAATACCCGTCGGGAAACTTTCCGTGGGTGTACAAAGATAGCCAATGGCGACACAAACTACAAAAACAAAAATAAAAATGGGTCCAAGATACATTAAATCAATCGGCCTATTACAAAAGTTTGATTTATTATTTAATTTATAACGGGAACATTATAGTCCTCCCGTCACAAATTTTGCTTGTCCTCAAGCAAATGCAATGCTGGGTGTTGGAGAATGTGCTCGCCTTCTCACATCGCGTCGTCCAATGGCAGGTGTCTCCAACGTACCAAGTATTTCTTCACAATACGGTTCCGTAGGGCCCTCTCACATACTTCGAGGATCTCAGTAGGTTCCAAAATGAGCTTTCCTTCTTCATTGAGTGGTGGAAGGTCGGTAGCAACTATGACGTTTTTCCCTACGGCTTTCTTCAGACGAGAGACATGGAAGACATTATGTATATGGCTATCCTCCAGAAGTTCTAGCTCATAGGTAACTTCACCAATGTAGCGAGTTACACAATAAGGGCCATAGAATCGAGGTTTCAGTTTCTCCTTTCCCTTTTCCTTCAATGAGGATTCTCGATATGGCTAGATCCGGAGATAGACCACATCCCCCACTTCGAAACTTCTCTCTATTCTGTGTCTGTTGGCGTACATCTTCTGTTGATTTTGTGCCCTCTGTAGATTTTCCTTTAAGCATCTCAGAATGTCTTGTCCCTCCTGAAGCCAGTCCCTCGCCCTTGGTGCGCAACTATCGCCCAACACTATGTCAATGAAGGAAAGGGGTTCATACCCATACAGAGCTTTTAAGGGTGTCATTCCGATGGACATGTGGTACATGGCATTGTAGCAATATTCTCCCAGATGGATCCATTTTACCCACGCTCATTGTTGTGTCGAAACGTAGTTCCAAAGGTAACCTTTGAGCCATTTGTTCACAATCTCTATTTGTCCGTCTATCTACGGGTGGTAACTTGTACTTGGCGATAATTCTATCCCTACCATCTGAAACAGTTCTGTCCAGAAGATACTAATGAATTGTCTATCCCAATCACATATGATGTTTTGGGGTAACCTGTGTAGACGAAATATTTCTCTAAAGAACAGTTTGGCAACTTGTGCGGCCTGAAGGTCGGAGGGGATGGCAAAGAAATGTGCATACTTTGTCAATCTGTTAACCAACACAAAAATACAATCCTTTCCGTTCACCTTGGGAAGCCCAGTTATGAAATCCATCGATATACTTTCCCACTTATGTTCGAAAATTGACAAAGGTTGTAGCAGCCTGACAAGTAGAGTATGTTCAGACTTGTTCTGCTGGTAGACCGTACACTCTCTCACATACTGTAACACGTCCCTTTTAAGTCCTTTCCATGAAAACCTCTCCCGAAGGCTTCTGTAAGTTTTGAGGAAACTCGGGTGTCCAGCAAGGGGTGTCATGTACTTCCTTCAAGATTTTTTGCTTTAGTTTGGATTCTGGCACAAAATATATCCAGCTTTTATAGTAGATGATGTCATCCACCACTCTGTATCGATCATTGTGGGTGTGGCCATCCATTATATCACAGGAAAATGTATTTTTGGAATATTCCACTAACAGATGTGCCTTCCAGTTAGCTGAAATCTAGTCTAGTGAGTAGATGGTGGGTTTCCGAGACAAGGCATTTGCAACCACATTGTTTTTCCCTTTCACATATTCAATGTCAAAATCAAAAGCTTGAACCTTGCTTACCCATTTTTGTTGCCATTCATTCAAGTCCCGTTGCTCCAAAAAATATCTCAGACTGTTGTGATCCGTACAGACGATAAATTTGGCACCCACCAGATATTTCCGAAACTTGGTTAATACATGAATGATGGCCAACATTTCTTTGTCATAGATGGAATATAGGCGTTCTATTGGCGTAAGCTTCCTGCTCTCATAAGCGATGGGGTGTCTATCTTGCATCAGTACCGCTCCAATGCCTTCCCCGAACGCATCGCACTCCAAAATGAATAGTAGAGTGAAATCAAGTAGTGCAAGTATGGGACAAGTACTCATGGCCTCCTTCAGCTTATCAAAGGTGAGTTGTGCCTTTTCATTCCACTGGAAGGACCCCTTCTTTGTTAGATCCGTTAAGGGTGCGCTGAGTTGAGAGAATCCTTTAATGAACCTCCTGTAGTAACTGCACAGTTCGAAAAATCCTCGCAACTCTGTGAGTGATTTTGGAGGAGGCCAGTCAAGGATAGCCTGAATCTTCTCCTGATGCACTTGAACTCCGTATTTACTGACAACATGCCCCAAGTACAATATTTCTGTCATACCAAATTCACATTTGGATTGCTTGGTGAACAGGGATTGTTCCTCCATGATACTTAGAACTTCATTCAGGTGCTTCAAGTGCTCCTTCCATGTTCGGCTATAAATAAGGTCATCAAAGAATACTAATAAATACTTACACAATTGTTTGTTGAAGATATTGTTCATGCATGATTGAAAGGTAGCAGGTGCATTGGTCAATCCGAACGGCATGACCAGAAACTCATAATGTCCGTAGTGACAACGGAAAGCCGTCTTCTCCACATCTTCTTCCCTCATGTGGATCTGATGGTATCCAGAACGGAAATCTATTTTTGAAAAATAGACCGTGCCATGCAATTCATCCAGAGCTCATCTATCCTTGGAATGGAATATCTATTCTTTATTGTTTTTTTTTTCAACACGTGGTAGTCCACACACATGCGCATCATCCCGTCCTTTTTGACCAACACCACAAATGATGCAAATGGGCTAGAACTAGGACGAATCCATCCTTTCTCTAGCAATTCTTGTATCGTCCTTTCGATCTCATCTTTGAATTTCTTAGGGTGGCAGTACGATGTGGTTATGACCAGCTTTTCTCCTGATTCCAACTCGATAGTGTGTTCAAACCATCGATGAGGTGGTATGCCAGGAGGAATATCTATGAAAACTTTATCATGTCTACTTAAAATATCCTAGAGTTCTTCATCTTGTGGAGGGGTTCGATGCCCCTTTATAGGTTCCGCCGAGATCAAACAATGCACAACACACGCAATGTCATTGTGCCGAAAAATTGTCTCCATCCAATGCGCAAAACTTCCTTCGGACCTTCGTTTGCCATTCCTCAGAGGACAACCTTCTTTCCGTCGACAACAAAAGTGAAATCCATCCGTTTGAAACTTTGAGTGTATTCATCGAGTGTCTCCATCCACTGTATCCTCAGGATAACTTCCATGTTAGCAAGGTCCACTATGAAGAAATCCTCGGCCATCGTGTGATTCACCATCGTGATACTTAGCTGAGGAACAAGGTGCGTGTAGGGCAGAAGAGTCCCTCTGGCAACTTTAACCTAAAAGCCTGCGTGCACCTCCATAGGTAGACTTCTTCGCTTTATCAAGGATGAGTTTATGAAATTTAAAGTGGCCTTGCTATCCAAAAATTACCATAACCCTTTGTCCATGAAGGTACCCCGTACATGGAAAACTGTGCACCTTGGACTGCTGGCCAAGGCAATGGTTCCTCCGTGTTGTACCAAAGCTGCAATTCTCTCCGTATGGTTTAAACTGGCCATGTTGGTGTCATTGTGGGTTTGGTTATCTTCGGTCAGCATTTCTTCCTGTTCATCCTCATCATCAGACACGACCTCAATGTAATGGATCTTCCCCTTCCCAAGACATCAGTGGCTAGGCTCCCAAGGTCCCTTGCAATTGAAACACAATTTCTTCCTTCGGAGTTCCTATCTGGCAGCTTCATCCAATGACAGCTTCTTGGGCGGAGGTTTGTCCCTCGGAAACATCGACGGTTTTGAGTGTGAGTAACTTCAAGAGGATGATGCCGATGACGAAGCCATACTCCGTGCTTTATTGATTGCTTCCGTCAAGTGGCAGGATTGAACCCCTTTACCCAACCTTTTAGAGGTTCTGTCGGTACGTCCATAAAGAGCACTACCCATCTTCTTTCAGAAATGTTCATGACCAAGACGGAGTCTCTGGAATTCCACAATGAACTGATCAACAGATCCGGTTTGTCTCAATTGTGCCAAATCTTTGAAGTTGAGTTCGGAATCCTTACCATCAAATTGCTCTATCAACCTCTTTGTGAATTCTGCATAAGTATTTATTTGATCAATGCCCTAATGTGATGGTGTCATGATGCCACCATTCGTGTGCAACTCCTTCCAAGTGCAGCGCGGAAAATTTGATTGCTTCTTCTTCTAGCATAGGATTCAGCTGGAAGTAGGTATCGGCTTTCATTACCCATGCTTGCGCAAATATGGAACCGGATCCATCAAATGGAGACAGATTTACCTTACTCAACTTTCTTCTAAGATCATCGTTAAAATATCCTCTTTTTCTACCTCCTGAATATCTCATTCTCAGATCCACATAATCTTTGTAGGATATATCCTCTTCAAGGTTTGCATTCTTCCAGTCTTCTCTCAATTGTTCTTGCATTTATTCGAAAGTTGGTTGTTTTCCTCCGTATTTTGCCTCCGTCCGTGATGGAAAAGTTGGCATGGAAGGTCGAGAGCATGCTGGATGAGGGTTTGATTTACCCGACACCGAGTCCTCGCTGTGACCATTTTGTTCCCCGGATATTTTGTTTTTTGCCAACTTCTTGAGAGTTTCTTCCATGAGACACTGCGTATTAGTGATCTGTGCCTGATTCCTGGCAAGTTCCCTCAGTAGTGCCACCAGTTCGGCAGCGATTGGTTCCTGTTTGGCAGCCATTCGATCAACGAAATGCGTCCTTCTTCTCTTCCGACTATAAACTCTCATTCACTGTCCACAAGATGATAAGATTGACGCGCTTTGATACTACTGTAATGTTCCAATCCTAGGAAGATGAAATTTTTTTACTATATCTGAATTTCGTTAGATGGCAAGTGACTGGAAAATGTGGTACGGAGGGAATATGGTTGCCGTATGGTATCTAGGAGGTAAAATGATAGCCGTACTATGTCAATGGCTAGCCGTACAGTGTCTTTAGCATGGCCGTACAGGGGTGGGAAGGATGTACGAAGACAGGACTGAGTCCGTACAATGAAGGGGAGTGGTAAAAATGCAGTGGTCGTATGGTATCAAGGTTGTACGATGGAGACAGTGGGAGCAGCTGTGGGGTTGGCCATATGGTGGGGGCACAGCCATAGGGGGTTGGCCGTACGGTTAGATATTTAGCTGTACGGGATTTGATGCAAATTGTACGATGATAATTGGAAGTCAATGTGCCAATACAGGAAGGTGTGTGGAGGTAGGACAATGCAAGAGATTCAACGATACCACTCAAAATGCAAAATATTCAATATTAAACACAAATAGTTTGCAGAAGTCAGAAAATCATGATACACATTTGTTACCAAATAGTATTCCCATATACAAATAACACCCCGATTTGCCAAATTCAAGCCAAGTATTACTAAGACGGAATAGGGTGAGGGATGAATCCCACCGAAACCGCATGAGCCAAATAGGGAAGATCTTTCACTTCCGAAATGGCAAATTACAGAGAACTCCAATAGGAATTCACACCACAGAAAAAATAATCCAAAAAGCATATCCACTACAACCTACAAGCCATGCTTAAATACCCGTTGGGAAACTATCCATGGGTGTACAAAGATAGCTGACGGCAACACAAACTACGGAGACAAAAATAAAAATGGATCTGAGATACATTAAATTAGTTGGCCCGTTACAAAAGTTTGATTTATTATTTATTTTATAACAGGAACATTACAAGTTTATTCTTACTTCATACAAGAAAAGGAGAATCTATAATAAAATCGACCATCTGGATTATCAATAGAGAAAATTCATAGGCATACCAGTCAGTAATAAAAAGTCTGAAGGAAGCAACACATAGTTATAACAGATATATAAAGTCAAATGTACATTTGTGGATAGAAAGATAACATAAGAGAACTAATATTTATAGACCGTTAGATTTCCTATTGCACAGACAACAAGTACAGTTACAGAATCTACTCGGGAGAGCCAAACTAGTGTAATACACAATATCAAGAACAGAGAAGTATGTATCCAATTCAGAAGTCATTTACTATCAATGTGAGATAGAGGTTGGGTCATCACCAATTACTTCAAAAATCCTTTTGTATCCAAATCCAATTCAGAATTGTGCTCTTTAAAACAATTACTTTCATAGTGACAAGTTGATGATATACAATTTCACATCATAGTAAGGGATAAGATATAATTAAGCCCAAACAAGGCTCACACGTATTATTATGAGTGACATTGGAAGTACATGACCTATTCACAAGATATACCATAATTATAATTAGGTGAAATTCTTAGAACCTTTGCAATCCAACAAAAAATCCAGATTAAACAATTTAGGGATCTTCAGAAGTCCTAAAGTATGCAAGTAACTAAAGTCATAATCAATAACAATAATTAAAGACTTTTGTATATTTCCCTTATAATCTAAAGTAATTAGACAACTATCCCTTTTTCCCAACACAATTAGGAAACGGAACATTACAGACTCGCATTCCTCTCCTAATCATCATTCAGCAATTCATGGTTCTCATCCAGGTTTTCCAACCACAACTCATCTTCAAGATCACTAGAAATTTGAGTCAACAAGTGATTGGGTCGATGTTACGTCCAATACAAGAACAAAGTCATAGTTTTAGCAATTACACATCTCTTCCTTGCTTCGGCTTCTAACCCACCCTTTTCATGAAGTTTCAAGTATTCATTAGTTGGATAGAGGAAGAGAGTTATTCCTTGGAGATATAACACATAGGTTTAGTCCCTCTTCCTATTGGAGGAAACTTGTATGATGCAAGTGGGTCTATTATAAAAACTTTGCAATAGATAGGTTGATTGACAAGCATAGGGCTCTCTTGGCCACAAAAGGATTTTCCAAAGTTCTAAGGTTTGATTACTAAGAATTGTGCACTGATTGTTACGATGAAAATCTATCTGACTTGTCCTTGCAATAGCTACAAGCCATTTCTGGGCGATTCATCAAATTAATGGGAATGGTGCCTTTCTTCACAGTGACCTTCATGAGGAAATTTATATTGAGCAATCACAAGGGTTCCTATGGGATACTTCACTTGTTTTTCATCTTCCAAAGTCTCTATATGGCCTCAAATAGGCTCTTCAAGCTTTGTATGCCAAGATAGACTCCTTCCTTTTGACAATAGGGTCCACATGATGCCATTTTGATCCAAATGTTTACATTCTCCAGCTAGATGAAATGCTTACATTTTTGGTTGACTAATGTTAATGATTGATTGGTCATAGGAGTAACTCATCCTCCATCAAGGCAATGAAGATTTTTTTACATGGTAGATTTACGAAATCAAACTTGGATCTAGTGCATTACTTCTTAGGGCTTGACATCACTCCATCATCTTCAAGATCTTCCTTGCATATCCCAACTACACTCTTGATATGCTAGATTTTTCTTAGTTGAATAAGCCTATACTAAGTTTGTTTCTATCAAGGTTCATACTTGAGGCTCAATTTTCTTCACCCTTGGTTGATGGCACTTTCTAGTGACAGCTTGTTGGGAGTCTCATCTACTTGACTCATACAAGACCTAAGATTTCATATGTTGCGGATATGGCCTCTCAATTCATGCATAAGCCATACGACATGTATTAGAAAGAAGCTAAGAAGATCCTCCATGTAGTCAATTTACAATGTCTATTGTTATGCTCAATAATATTATGTTGTTTGTCACTGTTAGTTAGTTGATGGTTGTGCTCTTCTTGGCAATTGTCAAGGCCTTTAAATATGTTGTGTATCATCAAAGAACGTAATATGTTGTAGTTGGGTGAACTGTACTCCTTGGCTAACCATTTTTGGTCTTCTCTATAATAATTTCAAAAGCCAATAAAAACATATGTATTTTGTATGGGGGGTCTCCATGTACATGGATACCTCATCAAACTATATGTTGAGACCCATCAATCACCCACCAATGCAATGCTTAGTGGGGCGTTTAGTGTAGCTTTTCCATTTTCCTTATGTAAGAGGTACTTACTGTTTTCCTACTCAAACTAGTTCAGCTTGCCTAGGTTTATTAGACTTGATTAGTATGAGAACATGTAGTGAAATACATTAGCTATGTGTGTCATTGTCTCCTTCACATAGGTAGTTGAATTATACATCCTCTTTTGGTTGATAGTGTCACCTCTCAAACCACTATTTTGTCTTCATCTAAAGAGGTAATGCCACATGTTTTAGAATTTACCAAGTACATAAACTCCTACCTTTTATGGGTAGTTGGAGTAAATACACCCATTGGATGTAAGTGTCCTAATTTTGCTATATAAACAACATTGTCCTCTCACCTTCACTAGTTCGATAACTTCTTCACAATTATTCTCGAAATTCTATTGCATAGTCTCTATTTTATCTTTTTCAGATTCTCTACCAATTCTGCTATTTTGATATTTGGCCTGCATGCAATCTATGACCAACAACGGATTCTAGCCCAGTTCTTGCTCACAGAATCTAACAGTGTATATTTCTGTCTTAAGTGCAGAGTTGATAACCACTAACTCTTTAAGAATGACCTTGAAGCCCTTATCCTTATGTTCCTCATGAGAGATGTCCAATTCAAGAGGATATTTATTACTATGAAGAGGCTAGGTTTCAAAAAGGAATAACTGCTATTACATTCGTTGACTGCGTTATCCTTTTAATATTGCCTTGAAGGATATATCAGACCATAAACTTTATTACATTACAAGGAAGATATTATCTTAAAATCTTTCATTAATTTGATAAAACTTAATTGCATATGTAGCTTGCTGGACACTCTTTGTTTCATTTAAGGGTCATTTAAAAGGTAGATGCTGTGTCAAATCCCTGATAGCTATCATTGGTTTGTTTTCACAACATTTTAATAAACAACATCTCTCAACAAGCAACTGAATATACATGCCAGCCTATAAGATACAGCTAAGAACAATCTTGTCCCAAGAACTCTACAATCGGTTTTTGGAAATTTACACAAGTATAAAGACTGAGAATATAGGGAGAACCAAAGTTGAATATGAGGAAAGAACTTGCACACTTTCTCATTTTCAGCCTCAACAGAGTAGAAATAAAATAGTCAAGTAGTAGAACCTTTGGAAGTGGATTAGACTTTATAATACACAGTATTCCATTTTTAGAATTAATGGCTAGATTAACATGGGCACATTCAAAGAGTTTTCGATTATCTTAGCTTGACAAGCAAACCATTATGACCCTGCTGCTGGGCCTCATTAGATTTAAATTGGGACAGCTTCATCTCTGAGCAACAAAATATATGACTCTCATACATGACCATTTTAA
The DNA here is from genome assembly GCA_028749045.1 of Cupressus sempervirens. Classification (NCBI taxonomy): domain Eukaryota; kingdom Viridiplantae; phylum Streptophyta; class Pinopsida; order Cupressales; family Cupressaceae; genus Cupressus; species Cupressus sempervirens. The sequence continues at coordinate 577,029,954 of CM053791.1, forward strand.
GTTATTCAATTATCAGTGGCTATATTATTTTGGTACAATAGTCAAATTTTTTAAATAAATATGTAGATTGACTTGTAACTAACCTATTTGAGAATTCAGTGATGTTAACAGCATCAATGCAGAGAAATGTAAGTTGTCTACCCATGAGTACAGCCAAAAACATTGGCACCAACACATAAATGCATGGATGAAAATAAGTGGTTAAGCATGAACATGGACACCAATGCTCTGCATTAATATGTCCACAAGTTTTCAACCAACTGATATCCAACAATCAAGCATTCATAAAATTAGAATCATTATTAGAATACTAGCATGTGACTTTAAGTAGAGGGCAAATTCTTTCCTTCTGCAAAATAAAATGCCAGGGTGAAGCAACATGCATAAGAATGAAGTGAGGATTTTAAGCATTAATAACATTTAAATAGACCCCTAATATATTTCAATCTTGGTAACAGCTGTGGTAGCAAAGACGTATAACAACATTATACTGGTCGCCTTTAAGTTTTAACATTTTTTACTCAAATATGCCAACTTGCCATGTACTGGAAATTTAAAGATGCCCTCAAGCTGGTCAACCCAAAACATAACACACAAATGCAGACAGAAAGAACTTAAAATAAGACTTAGAAACAGTAAACAAGAAACGCAACTTATTTTAGAGACACATGAATGCATGCATACCAGCAGCACCAAGTTTATCTGCAAGCTTTTCTATCATTTTAAAGTTTTCTGCATTTTTTAGTCCTCGACCTCCAGTGACAACAATCCGTGCATTGCTCAGATCCGGTCGTACGGTATCCTGCGATGTTTGCTTCAACCAAGTGGACCTCCCAATTGGCTCTACAATTCACATAGAAAGTAAGTCAAATAAATGGAGTTATGCATGAAGTCCATTCTACAAACTGATTTATACATGAGCAAAAGGTATATTTGATATCACAAAATAGAGTATCAAGCCCAGACCTCCCTGAGAAGGCGACTTCTCAGTGAAATATATAGTACAAATTTGGAGACACATAGCTGATAAGCACCAACTGACAACAATTGCAGATAGGAACAAATCATGTCCTTAATATGAAATAGTAAATGCTTTCATTGAGAAAGTAAGTTATGTTTATATCTTCCTTCCTTCTTGGAATCTGCATATTGAGCATCAGTGTCTAAAAGATACTAAGATGGATGCTACTTGGCTACATATATAATTTGAAGTTTCATCACAGAATTAATATAGAAAAAATGGCATTAGTCCTCATCTTAACTTTAAATTAATGCAAAACTGACACTCACATGTGTTTACTACTTCAGCTAATACGTTTTAACACATACATAACATATACTAAAGAAAATAATATGATGCAACACAACAGAATATCAAAGAACTTGACATCTTTATTAATCTCCAGAAATTCTTACATTCATATGTTCAGACTCACAGTGACAACATTCCTTCTACATTAACAATGATAATTGGATGAAGTACATAAGAATATAAGTGCTGAAGGGTTCCGACAAATCATCACGACAAACCAACTACCGAGGTGCCTACCCCTTCAGACACACTGATCATATGTTAGCAACTATTTGTACTGACAACATCATCCCCCCTGCTAGACCCTAAAAATTCCTAGGCAAAATACACTATAAATTTTCCGTGGAGAAGAATGTAGTTAAGCTGAAGTATGTCAGTACAAATTACCAGACAATAGACATCCTCACCAAACCTCTTCCCAAAACGAAGGTGGAATACTTTAGAGGTAATATTGATATGGTTTAATTATTGAGAATGAGCCTCAACATCCTCAATTTTTGTACTTACAAAACACCTCCATCTTATCATGAGTGTTATTTCATGATTTCTTGAGCCCTGTGTATATCATGAGGAAGTGACGACTTCCAAATGATTATCACTTGTACTTGCAAAAGTTATTGGAAGGTGATGACCTTACAATAACTTATATCATGATATGCATTTGGAGTAAATGTTGAAATAGATCATAAAGACTTTATCTTGTAAATCAACAACTAAGTATTAGATGTCATTCAATTGACTGTCTATAAGTTGCTTGTATAGATATATGATAGGTATTTGATGAATATCTTGCCTCGATATTCTAATAGGCCATTACCACATTGAGTATTTGGTGAATATCATTTAGTTGATGTTCTAATAGGCTATTACTCAAAGTACTCGGTGAATATCATTTGATTGATGTTTTGATAAACCAATACTCATGTTACCTAATATGATATCAAAAGAGCATTTGGTGAATATCATGTGTTAATGTTCGGATAGATCAATACCGATATAATATTATGTGGAAGTCTTCTGATCAAAAATTTCCTTGATATGAATTCATAATATTACCAATGGTGTAATATTTATCATATGTTTATCCTTCCTAGCTAAGAGGGAGTGTTAATGAGCTTTAGTTAAATAAACCTATGAATAATTATATATGAGATATAATGTGTTTATATATATATATATATATATATATATATATATATATATATATGTTATTAGATTAATTATATAATTACATATCCACTTTAGGTATAGGTCCACTTTATTCTTCGCCCGTTCTACTGTTTAGTTTTCTTCTATATTTGGACGACGAGAAGATTTTGATGTTGCAATATAAGTCACACATGATCTATTTTTATCAAAAAGAATTGTGTTCATATTAATCCAGTACTTATGTCACATATTACTCATATCCCCTTCAAATATGATCAAACAATTGACCAGTACAATTATATCGACCTGCTGAGTGGGCAATGTATACCATACAGTGAACATTTTATGGGCCCACCATATAGTGTTCACCGCAAGATGACCGCCATACAAGGTCCACCATATGATGAGCTCTCCAATTTTTTAATTTTTCCTTATTTTAACTTACGCGACTCCACCCACTAGTTGGGTTGCCCCTTCCTATTGCCTTCACTTTTTGCGGTAGGGTTTCAGCTTAGACCTATTAACCACATCAAGGATCTCCCATCCATCCAATGTCAATAACTTGATCACTCCATTTTCTCGAACTTCTCTTACCTTGTGTGGACTGAACCACCTAACTTAAAAATTTCTTGATTTAAGCTCGTTCCCTCCATAGCATTTCAGTCTAAGCTGCCCAAGAGTAAACGATACCTGTCTCAAGTATTTGTCGTGCCATGCATTTCTTCTTTGTTGAAAGACCTTCGTTGCCCACTACACCATCATCTTTCGCTCATCCAATTTATTCAAAGTCTATAACCTTTCTCGAAGTGTTTTCATATCCCTAAGATTATTCTCAAGTGTGATCCTTAGGCTCAGAACCATGAATTCTGCAAGGACAAACTTTTCCCACTTGTAAATCAGCTAAAGTGTTGTTTGTCTAGTAATTACTTTGTATGTCATACAATAAGCCCATAGTACTAATAGTAACTTTTCCTCCCAGTCTTCTTGCTCCGCTTTGCACGATTTATAGATCACTGACACCTATATTTTGTTTGTCACTTTCGCTTGGCCATTTTCTCGTGGGTAATTTGGTCATGACAAAGCATGAAAGGTCTTGAACTTAGTGATGAGCAAACAGATGGCATGATTCACGAAGTGGCTCCGTCAATCACTTGTGAACTATATCAGGATCCCATACCTTGTGATGATTTGTTCATAAATGAGCCTCCCTGTACTCATTGCGAAGTTGTACAGCAAGGCCCATGCACTTGGTAAGGTACTTAGTTGCTACCACAATGTATTTGTATCTCCTTGCTCTGTTAGCCTTGAGTGGACTGATGAAGTCGAGTCACCACCTTTCAAATAACTCTAGTATTTGTGAGGGATTCAAGGGCATAAAGCAGCATTTCAAGACTCGGCAAGTCCCAAAGCGAGTTGAGCAAAATGAGGCAAACTGCCTTAGGACTTAGACTTGGTAGAGTCCTAGCCGAGTCTTGGTTGACTCTCCAAGGGAGCTGCTTCTGCTGACTCGCTGAGTCCCATCAGCCTAACTCAGCCAGTAGGCAACTTCTAAAAAGGACATAAAAACAATTTTCTGATTTTTTTAAATGTTTTTTTTGCTATGTAAAGCATGAGTAAGACCTAAAAAGGTCATTCTATCACTTACAAACACAAAGAAGAGAGAGAAGAGTTGAGGAAAAATATTGGGGTTTTGGGAGATAGATTAGCAAAATGGTTGGCTATCATCTATTGGTTGTTGATTGTTTGTGCCACTTTGTAGCTTGCATCTAAGCATTGAGAAGAGTTAAAAGAAGCATTTGGAGGAGGCTTCTTCAAACTTGGATTACATTTCCATTTGAATTTGAAGAAATATAATACATTTTTTTCTTCTTATTTTACAAATTTTTTTACATTCATGAATTATTTTTATTTGCATTTGTTTCGACTTTTTAGATTTGTTCCATTTTAGGCTGATGAAAAACTTGAAAAATAAGCAGCCCTAGTGTTTGTAAATTGGATTTTCTATATTCTAGATGCTTATTTTTTCCATTTATGGTATATTGCAACAGCAGCATCATGTCTCAACCTAACAGTAGTAGAACTAGGCCTAAAACTAACCCTAATGCAATAGCAAGGGATAGGACTTGGAAACATGTCATTCCTGAACATAAAAAAGGAGTTGACATCTAAAATGTCGAAACAAATGCAAAATTTTTACATTCATGAATTTTTTTATTTGCATTTGTTTCAACTTTTTAGATTTGTTCCATTTTAGACTGATTTAAAACTTGAAAAATAAGCAGCCCTAGCGTTTGTAAATTGGATTTTCTATATTCTAGATGCTTATTTTTTCCATTTATGCAGCAGCAACATCATGTCTCAACCTAACAGTAGTAGAACTAGACCTAAAACTAATCCTAATGCTAACCCTAATGCAGTAGCAAGGAATAGAGCTTGGAAACATGTCATTCCTGGACATAAAAAAGGAGTTGTGACATATTGGCATTATATGATAACATATAATGGGGGAGGCATCAATAGATTGAACTATCACCTTGCACATATACCAAGGCATGATATCAAAGCATGCAAGATAGTCCCCCATGATGTTATGCGTGATATGCAAACTCTCTTAGAGGAAGCAGCAAAGAAGAAAGAATTTGGAAAAAAAAATAAGAGATGGCACAATTAGCTGCAACTAGAAGTGTAGATAGCTCCTTAAGTTACCATCAGCATGGTCACCCTCTAGTTCCACGTTCTACTAATACTGCATCTCAGACTGTGAGCATTGGGCCTCGGGTGCATAAGCAAAGATCCTCACTTGATTCCATCTTTGTTCCACGCACAACTCCAAGTGCACAACCATCACTTGAGAGCATGGCTTGGAATAAGGAGAAGAATGAGCAAGCAAAGTTGGCACTTGGAGATTTCTTCTTCTAGAACCACCTTCTTTTTAATGCAACAAGGAGTTAACGTTGTAGCTGATGTCGGATTAAACTAACCTAGAGATAATCCCTCTATGGTCATTGTTTAATCATAAATAAGACAAGCACTTATATATACCTACTTTTATATTTATATATATAGTTAAATTTCAGACTTGATGTCAAGAATTAGTTCTTTTATTTGAGTCTCACATTTTCATATATATAATTATCTATATATGATAATACAATGATATGATAACTTTTTGTTTAGTAGGTTCACTAAATTATAACAGAACTTTGTATATTCTTCAAGCAAGATGAACTGATAATATTGAATAGCCAAGTGACTGAAGCATATATATATATATATATATATATATGTTATCACTAAATAATGCAAGAAGGATAGGTATATGTATCAATCAGGGTCAGGGGAGTCACATCCCCAATAGAAGTGACTTCTTGGAGGAGTCACTTCCCATCAGGAACATGCCTCTCCAAGTCACTAATCACCGAAAACACAAAATTTGATAGATGCTAAGCATGTTGGTCAATCTTGAGTTACATTTGGCTTAGTTGCCAATTCGTGAAATGAATTTGATTCGGGCATGTGAATCAAATCCATGGATTCGGGATTTTTTTTCCCAATTATGATTCGTGGAGGATTTGTGTGCGTATATATAAATATATATATATATATATGTATATATATACTAAAAAATGAGAGAAATATACATAATTCTAAAACTAAATCATTTCATAGTATGAATCCATGATTCTAGTATGGATCTATGAATTTAGTATACTTGATAATTGATTTATTTTCATGATTATAAAGAAAATCAACACATTCACATTGGTTTACTAAATTGCAAAATGAAATTATGATCCTTGAGGATCCTCGGGTTGTGGTGAGGATCCGACCAAAATCCTTGATTCTACCTATGGGTCCGTTAGGATCTGTGGCCCACAGATCCTAACGAATCCACAGGAAAAATCAAGGATCCAAGCACAAATCCGGATCTGAATCGAATCTAAATCCGGATCTAGCCTATCTTGCACAAATACGGTAACTAAGACATTTGGTCAATGGGTAATATTAAAAGTATGACATAATAATTTATCATTATTTATATGTGTGTGTGTATATAGATATATATATATGTAAATATTATAATCTGATATATACACATCTCAAAATAATAATATATTATATTAAACATATATTTATTTTCAATAAAGATTTGATCCTAAATGAACTAACTCATTAACACTCCCTCTTTGTTCAGAAGGAAAAAGATAGAAACATGATGAAACATTAAAACTCACACAACAAGAAAATCTTTGATTAGAAGAGTTTCTACATATAATAACATGAAGAGTAATTGATTTATACAATAATCAATTATTCTGAGATATTTTCTTAGAATTTACAATCATACAAAGTTCCTTACGAAAGTGTTCCACCTTTGTCTTAGCAAGTGGTTTGGTAAGAGTGTCTGCAATTTGATTCTTTGTACTAATATATCTCAACTCAATCACATTCTTCTCAACCATGTCTCGAATATAATGGTGCGGTATATCAATGTGTTTTGTTCTGTTATGAAACACTGGATTCAAAGAGATTTTGATGCAACTCTAGTTATCACAATAGATAATTGTAGGTGGTAGAGGTTTCCCAAATAATCCAACTAGGAGCTTCCTTAACCATACAGCTTCCTGTGCTCCCATATATGCAACTATGTATTCAGCTTCTATGGAGCTCTAAGCTATTGATGTGTTTTCTACTGAACCATGGTATCATTACTGATCCCAAACTAAAACATCCTGATGTACTCTTTCGATCAATAGAATTTCCTACCGAGTGAGAGTCTGTGAATCCACTCAGATTCAATTCAGTATTAGTGTATCTTAGACCATATTCAATTGTACCACAAAGATATCTAAGAATGTGTTATGTTGCTACTAAATAAACTTGTTTTGGTTCACACATGAATTGACTAAGAGCGTTTACTGTATAACAAATGTTGGGTCTTGTATTCACCAAATACATTAAAGATCCAATGATTTATCGATAGAGTGTAGGATCAACATTATTAGAATCTTCATTTTCCTCCTTTAGTTTCAGTAGATTTGTTTCCATAGGGGTCTTCATTGGCTTGTTATCCATTCATGGAAAATCTTTTGAGTATGTCTAGTGTGTACTTCCCTTGATTTAATAAAATCTCAATGTCATGTTGTCATACTTCTAGTCTCAAGTAGTAGTGCAATAGTCCCAAATCCTTCATTTTAAATTCAAATGCAAGATCTTGTTTACATTTGTAAATCAAGTAATCCTCTCTTGTAATCAAAAGGTCATCAACATATAAAACCATGATCAGCATATATCCTTGTAGTACTTTGAAGTACAGATTAGGGTGTGCATTATTTTTACAGAAGCCTAGTTAAGTGATAATCTATTCGCTCATACCAAGCTTGGGGAGCTTGTTTTAGTCCATATAGAGCCTTTTTTAATTTAAACACATGTGATTGTTTATTGTTCACTACAAATCCTTTCGGTTATTCGAGATAAACTCCCTCTTCTATAACACCATTCAAAAATGCAGTCTTGACATCCATTTGATGAATTTTCCATCCCTTGGATTTGGCAATGGCTATAACAGTCCCGACTGAAGTATATCTGGCTACAACAGCAAAGGTCTCCTCATAATCTATTCCTTCCTTTTGAGAGAAACCTCTTGCAACAAACCTAGCTTTGTATTTGTCAATACTTCCATCTGCAGCATGTTTGGTCTTAAATAACCATTTGGAGGAGACAACTGATTTGTTTTTAGGTCTAGGAACAATATCCCAAACATCATTCTTGTGTATGGAATTATATTCTTCTGTCATAGCACCTTTCCAATTTTGTTGTTTCATTGCTTCTTTTACATCAGAAGGTTTAGACTTAGATATTTCACTCATCAATGCAATGTACCTAGAAAACATATTTGGACGTTTTCTTTCTCTAATGGGTTCAAAAGGGATGGAGCTTTTTTTTCAATTAGCTTCCTAGCCCATAGTGATCCTTTCTTTTCCTCAAAAATGTGAGTAAGATCCATAGGTTCAACAGAGTTATCTTCTTCCATTAGAGCCTCCCTCTCAATATCAGGGCTTGGTTCTTCGAGCGTCTCTTCTGAATTTGACTCATGTTCATCCTTGGACCTTTAAAAGGTTGTCTTCATCAAATATTACATCTGGACTTAATTCAATGTTCCTCTAACCAAGTATGTAGATACAATAAGCTTTAGATGTTTCATTGTATCTTACGAAGATTCCCCTTTTCCTGAAGGTTCTAGCTTTGTTCTTTTCTTCTTAAAAATGTGAATATAGACAAGGAACACAAATATTCTTAAGTGTTTAACATCAGGTTTCTTCCCGAAAAATGCTTCTTCAGGGGTTTTGAGGTCAAGATGAGAGTGTGAACATCTGTTTTGAATGAAAACAGCAGTATTTGAGGCTTCCCCCCAAAGAAAGGTTTCAAGGTTTTGATCATGAAGCATAGCTTTAGCAGCTTCAACAATAGTTCTATTCTTTCTCTTTGCTACTCCATTTTGTTGAGAATTGTAGGGCACTGAACACTCCCTCTTGATCCCAATTGTTTTACAATAATTTATAAAGATCTTAGAAATGTATTCTTTGCCATTATCAGTTCTTAAAATTTTCATTTTCTTTCCAGATAAGTTTTTTACAAGGGCTTTGAACTCTTTACATTTTAGAAAGTAAAACCATGTTTTCTTCGAGAAATTGTCCACAAATATGATGTAGTATAAGAAACCCCCAAGAGAAGTAACTAACATGGGCCCACATAAATCAGAGTGAATAATTTCTAGTATTTCTTTGGTTTTTCTTTCACTATAATGAAAAGTGGTCTTAATGTTTTTCCCTAGGGCACAACCTTTACAAGTTACTTCATGGTTAGGATGAAGTTTTGATAAGCCAATTACCATTTTCTCTAAGGAAGGTAATCCTCGGAAATGAACATGTCCTTGTCTCCTTTGCCAGATCTCATTCTCTTTGAAGGAATCATGAAGAAGAGCTGAATGAGAGCAAGAGTTTAGTTTGTAAAGACATCCATGTCTAGAACCAATTTTGTGAGCATTTTTTATATTTGAGTTCTTAGGCCAAACTAAGACTTTTCCCTCCATAAATGTGACTTTGTATCCTTCATCTTCAAGGGCGAATATAAAGACCAAGTTTCTCTTTATGACTGGTGCGCATAGTACCTTAGTGAGTTCAATTGAGATTCTCGCTTTCAGATTTATAGTACATGTCCCTATTCTTTTTAATAGATAGCCGGTGTCATCTCCAATAGTTACTTCATCGATATAATCTTCTTCGATTGAGTCTAACTGTTCTTTGAAACCAGTAATATGTCGAGAAGCTCCACTATCAATTACCCAAGTATTTGATCTGTTTGATGCTTTGCTAGAAAGGGCTGCATAGAAGGCATTATTTTCAGAATTTCCATTAGAATTTTTTATAGTTGCAAATGAGGTTTGTTGCTTAAGTCTGTCAAGACATTGAGATGTTGGATGACCAAATTTATTGCATCTAAAACATTACATTTTGGAAAAGTCTAGCTGCTTCCTCTTTCCTTTGAATTTTTGTTTCTTCCTTTTCTTATTTACTTGAGTAGAAAGAACTTGCATATCTTCTTTTGAGGAAGAGATATTCAAGCCTCGAGATATTTGCATACATTCTTCCTTTATGCAATCAGCTTTGAGTTTTTCAAATTTAGGAAGTCTGGTTCAAGAGCACACTCATTGTCTATAAGTATCCCATGATGACGGAAGTCCTTTTAGAGCCATTATAGTTAACTCTTTTTCATCACAGACATGAGCTATTGTTGACAGTTGATTTCTCAACTCAGTTATTCTCATTAAATAAGAGGACATTGTCTCTTCTTTATTCATCTTAATATTTGAGAGTTTGTCTATTAAAGTGATAATTCAAATAGTATTGTTGATCTCAAACATATTTTCAAGAGCTTTGTACATTTCATGTGCAATTTCTAGCTCTGAGATGATTGGAAGTGAGTGAGTTTTAACACCATCCACAATTAGCTGCATAGCTTTGTTGTTGTCACTTTCCCATTTTTCCAGTTCATCATTTCCTTTGGGTGATGGTTCAAATTTCTCAATAAATTATGTAAACCATCTTCTCTTAAGATTAACTTCATCCGTAGTTTCCATCCCAAAAAATCTGAATCACCCTCAAGCTTGTTTTCTAGTCTCATGTTTTCATCATTTTGAAGATTATGAAATTTCCAGAATGTTTTAGTGTGTTCAGGGTACGTCTGATCGGGATCGTCTCTTAGACCTACTATGATACCATGTTAAATTTCAGACTTGATGTCAAGAATTATTTCTTTTATTCCAAGTCTCATACTTTCATATATATAATTATCTATATATGATAATACAATGATATGATAACTTTCTGTTCAATAGGTTCACTGAATTATAACAGAACTTTGTCTATTCTTCAAGCAAGATGAAGTGATAATATTGAATAGCAAAGTGACTTACATATATATATATATATATATATATATATATATATATATATATATATATATATATATATATATATATATATATATATATATATATATATATATATATATATATATATATATATGTTATCATTGAATAATGGCAGAAGACTTATGTATTTTTTATGTGTTTGAATGCCTTCCATCGATTAGTGATAGAAGGATAGGTATATGTATCCATCGGGGGAGTCACGTCCCCGATGGGAGTGACTCCTTGGAGGAGTCCTCGAAGTCACTAATCACTGAAAACACAGAATTTGATAGATGCTAAGCATGTCAGTCAATCTTGAGTTACATTTGGTCAATCGGTAATATTGAAAGTCTAACATAATAATTTATCATTATTTATATGTGTGTGTGTGTGTATATATATATATATTATAACCTAATAGGTACACATCTCAAAACAATAATATATTATATTTAACATATATTTATTTTCAATATAGATTTGATCCTAAATGAACTAACTCATTAATATTTATATATTATATACTACTATATATAATATACTATGTTCCCCGGGGACGCATACCCGACCTAAAACCCGACGTTTCGGGGACGGGGACGTCCCGGGGATGGGGGTACGGGTATGGGACGTCCCCCAGCCGTCCCCAAATGTCCCCTTTTTTCAAGGGACGTTTCGGAAACTTGGGGACGTAAGGGGGACAAAAGGGGGACGTCCCGCTGTACTCGGTACAAAAAGGGGGACGTCTAGCCGTCCCCCGACCATACCGGGTACGGCCGACCGTCCCCCTTTTTTGTATGCTCAAAACTTTTTTAAAAAAACATTAAAAAAATATTTAATGCCTCTTTCTTGGTCAGCTAGTGGGCCCCACTCCTTCAAAAACCCTAAAATGTATATAACACCACACATTTAAGTTGTTTTAACAATTGTTTGGTTTTCATTTTATGTTGCAGCCAGCTGAAGTTTTCATTTTGCAAGTAGAGGAGGTAATATTTTTACTTCCAAGAGCTTGACCAAGGGTTTGATCTTCTATTTTGTCCACCAAGTAAGTATAAAACTCTTTTTGCTTTCATCTATCAATTTTTTAATAAATTTGCAGCTTGCGAAGTCTGATTTTTTTAAATTTTTTCATTGTTTCAGCTCATATATCTATTCAATTGCATATTTAAACACAATGAGCAGCAGTGGGAGTACAAGTAGTAGTAGTGAAGAAGAAAATGTAGGGGTTGATGTTGCTAGTAGTGACACTAGGCAAAAACCCAATCTTAAAGCTAATTTGTTTAAATGCCCTTCCGCCATTATGAAGAATTTTGCAAAGGGTCCTTTCAATAGGAAAAAACCTCTTCTCCAATATGTCACACCTCGGCCAAAAGATAAAAGGAATTCGGGGGGGACTAGGGTGTGGGATTGCCATGTTTGTTTTGATGATTTTAGGGGCAGCTATACAAGAGTGAAGTCACATTTTTTAGGTGTTTCATGCCAATGAGTCAAAGCTTGTCCTAACCTAACCGATGAACAAAAATTAGAATGCCAAAGATTGCACTTAGAGGCTGAAATGGAGGGACAAAATTTGACAGTGACATCACCATCCATTCCCTCACAATCATCTAGGCATATTTCATCTGCCATTGGTACTAGTGGCAGCCCTAGTGGGTCTAGAGGGAAGAGAAAGATAAGTAGTGGTGAGAAGGGCTCAGTGGAAAGTATGTTTAATGCACAGGCAAAGGAGAAGTGTGAGGCATCCATTGGTAGATTCTTTGTTGCTAATGGTATCCCATATAATGCAGCCCGTTCCACTTATTATAAACAAATGGTGAAAGATATGTTGAGCATGAATTCCTCATTTGTACCCCCTGGTGAGCATAAGCTACGAACCACTATCCTAGATGAAGAGTACTCAAAGGTTGCTTTGTTGTTTGAGGATATGAGACGCACTTGGGTTAGGACAGGCTGCTATATTGTGATGGATGGGTGGACCAATGTTAGACATAGGCCAGTCATCAATATCATTGTCACATCCCCTGCTGGCTCTTATTTTTTGAGAGCCATAGATTGCTCAGGAAAGAAGAAGGATGCAGATTTTCAGTTCACCATTTTGCGAGATGCCATAGAGGAGATTGGGCCCTCTAATGTTGTACAGGTTATCACAGATTCTGCACCTGTGTGCAAATCAGCTGGTTTGATGATAGAGGGTGCTTATAGGCACATATTTTGGACCCTTTATTGTGTTCATTCCTTGAACAATGCATTGAAGGACATAGGGAAAATTGAATGGGTGAAAAAAGCGGTGCTAGAAGCTAGAGAAGTGCAAATGTTTATTTGCAACCACCACACTTCACTTGCTCTATTCGGATCCTTCTCTAAGAAGGAGTTTCTCAAACCAGCCGAGACAAGGTATGTCAATTATAATTATAGTTTACTTTTAGTTTGTTTTAACTTTAAGTTATTTTAAAAAATTATTTATAAGTTTACCTACATGTGATGCTTTTTGTTTTAAATTTTAATCATTAATATTTAAGTTTAAATTTTTAATTTTTAATTGTTGCTATAGGTATTGCACATATTTCATCTTGATGGAGAGGATGATTGAGGTGTATGAGGCCCTTCAATTGATGGTGGTGAATCCAGAGTGGGGACGATGGTCTCATTCTAAGTCCTCTGAAGGAAAAGCGGTGAGGCAAAGGATCCTTGATGAGAGTTAGTGGTCCACAATGAAGTAAGTTGTTGATTTTTAAATTTACTATTAGTCTTTTGCTTGCTGATTTTCCTACTAATAATCTTAAAATTCTTAAAATTCTAATTCTGATTTTCATTTTTGTTGGCATCTTGATCTTGCAGATATATTTGCTCTGTCATAGCACCCATTGTTGATGTCATTAGATATGTTGATACTGATGCTCCTAGTTTGGGAGAGATCTATGAGACTATTGACAGCATGTTGAGTAAGATGAAGAGAATTGTTGCGGCATAGGATCCTACATTGGGCTTTTATGAGGAGCATATTAGGCCTATTGTGATGCGGAGGTGGAATATGATGAATACCCCACTTCATATGGCAGCCTTTGCTCTAAATCCCAAATGGTATGCACAATTGGGTGGAAGGGGCCTCCCATGTGATGATCCTAAGGTTTTGGATGGCTTCACAAAAGCAATTGATAAGATTTATTCAGCTCAAGATGCCTCTACTCTTCGTGCACAGTTCCTTGACTTCACCAACCTTCATGGCCCAAACTTGGGTAAGCCACAAGCAAGGTTGGATAGAGTTGTTTTGGCACAGAGGGATCCTATTGGATGGTGGACCTGACATGGGAGAGATACACCTGAGTTAAAGATACTTGCCAGTCACCTCCTTTCACAGGTTGCTAGTTCCTCACCTGCAGAGAGGGAATTGGTCCACATATTCATTTATCCACTCTATCAAGAGGAATAGACTTACCTCTAAAAGAGCGGAGAAGCTAGTGACAGTGCATCATGCTCTTCGACTTGTCGATCGTCAGACTCCAGAGTATAGGCAAACACCAGCTTTGCGATGGGATGTTGAGCCTAAGGATATGGCCCAGATAGATGAAGATGACACAGCACCAGGACTGGTTGGGGTTCCATTAGATGAGACTACGCTTCCTATGGAAGATGACAGTGAGGAGGACTCTGATTTTGATGCCATGGTAGTAGAGGCAGAATAGGAGCAGCAGTCTGCTTCATTTTCTATGTTTTTCTTTTTGTGTTGAACATGAACATGATTATGATACATTGATAATATGATACTTATTACTTTATGGCAGCCCTCTACCCTTTGGGCCTATAGCTTTGGACATATTTTGATTTTGATTTTCAGATTTATCATGCTTATCATTATGAGTTTTATGATATTGACAATTGTTAATAACTTAATGTTCATTTTTCAATGTTCTCTGATATTGTATTAATATGCATTTTGACAATTGGGTAGTTAAATAGTAAAACCGGATATTATTTCGTAGATGGCATTCAAATTTTGTATGTTATGGTTCTATTATGTTTAAATGACATGCTTTGTGCTTAGTTTCATATGAATGACATGTATGTTTACAAATTTCAATGTATATTTTAAAATTTCTCTATATATATATAGCCGTCCCCGTTTGCCCCCCCGTCCCCAAAATCGCCAAAAAAAT
Source organism: Cupressus sempervirens (assembly GCA_028749045.1). Lineage (NCBI taxonomy): Eukaryota > Viridiplantae > Streptophyta > Pinopsida > Cupressales > Cupressaceae > Cupressus > Cupressus sempervirens. Next base: position 577,045,039 of record CM053791.1, read on the forward strand.
TTGCTGTCCCAGAAACCCGTCCCGCCGTCCCCCACCGTCCCCGTACCGGAAACTTAGGGGAACATAGATAATATATTGATAGATATGTTATATTTAATTTGTTTAATTAATGATGAATTTATAAATTATCAAAGAGACATGTCTCTTCATGAGACATGTCCCTTCTATAAATATTTATATAGCATTCAAATCTACAATTGGAACAACATTTGCTGAAAACGATCCTTGTTACTCAACATGGTATCAGAGCAAGGTTGCAAAACGTAAGAAAGGAAATGCTTCCTTCAAAGTAAATTAACATTGGAAAACATTCAAATCAGCAGGCAAAATTGATAGTGAGAGATAATCATCAAATTCTTGCCTTATGCAGACAATCTAAACCAGATAGAAAATACTCTGTTGTTGCGGTGGTACAATTGTGCACACTCGAGTATGCTCCTTGGGATTTCGATGAAATGTCTGAGTTTTTTATCTCAGAAATTCTTTCTTTAATAACATATGGAATTCAAATCTACCTACGCAACTGAAGAAAATCAGTGTATTAGAAGCATAAGTAAGTTTCTGAAGTCAATAGAACAGCTGGAAAATCTCGACTCAATCATAATTGATGGGTGGATAAACACCAGCTTAAAGTCTCTTCAGAAGAATTATGTCACCTTAAAAGCATTCACAAACTAAAACTTGACACCAAGGTGATTATCAATATTGACAAATAAAACGAGAAAAATAAGGAGCTATAATAAAAGTATTTAATAAAGCATTATTGGAGCATGTTCATAACTAGAGACTTCTACATTTTGCAATTCAGAATTCTCTATATACCATGATGTAATCTGAAGCTTGTTATTAATCTCCCGCCACAAACATCAAATAAGGGAAGTGATATACATTGACTCAAAAAGAAATACTTGCTGAAATATATTCCACCTTATCCATTAGATACATAAATGATATCTTCGTTGGAAGATTCTTATTGTAAAGATTATTCAGAGTGTAGGTAAATGACTAGGCATGGAGGTTTGAAATGGATGAAGGCACAAATACGAAGAATGTCCTTATTGTTTTGTACTTTGATGTACCAATCTGCAAGATAATAGAGAGTGGATCACTATTGCTACATGGGTCTAAATCAACGTGTGAAGGATAATTAATTAAAAAGGGCAACCCCACTGGATAGACCCATCGATACTTCATAACTGAAAGCGATACCATTTCATATTACCATCAAGGTTCGCTAGTAGATTATAAGCCATGACATTTAAATGACCATCCTACCTGGACACCCCACATGTAATGTATAAAACAAACTGACTAACGCATTAGTTATTCAGTGGAAGGGCAATTGTCAAAAGTGGTATTCAAAACCATCTTAACATTGAGGCAGGATATCAAACAAACTTTGCAATTCATAATTCGAATTAATAAACGGGAGAATTAGATAGAAAACAACAAATGGGAATACCCCCCAGAGATCCTACATCACCACAAGATAGATGGGATAAATGTTATTTAAAAGAGGAACTCAAAACCACGATGAAATCATGGATGGAAGAAAACCAGTGTTACACCGGTGTGGGGGGAGATCGGGACGAGTTTTCGTTGCGGGAAAAAAAAGGACCTCAATTTGGGGACGGCGGGGTGCAGCAGCAGGGTACGGAGGGGGGAGGTGGAGGGGAGGTTGCACAGTATACATATATGACTGAAAATGCTAATTATGAAATGATGCTTCAATATAACATACGAAATATAGTTGAATATAGAAAATTGAAATGCGATTCACGAACCATAAGTTCAAACTTGAAACTTGAAACTTCATAACCATTACCAATGACCACTGAACTTAGTAAAATTATAAATACTAAAACTTTTAAACATAATAATGATAATGATAATAAAAAATATAAACCATACATAGTACGATGTACCATGTAAGTCAACCATTGACTATGAAATCATCAAATGACAAAGATGAAAGATTCAAAATTCATTCTTCAAATATGAATAAAAAACACTCTCATGCTTAAAAAACAATAAAGAACAAAAGCAAAAAAGTTTTGCTTTTAATTTTTATGCAACACGCTAGCTGCACCCCTACACCTACATCCCTGTGTCCCACCCGGGTGTTCCGACTAGTGCAGTTGTGGTGTGGCAACGTTTTGGCCACGGTGGGGGTACTCTGGTGCACGAAGTACCCGCACTAGGGACATACACGCACCCTATGTGTGGAGTTTTTGACCCAGGTGCACGCACTCGGGTTACACTGAAGAAAACAAACAAAAACATTACAAACTATTCTCCATACCCACCTCACGGTCGATGCCATCATGGAAAGACCAACACAATTTAAGGAAAGGGTACAGGTAGCATGACCCCACCACATATTGGGATTTAGTATGGTAAAATAAAATAAATTTGCATCAAAAACTTCTAGAGGGAAGGATGAATACATCTAAACAAATACTCTGCTGGAATTAATCATTTGTTACAATGGCTCTTTTACCAATTCATTGAGTTGGTTTCCATCAAGCAAAAATAGATTGCAAACACTTAAATTTACATCAAATTAACATTAGTGATATAAAATAGCAAAGACTTATAAGGCTGGGAGTTGAAAGAATGTAATGTTCCCGTTATAAAATAAATAATAAATCAAACTTTTGTCACGGGCCAATTGATTTAATGTATCTCAGACCCATTTTTATTTTTTGTTTCCTTAGTTTGTGTCGCCATCGGCTATCTTTGTACACCCTCGGAAATTTTTCCGACAGGTATTTAAGCACGGCTTGTAGGTAGTCTGTAGGCATGCAATTTGGATTATTTCTTTGTACTGTGAACTCCTGTTTAGGGTTCTCTGTTTGTTCGCCATTTCAGAAGTGAAAGACCTTCCCAATTTGGCTTATTCTGGTTTCAATGGGATTCAACCCTCACCCTATTCTACCTGTGTATTACTCGGCTCAGATTTGGCAAATTGGAGTTCCATCATTATTTGCAAATACTTATATCTATATCAATTTGTGAATGTTCTTCCATACTTGTACTGGCGTTATTTGGTATCACTAGTGAATACAATCATAAGTGAAGTAACTTGAAACATCTTCCGTACACCACAAAGTTACCCATCTGTACGACTATTATGTGTTGCATTCTCCCTTACCGTACAGCCATTGCCTGGCACTATCGTTTGTACGGCTTTCACACCCCCGTACGAACCCATCACCTTGCAATCCTCTGCAGCAACATCCATGTAAGGCCTCTATACACTTACCGTATGACATCCATAGTTTCTCTGTCGTACGGCTACTCTACTCACCGTATGGCCACCCTCTGCTCACCATATGGGAAACTTGATACCACCATACGGCCACCCCCCCATCTATCGTACGGAAGCCTCCTTACCACCATATTGTCATTCCACTCTAACCATACGGACCAATTCCTTGCCACCGTACGGGCATTGCCAGTTATCTCTCAAGCCACACCAATCTCTCAAGTCTCTCAGGATAACATACTCTTAGCCTCTCAGTCTCTCAAATCAATTGCCTTCAGGCCAAGTTTGCCTTTGGAACATTACAAAGAACCTAAGGATTACGGATGAAGTGTAAACCTAAGATCTATTTGAACTGCAGTCCATTTCGCACATATATATATATATATATATATATATATATATATATATATATATATATATATATATATATATATATATATATATATATATATATATATATATTTGAAGTATTAGATTCTCAAAGCATAGACCGTTTGGAGATCAACCTTGATTATTTGACATTCACTGCTCATATTCGAAGTGCAAAATGCTATTCATATATGCATTCGAAGTGTTGTTCATTTGAAGAAGTAATCAAGCATTATATCAAGATGATTTATATTGTGAAATCAAATATACATCTTGTCTGATTTCAAAGTGCAAAAGTGTCATTGGAGTTGGAAAATCCATTGTAGGCATCATTAGTCTTGATAGTGACTAGAAATTATAAACAATGGAATAATTGGGAATTTACATTGTGGAAGGGTATAATAACAAATGTTCCATTCTCACTTGTCTTTGGACCCTCATGTGCAAACAAGTATTCTTATTTGTATATTTATCTACTCATTGTAGTCTCTCTTAATTGTAATTCTATACCTACAATAAGAGCTATTTTCCTTGATCTTTTTCGTCTTGCAGGAAAAGGTTGGTACTTTACACATGCTACCAAATATTGTGCAGACTTAATGTTATAAAAGTAGCTCGAAAGAAGCTGTGATCTACAATTCATTACTCATCTAATATTCTTGATGATTGAGATTACGAGTATTCTTCCATTAAGAGGGAGTCTAACACTTCTACAAAGGCAACGTAGGAGTTCAAAAGATTGATATTCAGATGGAGTCTAAAAATACATGTGTGACTGCATGATTTTTGATGGGCTTACTCTAGTATACATCATGAGGAAGTAACAATTTGTCACCAAAAAGTTGAAACATTGATATCAAATTGAGAGGGAGTCCAACAAGCATCCTTGGGCAAAGAGAACCTCTAAGGGAGTGACTACAGGTCCTTGACTTCCCATGATCATTGTTCAGAGGGAGAATTTTGGGGTGTAAACCCTTGTGAATGTTATCTTCTCTATAAGGGAGAAGTTCTAAGTGAAATTCCTTGTAATGTATTCTTCTCTGTGAGAAAGAAGTTGAGGTGAAAGCCCTTGTTCCACCCTCTGACTTGATTCATGGTGGCTACTATTTTGCATATGTCGATTATGTCATGACAGGTAATGATCTTGATCTTAACAATAGCTTGACATGTTATCATGATTGACTACATTAAGTTGATGTCCTGAAGTATCAAATATGATGATAACGAATGTATTATGACCTACTACATTAAGTTGTGCCGGAAGTCAAGATACTTGTCATGATAGTGATTATGACACCCTGATTACTTGTTATGTGATAGACTACATTAAGCTGTTGTCCCAGTACTCATATCCTACTAGGCTATAACTTATTCTCTTGGTAAGCATCACGGATTTGATGCTAGTGCACATACCACAACAATATGAGATTGATAAATATCTTATGGTTGATATTCGTTGTTAAATCATACTTCAGATAATATTGAAAGATAACATCTATTTTGATGAATATATGATGATATCCTTAAAGATGTCATTCAAGAACATCACATTGAGAAGATATCTCTATATGCTTGAGAGCATAATATGTTCTATAGCAATCCTCCCTAGCTAAGAGGGAGTGTTAAGGTTGTAGCTTCTGTCGGATTGAATTAACCTAGAGATAATCCCTCTATGGTCATTGGTTAATCATAAATAAGACAAACACTAGTATATACCTACTTATATATATATAGTTTAATTAATGATTAATTTATAAATTATCAAAGAGGCATGTCTCTTCTACGAAGATTTATATAACATTCAAATCTGCAATTGGAAAAACACCAAAAAAAATAGCAATGTTATTACATTTGCAGAAAACGATCATTGTTACTCAATACAAGGTACTTTTAATTTTTTATTTGTATCTCTTCTCTCACTTGCATAATAAGTATACTTATATTGTTTATTTAATTTGTTTTAGGTCTTCTTATTGGCAAATAGCCATAAATAATGTTAATGTTTGTGGTCTGAGGTTCAAAACCCCTAATGATGAGGAGCTAAAAGGTCCTATTTTGACCCATCGTATTGCTGATGTAAACGTTGAAATTGAGGAGCAGCATAAAGTACGGGTCGTGAAGGGTTGCACCATCATGACCAATGGTTGAACTAATAGAAGAAATAGAATACTACTAAATTTTCTTGTCTCCTCATCAGGTAATTCGATATTGTTTTTAGAAAGTTAGAATTTAGTAAGTTAGTAGCAAATTGATTGATGATTGTGATTGTACTAAATTTCTTTATTTTTTCTCAGGTTCTATAATGTTTTTGAAATCAATTGATGCCTTGCGGAAGACCAAAAACGTTGAGTATCTTTGTGAGGTAATGGAGGAATTGTTGAAATAAGTGGGTGAGGAGAATGTGGTGCAAATTGTGACAAATAATGCATCAAATTATGTTGTTTCTGGTAAACTTCTTATGGAGAGGCACCTCCACTTGTTTTGTACCCCTTGTGTTGTCCATTGCATTGAACTCATGTTAGAGGATCTAGGTAAAATTCCTTGGATTAAAAAATGTGTAGTGCAAGCAAGGAATATTTGCAAGTTCGTATATAATCATGCTTGGATTCTCAACCTTATGAGGCAACACACAAAGAGAAAAGAGTTGTCTCATCCAGTGTTCACTAGATTTGCAACAAATTTTCTCACATTGAAATCTTTTCTTGACGCAAAGGCTTGCTTGAAAGGTATGTTTGTATGTGAGGTGTGGACAAATTCATCATATGTAAAGCTCAATGCAGCAGTTGAGGTGGTTGATCGGATTTTGATGAGAGTGGCTTTTGGAAACTTGCAAAGGAGATTGTGGAAATAATTTTCCTTTTTGTGCTCATTTTTATTTCATTTCACTATTTTTGTTAAAGTTTTAAACACTTGTTCATGTTCATTGACATTCACATTGTTCATTTTTAAATGGAAAACTTAAAAGCTTGATGTTTTTCTTTTCACAATGATTGCAGTTCATGGAGCATCTTATTGTTATCCTATGGATTGTTGATGGAGAGAAGCCCTCAATGGGTTACATTTATAAGGGCATGGATAGTGAAAGAGAGGCCATTTGAGCTTCTTAAGTAGAGAATCATGAAAATATATGGTCCCATATGGGATGCCATTGATAAGCAATGGCACAATCTACTGCATAGGCCTATAAATCCAAGATACCAATTCAGCCCAAATTGTAAGGCTAATGAAGAGGTGTTGAGTGGTCTCTATGATATTATCATACAAAGAATGTCACTTAATGAAAATGTTGGAACAGTTATAGTCCATAAGATAGAGATGTAAAACAAAGCAAACCTATTTGCACGAGACTTATGCAAGAAAAACTAGGCAGAACTAATGCCTGGTAAAAATCTATGATTCCAAATTCTAATTTCTATTTTATTACCACTTTAGAATCTAGAATCTAGATTGATAAAGTCAAATTTATAGAACTGATTTAAAACTTGTTTCAAATGTATGGTGGGAGAAGTTTGGCAACAAGGTGTCAAATCTAAGGAGGATTGCAGTTCGTATTTTGAGCCAGCCATCTAGTGCTATAGGACGCGAATGCAATTGGAGTATGTTTGATCATATACACTCGAAGAGGTGCAACAGGTTGGGAGAAAAGTTGAATGATCTTGTTTTTGTTCACTACAACTTTTTCTTCCATCACAAACAGATTTTGGGCACTCACACATCTCCCATTGTATTAGAAAAGCTTCATATGCAAGCAGGATGGAACACAGAGGTTGGTGATCCTATCTTTAGTGATGAAGACTTGGAGTGAGTTGATTAGGTGGATCAAGAGGCAAAGGCAGCGGAGGAGGCTAGAGCATGAGGAGACCTAGTGCAGAACCCTGAGGCTGAGAGTGAACGATCCGACTCTAATGATGAGGATTATGAGGATGAGTATAAGGATAAGGAGGATGATCATGATGAGCATGTCACTGAGATTCAACCTCAGACACAAGGAGAGAGGATAGCTCTAGAGTCTTCCATAACCTATCTTAGGCATACTCATAGGAAGACATAGGCTACTATGAGCCTTTCTTTTGACATATGTTTTGAACTTTTAATTCCATGGATTGCATATTCCATTAATATTGTAGACATTTGACAGTTACAGTATATTTCATATTTCTATTATGTTATTCAATATTACTTTAAGTAATTTATTTCAAAAAAAATCATTTATGCTTACGTGATCTATGGAAAGTTGTATATGCGTGCAAAGTAGCTTCTATTTATCTCAATTATTGTGTATTTAATGTTAATTGGCTAAATGATGCATTAAAAAAACTTTAAATCCTTAAAAATCTTTGAATTTCATGGGTTTTTTAATTTGTCGAGTCTGAGTTTGAGCCAATTTTGGGCCTAACCGAGTTTGAGGCTAGTAACACTAGCACGAAGTCTCGCTTTAATGTTTTTTCAACCCTTTAACATGCGTCACAATTGATGATCCACTCCCTTGCATTGTTGTATAATGTAGGCCACGCAAACCTACAAGAAGCACCTTCCTCGCCCTAGTGTTGGGTTTCATGTGCCCACTAGTCAGACCTTAATGTGCCTCTAGAAGGACACTCTTGACTTCTTTCTCCATGAGTTACCCTTAAACTACCTAGTCTGGTCCCATCTTATACAACAATCCATTGATTAACTAGAATGACCTATACTCCTCATGACCAACTTCTCTCTCCAAGCAACATATCCCTCAGGAACTAGGATGTTAATGAGTACTCGCCAATACTTGTGTACCATGCTAGCAAGACTGCGATATGGAACAAATGCGCATTTGGAGATCATCATCCTCTCCCTCTAGCAGTTCTCCAAGACTTGATGTGGGAGAGCTAGTTGGCAATTACATGGCTCTTTCCTGGTCGTACAATGATGGTGAACATAAGCTTATGCAAAAGTAGCAAACCATCTTCTTACTCTCCCTTGTATTACAGGTTTATTGACGAGACACATTAAAGCCTGATAATCCACATTAAAAGTGAATGGCATTGCCAACCGGTAGAGAAAAATTTGTAAACGGTGTACAGAATTCCAAGAGACCCTCTCTCTGTCATGTTGTAATTTTTCTTAGCCTTAGACGACAACCTACTAGTGAAGTAAGCAGGGCATTCCAGGTCATGATCTCCCACCTGCATCAGTGTGTCTCCAATTGCAAAGTTGGACGCATCCACATGCACATGGAACTCCTTGTCCCAATTTGGGTATGCCAATATTGGCGCACCAAGCAACCTTGTCTTCAGGTCCTATAATGCTTCCTCCTATGTCACCTCCTAGGTGTACGACTCTCCCTTCCATGCAACTTTGTCTAGTGAGTATGATACTTGAGCAAAGATTTTGATAAACCTCCAGTTGTACCCTATATGTCCCAAGAAAGATCTGACCCCTGTAATGTATGTACATGCTTTCATTTCTACAATCATCCATACCTTGTTCGGGATTGTCTTCAAACTTGCCTTGCATACGATTTGCCCCAACGACTTGCCTTGTGGTACCATAAACCTACATTTCTTCGGGTTCAATATCACTCTTGCTCTCTTGCATCTCTCCATGCACTCCATGAGAGCCACCAAGTGTGTCCTACACACTGAAGATTGACCAATCATCCAAAAAGACTGAGAAATTGCCAATAGACATTTTATCAAATATGTGCAATATGATCTTTTGAAACGTTGTTAGTACATTACCGAGTCCAAAGGGCACCTATTATATGTGTACACATCCTCCACCGCGAACGTAGTCTTGAACATATCCTACTTAGGTATAGATATCTAATTGTATCCTAAGAATCGATCCATGAAGGAATACATTTCATAGCCTACCACTTCTTTAAAAAGCTATCAGTGAAGGGAATCAAAAAATGGTCATTCACTGCGATTGCATTAAGGCATCAAAAGTCTACATAGATTTCAATTTGGTTCACCTCCTTCAATGATTTAACTATGGGAGACCCATTCACTTGTCTTCACTTTGAAAATAATACCCATGTCCAAAATTCATTCGATCTTTATTCACTCGTGCAACATTTCTTATTCATCTTGTACAGTCTCTTTCAACTTGTACGACGCTAGGTACCAATGGAATGTGATACACGTACAACTTTGGAGTCACTTTAAATCTTTATACGTCCAAGAAAATACATCTTTATACTCCATTAAGATCTTAAGTGTTGCCACTTTTACAACTAGGTTCTACTCATAGCCCATTAGGATGTTCCTTGGATTAGCCTCATCACTGAGGTAGATTAATTTCAATAAAGGTTCCTCACATTGAATGGGCTTCATCATGTCAAACTGATATGCCGGTGCCTCATTCACTTGGGCCTCGCCTTCGGTGTACTCTCTGTATGCTCAAGGGAACAAATCCTTCTCCAACCCTTCATCTACCTTGAGCATGTTGCAATGGAACAACTCCTAATCTTCCATTTTCCAATGCAAGAGGTCATTCATTGAGTCTAGGTCATCCTGAACAGCCTTTCAATTCCAAGATACCTTCCTTACGAGGTTCCATCTGTTGCTTTCCTTCATCTCTTCTCTATGTACCTCCTTCAAACTCTAACTCTAACGAGGATGCCAAGCCCTCATCACCATGTGTGTCTTGAGGTCAATGGTGAACTTTCTCCCACTTTCTCCATGGAATCAGCATTTCATTTCCAATTATGGTTCATCTTGGTTGCCACCAACCACCCTCTTTCGGGGAATATGCCATAGTGCTTCTTATTAAGTGGAATAGCTAAAAAGTCCAGCACAAACGGCTGAGTGTCGATCATTACTCTCTACGTCGTTAGTTTCCCAATCGACTTAATGTCATATTGGTCTCCACCCACCAAGCAAAAGATTGGTAGCCACAGTGTAAGTTTCCCCAACTTCTTCCACATCTCCTCAAGAAGCACATTAACACTAGACCCCCCATCCATGATGGTATCTGTCAAAATGGTGCCAAGAATACACTTTCGGATGTCTCCCAATGTTGATGCCCAACATCGGGTCTGTATAAGGGCCAATGAACCCATTTGTACGCCATGCACAATGTATCGTGTAGTTTGGAACCCGTACAGTGTTTAAAAGGGTTGTGCATAGTTGCAGCACTGTCTCGAAAAGGTATTTGAGTTTGATTAGAACCTATATCCACATCATTTGCCACAAAATGTTCTGCTCAGCCTCCATCTCTAGTGAGGTGCTTTCCATTCTGTGTGTCTCACTCTTCTCAACCATCATCTCTTTTTCTATAACGGCCTTAGCATCCCATGCTCTTTGCTTCTTTGTACAAATATTAAGGCGCATGACCTTTGGCTATGCACAAGTGATCATCAATACCTTCTCTTTTGCTCACCTTTTCAATATTCAACAAGTTGACACTAGAATTTGGATAACTTGCATCCTCATGGTCTCCTAGTCTGCACCATCTGCGCATTACTGAGGCATTTCTTCCCTCAGGCAATCATGAGCAAAATGTCCCACTAGCTACATGTGTGGTAGTGGATCATTGGCCTTCCCTTTGCATCATATTGGATGTAGCTCCAACTATTGTTGTTATTGTTATTATTATTGTTTTTGTTCCTTCCTCCACGCTTGTTGTTTTGGTAACTACCAGACAACAGCGTGGTGTTAGTTCCCTGAAGGTTGGTCATCGTTGTGGATGTGGAGGGCTCTTGGGTGAACACTTTCTTGTCTTCATATTATATGGGCATTCCTTAGTGGAGTGACCCATAATCTGGTAAATGTCAAAAAAAGGTCTTCTGGCAGGCGCCCTTGGTGTGGCCCTCTTCCTTACACTTCATACACCACAAATTTTCATCCTCATTCCTACACCCATTGGCCTTTATGGGCTTGAATTCCCGCATAATTCCTAGCATGTCCTTTTGGAGGGCTTGTACTTTACTACTTGATTCCTCGCTGCTGCTCTGTGTAGAGGAATTGTCATCCTCGACTAATGACCTGTGTTTCTTCTTTTTAGCCATCGTGCTCTCATTTTCCAGGTCTATTTCTCTATCATATGCATCTACGTACGATAGTGGGGGCACAATTTTCATTTTCTATGAGGGTCTCAACCCTTCAATGAGCCACCACTTCTTCAGGCCATCCATTGGTTGGTTGCCCATCTTGCCCAACAACTCCTTCAACCTCTAATTGTACGCTCTAATGGTCTCATCCTTGGCATGTTTGGTACTATAAAATTCTACCACAATTTTATTATCATCTTGTAGCAGTGAAAAGTCTATCTAAAACTCTTTTAAATTTGTCCACAAGGTGACTTTAGTTTTATCCACGTTTGAGTACCAGTCTATCGCCACTTCCATCAATGTGGTTCAGAATTGCTTGGCCCACTCATCTTGGTTTGTCAACCCATTAGCAGATCAAAAGGTTTCACAAGTTCTACAATGGTGTATTGAGTCTTCCTTCCTATTGCCTGTGGATTTTGGCAATTTCTGTTTTTGAGACATGACAATTTTTATTACCACCAGTTTAGTGTGGGTTCTAGAAATAGATATGTTAGAGCCAAATACATCGCTTTGGTTGTAATGCCCTTGTGTTCCTCTGACACTCGTAGATACACTGGTATCCCTTGCACCACCGTCATCAGCCTCTTTTTGTCCCCCTCGAACCCTTCATGCCTCCTCCCTTGGTGTGACAGTGAGGTTTCCCAACCAGCTTCTAGTGTCTTCTAAAATCTGTCATGATTTATATCTTTGTCTTTTACTTCAGCCTCTTCCATATGGTACCGTGTTGTACCATACTTTGCGTCTCCAATTTGACCAATTCTTGTGGCACCCACTTGGTTTCCTTCAAGTAACCTTTCATGCGACCTTCCCCCAACAAGTCTCCTTAGTCGTCTTCGATGCTCTACTTGTTCCTTGAGTCTTTGGGCCCTCTGAATAGCCTCAAACTCATCTATATATTTTTTCTGATTTTTGTCTAGTTCAACAAATTTGGCATTACTCCCTCCTCTTTGAAGGGTTTCCTTGTCATCTTCTACTCTTGTTCCTTTCCTTTGTTTCCCTTTGCCTATTCTTCTCAAACCTTAAGAGGATTTGGTGTCATATATTCTCTCGGTTGACTTCCTCATGTGCGTTTTGCAGCACCTAGAATGTATGTGCCAACAATCGTTGAAGCCTGCTTGTCAACCAATCCACAATAGGGCTTACTCCAAGGGAGTGCCACACTACACTTTTGGGAACTTGTTCCTCCATAGCTTCTCTCCGCACGAGTTTCTCTCGACACTTGCAGTAATGAGATGAAGCCAGACGCCAATGCTCTTTATCCCTCAAACAACTCCTGAAATGTATCGTCTATGTTGTGGGTACTTCCTCCATTGAGGGTTGTCCCATTATGCGTCCTGCACCAGCTACCACTCCATCACTCCCAGATTCTTTAAAGGCAACAATGCCAAATGTTTACTGATTTGAGTAACAGGTTTTAACACATACAAAACAGATAGTAAATAAAGTAATATGATGCAACACAATACAGTATCAGAGAACTCACCAACTTCTTTATTAATCTCAGGAAATGCTTACATTCATATGTTTAGACTCACAACGACAGCATTCCTTCATTCACAATGATGATCAGATACAAGTACATAAGAATATAAAATGTTGAAGAGTTGCAACGAAATGTCGTGACCAATGAACTACCCAACTGCCTACCCCTTCAAACACACTAATCATTCATTAATAACTATTTGTACCAACAACAACACGAGTCTGATGTTTCAACAGAGATTACAAAATGATAAGGATTGACAAACAAAAGCAGGTGGTTCTCCACCTCAATTGGCTCCATGAAATCTCTTGCTCTACATATGAAATAAATAAATAACTAAAATAAACATTTTTTTTTAAAACAATAATTTTGCATTACAGCTGCTTCCTTTTCTGAAACTCAACCCTACCATAAATAACAAGTGCTACAAGCATGTCTTATAGAGAAAACAATTTTCTTTCGATTGGCATGAGCATGAAAAAACAACAAACCTGCATCTAGGTTTGAGACATCAATATTTGAAACTGGAACTTTATCAAAATTTGATTTGGCTGATAAAAAAGGGAATGAAGTTGGCCTAATTGTCATCATGCAAGGGCCAGGTCCAACATAACGAATGGTAGAAAGAGCATTTCCAGCATAAATTGGCCTGAAAAATTGAAGCAGAAGGTTGAAATCGAAAAAAAGAAAAAAGAAAAGAACCACAGTAACAAATGATTCAATCAAAAACTTAAGATGTGTGCATAATCTATTTAGATGTGAACTCATAAGAAATAATGTTGTTATGAAAAAATTGATATATTGTAGATAATGATTTTATATGGCTACAAGAACATCATTATATAGTAAACCTGCCATAAACATTTCCTATACATAGTGTAACAAGAAACAGAGATATACCAATTAGACATTACTGAATAAGAATATCACTTAGTATACTAATGTTTGATTCAGAGTCCAATATATTTGTCCGAAAGAGAACTCCATTGCTTCTCTGGATTTTTATTCCATTATGGTCAACAAGCTCCAGACTGACTGATCAAACTATCTGAGCTTCTAGTGTACTAATATTCCTAGAGAGATATAGATAAAAGAAACTTGATCTATAAGAACTATGGAATCATAAAAGCCTTGAAAAAAATGTTGAGAATAATCCTTATCATCAACTCCAAGAACTTCTAGAATCATAATGTCATTAATAGAAAAGCCTGCGATTCTCACCCCAATGGATGGACAAACTGTAAGAAACTATGACAATGGATTAATATGAAATGAGCCAAGGACTGATTTGATAATTATTATTCGTATTTAAAAAAGCCAAAAGAGGAAGTGCTGTGTATTAAATGTTGGAAAAATACAGACAGATGATTAAACAAACATATTACAACTGATATGGATGAAAAATATACCAATTTGTGGTTCAATGCATCATGCAAGGTTTTGATTGATAGTGAATACTATAAATAGGAAAGAATTATGGCATTTGGAAGTCATGATACTCGTACCTATGGTACAGCTGTAGTGACTTCTTTGAAATTATTCCCTTAAAGGAAGCCTTGCATATGCCAAACCTTTCATGATGACCTGTTTGGGACCTAAAATTTTCCTTTACCCTCCCATTTCAAGCAACCAAAGAGAATCTAGCTACACCCTGTATATTTATCCAATGCAAAAGATAATATGTCCGATGCACATGTAATGTTATTTAGATGATCCCTATTGATTAAGTGCATAATACAAGACTCGTGTTATAATGTATGCCAACTGACCAACTTATAACAGAAAACTGACCCATTGAAACAAGAAAAAGCCCTTTAAGTCATTATGTTTGCCTCTAATCATAGACCAAAATGAAATGAAATAAGTTTTTAGTAAAATCTCCAAGTAATAAACAAACACTTAAGAGGGATTGTGGTGCAGGGGCACCATGTCCACCATCAATTTTCATATTTTTAAGACAATATTTATTTAGTTTCAAAAGTTCATGAAACCATGTCAAACAATGATAGAATTATTAAATTGTCATTATAATGTATTCAACTAAGAGGTTTATGAAATTTGTAATGAAAAGGCCGAATAGGAATAGGAAGGATCAAGGTTGGTTTTGTAACTACCCAAGAATTGTCTATTTATAGACAAGATTATGTAATCAAAAGGGGGAGTCGATGGTGAGTGAGTTAAGAGAGAGATTGTGAAAGGAAATCGGGCTCTCTGGTTTCTAACCAGAGAGCCATCGATATCATCATTGATAATGAAATGTATTTTAATTCATTGGGTCTATTGCATTTCATATTTCACGATGTTAATCTCTTCCTATCTCCTGTTATTCAGTTTCAAAGATCTAACTGAATGCCTGGATGAAAAGCAATTTTTGAGCATCCATTAGTAATGGAATTTTATATGTTCTTGTTTCGGTTCTTTGATGAGGAATTTAATGGTTGAGAAATCAGGTTTTGGAAGCATCGGCAGTCACTAAAGAGATACACACTGGTTATTGCATTGGGTGTTTTCATGTCTCCGCATCAGATTGTAAATTTGTAATTGATTACATAAAAATTAAAAAGAGCGGTCAACAAAATTGCATTAGTGAATTCAACCTCTTAAGAAGGTCAAACAGCTTTTTGAATCAAAGTGCTCAATGGAGCTACAGAAAATAAAGAAATGGTAGTTACACTAAGCAATAGTTGCTCACAGGCGTCCAAAGCCCAAAAAAAACTAGTTAAACTAATATAAAAACTAGTCAGCCGTGTATTGTCCCCTATTTTTAGCAGTTGGCAGGTAACCAGTGATGTCAGTCCATCATTGTGATCCTTGTGGTCTGGCAAGATGTTTAGAGGGTTCATGGTGATTGCTTACTATTTTTAGTAAG
This sequence comes from Cupressus sempervirens, assembly GCA_028749045.1. Classification (NCBI taxonomy): domain Eukaryota; kingdom Viridiplantae; phylum Streptophyta; class Pinopsida; order Cupressales; family Cupressaceae; genus Cupressus; species Cupressus sempervirens. The sequence goes on from CM053791.1 coordinate 577,061,060, forward strand.
TCAATGATGGCAGTTTCCATTTCTGGCAGGCACCGAGGTGCTATATTCAGTTGGTGATGGTATTGGCACTTTCAATGGTATCGACTTACTATTTTTAGTAAGTCAGTGATGGCAATTTCCATTTCTGGCAGGCACCCAGGTGCCATATTCAGTTGGTGATGGTATTGGCACTTTCAATGGTGTATATTGAGTTTAAGTTTTATAAATTGTTTTTGGGTGCCTAGTGGGGGTATTAATCATTTATTCACATAGAATATAATCCTAAGTCTTAAAAACAACGAAAAGCGTGTTGAAGAAGCCTTTTAAGTGAAAAGTGTCTTCATGAAGCTTTTAGCTTGGAAGTTTTTATAAATAATTCAAAGTTATTAGATGAAGGCTTCTAATTGAAAAGTGTATTGATGAAGGCTCTTTAGTAAAATGTGTGCGAGAGAAGCTACTTGCTTTTGGTGTCTTGAAGAAGACATCTTTAATTACTATAAAAGCAATGCCTTGTGAGAAAGCAATTCATTCATGATGCTTATGTTCAATGAAATTGGGTGATGAGGGTTTGAGAATATTTCTTCAAGCTGACATGATATCTATCTTGAAATCATTGCACTTTGAGCCAATGATTTATATTGGTGAATTGTGTATTGTTTTCTCTGAATCAGTGATCTGCAAATAGGTCCATGTCTGGGTGGTATCGAGCTAGAAATCAATTGTTACTTTGACTGCAAATTGGTAGGAAAAAGGGATGGCCTTGGCTGGGGTTGGGTATTCTGCAATTTTGGTCTGTGTTTGTCAACTTGGTATACATATTTGAGCAGTGGTGTGAATAATGCAGAGGCAGCGTTGAACCATAAGAAGCTATGATCTCCCCTGGAACAGCAGCGTTCCTATTCCATAGGCTACGATCAGTTCTAAAGTGGTGGCATTTGGATTTAAGGGAGCTGCGATCTGTTGTAGAGCATTGGTGTGGGGTTACTTACTGTTGCAAATTGATTCCTACTCCTAAGAAAGTATCCAATGTCAATCTGCATATACCAGGTTCTTTAAATAAATGAAAATATTGCATAAATGAATGTGATTTGAAATCTGATCAATAGCAAATAAAGTGGGAGTTTGAATCATTGTCATTTACTTTGCATTTCAAAGTCTTGCTATTTATAATATATATATATTCCGAAAATTGAAAAAAGCATATATACTCAAAAACAAAAAAATATAAACTTTAAAACAAGAAATCAGACCTTGACTTTGTTTGCCAACAATTTGACGAAATGTCAAACAAGCAAAAGTAAATTTTGAGGCTAGAGCCAGAGGGGCTCATTACAGTCAGCCTGTGTGCTCTGATCCTCTTATATGATAAATAACTGACAGACAGCTCTATTTAAGTACCCTCCACTAAGGAGACCTCCTATCTAAATCAAGTCCCAAATGAATATTGTTACAAATGTAAATGGCATAATACTTCATTGATTAAACAGAGATCATAGTGATCAATGTATACAAAAGGAGGTTCGAATAGAATAGAAACATTCTATTCTAGACTATACCTAAATATTAGAAACATTCTAATATTTACAATAAGCTACAATAGTGAGCATTAAAGATTATTCTAATACCCCCCCTTAATGCTCAATCTATTTATTACACCAATAGATCCCCTGAATTTAACAAACTTGTCAGGACCAAGGGGTTTTGTGAAAATATCTGCTGGTTGCTCTGAGGTAGGGACATAGAATAACTGAATAGATCCATCTTCTACTAACTGTCGGATATAATGGCAATGAAGCTCTATGTGCTTGGTTCGTTCATGGAACACTGGGTTTTTGGAAAGTTTGAGTACTACCTGATTGTCTGAAAACAAAGAAGTTGGACCTGCTTGAGAAATATGCATATCGGCAAGCATCTGACGGAGCCAAACTGCTTCACAAGCTGCCTTGACAGCTCCTCTATATTCTGCTTTTGTAGAGGAGAGTGCATGTGCCTGTTGCTTCTTATTGGTCCAGGTAATTGCTGCAGATCCGGATACTAAACACATAACCAAAAGTAGATTTCCTGTCATCAACTGAGCTGACCCAATCGGAATCGGTGAATCCACTGAGTTGAGGAGTAGTACTCCTTGTGTAAAGAAGACCATAATCTGAAGTACCATGTACATAGCGTAACACACGTTTCACTGCAATCCAATGATCAGTCTTGGAGTTCGTCATGAACCGTGAGATGTAGCTGACTGCAAAACTGAGATCAGGTCTAGTAGTAGTAAGGTAGATGAGACTACCTACTAGCTGCCTGAAGAGTGTTTCATCTATAGGAGGAGAATCAGATTGTGCAAACAATTTCAGACCAGTCTCCATAGGAGTAGAGGCAAGCTTGCAATCCTGCATTCGAAACCTGTCAAGCAAATTTTTGGCATACTTGGACTGAGACAAAAAAATACTGTTGTCAATTTGCCAAACCTCAATACCTAAACAATAATGAAGCAATCCAAGATCGGTCATATCAAAAGTTCTGCATAGATCCTGTTTGATATCTGAAATCAAATGTTCTAAACTCCCAGTAATGATCAAATCATCCACATAGACAACAAGAAAAAAAAAATCATTACCAGAGTGTTTAATATACAAATTACTATCTGACGGGCTGCGCTGAAATCCCTGATTAACCAAGTACTGATCAATCTTTATGTACCAAGCCCTAGGAGCTTGTTTAAGACCATAGATGGCCTTTTGGAGTCTACATATTTTTGGTTCTGAACTGGCAACCTTAAAACCTGGGGGCTGCGTCATGTAGACTTCTTCCTGTAATTCACCATTGAGAAAAGCACTCTTCACATCCATCTAATGAACCTTCCAACCATACTGAGCTGCAATGGCAAGAAGAATGCAAATAGTGCTCATCTTGGCTGTCGGAGCAAATGTCTCCTCATAGTCAATGCCTTCGCGCTAGGTGAATCCTCGAGCAACAAGTCTAGCTTTGTATTTGTCCAAGGTACCATCTGCATGGTACTTGACCTTATAGACCCATTTACAACTAATGGATTTCTTCCCAAGAGGGAGATCTAAAAGAACCCAGGTGTAGTTCTTTTGAAGACTCTGAAGCTCAGCATCCATTGACTGTTCCCATTCTAGAATTCCTTTGGCCTCTGCATATGTCTGGGGCTCAAGAATACTATGGATGTTAGCCATAAGAGCTATATTAACTGTGTTGTGCTGAATGCTCTTATTTCTGGAGGTTCTACCCTCAATGAGTTCATCAGGACGAAGATCACTAATCGTTTGAGCCCACCATTTTGGTCAAAGAGTCGAGGAGCCAATATCAAATGCTATCTGAATAGCTAGATGAGGAGCAAGAGCAGGAGCTGTATTATCAAGAAGTGGCTGAGGTGGTGTATCAGTAGCATCAGATGACTCATGTAAAATAGAAAAACCCAAGTTAGAGATTGTTGAAGACTGAATCTCGGAATGCGGTGGAGAGTCAGAGAGCGGAAATGGTCCGAGTTCCTCATCAAACACAACATCATGACTGAAGATTAAATGATCAGTATTTACATCAATCAATCTATAGGCCTTATGTGTGTGACTGTATCCTGTAAACATAAGTTTTTGGCTTTTGGAATCCAACTTAGTGCGTTTCGCATCAGGAATCCATACATATGCCAGAGAGCCAAAAACTTTCAAATGGTTGATCCTAGGTTTGCGACCAGACTAGGCTTCCTCAAGAGTCTTATGATTAACTGCAAGGGTGGGTGACCGGTTAAGAAGGTAGACAGCTGTGGATACTGCTACTCCCCAATATTTTCTAGGAACATTTCTATGTTCTAGCATAACCCTAGCCATTTCTGTGATGGTACGGTTTCTACACTCTACAACACCGTTTTGCTGAGGGGTGTGAGGTGTGGTGAACTGACGTCTTATGCCATGAGTAGTACACAAGGCAGAGAAAGCAAAAGAACAAAATTCCTCCCCATTATCGACCCTAAGAGTACGGATGGAGGAACCAGACTCTTTTTCTACTAGAGCTTTGAACTGCTGAAATACAAGAAAAGCATATGATTTTTGCTTAAGAAAATATACCCACATTTTGCGACTAAAATCATCCACAAAGAGTAAGTACCTGTTCCCACTAATAGGAGTATTCATAGGACCACATACATCAGCGTGGACCAGCTGGAGCACTCTAGATGCCCGCCATGATTCGCCATTCTTAAATGGTGTCCTATGTTGCTTCCTTGCTTGCCAAGCTCTGCAAATGCGATGGTTCTGGGTCTGGATATTAGGTAGGCCATGGACTAAATTATCCCGAGCAAGTTGTGCTAGATATTGAATGTTCAGATGACCGTATCGCTGATGCCAGAGGCTGCTGAGAGCGGATGATTCGGCGATGAAGGCATGCTCAAGGGAATCTCTTGAATCTACAAGCCTATAAATACCATGTTCCTCAAGACCGACAGCAAAGGTAGTGTGAGAAGCACGATCAATAATCGAACACTTATTTCCACTGAAAACGACATCTAACTGAGGAGAGTGCTTCATAATCTGACTAACAGACAGAAGATTATGTTTCATGTGAGGAACATAACATACACTGAGGAACATGAGTTTTCTTCCTCCAGACTGAATCTGAACATTGCCCTTGCCAACAATATTGTATTCTTCGCCGCCTCCAAAGATTACCGAATCAAAATAGGGAGTGAATTCAACAAACCAATCACGCCTATGGTGAAATGTCGAGAGGCACCAAAATCGATGTGATAGGCAGAAGATTTCACATGATTTGTAGGTATGTTGGCCATAAAGGCATAATAGATAGATTCTTTCTGCTCTGAGTGTTGGGCAGCATTGGCTTGCTGTTGAATTGAGTCTGACTTCTGATGCTACTGATACAGATGCTCATAAGATGTGAATATCTCAAATGGCACAAACTTCGAAGTGAGAAAATGAAAGACCCAGAAAAATTGGAGAAGTACCCAGAAAAGAGCTCGAAAAACCCAAAAATAAAATGGTGTTGAAATTCGGATCCGCGGGCTCGAAAATTGAGGCACGGAAAACAAGGCACCCACAAAAAAATGATGAAGACCCATTTGAGATCTCGAAAAACCCACCACAAAAATGTAGTCAAAAAAGAATTCTAGTCCCCAAAAATAGAGTTTTCGCAAAAAACCGACTCTGGTTATAATAAACCACCAACAGGAGCCACGAAAGAATGCAGGGAACATGCAGGTCGCGCCAGCAAGTACGACGATGTAGGTCGTGTCGAAAGAGGGTCGAAGACCAGAAAAAACGGCACCAGTTCGAGGACCTACAAGTCGCGGAAGTTGCTTGAATAGGTTGCGGTTCTGAGATCGCGTAAGGGGACCAAGGCTTGCATTAAGCCTAGATGCGGGCAAAAGGCTTGGTTTCACCAAGGCGCATGAGAACACAGGTTACACGTGAAGCCTCACCAACAGGAGATAATACTACGAAAGATGCGAACGAGTGCTTGCAAAATCACGAACACGGATTTGTATAACCATAAACACGCGATTTGCAAGACCATGAACAAAAAATAAATGGATCCAAGGCCCAAAAAATATTGCACAGATAATTTCTGAAAAGAAGTTATAATATTTTCGGTGGAGTTAAAACGGCTCTAATACCATGTTACAAATGTAAATGGCAGAATACTTCATTGATTAAACAGAGATCATAGTGATCAATATATACAAAAGGAGGTTCGAATAGAATAGAAACATTCTATTCTAGACTATACCTAAATATTAAAAACATTTTAATATTTACAATAAGCTACAATAATGAGCATTAAAGATTATTCTAATAAATATTGCATAGATATAATTGTCATAATGCACCAAAGCCAATATGGAATTCCATGTATCTTCTAATTGAAACTATCATCTACATTAGTTTCATAATGAGACAATGCATCAATGAGTAGATGATCTATTATGACAAATGTCAAGCTTGCCCCACAATATTTACAGACCCAAAGAGTTCTGATATACTTGATACTCAATCTTGATTCGAAGCAAAAACAAACCCAAACTTGCCCAATGGAAGCCCCAGTCCATGAAACAGTCTCACATATCTCAAGGTGATTACAAGTACAATTTCTATATGAAGGAAGAAACCCATATATTGGAGCTTGCAAGATATATAGTTTAGTACTAGTCGCCCCTCATGAAGGCTTTATCAACATTTCTCTCCATCAGCTTTGAGGCATCAGATTCATTTTATGTTTAGAATAGGCATGTGCAAAAAGAGAAATTCTTTATGCATTCCAGCTATATGAAAACCCTTGGCCAGGTAACCACATTACAAACTATAAGGATAAATATTGATGTCTCTTCTGATCTCTTAACAATCATCAGGACCATGCCGAGAGTAGCAAAAAAAGAAAAGAAAAACGCACAATGAGTCCGTAATGATGTAAGTCTACACAACTGAATGGCATACAAAACAAGGGATGAGACTAGGAAGAAATCATGTTATCACAACGTATTCTAGAAGAAAAGATATCACCTTCACCTGACATCTTAACTAAGTTTTGAAAGAGTGACCATGTTGTACAAAACTTCTCTTTAGGAGTGTGCTTCTCATATATTAACAAACAAAAGAAAAAACTGTTTGTGTCATGCAATAAAGCCTAAGGAGCTTAATAAAGAAGATATATCAAATCATATAGTCCTCAATAAAGCATGCATGTCATCATATGTAATGTACCCATTTCCGAGATCAATTTTTATAATAATAAAGTTAATATAAGATAAATAAATCAATAAATATAATTTATAATTATGATTGCGTTGATAAAGTAAAATGAAAAAATATTAAATATATATCATTTATTGTTATCCTATATTATTTATTGTAGCAAAAGTCCGTAGAAAACGAAGGTAATATCATTGTATGGTATCAACAATAAGAAGATATAAACCTTCACAACAGTTGACCATATAAGGAAGGATACAAAAAGAAGACTGAACAAGAAAAACATTAAACGGATATCTCATATCAATAACAACCCATATAGCAGACCCTAGTCAAGAGTGGGGAGTATCAGTCAATGGTGATAGTATTCAATCAATCCAAGAGGTAGTAATCGTATAGTATATGTCAACGTATTCACAAATAATAATGTTATAAGCATAATCTTTCTAACAAAAGAAAGACTACGTTAGAAAGAGAATTTGCAATCATTATAGTGGTCAGAAAAGGAGAGAATAGCATATGTACAATCTATTAACAATTATTATAAAGACAATTATCTTTATTTTATACTTCATAAACTCTCAAAGCAACATCAAATATAGTAATTCATAATTAATGGGGAAGAGAATTTTGGGTGATTGTTCAAAGTCTCCAAGCTTATCTATATAGGGTCATTACAGTGGTATCAAAGCATAATCCTGCCATCCTATGAGTGAAGGCTTATGGAAACGTACGAGAGGAGGACAAATAAAACTACAATAAATGACTTAGCAAATGAAGTGAGAACATATATGGAGCAAACCCACCAAACCAACCAAACTATATTGAATCAAATGGAGAAGTCAAACCGGGCCCTCCTACAAGCATTACAAGACATGGGAAACTCGATCAATAATTTGAGCAGTCAACCCAACATAGGGAGAGAAACTAATTCAGTCCATTCTGAAAATAACAATGTAACTTCAAGCTCCAGCGTACCTCAACCCGCATTCCTACCTAGAAGAGTTAATCTAGGAGAGGAGGAAGGGATCAAGCAATCCCTAACTAGTATGGAAAAGGGCATACGCAGCTCTAGAACCCACCATTAGACAAGTGATATCATTTAGAGAATTTTGTGAGGATAAACGAAGGGAGACATCTAGAAGGACGGTAAATGAAGAACTCAAACATAAAATTAACAAAATTAGGCTTCCACATTTTGATGGTTCAGAGAAGATTACACTGCGCCAATGGTTAGAACAATTAAACACATTTTTTATTCTAAACCCCATGGCAGAAGAAGATGCATTGCAATTTGCTATAGTGCATCTAGAGGGAGCAGCACATGATTGGTGGACCCATAGGCGTATCTCATTGGGACATGAAGATATAAAATCCTATGAAGAATTCTCCCAAAAGCTCATGAATAGATTTGATGATAAGGACATTGAATGCTATTTCCAAGAACTAACTCAACTCAAACAAATTGGAACGGTGGAAGACTATGCTTGCAAATTACAGGAAATATCAGTTATGGTTCCAGACCTTTTCCAAAAGAGACTTACCCATATATTTATAGAAGGATTGAATGACTCCACCAGACACTCTGTTAAACCACATGAACCACAAAACTTGGAAGAAGCCATTAGAAAAGCAAAAATGGTAAAATCAAATCCTTCAAAAGAAAAATCTAAGAATTCTTCAGCAAAGATAGAACATAGAGATAATAACTCAAGAAGCGATCATAAAGAAAAAAAATGTTATTTTTGCAAAGGACCGTGGACTGTTGGGCACCGATGCCAAGGGAAGGATGTTGTCAAGCAAAAAGAGGATGTAATGGAGAAAGGCTTATGCTTTAGATGTAGAGAACCATGGGCATCAGGTCACAAGTGTAGAAAAAGCAACATCCGAGAGAGAAATAGAAGAATCGCATAAGAAAACAAGACATGATCCAGGAAATTTGAATAGTATCCAAGCACAAAATGAAGGAGAAAAGCAATGGTCTTTTGAAGAAATTCTACTTGAGGCATGAATTAGAGAATGGAATTGGTAATCAATATTAGAGAATAAGGGATAGGAAATTATTGACTCTTAGTTAGTATTCATACATGTTACTTTTGGATTGACAAGTAAAAACAAGTAATTGATTGTTAGAATTTGTAATAAACATATGAATACAAATGTTCAATAGTAAAGATCATGAACTTTTGGAAGCCTTAGGATGAGATAAAGTCTCTCCTAAGGATTATAAGAGGGATTATCCTAAAGGGATATCCATAGATGCCTTAGGGAGAGATAAAGTCTTTCCCAAGCATCATAGAGATGGGTAATCCTAAAAGGATACCCATAGAGGCCTTAGGATGAGATAAAGTCTCTCCTAAGGATTAAATAGAGAGGGATAATTCTAAAGGAATATCCCTAGTGACCTCGGATGAGATAAAGTCTCTCCTAGGGATCATAGAGATGAGTACTTCCCAAAAGGATACTCATTGAGGCCTAAAGGAAAGATAGAGTCTTCCTTAAGGATTTTTAAAGAAAAGTAAAAAAGGGTATCCATAAGGATTTGGAAGAGATAAAGTCTCTACCAATACTTATAAGGATTACTAATCAAGACTTGTCATGGGTCAAAAAACGACAAGGAAGGATCGTGAAGTGCACAGTATATAAAGATAAGTTCCTCTCTTAAATTGATCTTAGTACTTTAAAATCTAATCTTGTGATACTTAAATTTATATTTAAAACTAGCTAATCCCGATTTAACATTGTTGTTGCAAGACGGACAATCAAATCTTAAGGAGAGAATATTGAATTGCTTGAGGACAAGCAATTTTGGGAACAATGGACTATAATGTCCCCATTTCCAAGATCAATTTTTATAATAATAAAGTTAATATAAGATAAATAAATCGATAAATATAATTTATAATTATGATTGCATTGATAAAGTAAAATAAAAAAATATTAAATATATATCATTTATTGTTATCCTATATCAAATGGATATAATATTATATCAATTGATAAAACATTAAATAAAGAAAGCAAGAAATAATAATAATAATTAAATATATAATAATAATAATGATAAAAATAATAAAAATAATAACTAAATTATACTAATTATAATATAGCTAATTATTAAATTGAATATATTGTTATTGTTAATAATATCAAACAAAATAATATATTCAATAAATGACAATATAAATCTTATATATGATATTTAACAATTTGACATATAAATCCAAATCAATATCCTCCAAACGACATATGCCAAAAGGTGTGGAGCGCATATATATTGGAATTCATTAAAATGTATGAAGGGGGGGGGGGGGGGAGATGGATTAAAAACCATTCAAGTTTATGCATAGAATTGGAACGCTGCCAACACCAGATAAGACCAAACGCAGAACAAAGACTCGGAAATCTTATTATTTACAAAGGAAGGAGGACTGAGTAACCGAGATGCCACCAGAACCAAAGTCAATGTTGATAATCATTATTGGATAGTAATTGGATAAAAAGGAGATAGATAATTGCATTTGATGGGGAAGATAACTTTACAAACTGTAGCAAAAGTCCGTAGAAACGAAGGTAATATCATTGTATGGTATCAACAATAAGAAGAAGATATAAACCTTCACAACAGTTGACCATATAAGGAAGGATACAAAAAGAAGACTGAACAGGAAAAATATTAAACAGATATCTCATATCAATAACAACCCATATAGCAGACCCTAGTCAAGAGTGGGGATTATCAGTCAATGGTGATAGTATTCAATCAATCCAAGAGGTAGTAATCGTATAGTATATGTCAACATATTCACAAATAATAAAGTTATAAGCATAATCTTTCTAACAAAAGAAAGACTACGTTAGGAAGAGAATTTACAATCATTATAGTGGTCAGAAAAGGAGAGAATACCATATGTACAATATATTAACAATTATTATAAAGACACTTATCTTTATTTTATACTTCATAAACTCTCAAAGCAACATCAAATACAGTAATTCATAATTGAAGGGGAAGAGAATTTTGGGTGATTGTTCAAAGTCTACAAACTTATCTATATAGGGTCATTACATCATACGTAGAGACTCATTATCTCTTAACCTTGATAGTTTGCATAAGCAATAAGAATAAGCCTTTAGACTCTCAAATTGAGTGTTGTTTTGAAGGTCAAACAATTTTAGAGAATATCACAGCTCATCTTAATGATGTATAGATTTGAACCCTACCGAAGGTTTTCTCCAGTGACAAATGACTAGATATATTTCCTGGAACTCCGTTTTCATAATATTATATAGTATATACTATTGAGCAGAAAAATGTTTACAATAGGATCTAACCTGTACGATTAGTAAGAGATTAATTATCTTTTGGGAGTTTCTACACCCTCAGCTTCCATACTTTTTGTAGAAATTTTATTTGTTTTTAAACTCTGAGAAAAACCAGCAAAAAATGAACAGGAAGAAACCTGTGGAAGCATATTATAGCAGTGAATGAAATAATTAACTAAGAAGGCAGCTGTATTCCAGATCGATAAATTTTACAGAACTAACTCACCAAGATGATCCCTAAAGGTGGCATTCTAGCAGAAGTATAAATACTCATGCTTGCATTGAAATACAGAAGGGATACACAGGTTGGTTGATCCATTCCTGTGCCAGTCAAGAGTCATGTGCAATGGTCAGAGGATCCCTATCTATAGTGGGACAAATGGGTAAAGAGCTTATGGCTTGAGGCTGCTCCTTAATTCAAACTATCCATCCCACCATTAAAATTGTGAGATGAGTCTGAACCTACCTTAACAAAATGTAAATTGATTCTCCATGCCCGTTCCAACTTGTGTACATGGAAATGCTTAAAATCTATTGGGTGCTGGAAAAGTCAGTTCAGCCAAATAAAGCTAAATTCTATGCATCCAAGAAGCTTTTGTATAGAAGAGCAGCGAGTTATTTAGTGCATACCTGACAAATGTCTGATTCCCAGTAATCTGGATAACATCGGTAACAGGAGAAACATCCAATAAAGCTGCAGCTCGTGGTATTACATTCTTTCCAAATGAAGTAGATGCCGTGATTATGTGTGAATAAGATCCCTTCTTCTGGACTAGTTGGATCAACTCTGCCCAGGGTTCAGCTAAAGGATGTTCAAATTTATCAGAATCTGCAACAAGTACCTATAAATAGCAACTTTAGCATCAAATAAAGGAACATCAGCAATACTTCTGTAAACAGAAGCAGCCACTTCATACCATCTTTTAGCAAAAATAAATTCAGGCAAGCTCTCTGAATTTTGTAACTGATAAACAACAGACTTCTGCACCAGTTGGCTCATACTTTTGACTAGCAGTTTGAAACTAGAAAACCATATTTTTCCAAGGTCACAAGATGGATGTGACAATTGCTTTTATGTAAGAATATTGTTCTCTGCACTGGTACTGACTTATTCTCACCTGCGAGATTAATGGATGACTTGAGGCTGCCTGATTAACTGCATCATGTAGGGATGGTCCAGAACCAGCCAGTAAAAGTGAAACAGAAGTCTCATTGCCAAGTGCTTGTGCAGCTGCAATTGAATTAAATGATGATGCTTTAACTGAGCCACCTTCATGTTCAGCTAATACGAGTGTATTTAACTGCATATAAACAAAGTAAGCTGACAACATTAGCTAACAAAATCATATCATTATTTTAAAGAAAAATAGATGTCTGGTCCCAACTAAAGAATGCGGAAAGAGAAATGTATATGCCATTAAAATATTCAAGTAGCTTAAGTCACAAAGCAGAACATATCCATTTCTATTGTATTGTTAATCTTCAAGGTTCCATAGCTTTACAAGCATATCAACTTGAAGAAACTAAATCTAGAATCCCCACAAATGAATCTACTGATGACATGGCATCTACCTCAACTAGAAGGGCGAGATTTATTAACCTGCTAAAGTAGCCGCCCAAAGAATTGTAGCGAGAACCCTGCTAGAATTTATCTACCACTCTGCTAGATTCATTGGAACTATCGCTAACTATGTATTCTAGCAGGTTAGTTAGCCTCCCACCCCAATCTCGCGTTCTAGGGAGGGTGTGAATTCTACTGCCGACAATGATTTTTAGTTATCACAATTACAAGCATCAAGAGATGACAATCCAAATAAAAGTTGATACTGTCAGCCAAAACGAAGAAGCAACACAGCAACAGAATAGACCCCAAAAAAATTAGTTAGTACAAAATTTGTAAGATGGATAATCAAATAATATCACAAGCTATCCATAATCTCATATGAAGCAGGATATTGTAAGGAAACTATGTTTAGTACCATAATGCAAATGCTTTAAGAATCGATAGCTAGCTTAAAAGAAATGTTCAAAATAGCATAATCAAAACCTATAACTGATCCCCTCCTTTTATTTAAAACAAAAACATGCCATCAATCATATGGCTGTTTTATTGTAAATTTAGATAGAGGCAAAAAGAAGGGTGCAGATTTGCACAATAATAATATGAGCTTCCATATTTTTATTCAATACAAATTACACATGTATATAGAAGTTGTATTTCCATTTTGCTTTCACTTTTTCTCTATATTATATGATAGAAACTTTCATGTTAGCCTTTTAATTTTGTTTTCACTTTTTTCTCTTGTATAAGGAAATTGCATCTCAAGTTGCAATCACACGTTTATGAATGATGAAGTGGTGTAACATGGTATCAAAGCAGGTTAAAGAGCTTCATTAAGATTTGGCGAATTTTTAAAAAGAAAAACTTGTAGCCTTTTTTGTCTTGGAATTTATCCACAAACTTTTTAATTGTTTCTATGAAAAATAAATTTGCATATTTATTGGTGGATTTGAAGAATTTTTGTTGACAATTACGAGTCTAGTTGAATGTTTCAGTTGTGCAATTTCCTAATTTGAGCAAAAGTCCGCAAATTTCATGAGTTACATGTTGCTCGTATGTGCTTATATTGTGAGTTGCATGTTGCTTGCATGTATTGTTTTCTATATGAAGCATTTTCTTATTTTAGTGTGTGGAGGTTGGTCGTTTTCTAGGGTATTTTACCATGCGAAGTCTAGTGTTTTGCTGCATAAAGATTTTTGTGATGGGTTATCTAATTTTTTTACTGAAAAAATTAGTGATTGGGTATTTCATAATATTTTTTTCTCCTAAAGGGAATTTTGTGTGGGTTTTTCATAATATTTCCTCAAAAAATTCTAGGTTTGTTTTATGATCTTTTTCCATAAATAATTAGTGGGTTATGTGCATTTTTTTGCCTCAAAAATCATTTTGTAAAAGGTTTTTATTATTTTTTCTCAATAACGAAGTTGTGTATTATGATCCATGCCTCAAATTTTCTGGTGGGTTGGGGTTAATTTTCCCCTCAAAAATTCTAATTGTTTTTTTCGATTTTATTCTCAAAAAATTGTTTTTTGGGTTTTGCATGATTTTGTCCTAAAAAATAATGGATTCTAGGGTTAGGTTTTTAACCCAAAAAACCGTGCTTTGAAAACTTTAATTTTAGGATTTGGCAGTTTTTTCCACAAAAATTGTAGTTCGTTACAGGATGTTTTGGGTCGCACCTAGAGACGCTAGGGTGAAGATCTACAAAAAAAAATTGTGGTTGTTGACAAAATTGTATCCGGATATTTTGCTGATTTTTCCACAAAATCATGGTTTCAAGTTTTATCAGTTGATCTTAGAGTGATAGCTTTGTTACCCAACATCAAGTTGGATGGATTCTTAGTCATTAACATTTTGCAGACCCAAGAAGGGTCTCAGCAACAGCAAAATGTTTTGATGAGAAAGGGGCAGCCTTCTTTGTATTTGTGACCAAAAGACATTGTGTCTTTTGTGGGGTGGTCACTAAAATGACCACTAAGGGAGGATAATAAAGCAATTATATTATATTGATGGTTATTGAGGCATTTTTATTTTACTAGATAATTTCTAAATAACATAGAAACTTTCCTACTAACTTTTTAGAAATTTTCTCTTTTGTTCACAATTATTCTCTATGTATCACTCATTTACAGTGTTCCACGGGGACACACCGCTTGTGATTTTGGGGTCGGGCCTGTCGTCGATAAAATTGTGTATCTACCGACGAGTCCCTTCGGGAAGCTTCTTTTTATGTAGCTGATGGGCCCTTCGGTAATTGTCATGTAGTCGACGGACCCCTTCCGGAAGGTTCTTCGAAAAGTATATATACACCCTTTTGGGTCATTATAATCATCATCAGAAGCATAGTGTAATGTCTTTGGCATATGCGAATAATAAAAGGAGTACTGTTGTTCTTGTCTATTGTCTGTGTGCGTTGATCCATTTACCTAGTACAATAAACATTTGGCGTTGTTCCCTGATGGACCTAGTACGAAGGCTGAGGAATGAAGACTAATGCCGAATCAGTTAAACAAAAATAAGAATTAGCTGAAGGGAAAGGATGAAATACGCATAGCACAAGAAAATTTAATTTTGGCACAACAAGCCGAACGTAGACAAAGGTTTCAACAAATTGCTGACGGACACCGTAGCACTAAAGAATTGTTGGAAGAAACTCGACAGCGGCTAGATTTGGTGGAAGAAGCAAGGGAGGAGTTTCTGAACCTACATACGCCGAGGGAAGAGAATCCAGACGAAAGGGGATTGACTCGCACGGCTCAGAGTGCCGAGGGAGCACAGGGGTGGAGTGAACTCTTCGTCTAAGATACACTTTCGCAACGGACAGCTTCAGTTGACGAAAACCCTTCTTCACCAAATAGCATGACTATCGGAAATATTGCGGGTGTGCAGAATAGCGCAGGTGTGCAAAATAGCACAAATGATTCCAGAAGACAAGTTGGAGGTGAAACCTGGACCACTTGCTCCCGAGGAACCTCCTATCATGCAGTGGAAGCACTTGGATTTAGCTACTGGGCAAAAGGGTTCTATAGGACAGAAGAGACCCCGGATGGATACAGGAGGTGATACAGACGGCAAGCGACAGGAAACATCTTCTAAGGCGAACAGTGTGGGAGACGAAGAAGGGGAAGAAGATGATGAAGAGGTTCAGATTGTCACAGCCACCCCCTTATTATTTTCGCGCCCTGCTCTATCCATCACTTCCTGTATGGTCCCAACGAGTCTACACATCGCTCATATACCAGGGTTTGGATAGACACGGCGGCCGATAGTGATGACTACAGCACCTCAACAAGTGGTTACAGTAGCAGCACCCTAGCAGCACGGGGTAAGGCCTCCCCCGGTCCGACCAGCAGTTGGGTTTGCTGTGGGGTTTGCACGTGTGGCAACACCTGTCAGCTGAGAGAGTATGTCAACTCCTGCTGTAGCACTTTCGATAGCACAAACCGTGGCACCTGCGGATAAACAACCAATAGCAACAATTGGCGCACCTGCAGTACAGAGCGTACCGAAGGCAAGAGAAGAGACTGCCATGGAGATACCTGACTTACCAATACCAGAGATTGCAGAGAGCCAGAGTATGCCGAGTGTGCACTTGGATGTAGTTGAGTCGGATGCCGTAGTTATGGTGGATGCAGCACTCTTGGCATCACCCGAGCGTGACAGGGAGAGTAGAGCGCAAAGATTGAGTACTTACTTGAGTACACGGTTCCACCGTACTCCAATCCCTCGAATGGCCAGCATACAGACACCTACACAGGATGAAATTTTGGAGGGAGGTACTCAACAGGAACAAGTAGCAGAGCCAGTTCAGGATGAGAGACCATCGCATAGTGTTGTTGAGCTTATGGCAGAAGCAATAGAGGCAGCTATGGGTGTGCAATAAGAGCATTCGGTAGCGCAGGAGACAGTGATGAGAGAGGCATTTCTTGCTGATGTAGCAGCTCTAGCATCTCTAGCATCTCAAGCTCGCTAGGTGTTAGCTTCGACAGAGACTCAGGCATTGGACTCAGTCGTGAAGGAGCTCGAGAGGGTTATATCTTTTATGAGATTGGGATGCCCAGCTGCCTTTACTGTTTTCTTTAAGGAGCGGGGGTGGCCAAATGTGGAGACTGTAGAGATGCGCCAGGATTGGGCTACAACGAGGGATCCTGGTATAGAGAGCCAAGTAGAGGCTTTGATTCATGAGGTAGTGAAGATATACAGGGAGGCATATTATACTCTTCAAAGTAGTTAGGCGAATCAGGTAGCAGCTGAGAGAGCTCAGGAGGAGTCAGCTGCCAGGTTAGCTTCAGAAAGGGCAGCTTGGGAATTTGAGAGGGCGGCCTAGAACTCTAAGAGGGCAGCCCTGTTGGACAAACAAAGTCAGCTAGAGAAGTTAGCAGCAGAGAGGGAGCAATTGGCAACTGAAAAGGAGCAAGTGGCAGTGGCAAAGGAAAAAGAATTAGGGGAAATTGCAGACATGATGCAGTCAACTTTAGAACTTCAAATGGAGGCAGAAGTAGAACTGAAGGTTAGGAAAGAACAAGTCTACAAGCTGCGGGCAAAGCTGAACGAGTTGAGAGCGCGGACCACTATGCCAAAGACCTATCCTGCTGTTTAGTATTTATGTATTGATGTACTTGGGTTATTTGTTATTTTGAGTTTTGTTGTATTGTCGTTCGGAGACGACTTTTCTTTTTGGGGGGGATGATATCGTCGGTAAAATTGTGTATCAGCCAACGGGTCCCTTCAGGAAGGTTCTTTTTATGTAGCTGACGGGCCCTTCGATAATTGTCATGTAGCCAACGGACTCCTTCGAGAAGGTTCTTCAGAAAGTATATATACACCCTTTTGGGTCATTGTAATCATCATCAGAAGCATAATGTAATGTCTTTGGCATATGCGAATAATAAAAGGTATTGTTGTTCTTCTCTATTGTCTATGTGCATTGATTCCTTTACCTAGTATGGTAAACAGGGCCATCCCAGGAACAAAACGAGGATGCGAAGACAGATTTTTGCCATCCCCAGAGCCATCCCTTTTTTGGCAAATTCATAAATGTCCCCGAAATGGCAAAAAAAAACTTGAAGGAAACTTGGGGATGGCCAGTAGTACTGAGGATTACTTTGCAATCCCCAATCCATCCATGAGACTGCTGGTTGTCCCTTTTTTCCACCTAGTCCTATAAAGGCAAAACACCCCAAAAAAAAATTATTTTTATAATTTTTGTTGTCCACGCAAGCCCCTAGTTGTCTTTAAGACATAACAAAAATACGCAAACCATTTTGGTCCATTAAAAAATTTAAAACACTAAAATACTAACTCTTCTACTTTTTTAAAAATTTGACATACTTGCTAAGAGGAAGAAAAAAACTAGTGCAGCAGCAATAGTGTGGAAAGATTGCATTTAATATTTACTACTTACTATTTTAGTTGGGCTTCTCTTTATTTCATTTTGATTTCATGCATGATACTTGGAGCATTTAGGCATTTTGATTTTTGCTATATATGTACGTGATATTGTTATAATGGAAGTACTTACTATTTGTCATTTAATAGTTTTCCATTTATTGATCTTCTAAAATGTTTATAATGAATGGTTTATCAATGTTATTATTTGCATATTTGAATTATGTCTCTATATATTAAAAAATCCCCTATGTTTCTAATCGTCGTCCCTTGAGGTCCTGCACCCTAAATTCTGGCTTCGACTCGCACACATACCGAAAACACATCCTCGTCCCCTAAAACGTCCCTGTCTCGAAAACTCCGTGAAACATAGCTCATTTATGAATAATGATATATTGTAACAATATTAAATAGACAAACACCTAGATATGAGTTTTTTTCACAACTTTTAATGCCAAAAATATAAACTACAACTAACAAAAAAATAATAATATGATAAACTAACAACCTACAAAAATGAGCTTATACTCTTTGTTGTCCGACATTTTGCCACCATAAAATGTAGGTAATAGTCGAAAACTTTTTCAAATTAAGCTTTGCGTTTCTCTGAGTTTAGTTCATTATTTAATTGATTAGTATTGATCAACCAATCAATGCCAATTGATATAATGGACTCTTTTACTGAAAGCTTTCGTCAAGTCTTTTTTGTTTTCCTGTTTGTCGAGTCTATGCTTGATTTTTTAGGCCTTCATCATATTTTTCTTTGCTTTTGAGTGTGTGTTTCTTGGTTTTTAATTTTTTGGTTTTGCTCAAGTCATTGCTTTCGATTTTCCCTTCGATTTGATCTAATCTAGAGCTTAATTGGAGTTGTCAATCAAAAGATATGGCCATTTTAGTGCCCAAAATGTGGACCTTTTTAATGCAACAGCACAAATTTAAAATATCATGTTATATTTTTAATTTGACATTCACTTTTTGAAAAATATAACTTAAATTCACTTTATGTTATGTTTTTAAATTACTTTATCAATTAAATTTTCACTTAAAAAGTAACTATAGTGCACTTTATGTTATATTTTTAAGTTGAGTTATTTTTTGATTTTTCACTTAAGTGACTATATTAACTATATAGTTCAATTTAATTTTTCACATTTAAATCAAATGCTCTAGTAAATATTACTTATTAAATGATATTTACATGTTATATTGTTAATATGATATGTAACTATAATTTGTCCCACTTAAGTAATATTTTATTGAAAATAAATTGACATGTGCTTATTAAAATCACTTAAAGTGGAGCTTTTTCATGTCATTACATGGAAAAATACTTAAAGTGGAGCATTTTCATGTCATTACATGTAAAAATCACTTAAAGTGGGCATTTCTCATGCCATTGCATGTAAAGCTCAACTTAAAGTGTACAATCACTTAAAGTGGACCTTTTTTATGCCATTGCATGTAAATTCACTTAAAATGTGCAACGACACCAAAAAGGTGGGCTTTTGCCGTGAGTTGTAAAGACATGTTTTTAATATATGCATACACACTCAAAAAGTGAGTTTTTACACTAAAGACATGTTTTTAATAAATGCATACACACTCAAAAGGTGAGTTTTTGCATCATAACATGTTTTTAATATATGGATACACCTCCAAAAGGTGTGTTTTGCATTAAAACGCATGCTCTTGCCCTTCCAAAACCTAGTTTTGGAGAAACTTTATGTATGTGGCCTTCAAGAACCCATTTTCACTCCAACACTTGGATTTCATCATGGAATGATTTGAAAATCTCAAGGAGAAGAAGCATTTTTGCATCCTTTGGCATTTCCATGCTATAGATGTTTTGTTTTAAAGCTAAAACGAGTTCATGATGATGTTCAGTCACGTTTTTCTCCAAAAACGTCCATTTTAGAGTGATTTAAATCACGTTATTACATTTGGAAGTGAAAAATAACTCATATTATACCTTTTATGCATCACATTTTTGCTAAAAACGCCTAGAAAATGTAATGTTCCTAAGGTGAACTCGGCCTGTAGGTGATCTCAATCCATAGGCAATTACTTAAGTAGCCTTGTCATGTGCTCCTAGTAGCAAAGGCTTCAGGTAGTTTTGGGTAGTCTTTCTAGTGCCTTAGGTAGTTCCCCTCCATGCCTGGGGTAGTCTTTCCAATGCCTCAGGTAGTTCTCCTCCGTGCCTCGGGTAGTCAGTGCATCAGGTACAATGGAATCAGGAGGCAAAAGGGGTGACCATACGGTCCAAGAAGGATGTCTATATGGTGATGGGTGAAGCCATACGGTAGTCTGGGATAGGCCGTACAGTTGTCTAGTACAGGTCGTATGGTAGCAATAGGGTTGTACGATGGGCCTTGGGTAGCCGTACGGTAAGTAAACAAAAATTTGTATGGTGCGGGACAGGGAAGGAAATCTCGGAGAATGGAGTGAGGAAGGTCCAAAACTGCGCAAGCCAAATAGGGAAGATCTTTCACTTCCGAAATGGCGAACAATCTAGAACTCCAACAGGTGTTAAGAAATTAACTTGGATAATCCACAGGTCTATGGGTGCAGATCGTGCCTAACTCTCCTTGTTATATACTCCATTGAATGGCATTTTGTAAGTACTTATACTTGCTCTATGGGTGTTGGTGATCTGGGTGTAATAGGTTTTAGTTTTGTTTCTTAACTAACTTTAGTTAGAACTAACTAATAACTATTCTATGGTCGCCGACTTAGGGTAAACTAATTACTTGTTAAATGCTAAAGGTTATGTCCCTTAAGGGACATACCCTCTGAAATGGATATATAAGCGGGCTGTGAAGGCAGTATGGAGACACACAGCACACCTACAATCTGATCTCCAAGTTATCATAGCCTTACGGGTTATTAGCAACATTTTTAGTACTCCAATTTGCATATATACCAGGATCTACAGTTATCTTATCTGATTATTCAGACCTAAATATAAGATTTATCGCCAAGGTTATTCCTGAGCCTAACTAGACTTTGATCTTGAAGTTTGATCCTGTTATCAAAATCTGCAGAACATTACATGGTATCAGAGCCCTGTTATCAGATCTAGGGCTTTGCAGATTTTCAATTATCAGACCTATTTATATCCAGTGGTTATCCTTCATTTCCAATGGCATATGCAATCAGGCCTAAGGACAAATTCGATGGAAAGGAACATTTTGAAGCATAGAAATTCAAAATCTTAATGATTCTCGAAGAAAATAATGTTAGACAGTTTGTTGATGGAGCATCCAAACAGCCACTTGTTGAACCTCACATCTCCATATGGTCCAATGAAAATAGGAAAGCCATTCAAATCATCTTGGATGGAGTTAAGAATGGCATTGTACCTATGCTTATAAAACACCAAACTGCCTACGATATGATGAATGCATTACAAAATGCATTTGAAGTAAATAATGCAATGAGGGTCCTTGCACTAAAGAGACAACTAAATCACATCCAAATAAAGAAAGGAGAATCAATAAACTCTTATTTTCTAAGAGTTGTTGGTATTAGACACGAATTGTCAAGCATAGGAACCATCATAAATGACACTGAACTAACGCTCATGGCCATAGATGGACTGCCAGAATCATCCATAGTGGAGGATGAAGAACTTCACGTTCTTAATGCCAACTCTTATAAAGGCAAGAAAAAGCATTTCAAGAAAAATAAAGGAAATCAAAAGAATGGAAAGTCCAAGAAAGACCTATCAAAAATAAAATGTTTCAAATGTGAAAAATTTGGACACTATAGATCTAATTGTCCAGAAAACTCCAAACAACAAGCGAATTGCACAAATGTTGTTAGAGAAGAAGAAACTTATGATCCGGAGAATCGTGTTTTGTATTCCTCCTTATTAAATGAAATCTCAAATAAGGCATGGGTAATAGATAGTGGATCCTCCAGGCATATAACGGGATACAAAGAAACTCTAGATTTCTTGTCCAAGAAAGTTAACGGTGAAGTTACTATTGGTGATAACTCAACACATTCAGTTAAAGGAATTGGTAGCTGCACTTTGAAGCTAAAAATAGGAAATACTCTTCTTCTGAAAGATGTACTATATGTACCAGGGATAAAAAGGAACCTAATATCAATTACAGCATTAGAAGATGATGGACACAATGTTGCATTCGTGGATGGCAAAGTATTAACTTGGGCTAAGAACTCTTCCATCAAGAAAGCTAAAGTAATTGGTCAAAGAAAGGGATATTTGTATGAACTGAATATAGAACCCATTCAAGCCCTTGTTCACAAAGCAGAAGATTCAAACGAAATATGGCACAGAAGATTAGGGTACCTAAACTTTAAAACCCTATCTACTATGGAAAAGATGGTTACCGAATTACCAAAATTAAACCAAGATCACCCTAGTATTTGCAAAAGGTGTGCCCTAAGTAAAAGTACTAGAAGTCCTTTTCATGACAATACTAGAAAAACAAATAATGTACTAGAATTAATTCATTCAGATTTATGTGGACCCATTCATTCAAATTTATGTGGACCCATGTCCGTTCCCTCCCTTGGAGGATTCTGGTATTATGTCTTGTTCATAGGTGACTTCTCTAGGAAAACATGGATTTATTTTTTTAAATGCAAAGAATCAGAAGAAATCTTACAAAGATTTAAGGAATTCAAAACATTAACTGAAAATTTTTCAGGACATAAAATTAAAACTCTTAGAACAGATAATGGAAGAGAATATACCTCAGATTTGTTTAAAAAAATTTGTAAAGAATCAGGGATAAAGAGGGAGTATGTCGTTCCTTATAACCCTGAACAAAATGGGGTAGCTGAAAGGAAAAACTAGACAATTATAGAAGCTGCTAGGGCTATGATTTTTGACCAAAATCTAGAATACTATCTTTGGGCAGAAGCCTCTTGTACTGTTGTATACATCCAAAACAGAAGCGCTCACTCCTATCTTAAAGATAAGACCCCTGAAGAAGTATTTACTAAAATAAAACCTAATATAAGTCATCTCAGAATCTTTGGATGTCCTATATACATTCATGTGCCAAAAGAAAAGAGAACCAAATTGGAACCATCTGGAAGGAAGGGTATCTTTGTAGGGTATAGTGAAACTTCTAAAGGATATAGAATTTTCATACCTGAACAGAAAACTATTGAACTTAGCAAGGATGTAATCTTTGAGGAAGATTTTGCATTTAAAAGAGCAATAAATTCCCATTAACCCTCTCCTTTATCAAATTCTGAAAGAATAAGTGAATCTGAATCCCAGAGGAAGAACTTAGAAGAGGTCGAAGATGAAATAAACCTTGAAGAAAGTTCAAAGAAAAGGCCACTTTGGGCCATAAAAACAGTTGAAGCAGCTCAAGATTTTGCTACACCTTCAAGATCAGTCAAAGAAAGTAAAAGACCTAAAAGATTCTCTGGCTATACAGCAAATATGATTGATTTATCCAAAACAGAGCCAACCAATCCTTCTGATGCTATAAAACATCTTGCTTGGAAAGAAGCTATGACAGAAGAATATCAATCAATTATGAAAAATGATGTTTGGGAAATAGTTCCAAGGCCAAAAGGAAAATCCATTGTTTCTTCAAAATGGATATTCAAAATAAAGCATGCCGCTAATGGAAGTATTGAGAAATATAAAGCCAGATTTGTAGCCAGAGGTTTTTCTCAGAAAGAAAGAATTGATTATGAAGAAACCTTTGCTCATGTCGCCAGAGATACTACCATTAGAGTTGTCTTAGCAATTGCCAAATCTAAGGGATGGAAGGTACATCAAATGGATGTAAAGACAGCATTTCTCAATGGGAAGATTTCAGAAGAAGTCTATATAGAGCAACCAGAAGGATTTGAAACCCATGATCCAAATGCCTTTGTTTGCTGACTCAAGAAAGCTCTTTATGGGCTTAAACAAGCTTCCAGGGCCTGGTATGAAAGGATTGATAAATATCTCACTGGCTTAGGATTCTCTAAGAATGAAGCTGATCCGAACTTGTATTATAAAAGAGATAAAGATGGTATGGTAATATTGATATTGTATGTTGATGATTTATTAATCACAGGTGATGATCATCTTATAGATCAGTGCAAGAAAGATCTTATCAGAGAATTCGAGATGAAAGACTTGGGTCTTCTCCATTACTTCCTAGGATTGGAAGTGCGACAGAATGCTGACAGTATCATATTGAATCAAAGGAAGTACACTTCAGATATCTTAAAGAAATTCGGAATGTGGAACTGCAATTCCATGTCTTCTCCAATGGAGACCAATTTGCATAAACTTAAAGAAGCAGCTGCTAAATCACCTCCAATAGATTCTACTCTCTACAAGCCAATAATTGGGTCTCTGATGTACCTAGTAAATACAAGACCTGATATTTGCTATGCGGTTCATGCTTTAAGTCAATTTATGTGTGAACCTAAGGAGATTCACCTAGTTGCTGTTAAACACATTATGAGATACCTACAAGGTACTCTTAATTATGGATTCAAATATAAGAGAGTTGCTTTAGATTTGCATGGATTCACCGATTCAGATTGGGGTGGAAGTGTTAAAGACAGGAAAAGTACTTTAGGATGCTGTATTAGTTTAGGATCAACTATGATTTCATGGATATGCAGAAAGCAGTCTTCAGTAGCTCAGAGCTCCACAGAAGTTGAATATATTGCAGCAGCAATGGCCTCTCGAGAAGCAGTATGGCTGAGGAAGTTGCTTGTGGGATTATTTGGGCAAGCCATGAATCCTACGATCATTCATTGTGATATTCAGAGTTCCATCAAGCTCTCAGTGAATCCAATTTTCCATGACAGATCCAAGCATATTGAAATTCCTTACGATTATGTAAGAGATATAGTAGACAGGAATTCTATGAAATTGGAATACATTTGTACTACAGATCAGACAGCAAATATACTCACCAAACCTCTATCTAGAGCAAAGATAGAACATTTTAGAAAGAGACTTGGTATGGTTGAGTTGTAATTCATTTCTGTACTATTTGATTATTAATAAAATGATAAATTTAATTTTGCCAAGCTATTGACTATTATGGGCTCCACCATATGTAATCATTATTTAAGAGGTGATGATCTCTGAAATAATGAATACTTGTGCAATAGGCATTATGAGAGGTGACGATCTCTTAGATAATGACCTAATAGTATATTTTATTGCAAGATCCAAGTGAATTTTAGATCGTCTTGTAACATTAACATGTTCATGGGTCACAAATTAGATAAAGAAAGAATTCTAGAAATTCTTTGGGTTTATCCTGTATTCTGGTAGATCTTAAATTCAGGATCTAGTTGTGATTTAGAAATTCAATTTTCTATGAGTCACAACATGTGTCTTATCACTAGTAGCAGTGATTTGTCATATCACAGGTTTAGTAATATGACTTTGTATCATATGTTCTATGATACTATATATCAAGAAGAGATAGACAAATATAGAGTATTAATTCTTGCTTAACATCTGTATTGATGTTGCTAGATATAATATCTCTCTATAGGATTATCAGGTTAAGAGGGAGTGTTAAGAGATTAACTTGGATAATCCACAGGTCTATGGGTGCAGATCGTGCCTGACTCTCCTTGTTATATACTACATTGAATGGCATTGTGTAATTACTTATACTTGCTCTATGGGTGTTGGCAATCTGGGTGTAATAGGTTTTAGTTTTGTTTCTTAACTAACTTTAGTTAGAACTAACTAATAACTATTCTTTGGTCGCCGACTTAGGGTAAACTAATTACTTGTTAAATGCTAAAGGTTATGTCCCTTAAGGGACATACCCTCTGAAATGGATATATAGGCAGGCTATGAAGGCAATCTGGAGACACACAGCACACCTACAGTCTGATCTGCAAGTCTTCATAGCCTCACGGGTTATTAGCAACATTTTTTGTACTCCAATTTGCATATATACCAAGATCTACAATTATCTTATCTGCAAATTCAAACTTGAATATAAGATTTATTGCCAAGGTTATTCCTGAGCCTAACTAGACTTTGATCTTGAAGTCTGATCCTATTATCAAAATCTGCAAAATGTTACAACAGGAATTCACCGTACATAGAAAATAATCCAAAAGCATACTTACTACAATCTACATGTCGTGCTTAAATACCCTTTGAATAAACATCCTGAGGGTGTACAAAGATAGCCGACAATCAACACCTACGGAACAATTAATTAAAAATGGGTCCAACAAATACTAAATCAATCGAAACCCACCAATACAAACATTAATAACTTGGGCCCCAAATTAATTAAAATTGGGAACATTACAAATCCTCACCACCCAAAAATTGCTTGTCCTCAGGCAATTTGCAACTCCGAGATCCCAAACCATGCGTGGAGGTCAATAGTTGTATCTTTTGAAGTCTTCATGTAGCATCATGATCACATACACACTTAGGAAAGGAGAGTAAATATTCATCAAACTTTCGCTGTGCCACTCTAATATAAACATTGTCGTGTCCTAAGTCACTGGGATCCCAAGGCTGCCAATCATAACATACATCGATGTCATCATGTTCATCAATCTCTTCGGGTATGGTCATACACACAAGTGTCGATGTTGGTACAAACCCAACAATTCTAGTTGTAGATAAAACCCTGGCGACACACAGAACCCCGGTTGAAACCTTGATGATGAATAGAGCTTCGACAATGAGCAATGTATCAACGGTTGTAGTTGCACTGGCAAACACACAATAATGACATGGATGACCATGACGACAACAACGGACACAAGCTCGGTGTCAGTAATGGACACAACGACGGTGACTGACACAATGATGGTGACAGACGCAACAACGACGATGAATACAACGTCTTTAGCGGACACAACGATGGTGATTGACATAGCGATGGTGACAGATGCAATGATGATGATGAATACCACAACAATAATGATGGTGACGGATACAATGATGGTGACTGACACAACAATGGTGAAAAACACAACTATGGTGACGGATAAAACCACAGTGACTGACATACAACTTTGTCGACGGACATGACCACGGTGATGTACATAGTTTTGGTGACAGACACAGTCTTGGCAATAACCTTGGTGATGGCCATAACTTGATCTGTACATGTCTTCACAAGATCTATGCAAGCAACTTCTTCAGTTTTTTGGTGTTCTCCCCAGGTTGGTGTAGAAGAAAGATTTAACAATTCCTCTTGGGGCAACCTGTAATAATGTCTTCCTTCTGGTGTAATGCATCGTTCTTATTACTACCATATATTTTCTCCCACTTGTGCAAATGAGATATTAGTCTATCTTCACAATGCTTGAGAATATGACTGACCAATCTCCATGCAGCTATAGAGGAGACACATTCAAGATTACAATTAGCCCATAACATAGATGTGATGGGTTGGGATATTTCATCCATCTCCTTAATGCACGAAATCATAAGGCTCTCCATAGCAACTGAAACCTTAGTATCATGATCTTCCTTGATGGGGGCCAAAAAGTGATGAAACATGTCGTCGACCAAATTTTGCAATTCGAGATCTAAGAGGAGGTTACCCATTTTAACATTTGCACAATTCTCCAAGATTGTACATTTTCTGCAAAAGGGATCAGCACTAATGTCATCTAGACTCTGAATGCTGTCAACAATCAAATGCAGGATCTCTATCATGGTGTTATCATCA
Source organism: Cupressus sempervirens (assembly GCA_028749045.1). Taxonomy (NCBI): domain Eukaryota; kingdom Viridiplantae; phylum Streptophyta; class Pinopsida; order Cupressales; family Cupressaceae; genus Cupressus; species Cupressus sempervirens. Next base: position 577,088,692 of record CM053791.1, read on the forward strand.
TATGGTGTTCTGGGAGCCGATATTCTCAAGATCTCACTGAGACATGCTGCAACTGCCAACCTTTTCCCCTTGTCATGGTGTCTTAAAAGCCTAGGTTGACCTAAGGCATCTTTAATTGGCGAGAGGATTCTCTGTATAAATCTTGAAGGTAATTGGTTAACCTTACATAAACATACTTCCAACAAATCTAATAGAAGATCAACACCTTCGCTGAGCTCCTTGCCAATCCCATGTAGCGTCTTCAACCACCACTCTCTGTCCCTGCTTGGCACCATAACGCTATCCCAATCCCAAAATCTCTCAATCATCCCAACAGGCTGGCAAGATCATTGGCTCTAATACCATTGTAATGTTCCTAAGGTGAACTTGGCCTATAGGTGATCTCGATCCGTAGGCAATTACTTAGGTAGCCTTGTCATGTGCTCCCAGTAGCAAAGGCTTCAAGTAGTTCTCCCTCTATGCTTCAGGTAGTCTTTCCAGTGCCTCAAGTAGTTCTCCTCTATGCCTCAGGTAGTCTTTCCAGTGCCTCAAGTACTTCTCCTCCGTGCCTTGTGTAGTCAGTGCATTAGGTACGGTGGAATCAAGAGGTGACAGGGGTGACCGTAGGGTCCAAGAAGGATGTTCGTATGGTGATGAGTTAAGTCATACGGTAGTCTGGGATAGGTTGTATGGTTGTCTGGTACAGGCTGTACGGTAGCAGTAGGGCTATACATTGGGCCTTGGGTAGCCATATGGTAAGTAAACAGAAAATTGTATGGTGCGGGACGGAGAAGGAAATCGTGGAGAATGGAGTGAGGGAGGTTCAAAACTACGGAAGCCAAATAGGGAAGATCTTTCACTTCCAAAATGGAAAACAATCCAAAACTCCAATAGGAATTCACCGTACATAAAAAATAATCCAAAAGCATACTAACTACAATCTGCATGTCGTGCTTAAATACCCTTTGGATAAACATCCCGAGGGTGTACAAAGATAGCTGACGGTCAACACTTATGGAACAATTAATTAAAAATGGGTCTAAGATATACTAAATCAATTGGAACCCACAATACAAACATTAATAACTTGGGCCCCAAATTAATTAAAATTGGGAACATTACAGAAAATTGGGGATTTTATTCACTTTTATGCGTTTTGAAGTCACTTTTTTGCATTTGGATCCATGTTAGCATTTGGGAGTGTCGTTTTTGCATTCACAAGTCAAAAATGACTCAAAAACATGCATTTTTTGGCCACGTTTTTGCAAAACTGGCCTAGATTTTTGCATAAAAGAGTCACGTTTTTGTTCAAACAACTCAAAAAATGGCATTTCCAGCCCATACCTTTGATCAAAAGGGGTCGTTTTTGAGTTTGTATGCATGCTATTGTCTTAGGAGACTACGGTTTTGGCATTCTCATGTCTGATTCGACCACTGAATGTCCATTACATGCAAGTACGTGTAATGTTCCTGACCTAGGCCTACGAACTTCAAGCCTCGGTCCTAGATTTAAATTGCAAGGTATTGTCCCTTTTACAACTTACGCTCGAGTTCTTAGCTATCCACACTATATAGAATTATTCTCGAAGTGGAATTTAAAGTGGGCTTTAGTATTATATGAGAATGTTCAACAATTTATATTTTCAATGCCTCTTTAGCTATGCATGCTTATACGCTCCTTTGATTTATGTTGTTAATAATAACTATTTTTATTCACAATTGATATGAGATTATTGAGTATGCCAGTCTAAATACACGACTCTTGTATTGTGATGATAAGCATCAAAGGCAGTATGCAATCCCCAAAGCTGAACTATCTAATGTATAGTTATCGGTTTTTCCATAATAAATTTACTAAGTTTGTAGTTTGCAATGGAGGTATTGTCTATGATTTCTCCGTGTGCTTTGTGTAGCTTATTATATGTAATGTATTCTGCTCGACGTCAGGAAAAATGGACTTGGGCTAACTTGGTTCATATCTTGGACACCTCCAGCGCTGACACACTTGACCACGGGGGCATTTGATGTTTTTTTTTTAACTTTATACCCTTCCTGTTATCTTTCATTTCTTGCTATTGTGCAATGATAGGTATTGTTCTTTGATTGGAGATTGCCTGCAATTTGTGTATGTCCCTTTCCTTTCGTTTTCTCTAATGTCCTCCTGTGTGTATTACAGCATGGTTCAATTGTTGTTTGTTTCTTACAATGGATTGGTGTAATGTATTCAATCCCTGCATATGACTTTCGATTTTATTTTTTTTTAATATTACTATATCTATCGTGATTTAATATATTTATTATGTTTAAATATCATATCTATAATTTTATATAAATTTAATTATTATCTCTTTGACTCCTTATATTAATGAGTTTTACTGAAAAAATAGGGGACATGACAGTACGGAAGAAGTCAAAAAGTTGTTTGAAAATCCAAATTTGAGGAAGAATTGGTCTTCAAAATCTATAAATCTTGCTATTTTGGCTCATAATCTCCAAGTGGACATTTTCAAACTTGCTCATCAATTCATGCTTATCTTGTTATTTCTATGCATATTATGGCTTGTTATTGCACACTTGTCCACATATATGCCATGAATAGTGCATTTTTCCCTTAAAAATGATGAAATGGTTCATTTTCATGTTTTTGATTTTTTCCCAAACTCCAAATTCAAATTTGCATATTGAAGTGGTTTGCTTGTTAACATGCTCGAGTCTTTTGCCAAAGGTATGTTTCTCTTTTGTGTTTGTGTTTTGCTTGTTTGCTTTTCGATTTTTCTTCATTTTGAATAAGTTGCAAGTTCTTTCCCAATAACTTGGTCATGTTCCACTTCACTCTATCTTCCATTTCATGCAAGAGCATCAACACATTCCATTTTCATTTTTCTATGCCACAACACTTTGCATCTCATTCATCAAATGCAATTACATGTATTGCATCTCATCCATCATTCACACATACATGTAATCTTATTTTCCATTTCCATTTCCACTCATCTCACTTTCTGCATCCAATCGCACCACACGATTACATTAAAAGTCTTACATGTAATTGCATCTCTAAAACTCATTTTTGACTAAAAGTCACTTTTTGAAAGTCAAAAATGTCATGTGCATGTTTTCCCATGTACTTTGACTTCACTTTTCCACAAAGACAACTATAAAGTTCATTTCACCTCAAGTTACATTGCATTTCCATCTTTCCACATGCACTTACAACTCCATGAGCAAATACATGTTATTCCACTTTGCATATCATTTCGCATTCATCTTATTTGTTATCTGCACTTACATGTAAACTCATTCTTCACATTTGCATGTCATCTCACTTTTCGTTCCTCATTACATGTTGCATATAAATGTAATCCATTTTCCATGTAATGACATCTTGAAATCCCAAATCATTTTTTAAAGTTAAAAGTTGTCATTTGCGCACGCATTCCCATGCACCAAGCACTTTTCTTTTCTTTTTAAGTTGCAGATGTTTGTCAGAAAATTGTTCTGAGTTTACATCTGGACACCATCGAAAAGGTTTTCAAAATGTCAAAGATTCCAGAATGTGGCAATCTACAAAGGAGAATTCACGACAACTTGAATGAGAAAAAGCTTGATCACATCAAGTTTTCAAATGACAATGGACAATTCATCAAAGAGAGTTAGAGGTTATCAAAACACACGACACCATGGCTATCAAGGTACAGGAACTCCCAATCCTGTTATCATCTAGGATTGCATCGCCAAGTACAAGGCCCTTCAGAACAATCTTTAGGATTGTTTCAATTCTCTTCCATCTTTCCTCTTCTTCTTCTTTCATGTTTGTAGTTAGAGAGGATGCATTGCATGAAAGGATGTAATTACATGTAATGCAAGTTGCATGTGCAATTGCATGTAACCCAATAATATCTCTTTTAGTTAGACCAAGTCAAAGTTTGTTGAGTTGCTCCCACTTTTTTCTCAACTCCTTTGCCTATATAAAGGAGTTCCCCCTCATTCTAAAAATCATCTTTTGTTATATGCAAGAAAAGCTCTGCCACATTTGTGCAAGCATAACTTTGATTGTGTAGTAGGAAGTTGGGAGAACAGTGAATAAAAGAAGCAATTGTATTCAAAGCTTTGGCTGGAAGCAATTGTGATATAGCAAATTAGAAGCTTTGACTCTAATTTGTGCCTATTGTCTTTGATTCATGTTATTATTGCGTGTTCAATAATAGAGCATAATGATTTAAGAAACAATTGGAGCCGAAGATTTTGACTGAAAGCAATTGTGGCAATACATAGACTAGGAGCTTTGACTGTAGCTTGTATCACCATCTCAAATTCACGAAAAATAGTTAGAATTTCCTACTTCTAGAAGTCTTTGTGCCCAACAGTAGAGGTTATTCTTATAGAATAGGTTAAAATAGGACTTAGAGCCAAACTAGTATGCTTTCAGCTAGCCTTTGAGTTAGTGTTGGTTTATTGGTATCACCATTTCCAGATATTAGATAGAAGTGTAGTTAGAGATTTCATCTTGCCCATTACTCGCTCCATGAGTAAGTGTGTTCTTTCCTAAAAGCTAAGAGGAAAGAATATTGGTAACACCCCTTACAAAGTCTCTCAACTTCTTGCTTACCTTGAGTTGATCCAAGGAATGGTGAGGAGGAGAGACTTTGTCTCGCACGCTATGGCTAGTCCTTCTATTTTGTGACTAGATTTTACCCAAAACTGTCAGTTGCAAAATATCCACCCAACATTCCTAAAACTCTTAATAACTATGCGAGTTATTAAATGAAGTTATATTCCTAAAACTTGTAATAACTATGTGAGTTATCAGTTTAACTCACTTTACCTCACACATTCAAACCCATGTGAACACTAATATAAATTCCTCATACCACCCCTTAGTGTTAATATGGCAAAAACTCTTAGTTTAAACCACATTAGGCCCCCCTCTTGAGGCTCATGATCTTGATTCAAACAAAAGACACCCATCATCAACCTTGTTAAGTATTTTGTCATTGACGTCACTAATGTCAAAGGCTGATAATCAAGGTACTATAATTTATTCAGGATTACTCAAAGTTAAAGGGCATTGGAATAAAATATTGAGCTACTTGGTTGCTTGGTTGAGCTGCCTAGGAGTCTTCTTTAGCTAATTAGATTTCTTCTTGAGCTGGTTGGTGGTTTGTTTAAGCAGGCTGTTTGCTAACTTATCTGTTTGTCATCGGTTGAATTTTCAAAAAGATTGTTGCTATGGAGTTTTCAATATGAGGCCTGATTAAATCATGCATACATTATATAGAATCCCAATGGAGGTGTTTTACTTCAAATAAGTTTTTAATTTTTCTCTCCTATATTGGCACGATTGTAACGCCTTGAGTCAAACTTTCTTCCTATATTTGCTAGTCTTTGGTTAGCAAATACGGGTAAGATATGGAATATCGACACACAATTATACTGAAGAATGTTTAGCATTGGCAGGGGTCTCAATAATTGTGCCATCTCTGATTGTGCTGATAGATAATATTCTTGGCACAATATTCTTTAAAAATTGTGGAGCAATTTTCTTAGAGTGGACAGTATATCTTTCTTTTAGACAATGGGGAGGAGTGTTGGAGACTATAGTTTGTGGATTTTACTATTGCCACCATTTCACAAGGAAGTTGTGGATTTTCTTATAAGCAATGTATGTAGTAACAGGTCAACTCAGGATTATAATGGCTGTAAGTATTAACTGTGATAATGGTGCAGCCATTTCTGATGTGGATGTTGTGTTTATTCCGAGTGGTGTGATGAAGTAATCCATCCTTAACCCCATGAACATTATTTTGTAGAGAGGTGTGGAGTTTTAGTGTGTCCTTTTAATGTATTGCTGAATTTTAAAGAGTTATTTACAACCAGTGTATATTGTGGTGTGAAGACACTATGAAAAACATTTAGAGGATCTGTGCGTGTTTAATATCAACAAAAGTGACTTCTCAGCAGCATTCTGAGTGAAAGATATAAGGACCAATGAATATAGTCTTATTGCAGATTATAAAAGATGAATCATCTGCAGTTTAATTCTCCATGGCTTTAATAATAAACAAACAAATATTTATTTTATTATTAAAATAAAAATAATAGAATTTATATTACAAAATCATAATGAACTCCTTATTCCTCCATACAATAAATAAGTATAAAATACTCCTTAGAGTGTATGAATATAATTGTCCGAATGTGTCTTCCCTCTTTGGTTTGGTTTCTAACCTTATTTATATCTTAATGTTTAAAGGAACATGACTTTTCAAATTTAAAAGTCATTTCTTTTACAAATATATCACGCCCTTTTGATTTAACAAATGACATATCCTTTTCTTAATCACAAATGGCATTACTTCATAAATAAAACAATTTAGCCAATAATCTTTGAAATACTATATGAATTATTGTGCCATGGTACAAGGTGATTTGGCAAAGATTTGTCCCTATTCCCCTTTGGAGATGTCTTCTATGATGTGCCAAGCTGCTCCCGATGCCATCTGAAGATTTATTGATAATCGATGGGTGCAATTTTTGCATTCTGCCACCTTTGATTCCATCACACAAACACACTAGAACATCTGACTCACACGTAATTCACACGGGTATCTATAGATGGCGGTTACTGAATTTGGAGAACATTTGACCGTACGCATTCCTGTAGTAGGCTTCAAATTCGTGTCATAGCAGCTACTTCTTCCGGCTTGTTGTAGCATCCCTAATCATCAAGAGTATGCAAACACTTTGGCTATCATTCCAATATCCTTTTGTCCTCCATTATCGATGCTTCCCAGAACATTCCTTCTGAAGTCAAATTCATACTCTTTCAGAATGATGACTGCTTGTGATAAGGGATTGAATTCATACATTCCAATTGCAACCAAAGTTCTCTTTCCTACATTAATTCTATTGGAGCATCATCGGCATAGATTTGACTGATATATTTGTCACTTTATAGTTGGAATTTTTCCTTGCCAAAATATGCATAGTGCATGTGCAAAACCTTCAAGGCATACATGCTTATGCGTTTCATCTCGATGCAGTAGGTCTAAATCTGCATAAACATCCTCCTTCATTTGACTGAATATTGTGTTATTCCGTACATATGCGTGAGAATAGGGTTCTGATGAAATTACTAAGCCAAACATGCCATTAAATCTGCATTTATTTTTCTTGACGGTCTTCAACTCTTAGTATGCTTCCATCTTATCTATAGAATTTGTCCTGCATCTGCATATATCTCTAAGAGATTGCATTAGAGATTGAATATGAACATAGGAATGCAATAGATTGACGACAGTTGTTTTCTCTTAGGTTTACAATTTGAACATTGTTGTGAACTTATAATCAAGTGGAAAAAATGAAAATGGAAGGTATTGGTATGTTGTAATATGTTCGGGCTCAATAACTCAGAGATTTCAGAATAGACCATGTACATCATCTGATTTATCAAATTTCTCTTGAGATAACAAAAAAAATTCAGGATATGCATAAATGGAGACCCAAAATTTTGGGCTCCATCACCTGGGGAAGCAAATCTTGAGGCAGTTGTAGTGATTCAAGAAGGAGAAAGAGTGGCAGAGTCCCAAACATCACCACTCAAAGCCATGTCTCGGGAGGTACCGGAGATACCACATCAACCGCTAGAGATACAAGGTAGCAAGACATATGAGAAGTTACAAGTTAGATTGGAGGTGGTTGGGTCTGACGCAATGGTGACAGTGGATCTTGAATTGTTAGCTAAGCCAACAAGGGAAAGTTCCATAGTTGGAGTGGACCCATCCAAACACACTCATTGGTAGTGATGAGTGCCTATTTGATCCAACGGTTCAACATCACACCAATCACACTTGGATCTACTATACTTTCACCTATGAGAGACACACTTCCTCACGAAGTTATGGAGCTAAATAGCACAAGAGGAGAGCCTATCATAGTAGTTGCACCCATCGTTCCTATTGTTGTTGATGCAGAGGACAGAGAGCATCATCCAGGTGTGATGGATGAGGGACTCCCTGCAGTAGAGCCCTCTCAAGCTATGGTGGAGATCATCCAACCTCTGGTAACTAGTGCACAGGAGTCGCCAGCTACAGAACCATCGAGAGACATACCTAGCGAGGATGTTGAGGCATACCTAGCAGCCATGGTGACTCGAGGCTGCCAGGCGATGGAGGCATACCTAGGAGATATGGTAGCTCGAGGCCACCAAGTGGTGGTCTCTACACAGGCTCGAGCTTTAGAGAATGTGGTTCGGGAGTTGGAGGATGTGTTGTCGTTTATGAGAGTATGGTGCCCCACTACCTTCACCACTTGCTTTGAGGCATGAGGATGGCCAGATATGGAGACTCTGGAGATGTTCTAGGGTTGGATTGTTGGGGAGTCAATAGCAAAGAGCTGAGTAGAGACCCTTATCCACGAGATAGCACAGGCGTACAGAGACACCTACTATGCTCAAAGGTGGAGTGAGGCAAATTGGGGTAGTAGTAAAGCGGGCTCAGGAGGAGACAGCTACTCGGTTAGTAGCAATGGAAAGGGACTTGGCTAACCAACAGTTGGCCTAGGAGTCAGGGAGAGTACAGTTCATGGCTCAGTTGGAGGCGGTTAAGAAAGAAAAGTGTCTATTAGAGACCCAGTTGTCTCAGGCAAAGAAGTCTAAGGTGAAGGAGACCAAGCTCGTAGATATTATTGAGATGATAAAGACAGTGTTGGACACACAAATGTAGGCTAAACAGGATTTGAAAGTGAGAACCCATAAAAAGTATGAGTTGCAAGCACAATTGACTCCTCCTACGGCATCAAAGCCAACACCTTCAGGGATGCTCCCTTAGCCCCCTTCCTCTTAGTTTTTCTTTTGTTATGTGTATATAGTCAAAAGCATAGTCTCCATTTTGTTGTACATCGTCAAGAGACAACTTTCTTTTTGGGAAGGATGATGTTCGTAAAATTGTATTATCTCTCAAGAATAGTTAAACACGTTGTTAGGAAGTTGTTAGTAACCAAAGGGCAATCTGTTATAACGCAACAGTTGAGCCGTAACCCTTTCTTCAAGTAGTATATGTACGCTCTGTCATGAACAAGAAAGGCATCTTGTCTTGTTCCTGATCTTGATTGTATTGTCATGTGATGTACTTGAAAAGCATTAATGGAATATACATTGGTGGTTCCCTAAAACATTTGCAATTTCTTGTGTTAAAATTTCTTATCAGTATTGTAGCATGTATTAAACTAGTTTATTGTAGGCAGTAAATAGTGCTTATCCCTTCCGCATTAATCTTATGTCCCAGGGAAAGAATCTCATTTAGCCCGAACTCACATTTTGAAATTTGGCATATAATGACTCTTTCTAAACTATTTAGGACTTCTTCGATATGCCACAAATGTTCTTCCCAAGTTTTACTTCAAATGAGTATATCATCAAAGAATATGAGGAGAAACTTTCTTAATTGCTGCCTAAAAATCTGGTTCGTGCATGATTGGAAAGTGGTCAGAGCATTCGTGAGAACAAATGAGAGCACTAAGAATTCGAAATGCCCACAAGCATCTGAATGCTAATTTTGGGACATCTTCCTTCCTCATTTTGATTTCGTGATGTCCAAATTCTAGATCAATTTTTGAAAAATAACAAGCACCGTGTAATTCGTCAATCAACTCATCTATCCTTGGGATTGGATATCTATTCTTAATAAATTTTCTTGTTTGAGGCTTTGTAATCAATGCACATTCTTGTAATTTCATCCTATTTCATGACGAGTACTACGGAAGAGACAAATGGGTTGTTGTTGGGTTGAATGTGCGCCACTTCCAATAATTCTTTAATAGTATTTTCAATTTCCTCTTTGTATCTATTGGAATGTCTACAAGGGGTTGTTATGACTGGTTTGGCTCCTTCCCCTAATTCTATGGAATGCTCAAAGCCTCTTTTGGGGGGTAGACCCGGAGGGATATCTACAAAAGGACCTTTTGGTGTCTCTTTGGAATAAGACGAATATCTACATGTATCATAGGCTCATTACTAGGTAATTTATCAAGAACCATACATTGTGCTGCAAGACACAACTTTGGGGGATCCATCAAGCAAACCTTTTAATGGTATATCTTTTCCTTTATGTTTGAAACATATTTCCAAATTGGGGTAGTCTATAGTGAAGCACCCTAAAGATCAATCCAAGGCATTCCTAGGATGATATCATTTTGTAGTTTTAAAACATAAAAATTTGCTTTTGCAATATGGTTTTTTAAGAGTAATTTCTATTAGGGGAATGATCTCCAAGCACTGATCAATGGTGTCATTACCCATTATCATTTTGAAGCCTTTGAGTTTCTGAGTCTTTAATCTCTTCTTTTTACTAGGTCCTTGCTAATGAAGTTGTCGGAGGCGCCTAAATCTACTAATGCAATCACCCTACGACCTTTTAATGTTCCTTTAATGCAAAAAGGTCTCTTTCCACTTTCTTGAGTAGCCATTCCTAGTGTCTCAAATTATTTCTCATTCTTCTTCTTTTTTTATTTGTTGCTTCATCCTCACTTCCTTCTTCCATTCTATGTAGTTGTCACCTTTTACATTGGTGGTCTCGTGCCCAAGGTTCTTTGCATTTGAAACACGACCCTTTCTTAGATAATTCATCCCTATTTTTTATTATGTTTCCCTTGACATCGGTGCCCTAAACTCCACTGTTCTTTACAAAAATGTCGTGTTTTATCTCTATTTTCCTTTTTTAATCCTTCATGCTTATTTGATGTTTTAGGAGAGTAAGTTCTAAATATTTCGTTGGATGCATCAAATTCCACTTTTCTAGTCTTTTAGATGGCTTCTTCTACCGTTTGAGGTTCCAAAGTATTGACTATGTTTTTAATAGAATCTTTCAGACCTTTAACAAATAAATATGTAAGTCTTCTTTGGGATAAGTCAAGAATCATAACTGAAAGTTTTTGAAAATCATTTGCAAATTCTTCTACTATTCCATGTTGTTTTATATGAATTAATTCTTTGAAGTACCATTCAGGTTGAACTTGATCAAACTATTTGATAAGCTTTTGCGAGAATTTTTTACAGGAAGTTATGCTTTGATGGCCTAGGGAGAGAAGCCCGTTGTGCCACCATTCATGTGGTGTTCCTTCTAAGTGGAGTATGGCGAATTAGAGAGCATCTTCTTCAGTCATCGGGCTAAGAGTAAAATAGGTATTTAATTTTTAGAGTCATGCATGGGCTGTCATTTTTCTTAATCCACTAAAATTTGGTAGTATCACTTTGTTCACCATGTGTTTAAGATCTTTGTTTACGTACCTCCTTGTTCTTTTAGGCTCTCATGTTTTTCACCCTCACAAAATTATGCAAATGTTATGAGTTTCCTAATTGCAAGTGAAAGGCTTGCATAGGCTCTTGCATTATCTACTGTGTTATTGGTGGGTTGGTCTATTCCTTCTTCTTCCATTGGTATTTCTTTCCTTGGTAAGAAGGGTGGCCTCAGGATTCAAGAAGATGATGACTCATTATTATCTGATTCATTTGAGCTTATATCTCTCCCATGCGAATTGTTCTTCTTGAGTTTATTAATAGAGTTCCCCATATTTTGCAATACTTTTAGAAGGGCCTAATTGGATTTATCTAATCTTTCATTTTGACTCATGAGGGTTTGGTTTGTTTGTTCCACAAAATCCTTAGCTTGTTGGCCATTTCATTCATGGTGGTCTTCCTAGTTCTTCACTCTTAAATTTGTATGAATTATTGTTCAGGGGATGGAAGGATTATGCTACAATACCACTATAATGTCCCTTGTCTCTAGGTTGGAAAATTCTGCAATCTCCTGGCTAATGTACCTGCAAATATGTTGGTTATCCAACAACTCTGATAAAACATTATCTAAATATTACAATTTATATGCTGAAATTAATACAAATCCTATTCCCTAATCAATTTTCTTTCTTTAGGAGAGGTTGTGATCCAATACTTAGCTCCTAGGGGAGCACTTGCTGGGGCTCTATTTTGGAATAGCTCTGCACTGAGTGATGTCTTCTCACAGTTCTCCCTCTCAATAAGCCTTATGGATAATCATATATATATTTATCCTTCTTAGGAGAGATTTTGCTCAACCTAAGCCTTATGAACCACCACGGGTATATTCATCCTATCATATGATTATGATTATTTTATTATATATATAGATATTGATTTTCGGAGAATACCTTATTCTCTGCCTTGCTCCTTATGGACACTTTTTGTCCTAGAGAAGCTCTTCAGAGATAATTGAATCCCTACCTTGCTATTCACTGTCTTGTTTGTGATGTCTAGTGAAATAGAACTCCCTTCTATAGCCTCTAGCTATTTCTGTGCTTATTCTACATGCAATATATTGTATAATTTTTAAGGGAGCTGGTATGATTATTATGTCGGATATTAATTGTTTTCATGATATTCTTAAATTATCCTGTTCATATTTCAGAGTGCCTATTACGCTGCTTAATGCTTGTCTTATTTGTGATATTATTAGCGGAGTATATTTTCCTAACTCTTTCCCTTTTGGTACCTTTGATAAATTTCTTGTTTCCCCTTCTCAGTTTCCACAGTCCTTCACTGAATCTATGTTTAATGATGATTGAATCTTCTTGTCTACTTGCGTGGGTGGAAGAGCTTAGTTATTAGATCTATTCACGTCTGATTAAATTTGTTCTATCCTACGGCGTTACTCATTCACTCTGGTGATGTTCCTCCCTCAATGCTAACCTCCCTTTCTGACAGATGTGGATATCCTTGAGCTTCAACATGTCTATGTCGGCTTGGTGATGTTTATTATTGTAACCTGACCTAGTCATCCAATTTTATTTGGACAGACTATTGAATTGTTGACTCTGTATTCAACTATGGAATTGTTTCCTGATGATGACTAAGTACTTTGCTGTTCTTATTTTCTTGTTTGGACATTGAGTTCCCAATTCCTCTTTGTGTGGATGAGAATCCAATAGCTATGATTTCTCTAAATCTTCCTTGCTATGCTCATCGGATATTGTGGGAGATTGGGTGTGTGTTCATACAGCAGATAAGATAAGATGAGATAATTTTATTAATGTCCAACAAGAGACCAACAAGGGTCTAAGGGACTGGAATTAGTACAGCAGGGCGAATGCCAACAAGGGAAGACCAAACGGTGTCCACAAAAATAACAATAAAGAAAAGGAACGAAGCAGCAAAATGAGAAAGGGAAACTAAGTACTCCTCACAGACGAGAAGTAATCCAAAACTGAAGAGGTGAGGTATAAATAATAATTGTGAGACACCTTGAACAAGATTGGCTGCTAGAGTCCTCTTTATTGTTGCTTAATGAAAAAAAGTTGAAGTTGTCACTTTTTTGCTTACTTCTAAGTGAACAAGGTATTTAAATGTATGTCAAAAACATGTTCTGAAATACCGGTGTTTTATGAGTTGAAGCTCATAGAGGTTGCAGCCTTTTTTTTGGAGTAGGTGCTCTCATGAAAGTTGGGGGTCTTATGTAACTAGATTGGTGTTTTGATTAGTAGTATTGTGGTCTTACCCAAAAGGGTTTACACAAGATAAATTTGTGTGTCTCTATCTCATTTTCTTAAACTTATCAATTGTAGTTTATAATATTGATTCACCCCCTCCCCCTCTCAATATTTTTCTTGTTTGCAATTGGTATCACAGTCAAGTTCCCTCTTTTAAAAGCTTAAAAGCCTATGATTAGGTTTTTCCTATGCCACTGTGAGTGCCTTAGAGGGTCTTACCACAAACTGTGCTCCTCTTTTTGATGGAACAAACTATGCCTTTTGGAGTTTTTGCATGAAAGCCTACATTATATCTCTTGGGTTTAATGTGTATATGAGTGTGGTCAATGGATATACTGTCCCAGCTCAACCTCCTATTGATGCTGATGTAAAATGAGACTTTGAAAATAACGCCAAAGCCATGAATGCGCTTCTATGTGGTCTTTTAGAATCTGAATTTGTCAAAGTTATGCACTGCACTTTCGCCAAAGAAGTTTGGGATAAGTTGTGCAATGCTTATAATGGTGATGATAAAGCCTAGGAGGCAAAAATTCAAACACATAAAATGATTTTTAAAGGCATTCCAATGAAGGAGGATGAATGTGTTGTTGCTTACTTTCTAAGAGTTGATGAACTTGTGACGCTTTAAAAGGACACTATGAGAGTATTGATGAAAATGTTAATCCTTGAATAACTCTGATAATATACTTATCAGTTTCTACAGATCGAAAGATCTGATTAAGCATGTTATATCCCTAAACTGAATTAGCCTTTAAATAAATTAATGTCTTCATATGTATCGGGATCAATTTGGGAATATTAAACTAATGTCTAGTTACCTAAATTAGTAACTATTAGTCATCAAATAAGGGTGCCGATTTTTGAGGGGTAATCTATTTTGCAAAGAGGCCGACCTAGATAGAGTCATGTCCCTTCTAAGGACATGCCCCTTGGTTAGACTATAAATAAGGGGTTTGAATGTGGATAGAAGGCACACATTCAATATACAAGTCTACACTTCTAGCATATATACCTTGGGCAATTTATAGCAGGGATATAAAACAATTTTTCAGAATAATATACTATTCTCCTAAACAATTAATGTTCTGTCCTGAATATTCTAAGGACCATTAGCAGCAAGAAGGTATTTCATCAGTATAATTTTATCAGAATTTGCAGAAAACTTACATGGTATCAGAGCTCTAGTAGTCGAACCTTGGCTCTGCAAATTGATAATCAGATTTAAAACATATTTAAGCAAACATCCTTCTACCTTCAATGGCCAATGCAATTAGACACAAAGATAGGTTTGATGGAAAAGAACACTTTGTTGCATGAAAATTCAGAGTTATGATGACTCTGGAAGACAATGATGTAATACAATTTGTTGATAAGGAATCCAACCAACCTAATGCTGATCCTCATAAAACTATTTGGATTAAAGGAAACTAGAAAGCCATGAAAATCATATTAGATGAAGTTAAAAATGAAATAGTACCTATGCTAATGAAACATCAGACATCATTTACAATGATAAGTGCATTATTAAATGTATATGAGGTTAATAATGCAACTAGAACCCTTGCACTAAAAGGGCAACTAAATCACATAAACATAAGGGAGAATCTATGAATTCATACTTCCTATGGCTAATTTAAGAGATGAACTTGCAAGTATAGGGACCATAATTGAAGACAAAGAGTTGTCACTTATGGCTATAGATGGGTTACCGGATTCATGGGAAACATTCTCACAAAGAGTAAGTGCTATATACTACCTTCAAGAAAAATCTAGGCAACTTAAGAACGGACTAAAATCAAAAACTGGAGATGAAGAACTTCATGTTCTCAATACAAATTACTACGAAGGAAAGAAGAAACGCTTTAAGAAGAAGGCCCCTGAAGGCAATAACAAATCCAAGAGGGACATATCTAAAGTCAAATGCTTCAATTGTAAGAAACTTGGGCATTACAAATCAGACTGCCCAGAGAATACGAAACAAGTAAATTTCACAGAGGTAACTAAGACAAAAGAAGACTATGATCCTGAAAATTATGTACTATATTCAGCGCTATCAAATGAAGTATCAAGCAAAGCATGGGTAATTGATAGTGGATCATCTCGACACATTACAGGATACAAAGAAGTACTAGACTCAATATCAGAAGAAGTTAATGATGAAGTTACCATAGGTGATAATTCCACTCATTCTGTCAAAGGAATTGGGAACTACACCTTGAAACTAAAGTCGAGTATTTCTCTTCATCTCAAAAGAGTACTCTATGTACCAAGAATCAAGAGGAATCTAATCTCTATTACAGCACTTGAAGATGATGGACATAAGGTTGCATTCATGGACAGTAAAGTAACGACCTGGTCTAAAAACTCTTCATTTAAGAAATCAAAGTTGAATGGTCAAAGATAGGGATACTTGTATGAATTAAATATTGAACCTATTCAAGCCTTAATCCATGAAGATGCTAATATTAATGAAGTATGACATAGAAGGTTAAGGCACCTAAACTTCAAAGCCTTATCGACTATGGAGAAGATGGTTACTGGTTTACCTAAATTAAATAAAGATCATTCAAGCATATGCAAAGGATGTACACTAGGTAAGAACACCAAGAGTCCATTTCAAAATAGCACTAGAAAAGCTAACAATGTTTTAGAATTAGTCCACTCAAATTTATGTGGACCTATGCCTGTTCCTTCTCTCGGAGGATTTTTGTACTATGTACTCTTTATGGATGACTTCTCTAAGAAGACATGGATTTATTTCTTGAAATGTAAAAAATCAAAAGAAATCCTTAAAAGATTTAAAGAATTCAAATCCTTAACTGAAAATTTGTCAGGAAATTTATCAGGACACAAAACTAAAACTCTTAGGACTAATAATGGAAGGGAATATACTTCAAATTTGTTTAAAGATTTTTGTAAAGAAGCAGGGATTAAGAGGGAGTGTATTGTTTCTTATAACCCTCAGCAAAATGGGGTTGCAGAAAGAAAGAATAGGACAATTGTGGAAGCTACAAGAGCTATTCTACTTGACCAAAATTTAGGATCCTATCTTTGGGCAAAAGCCACATCTACTGCTGTCTATTTTCAAAACAAATGCCCTCACTCTCACTTCGGATATAAAACTTCTGAGGAAGTCTTCTCTAATTCTAAACCAAATATCAGTCATATTAGAATATTTGGGTGTCCTGTTTACATTCATATTCCTAAAGAGAAAAGAACTAAACTTGAACCTTCGGGTAGAAGAGGTATTTTTGTTGGATACAATGAAACATCCAAAGCATATAGAATTTACATACCTAGTCAGAAAAACATTGAACTTAGTAGGGATGTAATATTTGAAGAAGATTTAGCATTCAAAAGAGCCCTAAGTTTTGAAGATCCTTCACATATACCTAGTTCTGAAGAAAATCATGAACCTGAGTTTCATGAGGGAGAACACTGAAGAAATTGAAGGTGAAATTCAAAATCTTAATCTTGACGAAACTCAAAATCCTAAGAAAAGACCGCTTTGGGCTATTAAGACTGTAGAGGAAGCACAAGACTTCACTACATCATCTGGAACCTTCAGAGAAAGCAAAAGACCCAAAAGATTCTCTAGCTATGTTGCAAACATGAGTGATTTATCTAAATCAGAACCAACCAATGTTTCAGATGCTATTAAACATACAGCTTGGAAGGATGCTATTACAAAAGAATACCAATCCATTATTAAGAATGATGTTTGGGAAATTGTTCCAAGCTCTGAGGGAACATCTATTGTTTCTTTTAAATGGATATTGAAAATCAAGCTGTTGACAGTAGTATTGAAAAATATAAGGCCAAATTCGTAGCCCGAGGATTCTCTCAGAAGGAGGAAATCGCTTATGAAAAAACCTTTACTCCAATTGCCAGATACACCTCTATAAGAGTAGTCCTAGCTATTGCAGCATTGAAGGGATGGAAAGTACATCAAATGGATGTAAAAACAACATTTCTGAATGGAAAGATTACTGAAGAGGTATATTTGGAACAAACTGAAGGATTTGAAACTCATAACCCTAAAGTCTTTGTTTGCAGGCTCAAGAAAGCTCTCTATGGGCTTAAACAGGCTCCAAGAGCATGGTATGAAAGAATTGATAAGTATCTCACCAATTTAGGATTCTCCAAGAATGAAGCTGATCCAAATCTCTATTATAAAAAAGATAAAGATTATATGATAATTTTGATATTATATGTTGATGATTTACTAATAACAGGTGTTGATCATCTTATAGATCAAAGCAAGAAAGATCTAATTAGAGAATTTGAGATGAAAGATTTAGGACTCCTTCATTACTTCTTAAGGCTGGAAGTATGGCAAAACTCTGACAGCATCATACTTAATGAAGGAAAGTATACATTAAACATCTTGAAGAGATTTGGAATGTGGAACTATAGACCTATGTCTTTTCAAATGGAGACTAATCTACACAAACTTAAGGAAAAAGCACCAGAATCAACCTCCATAGATTCTACTCTTTATAGACAGTTGATTGGGTCTCTTATGTACTTAGTAAATACAAGACCTGATAGTTGCTATGTTGTTAATGCCTTAAGTCAATTTATATGTGAGTCAAAGGAGATTCACCTGGCTGTAGTCAAACACATTATGAGATACTTACAAGGCATTCTTAATCTTGGGCTCAAGTATGAGAAAGTTGACTTGGACTTACGTGGATTCACAGACTCAGATTGGGCTAGAAGTGTTATTGTTAGGAAAAGCAATTCAGGATGTTGTTTCAATTCAGGCTCAACAATGATATCATGGATATGTAGAAAGCAAGTGTTAATACATGTAGCTTCGGTCTAACATTACTGTGATAAGCACATACGTATGTATATACACACAACAACATGATGCACACATTGTTATGCATATATGCATACGTACATGTTGTTGTACCTTCCACAATCTGCAACCGATGAGATATATATATGTTATGAGATCATTAAGGCATGATCGAGATTATTTTTGGTTCCTTTGATGTTTAAATCATGATCGATCTATGTTAAGAATATAACCAAGATAAACCTATAGGTTTGACAGTACAGGCCGTACTTTCTCTTAATATATATATCTCTAATGATTGGCATTTAATTTACATATATATTTCTCCTAAAGGTGTCGGCAATTTCTAGGATGATGCCTTGTTTAGTGTTTGACTAAACTAACAATTAGTTAGTCATGACTAATCTATATGTGCTAGATCGCCGACTTAGGATTAATAATAATATGGTGAGTGCCAAGGGTTATGTCTCTTGAGGGACATACCCTTTAGAAAGGGTATATATATATAGGTTGTAAATGCAGTTTATAACACGTATAGTTACATCAGTCTGTTCCTCTAAGCATTGTACATCCTGCAATTTATATCTAAGTTTCTCCATTATAATAAAAGGTTAAATATTCAGTTTTGGATCTGCATTGGTTTAAAACTCTGATTAAAACGAAGGATTTAGCAAAAACTTAACATGGTATCAGAGCCATGTTCCTTCAGATTAGTATTACAAACTAGAAGGTAGATCTAAAGAGATAAGTTTGAGAAGGAAATAATTGTCAAGTATTACGTCATTTGTGCATGGCTCTGGATATTTGGGAAATATTAGAGTTACAAGTTATGCACAACGACACAAATATCAGACCTTAGTATGAGAAATATTTAATATTGGTGGTCCATTTTCACAGGCAGCGTAAATTGTGGTATTGCAAGATAGCCTCTTTGCATACAGATATAATAAAAGAAAGATGAGTTATTTGTTTAATTCTCGACACTTTATAGAGCTCGTCTAGTGAATTCGCAGTTGGAAGGGTCAAGTCGCAGTTGGAAGGGTCAAGTAGCAGTTGAAAGAATCGAATCACATTCTGCGTATTTGGGCAAGATTATTACCACCCTATGAAGAGCTTCTGCAGACAACAATTGCCAAGAGTACAATTGGCAAAAGCCTTAACCATTGCCAAAGAAATCGTTTCTGTATAATTTGTGAACAGTCGCAAAAATTATTCGGAGTGAGTCATCAGATAAATACACCGATCTTAGATGGGCACGACAATGATTTACGGGAAGAACAATTAAGCAGAACTTACCATTGATAGAGCAAATAAAGTCAAAGCAGGAAGTCATTATCATAACAAGATTTGATGTCTGCCAGTTTCACTCTTGTTATGTGACTGGTATTACTGAGAGTTGAACTTGCGGCTTGCAGATGGGTGTACGCTGACATACAAAATGAGGATATTGTCGAATGATTTTTTTTAGCTATTTGTGACATAACAGAGATAGTGATCTTTCCTTGTAGAATTCAATGTGAATCTTCATTGAGCTTTTCTGTAGCACAGGTATGTCAAGGTGTACACTGACATACAAAATGGGTGTACGCTTGACTCAAAGGAAATATTAGAATTACAAGTTGAAGGCATACGGTGATTTGATATAGACCTTGTCATATTTAGAAAATATAATGAAATATTAAGTTGAGGACATTATTAATTATCTGTAAAAGAGTCTATTTTTGCCAAGGATGGGAATAATATTTCTAAAAGATGATATACTGATGTTGATGAATGGCCACGATTCTTTGTGGCAGGCTCCATTATATTTTGCTAAATATTAGACGGAATCTAATATTAGAATTACAAGTTGAAGGAATCTAATAATCTATATTGACATTTCAATATTAGCATAAAGCCAAGGAGCCTTATTTGAAATTGTGAAGTAAAAAGGGAAACTTATATATTTATTTGTCACAATAATTTTGAAAGGACGTGTATTGTTGTTATTCGAGGTAATACGAATAATTAATTGACGTAACGGGTTGATTGATGAATTTCATTCTATAGTATATGGAATTGTGTGTCAATTCCTAGTAATTGCTTACGTGTTCTTCTAGAAGGGGAGATGGCATCTAGTTAGAAAGTTTTCTTGGCACCTGTCAAGACTCGAAATTAGAGTCTGATTTTTTAATCATAAGATATGGAGACATTTGGAGAATTTACAGCAAGTAAGCCGAATGCCAAAAACTCCCATTCAGAATAAGTTTGATCCACTATAAAAGGGAACCTTGGAATAAGAACAAATGATTCTATCATCTTAGACAAACTTGATTATTTTGTTTGAGAGGGAGTTCATCATTGAAGATAACTCGATGAGATGCACATGGATAAAGATTACATCATGAGACTATAGATCATTAAGATAAACAATTTACTCAAGGCATTTCTGATCTTCCCTCAAGTCCACGAGGGAGTGTTAATGATTGTGGACTTAGAAAAGATGTATCCTATATAACCTTATGACTATTCAGATTATTAGTACTAGTTCTCTTAGAAAGGAGGGAATAAAGTGACATCATGCTGTGACACTAAGATCATGGATATTAGCATGGTATGCCTTCCTAACAAAAAGAGAAGCTAAATGATTTGCAAAGGTGAATCTTGACTCAAAGGGAGTAGACCATGTTTTATTGATTCTCGTGTAATAAAGAATTTGCAATAGATAAATCATAAGTATCATCTTATAAGAAGGTTGTTATCAATAGAAATTGTGTCAGCCGATGGAGTGATTGTCGTCGGTGTTTCTGTAGCCAACGGAGTGATTGTCATCGGTGTTTCTGTATTCTGTAGCCGACGGGTAAATAGTTTGTAGCAGACATAATGTTTGTGGCTGACGGACTCTTTCGAAAAGGTTTGGCGGATAGTATTTATATCCCGTCTGGGATCATTGTAATTCATCTTCTATCATTGATCTGATCTTATGAATCATAATGTAATGTTCTGGCATATGCGAATAATCTAAAGAGTTCTGTTGTTCATATTTCCATTGTCTGTATGCATTGATTTAATTTACCCGTACGGTAAACAAAGGTTGTATGTTAGAGAGAGAACCTAGAAGATCAATTTGACTCCCCAGGATCTAGGTTATACAAACTCAGACTGAGTGTACCATATCAAGATGGTATATACTCATAAAGTACAAAGCTTTCATCAAGGTTATGATGGAAAGATAAGTATCTATTGTACTTGAGTTCTTCTTCTACCTTATGTCTATAATATCTTTCATTTGTATTTTTTATAAGAAGAGTATATGCCTTGATTTTTCTTTTCTGAAGAATGTTCTTGTAGGAAAGAATTTTTGGATTCATAGGGAGTCTGACATCTCATCAAGGCAACCTTGAATAAGGAGCTCGGAAGATTTGATATCCAGTAGGAGTCTGGAAAATCTAAAGTAAGCAACCATCTGATGGGCCTACCTTTATAAACATCATGGTATGGAAGCATTTCTCAGCAAACAGTCTTGCAGCATCAGTTTGCAGTAATAGAAAACAATCTTCCAACACGAATTTGCAGTGATAGCAAATGATCTTATGGTGTTTTAAATCAATAGAGGACTACTGGCCAATCTTGATTAGATTCAAGATTGTGTTGTGAAAGAGACATTTCGATGTCTATGAATCACAACCTGGATAAAGAGAGAATTCAATTATTCTCTAGACTTTATCCTTAAGTACTGAAAATTAGAAAGCAGGTATTCATATCAAACCTCTCTGACAGTGATCATCTCAGGAAAGATCCAGGTATGGTTGAATTGTTTTGTATTTTTATGATAATTTATATTATTGTTAGGATATTGACTGGTATGGGGCTTCACCATTTGTGTTTGTTATTTAAGAGTTGACAATCTCTGAAATAATAAACACTTGTATAAAGAGATTATAAGAGGTGACGATCTCTGAGATAATGTTCTGACTAGTAGAGAACTACTGGCAAATTTGGATGAATTTAAGATCATGTTGTGATGGAAGCATTTCTATGTCTATGAATCACAACTTGGATAAAGGAAGAATTTAATTATTCTCCGGATTTTATCCAGTGTACTGACAAATCTTAATTTAGGATCATGTTGTGATATGAGCTTGTCAATGCCCATGAGTCACAACTTGGATAAAGGAAGAATATAATTATTCTCCGGATTTTATCCTGTGTAAGGCATTCTAGTAATGGATTGTTGGTAAAATCTAGATCTTGGACGAAATCAAGATCATGTTGTGACAGAGACATTTCTAAAACTCCAGACGTTGCAACTTGGGTAAAGGGAGAATTTAATCATTCTCTAGTCTTTATCCTGAGTATTGCATTCTATGCAATACTGTTATCACAAGCTCAAGTAATACTTCATATCACAAGCCTTGTCAAACACCCTATGTTACAAGACTAGGTGATTTGATAGTTTGTATTACGAACGATGCTTAGTGATTTGATCACAAGCTCCAGTGATAACTTATATTACAAGATTTGTAATATGATGTGTTTTCAGGTATCATTTGTATAATGATACATCATGCTTGAAATTCATAAAAGTATAGAGTGTATATCTATGCTTAGTCATCTCTATTGATGTTGCTAGATATGTCTCTATCACTTCAAGTTAAGAGGGAGTGTTAATTCCTTGTAACTTTGACAAGACAAGTGTTCTGATTTTCAGATCAGTCTAATCTAGATGCATGAGTTCCCTTAAAGTATTGGTCAATAAAACATATTGTTCCCTCTAGACAAATCGGCATCTTCCTTGTGGCTTTTATAAGCCTTCTTATTTACTAGTGTGGTTAGTTAGTTACTAACCATTAGTAACTCTTGGAATGGGCACCAATCTTGAGGAAACAATTATGTTGTTAATTAGGCCAACCTAGAGAGGGAAATGTCCATTCAATGAACATGCCCCTTGAGTTAGGTATAAGAGAGGGCTAGATCTAGATGAGTTTTAGATCATATTGTGATGTTGACATTGCTCATAGGTCACAAATTGGATAAAGAAAGAATCTTAGTATTCTCCGAGTTTATCCTGTATTCTGGTAGATCTTAAACTCAGGATCTTGTTGTGATATAGAAATAACAGTTTCTATGAGTCACAACCTGTGTTTTATCACTAGTAGCTGTGATTTGTCATATCACAGGTTTAGTAATATGACTTTGTATCATGTGTTCTATGATACCACATACTACGAAGAGACAGACAAATATAGAGTATTAATTCTTGCTTAAACATTTGTATTGGTGTTGCTAGATATAGTATCTCTCTATAGGATTATCAAGTTAAGAGGGAGTGTTAAGAATATAACCAAGATAAACCTACAGGTTTGACATTACAGACCGTACTTTCTCTTAATATATATATCTCTAATGATTGGCATTTAATTTACACATATTTCTCCTAGAGGTGCCGGCAATTTCTAGGATGATGCCTTGTTTGGTGTTTGACTAAACTAACAATTAGTTAGTCATGACTAATCTGTATCTACTAGATCGCTGACTTAGGATTAATAATAATATGGTTAGTGCCAAGGGCTATGTCTCCTGAGGGACATACCCTTTAGAAAGGGTATATATATAGGTTGTAAATACAGTTTAGAAGATGTACAGTTACAGCAGTCTGTTCCTCTAAGCATTGTACATCTTGCAATATATATTTGAGTTTCTCCATTATAATAAAAGGTTAAATATTCAGTATTGGATCTGCATTGGTTTAAAAGTCTGATTAAAACAAAGGATTTAGCAGAAACTTAACAATCTATCCTTTATATTGAGTCGCAGATGTAATGATTGGTTATACATTTAATCATTGTGTTTATGAAAGTAACTAATCATGAGTATTAGTTAAATGAACGGGTGTGAGAATGAATGTCCATGTCTCCAATTGGAGACCTGGCCATTCATCCTCACAATTCTTCCATTAGTATTTATCCAATCTGACTGATGTAATCTTAGCATTGAAATCTATTAATGCAAGCACTCCAAAGGATAGAAGATAATTCTGAGTTTGATAATACTTCATTTCTATTTTTACTGCACTAACGTTTGCAAATTCTGGAAGCGATTCAAAACATTGGTGTTATTGTTTGTACCTGCAACAAAAATTCTGCAATTAATTAAATTTGGTAATAAACTTTACATGGTATCAGAACTTGGCTAAGGAAAGATCACACTAAGTTTATAAGGATCAGATTTACTTCAAATAACAGTCCTCCCTCTCTCTACAAAGATGACAAACACAATGAGATTCGAACATCACCTTGGAAGTGTTGATAACTTCGAATCCTGGAAGCTCCGATTAATGATGTTGTTAAAAGAAAATAAATTGGAATCATCTGTAAGAGAGGACAAAGAGGAACCTAAAGATGATCTTGAGAAATCAGAATGGATCAAGAAAAATGAAAAGGCTATGAAGATAATTGTGGATGTTGTTCGAGACCACATAGTATCTATTGTGGCAAAACATACCACAGCATATCATATGTTTAGTGCTCTTGAAAATGCATTTATAATCAATAATACAGGCAGAAAACTTGCTCTTAAAAGAAAGATGAATAATGTAAGCATGAATAAAGGAGAAACTATAAATGCTTTCTTTATGAGAATCACAGATTTGAGAGATCAATTATCTGCACTTGGTTATGAAATTGAAAATCAAGAATTATCCTTAATAGCATTAGGACTTCCAAACTCCTGAGAATTCTTTGTACAAGGTATAAGTGTTAGGTCTAAAATCCCTAAACTAGATCATTTAAGATCAGATTGTCTTCAAAAAGAATTGAGATTAACGATTTAGAGAAAACACAAAACCCTAGATGAAGATGTTCAAGTTCTTAATACAAATGCTCATAAGAAAGGAAAGAAGAAAAACAACAAAAGGAAAAGAAATTTTCATGGAAAAGGACAATCCAAACAGAAAAAAGACTTGTCCAAAATCCAATGCTTCAGATGTGATCTATATGGACATTATGCAATAAATTGTCCCAATAGATCTAAACCTCAAGCATCTTTTGCAAAATTTGAGAAGTGAAATGAAGGCAATGAATATGAGAAATATGCCTTCTATTCAGCATTATCCAGCCAGATATCAACCAAAAGGAATACATGGATAGTTAACAGCGAGTCTTCTAGACACATCACTGGATATCAGGATAACCTAGAAAGCATGCAAATAGAAATAGATGAAGAAGTTACAATTGGTGATGATTCTGCACACTCCGTAAAAGGAATTGGAACCTGCACCATAAAATTGAAATCTCGAAATTCTATTCAACTTTCTAGAGTTCTTTATGTACCAAGTATTAAGAGGAATTTTATATCTATATTTGCACTTGAAGATGATGGTTTTAGAATCACATTCATGGGAGGGAAAGTACCAGCATGGCCTAAAAATTCAACCATTAAAAGTGCTCTAACAATAGGAGTAAGGCAAGGACTTTTCTATGAGCTATGTGCTAAGAGAAACCTTGCACTTGTACATGAGACCTCAAACTCAAATGAAATATGGCATAGATGACTAGGTCATATCAACTTCGGTGCTCTGACATCAATGGAGAAGGTAGTAACTAGAATGCCCAAGTTAAACCATATTCACAATGAATCATGTAAAGGTTGTACCTTAGGGCAAAACACTAAAAAGCCATTTCCTCATAGTTTGAGCAAAACTAAAGAAATGTTGGAACTAGTACATTTTGATCTATATGGACCCATGTCTATACCTTCTATAGGAGGATTCTTGTACTATTTGATATTTGTTGATGATTTTTCAAGGAAGACATGGATATACTTCCTTAAATGCAAAGAATCTGAAGAGATTCTCTCTTAAGTTTAAAGAATTCAAAACTATCACTAAGAATTCCTCTATTAAGAATATTAAAGTTCTGAGAACAAATAATGGGAAGGAGTATACTTCTGAAATATTTAAAGAGTTCTGCAAACTCACTGGAATTAAGAGGGAGTTCACAGTCCCTTACAATCCTTAACAAAATGGGGTTGTTGAAAGGAAGACAGAATTATTGTAGAAGCTGCTCGGGCTATGATTTTTTATCAAAATTTGAGTATGTCCTTCTGGGTTGAAGCATCCAACACTGCAATCTATATTCAGAATAGATGTCCTCACTCACATTTGGACAATAAGACTCCTGAAGAAGCATTTTCTGGAAAGAAACCTAACATCAGTCACCTAAGGATATTTGGATGTCCTGTATATGTTAATGTACCTAAGGAGAAAAGGACTAAGTTAGAACCTTCTAAAAGAAAGGGTATTCTCATTGGTTTTAGTGAAACGGTAAGAGGATGCAGAGTCTACATACCTAGATAGAAACAAATAGAACTAAGTAGAGATGTCATCTTTGAGGAAGACATTGCTTTCAGAAGAGCCAAAACCTCTAATGAACTATATACATTTGATGTATCTCCAAAAGAGACTCCTACTCCTGAGATTTAGAGGGAGTTCCCTAAAAAGACTTCAACTAAAACTAAAATCCTTCCAAAGACTCAAGAAGAGAGTCTTGATCACTCTAAAAGGCCACTTTGGGCAAGAAAAGCAATAGAGGAAGGAGATGGATTTGTAGCCCCTTCAGGAACCTTCCGAGAAAGCAAGAGACCTAGAAAATTGACATATAATGCTTTCTAGTGTGAGAGCTTGAATCCTGAACCTTCTAGTACTTCTGAAGCACTTAAACATCAAGCTTGGAAAGATGCCATGGTGGAAGAATACCAGTCTATACTAAAAAATGATGTTTGGGACATAGTTCTGAGACCTAAGGAATATCTTTTGTGTCTTCAAAATGGCTCTTCAAAATTAAGTATGCTGCAGATGGCAGCATTGAAACACTTAAAGCTCGTTTTGTGGCTAGAGGTTTTTCTCAAAAGGAAAGAATTGACTTTGAAGAAAACTTTGCACCGATTGCCAGGTACACTTCTGTTAGAGCTGTAATAGCCATCGCAGTAGCCAAAGGTTGGAAAATCCATCAAATGGATATAAAAACTGTTTTTCTTAATGGAAAAATAGAGGAAGAAGTATACCTGGAACAACCAAAAGGATTTGTAACTCATGATGTTGCTTCTTATGTTTGTAAATTGAAGAGAGCTCTATATGGACTTAAACAAGCTCCCCAAGCCTGGTATGAAAGCATTCACAAATACCTTTTAGGTCTTGGATTCACCAAGAAGGTGGCTGATCCAAATCTCTACTTCAAGGTAACTAAAGGTGATATGCAAATTCTAATTCTTTATGTTGATGATCTTCTGATTACAGGTGAAAAACATTTCATTAATCAGTGTAAAAAAGATTTGGCTTCTGAATTCGAAATGAAGGATTTAGGAATTCTTCATTACTTTCTTGGTTTGGAAGTATGTCAAAAGTCTAGTAATATCTTTCTACATCAAAAGAAGTATACTATTGATATTTTGAAAAGATTTGGAATGTGGGACTGTCGACCTATGTCTAGACCTATGGAAACCAACCTTCCCAAGCTAAAGGAAGCAAGTGTTGAATCCAGACTAGTTGATCCCACCTTATACAGACAAATAATTGGGTCGTTGATTATCTTGTAAATACTCGACCCAATATCTGCTATGCAATGAATGCATTAAGTCAGTTCATGTGTGAACCTCATGAGATTCATCTTGTTGCTTTGAAGCATATATTGAGGTATCTTCAAGGTACTATTGGGTATGAACTTAAATATGAGAATATCAGCTTGGAGTTACATAGATATATTGATTCCAATTGGGCGGGAAGTGTAAAAAATCGGAAAAGCACATCAAGATGTTGCTTCAGTTTAGGATCGGCCATGATTTCTTGGATCTGCAAAAAGCAAGCTTCTGTTGCTCAAAGTTCTACTAAGGTAGAGTATATTGCAGCGGCTATGGGAGCTAGAGAAGTAGTGTGGCTTCGGAAGTTGCTTTCTAACTTATTTGGTGAACCTATGAAACCTACTACTATTTACTGTGATAACCAAAGTTGCATCAAGTTATTTGTGAATCCGGTATTTCATGATTGATCTAAG
Source organism: Cupressus sempervirens (assembly GCA_028749045.1). Lineage (NCBI taxonomy): Eukaryota > Viridiplantae > Streptophyta > Pinopsida > Cupressales > Cupressaceae > Cupressus > Cupressus sempervirens. Next base: position 577,117,024 of record CM053791.1, read on the forward strand.
CATTTAGAAATTCCTTACCACTATGTAAGAGACATGGTGGAAAGAAGAGTTATTCATTTAGAATATATTAATACAAGTGATCAAATAGCTGACATTCTCACCAAGGCTCTCCTTAAAGTGAAAGTTGATCATTTCAGAAAGAAACTTCGCTTGATTGAAATGTAAGTTTATGAGATTAAGTCTCAACTTTGTAAATTTGTATTATTTAAATAAAGATGTTTGAAGTGTAAACTCTTTTGTCATATGTGTGACTCTATGACTCATGGGCCTACCCTATGTTCATTATTTAAGGTGATAACCTTTTATAATGAAATATTGATTCTGATAATATAAGGTGACAACTTTATCATTATTAGATTACTATCATGATGAATATCATGTGACTTGATATTCAAGGAAAAATCATGATAGTTAAAAGAGCATATTGATGGATATCATGTGACTTGATATCTGTTGAAAATCAATATGTTCAAATTCATGGTGGGTATTATGTGACTTAATATCTATGGATGTACCATGATCTTTTATGGTGGATATCATGTGACTTGATATCTGTATACACACCATAACTAGAAAAAATATCATGAGACTTGATTTTCTTATATATATCATGAGGATATTACTTTTCATATAAAGAACTTATATATATGTACTTCGTCTTTCCTAGCTAAGAGGGAGTGTTAATGCATGTAGCTTCGGTCTAACATTACTGTGATAAGCACATACATATGTATATACGCACAACAGCATGATGCACACGTTATGCATATATGCATACATACATGCTGTTATACCTTCCAAAGTCTGCAACCAATGAGATATATATATGTTCCGAGATCATTAAGGCATGATCGAGATTATTTTTGGTTCCTTTGATGTTTAGATCATAATCGATCTATCATTTATATTGGGCCGCAGATGTAATGATTGGTTATACATTTAATCACTGTGTTTATGACAATAACTAATCATGAGTATTAGTTAAATGAACGGGTGTGAGACATGGCCATTCATCCTCACACCCCCTCCGTTGGTATTTATCCAATCTGCCCAATGTAATCTTGGCATCGAAATCTTTTAATGCAAGCACTCCAAAAGGATCAAAAATAATTCTGAGTTTGATAATACTTCACTTCTGTTATTACTGCACTAACGTTTGCAGATTCTGGAAACAATTTAAAACATTGGTGTATTTGTTTGTACCTGCAACAAAAATTTTGCAATCAATTAAATCTAGTAATAAACTTTATAGCAAGTATCAGTAGCACAGAGTTCCACAGAAGCTGAATACATTGCAGCTGCAATGACTTCTCGAGAAGCAGTTTGGCTTAGAAAGTTACTTGTGGGATTATTTGGTCAACCCATGAATCCCACTAACATTCATTGTGATAATCGGAGTTGTATCAAGCTTTCTGTGAATCTAGTTTTTCATGACAGATCCAAGCATATTGAAATTCCTTACCATTATGTAAGAGACATGGTAGACAGGAATACTATCAAATTAAAATACATTTGTACTGCAAATCAGACAACAAATATTCTTACCACACCTCTCTCTCTCGTGAAGATAAGATTACTTCAGAAAAGGACTTGGCATGGTTGAATTATAACTCATTTGTATTCTTTGATTATTAATAAAATAATTTTGTGTTAAACTATTATTGTCAGGCTATTGACTGTTATGGGCTTTGCCATTTGTGTTTATTATCTAAAGAGGTGACAATCTTTGTGATAATAAATAGACATTATATGAGATGACGATCTTTGAGATAATGTTCTATAACAGTAGGAAACTATTGGCAGATCTGGATGAGTTCAAGATCACATTGTGATGTAGACATTTCTATGCCTATGAGTCACAACTTGGATAAAGGAAGAATTTAATCATTCTCTAGATTTTATCCTGTGTACTGGCAGATCTTAACTCAGGATCATATTGTGATATAAGCTTGTCAGTACCTAAGAGTCACAACTTGGATAAAGAAAGAATTTAATCACTCTTCGGATTTTATCCTATGTATTGCATTCTATTCAATATTGTTATCACAAGACTAGGTGATGAGTCATATTACAAGTATAGTAATATGACAAAGTATCATGTGTTCAATGATACCACATGCTTAGAAGATTCAGATAGATTTAGAGTATCAATCTATGCTTAGTCATCATAACTGATGGGCTAGATATGTTATCTCTCAGTATGATTATCAAGTTAAGAGGGAGCATTAATCCTTAAATAACTCTGATAATATACTTATCAGTTTCTTCAGATCGAAAGATCTGATTAAGCATGTTATATCCCTAAACTGAATTACCCTTTAAATGAATTAATGTCTTCATATGCATCGGCATCTATTTGGGAACATTAAACTAATGTTCAGTTGCCTAATTGTAGTTAGGTAATTACTAACTATTAGTCATCAAATAGGGGCGCCGGTTTTTGAAGGGTAATCTATTTTGCAAAGAGGCCGGCCTAGACAGGGTCATGTCCCTTCTAAGGACATGCCCCTTGGTTAGACTATAAATAAGGGGTTTGAATGTGGATAGAAGGCACACATTCATTGAACAAGTCTGCACTTCTAGCATATCTACCTTGGGCGATTTATAGCAGGGATATAAAACAATTTTTCAGAATAATATACTGTTCTCCAAAGCAATTAATATTCTGTCCTGAATATTCTATGGACCATTAGCAGCAAGAAGAAGGTATTCCATCAGTATTATTTTATCAGAATTTGCAGAAAACTTACAGAAAAAACCATTGTTCAAAAGATTCTATGCACTTTACCTTTAACACCAAAGTCATTGTTGTTGAAGAGATGTCAGATTTGGATACTCTCACTGTGGATAAGTTGCACAGTATCCTGACTGCATATGAAATGCGCTCTAATGTTGAAGGATCTTTAAAAGGGAAACTGCTTCCAAGGCTAAGAAAAGTGCAAAAGAGAAGGATCAGAAGACAAGTGATAGCTCAGATGGTGATTCAAATGATGAAATAGCTTATCTTGTTTGGAAGCTGAAGCAAGGACTTAGCAAAGGTAAAGGTAAGTTGGCTTTAAAATGCTTCAATTGCGGTAAGTTTGGTCACTTTGCTACAAAATGTGCTTATGAGAAAGAAGAGGATAGCAGTGACGAACGAAGCTCCAAGTTTAAAAGAACTAGGAAATTTGTAAAAGGAAATACAAAATTTGATAAATCTAAAACAATACTCTATTCTAAGGATGGCAGCAATAGTTCTTCCAGCAGTGAGAATGATCCTCAAAATCATGACATATTGTTCATGGCAATAGATGACTTAAATCTGAAAGAGCGTGAGAAAGGTGGGGTTCCTAAGTTTGATGGGACAAACTTACACTATTTGGAGTTTTAGAATGCTAATTTACATGAAGGCTCTTGATCTTGATGTATGGGAATGTATATCAGCTGATTATGTACCTTCCGTAGGACTCACAAATTCTGAAAATAAGGTTTCAGCCAATGCAAAAGCAATGAATGCTACCTAAGTTGTTTGGCTGATTCACAGTGTGACAAATACTTGCAACTTAGTACAGCTAAAGAAATTTGGGTGTGATTGCATACAACATACGGTAATGATCTCCAAAGAGATATTGATTGTATTGTCAAGGAAGATACTCAAATTGATGAGCATAGTGATGTGGGTGATGGTGAAGTGGATTTAGAACTTGAGTTAGTGGCAGCCTTGGCTGTAATTTAAAAACTCAAGAAGAAAAATTAGAATCTCATGAACCTGTTACAAGTGGAAATAAAACTCAAGAGAAATTAAGGATTGCCTTGGCTCTTAGTGAGGCTGAAAAACATCTTGTTGATTCAAAAATTCTGAATGAAGAGGCTAAGAAGATCCAAGAGAGTTTAGAAAATCAAATTCAGTTGAAAGGAGAAAATATTTTTAAAACAAACACTGAAGTTGTTTCTCTATAAAACCTTGCCAAATCTACTACCTTATCAAGTGAAGTGTTGACAAACAACAATGTCACCATGTCATTGGATAATCTTCTTGCTACAAAAAAAAATCAACATTAGATAAGAGAGGTATTGGACTTGATGTTGGTCAAAGTTCTATGTCTCAAGAAAAGGAACAGGAGGTTTCAAGTAGTGAGAAGCCGATTACAATCCAACAAAATCATTTGAACAAGGTAATTAGATCTTTCTTCTATGGTTATTGTTTCTCATGTAATTATTTTGGACACAAAGCCATAAATTGCAGATCCTTCTCTAGGAGAAAGGCCTTCTTCTTTGACAAAAATTCATTTGATTCTTTTGGTAAATATAATATCATCTAATATAGCTGCAACAATTTTGGTCATGCTTCAAAGTTTTGCAAGACAGATTGTAAAGGGTCATCTAACAATGCTGAAGCAAAAGGAAAACCAAAGATTACTAAAGTTTGGAGGAAGAAGAATCACGAGGTATCCCTTAAGGCTTTGGTCGTTCAAACTATTCGTCTTCCTAGAAATGAAAAGGATATATGGTATGTAGATAGTGGTTTCTCTAGACATATGACTGGTGACTATTTAAGTTTCATACTATTAGAAATATAAAAGGGGGAAAGGTCAGATTTGGAGGTAGTTCATCTGCTGAAGTTGCTAGTATTGGAACCTTAATTTTAAATAATGGTGCAACTAAAGTTGAGAATGTGCTTTATGTCAAAGATCTGAAACACAATTTGTTGAGTGTAAGTCAGTTTTGTGACCAAGGTTATGATCTTGTTTTTAATTTAAATACTTGCAGCATTAAGAAAGGTGAAGACTTTATTGCAAATGCTACTAGGGCAGCAAACAATCTTTATATTCTTGATGATACTAATGATGAAACTTGTTCTTTAACTCAAGTAGAAGATTTTCATGACTCTGGCATTAAAGACTTGGGCACATAAATTCTGCTAATTTGATTAAGATCAACAAAAAGGAAGCGGTTAGAGACATGCCTATGCTAGAAAAACTAGCAAGCATCATCTACATGAATTGTCAAGAAGAGAAGCAAACAAGAGCTTCCCTCAAATCAAACGAACATTCCAGCTGCAAGCCACTAGAGCTTATCTACACAAATCTTTGTGGCCCAACTAGGACAGCAAGTCTACAAGGTGAGAGATACTTTATGTTGTTAATAGATGATTACTCACGCATGACTTGGGTAGCTTTCCTCAAAGAAAAATCAGAAGCTCTAGATAGGTTTGAAGCATTTAAGTCTTTGGTTGAAATGAAGTGGATTTAAAGATTAAAAGTTTACATTCAAAAAATGGTGGTGAATTTATCTCTAATGAGTTTGCATGTTTTTTGAACAACCTAGGATTAAAATAAAAGATTCAGCTCCTACAACACAAGAACAAAATGGTGTTGTAGAAAGGAAGAATAGAACAGTTCAAGAAATGGTCCGCTACCTCATAAATGAAAAAAAGTAATACTTTTTGGGGAGATATTTATACAGCTGCCTACATTCAGTGATACTTTTTGTCTACATTCAGGGATACTTTTTGGGGAGAAGTAGTTTATACAGCCGTCTACATTCAAAACAGAACCTTCTTAGGGCCAAGTACAATAAGGTCCCATACGAACTTTGGAAAAGTAAACCAGCTACTGTCAAATATTTTCAAATTTTGGTAGCCCGTGTTATACTAGGAGAGATGACGACAACTTGGACAAGTTCAACTCAAGTGCAGATGAATGTATATTTCTTGGCTACTCTTCCGAAAGTAGGGCTTTCAAATGTTACAACAAAAGGCTACATAAAATTGTTGAAAGTGCAAATGTTAAAATTCATGAAGTTACTAATGAAACTTGTGAGAATGTGAACAGCAGCAACATGAACAAAAAATTGAAACCAGCACTGTTGTACCTTCTTCTTCTCCATCTCCTCATGCTAGATAAGCAAGCAAAGATGAAGAAAATGTTGAAGTGAAGTCACAATCAAACACTGATAATGGAGTATCTTCCATCAATGAAGCTGAAACTACATATGTGCCTTGTAGTTTTGATATACAAGGTGAAATTGGTACATCCTCTTCCAAAACTCCCTCTAAATTTGTACAAAAGAATCATCCTATAGATCAAGTTATAGCTGAAAGAAGAACAAGGCCTGCTAGGAAGAATGTCAACTACTTTGAAGAAGATGATATTTCACTAATCTCCTTGTTTGACCTAAATGTATTGAAAAGGCAGTCAAGTATGAGCATTGGATTGCTGCTATCAGAGTGAAATAAAGCAAATTCAAAAAAGTAATACATGGGAGCTTGTGCCTTGATCCAAGGACAAAAATGTAATTGGTACAAAATGGGTGTTTCGCAACAAGGTAAATGAAGAAGGAAAGATAGAAGTAAAGCAAATTTAGTATGCAAAGGGTATTCTCAAGTTGAAGGAGTAGATTTTGATGAAACTTTTGCACCTGTAGCAAGATTTAAAGTCATTAAATTGTTTCTTGCCTTTGCAACTTTCAGGGGTTTTAAATTTTTTTAAATGGATGTTAAATCTACATTTTTAAATGGTGATTTGAATGAAAAAGTTGTATGTTGAACAGCCTTTCTTTGTCTAAAAATTTGGATGATGTGTGCAAGCTAAAAAGGGCATTGTGTGGACTTAAACAAGCTCGAAAAGCTTGGTACGACAACCTGGACAAATACCTATAGCAACAAAGATTCAAAAAGGGCTATGTGGACAACAACCTAAATGTAAAAAAGGAAGGTAATTACATTCTTATTGTTGTTGTGTGTGTGGATGACCTGATTTTTGGAAGTGACAGATCCAAAATGACAAAGGAATTTGCTGACTGCATGACAAATGAGTTTGAAATGTCAGTGATGGGTGAGTTGACTTGTACTTCTCTATCTATAAGATGAAATAAGATAAGATAAGATAATGATATTAATATCCAACAAGTGACCAACAAGGGTCTAAGGGACTGAAAGATACAACAGTACAATGGAAAAAAAGTAACTAGTAGGAACACCCAACAGTAACCGGAAAGAGGAAGCTCAACAAAAAGGACAAAAAGAGAGAACAAGCAGAAGAAAGAGAGAAGGACCATCAGTCCTTTCTCTGTACAAAGAAATCCCAGATAGAGGGATAAGGAATAGGACTAGCAAAAATCTTGGCCCAGCTCTGCCTCTGCATATCGGTGGGGGTAGGGCGCTGCTGTCTAAGGAACCCAAGTCGAGGTCTGACCGATCTGGTGTGCCCGAGGAAGCAAAATATATTGCAGCAATGTCCGTTGCATGCAGGTAATTTGGATTAAGAATACCTTGCTAGATTACAAACATCAGTTTTCTGATCCTATATCTATATATCGTGATAACACTAGTGCGATTGATATTTCTAAAAATCTTGTTATGCATTCTTGCACTAAACATTTTCCAATTAAATACAATTACGTGAAAAAACAAGTTGCTAATCATCTTGTCAAGCTGGAATATGTTTGCTCCAAAGAACAGGTGGCTGACATCTTCACAAAACCACTCCCAAGGGAACGCTTTGAATATCTCTGGATCAAACTCAGTGTTCTTTTATCTCACTAGTTAGTCTATGTTCAGAAGATGTGCTTCAATGAATTATATTCAGTTCAATTTGTTTAAGTTTTATTAGCAATGATGTCAAAGGGGGAGTATGCTTTCAGGGGGAGTAGTATACTTTGTTTCCAAAGTTGATCTCATATATGGATTGCCATCAATGAAAAATAGGGGGAGATTGTTAGTATTTTTCTTTGGTGTCCCTACTCATGTGTTGCACAATTCATGACAGAAGTGTTTAGTGTTGCTTTGTTTTGCATATGATCATTTGATCTTCTCCTGAACTGACTGACTCTGCAGTTCAGTTTGGTCCATGTTGCTTTATGGCTTTTACCAATATGATAAGTAGAAGACACTTGTCAATGGCCACTTAAGGCTAAGCAGATTCTCTGGTTTCTTGCTATTAACACCAAAGTATATGACACACCAGGTCTGCAAATAGCATTGAGATCGCCCAGTCTGCCACTTGCTTTTGTAACTGCCAAATTGCAAAGAGGATAATGAGGATTATACACATTCTGTTAGAAGTTAATTTTGCAACCTGAACATGTGCAGTAGCATTAACTGAAAAAGGAATATCCGAAAGGGGTTAAGCGATGTCAATGACAAACAGTGATGATTGTCACTTGTAAATCCGTTACGCCTAGACATCTTTTTAGAACAAAGTAAATGCATCTAAAACGACCAAAAAGAACAGGTAGGTCTGTGCGTGACAATAGGCTGCATCTATTGAAACCAAAGTTGTTGGTTTTGGCATCTTCCCTAAACTCTCTTAGCACCGTTTTTGCAGAATGACACAACCACTTGAATAAGTATAATTGTTTTGTTTCTTCTTGTTGAGTTCTCACATCTGGCAGTCTCTTGAAGTGCGATATCTATACGCATTTATTGTTGAGGAAAATTGACTCATTATTTTTGGCACTTTAAATATGAGTGAATGTAATGGCAGCTAAGGAGGCAGATGTGAGCATTCTTTTTGTGCAAACAGTTCAGTTGACAAATGTTCTTATGAGAAAGGCTCATTTTTCGCAGACACGGGTAAAAGGTTTAAAAAAATGGAAAGGGAGATGAATATACAGGTTGGCAAGACTTTGAAGTTGATATAGAAGGTAACCCAATATGTGGTGCAAACTATCGACAAATCTTAAAAATTGATACGAGAAGATTGTGATTAATTGACATGTGGAACTCTTGAGTTGTCGGTCATTAACACAAAAAACTTTCAAAGTGGCGACCTGAAAGATGCATCATGAGTTTGACAGAACGCCAAATTCTACTTTTTGTTAAAAAAATCTTGTTGTAGAAGATGTCTAGGTGTAAATGGTTTTATCTGTGTGTGTGTAAAAATGCTAGGTGAATGAAAGGGGAGAGTGGTGTGTTTCTTTTGAACAATTGCTTCTCGTACAGAGATTTGTTTTTAATGAAACAGTGGTCTTTGAATCTGACCACATTGACATTTTGTGTGGTTTTTGAGACACAAACAGGATTCAGTGCTAGAGTCGGCTTTACTGCTGCTGGGTGAACAGAAGTTGAAGGTGTCGTTTTTGTTTCTAGGTTCACTTACTTCTAAGTGAACAGGGCATTAAAATGTATGTCAAAGACCTGTTCTGAAATACTGGTGCTTTATGAGTTGAAGCTCATAAAGATTGCAGCCTTGGTTTTGGAGTAAGTGCTCTCGTGAGAGTCCGCTCTCTAATGTAACTGAATTGGTATTTTTGATAAGCGGTACAGTGGCTTTACCTAAAAGGGTTTCCACAAGATAGATTTGTGTGTCTCTGTCTCATTTGCTTAAACTTGTCAATTGTAGTTTAGAATACTGATTCAGACCTCCCCCTCTCAGTATTTTCTTGTTTTCAAAGACGAAGCAAAGCATACACATCAGGCATAGCAAATCGACGCATAAAGCACAGAATGCATGCCAGAGGAATTCAGGGGCAGAAAGGTCAAAAAGAAACACAGGAATCACATAGTAGTTTGCACACCAAATCTCACCACGAGTCCTGTATCAGCTGGTAATTACTAAGCCACCGCTTCCAGATGAGCTGCACTGAATTTGCAGAGAATGAATCACCTAGAGCCTTAATCATGGAAAGGCACCACTTCCAAAGCGCTCATCAGTCCCACCCATAGACTCAAATCAGACTGTTGTCCAAATCTCTAAGCAGAGGATGTTTAGTTGTGGAAAGACTCTCCAAGCAATTCGCTGTGCGAACTCTATACATTGAGCCTGTCAGTGTGTAACAATCAGCTCTTTGGCTTGATATATCAGAGCTACTTTTCTGTAAATCATTTTCCTGTGAAAGAAAATTTCTATCTGCATTCTGTTTAGTCTTTCGCTTCTGCAAATTGCTTGGTAAAAGCTAGATCAACTGTGTAATTATGAAATGGATATTTAATTTGAACAATTACAGATCTGTGAAGAAATTTGTTTTTAATTAATTTCAGTTCAGTTTTATGTAAGATCTGTGGGTCCTTGCAGAAGATGGGATATTTTCAAAAAGGTGTGGTCCAACCTCAACCTTGCACTGCAGTAAAGCAGTCTACAGTCTCACTCCCACACTGCAATAAAGAAGCCAAAGCCTCGTTCGCATACCACAAATAAAGCATCCCACAGATTCAGTCATGGACCTTGAGAGCTAAAAAGGGAATTATTCCAAGATATCTGCCTTGGCTAAATTGGGTATGATTTTATCTCTCCAATTTCACTTTCAGGGACATAAATGTGTTGAAAGTCTCTTTCAAGGTTGTCTGAAAATAAATTTAAATTTTGTTAAGTTTAGATAAATTTGTCACTATTGTACTTGATTATACTTTATATCTGCAACTCGAATTGTCGAACTTTCTAGGAGAGAATATTAATTGATTTCTATATCTCTCTCTTGGCCATTTGATATTGGTATAAGTATTGTCTCTAAGAGACATGTCATAAAAGGACATGTCTCCACAATGTGAAGCCATGTCTGTTCATGGCATGGTTCTTCATTTAAACAAACAAACTTAGTAATAACCCAGATTAGTTAGTACTTAACCAATATTATTATTGCAATTTGTAGACCTGCATAGAAAGTGAATGGATCAGTTGCTCAATCCAAATTATGATCCAATATTAGTATGCTCGATCATTTCTTGGTCAATTCTACGCGTGTATATCAGATCATTACTCAATCTGTACCAAGAGAATAATATAATCTGCAAATTCAGATTTCAGTGTACTTACTGTGATATATAGAGTTTTGATTTAATACAAGGATGATTTCTTTGTCTCCAAGGTACATGAAATGATTATTCTTATTGAGCACAAGAACTGTGTATCATGAACTGACATATATACACATACACATGTATAATCAATACAAGCAATCATCTGCATATCTGACCGAAGCTACCATGTATCAACAAATTTCATAAAGTGAAATTCTGCTTCAAACTTTCAATGTGTATGGCTATCTACTTTGAGAAAATATGTGGAAATATGTGAACAGATAAAAGCCACCTGAAAGTAGGCAAGAGCCTACAACGCATCGGTAAATTGTGAGCCTCTTATCGGGGAGGTCTTCAGTTCAAATCTCACATAATAATAATTAATCAGACAATAATAGATAATCTAAGCTTCAGCCGATTACCTATCAAAAAAAGCCACTTGAAAGTATTTATCTTTCCCAAATAGCCAAAAATGGCCTGCATCCAGACTATCTGAAACTTGAAGGCTACTTCTCTCATTTTTCAGAGTTTAAAGACAAATCAATTTGTTCTAAAAATTGCAAACTGATTCTCTTATTTACAAACATTGGAAACTACAAACTATTTATATTAAGTTTCCCAAATTTTAAATCAATTCACTTTATTCTAATTCTTGCAACCTCTTTTCTTAAATTTTGACTTTTTAAAAAAATGCATTTAACAAGCTATTTCTTTAAACTTCATATATTTACAGTTAAATCCATTTATTTCAGAAAATTGCAAGCTATGTTTCTGGAGTTTGCAACTTTTTAAAATTAACCCCATTTTGTTTCAAAAATTTCGAGATAATTCTCTTTTATTTTTTGTTTTCTACAGTTGAAACCCATTTCATCCAAAAGTTGTAGTGTCTCTCTCTTAATTTTGAATGTTTTGCGACGAAACCCAATTTCTTCTAAAAATTGCTCTCTGTTTATCTTGATTTTCAAGCTTTGAAATTTTAATCCAGTTTGATTTTCAAGCTTCACAAAAGAAGGGACAGCCTGGAAAAATCTCAGCAGAATATTTAGTGGACCCCCTTTTTTGGTCCCATAGACCTTCAGTCTCGTGGACATTAGTAAAACTCATTTCATTACTAGACAGATTCACAAATCACTCCTCTTAATTTTCAATTTCTCAATTAAATCCAATTTGCTCAGATATTGCAAGCTATTTCCAGGAACATTCAAGTTTTTTCAATTCACTTCAAATGGAGGCTGCTATTTCTCTTGTAGTTCAGCTTTTTATAGAAAGATTCAAGTCGTTTCGAGGATTAAAAAATGTTTCAGACAGAAGAACCAATTTGCTACCCAAAAAAAAAGATATTTCTCCAAACTTTCGGTGGCTAACTTTTTGGTTCCCATGTTTTCACAGGAATATGTAACTTTTTTTCTAAATAAAACTTTACTGATGTTTTCAAACCAGCCTTCTAAATGAGCCACCTCGAAGAAATGAAATAAATTCATTTCACCCCGAGAAAAAATAAAAGACTAAGCTAATCCAATATGTTCCGTAAATCGCATTCCATTTCTCTTAATTTCCATTCCTTTCGAATTGAATCCAGTCTGTTGCGAAAGTTCAAACTACACATAACATTGAATGGACTCACGCAATTAAAAACTTTGGCCCTGTCAATACTCCGTAGCAGAACATACAATGCATACAAAACCTGATTAATTAAAACTTAAAAAGACTTGAAAGATTTTTTAAAGAAAGAGAGAAACATTTACAGATCTGTTAGAAGAATTAATGGTAAGCCAGCGAAGAGGGATTTTTTGTCGCAGCAACCTCAGCAACGCCATCGAAGATTGGCAACTTCCAACTGTAATTTGTTTCTCGTGAATTTAATAAAGAGAACGAATCATTTAAAATAGATTAATTATATGATATGTGGAACTGGGAAGTGGCTGCGGACACGCGATCTCGGAAATAATGATATGATTTTAAACATCTATACTGTTGAAAAATAGAAATCGTTGGATATATCCGACGCTTGGATGGTTATTTGGTGTGCAGTTTTTTCGGTAAATTCTTCTTGGTTCGATTTTTTTTTTTAAACAAAAAAAGGTAAGTTAATATAAAAATAGAGCTCTGAGCTGGGCGGGAAGCGTGGTCGTAGAAGTGAGGAATTGCGAAATCTTAAATGGATAATTATTATTAGCATATACCTATATATAAAGTATATGGAAATTTATTTTTATGGGATTATAATAGTTAATATAACATTGTTACTATTATATTATTATATTCTGTTATATTGTACATATCATTATATTTTTAACATAATTTAAATTATCATAATATATTATGATTCATTTTAGAAAAAAGTGAACATGGTAAAAGGTAGGAAATATGAATTAGAGAAGAAAGAAGGAATGTGCAAGAAGCAAAAATTTACATCCTTAACTTCCTCATTTGACAAACAATATTCATACAGACATACCATAACAAATAAGCCTGTGAGAACCAAGGCAGAAAAAAATACCAAATTTCAAATACAATTATAAATTTTGATGTAACAAAATATGTTAACATGGAGACAAAAATGCATTCACACAAGGGAGTCATATGCAAAATAATAGATGAGCTCAAAACAAGAAAAAAAATTTAGGAATGTGTCAATTAGAACTGGAAAGCAAAGGAGGAGATTAGAATCCTCCAAAAAAAACTCCTTGTGGCAATATTCAAGTAAGAGATGGAATGAGAAACAATTTCAACATCTCCCTATGGAAATTAGGCACAAATACATTTATATTCAAAAGTAAAGACCAAAATTTGACCCTAAAACAAAAACACACAAATAAGAAGCAAAATGAACTATCTTCCTAATTTTTCAAATGAGTATTGGTCTTTCAATTCAATTATTCATCCATACATGTTAACTTGTCAAACTTGATCAGGAAGCAACACATAAAAGCATCCACACGAGAAACACAATAACATACACATTTTTATCATGAAATCTCTTGTTAGAGGGAAAAACTACGACAAGAATTGATGCCCACAACTATTTTTCACCCTTCTAAAATGTGCTTAGTTAAGAGCTTAACCCTATTAGAAGCTTACAATAATTGTGATATGAATATCAGGATTTAACTGTGTGATTTTTGAGTCAAACTCGATGACCCATGTTTCATGAGTAGTGATTCAACATGAATCCGTAGTTAAGCGCGCTCAAGCTGGAGTAGTGCTGGGATGGGTGACCTCCCGGGAAGTCTCGGTGCTTCACCCCTGTGAGCATCACCTAGATCCAATGAGTGCTAAGTGTTCCATTTATTCTCATGAGAGATGGATTCATGTTGAATCGCTACTCATGAAACATGGGTCATCGAGTTTGACTCAAAAATCACACAGTTAAATCCTGATATTCATATCACAATTTGACTAGCTGTGGAAATTATCTCCTACTTATCAATTGATGAGCTTAAGGGGCTTTCTAATGAATGGTTCATAAGGCACAACACTTGGTGAAGGTTTTGCAAATAGGGTTGCAAGCTTTGGGTTTAACTATGGAGGAAACTTCGTAGTTAAGTACGCTCAGGCTGGAGTAGTACTGGGATGGGTGACCTCCCGGGAAGTCCCAGTGCTTCACCCCTGTGAGCATCTTCTAGATCTAATGAGTGCTAAGTGTTCCATTTATTCTCATGAGAGATGGATTCATGTTAAATCACTACTCATGAAACATGGGTCATCGAGTTTGACTCAAAAATCACACAGTTAAATCCTGATATTCATATCACAATTTGACTAGCTGTGGAAATTATCTCCTACTTATCAGCTTACAATAATGTTCAGTTAAGAATAGGCCCTAGTAGGAGTAATCTTATGAAAGGATTTTCTAACTAAAATTAATGAGCTACCAAGTTAAAGGAATTAACTTCAAATCTTTCTCACCCTATTAAAAGTTACCTTGTTAGAGGTTTTTAACTAGACAACTTGTTAAGATTAACCAAGTGAAATGGTCTAGGAATATCACTTCACATTTGATTGTATAGATCCTTTTCAAGTCATCATTTTCTCCTCCTAGCAAACATTCATCTATTAGTATGATCGCACAACCCTTGTTAATCACTTCTCCTTCAACTAATAACTCCTCTCTCTCACACTCACAAATTTACTCTATGTTGTGTGCATATGCTTTGCATCATCAGGTAACCCTAACACTAAATGTGTTGCCCATAGAAATCCAACAATGTTTGACTAAAACGTATTACACAACCCAAATTCATAATTATTTGTTACCACACAATCAACATCTTCCATCGTGCATCAATCTAACATCACACATATGTCCCTTTTACTTTGTCTAATGAACAAAGACAGCTCCATAATTTTCATCACAAACTTCAATGTATAACTGATAATTCAAGTTTATTTTCTTTTGTTTCATTTCCACATCGTCAACCATCATCCCAACTTGAAATATCTATCGAAAATAACCTACATATTATCGGTTCACGATCAAACTTAAACATTCAACTTGTTCTTCATTTTTCTTCCTAAACTATGTTCAATCAATCCAAAACATGCCTTCCTACAAACCAAATCAAACATAACTCTAATATTTACCGCTTGATCAAGGGATTACATGTTTACTTTCAACTTGAATTTTTTGCTTACATCTTCCTATGCTATCATAAGATTTAGGTGATCAATGTCTAATAGATCAAGATGTTATCGAAAAGTGTCCCAAAGATTCTTGTCTATTATCTCTTGTTAATGTTGAATTTAGTTTATTTTTCATCTAGGAGAAAAGTATTGAAAACATTTCTTAACTCAAAAAACCTTATCTTGTCTTGGCTTATTGGGTTGCTTATTCAAATTTAAATATGTTTTAGTAGAAAACATCAAGGTTTATTCAAATGGATAACTTCTCATTTTTTTAACAAGAAATTAATGCAAGATTTGTCATTTATCTCTATCATTTATTGGTCTCTATAAGGATTTGTGATATGTTGAAGGTTGAGATTTATATAGTATGTAGTCTCTTAACTTCTTTTAGGACAAATGATATATACTAGGATGTTCTTAACCATTCAAAGTAGTCAATTCTTTGCATTCATATAAAGGGATTATCTAATGCTTGAAGATTTGATAAGTAAACGAGCAATTTCAAGGCACTTTCAATTTTATACTACATCACTAGTGTATGCCAAAAACGTGACACACTTCTCTAAGACATTCTATCCATGGGATCCAATGGATTAGGAACCTTGAATGGCAACTTAGAGCTTCCTATCTATTAAGTGCAAAGGAAAATAAGCAAATAGTAACAATGAGTTTGGCTCTCAAATAAACCTCAATATGAAAGCCTTGCAAGGTGCACCATAGAATAGAAGATTCAAAGATAATAGCAAGAATGCTAGTATCCAAGAATCAATAAATTATGCCAATACAAATGAAACTAGATGAGAGTGCAAGCTAATCTAAGATGCACGAAAGTGAAAGTAATCTAACAAGAGAAAGATTACAATACCTCTTGGTTAAGATAGATTTGCTAAGCTAATTGTAATAAAGGAAACTGAGCTAGCATTCAAGTAGGCTAAAATAAAAGTAAATTATGATGAGTACAAGAATGCTCCAACAAGATGCAAGGATGTAAGAGTGCTAGGAGTGCTCCAATAGCTCTAGAATGAAACCTGCAGCATAACAATAACATAAACTCTAAAGATGAAGATAGTGGAGAGAGAGAGCCTCCTTTTAAAGAGAAAAGGTTTGTGAGAGATTAAGAGGGAAAACCTATGATGGAGAATAATGACTTTTGTGCACAAGATTCTCAAGAGGCAAACTCAATGGATATGTTAAAGAGGTAATAGATGTGTGGAGGAGAGTAAGAGACAAAAGAAATTATATTACCTTGGAAAGTGTGCATTCAAACTACAAGAATTTTTTTATTTTTTTTAAATTAAGAAATTCTTTTTTCAAGTGCACACATAGGATAAAGGGGATTTTATTTAATTAAAAGGGAGAAACTTCTCCTAATTAAATAAAGATGGGATAAAGTAGTCAAACCATGGGATATAATCGAATAAATGATTTAATGATGATTTTATCAAAGATTAAATGATTTAAAATTATGCAAAATTGATTAATCATAAATTTTAGTCTAGAGTAGAGATTACAGATATTGAAAAGGGGGCTTACAGTTTACTAGACCATTTTTCGATGACTACACCTAGGATATGAGATTGGTTGTGATTATACTATGAATTTTGGTATTTATTTTTGTCATGTTTAAGATCTTCATTTTTCAATGGTGTTTTGGTTTAGATTTTAGTTGTTGTCATGTATGCCTTGACTTTTGATGAATAGTAGTTTATACTTTTTCTAACAGTTAAGTGTTGTTACAGTTCCAAGGGACTCAATATCCAACAACTTGGGTTGACCATTCTCATATTTCTTTCAAAGAACTTGGTTTTCATTTTGCATTATATATCCTTAATATTTGTAATGTCCCCTTTTCTAGCTTAAGTTGTATGAGTTTTTTGTTATCCTATTTTCATTGGGTCTCATTGGTTGACCAAGACATCAAAGGTCCTAAATGCCATTTAACTTAGGCAGTTCAGTTTCAGTTTGTTCTACGGTGATCTGAGGATATTTTTGCCACACTTGTTGTTTACAGTAAGTCATTTTGGACATAATTAGAAGTTATCTTCCATAACAAGTCTAATTATGATATTTCTATCAAGATTCAATTATGTAGTTTTTGAGTCAAACTCATGACCCATGTTTAATGGGTAGTGGTTCACATGAACCCATGTCTCAAGAGAATGAATTAGATGCTTGACACTAATTATATCTAGGTGATGCTCACAATGAGAAAGCATCGTGACTTCTTAGGAGGTCACCCATCCCAGTACTACTCTATCCTGAGAATAAAAACTTCATCCAATTACCTCGCTAGACTAGTATTGGGATGGGTGACCCCCTAGGAAGTCTCAATGCTTCACCTCTGAAAAAAGTACCTAGACCTAATGAGTGGTAATTGTTCCATTCATTCTCATGAGATATGGGTTTGTGTGAGCCACTACTCATTAGACACACATCAATGAGATTGACTCATTACACAGTTGAATTCTAATAGTAATATCACACATTATGGACATAACTAGACATCCATTGGCAAAGGTGGTGATTATAAATAGTTTAATACTGATAATTCATCTATTTATTATTGATATATTTTTTATGCACTAGTAAAGTTTTTGATTAGGAAAATAGGTTTTGAAGGGGCCCTGAAACCTTGTATATGAGAGATCAAAAGATATTACATTAAGCCCATCAAAACAACATAACAAAAAGAGATTGAGCCGACAGCCAAGAGACAACTACAAAGTGAGAGCAAAAAAAAAAAGACAAAACCAAAAGACACAAAAGGGACTAGAAGAAGGACACCAAAAGGGACCTAACCCATCTTCTTGAACAACTTACCAACCCACTCCTCCATTTGATCCATCTTCCAAGCCACTTCTTTGATCTTACTAACATCCAAGGAGGCCTCAATGGTCACTTTTCTTGTGCTAAACCTAGTCCTCCTCCCAGTCCCTTCCTTGTTATCAACAACAATACCCTGATCATCAGTTCCTTCCTTGCTTTAAGGATTTTGTAGCTTTGATCCACTATACTCGTGAGAGTTCTTTCAATACTATTAACTCTATTATCTACCTCCAATACCTGAGCCTCCAGCCTATAGAAAGTAGCCATGTCTATGAGAGAGCCCATAGGAGTATTTTACCCCTCGAGAGCATCTTGAATGTTCTCTTTCTCTATCTTATCTTCCATAGTCCACATCCTTTCTTTCAAGTTGATCACCTAATGGAACAACCATTTGATAGACCTAAAGTTTTCCAAGAAACTATTTCTATCATTGTTCAAAAGATTGATATCATCCTCCTTGCTATTACTACTGAGAATGATCAAGGCGAGATCAATTAATGCTTGGAGTTCCACATTGCATGGGTCCACCTCACCAACTTTTAGGTCAATTTTCTCCCTTGCAATCCCTAGCTTCAATTTATCCATGCTTATATTTTTCTAAACCATCTTTCTACCTGTCAACAGCTATGTCCTTATCAGTGTGAGCAGGCTCAAGATCAAAATCATGTTTCTCTAGAGAAGAGGCATCTCGATACTAGTCATTAATAAATTCTAGTGAAAAAGTTGATCTTCAACCACCCATCATGACCCATCCATCAAATTTTAGTTTCTTCTTGGCCCTATTGACAGTTTTGATGGTGGTTTTTTCTCCAATGTCTCTGTCCATCTCATCACCATTGTCTTCACACTCATCCGACAAAATAAAGATATTTTATAAAGTCATATTTAATTATTTGATTTTATTAATGTCTACTCCAAAATTGGTTCTAACTAGCAAAGGCCTCCTCATGAACATATACATTTATCTTCAATTGAGCAAATTTCAGTAGGTTGCAAGACCACCTAGAACCTTGGAGTTGGTACTCGGACAACTTTTCAAGAGAGGGATTGGAAAGGATTCCTGTTGTTCAGCATCGTGCAGAACGAAAACTCAAGAAAAGTGGTGCTAGAAGGAGGGCAGAAAACCATTCAGATAAGAAAAAAAACTTGCTATTTGAAAATTTTGAAGTTTTTGGAAGTTCAAAAAAAAATTCGTCCGACACTATCAGAAGGTGCATAGGTACATTGCTTTGAAGAGGTGCGCTTTTCCAAAATTGATGCAAATTGGAATATCCTAATCCACCATCTCCATTTCAATGAGTTTTATGATCTTCACCCAGGGCACACGAGTTCTTAGAACTTAGTCATTTTTGCGCGCCTCACAGTGATAAAGGATTACCATGAATTCTACTACTTCCATTACCAACTTCATCATCTTCAATTCCACCTTTGAACCAACCTCCACCTATCATTCCACCCAATCCTCCACCAATGGCCTTGTTTTCCAATGTAGTAGATTCACCAATAAACTTGCAAGGTGCACTCAATGACCTTCCCAAGAATCCCGAGAAATTATGCCCAAGGTTCATCTACGGAGAGACACAAATAGCGGATGACCATATCAAGGTATTCAAAGAAATATGCAATTGGAGACAAATTAAAGAAGATAATGCAGTCCTCCATTTATTTCCATACTTATTGGGAGAAATTGCCTTTAACTGGTATGTGAGTTTTTCACCAAGATGTATCCAAAATTGGGTTGCCTTTGAAAAGTTATTCCTAGAATAATTTAAAATGTTTGTCAACCCAAATGTGATACATCATCAGTTCATATCAGTCAAGAGGGACCCTACAGAGACCGTTTCACATTTCAATCACTACTTTCACATGGCATGTTGCAAGTTGGAAACACCATACACCATACCTATTGAAGCTACAATCCAAATTTATCTAAATGCTATGGACCATCTCACACCTATTTTCCTGAGAAGACTACCTGCTACAAACATAGACACATTGGACAAAGCCTTCACAAAAGAAATTACCTTTACTAAACAAGCCAATCCTAATGGAGGAGGATTGAAGGTTCCAACTCAAGCTACTACAACAATACTGACATATCATGTTGGAGCACAAGTGATGCCTAGTCAATTCATTCCAATGAATCCAATTCTATTACAATGGGCACCAACTGTACAAGTTCTAGCCATAACTTGCCCAGGATATGAACCTTCAAAAGCTACTTTCTTTAAGTAGAAGGCAACAACAACCACTAAAGCAGAAAATAATGTTGCATTCGAGATTGGCTAAATGAAGAAGACAATGTCATAGATTACCAAAGAGCTAACCTGTTTGAGGTTGTCGCAAGGGCAGAACAATAACTTTTAGAGAATGAATGCAGGCCCCTATAACAACAACAACAACTATGGTCATAATTACAATAAGAATTTGAGTGGAAATAACAATGTAGGAAACAATTTCAATCCTCTAGATTGTAACAACGGTTTCCAAAGACAAAATTGACAATGGAATACTCGTCCAAACAATGGAAGCATCCCTGTAGATAATAGCAATGATGCTTAGTTTGTAGACATCAATCAATATGATAGTAATCAAAATGTACCCAATGATGATGGCTCATATTTCAATGGAAATAAAGAATTGAACCAAAATTCACAAGGCAATAATAGTGAGTCCCCTATTCATTTCAATACTATGTTGTTGGAATCTTATGATTCTCCACAGATTTCAAGGATGGAAGAACAAGTCAATGAAGAATTTACTTTTCCATTTAGTCTAGAATCAGATCCTCAACCAAAAGAAATGCTTGTTTTTCGAGATGACAATTGAAATACTTACAATTTGGGGAACCAAAAGAAACCCATGACTGATGGAATTCCTCCCGCATTGCAACTAACTCCTCCAGATCCAAGAGAAAACAACAATCCAGTGCCTACCAGAGCACCCTATGTTGGACAAAAAAATCAAAACTAGGGAGATGTGCCCATAATATTGAAGAATCATGCATGGTCAATTTAAAAAAATGTTGCAATGGAATATTTGAAATGAACGAAGGCCAACATGTCCTTGTTCGACATGCTACAAAATTGTCCTAATTATAGAGAAGCATTGATAAAGACTCTTGATTATACAAAGGCAACACCTAATGCAAGTCCTCAAAAGACAGTATTGCAACAAGTCAACACTTCTGAGGCAATGCCGACCATGTATAAAGACAAGGCCGAAGTGCCTCCTTTCTATCTTAGTCTTAGAATTTTTGGAAGAAACCTTCACAATTGTCTCATAGATTTAGGAGCTTCTTGCAATGTCATGCCATTTTTTATAGCTCAAAGGTTGGAAGTCACTCTGCAACCCTCAAATCGAATAGGGATACAACTAGAAAAAATAGAACTAAAGGTTATCGTGGTATTGAAAGATGTTCAAATATAGTTAACTATAGACCCCTAAATTCAAGACATCATAGACATACATGTGGTGGAAATTCTGGAAACATACAGATTACTAATAAGTAGAGAATGGACAAAATGCTTAAGAGGATGGTTCTGAATTGATTTTACTCAACTATGGCTACCTTGGAAGAGAATGAATAATCAAATCAAGGTAGATACTAAGCCACAATTGAAAACAATGATCTTAGAATACAATGCACTGAACGAGGAAACATTTCTCAAATTAGATTTAAGTTCTTACAAGGTAGTGCCTCTCACCTTAATTTCAGCCAAGAAATCAGGCAATTTGGATAAAGAATCCATGGTCCCTATCCCAAGAGAAGAGATTGTGACTTAGTTCATAGACAACATGGTTGTGAATTTACAATGCTTAGGAGAAGACGCAAACCCAAATTTTTTGCTCCTTCCGAGATTTTGCAAGTTACACAAAGTAAGTCATTCAAAATTTGAGTGCTCACAATTCCAAGAGGCAACCCTTAGGTATTGACTCAGATAATGCACTTGAAAAATGGTCAAACTCCAAATGGGATACAAAAAGAAAATTCAAGTTCCACTTGTATATTTGAGGTTGTGGAGAATGATGAAGAGGAAAAAGAAGATCTCAATGCGTCGTACAATGGCACCTCTTCAGATGGTGGGCCTTTGTCTTGTCCCCCACTAGGGATGATCAAAGTTCTAAGGAGAATAAATTTTATAAAAGGTCAAGGTTGGACCTCGGTAGTTGTTAATCCTAAGCCAAAAGTTGATAAAATCACAAAATTGATTGGGGAGATTCAAGATCAACAAGAGAAACGGACAACCCCCATATCAAAGATAAACAATGGAAACTCACCAAGTATGTCATGTAAAAGATTGTAATGGATCCCAAAGAAATCATCTTTCAAATTTCAAGTGAAAGAAAAGGTTTGAATGAATAAACAAAGGTCTAGAAAACTCAAAGAAAAATCAATGTGGACACTCAGGTTTGACGAATCTAAATGAAAATTAGGAGCTAAGGTAGGTATTGAATTAATTAATCCCAAAGGTAGGTCTTTTATGTAGCATATCATTTACAATTTATATGTACTAACAATGTTGTAGAATATGAAGCCTTGATTCATGGGCTTCTCTTCACATCAGAGAAAGAAGTCAAAGCTCTCATAATTGAAGCAAACTCTCACTTGGTGATTATATAGGTGAAATCAATTTACTCTTGTGATGATAGAAGATTACTTGTGTGCTAGAAAAGAGTTTGGAACTTAATGGAAGATTTTGAGGCCCTGAACATAAGGTCCATTTCAAGAAAGAAGAACATAGTATCCAATGCCCTTGTCATTTTAGTAAGTGTGTTGCAACCCGTTGAAAGAAAAAAACTAAAGAGGTTTTCAGTTGAATTGGTTGTTGCCCCATCCATTCCAGATAATATTACTAACTTCCAAGTCTTCCAGGATGACCAACATATTCTTGAGTTCATTATGTGCAACTGTCTTTTTAAAGGACCAGAGATTAATGATACTCCTGATGACAAACCTAAGGACAATGAGCTTGAAGATGAAAATGGGATTATAAATTTGAAAACCAATATTATTCCTAACTAGATGGTAGAGTTAGAACACATCTTTGACCAAGACAAATCAACATGTAGTAAAAGAACTATTGAAGAAAAGGGAATTGAAGAATGTAATTCATATAATCTAGGCACAGAAGAAGATCCTAAGATGGTGAGAATTGGAAAGGCATGTAATCCCTAGGAACGAGATAGTATGCTTCAGTTGCTTACAAAATACAAAGATGTCATAGCTTGGACTTATGAAGAACTCAATACATATGATCCTAAAATCATCACCCATGGCATTTCGTTGAAACCAGATACCAAACCTTTTCATCAAGGTAGAGACTGGTGAATCTTATTATTGAACCATTAATAATGAAAGAGGTCTAGAAGTTTCTTGATGCTAAAATTATCTTTCCAATCTGACATTCTACATGGGTTGCTAACTTGATTCTAGTAAGGAAAAAGACTGGAGAAATTTGCCTTTGTGTAGATTTTCACAACTCAAACCAAGCATCCTAGAAAGATAACTAACCTTTGCCCTCAATTGATGAAGTATTGCAAATTATGAACAGGTCCAAAGTGATGTCTTTTCTAGATGGATATTTAGGATATAACCAAGTGTTGGTAGATGAGGAAGACAAGTTAAAATTTGCAATCACAACAAAATGGGGAACCTTTGCATATAGAAGGATGCCCTTTGGATTGATCAAGGCAATAGCCACTTTCCAAAGAGTGATGGATGAAGCATTCAAGGGGCTGATAAACAAGTCTATAGTTATCTATATGGATGACCTAACTATCTTTTCAAAAGATCAAAGTACTCATATTGTTGGTTTGAGACAAGATTTTAACCGATGTCGAAGGTATGACATATCACTTAATCCTAAGACGTGTTCATTCAAAGTCATCAAAGGAAATCTTCGAGATCATATTATTTGAAGTTCATGTATCCATTGATCTTGAGAGAACAGAATTGATTCTAAATTTGTCACCTCCCCATTGTCACAAGGAACTTAAATATTTCTTTGGGAAGATTAATTTTGTGTACAAGTTTATTAGAAAATTTGTGGAGGTAGTACGCCCCCTCAATGACTTGCTGAAAAAGAGAGCAAAAACTGAATGGGTTATTGAAATAAAGAAATCTTTTGAAGACATCAAAGTAGTTATCTCCACAAATCCAGTACTTGTAAGTCTAGATTATGAGTTTCCCTTCAAAATCTATTTGTTTGCTTTAGAACATTCATGTGTCAAGATTCTGACTCAAAAGAAAGACAAAGAAGATGAGAGACTTATTGCATTCACGAGTTGTCTGCTAAAGAATGTCGAATTGAACTATTCCAATCTTGATAAACAATCCTTCACCCTAATAAAGGTAGTCAATAAATTTCATCACTACATACTCAAGAGCAAGGTATATGCTATTGTGTTGGATCATGTAGTCAAATCATTGTTGATGCAAAATGAATTAGGCAAAAGAAGAGGAAAGTAGATGGCTATATTACAAGAGTTCAATTTGGAAATTCAACCAATGAATTTGGTGAGAGGACAAGGACTAACTAAGATTATAGTTGATAATGAGATCAGTACTAGCAATGAAGTCAGATTTGATGATGAAATCAGTACTAGTGATGAACAAAAGATTATAGTGTCTCAAGTAGACATTGACCAAGGAATAACCACAGATGTTTGGTATCAGGATATTGTGTACTATCTCTTGCAAAATCAATACCCTAACTTGATGAATAGTTCCCAACATAGAGGACTCAAGATGAAATGTGAATCCTATATGCTTCAAGCTAACTTTATAAAAGAAACTACAAGGAAATTTATTTGAAGTTTTTGGAACATGAAGAAGTGAAGGAGCTATTGGAGTAGTATCATGATAAGTATGGCATGGGACATGGATCACCAGAGGCTATGACCCATATGATTTTGAGATTAGGTTACTTTTGGTCAAGGATGCATTTGAACATGTATGCTCTTACCACACTTGTCAAACAAGTGCCAACAGGGAGAGACATCCAGCTATGCCACTACAACCAGTATTTGAGGTACACTCTTTCACCAAATGGGGGATAGACTTTATTGGATCAGTAAATCCACCATCATCTATATAACATTTGTTCATCCTCGCAACTATAGACTATTATACGCACTAGACAAAAGTTGAAACTCTTTGAAATTGCACAGCAAAGGTGGTTACTAATTTCTTGGAAGAGCACATTGTCACAAGCTTTGGAATGTTGTTCTTCCTTGTATGCGATAATGGGTCATCTTTTGTGTCAATATTCCTTACTCAATGGGCATTAGACAATCAGGTTATAATCAAGTTCTCAGATAATTACTATCCCCAAGGGAAAGGTGTGGCTAAGTCCACTAATAAGAACTTGATCACAATGATAAAGCACTTGATAAAGGAAAACCCAAAGGATTGGCCCACTCAGTTGAAATATGCATTATGGATGAACCAAGTCTAAATTAAAAATGCTTTTGGGACATCTCCATATCTGCTTGTCTATGGACAAGAACCAATATTCCCACTCAATCTTAGGATTCCAGCTTTAAAATTCATGAGAGGGTATGCTAAGGATGCTGACAGAGTTTGGATCAAATTGATGAATCTCTTGGAATTGGATGAGAAAAGGAAAACCACTTCAAAGCATATGGAAAAATTAGGTTGTCATAAAATGTTGGTTTGACAAGTGAGCCACTATCAAATCTTTTAAAATATCGGACCTTGTTCTCCAATGGGACAAGGCAAAAGAAAAGCCAGGAAGTCACACTAAGTTTCAATGCTTATGGATTGGCTCTTCTCAGATTGTGAAGATTTTGGGAGAAAATACTTTTAGGCTAAGTTCCCTACAAGGGGAATTGGTTCCATTGCTAGTCAATGGCTAGTTTCTGAAACATTATTTTGAGGCCTATAAGTGGAAAACATTTTTTTTTTAAAGTTCCTTTCTGCAAGTGTGTTTTCTTTCAATTGTGTGTTTGCTTTAAAAGTTGTGTCTGTCTAGGGGTTAGGTTCAATCAAAACTTTGTCTTGATGCATTCAATACATCACTCCTTTTGGTTTCGACTTTAGGGAAGAGGCATTTCTTTGTCAAAGCATTATGATGATTTTGTTTCTTATATCAACTAAAATAGATGTGGCTTGCAATTGTAAGGGACTTTCAGTCTTAAATTCAAAATCACAGATTGATAACTCTCAACACTTTACAAATTTAAGAATTAACTATCCTAGTATTTTCAAATCTAGGTTGATAGTAGGAAGGGATAATCCAAAACTTTTCAGTTTAGACAAAAGGGTTTCTTCAAAGAATTGTTAAGATTACTATTTGGCGTGAGAGTTTCTAAAAAATTCATTAAAAGAGGAACACAAGAGTTATCAAACTCAAAAAAAAGAGCTGGAAAATGACACCAATTCCTTGGCCACACAATCTAAGAATGGTTAGGGTAGAAATGAAAGGAAAAGAATCACAAAAAGGTGTTAAATCTATACATTCTAGACAATTCAAAAGGGTAATTAGATAAAATGGGATATGCATTCCAAACTGTCTTTCCTATTCTATGCAAAAATTCTTCAAGGAAGAATCAAATGCAAACATGTGAGCTCTGCAAAGCAAATCAAAAGTGATTACCAAAGACTCGAAATGAAAGAATTGATAACTCATCAAGAGCCCTCACAACACATTCTCTCATCTGGTTAGATAGTGATTGATAAACAATTTTTACAAGGATTCTTGATGAATGGACTGGTGGAGCAAAAGATTTTCTCCAAGTTGCTAGAAACTCATCATAGACTACACCTTGAGATGTCAAAGGAAATGAATACACTAAGCACACATTGAGCTTGAAGATTCAAGATTCTGAAGTTTTGATTATCAAGGGACTTGAAAGCTGCTTGAAATGTTCAAAATTTAATTGTTATTTGACACAAGTCAGAAGAATGCTTGTTGATGAAGAAATGCCTTTGTCATTTCTTCCCATTTTTGGGGGCTATTTGTTGTGGTTTCACAATGCACACCCCATTTCTCATAGAAATGGGGACCCCCTAATTAAAATTTCTCTACTAGGCTCCTAGTCTAGAATCCTAGTTATTTTGAGCTCTACCTCGGGTCTAGGTCAAAACCCAGTCTTTGATTGGCAAGAGTCAGAAAACTAGAGAAGATCAAAAGAATCATGTTTTGGGCCCTAATGTGCTTTGAGTATGCACATGCACATGTGCACACTACACCCCACAATTGCACACCTGTGGGGGTGTGCACTAGGCACATGAGGCCTATATAAGGTCTCAACCCTCCACTATCTTCACTTTAACATTTTTCCCCCTCCAAGAGGGCACCTCCACACCGTAGTTGAATATGCTCCCCCACTCTCTGCTCCCTCATGCACAAGAAAGATAAATTTATACTTCATTAGGTGCGCACATTCATGAGGTGTGCATGTGCACACCTTTGCCAACCATAAAAACTTAACCTAATAAAAAAAGATAAAAACCTCAAGGCTTAATGAAAGTGTGCACCTTTGCACATATGTAAGATAAGGTCAAAACCCTAAGGCATGAGGTGTGTAAGTGTGCACCTCTACACTCAGAAAAAAGTTGAACTTAGATTCTCCCCCCCCCCCCCCCCCCCCCTGCCTTTTATGCACTATGTAGTGTGTATGTGAGTAGTTAAAAAGTGCACCTTCCATAGGTGTGTAGTTACGTAGGTGCACAACTGCACAAAAAGCCATTCAAAGGATAAATAAAATGCACCAACACACCTGTAAGGGTGTGCTAGGTGCATTGAAGTGCATAATAGAGAATTTTGAGGGGGGAACTACCTTTTTGTGTATTTTAAGTGGTTTTGATCTATCTCGAGTCAATTGGAGTCAATTTTTAGGTTTATTTTTTACCTTCAGACTAATGTTTGCCTCTCTTATGCAGATCAAATGGCATCCTCATCATCTTCCATGCTAGAGAAAATGGCTCCAAAACCTATCTCATTCAAGTATTAAGGAGCACCTAGGAAGTCATGATTCCAAGATAGGCGCGCAAGATCAAAGACACAAAACTTGGACATATAGACTAGAAGGCATTCCTCACAATCTGTAATAAACCAAGGGAAAGGTTGACAATGGTACTTGCACTCATTTGATCAGGGCTTATAAATGTAGCATCTCACTTGACATCAGTTCAATCCTTAGAACTAATAATGACCTTAGCTAAGCACTATGTAACTGAAGAAAAGGTCATCAAGAGCATAACTAGAGAAATTGTCTTGGACATTTGACCTCGAAACATTGAGAAAGTGTTTCACCTTCTAAGGATAGACCAATGCATGCAAATCTCATATGAAGGGGTAGAACGATGGTATAAGGATAGTTTGAAAAAGGCATAAAAAATAGTGAAATATTCTTTTCTCATTGATAGGACACTTGTGGGCTGTAGAGTGGGCAAAGTAGATATGACGAGGGGGTACATGAAGGATGATATTGGATATGTGATTGTCCTATTGAGTAGAGTCATGGGTCTCCTAGTAGCATGCCACCTTTACACTTGGATAGTAGACTTCATTAAAATGATTAGAATGACAAAGATGTCAATTGCTTGGGCTACCATCCCAAGTGACAACTTTGATGAGAAATTAGTAGTCATCAAAGTTGACCCATGCTTCTATATGACATTATATATGGTATACTTACTGGTAGAAAGAACTACAAATTATTTGGCCTTTACAGAAATGGAAGCATGCATGATGAACATCCTTGGCCCTATGTGGTATACCCACAATTGGTAAAGAAGAAGCTCCTACTACAATGTGTAGAATACATAAGTGGTAAATGATGGTTTATCTTTGCAATTATCAAGTTCATTGAAGGCGATTATGCAAAGAGAATTTCAGTAAAGACAGCAACCAGAATCACAGAGATCGGTGCCTATCACATTCAATTCAAGACCTTAAGCTATCTTCGAGTAGTTGGTACTCTATTGTGCCCAAAGAAGCTCCTAAGATAGCCATCATATAGGCTCATACTCCTAGAGATTGTGTGCTAACTCACTTCTGCATATGATAGAGTGAGAAATCAACATAAGAAGACATAGATCTGGCCCACCACAATTGGTGCTTTCAAGGTGAAGCAGAAGCAAGATATTGCCACCTTTGACTTTGAATAGGATCAATATCCCTTAGAAGAATACAAATCCCCTCACCCTTTTTTTGACAACATTAGGATGGTCCATCACCTGATAGGGAAAGAGTTTGTTCACAAAGAAGTGTTAGAGGATCATTGGATGAATGCTATAGATGACTATGATGTCTTTATAAGGGATTATTGTAGGATGAATCTATACTTAGTAGAAAATGTAATAAAATGAAGATTCCTCTCAAGGTCATGGAAAAGGATGCCCTAAAAGTTAAGGATCCTTTATACAACAGAGATAAAATCTATGAATGACTAATTATGAATGCTGAGATAGGTTAGGATGAGAATGATGACATAGATCATTGGGTTAGGCATGTAGTTGAATTAACAAGGGAATGGGTCTAGAAGCCATTTCAGATGGATCTAGTTCCTCAAGCCATACCCCTACCAGCCACAACTAGGCCAATCAAAGGCAAAGGTGCAAAAGTCATCATACCAACCTTCCTCACTTAGTCCCCAGTAAGGCCAAAAATGGATCATCAACATGAGCAGGAGGTTAAGTACTTTGATGTTGATCAAGGGAAGAAGAGGAAGAGGGTACCTCCAAAGGAAAAGATACAAACAACTCAAGCACCTCCACAATAGGTACAACTTGAATAGGCACAAGATGAGCCTCAAGCAAAGACAACACAAGAGCTACAAGATAAGGCATAGCCAGAACAACCAGAGGAGGACCAAGTAGAGTAGTAGAGGGTTCTGCCAGTGACCACTATAGAGGAAGAAGTCTCCCCCTTGGCTCCAAAGAAAGCAATAATTGAAACAACAATGGTGGTTACACAAAGGAGGAGACTAAAGAAGAAAAATACTCCATCCCCATAGGTTCCTAAGACCATCCCATAAGTTGAGGATTAGGAAGAAGGGGAACAAATAAAATTTGTCCCCTTGAACCAAAGAACCTACTTGACCAAAGTAGCAAAGGAAGAAAGGAGAAGAAGCCCTACAGTGACATCTTCATCTACTCCAAGAGAGCCTATCTAGGTATCAACTTCAGAGGATGGATAACAGAGATGGAGAGTGAAGGAACTGATACCTTTAACCTCTCTAACTTTGATTTTATGGCAGTGGGCACTAAGATGGTGGGAGAAAAGATTAGAGATACTCTTATGAGTGAACCATTAGGAGAGGACTGGAATCAATTATCACCTCTACCTTAAGGACCCATTGGCATTCCACCACCACCATCTCAAGATTTGTCCATTTTGGATAAAGGGTCAGTAACTCCACTTCCTTTGGTTACCCAAATATAAGAAGAACAATAAACCAAAGAAGAGGAGTTCCAAAGGCATATTGATGAACTATCTGAGGAAGGAAAAATACTAGAAGAAACTCAACAAACTCCTCAAGATACAGATGTTGGGACCTTAGCCCAACAGAGTGTAAATACTCCTACTAAAGATATTCTATGTGAGGAGACTCTAGAGAGAAGTAAAAAGGGAAAAGATCTTGCTCAAGAACTGACCTCTTCAACCAAGTATATGTCACCCATGGGGTACTACACTAATGTGGTTGAAGAGGAAGGTTATGTTTCATTCAAAAAGGTAGTTGTACATGATCGTAGAGGAAGGAATGAAGGAACTAATCAAAGCAGTAAAGAGGCTCAATCCACCTAAGGGTGATGCAAGAAAACTTGCCTTCATAATGAAGAACCAAGATCAAGACCTACTTGCACATATTTCCATTCTTCCTCCTCACGTCGACACTAAAGAACCAACTTCAAAAGATTACCAAATCAAGGAGGTTATGTTGGGGTGGCTCACGGTGGATACAACCAAAGTGATGATTACTATAGGCATGAAAGAGGTGTTCAAGCATATGGATCAGGATGAATCAAAGCTAATAATGTTGTGAAAGCAAAAAGAGCTAGTCAAAGGCTACCTAAATGAAATAGTGGGCCACATTGACCTGGAGAATCCAAAGATCACTTTTGGAGTGACATTAGAAAGAAAAGGAGTAGGAGCACATTTAGATCCATTTTTGGAGGCATGTCAGTAATGGCATGACAGTTTTGAAGAGAAAGGTATGCTAATAATACAAGGTAATTTGAACCTGTTACACCACATCCCATTGAGTGCCAACAGTTTGTATTGTGAACCAAGATTTTGGGCTGATGGATGAGGTACATACCTGGGCCAAGGACTTGCATGTGTTAAGATCAATAAAAGTTCAAAGCTATTAGATGTTGATGGAGGCACTACAACATTTGGGGTCAAATTATGATGACAACTTGCGACAGTGGTGTAGTTTGTGGTGATTTTCATTTTTTTTCAATTGTCCCCGATGTCATCGCAATACAGACATTGGAGTCATA
Source organism: Cupressus sempervirens (assembly GCA_028749045.1). Classification (NCBI taxonomy): domain Eukaryota; kingdom Viridiplantae; phylum Streptophyta; class Pinopsida; order Cupressales; family Cupressaceae; genus Cupressus; species Cupressus sempervirens. The sequence continues at coordinate 577,148,670 of CM053791.1, forward strand.
GTTGCAACACCCTCACGAGCATAAACAAACAAAAAGAGAACATGACATAAATCATTTTCCATTTGTTTTCATTGTGGAGAGCTGTGCGCGAAAGAGGTGGAGAGCTTTGAATGAGGCTGGAGATCTATGAACATTGTCATTCCCTTGTGATCGGTGCATTTGGTTTTTGTGTCCTCATGATCTCTGTATTTTTTTATTATGTCCTTGCTTTGTGATTTCATTTTCATGTCATGCCCTTGCTCTATGATTTCATTGTTGTATCGTACCCTTGTGATCTACGTGCCCTTCCTCTACAATTTTCTTCTAGGGCGAGGAGGTACGTATGTAAATGTTCTTTTCTTTTCCTTCTAAACATGTATGTCTTTAGATTTCCTTCTAAACATGTATCTCTTTATATATTCAGAGAGATTATTTTTAAGGTGCTCATTACATATTATCTCACAATAGAAAAAATGATCCAGTTGGATACATATTCCAAATCCAAATAATAAAACAATAAAACTCACTCAATGCATGCTAAGTGACTTACCTCAAGATCCTGCACAAAAATAATGCAGACTAAAAAAAAAGGGTAGATTTCGCAATAAATTTTACAAAAACATATCATAGCAAATATTACAAAATACACAGAATTGTTTTTTTACTATACAAACTCTTCCTATTTTGTTGAATACAAAAAGAAATAGAGTTGAAAACATGAGCTATGCATTATTAGTTCAGTTTTATCAACCTAGACTCTTTTCTTATCTCCACCAAATGCTAGGTGATCTTCTACTTCTAAGATATACTCCATTTTTTGTTTTCTTAAGCCTTTGATTTCCTTAGTCATTTTGGGGTATGAATGAGTTTTTACTCTCTAGCCTATTGATGCTGATTAAGGAGCAAATTCACTCCAATAATCTCCTTTGTAACCATAAAATCTAAAGTCCTCCATTAATAAAAAGAATTGCAATGATCTCGACGCTGAATGTAATTGATTCTTGAAAGACATGTGGGGATTAAGTATTTTTGTTGATTTAATCAAAGGAGAATTATAATGTACCTGGCTGACATCTAGGATAAGATAAGGCTTAGAGTACTCATGGGTTGAGCACCATAACCCAAATTCTTATATAATTATTTGAAATAGAGAAATCTAATGGTAGTAGCTTTCAAATAGGGTGTGCATGAATATTCACTGGGTCTTTGAACACTAATTCTAGGAGTTGTTTGTGCTTGACCTAATACTAGTTGGATAGAGAACATAGTATGTCCAATTCAAGGGGATTACTTCCCAAATTAAAAAAGAAAAAGAAAAAGGTTATTGACTAACAAAAAGTTTGTACAATAAAAACAAGGTTATTGATTTTGGTGTGGACTAAAAAAATACACAAAATGATATTACATTGTAAAGAAGGTTGCATTTGATATTATGTTTAATTCATAATTATAGTTAGATATTATATGACTCCCTATTTGAATTTTGTTCCCGCTATTTTTTGCTGAAATTTTATGTACCAAGATCTTACTTTGTGCATACTTTGATCATTATAAGTATGATGATTAGCTGGTTTAGTATTTCATTAAATAGCATTGGACACACAAATTATTTATTTTATTGAACTCATTTTTGAGTTCTTTATTCATTTATTTGCAACTGCTTTCCTTAGTGTTATCCTTAGATGATATGGGATTTTATATGCATCATAAAAATATGGAGAAAGAAATTGAAAATCCATTCTAGAATATATAACAATAGAGAAACAATACAATTGTGCAAAGAAAGGATTTAGGTTACTAAAAGATGGAGAAATAAATTTTCAATTGAAAATAATTTAAACAATCAATTGTTCCAAGCTAGCAGGATCAAATATAGTTTTTCAAGGTGATAAAATTGCATATGCAGATGCATCACTTGCATGCTAGGCATGAAGTGCATTCCCCAACTTATAATGAATGGTTGGATATAAAGGCTCCATGTGCTAGCCCAACAATGGAAGCCAAGGATGTAACCATGCAAGTATTGGCACAATGTCCCTGCGAGGATCCCAAGTATTTATTGTTGTTGTTAATTTGGGCATCACTATATGATCCAAAATGTTATGAAGCATTGAATCTGATAGTAACTTCTCCCATGTCTCCAAAAAATGTAGAATAGGTTCAGGGTCCCTTGGCTCTAAGGAATTTGTAGCAACTATAATCACTGCTGGAAGAATAACTTCAATGAAGAGTTGAGTGAAAGGAGCTGAAGAAGAAAGTTCTAATTTTGTGTAAATTCCATAATCACGAGGTTCATTCCCTTGCAAAAGCCTCTTCCACAATGACATTACCTCTAAACCATGCAAATGATGTTGAAGTGGTTGCCAACCTTGAAACACTCTTATAAGCAATGGCAAAGCAAATGTAGATGCAATACATGACAAATTCCAAGGTGACCAAATGCTATTTCCAAGGTGATCATGAAAAATCCTAATATTTTAATATCTTAAATGCAATAAATTGGAGGGTAAGAATCTTGTGAGAAGTGTGTTTTCTTTAAATATCCCGTGCACACAAACTTTTAAAGGAGAAACAATATAAAGAAGGAACACAAAAACCAACAAAATGTTTCAAATGAACAAATTTGAGAAACCAACATTTAAGATATTAGAATATGTTGGTTTAAGAAAATGTAGATGCTATTTCCAAGGTGGTCATGACAAAACAAGAAAGAATGTAATTCCTGATATAGTTTGGTTGAATAAAGATGAAGTTTTTACACAATAATGACTCATGTTTAACATCATTCACTCACACATGGATAAACCAATAGTTGGATAAGTTGAAGGAAAAAAGAATTTGGTTGAAATATGAACTAATGAGGAATCATTTGAGCAACTTCCTGAATGTTCAAGAAAACAAGAAGGCCAAAACAAGAAGAAGAATGGAGGGAGTGACAAGGAGTTACAAACAAGAGGAATAAAAAGGAAGGGGATAGAGGACAAGGGGAATTGGTGTTTGATCCTTGATAGCTTTCAACTTCACATTGTGTTGCAACTATGGCATAGGTGTTTGATCCTCGATAGCTTTCATTTCAATTTTCAAGTTTTCAAGATTGGTCAACACCCTCACCTGTGGACCTCTCATCATGTCCAACACTTTCTGTACTATTTCAACACCATGTTTTTGCTACTAAGCTAACAGTTCTTCAGGTGCATTTTCTTTTAAAACATTAATTTTGTAAAACTTTCTATATTATTTCAACACCAAATGTTTCTTTCAAAACCATATATACAGATATAAACATTAATTACAACATGTCCAATATTTTTGTGGATATACACATTAATTACACCAAATATTTCTTTCAAAATAATATGTGTAGATATAAACATTAAGTACAACATGTCCAATATTTTTGTGGATATACACATTAATTACATCAAATATTTCTTTCAAAACCATATGTGCAGATATAAACATTAGGTACAACATGTCCAATATTTTTGTAGATGTACACATTAATTACACCAAATGTTTCTTTTGAAACCATATGTGGAGATATAAACATTGAGTACAACATGTCCAATATTTTTGTAGATATACACATTAATTACATCAAATGTTTCTTTCAAAACTATGTGTAGATATAAACATTAAGTACATGTCCAATATTTTTGTAGATATACACATTAATTGCACCAAATATTTCTTTCAAACCTATATGTGCAGATATAAACATTAAGTACAACATGTCCAATATTTTTGCAAATATACACATTAATTACATCAAATGTTTCTTTCAAAACCATGTGTGGAGATATAAACATTAAGTACAACATGTCCAATATTTTTGCAGATATACACATTAATTACACCAAATGTTTCTTTCAAAACCATATGTGCAAATATAAACATTAAGTACAACATGTCCAATATTTTTGCAGATATACACATTAACTACACCGAATTTTTTTTTCAAAACCATATGTGCAAATATAAACATTAAGTACAACCACCTCAATAAGGGTACACGAATAAGTTATTCTCATGAAGAAGGATCATGTCAGATAATACAAGGGAGTTTGATCAAAATAGAGAGACAATCTCTAGGTTGTTGTCTAACTTTCAAAGAGCAGACGACGACAAATGTTATTTTCCTTGCAAGCATTGAAAGATAAGAAGAATCAAAATCAAAATATTTAAGAGAAATTGTAGGGAGAATGGTCACACTGAAGGGGGGTTTGATTATCATCCATTGGTAAGTTGTTTGTTATATTATTTTCATAATTATTATATATATGAACCACAAAATGGGGGTTTGATTATCATATTTTTATACAGGTTGATCTCCCTAGGGTAGTACGTGATATGGACCAATACATCTTGGAGGAACATGGAGGTGTGAGTATTGAAGGATAAGATCATGATCCCATAGAAGATGATGATCATGCAGTAGAAAATACTTTTGAAGATGATGGTATGAATGCATTGATCCATGACACATTTGGTATTGGTGTTGCTATTGCTACTAACGATGACGATGATTATGATGAGGATGGCATTGAGGCCATCCATGGTATACCTCTACTTGAGATGGCAAACATGACCCTTTATGAAGGATCCCAATCAACTATTCTCTCTATGGTATTGTTGTTGGTGAATTTGAAGGTTATGAATGGTTTATCCAACATAACAATGTCACGTATGCTAAGGTTTCTGATATACATCATTATAGTCTATAAAAGATGAAATATGTACCATTAAGATTATTTATACTAATGACTAATATTTTTTGTTGTAGATTGATAGGTGACTATTTGTTACCACCATCAAATGTTCTCACTCGCTCGTACTGAGAGTTATGTGCCACTATGAAACATATTGGAATGTATTATCAATAAATATATGTTTGTCCTGAAGATCATGTAATTTATCATAAAGAACATGACAATATAATAGAATTCCCCAAATGCCATACGAGTAGATATCAAGATGATCAAGTGACAAAAAAGGTGCCTCGTAAGGTTCTTCGTTACATCCCCATGATTCCACATCTTAAATGATTATTTAGGTGCAATAGTTTGGCACAATTTATGGATTTCCATGCACATAATAGAAGTCAAGATGACATTATTCAACTATTGATGGATGGCTCAACATTTATGAACATAGAGGAAAAGTGGCCACACTTTAAAGAAGAACTTAAAAATCTTAGGCTTTCTCTGGCAACTGACGGTGTCAATCCATATTGAGAGATGAGATTTGTTTACTTGTTGTGGCCTTTTTTTGTTATCAACAATAACCTTCCTCCATAGATGTCAATAAAGAGGGAGCACATTATGTTGGCAATGATTATTCTAGGTATTTTATTATTTTATTGTTACCTACATGTAGTTATAAGTCTTAGAGTGAAATGACAACAATAATTATCTGATGTTGTTCATTCAACTAGGTAAGTACCAAGTGAAAGATATGAATGTATATATTGCGCCTCTTATTGATGAGTTGCTAGTGTTATGGAATGGTTTCATTATGTATGATATCTTTAGACCAATTGGACAAAAATAATATCAATTCCATGCAATTCATGATGGCCCAGGGTTGACACATTTCTGTGATATGTTATGTTGAAATCTAGTTGTACACGATAATACTAATTCCAAAAATGAACATATCTAATTCAATTGTATCATTATCTTGTAGGTCTTCAAACAAATTGAAAATTTGCATGTCCAATGTGTGGTCCAAAGATGAAATCTTGTCATTCCAAAAGTTTAAGAAAGCAGGTGTTTCATGAGAATAGACACTTCCTCCACAAAAAACATAACTATCAAAGTGCTAAAAAACATCTATTTCAATGGGAAAGAAGAGACTACATCAAAGCCATGAAGAATGACACCTCACATATGGTAGTTGGAATGAAATAAAATTCAAGGTCATCAAGGCATCAATACTGACCACCTTCCAAAGGGACTAAAATGTTATCCTAGAGAATTTAGTAGGCTATCCTACTATAAACACCTACAAATTGTGCATTCATTTGATACTATGCATATTGGAAAGAATGTAGCAGAGACACTGTGGAAAATATTGGATGGAAGGCATGGCAAAGAAAAACTTACCAAAATTTGTAGTGACATTTGTGATTCCAACCATGCAATGAAAAATATCATTGAATCAAATAATAATGAAGATTAGATTAATTCAAATGCCCTTCCTTGGTTATTAATGGAGCAAAAAAGTAATGCCATAAAATAATTCATACGAAAAATTTGATTTCCTACAGGATTTGCTACGAATATAAGAAATCTTATATCAAAGAAAAGTGAATTTGGCACAGGGCTAGAAACACATGATTGGCATACCCTCATCAAGGTAAGTCGCAGTCTTTTGTATTTATAATATATTTGTGAAACGAAAATTCAATTTTCATTGTATTATTTTAGAAAAGAATAAAATGACCAGTTGATAATTGTTGCAGTATGTGCTGCCCCTATCGCTCCCAAAAAACTTCAACAATAATATCAAACAAGTGATATATGATCTTTGAAAATACATGACATAAGAAGTGATACTTGTTCAATATATCAAACAAGTAATATATTGTAAAGTCTTGTATTTATATGTTTTTGTGTCTTTAATCCCTTGTAGGTGGTTGTCATCTAAAGAAATCCATAAAGAAGATATAAAATATAGGAAGAAAAGAATTTCGTTACTAATTCGTGAAATGCAAAAGTGTTTACCTTCAACTTTTTTAAATGCACAAGAACACTACCTCATACACCAAATTGAGGAGATTGAATTGTGTGGACTTGTATAGCCTAGGTTGATGTGCATGGTTGAGAGACACTTGAAATTTTTGAAGGGTTTGGTTTGAAAAAGAGAATGTCCTAAGGGTTCTATGAGTGAGGGATATATGGCATACTAGATGATGGTGTACATTACTCAATATCTTCCTAATCTTGCAACAAAGACCCATATAGATTGCATTTGGGATCTCGACTCCATTAAAAAATTCGAAGGGGAGTACTTGGTGGGGAACGATAGATTTAGGAAAGTGAAAGGTAATAAATTCTTTTTAAAAAGTGCACCGGGTAAACTTTTTAACGTGACTAGTAGCACTGGCGCGACACGCCCACCGGTACCACGGGGACGAGGGAGACTAAAACCTGTGACCAACCCCCTGCAACATGAAAGATTTAGCCAACCCAGTTAAGGCCCTCGCCCAAGTGAAAGGTAATAAATTATGAGATGTTATTATAGTTAATTAATTCTTAATCTTCAAAATAAATTTGTTCTAAGTCATCTATTTACTTTTGTACATATGCTAACAAACAATCAAGATTGGATGATGGTATGGATTGAATGATATCAACATTCTAGTCATGGATTAAAATGGGAATTTATGTCTTCATTAGTTAAACAAGCTCCTTGTAAAGGAGATCCCAATGTTACACAAAAGGAAATAGATTTAACATATGGTTTAAGAGATCTCTAGGTAATTATAAGTGTGTTAGTCAACCGTATGTTTTTGAATTCATGATGAAATAATTTATACATGTTTGATATTATTGTAGGTGAAACACCACCAGACTATGTTTTGGAATGGTTATAAATTTTGCATCAAAGATTTAAATGACACAAAGAGAACTTGTGATTCTGGGATAACTATAGTCTTCCAGGTGACCAATATTTCATCTAGAAATGACTTACATCCTTGAGAATCTCAAAATTGATGCTATGGCATTTTGTTTGATATTCTTGACTATGACTTTAATTCCTTGAAATTAGTTCTCTTTGTCATCAAATGATACAAACTACGAATCAATCAAAATGATCCTGATAGAACTATTATTGAGCATGAGAATGGATTTCCAATGATTAATACAAGGTTGTTTGAGCCAGTTAGGGGTGAGCCCTATGTTCTTCCAAGCCAATGTTAGCAAGTATTTTACTTAGAGGTTTCACAAAAATTGGGGTGGTCATTTGTTGTTAGACATGATCCAAGGGGAAGGCCGATAAAGTATAATGTGATGGAAGAAGAAGATACTGAGGGAGAGGAAGAAGTGGATCAAGATCAAGAGTTAGTCGATGATGCTCTTGATACAAATGATGTTGCTACTAATCACAATGATGATTTTTCTACTAATCACGATGATGATGATGATGAAGAGGATGATAATGATGATGATGATGATGACAACGATGATGACAATGATGATCCTAATGATGAGATGGATGAAGAATAATATCAATGATGAGGGTGGGGGGGGGGGGGTTGATTAGCTAACATTGGAGGGGGGTTTGATTATCAATGAGAAGAATGAAATGTATAGTTATGTGATCAATGCTTATGCTATTCAATATCCAGTTCTTGATAGATCAATGATTAATTTGACTAACTTGTCATGTACCTTTTACTATTTATAATTCATATGTGATGCTAATATTCTATGTAATTTTGAGTATATGTATCATGAATTTTTTAGCTAACATAAGAAAATTGATTTATTATTGTAGAAACCTGAAGCCCTTTCACGAGCATCCCACACAGTCTCATGGATCATTAAGTATTTCATGGAGTGTAGGTACCAGTGAATACTTATTTGTCAGATTTGTCTTCCTTAAGAGAGGAAAATGTAGGAATGGAAAAAGAAAGTGAGAAATTTAGTATGTCTAAATCAAGGAGATTGACTCGAGGTCAAAATATCAGAAACAAATTCAATAAGCACATGGAATTTTTCCTTTCTTAAGGGGAGTCATGTTCTTATGATGATGAGAGTGAAGGCAACTTTGATGTGTCCTTTAGCTACAAACATCTACAAAAACAATGTGTCCCTAATGAACTTCCTCTAATAAACACTAGATATATCACATAGTACAATCCTAATTACATGGTTTGGGCCTATTTTCCATGGGTCTAGCATAAAGGTCTCTTACAACAAGGTTGTTGAATTAATGGAGTATGTCAGACCTTGCTATGATTACAATAGTTGGATGCAGATTGTTAGATATAAAAAAAGTATGTCTAGGTATGCACTCGCAGAAATTATATACAAAAAAAGTTAGTGAACAAAGTAAAATAGTAACTATATACATTAATGGAAGGCCAAAAGCATTAGGGAATATTACAAGTTTGGTAAATAGTACTCGACCTACGTCAACTAAGAAGCAACCCAATTGCATATTTGAGGCGCATGAGGGAAATCATGTAAGATAAAATTAATATGTGGAGGTGAAGAGCTTCTTATTGATTACAATTTGAATCACATAGATACAAACAAAGCCACTATCATGGGTGAGGTGGTATGTACTGTGCACATTTAAAAATAACTCCAATCAATGAATCCAACATACCATTATTTTTTAATATCTATTTTGCTAACTTAGAATAATAACACATGTGTTTTAACATGTCTCAATGTTTTTTTGTTGAAATGCAAGGCTACATTATGGATCAACAGCCCACAATACGCTTGATGAAGATGATTCTTCTTCCCGACAAGTAAAACTCATTGTTGTTGTACATATTAGATACAAAAAATATGTTAATGCATATATTTTTTTAAATGTTTTATTCTTCACTACTATTTTGGATTGATTTTTTTTTTTAAAGCTAATAATATTGCTCTCGCAAACTAGTGCTAATCACAAAAAGGGAAAGGAAAAAGTAGCCCACAAGGACGAGAAGCCACACGATGACCTGGCTAAATTTATTATTGATTTTGATTCAATTGATGATCCTATTTTGTCATTGAAAATTTTGATTAATGATATAGGAAAAAAGTTATCACAATTAGTAATAACTCAACCTCAGACTCCTACATTACAAAATCAGATTGATAGGTTGGTGAACCTAGTTCACACGTATACAATAAGTATTAATGTATTTTTTAATTATAGAAAAAGCTCAATAATGGTTTTTGTAGTATACTCTTTTATTTATATTATTAAATTAAATGCATATGCTTTATTTTTTTAGAGGATGCTGAGGATGTTGAGGGGCAATCCCCCAGAGGATGGTACTTCGAGTGGTTCAAGTACATCGGATATCATTCTATAATCCTGTTTTATTGTTCTCTAATGATCTCATTTTTAGCTCCTATCATTGATCCTCTATTCACTATGTCACCTACTACAATGAACGGTATCAAAGAGGCATTGCTGACTGCAAATTCAGCAACATGTAGCTTGGCAACATATGCGGTGGCACCGCCTATTGGTAAGTAGATTCATCTCTCATTTTTTATGTTTTTATTTCACTTGAACTATTATTTATTAGGGGGCATTTTGTAATAATGGATTCATTTTATGCAGGAGGCAATGAGGACCTTCCTGGGTGTTCCCTTGTTAGATGTATGGGAACAATAAATATTTGTGATCAATTTCTTGTTTGCAATGAAGATGGTCTTCCCCTAAAAGTATCCTGACTTCCAGGTACTTTAAAGATTGATCCATTCCTTTACTATACATTCTTATACTCATAATCAAATGCGCTAGCCTCCCGTGTAGTCCCTTGCAATAACTACTAATCACAATATTATTTTGCAGGGAATAATATATTTTATGAAAACTTTAATGATGAATGTTTATGTATATTTGGGTCTACCAAATGCACAGGGTATCATATTTTGATTTCATTGCTAGATCATGTTTCCTTAGGTTGATCAATTTCTTCAAGTAAATTAAAAGGTAGCTTCAATTCATTTATGAATCTAACTATTTTTTTCTTTTCTTAAATGGTGGAATTTTCAAATTAAAGAGTTAAAGGACCAACTCATTGATGCCATGATAACACTTTTTGGACCCAATGTCTTTCAAAGACTTAGGCTCCTTGAGAAAGCAGGCCAAGATTTGAAGTATATTAGGTACAACTACAGGACCCAAATGAAAAAAAATACCATTGTTATTGTTGTTTAGTGTGGAGCTTGATCAGTCCCCAAGTGGGAGATTGTTAGATGGCCGACATGTTATAACCCTAAAGCGATTTAATACTTGTATAAAAGGGCTTAGGGTTGGGTATTTTTTAATAATGTTGTGATACGAAATTGGTTCTTGCGATGGTATTGAGCTGTAAGGGATTACAGATTGTAATCAGGTTGTAATCACTGGATTGTAATAAGATCAAACTTGCTGTTTGGTGGACGTAGCCCAGGGATTGGGTGAACCACGTTAAATCTTGGTGCCTTGTGTTCATTTCTTTGTGTTCTATTATTTTCTGTTATTGGCTATATTTGCATGTAGTTTGTATTTCTGTCCGTGGTTTATCCTAACAAGTGGTATCAGAGCCTTGTTTTGGCTTGGTCATGGGTTCAAATCTCCCCGGTGCCTTCTCGACCTGCGTAAGCACCTGGTATGCGCGTCGAGGGGGAGATTGTTGGGTGATGCGATGTGCTCCCCTGCCCACAGGTGGTTAATTATGTGGTGTTCCATGTTCATTAACAGTCATGGCTTTTGGTGCAACGGCAAATGGGCCCTACAATTGGTATCAGAGCAAGGTCGTCTTTCAGTTATCCTCTGCAGGAAAGTCTCACGGTTAAGTGGGAGTCTCACAGTTGAGTGGGAGCGATGGTAGATGAGGGTAAGTTGAGGGTTGATAGGTTTAATGGGCAGAACTTCCAGTTATGGAAGATGCAAATGGAAGACTATTTATATCAGAAGGATTTATGGAAGTCGTTGGAAGGAAAAGCCAAGAATCAGGGAACTATGTCAGAGGCTGAATGGGATCTTTTGGATAGAAAGGCACTCGGAAGCATTCGGTTATGCTTGGCACCATCGGTGGCATTTAATATTACAAAAGCAAAGACGACAGAAGATTTGATGAAAACCCTAGCGACACTGTATGAAAAGCCCTCCGCTTCAAATAAGGTATTTCTCATGAAGCGTTTATTTAATATGAAAATGGCAGAAGGTGGATCTGTTGCAGATCATTTAAATGAGTTTAATACTATTACTAGTCAATTATCTTCTGTGGGTATCAATTTTGATGAAGAAATTAGGGCTCTTGATTTTGTGTTCTTTGCCTGAAAGCTGGAATGGCTTGGTAATGGCAGTGAGTAATTATGTTCCTGGATCTAGTACCCTAAAATATGATGATGTGATCGGTGTTATTTTAAGTGAGAAAACTCGTAGAAAATCCTCAGGTGGATCTACATCAGGAAGTGCTTTAAATGCACAAAGCAGGGGCAGAACGACTGAAAGAGGAAGTAACTCTGGAAATCGTGGGAAATCAAGAGGAAAGTCAAAGGGGAGGAGGTCTCAATAGAGAGGACCAAATGATTGCTGGTACTGTGAGAAACCAGGGCACAAAAAGAAAGATTGCTGGAATCGAAAGAAAAATGAAGGAGATAAATTAGATGAAGACAAGGAGGCAAATGTGGTAAGTAACAAATCCGAAGAGGATGCTTTGCTTCTGTCTTTAGAGAGTGTTGATGATTCATGGGTTTTAGATTCTGGTGCTTCATTTCATGCTACACCTCATAGAGGTTATTTCATTGATTATGTCCAAGGGGATTTTGGGCTTGTTTATTTGGGGGATAATGAACCCTGTCAAATTGTTGGAAAGGGAAAAATTAAGATTAAGTTGCAGAATGGGAATCATTGGCTACTACATGAGGTAAGACGTGTTCCAAAGCTTAGTAGGAATTTAATTTCAGCAGGGCAACTCGGTGATGAGGGTTGTGTAGTTACTTTTAATGATAAAAATTGGAAGGTTTCAAAATGTTCCCTTGTAGTAGCAAAAGGTGTGAAAGTAGGCACCTTATATCTTTGTACAGGTCATATTGTTCCTTCTACTTTGATTGTTTCAGAGAAAAAATGAATGTTCAGGAACAATTACTGTAGTTGAGCAGGGAGAACAAATAGCTGCTCTAGATTCTGATACAGCGCTGTGGCACAATAGACTTGGGCACATGAGTGAGAAAGGTATGAAAGTACTTCATTCAAGGAAAGTTTTACCAGGTCTAAAATGTGTGAATATGGATTTCTGTGAAAGTTGTGTGTATGGAAAACAAAAGAGAGTGAGTTTTGTAAAGACAGGGAAGGAAAACAAAAAGGAGAAATTAGAGCTTGTGCATACAGATGTATGGGGACCGGCTCAGGTATCTTCCCTTGGTGGCTCTCATTATTATGTTACATTTATTGATGATGCAACTAGAAAAGTATGGGTTTATTTCCTTAGACAGAAATCTGATGTATTTCAAACTTTTAAGAAATGGAAATGCTTGGTTGAAAATGAGACTGGTAAGAAATTAAAATGTCTCAGATCTGATAATGGTGGTGAGTATTGCAGTCATGAATTTTAAGATTATTTCTCCACTAATGGTATTCGTAGACAAAAAACTATTCCAAGGACTCCACAAGAAAATGGAGTGGTTGAACGCATGAACAGGACTATAATGGAGCGTGCAAGGAGCATGAGGTTGCATGCTAGGTTGCCCTTACACATGTGGGCAGAGGCTGTCAATACTGCAGTATATTTGATTAATAGAGGTCCCTCTACTCCTTTGGGCTGTGGTATTCTAGAGGAAGCATGGACTGGTAAGAAGGTGAGTTATTCTTTTCTCAAGACCTTCGGTTGTGAAGCTTTTGCTCATATAGACTCTGAAAATAGAACCAAGCTAGAAGCTAAATCAAAGAAATGTGTCTTTGTTGGATATAGCATTAATGAATTTGGTTATAGGCTTTGAGATTTTGAAAATCTTAAAATTATTAGAAGTCGGGATGTCATATTCAATGAGAAAGTGTTGTACAAAGATCTGTTGCAGCAAAATGAGAAGAAAGAAAATGATTATGTAGTGTTGGATGATACTCCAAAAGCTGATGTTCCAACCATTCCTCATGATGTGCAACAACTGCAACAAAAAATACCACACACACCAGTGAATGTTAGACGGTCAACAAGGCAAATTAGACCTCCACAAAGGTTTTCTCCCTCTTTGTATTCTATTTTACTTACTGATGCTGGTGAACCTGAAAGTTATGATGAAGTTGTGCAGGTGGATACTAAGATTCAGTGGGAGTCTGCAATGAAAGATGAAATGGACTCTTTGCTGAAAAATAAGACATGGGATTTGTGCAAGTTGCCTGTAGGTAAAAAGGCTTTACAGAATAAATGGGTTTACAGGTTGAAAGAAGAGGAAGGAGGTAAGAAAAGATTTAAGGCCAGGTTAGTTGTAAAAGGATTTGCACAAAAAAAGGGAATTGATTTTGATGAGATATTTTCTCCTGTTGTTAAAATGACTTCTATTCGTACTGTTTTAAGTCTTGTGGCTACTGAAGATTTGCATTTAGAGCAGATGGATGTTAAAACAACCTTTCTTCATGGTGATTTGGATGAAGAAATATATATGGCTCAGCCACAGGGTTTTGAGGTCAAAGGTAAGGAGAACTTAGTGTGCAAATTGAAGAAAAGTTTATATGGCTTGAAGCAAGCACCTCGGCAATGGTATCTGAAATTTGACAATTTTATGCATGAGCATGGATATAATAGGTGTCATTCAGATTACTGTGTTTATTTTAAGAGGTTGGATGATGATAGCTACATTATTTTATGTTTATATGTTGATGATATGCTTGTAGCTGGGTCTAACATGGATCATATTAAGGGGCTGAAACGCCAATTAGCACATGCATTTGCTATGAAGGATTTGGGGGCAGCAAAACAAATCCTTGGTATGAAGATTTGCAGAGATAGGAAGAACAGAACATTGACGCTATCTCAAGCTGATTATGTTGAGAAGGTGTTGCAACGTTTCTCTATGGAGAATGCTAAAGCTATCAGCACACCTTTACCTGGTCATTTGAAATTGACTAAGGAGATGTGTCCCAAGACACAGGAAGAGGAGGATAAGATGTCCAAGGTACCCTATGCTTCAGCTATAGGAAGTTTGATGTATGCTATGGTATGCACTAGGCTAGATATTGCACATGCAGTGGGAGTCGTTAGCAGGTATATGAGTCATCCAGGATTTGAGCATTGGAATGCTGTCAAGTGGATTCTCAGATATTTGAAAGGAACATCCAATAAGTGTTTACACTTTGGGGGCTCTACTAATGATTTACAGGGCTATGTTGACTCAGATTTGGCTGAGGATATTGATACCAGGCAGAGTACTACAGGTTATGTCTTTACTATTGGTGGGGCAGCCGTGAGCTGGATTTCTAGGTTATAGAAGATTAATGCTTTCTCCACTACAGAGGCAGAGTATGTTGCTGCTACAGAAGCAGCCAAGGAGATGATATGGCTTCAGTTCTTCTTGGAAGAATTGGGACATCCTCAGAAGGATAATTATTTGTTCACAGATAGTCAGAGTGCCATTCATCTTGCTAAGAATTCAACTCTGCATTCTAAGACCAAACACATACAGTTGTGGTACCATTTCATTCGGTCAATTTTGGAGGATGGACAGTTAAAGCTGGAGAAGATACATACCAATGACAATCCAACAGATATGTTGACAAAGGTTGTAACAAGGGAGAAGCTGAACTCCTCTTCAGCTTCGGTTGGTCTTTTAGACTGAACATGAATAAAAGAATAGTAGAGTCCAGGATGGTTTGATCCAGTGGGAGCCCCATGTGGTAGTGGTATTCCTACAAGATCAGTCTCCAAGTGGGAGATTGTTAGATGGCCGACATGTTATAACCCTAAAGCGGTTTAATACTTGTATAAAAGGGCTTAGGGTTGGGTATTTTTTAATAATGTTGTGATACGAAATTGGTTCTTGCGGTGGTATTGAGCTGTAAGGGATTACGGATTGTAATCAGGTTGTAATCACTGGATTGTAATAAGATCGGACTTGCTGTTTGGTGGACGTAGCCCAGGGATTGGGTGAACCACGTTAAATCTTGGTGCCTTGTGTTCATTTCTGTGTGTTCTATTATTTTCTGTTATTGGTTATATTTGCATGTAGTTTTTATTTCTGTCCGTGATTTATCCTAACAGTTATGAGCAACCCCCCTATATTCCCATTATTGAGCGAGAGAATCTTAAAAAGGATGCCATTGAGAAAAAACAATAGATGATGGAGAAATGGTACCACCTGAGGAAAGAAGGTATGCCACAATATTAAGAATAAAATTATGTAATAATTTCTCTTAACACTTATATGATCTAACATATTTCAAACTTCACATAGGTTTCTTTACACATCAAAGGCAACCAGAGCAAGAAAATAGAAGCACAGGCAACACAAGCTCGGGTCGGGTGGATATTTAAAACTTGTTGCACGAGTTGTAAGTATAAGTAAATGAAAAATTATATGCAAATATTTATAAATTGTAAATAATTTGGTCTTGATGAAATTTATTACCAAAAAAATTCATGATACCAATAAAAAATGTAGGCCATGGAGTTTTAAAAAAAAATCTCTAAAGAGGACAATAAATTAGGCTACACAAAAGGCTATATAGTCATGGTTGAATGACACCGAGCAATGAGTGTGCAAGGTTCTTTTGTTGGATCTATCAATGAGATAAATAAGTCAATTGGTTTTTATTTCAAACTGAATACTTTAGAAATTACTGTATTTGATATTAAGTTCCAAAAATTTAAGTTGTTATATTTGTTAAGCAGGGAAACAATGATTATATATTTGTTTAAAAATTTAAAGTGAATATATTTATATGTATTAAAATGAATGATTAAGATTTATTAGTATTTGTATTATATTTATATGTATATATTGTTGATAAATGGACTAATTATTTACATTGGATTGTAGCATGCCAATCCTGATACATCAACCAAGCACCATGGAGGCGGTGATTTGAACGTGGATCCTAGTACTCAAGGTATATATTTTCTATTCAATTTTTATTTCTAAATTATTAATACAAGTAAACAATTTAAATTAAATTTGGTGTAGTAATACAAATTTAGATATAATATGTGTTGGGATTAAGAAAATGCCTTGTATTGCATTTCTAGAGGTTGTTCTTGATGAGCGTGTTGAGGTCCAAGACAATGGGCAAGATGATGTGGTTGGACAAGGTAACGAGCACTATAATGTTCTTTAAAATATTTAAAGTCTGAATTTTTTTAAAATATAACCCTTTTATTTTTTATTGTAGAGGACTTTCCTTTGCAAAGGACAACGAGTGCGTGTGCATGGGTGAGAAGAAATATCGAAGACGACATGGATATGCCTCTACAACAATATAGGGAAGGACAAAAAACAAAAAAACAAAAAAGAAATGATTCATGTAATCTTATATAACTTATTTGATAATGATTGTGTTTATGTATAGATGTTTTATTTATGTTCATGTGAATGTTCTAATAAATCTTATGTTTCAATGTTAATGTGCATGTTCTAATGAAACTAATGCATTAATGAATGTTATCATGTGATAATTCATGAATGTTACATTGTATTAATAGAATGAATCAATTTTAGATGTTAGTAGGGAATTTAGATGTTTGGGGAGGGGGGGCAAATGAGGTTCCATCTTCATGTGGTTGGCCTTGATTAGTAGATAATGTTAAACTATTCTTGAAACCAAGTGAAGCTCAACATTGACCTATGATTGCATGACAACTAACTATGTGAATCTCTTAGTTTCAGGCAATGCAGAAGGATGCCATAGTCAAACTCATTTATTTATGAAATTTAGTTGTAGTGTATGAAGTATTCGAAAGAATGGATTTCTATGGGATTGCCTCAAATTATTCCTCTCTAAGGTATTCTATTGTTTCTATTTATCTGCAATCATATTTGATTGCATTTGATAACTTTTGTACTTGAACCTATGTTTCATTTTTTTGATAGTGGGAAACACTAGTCCCTTTAGAACGGACTCGCACTATATGTTCTATATGCCATGCAATGCTTAATGGAGAAAGTAGGTTACATGTATATTTTAGTTACTATTTCCAAATGCCAAGTTCACCTTTTTAAAAATATTTTATGATATTTAATGCTTTTCTGCTGGTCAATTTACAAGTCATTCTACTCATTTGCTATTGTTCATGCTCATTAAACATCTTGATCACAAGAATAAAGTGTAACAACCTCAAATGCAAATTAATATCATTGAAATATCTATAGATTAATATGAGAAAGAGGAACTAAAGATACACATCCCCCATTGAAACACCAACAGGCAGAGTGGACATGACATCACAAGGACTAAGGAAAGGAGCTCTAAAGACACCATCACAACAACAAGAGGAACTTGAATCGCGACATAAGCAATTGGAACCATCACAACAGGTTCTTGAATCACGCGATCTTCTACATAATGTTGTGAGTTATTAAGCATGATTTTAAGATCATACTATCAATATGTTAGTATAAATTATTTAGAGGCAAGTGATTCATGGCAAACACTCCACAAAATCACATTCATCGCTCATTGATTTTAGGGGATACTTATATAATGCTATGTATTAAATATTTTCTATTGAAATCAACTATTATAAAAAGAGTTTTTAAAAAGTTCACAACTTAGAATTGGATTCAATCTCTTCCCAATTGAAACATGTATGATGAATAATGTAGTACACCTTACATAAAAACGAAAATATAATGATAGAAAAAGAATTTTTATTAACATTATTTTAGGGATTTCTATTAATGCAATTGAATTAGATTCTTATTATATTTATTTTTCAATACCTTGGATATATTTAGTCTTATATTGGAAAAATGGTGTAACTGTCTTGTTAATAGACTAGAGTTGCTTCATAACACATTGGAGTTATATAGACATGGAAGGATTTCAACATCTATTGTAAAGTTTTCATGCAAGATCATATTTTTATGTGTCATAAAAGAGCTTCTTAGTAATTTAATGTTGTTTGTGTTTCCATTGAACATGATCACACCATACATTTTTGTGGTTATGACATTCACATTATTTTCTTAGTGACACTCCATTGTAATCGGCTTCCCTAATAATCAATATGTTTGGGCTTAGTGACAAGGACTGAGAGGTTTGGGATTTGCAATTTACATTTTAGTTCTACAACTCCTTCAAAGATTCCATATGCTGATATGAATGTTTAAAAATTCCCACTTATCAACAACTTGACATCCTTGGTCACTTAACCACCATTTGCAATAAAAAAATTGAAAAATGTGCAGACTGTACCACAAAAGAAAATGGTACAACAAAGCAAGAAAGTTCAATAAAACCAAGGAAAATATTTAACCCTCGCAAACCAGCTCTTAATTACCCTACGAGAGTCTCATTTTTTCTTTTAATCGTTATTTTTTCTGCTAGATATAAATAATGTCCAACCATTGAATTTTTAGGTCTTAGAAATGAATTGATTGGGCTTCTAATTTCTCTCTAAAGATCCTAAGGATTGTAGTAAAATCGTAAGTGGTGCATTTATAAAGAGCATTCCTCAAGTTCAAATCCACACATCACCATAAGACCACCCTCGCATAAGGCTTGTTTTGGGCAACATTGTTCCTACATACCCTTATCAAACAAAAAATTAGAACTAATTTGAGAAAAATGGGTAGCATTTTTCCTTATCTAAATTTCAATTCCTTATCCCTTTTAGTAAGTAGAAAATGGAGAAGATGAAGTTACTATTTCTTAAGGCCAGTACATTAGTATGAGATGAGGAATTCACAATTTTGAGGGAACAAAACACTTGACTTTCAAACTAGTTGTTTTGGCTAATAGTTTATTGTTTATGAGAAAATTAAGAGAGCATTATGATCAAAACAATTGCATTGACTTGTTCCTAAACATATGTATGAAAATAATTCTATATGTTAGCATAAAATGTTTGTTCCTTAATAAAATGGCATTTGTTGAACTCTAGTACAACTAATAATAATAAGAAACATCTATCATAGAAGCAATCAATATATTCGCTTTCTTTTTACTAATATAATAGAGCTTTTCTTATGTGGCTTTTGCTATTTACTTGGTTTTTTGACATTGAAATATAGCAACAATGTTTCTAGGTGATCCATTGAATACATACACCATATAAAAGAGAACAATGGTTTTTGTAGAGAGGACTTATCAACACTATAATTGAATTCATCGTCATGACTCAAATCAACATTCTTCAAAGCAACAATAACATATCCAAGGTCACAAGATCAATCCATCTTAAGACCCTGTAGAGACCCTAATGAAATAGAGGTAGAACTTGTAGAGGGACAAGAAATGTAAGAGTTATCACTTGGAGAGGGACCTTGCAATAAAATACATGACTCTCCCTCCACACCCATCCACTTTCCCAATATCTTTTTTAAAAAATATTTTAGTAGGTTGTCATAATTGCGATGGCTTAATCTGATGGAACATTGTTGCACCAACAACATTGTCATCACACACCCATTCCCATCGTGAAAGATAAATCTAACGGATTTTCATCTCACCCATTGTACTACTATTGCATGTCATCATATATTGGGTGACCTGCTGAAATTGTAAGATGTTGTACTTTCAACAGTTGCTTGTCGCAATCATGACATCATGATGCTAAACTCTTGGCCTTGCATTATTCCAAATTGTAATGAATTTTGGCATCACAATAAGGAGGGATGATTTTTTCATCACAATGTCAACTCCAAAAGTCTAATGCCCATTTGACGGGAGCCAATTCTTGATATTGTCACTTGGGTGATGGGCAGGCATCACAACTGTGACGGCCTACGATTGTAATTCGGGTCCAAATGTACTAGTGAGGTGTATACTACAAAGGAGTTAGATTAGCTTGATGACCAGATAAAGAAGATATCAACAAGAAATAAAGTAATGGAGGGATTGCACGAAGAGATCTAGCAGATTAAGGATAAAACTCAAGAGCAATTTTTGGAAGCAGAGAGGTACTACAACACTGCTTGCCTTGAGATTTTTGAAGATGAGTCTTAGACCAAGATTTTTGTGGTGCAATTAGCTTTCTAACAATTTTGAGTGACATTGAAAGATGCTTCATCAGATGATGACATAAGAAAAGCATTCGAGACCAAAGTGGTATTGTTGGAGCTGGACACCAAGCTTGAGGATTTTGCTAGTACTTGGATAGAAGTTAGTAATTACTGACAACTAGTAAAGAATAAGTATGGAGCTTTGGATTTATCAGAGGCTAGCCTAGTGGCTAAGATCATAGAGAACTTTAAGATTAAACATCCAAACATCATTTTGATGTAAAGAGGGAAAAAACCCAGATGCTAGAAATTCAGTTTTGGACTCTTAGAAGAAATTTTGGATTTTTAGAACCTATCACCAAGGTGTGCAGGTGCGCTGACAATTTTGAGTAAGAAGCAGTATGTCAATAATTAACTACTAGTTTCTAATTTAGAGAATTCCATGCACTAAAAATGCATTCTGACGATAGTTCAACTCACAAAAATGCCTAGAGAAGGTCGAGCTTCCATTTTTAGAGCTTCCAGAGACTCCCAAATCATCTTACAATTGCATTATTCTTATCTTCACATTCTTTTATTCTTTTGCATCATGTAAAGACTCATGCACCCATTAATGAATATAAATTGGAGTGAAGGCCTACTTAGTACCATTGAGAAAGTTAGTTTGTATATAATTAGATTTGTTTTATTAGTTTTTAGCATGAGTTTGCATTTTAAGAGCTCTCACTCCTAACAAAAAGGGAGGAGATAATTTCTTATAAATACATGGATATAATATGTACTCCAGGCCATTATTTTGATGCAATAATATATGCTATTGGTACTCTCATTTTGAATGTGTTATTTTTGTGAATGCATGTTCATGAATAATAATGGAGCCAATGGTTTTATTGTGTTGTTATAATTGTGTGATATTTTAGTTCTGGTGTTAGCCTCGTGTTAATGAATTTTATTGATGTAACAAATTGGAGAAAGGATCACCTATTGCTCTTGCATAGCATCTTGTCTTGCTTGAGCACACTTTCTGTGGCCTTGCAATTTGATGAAACATGAAACATATTTCAGTTTATATTGAGTTCCCATTGATGATTGCATTAGTGGAGTTGAAGAAGGGTTGCTCCTAATTTCATTGGTTTCCTACCTGATCCTTTTGACAATTTAATTTGTAGACATGTTGTTACCATGGTTCATGTCCATTAGGAATTTCCCTTTCAAGTTATTTGCTTTAATCTCTCATTACCTATCTTTGTTAAATTTTTTTCCAATGCTTGGTTAAAATAAGAATTCATATAGTAGGATTGATAAATTGCACTCATCATAAAACGAGAAATACCAAAAATATATCTCTTTTGTGGCTAGTTTTCAAACAACAATAGATCAAACAACTTATCCAAAATTGGTTTGAACTAGCAAAGGCCTCCTTGTGAATAAACATATTTGTCTTCAATTGAGTATATTTCAGTAGGTTGCAAGACCACCTAGAACTTTGGAGTTGGTCCTCAATCATCTTTTCAAGCAAGAGATTTGAAAGGATCCCTATTGTTTAGCATCGTGCAAAATAATAGCTCAATAGTAACCTATAACAAGGTTGGCTCCTGACAATTGTTTTTTTGTCATTAATGTCAAATCTATTAGTAAGAAATAGTGTCAAACCTATTAGAAAGATATCTACTAAGAATGTAGTGTGCCATATCATTTGATTGATGAAGAGGATTTGAAAAGAAGATATTATGATATGACCTAGTGAAAGGTTGAGTTGAGATGTGTTAAGTATCATGGAAACACAATGGGCACTTGATAAGATAATTTGTTGTTCAATCAATACATAAAGTAAAGAAGATAGTTGGATGAAGCTATGAGTTGAAACAAGTCAAAAGGATAAGCTTGATTGAGTATCAGTATTGTACAGTCAATGAAGGAACTAAAGGAAAAGATTAAGGAACTTTATAGAAGTTGAGTGAAATAGTTCAAGTCAAGCACTAGTTAGTGTTGAGCAAATGTATGAAGAAGTTTAGTTACAATCAAGCATAGTATTTGTCGAGCAAGCATGTTGATACCGAGTGAGATAGTATAGTATGTGTCAAGTTACACAGTGATGACTAAGTTGAAGAACACAGTGATGTCAAGTGATAACAAAAGTTAACATTTGAGAAAGATTTAATTTTGAGGCTAACACAGTTGGAATCTTGAATTAGTGAAAGCACCTAGAAGGTAAGGATTGATGAGTTGGCATATCTAATGCATGAGGATATTTTGTTATGTAATCAAAGGCAAGGATTTGATCAAAAGTTTCTAGATGAAAAAGAACAACAAGAAGATGGAAGGATTCGATAAATCTGACCTAACCCAAAGATCAACTGTGATGTTTAAGTGAAAAAATATTGAAATTACCTATCTAAGGAGACACAAGGAATTAATTTCCAATAAGGTTGGTTCGTGGTTGATTGGTGATCTTAAGGAGAAATTGGAAAGAGGTGAACAATAGAGGTGAAGTGTGAAGAGTTTGTGAAGTGTGATTACTTGAGGATGTGCCAAGAAGATTAGAGATGGAGATGAGAATGAAGGTCAATCAATGAATTAGTAGATGAGTGGAGATATGAATTTTCAAAGTGATTTGTACTTTACATATCAAACCTACTGTTACATTCTAACCATTGTATCAGTTCAAAATTCTCTAATCAAGGTTGACCTAATAGTCATTTTGTAAATCCTTTAGTCAAGTTGACATTCTAATGGAATTTTCTAAAGTTATCTAACAATTTCACTCCTAATAGGGTGATTAAATCCTTTAATAGGGTCACACTAAATAGTGTGTTGTATAACCTTTAACAGGTTTGGCTCTTTACCAAGCTCACTTCAAAAGAGTGAAAAATTGGTAGCATGTTACTTGGTGGTTTTTCCAAATTGGTTTTCCACGTTAAAGTTTGGTGTCAAAGTGTTATTATCATGTATGGATGTTATTATTTTGCATGCTATATTTTACTATAGTTTATTTACTGCCAGTTAACACTTATAGAGATAGAGAGTTATGATATTCCATGAAGTGTTGAATTATTGGTGATATGTTATAGAGACTAAGTGGGTATTTGAGTTTGTTTAAGTTATTTGAAGTATTTAAAGGTTGAATTAGTACATCTGGACCTTAAGATAATTGATTTAGCCCTCCCCTCTTAGTTATTTTAAATTATTATAAATAATTGGTATCAAAGCTTTGGTGCTTGTCAAGAAAGTTTTGAATGGACTCAAGTCAAAGATCAAGATGTATAGGAGAGAGATACCTAAGTTGAAGATGTAGAACTTCAGAAAAAGCTAATGAGATTGCACTTATCTGGAATCAGAGATTCCACATTGTACTACTTGGAAAATAACTACATTGAATAGACATGTGATAATTCAACAAATGGAAGAGAAGTAGGAGCACAACCAAATGATGATTGAACTTTCAACAACCCTCAATTATATAGAATTTGGTGATGTGAAGGAATGCGCTACTGCTAAGAACATGTGGAAAAATTTGGGAAAAATCCATGGTGGAGATAAGAATGTGTTAAGAACTAAGGCAAAAAGATTAAGAGAAAGGTTTGATGACATGAGAATGTAGGAAGGTGAGAATATTACATAGTATTGTAGGTAAATCAAAGAAGTGGTGAATGTTATCAGAGGATCTAAAGGACAAATAACTGGTGAGACTATGATAAGTAAGGTATTGAGGACTTTACTTCCTATCTATGCAATCAAAGTATCTTCTATTCAAGCACTGAGATGTACACCTGGTAATGATTTGGCCTTGGATAGTCTGATTGGTAGACTTACTACTTTTGAATTATCAAATTTTGATCATTTCTCCCCTTCTAGTGTTGAATTTGCATTTAAAGCTCAACTAACCCTTGATGGATTTAGTAAAAAGAAGAAGCAAGTATGTAGCAAGTGATAGTGGATTTGATGATGACTAGAAGACTTCCTAAAGGAAAAGGAAAATACAAAGGTAAGCTTCCTATTATTTGTTTTACATGAAACAAAGTGGTCGAATTACAACTAGATGCCCTGACAAAGATGACAAGGATGAGAGGAAATATTTTTAAGTACAAATGAAGAAGAGATGATAGAAGAAACAAAGATAAAAGAGACTACATAGGCAACAGTAAGAAATCTTGCTATGTTGCTAAAGAGGATGGTTCTGATAGTAATTTTGATGATCATGATGAAGAAATTGTTTATGTTGCAATGAAAGATGATTTTGATGAAGACAAGAAAATTGCATTGATCTCACATGTGAGTAAGAATGATAGATGGATAATTGATAGTGATTGCTCACATCATATGACTGGTGATACAAGTGAATTTGATAAGCTATAATTTTATAATGAAAATAGTGTTAAGTTTGGTAATGATGACCATGTTATGTGAAATGTAAAGGATCAATAAAGCTGAATGAAAAGATCAAGTGTGACAATGCATATTGGGTTTATGGTTTGGAATAACTTGTTGAGTGTAATATTATTGATAAGCTTAGGTCATAGATTTGATTTCCAGAACAAAAAGACAAATATCTATGATGCTACTAGTGAACATGTTGGAAGTAGAGAGAAAACAAGAGGTAACTTGTTCTATCTAGACTTATCTAAAGATACATGTCTATATGGACAATGTCAAGATGTTTGGTTGTCGCATAAGAGGTCATGTCATGTGAATTTTGATAACTTGGTAAGTATATGTAAAATAAAAAGAGTTAGAGGGTTAAAAAAACTAAGAAAACCTAATAAAGCGATGTGCAAACAATGTCAAATGGTTGAAATGACAAAGTCTAGTTTCAAGAGCAAGACATATTCTTCTGATGAAGTTTTGGAGTTGGTTCATACAGACCTATGTGGTCCTATTGGAATACAAAGCTAATATGGTTATAAGTATTTTATTTTGTTTGTTGATAAATTTTCAAGAATGATGATTGTGATTTTTCTTAATGAAAAATATGATGCATTTCAAATGTTTGAGTGGTATCTTGTTAGAGTTGAAAAAGAAACAAGAAAGGGTCTGAAATGTTGAAGATGATATAGAGGTGGTGAATTCATCTTAGATGACTTCAACATATATTGAAATGACAAAGGAATATAGAAACAAATGAGTGCACCAAGGACACCACCACAAAATGGTATAGCAAAAAAAAAGAAATAGATCGATTATGGATTTCACAATAACACTAATGATGGAGAAGGATGTTTCACAAGAGTACTGGAGAGAGGTTGTAAGTACTATAGTTTATACTCTGAAGTGAGTTCAAGTGAAGAAAGGAACAAACACAACACCTTTTGAACTATGGTATGGATATGCACCAAATGTGAATTATTTTGAAGTCTTTGGCAACAAATTTTATATATTGAAAGATGCAAGAAAAGGTAAACTTGATGCTAAAACTAATGAAGGCATATTTCTAGGTTATTCCACTAAGAAAAAAACTTATAAGAGTTTGAATTCTAACACTAGCAAAATTTTGGAAAGTGAAAATGTTAGAGTTGATGAATTTACACAAAAAAATGAAGAAGAATGCAAGAAAGAACTTGAAGATTACAAAAGTTTATCTACATCTATAAAGGTGAACCTAGCACCTTACCTAAACTAGAGAAGGTGGTTACCGAGAATCAACAACTAGGCACTGCCAAGGTTTTGTAGAAGAGCTCTATTGAGCACCAATAGTATGCTAAGCATTAGGGTATAGGAGTTGAGTCATAAACTATGACTATCAAACAACAAACAAAGGAAGTTAAGTTGCAACCAATGATAACACACGATATTGAACATGAAGAATATTGTGGACAACAACAAGAGGAACCTAGATCTGAACCTATATTGGTAAAGTATGTAAGAATACATCATGCACTAGATCAAATTATTGGAGATAAATAGTCAAGAGTCATGAAAAGAAGAATACTAAAGAGTGACACATGTTTATTATGTGAATTTGAGCCTAAATCTGTCAAAGATTCTTTAGAGAATGAATATTGGATCAAGGAAATGAAAGAAGAAATTGAGAAGACAAAAATATGGACATGGGTACCTAGACCTAAAGATTAAAATGTGATTGGTACTAAGTGGGTGTTTAGAAACAAGTTGAATGAGAAAGGTGAGGTCACAAGGAATAAGGCAAGACTAGTTTGTAATGGATATGCTGTAATATTTCTGTTATAAAATAAATTATGTATTGAAACTATTGTTAATGGGTCAATTGATTTAATATATCTCAGACCCATTTTTATTTTGTTTCCATAGTTTGTGTTGCCATCAACTATCTTTTTACACCCTCAAAAAGTTTTCCCGATAGATATTTAAGTATTGCTTGTAGGTAATTATTTTTCTCTGCACTACAAATTCCTATTAGAGTTCTCTATTGTTCACCATTTTGGAAGTAAAAGACCTTCCCTATTTGGTTTATCTGGTTTTAGTGAGATTTAAGCCTCACCCTATTCTATTACCTATAACACTTCATTCAAATTTGGAAAATTAGAGCACCATCTTTTAACATATATTGAAGGGATTATTCATATTCAAGTTCCTATTATTGTGTCTAATCTACTTGTTTTTTGTATGAATGTGTTTACATTCATTATTGTGTCTCAAACACCTATCGTGTGGTATCCAAGCATTTCTGTACGGCCCCCTCATTGCCTGTACAACCTTCACTCTTCCACACACCATTCACCAAAACCCCATACCTCCCTTGCATTCTCCATCTACTCACTGTATGACTTATTATATGATTTACCTAGCCTTGACTCTATACACGAACCCTCCATCTCCCTTTGACCACCATATGACCATTGTACTGCACCTCCCTCCATTATATGACCCTTGCGCCATGCCTCCCTCCTCTGTATGACCCTTGTGCCTCTTCCCTGTATGGACTATCCATGTACAAACGTTATTGTCCATCATATGGACTCCATTATCCATTGTACCCACACTATATGGCCTTCACAACCATTGTGTACGGCTACCTCTCCATTCTAGCACACTACACATTCTCATAGATATCATACAACCTCTAGTTGGCATCCTTACATCACTCCAATCTTACCACACTTTCCTCCAAAATCATGTATAGGTTCTGTC
This sequence comes from Cupressus sempervirens, assembly GCA_028749045.1. Lineage (NCBI taxonomy): Eukaryota > Viridiplantae > Streptophyta > Pinopsida > Cupressales > Cupressaceae > Cupressus > Cupressus sempervirens. The sequence continues at coordinate 577,176,575 of CM053791.1, forward strand.
ACCTGATTATCATATCAACAAAGAGTTTATTAAGAGTAGTTTTGTGGGTTGGATCATTACAGTGGTATCAGAGCCCTTCGATCTTGCCAGCTTGTGAACAATGAATGAGAGTTTATAGCCAAAAGAGACAAAGGACACATTCCATTGATAGAATGGTGGCCAGACTAGAACCAAAAACTACCAAACTCATGGCACTACTGAGAGAACTTTCCAAGAATTAGGTATAGATCATTGATACTCAACAACTCATAGAAGAGACTCTCAAGAAGTTGGTAGACAATAAAATAAATGGAGAACAAAATGGTCACAATGTGGACTCGGTGTTGGGTAAATCAAACCCTCATCCATCACACTCTTGACCTTCCATGTCATCTTTCCCCCCATGGATAGAGGCAACACATAAAGGGAAACAACCAACCTTTGAAGAGACGCAAGAACAAATGAGAGAAGATTGGAAGAATGCAAATTTTGAGGAAGATATATCCTACAAAGATTACACAGATCTAAGAATGATATATTCAGGAGGTGCAAACCAAGTATATTTTAACGATGATATTAGAAGAGAGTTGGGTAAAGTAAATCCATCTCCATTTGATGGATCTAGATCCATATCTATGCAAGTATGGGCAATGAAGGCCGATACTTACTTCCAGCTTAATCCCATTCCAGAAGAAGCAATTAAATTTGTGGTGCTGCACTTGGAGGGAGTTGCGCATGAATGGTGGCATCACAACACCATCACACAAGGGCATAATAAAAAACATACTTATGCATAATTCACTGAAAGATTGATAAATCAATTTGATGGTAAAGATTTGGAACTCAATTTCAAAAATTTTGGCATAGCTAAGACAAACTGGATCGATCGATGAGTACATTGCAGAATTTCAGAAACTCTCTGTTTTGGTCACGAACATTTTTGAAAGACAATGGGTAGTGCTCTTCATGGAGAAATTGACAGAACCACTAAAAGGTTGGGTAAAGGGGTTGAATCCTACCACCCTATCAGAGGCCATTAAGAAGGTGTAGAATATGGCATCATCATCAACATCATCCTTGTGAAGTTACTCTCATTGTAAACCACCAGTGTTTTTGAGGGACAGATGATAAACCTCCACCCAAGAAGTCGTTGTTGGACAAAGCTACCAGATAGGAGCTCCTAAGGAAGAAAGTATGTTTCAACTAGAAGGGACCTTGGGAACCAAGCCATAGATACCTCAAAAAGGGGAAGATCCATTACATTAAGGTCATGTCTGATGATAAGGACAAATAGAAAGAGATACCCACCGAAGACAACCAACATCATGATGACACCAACATGGTTAGTTTGAACTATACAAAAAGAATTGCAGCATTGGTACAATGTGAAGGAACTATCACCCTAGCTAGTAGCCTAAGGTGTACAATGTTTCATGTATGGAGAACCCTTCAAGGACAAAGGGTTATGGTGATGCTTGATAGCGGAGCTACACTAAACTTCATAAACTCCTCTCTAGTGAAACAAAGAGGTCTACCAATGGAGACACATGTCAGATTTTAGGTCAAGGTTTCTGGAGGGACTCTCCTTCCCTACACACACCTTGTTCCTCATCTAAGTATCACAGTGGTGAATCACATGGTGACTAAGGATTTCTTCATAGTGGACCTTGATGATATGGAGGTTATTACGGGCATACAGTGGATGGAGACACTTGATGAAAACACTTAGAGTTTCAAATGGATGGACTTCACTTTTCATGTCGATGGAAAGAAGGTTTTTCTCCATGAAATGGAAAATGAAGGTCCAAAGAAAGTTTATGCGCATCAAATGGAGGCAATTTTTTGGTGTGATGACATTGCTTGGGATGCACATTGTTTTGTCTTGGTGGAACCTATAAAAGGGCAACAGACACTTTCCCACAATGATGATCTCTAGAATATTTTGAGTAAACATGATAAAGTTTTCATTGACATTCCTCTTGGCATACTACCTCATCGAGGGTTTGAACATACTATTGAGTTGGAAGCTAGAGCCAAGCCGATCATAACCACACCCTAACATCATCCCAAGAAATTCAAAGCTGAGATCGAAAAGATGATTCAAGAACTGCAAGAGAAAGGATAGATCCATCCTAGTTCTAGCCCTTTTGCGTCGTCTGTGGTATTGGTTAGAAAGGATGGGATGATGCACGTGTGTGTGGACTACCATGCATTGAACAAAAAATCAATAAAGAATAGATATCCCATTCTAAGGATAGATGAGTTGTTGGATGAATTGCATGGTGCAGTCCATTTTTCAAAAATAGTTCTCCATTCTAGATACCATCATATCTGCATAAGGGAGGAAGGCATAGAAAAGATGGCATTCCATTGTCACTATGGGCATTATGAGTTTTTGGTCATGTTGGTCTGATTGACAAATGCAGTACTACATTCCAATCATGCATGAATTGTATCTTCAACAAACAATTGCATAATTACTTGCTAGAATTTTTGATGACATTCTTATTTATAACAAGATGTGGGAGGAGCACCTAAAGCATCTGTATGAAGTTCTAAGGATCATGAAGGAGCCTTCTTTGTTCACAAAATAATCCAAGTGTGAATTTAGTATGATAGAAATATTGTGCTTGGAGCATGTTGTTAGTAAATATGGAATTCAAGTTCATCAGGAGAAGATTCAGGCTATCCTTGATTGGCCTCCCCCAAAATCACTCGCAGAATTACAAGGGTTCTTTGGATTGTGTAGTTATTATTGGAGGTTCATTAAAGGGTTCACTCAGCTCAGTGCACCCTTAATGGATTTGACAAGGAAGGGGTCTTTCTAGTGGAATGAAAAGGCACAACTCACTTTTTATAAGCTAAAAAAGGCAATGAGCACTTGTCATGTACTTGCATTGCATAATTTCAATCGACCATTCATTTTGGAGTGTGACACATCTAGAGAAGGCATTGGCATGGTACTGATGCAAGATAGACACACCATAGCTTACGAGAGTAGGAAGCTCACACAAATAGAATGCTTATATTTCATCTATGACAAAGAGATGTTGGCATTGTACATACACTAACCAAGTTTCGGTAATATCTGGTAGGCGCCAAGTTTGTCGTCCGCACGGATCACAATAGTTTGAGATATTTTTTGGAGCAACAAGATTTGAATGAGAGGCAAAAGAAATGGGTAAGCAAGGTTTAGGCCTTTGATTTTGACATTGGAAATGTAAAAGAAAAGAACAATGTGGTTGCAGATGTGTTGTCCAGGAAAGCTTCCATCTTCTTACCAACCCATATTTTAGTCGATTGGAAAGCACATTTGTTGGTAGAATATTTCAAAAAAACATTTTCTTATGAACTAATGGATGGAAACACCAAGGATGATCAGTACAATGTGGTGGATGACATCATTATCTTCTGGAAAAAAATGTTTTGGATGAAAGGGACAAAATTGTCACTAAGTACTAGTTACCACTTGCAGATAGATGGACAAACGAAGATTGTGAACAAGTGGCTCAAAGGTTACTTTTGGAAATATGTTTTGGCACAACAATGGGCATGGGTCAAATGGATTCATCTAGGGGAATATTGCTACAATACCATGTACCATATGTCCATCAGAATGACACCATTCAAAGCTCTGTACAGGTACAAAGCACTTTCCTTCATTGACACAGTTTTGCATGATAGTTGCGAACCAAAGGCAAGGGACTAGCTTTAGGAGGGATAGGACATACTGAGGTGCTTGAAGAAAAACTTACAGTGGGCACAAAATCAACAAAAGATGTATGTCAATAGACATAGAATGGAAAGGAGTTTTGAAGTAGGGGGCTTGGTCTATCTCAGGCTCCAGCCATATCGAAAATCCTCATTGAAGGAAAAGGGAAAAGAAAAATTGAAGCCATGATTTTATGACCCCTATCATGTAGTTTTTCATGTTGGTGAAGTCACATATGAGCTGGAACTTCCGAAGGGAAGTTGTATTCATAACATTTTTCATGTTTCATGCCTGAAGAAGGTCATAGGGTAGAACGTCAGGGTTCCCAAAAACCTTCCACCACTCAATGAAGAAGGAAAGCTCATGTCGGAACCAGCTGAGATCATCAAAGTATGTGAGAAGACTTTGCAAAACTACATGGTGAAGGAATATTTGGTGCATTGGAAACACTTGCCATTAAATGACATGATGTGGGATGGCAAGCACATTCTCCAGCAACTAGCATTACAATTTCTTGAGGACAAGAAAAATTTGGGACAAGAGGACTATAATATTTCTATTTTAAAATTAATTATGTATTAAACTATTGTTAATAGATTGGTTGATTTAATATATCTCGAACCCATTTTTATTTTGTTTTTGTAGTTTGTGTCATTGTCGACTATCTTTGTACACCATCAAAAAAATTTGCTGATGGGTATTTAAGCACAACTTGTAGGTAGTCTTTAGGTATGCAATTTGGATTATTTTTCTCTGCACTACAAATTCCTATTGGAGTTCTCTATTGTTCACCATTTCAGAAGTGAAAGACCTTCCCTATTTGGTTTATCTAGTTTTGGTGGGATTTAACCCTCACCTTATTCTATTGCCTATAACACTTCACTTGAATCTGGAAAATTGGAGCACCATCTTTCAATATATATTGAAGGGATTATTTGTATTCAAGTTTATGTTATTGTGTCTGATCTACTTGTGTTTTGTATGAACATGTTTACATTCATTATTGTGTCTCAAACACCTACTGTGTCGTATCCAAGCATTTTTATATGACCCCCTCATTGCCTATATGACCTTCACTCTTTCACACACCAGTCACCCTTCTACCACCCTTGCACTCTCCATCTACTCACCATACAACTTACCGTATGACTTACCTGGCCTTGACTCTGTATGCCACCCCTCCATCTCCCTTTGACCACCATACGACCACTTTGCCACACCTCCCTCCACCATACGGCCACTATACCATGCCTCCCTCCTTCATACAACCCTTATGCCTCTTCCCTATATGGACTATCCACTGTACGGACTCCATTTTCCACCATTCCCACACCATACAATCTTCATAACCATTTTGCACGGCTACCTCTCCACTCTAGCACACTGTACATTCTCATAGATATTGTACAACCTCTAGTTGGCATCTATACATCACTCCAATCTTACCATACTTCCGTCCATAATCGTGTACGGGTTTTGTCACTTGATTATCATATTGATAGAGAGTTTGTTAAGAATAGTTGCAGGGGTCAGATCATTACATATGCACAAGAGGAAGGGATTGACTATGGAGAAATGTTTTTCCTAATTGCAAGGCTAGAAGGAGTGAGGAATTTTTTGCATATGCTACTTAAAAAGGATTCAAAGTTTACCAAATGGATGTAAAATCTACTTTGAATGAAACTTTGGAGGAAGAAGTCTACATTGAACAATCTGAAAGATTTTTTGATCCAAACAATCAAGAAAAGGAATATGGTATGTAAGTTACACAAAGCTCTATATGGTTTGAACCTATCCCCTGGAGAATGGTATGAAATGTTACATAATTATTTGGTAAAGATTGGTTTTGCAAAAATGAATGACACAAACAATTTTTATCTAAGAAATGAAGCTGAAAACAAGATATTTCTAGCTGAATTTTGTGTTGATGACATCATATTTGGAGGAAAGGATGCATTGAGCAAGTCATTTGTTGATCAAATGAAAAAGAAGTTTGAAATGTCAATGTTTGGAGAGATTAAATTCTTTGTTGGTTTGCAAGTTTATCAAAGGAACAAAGGTATTTTCACTACTCAATTAAAGTATATCAAAGAAATCTTGAAGATCTTTTGTATGAAAGATTCAAGACCATTTGGAACACTAATGGTGACTAGACAAAAATTGTCAAAGAATAATGATTACGCTAAGGTGAATTAAACCTTGTATAGGTATATGATTGGGAAACTATAATATGTTGTACATATAAGACCTAGCATTACATTAGTTGTTGAAATTGTTGCTAGATTCTTAGCTAATCCTATAGAAAAACATATGATGGGAGTAAAGAGAATATTGAGATACCTAAGAGGAATAGAAGACTATGGCATTTGGTGCAAGTGGAGTGACAAATTTAAACTATAAGTTTACATAGATATTTATTGGGTAATGCAAAAGATTCAATCTTATCTTCAAGATCCTTTGAGATTCATCCCGAGTTAGCTTAGAAATGGTTTACATCTGAGTTTGTGAAGACACTAACTCATATGTTGATTTTGTGTTACTTGACACTTACTAGTTGTTGATGCTCGACACATATAGGAATTTTGTCTCACTTGGCTCCTATAGTAATTATGTTTCACTTGGCATCTATATTTTTCTCAGCACCTATAGTGACTCGGCATCACTTATCACTTAGCATTTGAACTTTTCTCGACTCTTGAAGTTCACTCGACACCTATTGAATCTCTGACTTGACACACATTGTAGCTCAGCTTCTATATTATACTCGGCATCAACTTAAGAATTGGTTCAATGTGTTGACACTCAATTGTCAAAACCAATCTAAGACCAACAATCTCCCCCTTTGACATGAGTGGAAAAAACACTTAACTAAGCATTATGAATCTAATCTCTATGAGTGTACTACACATTATGTTCAACATATATACAAAACTTCAAAAACTTGTTCAATTTTTTTTGGAAGACTATATACCTCAAAAATTTGTAACTCCCTCTTTGTTTCTGCTCCCCCTTTCACATCTTCTTGCAAGTTTTGCATCATGTTGGCTTTATTCACTTATTTATTCTTCAAAATTGTGTTGTATGAATATCTCCCCCTTTGGATATTCTTTATTTCCTCCTTCAAAGAATGTAGTATCTCCCCCATTCTTATTATATGCAATAATGAATATCTCCCCCTTTTTGAAATTTATGTCAAAGGTTCCTAAGAATGAATAGAATATTTAGCCAAAAATGTTTTATTTACTTCCATTATCATCTTCAAAGAAGCATCCTAGTTGTCTAAGGTAATTTCCAATGCTTTGAGCTGGGTGGTTGTCTCTGCTGCAAGATGTACAAGGCCTTCTAAGGTAGAAAGATTAGGATGTTTCTTTAAAATGTTTTCTGCATAGGCCACTTCTTTATGAAGTACTTCCAGATGTGGAGTAATAGCATATTGAATATGTATCAATTTTGCCTTGACATTGGCCTCTTCTTTTGTCAATACAGCTAACTCCTTCTGAGTATGATGCGTTGTTGCAAAATGCTTCTCACTTTGAGCTAGATCTTTATATAGTTGTGTGTTGGATATCTTAAGATTGCTTTCCAAGCTCAGTATCCTTTGGCTAGTTTCTTGTGTGAAGTATGATGAGTCACACAATTTAGAGTACAATGAGAATATATTCTCAAGTACTATTTTCACCTTTTCTATCTTCTTAGCCAATTCAACTTGTGACAGTGTTATCTCACTGGATATCTTCTCATTAACTTTCATTTGAAATTTCTTTTTAGACCATTCTAATAATTTAACATTTGTATCAAGGTCTTTGTTTTGTACCCGGTCCACTATGTTGGACAATTTCTCCATGATGGGCTTTGTTTCATTAGGTACAGGCAAGTTAATGCATCAAGGAATATGTCTTTGATTTCTACCAATGCTTGCTTTTGTCTGTACTCATTTATGAGTATCTCCAACTTCTTCTTTCTCTCAAGTACCTCTTGCACTTCATTTATCTATGCCAGGTTCATTATTTAGTAGTCATAACTGGGTATGACTATTTCCTCATCAAGTGCAGGTTCTCCATAGTGAGGTACCCTTGCTACCTTGGTGGAGCTTGAGCCTGGTTCTGAGATTTGCAGTGGTATTGCATCAGTGCTCGATTGTTTGGTAGGAGTCCCTATAGTAAGAAAGTTTATGAGTGTCTGTATTACCTCCTACTCTCTTTCCTTAGGGACTTTCTCCTCTTCTCTACTACCTTGATCAATGATAATTATTTGAGGAGGTGCACCTTGGCTTTGCGCTGTAGGAACATCTTGTCCTATATGCTCCTTGGCTGGCTCCTCGATAGTTGCTATTGCTATTACTGTATGATCAACCTTAGCAGGTGTGTCTTGTGTTGCTTGCTCTTTTGGTTGATCTTCTGTAGCTATGGGAGGTTGTGAAGGTGGTTCTTGTGTGTTCACCTTTTCCCTAGTAATCTCTGCTACAACTTTTTGCAATTCTTCCACACTCACCAAAAGAGAATTTGTGCACAATTGTGATTGTGTTATGGTTTGGTGAAGGATCTTTTTGAGATCCTCTGCAGTCAATGGATTGATGTTCTGACCTAAGTTGTTAGGAACATCCTTTATAATTATAGTTTTTGTAGGTGTTGTATGTGGAGGACTTGGTGGTGGCAATTGGATGTCTTGGACACTCTGTTCTGGCTGTTGCTCCTCAGTTATTGCCTCTTCACCTTGCTGTGTCTTCTCCACTATTTCCTCTTCTTTCTCTTTCTCTCCTTCTTCATCTTTTTCATTTTCCTCTTCCTCCTCATCATTTCTTCCCTCAAAGGGATCTTCCCACCCTTGCTTGATAGTAGTCAATCCATAAATTAATTTCCACATTTGTGTGGATTTCTTCACAACATCCTCTATTTTATTCTGTAAAATACTGAAGGCTCTATATTTGGGTGCAAATTTTCTCCCATGTTTCTTACTAGCCTTGCTTATTTGACCTTTTGTAAGGTCTGGCATCACAAGAGCTAATGTGGACTCCCTTATATCTTTTTCCATATTAAGGAAATAATGCCATTTATTCTCTACAATGGAGCTTAGCTCCTTAGGCATAGAGTTGTCAAGTTCAAGTCAGGTAGTCTTGAACTTTGCCATCATAGTGTAGATAGACTCTTCCACTATGTTTTGTTCTTATCTTGAAAATTTATTAAAATCAATGGTCTTTAAACTAGTTAAATATGCATTATCTCTAATGTTATCACAAACATTTTCCAAATTAGACTTGGTAGAATGTCTTACCAATCTAAATTGCTCATTGTCAGATTCAATCTTTTCTTCATCTGACTTTGGAGGTGCAACATACTTTCTTCTTTTCTTTTGTTCTGTAGGCCCTCCTTGCTCTATGGCTTTTTGCTTCCCTTGTTCCTTTGCCACTTGTGTTGTTTCCCTTGTATCTACTCTTGTAGTTGGCTTGGCTAGGCTTGGCTTTATTGCTTTCTTCTTCCCCTTAGTCTGTGCAACTGGTTGTTTCTGTTTCTTTCTCTTCTTTGGTTTAGCCTTGGGTACTTTTTGCTCGACACCTTCCTCTTCTTCTACATCCTCACCCATGCCTTGGGTCAAAGCAAGTGTTTCCTATCCTTGTTCTTCTTCATCATCTTCTGCTTCTTTACCTTATTCTTCTTCTTCTTTAGTGCCCTCTCCAAATTTGGCCTTTAACTTCTTTACAAGTTTATCCTTCTTCTTTAGTGTGGAGGCAGTCTTCAACTCCTTATCCACCTTTGACCTTACCACATCATAGGTTCCAAAATGTGGTGCACTTTTGTCCACTTCCTCAACTAATAATGCAGTTATAGCTGCAGATGCTTCATTTATGTTTATTTCATAGCCAAGAGGTCGTAACCATCTAACTCTTGGTATGACATCTTGAATATAGGTGTAGTCAATATCTACAAGGAAGCATACATCATTTACATGATTCTCTACCAATGAAATTGGTATCCTTAGCCTTTGCTTCATGGTCTTCTTAAAGTCTTCAAAATACCTAGTCATGAGGGTCTCAAAATTAGCTCCCATTTGTTCAATGTATTCATTAACTTGAGCTATTATAGACCTATTTGCTTTCTAGTCAACTTTACCAAAAGAAGGAAACTCATTCTATACATGAAAGAATATGCAAATCAAAATAGCACCAAACTTGCATTGTGCTCCCTTGGTTCTCCTTATTGCTGCTAAATTCTCATTAATTTATTGCAGTTGTAGTTCTACAAGATCATAAGTATGATCCTTTTTCACTAGTTTGTAACCCACATCGACTGCAATGCAAGGCACACTGTTAAGTCTGCTGGATTGGTAGAACTTATGTGCAATAACTCTAACAACAAAGTCAACAAGAGAGTCTTGAATGGTGTCTATTTTCATTCCTCTCTTGTTCCATTTGGCACTAGTGTTCTTTTCAATTGCTTCCTTAGTATCACTCGTCAGGGTCTTTGGCTGATCTAGGGTTGGGTACCCTGTCACTCTATGTACAATCCTTTTTGTAATTTTTACTGGACCATCCTCCAACCATAAACTTCCATCATGTATCCTGCTAAGTACTATCCTGATCCATTCAATTTTGAAAACTATGGGAAATTTTAGGGCACATGTTAAACCCTTCTTCTCAATGATTTGGTACTCCTCTTTCAAAACTCCATTTTCACACAACATCTCATAGGCTTTCCTCATCTCCATATCACCTATGGCTCCAATTTTATAGTTGTAACATCTTCTAACATCCTAAACCATAACTACCTTAGCGGGTATTATAGATAGGGCTCTAGCTGGGTCATTTTTATATGCAACTTCAGGGATTGGCCAAAAATTTGGTTGTTTCACTTTGTTGGATACTAGTTGAACCTCAAACGATTATTTCTCCTGAGTTTTCCTAGAGCTAGAAGCCATTTGTGCGATCTAGGTTTTGAACACAAAGAAACTTAAAACTGAGTAGCTAGACACAAATGTAAATACCTCAAATTTAATGAAACTGTGTTGAATTACTATTGAAATCTACTTAAACACTGGATTCTCTACTTTGAAGTTGTTCTACACTCTTCTTCGTCTTTGCTCTTTGTTCGTGATGAAGAAAAATGATTCAAAATGCAATAATATACCCTATTTTCATTGCATTTAATGCTTAGTGCATTTATAGCTATCCACTCAATTTCTTAAGCATTCTTGCATTAGTCAGCTTCCATTTCCTTTTCATCACTCAACATACATAGAAGTATCCTTTACTTGGCTTCAACAGAAATTTCTCTTTACTCAACTTCCACTACCAACTCGACTGCAGCTATCGATTCGGCTTCTACTGACTTTGGCAATCAACTCAGCATGCACTGGAATTTTACTCAGCATTTGAGGGAAACTCGGCAACACTTATGAAATCTTGAAATTTTAACTTTGCATCTTTATTCATGCTGATCTCTTCTTTTCAGTACTTGCCTATTTAGGAACTGATGTATGATAAAGCTTTGTAAATCTATCCCGCATGCCTTCTTTGTACTTATTTTGATGAAGTATGACCACTTGACCTTTTTAGTGAAGCAATCCCTTCATTTGATGTGCTTCTTCCATCTTTCTTCTTCCATGTCTTATTCATTTCTCCTCTAACGTGTTCAACATCTACCTTATCTTTTCCTTTGTTGAACTTTGAGTTGGGTGCCTTTAACATTGTTGGACAATTCCTACCAATATGACCAATTTTCAAACAACTAAAACATGTGGTTTGACTTAGCCATATGTTGTAGTTTCCATTGAAATGTGTTCTTATGCAATTTTTAGGAATGTGTACATATTCCTGATAGTAATGACAGCTATACCTGGTATTATAGTCCCAATTGTAGTGATGTCCATGGTCATTTCCTCTTGCTGGCTAATTATGTCTCCACATAGGCTTTGATCTGCACTCAAAAGCTCTATGACCATATTTCTTGAAATTATAGCAATGACCTTCAAATCTTGGTGTTCTAATAGTCCTAGTCCTGCAGTTATGTGCTTGATGTCCTTGCTTATTGCACTTATGATAGTGACTCACATTCTTAGGTTTGTCATGCTGATGAGTATTCTTGCTCCTACATACATTAGAGGTATGTCCCTTTTTACCTTAGAAATGACAAGTAGGTTTATTGTTCTTACCTTTGTTACTTCTTTCTTCTATAGTCTTGGGTGACTCTCCTTGTTTAGTTCTAGTGTATCCTAGTCTCGAAGTATCATTGCTAGCCCTTGGTGATTTCAGTATCTGCTCAAAGTACTTGATGGCCTCATTGGGTTTGTTGAAGCTCTTTGTAATTTCCTTCTCTTTTTTTAGGTCATTTTGTGGTTGTCCATTTTGCATCTTTAGTGTAGAGATCTCAATGTCCTTGATATTTAGTTCATGATGTGCATTCATCATCTGGCTTAGGGTGTCTAGCTGGATGTTTCAAATTCTTGCAAGTTTAGTTGACTTTTCTTCCAGTCTATTGGCAAGATTTCTGTTGTCTTCTTCTAGCATAGCCTTATCTTCAATGGCTCTTTTCTTCTATTTAGTCACCTCACAAAGTATTATGGCTTGTGATTCTTGTTCAATCTTGAGTTTTCTGATTTTGTCTACTTGAGCTCTATTCTTCTCCATTAGGTCTACTATTACTGCATCAAACTCTTTAGAATCTCCATTTGCAAACAATTTTGAGGTGTCAATCTCCTTGTAATTTGTATCATTCTCAGCTATGGCAATCGCTCTTCTTCTCTTTAAGGATTTTCTTAGTTCCTTTGTGGCTTCTTCCAAAGTATGTAGAGCAAGTTGTATATCAATTACCTAATTCTCTATGATCTTCCCAAGTTTGTAGACTTCCATTTCCATATCTTTTCTCCAAGCTGTAAACTTCCTCCTTGTGAGAACTTGGCTTTGATACCAATTGTTGGAATTTACAAGTGGGAAGATTTACTTCTAAGAGAGGGCGGGAGGGGGGGTGAATCAGAAGTAACTAACTTTAACCTTTTCAAAACCTTTTAGCTGAAAGCATTCATATGCATCTAATTCATCTAATAAACATGAAAGTAAAGATATACATGAAAATAGATAACACAAGATTTTGGTAACCTAGAAACCCTCCAAAATGAGAAGGTAGAATTGGGGTGGGGATGACACCCACAAAGTATCAGTGCAACAATATGTAACTATTTAAGGTTACAAATTTTGACCACTTCCAATGGTCTGACCTGTGAAAGGCCTGTCCTATTAAAGACTTTACACCCTGTTAAAAGTGACTTGGTTAAAGGATTTATAGACACTCCCTTGGAATGTTACCTTGTTAAAGGGTTTAGCACCTTGTCTAAAGGCTTACAACATGGCTTTTAAACTAACCTATCATCATAGGATTTTACTAATACAATGGCTAGAGGGTATTAGAAATTCTTGACCTAATGACTTTCAATCCTTAATTGTTGATTCCAGATCCTCATCTTGCTTTGTCTGTTCTGATCCTTGCTTGATCTGATATGTCTCTCCTTGAAATTCTGATGCTCTATTCTAACCAACTGGATTCTGTAATTTTGTTCTTCCTTCTAAGACTTTAAACACCCCTCTAAACTTCATTATAATTCACCCATACACTTCTCATATGCATATACACAATGGGGTTTTGACCTTCTTTTAAAGACTTCAAAGACTTAGGGTTAGATATGAATCTACGATCAATATTCATTCTTCATTTCCCACTCAATTCATTCACTTTTCCTATTGGTTGCATGCCTTCTACATTTTTATTATTAGTTGCATGCTGACTACATAGGTAATGCAAAAAATTCGATCTTATCTTCAAGATCCTTCGAGATTCATCCTGAGTCGGTTCAAAAATGGTTTACATCTCATGTTGATTCTGTGTTACTCGAAACTTACTAGTTGCTGATGCTTGATACATAGAGGAATTCTATCTCACTCAGCTCCTAAAGTAATTATGTTTCACTCAACATCTATACTTTGCTCAACACCTATGGTGACTCGGCATCACTTATCACTCGGCACTTGAACTTTTCTTGACAGCTGAAGCTCACTCAACACCTATTGAATCTCTAACTCAACACACCTTGTAGCTTGGCTTCTGTATTATACTTGACATCAACTTAAGAATTAGTTAAGTGTGTTGACACTCAATTGTCAAAACCAATCTAAGACCAACACACTAATAGTGTGGAGTGCCATATCATTTGATTGGTGAAGAGGATTTGAAAATAAGAGATGATGAGATGACCAAGTGAAAGGTTGAGTTGAGATGTGTAACTGAGATGGAATTACAATGGACAATTGATAAGTTAGTACTTGAAAAGATAACTTATTATTTAATCAATACATGAAGTGAAGGTGATAGTTGGATGAGCCTCAGAGTTGAAACAAGTCATAATGATAAGCTTGATTGAGAATCAATGTTGCATGATCACTGAAGGAGTTGAACCAAAAGATTAAGGAACTTAAGCATTATTGAGCATAAGAATTTTGCCTGAGTATCTATATTGGTTGATTGAAAAAGGCTGTCGAGTTATGTAGTGATGATCGAGTGAGATGATGAAGAATTTATGAGAGAAACATGATTTGTGGCCGACACAATAAAAATGTGCTGACAATAAGGATTGATGAGTTGTATTATTTAATACAAGGAAAGGATTATTTAAGTAACCAAAGGCTAATATTTGAGTAGATGTTTCTTGATGTGTTGACAAGGAAGGAGAACGAGAAGGTGGATAGATTCATTGAATATTTTTTATATGATTTTAAAACCACCTATGATTGTGATTAAGTGGCAAAAAATCAAGACTACCTATTTAAGAAGGTATCTTATATGTTTTTAGGGGTTGTTAGATTGGAAATTTGTAAAGACAAGTGGTAGATAAACTTGCAAGGAAAAGTGTGAAGTTTGTGATGTGAAGGATTGTTTAAAGAGTTTCCAAGAAGATCTGAGATGATGAATGATGGAGTCCATTCAACGAACTAGAGTTGAGTTGAATAAAGATTTGAATTTGCAAAGTGAGTTATATGTTATTAGATGAAAATTTGTTGTTATTTTCTAACTATTGTTATAATAGTGAAATACTTTTGATAAGGTTGACCTAGCAGTCATTTGTAAATCCTTTAATCAAGGTGACATTCTAATGGAATATTCTTAAGTCCTCTAACAAGGCCACTCCTAACAAGATGATTAAATTATTTAACATGGTCATGACTAATAATGTATTTTGTAACCTTTAATAGGGTTGGCTCCTAATAGAGCTAACTTCTAAAGAGTGAAAAAGTGGTAGCATGTTACTGGTGGGTGTTTTTATTGTTGATTGTAATAATTTTTGCAAGTCAGCACATATAGAACATATAGTTTATATAATAGAATTGATAAGCTAGATTATAGTGAACAATTATAATTAGTGAATTATTGGGTTAAGTTTTTTAAAGTTTCAAGTGTTTGATTTAAACATATGGACCTAGGGATGGATGATTCACCCTCCCTCTTAGTTATTCCAAATATTCTAACAATTGGTATCAGAGCTCCTGGTGCTTGTGTAAAAGTTTGAAGGACTTGAAGCTAAAGATCAAGATTTATAAGAGAGAGATGCCCAAGATAAGAAAGGAGAGTTTTTCTACATGGCAAAGGTTGATGGAGTTGCATCTACCTGGTATTGGAAATTCTGCACTTTACTATCTTGAAAATGATTACATTGAATTTCCTAGACCTGTGGCTATTGAGAAGATGAAAGAGAAGCACGAGCATAAACAAATGATGATTGAGCTTTCATCTTCCCTAAGCCATTCAAAAATTAATGAAGTGAAAGAATATGTAAATGCAAAACAAGTATGGTACAAGCTAACATTAATTCATGGAGGAGACACAAGTATTATGAGATCTAAGGCAAAAAGTCTAAGAGCAAAGTTTGATGACATGAGAGTGAATGATAGAGAGAACATAAAAAATATGTTGCAAGAATTAAAGAAGTTGTTAATGCTATCAAGAGTGCTAGAGGTGAAATAAATGAGGAGACGGTGATCAACAAGGTACTGAGAACTCTACTTCATATTTATGTTATAAGAGTGTCTGTAATTCAAGAGTTGAGATGCACACTTGTTGATGATTCCACATTGGATAGTCTAGTTGGTATACTTACATCTTTTGATTTGACTAATTTTAATCTAATTACTTCCCTACCAATGTTGAAATTTCTTTCACAACAAAACCAACTCTTGATGGCTCTAGAAAGGAGAAGAAAAGTAGACATGCAAATATTGATAGTGACTCAAATGAAGAACTTGATAAACTTGAGGCATTATGAGCTAAGAGGCTACTTAGAAGAAAAGGTAAACTTCCTATTATCTATTTAACATGTAATAAAGTTGGTCATATTGCTTCAAGGTGTCTTAATAAAGAAGATAAGGATGAGAGAAAGGACAAAATGGACTAAGATAGGAGAGATAATAGAGATGGAAAAGGTAATAGAGACTACAAAGGCAAAGGTAAGAAATCTTGTTACATTTCTAAAGACAATTTTGGTAGTGGTATCAATGAAAATGATGAAGTTGTATACGCTGCTATTTAAGATGATTTTAATGAAGATGAAATATGTAAAGTGACTTCTCTAATTTCACATATAAGCAAAAATGACAGATGGACAATTGATAGTGGATGTTCACATCATATGATTGGTGATACAAGTAAGTTTGAAAGGTTGATTTAGTACAATGGTAATAGTGTTAAACTTGGGAATGATGCACCATGCTATGTGAAAGGTAAAGGATCAATTATTATGAATGATAAGATCAGATGTGATAATTCATATTGGGTTGATGGTCTAAAATATAACTTGTTGAGTGTGGCATAGTTGACTAGTTCTAGCTACAAGGTTGAATTTACAAACAAGAAGGCAAACTATGCTACTCGTGAACTAATTGGAAGTGGAGAGAAAACAAGCAGTAATTTTTTTTCTATCTAGAACTATTTGAAGATAAATTCTTATTTGCACAACATGAAGATGTTTGGCTATGGCATAAGAGGTTGTGTCATGTGAATTTTGATAATTTGATTGAGATCAATAAGAAAAAGAAAGTAAGAGTATTTCCAAGATTGAGTAAACCAGATAAGGTTATGTGAAAATAATGCCAATTGAGAATTATGACTAAGACTAGTTTCAAGAGAAAAGATTGTTCTTCTCATGATATTTTGGAATTAGTTCATATCAATTTATGTGGTCCTATTAGTGTACAAGGTTATTGTAGAGATAAGTACTCTATCTTATTTGTTGGAAACTTCTCTAGAATGATGCTTATCAAATGTTTAAGTGGTATTTGATAGAGTGGAGAAAGAAATAGGTAAGAGTATGAAATACTTGAGATCAAATAGAGGTGGAGAGTTCATATCTAGAAAGTTTAACATATTCTACAATGATAGGGGAATCAAAAGGTAAATGTCTGCACCTAGAACTCCACCATAGAATGGTGTGAGAGAATAAATAAATCCATAATGGATTGTGCAAGAACATAGATGATGGAAAAGAATGTTTTTATCAAAGTATTGGAGATACATTGTGAAAACTGTAGTCTACACATTAAATCGAGTACAAGTCAAGAAAGGTACAAGTAAAAGACCATTTGAGTTATGGTGCATACATGCACCTAATGTAAATTATTTTAAATTTTTTGGAAGTAAATGTTATATTATGAAAGATTTAAGGAATGGAACTATTGATGTTAAAAGTGATGAAGGTATATTCCTAGGTTATTCCACAAAGAGTGAGGCATACAAATATTTGAATTCTAATACTAACAAGGTTGTGGAAAGTGAAAATTTTAGAGTTGATTAATTTTCTATGAAGAATGAGGTGGAAAGCAAGAAAGAACTAGAAGACTATAGAAATTTTTTATATATCCATAAAGGAGAACCTAACATCATTCCTGAACTTGAGATACTAGCTAAATAAATATAGAATGTAAAACTGTCAAGTCACATCAGAAAGGCCCTACCAAGAAAAAAAAACCTATCGAGTATTAGATTGTAAAAGCCAAGAAATAGACAAAGAATTTCAACCATTAGAATGGTGAACTTGTGATACAAACAAAAATACAACAAGAAGATCTTGAAGTAATTGAACATGTTGAACTAGGTGAACCTAGTGAACATCAACAAGTAAGAAGAAAAGAACCTATTGTAACAAATTATGTGAGAATAAATCATGCACCATACCAAATCATTGGAGACAAATATTTAGGAGTTATGAGAAGAAAAAGATTGAGGAGTGAAATATGCTTATTGTGTGAGTGTGAGCCTAGATCAGTAAAGACGCATTAGAGAATGAAGATTGGATTGTAGCCACGAATGAAGAGATTGAGAAATTGAAAAGAATAAGCCATGGATGCTAGTAGCTAGACAAAAGGAAAAGAATGAGATTAGAACAAAGTGGGTATTTAGGAACAAGTTTAATGGGAAAGGTGAAGTTGCAAGGAACAAGAGAAGACTAGTTTGTAAAGGATATGCACAAGAATAAGGAATTGACTATGGAGAAACTTTTTCTCCAGTTACAAGATTGGAAGGAGTAAGGAATTTACTTGCATATGTTGCTTACAAATAATTCAAATTTTACCAAATGGACGTAAAGTCTACATTTTTTAATGGTATACTTGAAGATAAAGTCTACATTGAGTAACCTGAAGGTTTTGTAGACCCTAGAAAGAAAAACATGGTATGTGAATTGCATAAAGATTTGTATGGTTTGAACTGAGCTCCTAGAGCATGGTGTGAGAGATTACATGCATACTTGGTGAAAATTGGTTTTGCAAAAATAAACGACAAGAACAATCTGTATTTAAAGAATGAATCTGAGAGCAAGATATTGTTAGCTAATTTTTTGTGTGGATGATATCATATTTGGAGGAAAAGATTAATTGTGTAAACCATTTGTTGATGAAATGAAGAAAGAATTTTAAATGTCTATGTTTGGAGAGATCAAATTCTTTATTGGCCTACAAGTATATCAGATCAAGAAAGCTATCTACATTAAACAATTAAAATATGTTAAGGAGATATTGAATTTTTTTGGTATGGAAGACTCAAGACTAGTTGGAACTCCTATGGCTACTAGACATAAACTTTCAACAAATGATCATTCTAAAGAGGTAAACTAGACATTGTATAGGTCAATGATTGGAAAATTTTAGTATGTAGTTCATAGCAGACTTGACATTGCATTAATAGTTGGAATCATTACAAGAAGTTCTACTAATCCCAAAGAGAATCACATGATGGTTGTGAAAAGGATACTGATATATCTAAAAGGAACAGAATATTATGACCTATGGTATATGAAGAATGATAAATTTGAGTTGAAGGTGTATATTGACGTAGATTGGGCTGGAAATGTTGATGATAGAAAAAACACTAGTGGAGTCGATTTCTTTCTTGGAAAGAGACTGATATCCTAGACAAGGAAGAAGAAGAATTGTATTTCTCAATCCACATTAGAAGGTGAATATGTTGCTGCAATAGAAAATTGTTTTAACATTGTTTGGATCAAGCAATTGTTGAAAGGTATGAAGGAAGAGATTATTGATCCTATAGTAATCTACTGTGATAATACAAGTGCTATAAGTATTTCAAAGAATTATGTAATGAATACAAAGACAAAACATATTGAGATAAAGTATCATTACTTGGGAGAATTGGTTCAAGAAAAAGAAGTGAAGATTGAATATGTGAACATGAGTACTTGAGAGACAAGTTAGGGGTCATTCCCTTCTTTGAAGATAAGTAAGGAAAAATGTGGCATTACATAAAATGTTATTGTCAAAATATCATACACATTGATGCAAAAGATCACACTTTAGGATCCCCCTAAAGGTGTGAAATGATGTAAAGAAATGAGTTTGAAGATGAACCTAATGATAGAGGGAGAAAATATACAAGTGATAATGGTGATATCTATATGAAGAAGATGTATGACAATACACTTGATATTGTTATGGTGACTGAGATGTCTTTGGTATTGTTACCAAAGAGGGAGATCGAGACTGTTGAATGAGGGAGATGATGAATTTTGTTAATGAAAACATAAAGAAAGAGGGTGATAAAGATTGTAGATAGTTACCATCACATATATAGAAGGAGATGAAGTTCATAAGACAAAAGTTGAAGACTGTTGTTATTATATTAGTAGATTGGATGAGAATCAAAATGAAACTAAGGATATTATTGAAGATGTACCTATTGACCACAGAGGGAGCAATGCAGTTGAACACTTGAGGTGTTGTGTTACTTTTTGGATTGCATGGTAAATTGAATATATTGAATATCTCATGAACAATGGAAAAGGTGGAAAGGTGTTGCCATTAATTCCAAAGAAATTTCATTAGTTCTTTAGTTATTTTAGTGCTTGTTCAAAGGTAGGAGGGGTATCTGGATAGATACAATTGTTGAGAGCTTAATTGGAGCAATTGTTATAGTGTGATTGATGGAAAACCTATTGGTAACATAATTTTAAACCTATTGGAGAGATATTTACTAATAGTGTAGAATACCATATCATTTGATTGATGAAGAGGATTTGAAAAAATAAATCATGAGATGACCTAGCAAAAGGTTGAGTTGAGATGTGTAAGTGAGATAGAATTACAACTAGAACTTAATAAGTTAGTACTTGACAAGATAATTTATTTCTTAATCAATACATGAAGTGGAGGTGATAGTTGGATGAGGCTTAGACTTGAAATAAGTCATAATGATAAGCTTGACTGAGCATTAATGTTGCAAGATCATTGAAGGAGTTGAAATAGAAGATTAAGGAACTTAAGCATTGTTGAGCATAACAATGTTGATTGAGTATCTGTATTGGCCGAGTGACAGAGATTTCCAAGTGCCACTATTGACCAAGTTGAACTATGATGATTGAGCAAGACAATTCAATTACAATGGAGTGATCTAGTGAAGATCGAGTAGAAGAACATAGTGATGAGCAAGTGACCATAAAAGAAAAATTTATGAGAGAATCAAGATTTGTGGGAGCCATAGTTAAAATATTAGAATAAGAAAAACTTGTTGACAACAAGGATTGATGAGCTATATTATTTAATATAAGGAAAGGATTAGTTGAGTGATCAAAGGCTAAGATCTGAGTAGATGTTTCTAGAATTATTGAGAAGAGAAGGAGAACAAGAAAGTGGACTGATTCATTTAATGTTTTGGATATGATCATAAACCTTGAGATTTATGATTGTGATTAAGCAATAAAATATCAATACTACCTATTTAAGGAGGTATCTGATATGTTTTTAGGGGTTTTTAGACAAAAAATTTGTGAAGACAAGTGGTAGACAAATATGCAAGGAAAAGTGTGAAGTTTGTCATGTGAAGGATTATTTTAAGAGTTGCCAAGAAGATGTGAGATGATGAATGATGGA
This sequence comes from Cupressus sempervirens, assembly GCA_028749045.1. Taxonomy (NCBI): domain Eukaryota; kingdom Viridiplantae; phylum Streptophyta; class Pinopsida; order Cupressales; family Cupressaceae; genus Cupressus; species Cupressus sempervirens. The sequence goes on from CM053791.1 coordinate 577,197,676, forward strand.
GTATAGTCAATGAACTAGAGTTCAGCTGAATATACATATGAATTTTCAAAGTGAGTTGTATGTTCTCAGATCAAATTTTTTTGTAACTTTCTAACCAATTGTAATAGTGAAATCCTTTTGATAAGGTTGACCTTAAAATGATTTGTAAATCCTTTAATCAAGGTGACATTATAATGGAATGTTCTTAAGTCCTCTAACAATGCCACTCCTAATAGGGTGATTAAATCCTCTAACAAGGTCGCAACTAATAGTGTGTTTTGTAACCTTTAATAGGGTTGGCTCCTAATAGAGCTCACTCCTAAAGAATGAAAAAGTGGTAGAATGCTACTTGTGGTTTTTCCCAAATTGGGTGTCCACCTTAAATCCTGGTGTCAAACATTGTGTGAATAATTGTTGTGTTTTTATGCTACTTACTATTTTTAATTTTTAAGTTTATTGTTGATTATGATAAGTTTCTATAAGTCGACACATATAGAACATAGAGCTATAGTGGAATGGATAAGTTGGATTATAGTGAAGATCTTTAATTGGTGAATTATTGGATTAAGTTTATTGAAGTTTCATGTCTTTGATATATACATTTAGGCCTGGGGATAATTGATTCACTTCTGCCTTAGTTATTCCAAATATTCTAACAAGCAGTTCAACCGTACAGGTTCCAAAATGCATTTTTTAAAACAAACTACTCCTTCACCATGACCTCACTAAAGCTCATATTTTGCATAACTAGAATATGGAACCTTCACCCCATACTCAAGTTGGATGGATTCAATGGTGGAATTATTCCATCACTCGTACAACAAGGTTTCTTTGGATATACAACAAGAGACTTACCATGTACCATCAGAGATCATATAGACTCCATACCAAAGAGCCCCGTACTACTTTTTAAGCCTTGTCCATGAATCCATTTGACACTAATCTTTAGCTTTGGATTGCCAACATTTAGCAATAGAAATAGATTGTTGATAGTTATGTGGCTAAAGGTGGGGGATTAGGCCTTCAAAGAGTTCTTTCTGGCTCTTCAAGCTTGTCATACTATTGTGAGAATCAAGAGAATCTATGTGAGCTTGATGATATTCTCCAAGATTTCTTTTTCCATTATTTCAAAGTGTTCACTGCTTAGGACCCTTCTAAGGCCAGAGATCAAGCCTTGCAAAATTGTATCTCTTTGGTGCCCAATAGGCTTCAGGAGGAACAACGTGCCTTTTATGAGCTAATTCTCACTATTAGTGACCTCAAGGAAGCCATATTATCCATGGTGAATGACAAAGCCCTTGGGAATGAAAGTTCCCTTATGAATTTTATAAGACTTTCTGGGAATCCATTGGTCCTGACCTACATATAGTCTACCTTGAAGCTTTTTACTCTAAAACAATGGGAAATCTTATCAATGAAGGAAACATGAAATTCATACCTAATGATGGAGACCTATCACTCTTCCCAATGTCTCCTATAAAATCATCACGAAGGTGTTGGCCTTTCAAATTTGTCATCTCTTGCCTTTAATTGTGTGCCCTAAGCAAACTAGTTTTATCTAATCTAGGTACATTTTAGATAATATTATTGCAGTTTGGGAAGTAATGGAATGGGATCCTCAATCTAAAAAACAAGATCTTTTACTCAAAATTGACTTTTCTAAGGCCTATGATAGGATTGAATGGCCTTTCATCCTTGCAATGCTTAAATTTGTTGGGTTTGATCATGTTTTCCTCCTATCAACTTAGATGTATTCTAGGGATGCCTCAACTTGCATCACCATTAATGGAAGACAATCCTCTTCTCTTAGTCTATTTAGATCCATTTTTTAGGGGTTGTTCTCTTTCTTTGGCACTTTATGTTCTAAGAGATTAAGGTATTGGATATTTTATTGCCAACACTATCTCCATTGGATTGGTTTATGATATTTCTTTGTCAGATTCTTCATCCCATTTGGTCAATGGCCACTTTGCCAATTATTCCTTCCTCACCCTCATTGAGGAGGACAAGAATATTTCCAATGCCTTACAAAGTTTGGACACTTTCTACCTGGCCTCTGGCTCAACTATTTAATGGCATAAAATGTTCTGCCACAAGAAATATTTTCTTTCAACTCCTGCTCAGTTTGACCAATATGGGTGGAAGAAAATCCAATGTCAGGAGATTTTCCACTTCTTGAGCATTCTATTTTCTTTCAAGACTTCCCCTATTGAGCTTTGGAATATTTTGATTGCAAGAATAAGAAGAAGTTGGAATACTAGATTACCAAGCCTCTTTCTCTAGTTAGTGAATTCTAGGTTTGCTCCAAAGTTTTGGCAACTACCCATGTTTATTACTCCTCTTTTTGGGTTCCCTCTAAGGATTCTCACTTGAAGATGGTACATTTTCTGAGGGAGTTTCTTTGAGATATAGATTCTAACCATTGTGGCTTTCATAGAGTGGCCTGGAAATATTGGTGTATTCCCAAAGAGTTATGACACCTTGGTCTCTTGTCCACCTAGAAGCAAGGCATTGCCCCTTGTGCCAGATGGGTCATTTATGCCCTCACTAGCAATGAGACTTGGAACATTCTCCTCAAAAATAGTATTTCTTCAAGGTACCTAGTCAATAGACTAGCTTGGAAGGGGATTAAATTTCAAACACTTTTTATTACTCCTAAACCTATGTAAATTATAGGTACCTTTGTGGTAAAAAGTATTTGGAAATCCTGGTAAGCCCTTAATCCTTGGCTTCGTTAGATAGGAGATGCTTTCAAAGATGGTCTTTTTGTTAACCAACATAACATTTGGTAGTCCCCCTTATTTACTATTGAAGGAATCCCCATGGGTAAAGTTCAAGAGGCTAGTGCTCTATGTTTTTTCAAATGTGGCATCCGAACCCCTAAAGATCTTTTTCTAGAGCCACCATGAGTATTCTCTCGTGGGAGGAAATGCAAGTCTAGTTTTGGCTTGGGTGTCTGAATTAGAAAACATTTGATCTTCTACTTTATGTGGTTCCTCCTCATATGCTTCACAAACTAGGGATTTAGACAGTCAAACCATGGTAGAAGTATTGGAAGTGGTACCTTGCCATTCCTATGACCAACTATACACCCAAGTTTAGTTATTGGTGGTTAGCTACTCACCTACCTATGGTTGATGTGCTTAATCAATAATGACATTTATAGTCTTCTCACAAGAACTAGAGCCTTATATTTAACACCATTTGGAATGCTATCACTGAGTTGAAGATTGCACACTTTACTTGGTGTGTTCTTTTCCAGGGTTTTCCTCTAGGTCCTCAACTCAAGCATTTGGGAGTTCCAGACCCTAAATGCCCATTATATGGGCAACTTAAAGCTTTTTTTCATATTTTTTGGTTTTGTAGAAGGGCCCAACAATATTGGTTCTAGATTTATGATATTGTTTAGCCCTTTTGGCCAGAACCATTCTCTTGGCATATAATCTTGTTGCAAGATTATCCTAGAATGACCTTCAAGTTTTATCATATTTGACATGCATTAAGGCTGGAGATCTTATTTACTCCATGGAAAGATATAAATGTTGTTTTGTTAACTTATAGTTTTATGGACATCAATGTCTATGTATACTTAGGCTTGTATATTTAATAATGTCATGTGTAGATTCAAGTATAGACTAACAAGGTTACACTAGAGGTGGCCCATTTTTAAGAATTTCTTAATCACAAGGGTAACACACCATGTATAGTTTCTTAAGTGATGTCAAATTTTGTATCTATGAGATGCACTCTACCCAATGGACATCAGAGGGGTTATAACTCTTTCACTTACCACTCATAGATGCCTCACTCTCAGGCTCCTCACCACTCACGTAGTGGTAGGTTTGTTGATCGATATCATTGCTTGGATTTTATGCAGTGGGGATTTGGTTGGTTTCTAATTTCTCCTCCTACTAATCCTATTGGTTATAGTTAGCATTCCTCTTATAGACACTCAAAGTGGTCAAGCGGTCATCCCCCCCACTTAGACTTTGAAATTTATCATCCCAATGTGGAGGGAGAAGAAAAAGGAAAAATGATTGTTGTTGATGATGTGTGGGCTCCCCCTGAGCCACCCACTAACTTCGTCGATGTATGGGGTTCTCATGATTGACATGATCCTCATCCTTCAATTGGAACTATTTTGGCCACCTAAGAGTAATTTATATATATTTTTAAATGAATAATTGATTTTCTTTCTGGCCTTGGGTAGTGTGAACTATTGCGGGGTGATCTTGTATCCCTTGATCCTTTTTTGTGAATATGTAACTTTAATATTTGTATTAATAGAGAAGAGGATATTCATCAAAAAATATTAAAGGAATCTCTTAATGCCACCATCAATGCTTAACTTTAAAAGAATAAGGTATGATCCAACCCTAAAAATGAGAGGGTTTATAAAACTAAAGTGGGGTTAGAAGCTTTTAGGCCACCAAAGAGAAACAATTTGTTTAACTTTTCAACAATTTGGCTAAACCCTTTTTGCCTATTAATCCAAGTGAAGGCATTGTATTTAGTTTCTTATTTACTCTATGGAAAGATATAAATGTTGTTTTGTTCACTTACAATTTTATGGACATCAATGTCTTTATGTATATTAAGGCTTGTATATGTAGTAATGTCATGTTACAGATTCAAGTACAAACTGACAAGGTTGCATTAGAGGCGGCCCACCTTTAGGAATTTCTTAATCATGGGGGTAATACACGATGTCCAATTTCTAGAGTGTTGTTAGATTTTATATCTATAGAATGTACTTTTCCCCATAGTTTTCATAGGGGTCACAACTCTTTCTCTCATCACTCACAAATGCCTCACTCTTAGGCTCCTCACTTCTCACCTAGTGGTGGGTTTGTTGACTGACATCACCACTTGGTTTCTCTAAAATAGGGATTTTGCTACTCCCCAATTGCTCCTTGATGAAAAAACATCATGGGTTTTCTTGGTGACTACTTTGGATTTCTTGGAGGAATGCTCACTAGTTTCTTTGGAGAGTACTCAGAGTGTTACTCGATAAAAGAAGAGGTGCTTGGTTGTCAAAGACACTCAACATGCATTGGGAGCTCAGTGATGCTTGGTTGTAGTGTTAACTGAGTAGCTCAATCAATGAAGAGACTCAATTATCAAAGGAGTAGAACTCAACATACACTGAGAGCTCAACTTATACTAGCTCACTTAGTTTGTACTGTGGTGTTGTTGCTGGACGTTTCTTGGGTGATAGTTGTTGATACTCAAAAGTGGTTTTTTGATGATCAGTCATGTCTTGGTTCTGGCTTTGCCTGAGTTGTCTGTATTCAATTTCTAGTGTAAACTAACCTTGGCATTTGGTTGTATTTAATTTTCATTGTAAGCTGACTTGTGGCTTAAATGTGCATATAACACAAAGGTTTATTTAATTTGTAACATACTAGGCTGGCCTATAGCTTAGTTGGGTATAAGTAGGGGTTATTGTGGAGTCTTAAGAAAGAATCATCCATCTTGGAGAAGGATGAAGTAGAGCAAAAAAGTTTGAGAAGGGCTAGTAGCTAAGGCATGGGAAACAAGGAGATTGCTTGGTGGCTTGCATGCACAAATTTATATTTTCCTTGGAGGTTTCTACTAGAGTGTAGATATGGACTAGCTAGAGTTTGGGATTGGATCTTGAGGGATCTTGTAGAATTATTTTTGTAATTTCTATTGTATTTGGCCATAGTTGGGAAGGACTTACAACCTGACACATTACATGTAATCAATTGATTTATGAATAAGAGTTGTTTTTGGTATCAGATCTTGTATCTTGTGTTGTGTTTCCACTATGTGGTTATTTTCTGGGGGCTAGGACATCTCCTTTGGGGATTCTCCTACCTTGTACTATGTCACTCCTACTACTCTTGTTGATTTTGGTTGGCCTTCCTCTAGTATACACCCAAAGTGGTCATTCCCTTGCTAGGACTTGGCAATTTTGCCTCCTAAGACAAAGGAAAATGAAAAAATAAATGTATGTTGTGGATAATGGGTGGGCTCCCCTTGATCCACCCACTAACCCCATTGATGTATGGGATTTTAATGACTGACATGATCCTCCTCCCTCAATTGGAAATGTTTTGCCACCTGAGGGTATTTTATATGTTTTTTTATGAGTATTTGACTTTATTTTTGACCTAGGCAGTGTGAACTCTCACGGGGTGATCTTGTATCCCTTGACCCATTTTTTGTGAATATGTAACTTTAATATTTATATTAATAGAGAAGGGACTATTCAAAAATTTTTTGAAGCCATCTCCCAAGGCCATCATGGGTGCTTAAGTTCAAAAGAATAAGGTATGATCCAACCCTAACAAGGGGAGAGTTTATAAAACTAAAGTGGGGTTAGAAGCTTTTAAGCTACTAAAGGGAAAGAATCTATTTAATTTTTCAACAATTTGGCTAAAACCCTTTTTTCCTATTAATCCAAGTGAAGGCATTGCCTTTAGTTTCTATTTCCAATAAGTCCAAGTTATTGACCTAGTTCTTGAAGTCAAGAGATGCTTGTGAGATATTATTGTACCCTTCACACTTTTTAGAGCTCCCAAGGATATCATTAAAGTCATTACTAATCATAGTAAAGAGATTCAAGGATTGTAAATATTGATCCACCTCAAGATTAACCCTATTTTGTGCCACATTTTGGGTTGAACCATAGATGTTAATTAATAAGAAACTAATATTAATTTCAAAGTTAGTTACATAACAACAGATCTGATTTTGTTCAATTCTTTGAGGTTGAAGGGAGAAATTTTGAGGGTCCCAAATAATAGAAAGACCCCTCAAGGTCCTAGTAGCAGAGCTTCCAAATGTTTTTGTGAAACCCAATTTGGTTTAGAAGAGTTTTAACTCTTCTAATTCCATTCTTGTTTCTTGAATTGAACTAAATAAGGTTTATGCTAACTAAGGCAACACTTTAGTAAGAGATTTTTGTTTGGGGCATTAAGGCCCCTAAAATTACAAGTTAGGATCCTCATTTTTCCTTAGGAAGGACTCCCCTTCCTTACATAGAAAATATATGTTATCTTAACTTGGTCATTAACTTCAACATCTTTGGATTGTAACTCTGATAGGGATTTACATCCACATTTCTTATAGTGTTTAACACATCTTGGGGAATCTAATTCTTCTTTAGTTTGGTGCACCTCTCATATAATCTTAAGTGACCATATGAAATAATTCTTCCATTAGGCAATTTATAGAGTAGTTCTTCCCACCCAACCTAAGAAACTGATCAACTAAGAGGAATTTTTGCTAATTAATTTCCTCATCTTCCATAATTTTTTTAGTAAAAGTATTAATGAGATCATTTGTTAAATTATTACAAAATCCCCTATGTTTTTCTTTGATGAGTGGGAGTACCCATAGGGATCCCATCTTCAAGAGTGTTTTCCTTATCAAAATCCCCTAATGTTGGGAGAGGGTACAGGGCAATAAGGATGACACCTCCCACTACAGGGTGATATTGTGATCATTTTAATTAATATCTTAATTCTCACTTGGGATAGAATTTCCTTTATTGTTCAAAGGGGGGTAGATTTTTCAATACAAATTTATTAAAAAAATTGGATTCGGTGTTATTAGCTTCCTTAATTACTATAATTTCTCCTTAATTCAACGGATGATTAGGGGTTTGATCTAGAGTACTTGGTGGCTCTACCCTTGTAGTGGGGGGAGGATCCTGTAATTGAACCCCCCTCCCCTTCATTATTCTTAAGTGATTTTTTTTTTAATATTATAAATCCTCGATAGATGTACAAGGGCTTGAAGTCTAGGTTTTTGACACTCACTACAAAGGGGTGGACACAAAATAACTTTTCTGGACATATCACCATGGAACAATTTAGGGTGGAGGTAGTGGATAGACTAGTTTTGTATCAATCTTATTGTGTCAAAATTGGTTTGGTTCTAGTCCATACTAAAATCTTAACATTGACAAAGGAAAAAAAAAATCCTCTTCCAAACACTTAAACCATCTACGATGTTCCTGATTATTTCTAGAATTTGGTTGTGAAGGAGCTCAAACAAAAAAATTGCGACCAAAACCTATTTTAGAACTTTTATATTGTTGAAGCTTTTAGGATCAAAATTAGGAGGCCATTCTAAAAACTTACGATGATAATCCTAAAAAAGGGTAAGGTTTCCAAGTGATTTTTTATTTTGAAGATAAAAAAATTTACAATCAATAAACAAAAAATATTAGTCAAGGATAGAAATACTTAACTAGTCATCAAAGGAGTCCCCAATCCATTTCCCAATTCAAGTATAGAGGATTGCAAGGGGGTGATTTTCCCATATCAATCTTGTCCACTCCAGTTACAAAAGGTGAATTAGAGATCAAAATGATCCACTATTGAAGTTGATGAAAGATCAACCCCACAACTCCCAAGAATCACCTGCCTACAAACACCTGTCATAGAAAGAGAGAAGCAAAAGCTATGGAGGTTTGAATTCCTAGATGTCAGGATTAAAACACAAACAAAAATAACAATTACATACAAATATAAACAATATAAAAAAATATTGAATTGCATAGAAGAGAACACAAGACACCAAAATTTAATGTGGTTCACCCAATCCCTAGGCTACGTCCACCAAACAACAAGTCCAATATTATTACAGTCCAGTAATTACAACCTGATTACAATCCATAATCCCTTAGAGCTCAATATCATTACAAGAAGCAATTATTGCATCACACATTATGAAAATCCCTAATCCTAAGCTCTTTATACAAGTCTTTTTGCCGCTTTAGGGTTATAGTTAATTACAACATGTCAGCCCAAAATTCATTATAAAATAGGGTCCAAAATTTTTTTGAACCCCAAAGAATTATGAAGTATGTAGAGTACTTCCCTAATTAATCACCACAAACTAACAATCTCCCACTTGGGGAATGATCAGGCTTCACACTAAACAACAATCTCCCACTTGGAGACTAACCCTATAGAAATATCTTTTCCACATGGGGCTCCCACTAGATCAAACCACCTTGGACTCCATTATTCTTTTATTATGTTCAATCTAGAACACTAACCAAAGCTGAAGAGGAGTTTAGCTTCTCCCTTGTCACTACCTTTGTAAACATACCCATTGGATTTTCATTTGTATGTATCTTGTCCAACTTTATCTATCTATCATCCAAAACTGATTGAATGAAATGGTATCACAACTATATGTTTTTTGTCTTTGAATGTAGAGAAGAATTATTTGCAAGATGAATGACACTCTAGCTATCTATAAACAAATAATTATCCCTCTATGGGTGTCCCAATTCTTCCATGAATAACTGAAGCCATATCATCTCCTTGGTTGCCTATATAGTAGCAACATACTCAACCTTCATAGTGGATAAAGCATTAACCTTTTGCAATTGAGAAACCTAGCTTACTGTTGCCCCACCAATAGTAAATACATAACCTTAGTACTCCACCTGGTATCAATATCCCCTACCAAATCTGAGTCAACATAGCCCTATAAATTAGTAGTAGAGCCCCCAAAATGTAAAAACTTACTAGATGTGCCTCTCAAGTATCTAAGAACTCATTTAACTACATTGAAATGCTCAAGCCTTGGATGACTCATATTATGACTCCCATTGCATGTGCAATAACTAGTATTGTACATACCATAGCATACATAAAACTTCCTACAACTGAAGCATAAGGTACTTTGAAAATCTTATCCTTTTCTTCTTGTGTCTTTGGATCTCCTTAGTCAACTTCAAATGACTAGGTAAATGTGTGCTAACAACTTTAGCATTATCCATAGAGAAATGTTGCAACACATTAACAATATAATCAACCTAAGATAATGTCAATTTTTTATTTTTCCCATCTCTACAAATCTTCATACCAAGGATTTTTTTTGTTGCCCCCAAATCCTTCATAGCTAATTGTTCTTTTAACGCCTTAATGTGATCCATGTAAGACCCAAATACAAGCATATCATCAACATATAAACATAAAATAATGTAGTTGTCATCACCCAACCTCTTAAAATAAACACAATGATTTGAATGAAACCTACTATATCCATTCTCATGCATAAAACTATCAAATTTCATATATAATTGCCGAGGAGCTTGCTTCAAGCCATATAAACTTTTCTTCAATTTGCACACTAAGTTCTCCTTACCCTTGACCTCAAATCCCTATGGTTGTGCCATATATATATATATCTCTTCATCCAAATCACCATGAAGGAAGGTTGTTTTAACATCAAGCTACTCTAAATGCAAATCTTCAACAAACAAAATACTTAAAATATTACAAATAGAAATTATTTTAACAACAAGAAAGAATATCTCATCAAAATCAATGCCCTTTTTCTATGCAAATCCTTTTACAACTAACTTAGCTTTAAATCTTTTCTTAGCTCCATCCTCTTCTTTCAACTTGTAAACTCATTTATACTATAAAGTCCATTTACCTACAGGCAACTTGCATAAATCCCAAGTCTTATTTTCCAGCAAGGAGTCCATTTCATCTGCCATTGTAGACTCCCACTAAATCTTAGTATCCACTTGCACAACTTCATCATAAAATTTAGGTTCACCAGCATTTGTTAGTAAAATAGAGTACAAAGAAGGAGCAAATCTTTTTAAAGGTCTACTTATCCTTGTTGACTATCTGACATTAACCTTTTGCAATTGAGAAACCTAGCTTACTGTTGCCCCACCAATAGTAAATACATAACCTTAGTACTCCACCTGGTATCAATATCCCCTACCAAATCTGAGTCAACATAGCCCTATAAATTAGTAGTAGAGCCCCCAAAATGTAAAAACTTACTAGATGTGCCTCTCAAGTATCTAAGAACTCATTTAACTGCATTGAAATGCTCAAGCCTTGGATGACTCATATTATGACTCCCATTGCATGTGCAATAACTAGTATTGTACATACCATAGCATACATAAAACTTCCTACAACTGAAGCATAAGGTACTCTGAAAATCTTATCCTTTTCTTCTTGTGTCTTTGGATCTCCTTAGTCAACTTCAAATGACTAGGTAAATGTGTGCTAACAACTTTAGCATTATCCATAGAGAAATGTTGCAACACATTAACAATATAATCAACCTAAGATAATGTCAATTTTTTATTTTTCCCATCTCTACAAATCTTCATACCAAGGATTTTTTTTGTTGCCCCCAAATCCTTCATAGCTAATTGTTCTTTTAACCCCTTAATGTGATCCATGTAAGACCCAACTACAAGCATATCATCAACATATAAACATAAAATAATGTAGTTGTCATCACCCAACCTCTTAAAATAAACACAATGATTTGAATGAAACCTACTATATCCATTCTCATGCATAAAACTATCAAATTTCATATATAATTGCCGAGGAGCTTGCTTCAAGCCATATAAACTTTTCTTCAATTTGCACACTAAGTTCTCCTTACCCTTGACCTCAAATCGCTATGGTTGTGCCATATATATATCTCTTCATCCAAATCACCATGAAGGAAGGTTGTTTTAACATCAAGCTACTCTAAATGCAAATCTTCAACAAACAAAATACTTAAAATATTACAAATAGAAATTATTTTAACAACAAGAAAGAATATCTCATCAAAATCAATGCCCTTTTTCTATGCAAATCCTTTTACAACTAACTTAGCTTTAAATCTTTTCTTAGCTCCATCCTCTTCTTTCAACTTGTAAACTCATTTATACTATAAAGTCCATTTACCTACAGGCAACTTGCATAAATCTCAAGTCTTATTTTCCAGCAAGGAGTCCATTTCATCTGCCATTGCAGACTCCCACTAAATCTTAGTATCCACTTGCACAACTTCATCATAAAATTTAGGTTCACCAGCATTTGTTAGTAAAATAGAGTACAAAGAAGGAGCAAATCTTTTTAAAGGTCTACTTATCCTTGTTGACTATCTGACATTCAATGGGATGTGTGGTATTTGTTGTTGTAGTTGTAGATCATGAGGACTTTTTGGAACATCATCTTTTGGAGTATCATCCAACACTACATAATCATCTTCTTTCTTCTCATGTTGCTGCAATAGATCTTTGTAGAACACTTTCTCATTGAATATGACATCCCTGCTTCTTACAATTTTACAATTTTCAAAATCCTAAAGCCTATAACCAAATTCATCAATGCCATATCTAAAAAATACATATTTCTTTGACTTAGCTTTCAACTTGATTCTATTTTTAGAATCCATATGGGCAAATGCTTCACAACCGAAGGTTTTGAGAAAATAATAACTCACCTTCTTACTAGTCCATGCTTCCTTTGGAATACCATAGCCCAAAGGAGTAGAGAGACCTCTATTAATCAAATATACAATAGTATTGATAGTCTACACACACATGTTTATGGGCAACCCTACATGCAACCTCATGCTCCTTGCACACTCCATTATAGTCCTGTTCATGCATTTAACCACTCCATTGTCTTATGGAGTCCTTGGAATAGTTTTCTGTCTATAAATACCATTAGTGGAGTAATAATATTTAAATTCATGACTGCAATACTCACCACCATTATCAGATCTGAGACATTTTAATTTCTTACCAGTCTCATTTTCAACCAAACATTTCCATTTCTTAAAAGTTTGAAATACATCAAATTTTTGTCTAAGAAAATAAATCCACACTTTTATAAATGCATCATCAATAAATGCAACATAATAATGAGAGCCACCAATGGAAGATATCTAAGCTGGTCTCCATTTATCTATATGCACAAGCTCTAATCTCTCACTTTTCTTTTCCTTCACACTCTTCACAAAACTCACTCTCTTTTGTTTTCCATACACACAACTTTCATAGAAATCCATATTAAGACATTTTAGACTTGGTAATACTTTCTTTGAATGAATTAATTTCATACCTTTCTCACTTATGTGTCCAAGTCTATTGTGCCATAGCATTGTATAAGAATCTACAACATTTGTCTGTTCTCCCTGCTTAATTGCAACAACTATTCCTGAACATTCATTTTTCTCTGAAACAATTAAAGTAAAAGGAATAGTATGACCTCTACAAAGATATAAGGTTCCTAATTTCACACCTTTTGCTATTGCAAGGGAGCCTTTTGAAACCTTCCAATTTTTATCATTAAAAGTAACCACACAACCCTCAACACCAAGTTACCCTGCCAAAATTAAATTCCTACTCAGCCTTGGAACATGTCTTACCTCATGTAGTAGCCAATGACTTCCATTCTGCAACTTAATCTTAACTTTTCCCTTTCCAACAATCTGACAGGGTTTATTATCCCCCAAATAAACAAGCCCAAAATCCCCTTTAACATAATCAATAAAATAACCTCTATGAGGTGTAGCATGAAATGAAGTCCCAAAATCTAAAACTTGTGAATCATCAACACTTTCTAAAGAAAGAAGCAAATCATACTCTTTGGATTTGCTACCACATTTTTCTCCTTGTTCCCTTCTGGTTTATCTTTTGCATTGTTCTTTTTAGTCCAACAATCTTTCTTCTTATGTTCTGGTTTACCATAGTACCAACAATCTCTTGGTCCTCTGGATTGAGACCTCTTTCCCTTTGACTTTCCTCTTGATTTTTCATGATTTCCAAAATTGTTTCCTCTCTCGATCGTTAAAGCTCTACTTTGTGTGTTTAAAGCACTTCCTAATGTAGATCCACTTGAATTTTTCCTATGATTTTTTTCACTCAAAATAACACCAATCACATCATCATATTTTAGGGTATTAGATCCAGAAATGGAATTACTCAAAATTGTTACCAAGCCATTCCAACTTCTAGGAAAAGAACAAAAAATCAAGAGAGCCCTAATTTATTCATCATAATTAATACCCATAGAAGATATTTGAGTAGTAATAGTATTAAACTCATTTAAATAATCTGCAATAGATCCACCTTCTGTTATCTTCATATTAAATAAATGCTTCATGAGAAATACCTGATTTGAAGCAAAGGGATTTTCATACAATTTCGCTAGGGTTTCCATGAACTCTTTAGTCATCTTCACTTTTATAATGTGAAATGCCACCAATGGTGCTAGGCATAACCAAATGCTTCCAAGTGCCTTTCTATCTAAAATCTTCCAATCCTCATTTGTCATAGTGTTTCTTTGTTTTTCCTTCCAATGGCTTCCATAAGTCCTTTTGATAAAGATATTCCTCCATTTGCATTTTTCATAACTGAAAGTTTTGCCCAATAAAATTCTCCACCTTCAACATACCCTCATCTACCATCACTCCCACTCAACCGTGAGAATTTTGTGCAAAGGATAACTGAAAAGCAACTAGACTCTTATACCACTTGTTAGGATTAAACCATAGACAAAAATAACAATTACATGCAAATATAAACAATATTAGAAAATATTGAATCTCATAGAAGAGAACACAAGACACCAAGTTTTAACATGTTTCACCCAATCCCTAGGCTATGTCCACCAAAAAAAATAGTCCAATATTATTACATTCCAATGATTACAACCTGATTACAATCTATAATCCCTTACAACTCAATACCACCACAAGAAGCAATTTAGTGCAGGAGCACCTAGGGTGAGGTCAAATACTAAAGTATAGTTTTTGGTTTGTGGATGGTATAACCATCCATGGGGTAATAAGGACTATTGATAAAGTCCCAAGCTGTGCTTAGGAGGTTTGAGTTGGTAGTTTTGGTTTACAAGTCTATTTTGGTAAATTAGGTCCTGATAGTTGAAAATTGCAAAAATTGCTCTAGAAGGAAAATTAAGGTAAAATTTCAAAAAAGGGGGCAAGGAGTGTGTCAAGATAGCCCTTAGGTGTTCTAAGGTCATCCTAGGAGGTTTGGTAACATTATTTGCATGTTTGGAGATTCTAGGAGCAAAATTGCAAAAGTTGTCAAAAAATTGCATTGACAACTTTGCAATTTTGCAAAATTGCCTGACAACTTTTTAGGCAATTTTGAAAACCAATGATTTTGGGTAGTTATAGTTCAAACTTCAGACTAGGAGGAAAGATGAATTCTATTTAAGACTTTTCAAACTCAGTTCCAAGGGTTGGACAGTTGGATGTATGGACAACATTCAACAACAGGATAATTTTTAGCATTTGAGCGTAGTTTTGGAGTTTTTGGTTGGATTTTGAATTGAATAGAGGACTATTTTTAATGAATTAGAATCCTATGCTCATGTCTTAAATCTCTGTGCAATTTTTTTGGTTTCAAGTGGGCATTCAATAAGGTTTTGAAAATCATTTATTTTGTTGATCTTGTTGTCTAGTTTTGAGTAACAATCATGAAATGAGATATAGCTTGAGTGTCATTGGTTTTATCACCACATCTCTTGGAGACCAAGAATAGACATTTTACATATTGTAAATATGGTTTGTGGAGGTTGTGGAAGAAAATTTACTATTTTTACAAGCTAGCCCTAGGCAAGCTAGCAAGCTTGGCAAGGTGCTAGGAGATGTTTGTAAGGAGTTATTTTTAAGAGAAGAGGATTGGCATAAGTCAATATTGAATTAGTGAGGTTAGAGAAATGTGTAAGGGAGGTTAAACTCAAAGGAGAAGGCTAGGTATGGAGTTAGATGCTTGTAAGAAGGAAAACACTAACATTGCTTCCAAAACCCTTAAAAGTAGGGTTTTCTAAATCCATACAATACAAAAATTTTTGGAACCCTTGACCTACAAAATATTCAAGAGGTAGTCATAGGGAACAAAAGTCTAGTATACACCAATGGGCCTTATTAAGGGTTTTTATGAGTTATAGCTTTTTTTTTGATTCTAGGAGGGCTACAAGGCCTAACTAGCCAATTTGGTGATTTGGGTGAAAGAACCTTGAAAGAATGGTTTGGAATGATGAGGAATGCATTAGGAAATTCAATAAGAGTGTTCTAAATTGATTTTGAGGCATGGTGTTCTTGGGGAAGCTTTTGGTATTCTAAGTCAAAAAAGGCATTTGGGTGAATTGGGAGAATGGAATTGAAGTTTTGAATTGGTGGGTGAGTTTCTTGTGGAAAGGGGATTGTAGATGGTTCCTTTGAATTAGGGTTAGGAGAGAAGACCCTATAATACGCTAGGAGTAGCCTAGAAAGACCTAGAATCTCTTAGTTGAAGAAGCTCCCCATCAAAGTGGTATCAAAGCCATAAGATTAGGCTTGTGGTGGCATGATGTATTCTATTGAGTCAAGTGGATCTTCCAAGATGGTGACCAATGCTGAGTTGGAAAAGGAAGTGGATGAGCAAAATAAGCTCTTAGAAGAAAAGACCAGGGTTCTAGATGAGGCCCTAGAGGAGGTAAAAGATAAGTTGAAAGAGATAGAGGATGAAACCCAAGCTAAGGAAGATGAAGACTTTGGCAAAGGTAAAGAGAAGGTGAGTTTGGAGGATGAGGTCCCCGAACTAGATCCTCCACTTGATGAGTAAGAACCATTCCTAAAAGTTTTCAAAGAATTTGGAGGGAAGAGTCTAGAGAATGTGGCCTTATTTCTTGGCAAGATAGATGCAAAGGTAGTCCTAGAGTGGCTTGAAAGAATTGAGAACTAATTTGAGTGTGAAGGAATAACAGAGGCCCAAAAGGTGAGGTTTGCACAATCTATATTGAATGGTCAAGCTTTGACATGGTGGAAGTTTGTGTAGGAAGAAAGAGAAAGTGAGAGGAAGAATCCTATAGCTAATTGGAAAGTAATGGTGGCAAAGATCAAAGAGACATATCTACCAAAGGATTATGATATTTAGATCCATAAGAAAAGGCAAAACCTTAGGTAGAAAGAAATTGATGTGGCTACCTATACTGAGGAATTTCAAAAATTAGCACAAGGTCAAGTGTGCAAGAAGCAGAGAGTATCAAGGTGGTAAGGTACTTAAATGGTCTTAAATGGTCCATACAAGATGAGCTAAGTTTTTTTAGCCTCAATAATCTTCAAAGTTGTTTTCAAATGGCTAGGAAGGTGGAGGAAAAACTAAGAAAGAAAGGGGACTCCAATTCCAAGAACAAGGGCAGAGGTCAAGATTTCAAAGGTGGTTCATGGGGAGGCTCTAGTGGTAGGAGTAATGACTAGAGAAGTTATGGGGACTCTAAGTGGAGTGAGTATACCAATGAAACTAGTTAGAGATGAGGCTCTAAAAAAGGTAGAGGATCCAACAATGGTGTTAGAGGAAGATATGGAAGTAGTAGCAAAGGTTCACACTTTAGTAACATGAAGTGCTACAACTATGGTAAGATAAAACACCCTGCTTATAGATATCCAAAAAAGGAATCATCTTCTTATGGAGAAAAGAAGATTAACTATTTCCAAGAAGAGGACATTTAAAAGGTAGGAGAAGTGGACCTTGATGTGGATAAAGGTTAAAACCTCATGTTGAGAAGGATATTGGTTAAGGAATGAGTCAAGGATGAGCCAAAGCAGAGGAGAGAACTGTTTAGAACCACATGCAAGATATTGGGCAAAGTATGCAAGGTAATCATAGATTCAGGGTCTATTGACAATTTCCTGTTAGAGGAGGCAATACAAAAGCTTGGTCTAACCAATATTACCCATGTGTGCCCTTATAAGGTGACTTTGTTGAATAAGGGGTAGAATATCCTAGTGAATGAACAAGTGTGGGCAGACATCACCATAGGCACAAGTGTGGGCAGACATCACCATAGGCAAGTATCAAGATAGAATCTTATGTGATGTGCTTCCCATGGATGCTTGCCACCTACTGTTGGGAAGACCTTGGTAGAATGACATGGAGGTAGTACATCATGGGAAGGAGAACAAGTATTTCTTTAAGAAGGATGGTGTAACTTATAGAATCCAATTTATAGTGGAAGAAGACAAGGTGGAGAAGTTTATTACTAAAGCATTTCTCATGAGTGGAAAGGAATTCCTTAAGGATTTGAAGGAGAGTGAAAGAGCAGGTTATGCTATTATGCTAAAACCTAAGGAGGAGAAAACATCTACATCCACACCTATCCCTGTAGAAGTAAAAAAGTTATTGGACTAGTTTAAAGACATCATTTGTGATGGAGCACCACCTACTCTACCATCAAAGAGGGAAATAAGTCATCAAATTGACTTCATACCAGGAGCAACACTAGCAAAAAAAGCTACATACAAGATTACAACAGAGCAGAACAAGGAGATTGCAAGGCAAGTTCAAGAGCTACTTGATCAAGGGCTAATTAGGAAGAGCATTAGTCCATGTTTTGTACTAGTGATCTTAGCACCTAAAAAAGGAGGTAGGTGGATAATTTGTATTGATTCTAGGGTAATCAATAGAATCACAATTAGGTAGATATTTTTCATTCTTAGAATAGAAGACTTGATGGATTGTCTTGGTGGAGCTAGGTATTTTCCCAAAATTGATCTAAAAAGTGGATACTATCAGATTAGGATGAAAGAAGGGGATGAACAGAAGTTTATATTTAAGACTAGTAAGGGTCTTAATGACTAGTTGGTAATGGCATTTTCCCTTATGAATGCACCAAGTACCTTCATGAGAGTCATGAATGAGGTTTTGAAGGATTACATTGGTGTATTTGTTGTGGTATAACTAGACGACATTCTCATCTTTAGTAGGACCAAGGAGAAACATATGAAACACCCAGATTTGGTATTGAGGAAGCTCCAAGAGGAAAAGTTGATAGTAAACTTTGAGAAAAGTGAGTTCATGAAAGAGGAACTGGTGTATTTGTGGTTTGTAGTATCCCAGGGAAGTCTTAAGTTGGACAAGGACAAGGTAGAGGCTATATTGAGTTGGCCCATACCTACTGCTATTGAGGTCAGGAGTTTTCATGGATTTGCACAATTTTATAGGAATTTTATAAGAAGATTAGGTGAAATATGTGCACCTATGATGGGCACAATCAAAGGGGCCATGAAGAATAAATTTGTGGACCAAACCTATAGATCAAAGTTTTGAGAGATTGAAGAAGGAGGTAGAAATCCAACCTATCTTGGTTCTACCAAGTTTTGAGAAGCCATTTGTAGTGGAGTGTGATGCTAGTAACATAGTAGTCGGGGTAGTTTTGAGGCAGGAGGGGATACCAGTGGTATTTTTTAGTGAGAGGCTTAATGAAGCCAAGACAAGATATTTAGCATATGACCTAGAGCTTTATGCACTTGTTTAGGCCCTCAAGCAGTTGGGGCACTACTTATTGCCTAAGAAGTTTGTTGTCTTCATAGATAACTAGGCCTTGAGTTTTATTAAATCACAAGAGAATCTAAGTCTAAGAAATATCAAATAGATGGACTTCTTATAGTCCTATACCTTCACTATCAAGCATAAGAAGGGAACAAACAATAAGATGGAAGGTGCTTTGAGCAGAAGATTACTAACAGTGCAAGAAGTCAAATTATAGAGCATTGGATTGGATGGCTTTAAAAAAATTTATGAGGAGGACACTAAAATTTCAGAGGCTTATAAGGTATGTACTAATTTTGTTAATCATTTCCATAGTGATTTTGCTAAATATACCTTGCAGAATGGACTATTGTTCAAGGGACAATAGTTGTGCATTCCAAGGGGATCCATGAGGGAGAATCTCATACAAGAGAAGCATAATGGGAGTATGAGTGGGCACTTTGGTCTAAAAAAGACCTTGGACCTTATGGAAAGGTTCTACTATTGGCTTAAAATGCAGAGAGATTTTAGGAGTTATGTGGAGAAATGCAACATATGTCAAAAGGAAAAGGGGACTACATCAAATTTAAGACTCTACCAACCTCTTCCTATTCCTAATAAACCTTGGGAGTGCATCAGTGTGGATTTTATAGTGGGATTACTAAGAAATAGGATAGGGATGGATAGTGTCTTTGTGGTAGTAGATAGGTTCAGTGAGATGAGCCACTTCATACCATGCAAGACTACACATGATGCAAGTAATGGGCCAACCTATTCTTCAAGGAGGTGGTTAGGATCCATGGCTTGCCAAGGAGCATAGTAGCTGACAGGGATGCTAAGTTTATGGGGCCCTTTTGGAAGACCCTATGGAAAAGGCTTGAAAAAAACCTAGCATATAGCTCTGCCTACCATCCTCAAATGGATGGTCAGATAGAGGTAATAAATAGGGTATCATAAAACCTATTAAGGTGCCTCACCAAGAAATATGGACAAAGTTGGGAATAAGTTCTTCCTCAAGCTAAATTTGCATATAATGATAGCAAGAATAGGACAACAAGGCTAAGTCCTTTCCAAGTGGTATATGGTACTCACCCAAGAGGGATAATGGATTTGAGGGACATACCTTCACATGACAATATCAGTAGATGAATTGAAGACTTTGTGCAATCAATGAAGTAGGTACATGACCAAGTAAAGCAAAATTTGATGGAAGCCAATCAAAATTTGAAGGAGAGGAAGGATGAAGGGAGGAAAGAGTTGTAGTTTCAAGTGGGAGACTTGGTGATGGTGTACCTCAACAAGTCTAGGCTATAAAAGGGAATCCCTAGAAAGTTGCAAATGAGGAGGATTTAGCCATGCAAGATCCTTCAAAAGTATGGACCTAATGCCTACAAGACAAATCTACCAAAGGATATGTCTCTTTCTCTAATCTTCAATCTGAAAGACCTAGTACCATACAAAGGTCCTAAGATGGATGAGATAGAATATCAAGAAGAGTTGAATGAAGATGTAGTATACATAAAGGTACCTAAAAAGGAACAACCATAGGTTAAAAATATATCGGACTCCAAGGTGAAGAAGTGCACAATAAATAAGGCCTACAAGGAGAATTTGGTGAAATGGATGGATTTACCTAAAGTTAAGGAAACTTGGATTGCTAAGGGTGACTTCAAGAAGCTAGGCATTAGTACCAAGTTCCTATCTATAGTAGTACCTTAACTTCTTCATGCGGGGGGAGAATGGTGTAGGGGCACCTAGGGTAAGGTCAAAAACTAAAGTCTAGTTTTTGGTTTGTAGATGGACTAACCAACCATGGGGAAATAATTATTAGTGAAAAACTCCCGAGATGTTCTTAGGAGGTTTGAGTTGGTAGGTTTTGGTTTAGGAGTCTATTTTGGTCAATTAGGTCCTAATAGATAAAAAATGCAAAAATTGCTCTAGAAGGAAAAATGATGTAAAATGTTAGAAAGGAGGAAAAGAGTGTGTCAATATGGGCCTTAAATGTTCTAAGGTCATCCTAGGAGGTTTTGTAACATTGTTTGCAAGTTTGAAGAGTCTAGGAGCAAAATTGCAAAAGTTGTCAAAAAATTGCATTGACAACTTTGCAATTTTGCAAAATTGCTTGACAACTTTTCAGGTAGTTTTGAAAACCAGTGATTTGGGGAAGTTATGGTCCAAACTATAGACTAGGAGGAAAGATTAAGTCTATATAAGAATTTTCCAACTTAGTTCCAAGGGTTGGACAGTTGGATGTACGGACAACATCCAACAACAGGACATTTTTGAGCATTTGAGCATAGTTTTGGAGTTTTTGGTTGGATTTTGGATTGAATAGATGGCTATTCTTAATGAACTATAATCCTATGCTCATGTCTTAAAGCTATGTGCAATTTTTTTGGTTTCAAGTAGGCATTAAATAAGGTTTTGAAAATCATTTGTTTTTGTTGATCTTGTTGTCCAGTTTTAAGTAACAATCATGAAATGGACTATAGCTTGAGTGTCCTTGGTATAATCACCATGGATATTGGATGCCAAGAAATAGCCTCTGTACATATTGTAAATATGTTCTGTGGAGGTTGTGAAAGGCCATTTACTATTTTTACAAGTGAGCCTTAGGCAAGCTAGCAAGCTTGGAAAGGTGCAAGGAGATGCTTGTAAGGAGTTCTTGTGAAGAACAAAGGATTGGCATAGGTCAATATTGAAATGGTGAGGTAGGAGAAGTATGGAAGGGAACCTAAACTCAAAGGTGGAGGCTGGGTATGGATTTAGATTCTTGTAAGAAGGAAAACACTAACATTGCTTCCAAAACCCTTAAAAGTAGGGTTTTTTGAATTTGTACAGTATGAACATTGTTGGAACCCTAGACCTACAAATCTTTAAGAGGTAGCCATAGGGAAAAAAAGTATAGTATACAAAAAGGGCCTTATTAAGGATTTTTATGAGTTATATCTCTTTCCTTGATTTTGGGAGGGCTAATAGGGGCTCTTAGGGTTACAAGGCCTAACTAGCCAATTTGGTGATTTGGGTGAAAGAACCTTGAAAGAATGATACAAAATGATGAGGAATACATTAAGAACCTCAATAAGAATTTTATACATTTCTTTTGAGGCACATGGTGTTCTTGGGAAAGGTTTTGGTATTCTAGGTCAAAGAAGGCATTTGGGTGAATTAGGAGAATGACATTGAAGTTTTGAATTGTTGAGTGAGTTTCTTGTGGAAAAGGTATTGTAGAGGGATCCTTTGAATTAGTGTTAGGAGAGAAGATAATAGGCTAGGAGTAGCCTAGAAAGAGATAGAAGCTCTTAGTTGAAGAAACTCCCCATCACAATTATCACATTACAAATTATTAAAATCCCTAACCCTAAGCTCTTTTATACAAGTCTTTTTCCGCTTTAGGGTTATAATTAATTATAACATTTTAGCTCAAAATTCTCAATAATATAGGGCCCAATAAGTTTCTACGAACTCTAAATAATTATGAAGTATGTACATTACTTCCCTATTTAGTCACCACAAACTAACACCAAATCCATAGATGACACATTCTTAATGAGAAAAAAGAGAGATTGATATTATCAAAAGTGAAAATAAATTACAAAGAGAGACTATCCTTATAAAGGAGATTGAAACCCTAACATAGTAACTAACCTAGGTTGCATGATAATAATTAATAAAAGAATTAATTATTATATGCTCAAAGTTTATGCCCAAAGTTTAGCTTAAGTAAATTATAGATAATAAGTGACTTAATAATTAAATCAATGTGATTTAATTAATAAGAAAATACTTTATTACTCTAACACCCCCCCTTAAGATAAAATTAGGGAGTAGCTAAAAACCTAGAAACTATTAAAGTAAATGTGGGTCCCGAAAACAAAGCCTAATGAGGTACCCAAGCAAAACCAAATCTCTACAAAGAGAAGAAATAGAGAAAACCCAACTCCAAAAAGAGATGGAAATAATGCTAAAAGAACTAGTGAAGGATTGAAGAAGCCTCCAAACTAGGGAATGCCCCAGAAGATAGGAACAAAAGATGATCATAGAGAACACCATTGAAGAATGAAGTTGCAAACACTGCCAAACTACTAATCTGAAGAACCTCCACTATATGGAATATGACCAGGTAGAGAAGACTAAGTCTAAAGAGTTGATCAATTAAAGATGGAAGGTATCTTCATGGCCTCCCAAAAAAGGAATGAAAGAATGTCTATATGGTAAATGATCCATCTCACTGAAATGCATAGGTATCAAGCCACTATAATTGCCTAGTACATAGGATCAAATACTAAATACATAGCTCACTTCATCGAACCAAGAAAGAAATAGAACCAACATAACCCCCTATAATGTTGAGAGGTAAGATATGAACATCGAAACTAAATGCAATATCTCCTATTGAAAGAAGAACCAAAAACATCAAGATTGTAAAAGAAGTACTAACACCATAATGGCACGTGTCATCAACACACCATGAGGCTAATTTCGTGGAAGGAACACTCTCGTGACAAAGGAAAATGGTGAGTATGGAAAATGTGAAACCCCCCAAGGCACTTTATAATGTAGTGTGAGTACAACAAAACACAAAGATGTGCAAGATCCTGAAATGCAATTGAGTGGAACTTTATCTAAGTGCTTTTCCATGAATACTACAAAAGGATGTCAAGAAATATCAAAAGAGACATAAGGCTGATACAATATATAGCACAGTCCATGAAAAATTATCTCAAGCAATTAATTTGATCTCTGGACCTGAAACAACCAAGATACATCTCCTAGAGTGTAAAATAGAACCTTTAAATTTGACTGCATAAACTAGAAAACAAATAGCATAAAAAATCTAAATATACTAACCATCACGACAGACTCAGAGTTTGCTTTTTGATGATATCTTGTTTGCAAAAAATAGAGTTTGGATGAGAAAGTTATGACCAAAAAAACACATGTAGGTCAAAAAAGTGCTAGAATGGCAAAAAAATCATTGCCTCAGGAAGCATGCCCACCAGCACTAGAAATTACATCAGGATTCATGACAAACCACTTTAATTTACATACCAAATTGCCTTGATCTACATGCAAAAATCTCAATTTTCACAATATAAAATCTCAATTTGTGTGCCAAAAATCTTGAGATGCATACCAAAAATCTTGATCTGGGCACCAAAAATTCTTGATTTGCATGCCAAAAAGTTCTTATTTTTGCAAAAATCTCAATTTGCATGCCAAAAATTCTCATTTTTTTTGCTAATAAACCTTTATTTTCAGCCAAAAATCTTGATATTTGTGCCAAAAATTACAAAATTGTCATTTCAGGAAACATGCCTAAATTGAGAGCAATATGTTTTTGCCTCAAATTCCAACTGTGTCCAAATTGGATAAATTTTGTATAAAAATAAAGGTTTTTGGGTACTTTAAACTCAACGATGAGGTCCGTTTACACTCAAAGTGCACTGAAAAATAGTGACCCCCTAGATCCAATACAAAAAAACTCTAAAAACTGAAACTCTCTGAAAGAAAATAAATAAATTTGAAAGCTAAGCCAAAAATCTCATAAATAGAATAGGGGCATGAATATTTGGAGCTATAATACCATGTTGAAGTTGATAAAAGATCAACCCACAACTTCTAAGAATCACCTACATGCGAACACCTATCACAAAAAGAGAGAAGCAAAAGCTATGGAGGCTAGAATTCCTAGATCCATAGATGAGACATTCTTGATGAGCAAAAAGAGAGATTTCTATTATCAATAGTGAAAATAAATTACAAAGAGAGATCATCCTTATAAAAGAGATCGAAACCCTAACAGGTAACTAACCTAGGTTGCATGGTAATAATTAATGAAAGAATTAATTATTATATGCCCAAAGTTTAGCTTAAGTAAATTAGAGATAACAAGTGACTTAATAATTAAATCAATATGATTAGACTAATAAGAAAATACTTTATTACTCTAACATACACAACTTACCTTCTGTTGGTTAAGGGAACACTTCCTCATGTGTCCTTTGACTTTGTGCCAACCCAAATTTTCTTAACTACCATCCTAGACATGAGAATTTGATGGATTATCTAGTTTCCAGTGTTTTTAACTCATATTTTCATCCATCGATACAAATTGCATCCTAGGACATCCCTTTAATGACATTATATTAATATCCCAAATAGAGCTCCTATCACCTGCTAGAGGAACTAAAGAGTTTCTTATTGGGAGAGCATCTATCACTGGCTTGGCCATACCTTCAAAGTTTTAAAGAAGGGATACCCTATTTGTAGTCACGATTTCCCCAACGTGTATAGCAGAGTTCTTTAAAAACTATTTTTTTCATTGATCGCAGAACCATTTTTTTGCTTTTTTTACATTTTATTGGATTTATTATTATTATAATTTTCAAAAGTTTACTTAGGTCTATTCGAGCTTAATAAATAATATTTATTAATTACAACACATAATAATAATTAATCTTGGCTTTGACCTCTTACCGATTAAAAAATAAATTAAAAGTTTACTAATGTAGAGTTTCACTAAATTCTCATTGTATGCTAAAGTTCACTAATAGAAAGTATTATTTCTCGTATTAACAAATTCTTAGTTTAACTCTCCTTCTTTTGTTTATAACTCCATCTATATTATATTTAAATGAACATTAAACTAAATTAAACATTTATTTAAATTCAAAATTAAGATAATGCCTTCTAATATTTTTACATCAATAAATATCAATTTTAATATTTATTAACTAAATAAAACTCAACTTAAAACTCATTTTAAAAGATTATTAAAAGACCTTATAAAAATAACTCTAACTTAATTAAACTAGATCTAATATAGTTAAAAATTATTTTATTTTATTTATTATTTTATTGACATATTGTATATATATATATATATTTAAAATTAGAAGAGGGCATGGGGGGGGTGTCTTTAAAAACACCTTGTAACCCATTATTTGGTCAAAAGGATCTACAATCCTAGTCAAGGGATACATGTTCTTTACTGTGACCTTGTTCAACTATTAGTAATCGTCACACAAGCATAAAGATCCATATTCTTCTTTAAAAATAGTACAAATTCTCCCCATGGGGAAACACTTAATCAAATTTAACCCTTTTCTAATAGATCCTCTAGTTGGATCCTTGGCTCGCCCAAATCCTAAGTAATATTTTGAGAAGCTCTAGAAATAGGGTGCATTCCTAGAACAAGATACATTTATAAATCTATGTCATGCTTTGGTGGCATACCTAGAATCTTACTAAGAAAAATATGTACATGTTCTTGGAGAATAGGATGATCAATAGTCTTCTTCTGGGTTTCAAATTCATCAAGTTCATTCATAGTCACAACGAATATCTGATATCCTTTTCATACATGCTTCTTGAGAAGAATAACAGCAATTATACAAAGTGACATTGGACTCATAATTCCTATAATCTCTATTTCCTTTCCAAAATCATCCTTGCACTTCACAATATTTTATCTATAGTTACTGCTATCTCCATAAGATCCTAACTAATCCATCCCTATGACAATATCATATGATCCAAAAGGAATCATACAAAGGTTTACCAAAGTAATGAATTTCCCCAAGTAGAACTCATACTTATGCAGTATAAAATCTATGGTCACCCTAGCTCTAGAGGCTAACTCAACTTTCCAACATGTGTCTTTCTTTATTGCCACCAACCCACATCTCTCTATTACAAAAGGAGATATAAATGAATTTTTAGTACTTGAGTCAAATAGAATAAAAAGATTAATTATTTTTATTAGCACCTAAAGTCTCTACAATTGTTCCCTAGTACTTTTCCTAGTGATGATCAAATATTACAAATACTCTATGAGATATACCAACATCTCTAAATGTAGGTTCAAAATTTGTAGGCATCTATCCTAAATTATGATAAGTAGATTGATGATAATTTGCTACAATGTATCAAAATTTACCATAACATAAAGTAACCATTGACTCTACTAAAGCCTCCTAAAAAGGAGGGTGCACTAGTAGGTATATGTGCACTATATGTGGAATGACTACATGGGTTATTCATGGTGTGCTAGGTTTTCTAAGAATCCTTGAGCTAAGCAATCCCATTATAAACTAGTGGAACCAACTCCTTTTGTTATTGGTTTTGATTATTTATAATTTTTTTTTTATCAATTCTCTCACATTACCAGTCCCATGAAACTAGTTACCTATATATCCTAAATGTGAAGGACCGCCAGTTTGAACACTTTCTTGATCACCTTAACCTCTAGCCAAATTCTTCTCTACCAATGTAGCTTTAGTGAACACATTTTTGAAGGTCTTAGGTTCAAAATCCATAACTCCCCCAATGATATGACCATTAATCCCCCAAATGAAATCTTAAACCATAAGAAAAGAGTCACTACCAAATTTTTCATACCTCTTGAGCTCAAAGAATCAACGTCTTTACTCATGCACTCACATAGTAATTAAAACTGATTATAAAACTCATTTATTTGCACCTATCTCTACTGATCACATAGGAAGCATTCTCAAAAGTTCTCAAGAAATAAATCCTAAGTGGTAGTATCCATAGTAAGTCTAATATTCTACTCAATCTTCCACCAAGTGGTTGTGAAACTGGAGAGGTGCATGATGACACACCTCACCTTGACATTATTGTCAAAGAGATACATAGAAAAGCACCGACCCAAAGCAATAAGCTAATTCTTTGCCTTAGTAACACTACCAATACCATTAAAGGGAGTAAGTCATGTGTAGAGGAGGTCTCTCATCTCATTAGCCATGAAGGCTCCCAAATCAACTACAATTTTCCTCCTTTGAGTGTCAATCTCCCCCCATCTCTCCTCATTACCAGAATGATGGGTCTAACCCTAGTATATCCCAAAGTAAATCTCTAGTACCAAGATCCTCTAACTTAGCCTACTACTTTCTATTATGCTCATCCCTATTTTTCTTATGTATACAATTATCTCTAATCTTTGAGGAATGATTGAGGCATCTTCCCCTTCTGTTGCCTCTACCATATGGCTCACACCATGACCTCTAATAAGTGATGTAGTCCCAATAGCCATATTTCCCACAACATTAAAAAAATGAGAGGAAATAATAATTCAATACAAGTTAGGAAAATAAAGACACGATAAATGTCAAGAAAAAACAAGATAGTTTCATGTCTAAGTTTTGTTTTCAACTCCTAACTATTTATAAATTTAGTAGATGTACAATACTCCTACAATTCCTAATGTAAAAACTAGTGCTCGAATACCAAGTGTAATAATCCAATACAAAACCTAAGAGAGATTAACCTAAAATATGCAACTAAGCATATATATATTATTTTTCTTAAGATTTTTCAAGTGTTAAAATAGAAATAATGTAGAATTAAGTAACAATAAGATAATGCATGCACATAGCATAACTCAAGACATAGATTGAAAATCTCAAGTATTTCATAACATATAATTATGTATATCTTAAAATTGACTATGTACCATCATAATACAAAACTTCCCCTAATGTAGATGAACAATGAAGAACATCATCAAATATGAGAATCTCAAAACCAACTCATACAATATCCAAATATATAAGACTATGCGTCTATTGCACATGTCACAAGGTATGAGATACAAATAAATGTGCATATACATCCCATAAAGGTGTCATGACTATTACACAAATCAATATACACCAATAAGATGAGAAGATAGTGTTGACATCTCAGTCAAGTTTGTTTATTAGTGACACACACACACTTATTCAGACAGCCAGTAGTTACCTAGCTTATTGTATAGTTAACAGTGTTAACCAAGTAATTTAGGCTCTACCGAGTCCTACAATTACTACCGAGTTTTAGGAACAATATTCAGTTTGTGTCAAGAAGTTACTACCAAGTTGGTGATTATTAGTGTAAATCGAGCTTCATAAGTTTTACCAAGCTTCTCAGTGCAAACCAAGTTCTACAATGGTTATTGAGTTCATAGTTTCAGTGATGTGAATCCAGCATTGACCAAGCTATGCAGTGTGAACCATGTGATTTGATTTATATTGAGCTCATAGTGATATTGTTGACCAAGCTATGTAGTGGTAACCAAGTAATTTAGTTTATGTGTCAAGTTTTACAGTATTCACTGAGTCACTAGTGCAGACTAAGTTCAGACTACTTGGAAGTGATCAATATGGACCGAGCTTCTACATCTATCGAGTGTATGATGATATCGAGCATTGATAATGGATGTCAAGTGTTGGAACCTCATTGAGTTTGTATTTAGAACCCAAGTACCAGTAGTTGGGTTGATTTTGTATATTTTGTAGAAACTTGTATTGTAGCTGACTTTGTTGAATTGTAGATTGGATTGGTATATATGTAATGTATTGTATCACATCCAAATATGTATGTAACAAGAAGTAAGAAGTAGAAGTGTGAAGTAAAAGGCTACAAGTAGTTAAAGGAGTAGCAAAGATTTATCTATCATAGCAAGGTGATCATTACACTCAAAGGTATCTCATTCAACAAATCATAGTTGTAGATTAGAGATCAGTGACTAGTTCATCCTAATAGGTAGAACAATTTAATCCTTTTACAAGGTAGACTTAACAATTTTTTGTAAATCTCTTTACAGTGTGCATACTTCACTGTATGTTTGTAAATCCTTTTACAAGGTGGACCTAGTAGTCCTTATTGCTCCTACTAGGGAAGATCATCAAAAGTGATCATTGTTAGCCTTAACAGGCCAACTTTATACTGCAATACTAAAGCTTGTAGGTATCATCCCCACCCCAGTTTTACTTTCTATTTGGAATGTTTCTAGGTCACCATATTGTGTGTCAATGTGTTTTAATGCTTTTAGTTTCTTATGTATTCAATTAGATCAAAATACACATGGAATATTAATTGGTAAATACAGATTAAGTTTTATTGGTTACTTATTCACCCCTCCCCTCTTAGTAACTTAGCCTATCATATATTTCCAATAATTGGTATCAGAGCTTTGTGGTTCTCAGAGAAAAAAAAGGTTTAACAACTTGAGCAAAGATCATAGGCTATGGAGGTATTCAGACTTGATAAAGCTATTAACAATGAACAACTAGATTTGGAATTGGCTATTGGGCAACTTAAGAAAGAAAAGGAGTAACTCTCTCAATCCTTGAAAAGAAGAAAAGATCTTGCAATAAAGATGAATGAAAAAATCTACATTGAATAAAGAATCAAAGACCTACTTTCAGTCACTATGGTAAGATAGGTCTTACATGAAACAAATGTTGGAGCAATGGAAAAGCTAAATTCAATAGAAAACTACAATTGTAATTAGCATGGTCATAGAGAAAATGAATGCAAAAAGAAACCTAAATTTGAATGCACATGTCACAAATGCAAGAAGCATGGGCACAAATATTCTAAGTGCAAAACCAAGATATCGAATCTAGCAGAACATATTGTAAAAGCTATATTTGGTTGGGACTACAACACATGGTGCAGATGTCATTACCATGGAGAATTTGGACACATTGGAATAAATTGTGTAAAAAATCACATGAGGACAAGAGACACCAATAGAAAATGTTTCTTTTGTACAAAAATTGGTCATCTTGCCAAGAACTATATGAACACTGGAAGAATTGAAGATGAAAGGAAAGCCAAGGCTAATAACAGCAGAAAGAAGATGAGACTATAGTGGATTCCAAAATATTCTAAGAATATAAGTTTGAGCAATGAAACAAATGTCACTCAAGAATTGGGTGACACAAGCATTTCTACTTGATATCCCACAAGGAGAATTGGAACTAGGATTCTGAAGGAGACATTTTACATTAGTTCCAGTCAGCAAAAAAGAAAGATCCATATCAGCATTCAAGATGTAAAGGGATCATCGAGTGTCTAAAGGAATTCTAGTCATTACTGAGCTAGGTTAGGTTGCAGACCCTACCGAACAAGGTTAGGAGAAACTAAGATTGTTGTGTGGACATTGAATCATGGATGACTCTATCAAGAAATCAATGCAAGCTGAGTGGAAGACAGTCTACTATTGAGCAAGTGAATGTACAAGCCATTTATGGTGATTGAAAGGTAAAATTTGATAAAAGGGCAAAATCAAATTCATTTTTCACCACAAATTTCCAAGAGCTATTTGCGAAGAGAAATTTCTATGCATTTGAAAAATCAGTGCAAATTGTTGTTGAACTTTTCTACATTTTTTGAAACCCTACCAAGCAATGGCGTCCTACAATAGTAAGAGAAAGAAATGGATAGAAATGTTGGTTTGAGGTGTCAAATGGAAGGCACTTGATTTCAATCTTATTCCAGCTATTGTGAAAGTCCTAGATCCAACCAGAGCTCAATCTCAAATTCTAGATAAGGTATGGTTGATTAATGATATTCACTTGCATTCTCAATTTTCTATCCAAGATATAGGAACCCTAGAAATGGATGAAACTTTGGAGAAGCTATGTGTGAATGGTGTGTTAAAGCTAGAGCATCAACACCTGGAAGTGAAGGGTTTGACTCACATTCCTCACATGCCCCAATATTTTTAGATAAAGTGGATAAGATTTATCCTTATCCATGTGCATAATAGGTAGTTATGGTTGGAGCAACCTATTCCCATAACAAAGAAAATGATCCATCAAATCGTAGGGCTTCTAATGTTGGCCAAGGCTAAAACAACCAAAACCCTAAGTTGGGTGGAACTGGAGAAGAAAATCCTTGCCAAATGGGATGGAATGGGTATGAATATCGATTGTGTTACTGATATGGAGTTGAAATTTGGAATACATGTAATTGCACACAAGATATACAACTCTAGTAGACTCAATAGTGTATCATGTGAAGCTATGGATCTCACTTTCAAAGTGGTCAAGAACAACCTGTTCTTTGACCTCACCGAGTTGATGTTGAATCCGTTCAAAAAAAATATGAAAATTATCAGAACTTCAAAGAATAACCCTTGCAAGTTTGGATCACTCTTAACCTATTTATTTTTCTTTGTACAAAAGTTCTTCCCATCAAAAGGTATAGCTATATGGAGAAAAGATGTACCTGGCCTTTATCAAATCAATGAGTATATAAAAAAAAGGGAGAAAACTATATCAATATCATGGACAACTATTTTGATGCATTCAAGGACAAGATGAATAACAAATTTAGGATAGCAAAGAAACTTGTAAAAGACTATAAGGATGATATTTATTTTATGGTTGATTGTGATAAAGTTTTTATTCAAGTAGTTAGATCAAGAATTGTATGAGTCAAACCTCTAGGTTGTGAGGTTAATATTGATAAAACCAAGGACATAATTGAAGCATTGTTAAATGAACCTGTTGATCCAAAGTTTACTTATTTTGGCACTTAGGATGAAGCTAAAGCAAGAATTGAATTAGACATAAAACTCCCTCAGGCTGTCAATAAAGGGAAGAAAAGAATAGCAAAATTGAAGCAAACCATCTCTACTCTCCTATTGACAAAAGATAAAGGAGATGACTTAGAAGAAGATGATGCAGAAGATGAAGTAGAAGATGAAGAAAAATAAGAAGAAGAAGAGCCGATAAAGAAGAAAGGTAAGGTTATTATAACCAAACCTACCAAACCATATACTGTAGTGTTTACAAGAAGTGCATCTAGGAAGAAACAAAAATTGAGTGAAGAAGGAGGAGATGTGATTTTCAAATGGCCTCCACTCACATTCCAAGAAAAGTTGAAAGAAATTGATTTAGGAACAAGCATGGAAAATTTCAAATCATTAAGGTATGAAATAAGAACTGCAAAGGAGAAGCAAGTTGAAGACATGGTTATGTCTAAGATGGGTAAATGGAAATATTCTCTTGACCACCTTGCACTGCAGATTCCCAGTGAATTGTTGGAGAAAATCAAGCCAAGATCAGAATAGGCCAAGAAAAAGGCTAAGGAAAAATATGAGCAAAACCTAAGGAAACTCATGCTGAGCTTAAGTGACAAAGAAGTGAATGGATCGATCAAGTAGAATGAAGTGAAACTTACCTTGAAGTTTAACACTTGTCCAATATTAATCAATGATATTGAACATGTAGTGACAAATGCCACTAACACATGGAAGAATATCTATAATCTTCACAAGAAAAGTGATTTTCTTGTTAATGTTAGTGATAAGGATGATGATGGTGAAGATGACAAGGAAGAAGAGGACAAAGATCAAGAAGAAGAAACTAATGATGATAATAAAGATGACGGGGAACAAGAGTAGGAAGCTACCAAGGAGAATCTCCCTAAGATTAAAAACAAAGAGGAGACTGACCCTGAAAAGATTGCAACAACAATTATAACCTCACTTCCTCACTCTCCAAGCAAAGCTTCAAAGCCATCTAGCTTAGAGAAAGCTACTACCAAGTTGCTTGTGTCAAACATTGAAAATCCAAGCACTTAACCAATATTTGCACATGTTTAGCTTAGTACTTCATTGACAGAAGTGACTAGCACTTCATCTACCAAGCAGTCAGTGCTTCCTCCTTCATTAATTATGGTTACTCAGCAACAAGGTATTCCTTCAATTAGTGCTACATATGCTTTTGTTTCTAGTCCTACCTTTACCACTATTGTTTCTATTCCAAGCATGCAAATAGTAAGTACAAAGATAGTTGAGAGCAAGCCTCAATCAAGTACAAAAGTTTTCAGCTAAGGCAAAGATAAGGAAGAAGACATTGATCTTGATGAGGATATAGTTATCTCAAATTAGGATATCTCAAATCTAAATCTTGATCAAATGCATATAGTAGGAGAGCTACTAAAATAGAAAGCTAAGCAACAAAGGCTTAGAGAAGAAAGGAATAGAGAATTTTAAGTGCTTGAAGATGCAAAGAACATTCTTGTAGAGGCACTCAGCACCGAGGTTGACACTTCTCAACCTATTTTGGCATACCTAGTAGAAGTGGTCTAGAAATTCAATGAAGATTTGAATGGACAAGAGAAATTGTTGCAGAGAGCAAAGAAGAAATTTGAAAATAAAGTATTGGAGGTAGTAACACAAAAGATTGCAATACATCAAGTAGACTTGTCTACTATTCTAGGCTCATTGGAAACCTCTCGCAACAATGTAACTTCTTTATTTGGTAAAATTTGTGACACATCCATTGTCACATAGGAAATCAAAGAAAAACTCTCCAAGATTGATGAAGATTTGAAGGCAAGTGCACATCAGTTGTCACTTGACCCAAGCTACAATTCTACTCACTATTCAAAGATTAGGTTTCTAACTGATATACAAGCAAAATTGCTAAAGGAAGAAGCCAGGATAAGAGCTACACTTGTAAATATATAAGGCATGATTCTCCCTAACATGGATGCATTGCAAAAACATATTGCACATGCTAAAACTCTCGTCCACAATAACAACTTCTCCATTGCTGATCACATGATAGAATTATCAGTAGAAGTTCAAATTGCACCGCATACATGCAAGGTGTTGCAAGAAAATTGGGACAAGTCATTGTCATTGATTCTAAAGGTACATTCTAATTTTTGTCACATTTTGGAATAATCGTGTGAAATACACCTTTGATATTTATGTTAAAAAGGGGGAGAAGATGTATATAACATGTAAAGCATATTGTAAAGGGAGAGAATATGAAAAGATGCAATAAAGATGAGAATATGTATATAATGTATAAACTATATATATGTATGGGGGAGCATCATGATATTATACATATAAACATACAAATATTCAGAGAAACATCTCTTATAAAAGCAATTTTGAAAAATCACAAAAACAAAGTATGTTACTAAGTTGAAGACACAAGATGGAGACTAAAGATTGCTTTTGACACTTTTTAAGAATTCAATTTTGATTGGTAGGTATTTTTGTCACTAATCTCAAAGGGGGAGATTATTGACATCTCAGTCAATTTTTTTTTTTTAGTGACACAAACACTTATTTAGACAACCAATAGTTATCAATCTTATTATACAGTTAACAGTGTTAACCAAGTAATTTAGGCTCTACCGAGTTCTACAGTTGCTACCAAGTTTTAGGAATAGTATTCAATTTGTGCCAAGTAGTTACTAACAAGTTGGTGATTATCAATGTAAACTAAGCTTCATAAGGTTTATCGAGTTTCTTAGTGCAAACTAAGTTCTACAGTGGTTCCAAGTTTGCTATTTTAGTGATGTGAATCCAGTGTTGACCAAGCTATGTAGTGTGAACCAAGTGATTCAATTTATACTGAGCTTGTAGTTATAGTATTGACCAAGCTATGCAGTGGTAACCAATTGATTTAGTTTATATGCCAAGTTTCACAATATTCACCAAGTCACTAGTGCAAACAGAGTTCAGACTACTTGGAAGTGAGTATGGACTAAGCTTCTATGTCTACTAAGTGCATGACAATGTCGAGCATTGACAATGGATGCGAGTGTTAGAACCTCACCAAGTTTGTCTTCAGAACCTGACTACCAGCAGTTGGGCCAACTTTGTGTATTTTTTGGAAACTTGTATTGTAGCTGACTTTATTTAATTGTAAATTGAATTGGTATATATGTAATATATTGTATCACATCCAAATATGTATGTAACAAGCAGTAAGAAGTAGAAGTTCAAAGTAAAAGGCTACAAACAGTATAAGGAGCAGCAAAGATTTATCTATCACAACAAGGTGATTATTATACTCAAAGGTATCTCATTCAACAAATCATAGTTACAAATCAAAGATCAGCCATTGGTTCATCCTATGGGGTGGAATAGTTATATCCTTTTACAAGGTAGACTTAACAGTCTTTTGTAAATCTCTTTACTAAGTGCATACTTCATTGTATGTTTGTAAATCCTTTTGCAAGGTGGACCTAGTAGTCCTTATTGCTCCTAACAGGGTAGATCATTAGAAGTGATCATTGTAAGCCTTAACATGCCAACTTTATACTGCAGTACTAAAGTTTGTGGGTATCATCCTCACCCCAATTTTACTTTCTATTTGGAAGGTTTCTAGGTCACCATATTAAATGTCAAAGTGTTTTAATGCTTTCAATTTTTCATGCATGCAATAAGATCATAATACACATGAAGGATTAATTGGTAAATAAAGATT
Source organism: Cupressus sempervirens (assembly GCA_028749045.1). Taxonomy (NCBI): domain Eukaryota; kingdom Viridiplantae; phylum Streptophyta; class Pinopsida; order Cupressales; family Cupressaceae; genus Cupressus; species Cupressus sempervirens. The sequence continues at coordinate 577,233,757 of CM053791.1, forward strand.
AAGTTTTATTGGTTACTAATTCACCCCTCCCCTCTTAGTAACTTAGCCTATCATATATTTCCAATAGATAGATCATGTCTACAAAGATGAATCAAGATATTGTAACTACTGCAAGGATCATCAAGCACTAAATAAGAAGTCAGAAGATATATTCATTGAGATAGAAATTTACTTATATATTTTTGTGAAACTAATAGAGGAACCCAACGTCTCTTGTGCTTGTCTCACAAGGATTCATGTAGAATAATGAGTAAGACACAAAGTCTCTTATTGAATGCTCCCTAATTTAATTAAAAAAATTTACAACTAAAGTCCAAAGCCTTCAATTCTAAGTAATTATAGCTACTACTATCTATCACAATTTTTTCTTCCACAACACAAAGTCTTCAAAAGTTCAAATTGGCTTTGAATAAAAGAAGCAACTCAAAGAATTCACAATTGAATTCAAACCCCCCTTGAACCAAGGCATTCAAACTTAAAAATGAACTTAATAAATGTTATTACATAACAATTAAATTAGCACTAACTCCATGGACAATTTTAGAACCATAAGCCTCTATAATGATTTTTATAAGATCATCTCAACAGTTCTCACTTCCAAGTTCCTAAAAATTCTTCCTATGATTATATCTCCCAAACAAACTAGATTTACCCCTAGCAGGTAGATTCTGGACTCAGTATCTCTTGTTCACGAAGTTCTCCATTCCATGATGGTTTCTAATAAGGAAATATTTCTTCTAAAGCCAAACCTCTCTAAGGCCTATGATAGGGTGGGTTCAAATCTTCTCTTGAGAGTCCTCTTTGTGTTTTGGTTCAATGACAAGGTCTGTCAAATGGTTCTTCAATTGGTTTCCTCTACCTCCATGGTGGTCTTGGTGAATGGTTCCCCCTCTATCCTTCTTTAAAACTTCTCATGGTCTCAAGTAGGGGTATCCACTATCATTGATCCTCTTCTTCATAATTACAGAAGGATTGGGGAGAATGAACTCAGATAAAATCAATAACAATTTGATGGAAGGAGTTAAACCCTCTTTTGGTCTTGATGTGTTCTTCCATCACCAGTTTGTTGATGATGCTATCCTAGGGATATGGCTTCAATAAAAGAAGATAAAATCTTAAAGGAATGCTTAAATAGATACTACAAAGCTTTAGGCCATCTTATTAACTAGGATAAAGGAGCCTTGTTCTTTGTCAACACGCCTCAAGGTAGACAAAGAAGAATTGTTGATATCTTGTCGTGTAAAGTTAAAAAATTGTTGATGATATACCTAGGACTTTTGCTAGGAGCTAAACATCTTGATTCATTTTGGGAAGAGCTGGTGGATAGGTTCAATAGGAAGATAGCTAGGTGGAAAGGAGTTATCCTAAGACAAGATGGGAAGATTCAACTGATAAAGTCAACTCTGCAAAATCTTTGAACTTACACTATAAGTCTATTTCAGATTCCTAATAAATATGCAGAAGCAATTGAAAAAATTCAAAAGAGGTTCCTTTGGTTACGAGTTGCAAATCATAAAAGAATCCCCTTATATCTCATGATTAAGTATGCCTATCTAAGAGAAGGGGAGGACTAAGGCTTAGGAAATTAAGGCTCTTTAATAATGTGCTCCTCGCTAAGCAGATTTGAAGAAATTTTCAAGGTGACGGTGAATGGGCTAGGGTGTTACAATCTAAATGCCTTTTTAATATCCCAAGACTGCTTGATTTTCTCTACTACTAGGAAATATGAAATGGATCCCATATACAAAATAGCCTCTTGAAATTTAGAAAAAAATTGCTATCTTAAGAATTAAATGGAAATTTGGAAAGGGAAACCTAATAAGATTTTGGGAGGATGATTGGTTGCATGGAGGCACACTAAATTCTTTTGATAATCTTAATGTCTAGAAGGATTTATGTGAAGCTACATTTGGAACAAAAGTGGAGGACTACTGGATGGATGGTGCTTGGATAAATTTGGAAGAAATTGATCCTTCTCTAAACCAAATTATGTTTCTCTTGAACTCTATTTCAATAAGCATGTAGTCAAATAAAACCATTTGGGATGGCAATATGTCAAGATTTTTCTCGATGGCCTCTACTTATCTTACTAGCCTTGGAGAGCAGAATGATTCCTTTAATTGGAACAAAGTTTGGAGCTCCAACCTCATTCCCAAAATCAATATGTTCCCCTAGTTGGCACTATAGAATAGAATACTTACTATGGATAATTTGTGTAAGAGGGGAAAGATGGTCCCTAATATGTGTTTTCTTTGTAAAGGTGATGCCAAATTTTTTGATCATTTATTCCTCCACTATCCCTTTGCTTCACATGTCTAGTCAAAGTTCCTGACTAAAGTTCGGGTGTACTTGTCCTTCTTGAGGAACATCTATGACTCCTTTATCTAGTAGATCCTTCCCCCTTTTGTTTCTCCCATATTCACCTTTGTATAGGGCATCTCTTTTCCCCATATTCTACGGGGACTTCAAAAAGAAAAAAATAATAGAATCTTTCAAGATTCACCCCTCCCCTAGGCATGGTATCCTCTAAGGTGTTGAGTGCCATTGTGGAAAATGCCAAATTGGGAAAGGTGTCATGCCCAGGTTGGCAAGAGATTATCCAAGAGAAACAAAAAGGGACTGATCCTACCAAGAAAAGAGTTAATTGTTGGTGGACCCTTCCCCCTTCTCGATGGAGAAAAGTGAATTTTGATGGGGCACTTGAGGGAAATCTTGGGCTGGTTGGGTGTGGGGGAGTGATTAGAGATTATTTAGGTCATGGTTGGGTAGGAGTGGCACTCACTTGGGGTGTTCATACTAACCATGTTGTTGAACCCATGACTACCCTTCAAATCACTAAATTGTCTAGAGAGAGGGGTGTTTCTAAACTTTGTCTAGAGGGAGATTCACTCAACATTTTCAAATGCCTTAAAGGACAATCCATTCCCTCTTGGACCATAGACAATATAATTACAAAAAATATTTATATTCTTAATACCTTTGAGGACTAATTTATCATCCATACATACTGTGAAGCCAATGAGGCTACTGATGCTATGGCCAAAATGGTTGTGACATGTCATAGTTTACAAAAATGGAATGAAAACTTCCCGAGCCAGTCATCTCAAGAACCAATTTTGATGTGATGGTAGGTGCTAAAGTTGTTATCATTAAAGATAGTGATGTACGCTAAGAAGAATATTTTTTTACAAGGTGTGGGAGAGCTATTGGTGGCACTCATCATCACTCTACTATTATTTCACACAAAATTTAGATCTTTTTGGTTTTATTTTTTATTTTTGCCTTCACTTCATGCATTTTGGTTAACTCTACAAATTTTGCAAAGAGAATGGGGGCCAAAGAAGATTTTGAGATCTAGCTAGCTGTAACAAATGGAGGAAGAGAATGCATAAATGGGAAGTGTTAGGTAAAGGGGCATAGCTACATTTTTGGATAAACTACATGGGACAATTCTAAAGTCACCCAATTGTTCTTGCAAAATTGGAATGAAGGTTGCTTGATGGTGAACGGTAGGAAGTTCTCTCTCATAGAGGAGTATATATCCAAGGTCATTAGCATTTTGATAGTTGGAAAGAATTTTTACAAACATAAGAAGATCTCTAAATCTGTTGTTGACACCTTCCTAAAGATGCCCAAGGAGAGGAAGAACTTGGTTAAGATAAAAGGTATTACTTACTTTAAGCCAAATTCTTTGAAGAAATTCTAGAGCATTATCCTTAGGGCTATAGTTGTCTACATCACCCTTGATGACAGGTTTTCTAGGGTTTATTTGTATCATTTTGTCTTGTTAAATCACTTTAGGCATAATGTGAAGATTTCTATTCCTTTTAATCTACACTCCACACTAAACAATATTGTCAATGGTGTAAGATATCAAAGCATCATGAATCCTCCACTTTATAATGGCCTCATGCTCCTTATTTATGAGGACATTAAAGCCAACATTATGGGGAAGCTCATTGAGACCAAGCATGTTGAGGGTGAAGAAGATAATTATGATGATTATGAAGAATCATCAGATGAGGACAGTAAAGGCCTTGACTCTAATGAGGACTCTAAACCTAGTAAGAACAAGAAGAAAATGTCCAAAGGGAAAGCTTCCAGAGTCCAATTGAAAAAAGGGTCTACCAAAGGTTCACTAGGAAACCCTTGTGAGTCTAATGACAATCTCAATGCTAGTGATGATGATATGGACACCGATACAGAGGATTTGGACACTGTTGGTAAGACTAGCTCTGCTAAGAGGTAGAGGAAGAAAGGAAAGCCAAAGAAGCCCTTGAAGAAAAAAGGAGGGAGTCCTCCACTAAGGAAGAGGACGAGGAAGGAGGGGAGATGGAAATGTGATTCAGAGGATATTTTCACTAAAATTTGAAGTATCTCCAAAACTCCAATAATCAGTACCATGTTGAAGTCCTCGCAATTCTCACTCCAATGCAACTTGAATGGGCAAAATTGGAGTTTAGATGACAAAGTTATAACTAGTCAAAGTTTGGTCAAACTAGGACCAAAGGCCCTAAAAAGGTGAAAAAATCATCTCATAAGTGATCAACAATGGATTTTAAATGAAAGAGCTCGTCAAAAGCTTTCTAATGGCATTCGTTTCGTCAAAAATAGAGATCGAATGTGAAAGTTATGACGGTTTAAAGTTTAGGTAAAAGTGTGGATTATGATGACATCAACATGACATCATAAAATCTTAAAGAGAGGGAAAAAATTCAAATTCAAATTCAAATGATTATTTAATTCGAATTAAAAGAATTAGATGATAGGAGTTGAACTCCCAACCATTGCCCTCCTTAAAAAAGGCCAACCAATGGGCTATATATGGTATATTTGATTTTGGAGGAAGAGTTGTTATATACCCATAAAAAATCCACCCAACCTTATTTAAATAAGGGTACTTGTTAAAAACAAACCCTTAATTTTGGTGAGAGATCATAACAAGAAAATGCTAAAGGGGGTTATTTCGAAAAGGAGATTTCTTATAGGGCCTATTATTATATATTTTTTGTTTTAGCCTATTTTAGGCCATTTTTATGTATAAAAGAGGGGTCAGGGGCCTTTTTCAAGGCATTCAGTTTGATGGAGATTATGAAAAATTGATGAAAAATGTTGTGATTACTCAATTTTTGAGAGGAACCAGAAAGATGACTTATTGCTAAGGAGAGAAAATTTTGGAGGACGTATTTTCAGTCCTGAACATCGAAGCAATGTAATGTTGATGTACTTGAAGGGATTGATATTGTAAGACTATAATTTATTTTTGGAGTTAATTAGATTGGTCCACTAGTTGGAGCAGGACCCGAAGACGTAGTCCAGACAGGGCAAACTCTGAGAGCAAATTGTGTTGTGCCTCTTATCTCTCATTTCTTTTTTGTCAGTTGATGATGTGTTGTTCTTTTTTGCATTTTAATTACGTTAATTTGCTTTAGTAAAAGCACTAAATTAATTTTACGTAATTGGTTAGAATTCCTCTTTTTCATTCCTAGATTATTCTTCTTTGTAAATTCAATGATTTTAAATACATAGCCATGCATTTATTGCATGGATCAGGAAAGTATATCTGATTGTTGGGAAATGAGTCATAAAATTTATAGATCCTAAATTAGATCAAAATGAAAAGGGAGGAAGAGGTTTTTGTTAAGAGAAATATGCCTAAACAAAAGGAGAAGCAACACATTCAAGAAGAGATGATTTGATCTGTGAAGGATAGGGAGCACAACCCTATCAACAATTTGGGTGTAGGGGAATGAGAGTTCTTTCAATCCCGTGGAAGATTTGACGAAAGACCAAACAATGTTTGTTACTACATCTACTAAAGAGTGGGTGACCACCTAGACAAATATGAACATGGATAACATCCATCTTGGGATTTTCAAAGAAACAATCAACCTACAAATTCATGAGGACCTAAAAGGGAAGGTGGGACTTCAGAAGCTCATAGACCTTGTGATGTTAATCATGAGTGACTTTATCAGGGAAGATGACATCAATGTTCTTAACAGTGCTAAGAACAGTATGATGGACAACTTTAGGTTCATTAAATGGTTGCTTGGTGCAGAGGCACCTAAATTAAACTAAAAATGGAAGTTAAAAATCTTATTGTGAGAGATCTAAATTCATTTGAGTCATAATTTTGGTTTATGTTGGGTTTATACAAAATTTGTAATGTGAAAATACATAAAGTGCATAAATGTTGTGATAGTTGCATAATTACTAAAATAATATAAGGATATGGTTTAAAAGGTGATTTGGAAGTTATAACCAACCACAAAAACTATAAAAATGGATGTATGGTCAAACCAAAGCATTAATGGAAGAAAAAAGATACATTAGAATGAATCAGGAACTCTCCTTATATTAATTGGAAATATATGTGAACTAGGTTTTGTTTCCAATTGGTTAGAGTTGTTTTCATTCAGATTTGTGTAAGTTATGTTCATTTTAATGAAGATTGGTTTTTATGGATCTTCATTGAAGTTACATGACACAATTGGTGCTTGTAGAATTATTTATGCATTGTAAGAATTAATGGCTTATAGATTCAGAAACTAGACTCATATAAGGTTGATTAGAAATTGGTTTGCTATTATTTGGACTTATCTTGAGAAGGTTATTTGATGCCCTAGGTAGGGTTACTAGATTTTCTCCTTATTTATGATAGAAAATATGGGTCTTGGTTCAAAGCACATAATTTGTGATTTATTTATTGGATTGGTCTTAGCTTTGGATATGTTCTAACAGGGTAATTTGAAACAAATCCTCCAAAGGGTTTGGCAAGAAAAGTTCAGGATTAAAAGTTATGAATAATGTAGTCAGGCATAGAAATCAAATTGTGTAAATGAAGATGTTGTCTTTATTGGTGTATAATGTCAAGGTTCTTTGTCGAAGCCTTTGAATTGATCCTAATTCCTTGATGAAGTAACATAATTTTGTGAATCACTTGATTTGAATTAGTTTTCCTTAAAGGTGTACCAAAGGGATGTGCATCAGTTTGGTATCAGAGCTCAAAGATCTTGAGTGTGTGGGTAGAGCACTGAAGGAGGAAATCCACACCAGGACCTTGAAGATTTGGTTTTGATTTGTTGATGATTTTTTGGTTGTAGGTTCTCATACATATTGCTGCAAAAAGAATTTTTTTTATTTTTTATTTTTGAGTTGACAGATATGGAAGTTTTGTCAAGGGCCATGGGAAGGTCCAGTGGATTCCAAGAGACTAGGGAGAGAGGTAAAGATGAGAACTCCTAGGTGAGGCATATGGGAGAGTTGTTTATGGAAACTTTGAAATAGCAAGGTAAAAGTGGATCTATGACTGATAAAAGAACTATGGAGTTGCAACCATTAATGCTCCATTTATAGGAGTATTTGAGAATTCTTGTGTCCTTAAAGGCAAAGGTAAAGAAGAGGATGTTTGGTACAAATTTTTTTCTTGTAGGTTATTGATTCCTTTTCAAGGTTGGGAGTATGGTATAGAGGCACCTAAAGTAAACTTAAAATGGAGCTTAAAAATATTAATGTGAGAGATCTAAATTCATTTGAGTCATAATTTTGGTTTATGTTGGGTTTATGCAAAAGTTGTAATGTGAAAATGCAGAAAGTGCATAAATGTTGTCACAGTTGCATAATTATTAAAATAATATAAGGATATGGTTTAAAAAGGTAGTTTGGAAGTTATAACCAACCAAAAAAACTATAAAAATGGATGTATGGTCAAACCAAAGCATTAATGGAAGGAAAGAGATGCACTTGAACAAATTAGGAACTCTATTTATATTAATTGGAAATATATGTGAACTAGGTTATATTTCCAATTGGTTTGAGTTGTTTTCATTTAGATTTTTGTAAGTTATGTTCATTTTAATGAATACTAATTTTTATGGATCTCCATTGAAGTTACAAGACACAATTGGTGCTTGTAGAATTATTTATGCATTGTAAGAATTAATGGCTTATAGATTCAAAAACTAGACTCATATAAGGTTTATTGGAAATTGGTTTGGTGTTATTTGGAACTATCTTGAGAAGGTTATTTGATGCCCTAGGTAGGGTTATTGTTTTTTCTCCTTATTTATGACAGAAAATATGGGTCTTGGTTCAGAGCACATAATTTGTGATTTATTTATTGGATTGGTCTTAACTTTGGATATTTAATAGGGATAATTTGGAACAACTCCTCCAAAGGGTTTGGCAAGAAAAGTTCAAGATTAAAAATTATGAATAACGTAATCAGACATAGAAATTAGATTGTGTGAATGAAGATGTTGTCTTTATTAGTGTATAATTTCAGGGTTCTTTGTTGAAGCCTTTGAGTTTATCCTTATTCCTTGATGGAGTACCATACTTTTTTGAATCCCTTGAGTTGAATTAGTGTTTTGTAAAGGTGTATGAAAGGGCTTTGCATCATTGTTCCACTAGATTATTGAGATAAAGAAAAGAACAAGTCTGCTGGAAGGAAAGAAGGAAGCTAGGGAGGAGGAGAGAGTTGATTCCAAACACTATGTGGAACTTGCTACCTTCTATGGTCTGGAAGATAAAGTGTTGGATCTTACCAACAAAGTGGATGCCACTTAGGCTACTCTGCGGGGCATAGCTAACTAGAGCTACCATATCATGAAGGCCTAAAATGAAAACCTCAAGGCACTAATTAGCAGGCTGGAAGACACTAGAATGGGAAAGGTGATGATAATTGTAGAAGAAGGTGGTGTTGGAGCTGAGACTGAAGGCTTGGGAAAAGGACTAGAGCCATAAAGAAGAAGAAAGCCTTTGAGTACAACAATAAGCTCACTGAGATCAAAGAGGTTGCTAGGAAGATAGACATACTAGAGAAGGAGGCTGTGAATCTCCTTATGAATATTGATTAGTGTTTTCCTAGTTCTGTTTGTTTTTGTTTTGTTGTTTTCGGCTATCCTTTTGTTGATGGCCTTTTTGTTTGATGTCCTTTTGTTATTATGTTTTATACTATTATGGGCTTCTATTAAACATCTCTTCTAATTTGTAAAGGGTTTCAAGGGCCCTTCAATATCTATTTTCCTTATCAAAAATAATTTAAATTGGCACAAAATCTTAAAACAATATGCCCCTAAAGCAATTTTATTTACATCCAAGCAAAATGTCTTAGAGTACACATACAAACTAGTAGAATTTTTTTGCATTGACCATATGATTATTATTTACAATAAGACCCCTTATTTATATATAAAAAGAAGAGAGAGAAAATGGGAACCCTCAACCACCTTGACTTAGTTACAAAAAAAAACTCCTAGCTAATTTTGACTTAATTAAAGTTGCATGCCTAATGCGGTTGCAACTTGATTACATGTTATAACTTTACACATTATATTATCACATGCAATTACATCTTGGTTTTCCATTACATGTACTATGTCCATTACAAATTACAAATACACAAGAAAAATATTCAAGTGTGTGACAAGACAAAACTTCTTTTGCATTATCATTTTTGGCCTTCATGTCTCTAAATGAATCTCTATAAATTATATTCTTAGGTTTGGTGGAAGCATCTTGATCTAGAATACGAATATACATATTTTATTATTATGTTGAGTGTGTAAGAATTTTCCTTAGGGGAAAATCACCCAAGATCAAGGAACTCAAGCACAAGCACATAATAGACCAAAGTATGATCAAAATAACAAATATGATATTCAATTGATGTAATGTCATGTACATACACATTAGGAGTGCCTAAATATAAAAGCCTCTAGAATGCTTCTAGAATGTCTATGAGTTAACAAAATGATAATCCTCACAACTAAGCATGCATCCACCAAGTGTGGACTATCCTCCATTAAGTACAAGAGTTAGTGTGATGATGAGAGGATAAGCCTGCAAAGGTGTGTCATGTGAAATTATGTTGTGGACACCATGTTCTTAATTAAGAGTGTGAATAATTGTGTTGTCAACATGACAACTTAGATAATTATGCAAACTCTAGTGTTTTAGACACCATGTGCTAAATTAGGAGTTGCTTGCTTTTGTGTTGTCAACATGATAACTCATAAGAGTACGCAAACTCCTAGGTGTCAAACTAGAAAATAATAAAATAATGCATTGACCTAAGTAAACTTAAGTAAAGCGTAATAAGTAAATACTTATTGACACCAACACCCCCCCCTTAAGTGAAACTTAGGGGAATACACTTAAGCTCATGAAAGCTAAGATGAAAATGCATGATGGGTCCTAGCTACTAGGCCATGTTAGGTACCCATATAAAAAATACAATGAAATCTCTCATAAAGTAGAGAAAGAGGGAAAAACTCATGGGAAAAACCCTCCCCCAAAAAGAGAGATGAAAAAAAACAAGATGCATGGATGGATGGAGTAATCAAGACCCCCCCATTACGACATACATCAAGTATATACAATAGAAAAGTATGAGAAGAATGCAATCCCAAAAGAGGGAAAGGTCCCCCCCATAAGAGAGAAGAAGAAAGGAGATAAGGTAGTCCCCTCCCCCCTCCCCCCCCCCCCAAATGAAGAATTTCAATCAATGATAGCTGCTCCAATGTAGAAGTTGATCCATGACTGCTGATTAATGTTCCTCCCCTTTGGAAGAAACAATGTCATAGGTTCATATGAGATTCTTTCCCAATGTGTAGAAAGAATCTCGATGATGAATGGTGTCTCTGAAACCTACTCAACTATCCCTATATCGATATTGATTTTTGCCCATTCCAATATTACTGAAAAGAATAATGTCAGATCTAGCAAGGATGGATGTAGAATATATCCCAAAGAACCATCTATCTCCTTGAATGATAAAGAGACCTCCTACAACTGTTGTACATAAGGATCCACAATCATATTAACCTCATAAGAATGATCATGTAGAGAATGGACAGGAGGGTTAGAGCGAGCCCTCACAACAACTAAAGAAGGATTTTCTTCATCAAAGAGAAGATGTGTATCCCAAATCTACTATGTATGACTCCACAAAAAAACTGATATGTCTGCTATGTAGTCATCCCCTGATGCTGGAATTGGAAGACAAGGTGTACCCAACTATACTAAATTGCATGGACCTATCACTGTAGCAATGCATGCATGTGGAATGTGTTGATACTGTGACCTATTCTTATATCTGTCAATAGGATCCCACATATTTGAATCTATTGAATCACTATCACTACTATCACTATTAGTTTCCACAATGTATGAAGTATGGAGAGGATTAGAGGATAAGCTTGGTGAACTTTCCTCAAAGTGAACATTCCTCTCTATGAAAATCTCATGAGTCTTAGGATCCATAATTCTATATTCCTTAACATTTTCTTCATATCCGATGAAAGTAAAAGGCCTTGGTGGTGGTGCCTTGCATTCCCTTGAAGACATGTTTGCCCATGTTGGACAACCAAAGACTTTGAAATCTTTCACAACTGGTTTTATGCCGCACCATGCCTCAAAAGGAGTCTTTCCATCTAAGGCATTATGAGGAGACCTATTAAGTATGTGATTGACATTGCTTATATCTTCAACTTTAAGTGATGGATCAAGAGACCTAGCTTGAATCATGCAACTTGCCATTGAATTAAGAGTTCTAATCCTCATTACTACAACATTTTTCTTTTGCAAACTGAATGCTACTAGATTTTGAAGATTAATACCCTCAAGTTCACAAAAGTCTCTAAGTCTTGAGTTCACATATCTACTTTCATTGTCCATGCAAAGAACCTTGATAGATTTCCTTGATTACTTTTCAACATGACTCTTGAAGGCTAGAAACTGATCAAACACTTCAATCTTGTGATCAAGAAAGTAGACCCATGTTTAGTGTGAAAAGTCATCAATGAAAGTGAGGAAGTAGTGACGCTTGCTAATTGATGTTACTACAAAAGGACCTGCTAGAACTATATGAACCAACTCAAGAGCAACTAATGCTCTCCAAGACTTCCTTTTTTCATACTTTTCTTCAAGATGCATATCCATTAAACAAGTTGAACATTCACCCTTAGAAAAGTTGATTGTAGGTAAACCTTTGAACATATTGTTTGAGAAAAGTTGATGAAGATAGCAAAAGGCAAGATGACCATACTGCTAATGCCATAATTTGATGTGTGAGTGAGATTTTATCAACAAGGCATGTGAAGGAGACTTAGGCAAAACGTGGGAGAAGGAACACAGCCTTTTGTCATGATTGACTTTACCCACTACAACCAATGAATCTTTAAGATTGTGCACCATTATTGAATCAAGAAGGAACTCAACTTTAGTGCCATCTCCATAGTGAGTGATTTGGTAGATTGAAAGGAGATTAGAGGTAAGGTTGGGAACATAGAGAACTTCTTTGAACTCCCCATTTTACATCTCAACTTGTCCTTTCCCTTCAACTTCCATTTTTGTATCATCTCCTACAAAGATGTGTGGTACCTTAGACTGCTTCAATGAAGGAAAGTGTCCTTTTGAAGAACCAATATGATCTGAGGCACCTGAGTCAAGAATCCATTCCCCTAAAGAACTTGAACCAACCATAAGTGCTTTCCCTTTTCCCTTTGAAGTGGGTGGAGTTGAATCCTTGGAAGCATTTGGCACATTGATTTTGTTCTTCCTAAGTTGAAGATTGTTGTGTCTTTGATTGTGATTTTTGCTTCCACTGCTTTTTCTTGCTGTTGGTAAAAAAAAATCTACCTTGATTTGATTGGTTCTCATTAGTAGCCACCAATTTTTTGGTCTTTGATGACTTGAGAATTCCCATATCTATCAACTTGGATTGTTCCAACATCAACATTTCTACAAGTGCATCAATTGTAGGCTTAGTGAAGGAACTTCCCATGGTCAACCTATGAGTTTTGTAACTCAAAACAAAAGATGCATGCTCTGAAGGTAACCTCTTCAAGATGTGATGAATCAATCTATCATCCTTCATGGGATTACCACAGTATTTAAGTAGTGCTCTCAATTCATTGGCTTTATTGACAAGTCTTGAATTGTGTCAAAATTCTTAGGATCCAATAGAAGTAGATCATCCTAAATTTGGAATCCCTTTTCCTCATCCACCTTACCATACAAACCTTCAGTTTTGTCCCAAGCACCCTTGACTTCCTTAAAGTTGGAACTGTGGAAGAAGAGATCTTTGTGAACACAACTCTGAATGATTCCTAAAGCTTGGTTATCATTAATTTGCCAATTAACTAGTGTTGTAGCATCAGTGGGTTTGGTAATTGTACCATCAATATAGAGATTTAAACCTTTTTCCATTAATCTACTCCATACAATATCTTTCCATGTAGCATAATTGTGTGAAGTTAGAAGTGGATTTTTAGGTGAACCCATGATGCAAAAAATTAAAAAGAGCACAAGAGAGAAAGAGATACACAAGAACACAAGACACCCACCCTATTCACTCAATCAAACCTCCCCCCCCCCCCCCCACAAAAAAAAAAAAAAAAAAAACAAATGATGCTTTTGAAACTTTATAGATAGTGCGTTTACAATAGGCCACTTGTCAAAATGTACAAAGTGGACTTTTGGTTTTGTTGTTTACAACTGCCTTTTGAGGTTCAAATCTAGTACTAAGCATTGTAGCTTAGATGTACAACAATTTTGAAATGTAATCAAGGAAATACAATGCAAAAAAGGACCTAATTCTAAAAGTGATATTTCTGTCCACACAAGCCTATAATATGGTTGTAGATCTGGAAACTAGACAAAAAATTAAGCACTTAAAAAAAAAGAACTTGAAAACGTGTCCAAATGAGCCCGTACAGAGCGTTTGAAGTTGCAAAATGTAGGATTGGACAGGTATAGTTACCAAAAAATAAAATTTCTAACAAATTCATGCACCAAAACTAGAAAAGAATAGCACCATTGAAAAGTTCAAGAAATTCTACCCAAAACTTTAAAAAATGGCCCCTGATTTGGAGTCTGGATGACTAAGTTATGGCCTCCCAAAGTCAGACTATCAAATCAAAACTACATCTGGAGAGGGGTCTGGGCAGCAAATTGCGAGGTTGAATTTTATGGTAAAACACCCATTGAGGCAACGTAAATTGACCTACTGATGACAGTTAGATGGCCATCAAATTTAGGCTTGTGACTAGCTAACATCAGCCAAAAAAGTTACTTGGTGACATGGTAGTGATGTTAGCTATACGAGATTTGATGTCGACTGTATAGATGTACAATTGGTTTAGTGAGGTGTCTACATCTATCCATGTGGCAGGTGTACTTAGCACTAACTTGGGGTTCATGATGGTGCCACGTGCTATTGACTGCACTGTATGGTGGCACCATTGACATGGAAGAAATTGCGTAGCAGATGAGCGATCGAGAGTTGGAACTGCTGGCAGTGACTTCAAATTGTCGGTGAATATTACAGCTAGCCAAAATCTTTGTTCTGCTAGTAGGTCATTTTAAAAAGCATCACCGAGAAGTCTTCAAACAATGGTGTCGGGAGTAGTAAGGGTGCCATCAGGGGAAACTTTAAATGTCGCTAGGTGACAAATTTTAACGCCACTAAGAGTTCAAAAAAGAAGCCAACAAGGGATTGTTTAATCCCACATTGCCACAAAAGCTGCAACTATGATGTTTAAATAAAGAGAATCTATGAAGTTAAATAAAGAGAAGCTACTAGAGGGTTATGAGTTGTCGGAAGTATGTGAATTGTGTTCGTTGCTTGCTGGAAAATATGAAGCCGTCCAGTTTGAGTTAATGCTAGAATTTTGGTGAATGCTAAAGCTAGTTATGGAATATGCCAAAATTTGAAGAATATTCCCTACGGGGTTGGGGTTTCACCACCTAGTTATTGAAAAAAAAAAATCTTTGCAAGCCTGGTAGGCCCAATTTTTTTGAAAAATTGCTCCAAAAATGGCAGAAAATAACAGAGAAATAAAATACCAATCTGAAAAATAAATTTATAGATTTAATAAATGATCATACTAAATTTGCAAATCAAGCCTTCGGGTGCCTGTTTGCAAAGAAAATTTTCTTCAAATTCAACTATGGCCTAGGGTAGGTGAATTTATAGTCAAATTTCATCGAATCAACACTCCAGACACAATGGCAAGGTCTACTTTGGCTCTAGACACTCCCAATGACTATAATACTCTAGATCTAGGTCAAGATCCTCAGAGAGGTGAGGCAATAAAATGGTCTCCAATGGTTATGTGAAGAGAAATTCCCTCAACTCTGATACCGTGTAAGAATTTGTCTTAGGAAAAAATCACCCAAGATCAAGGAACTCAAGCACAAGCACAGAATGAACAAAAGTATGATTAGCATAACAATATGATATTCAATTTGATGTAATGTCATGTACATACACACTAGGAGTGCCTGAATATAAAGGCCTCTGGAATGCTTCTATAATGTCTAGGAGTTAGCAATATGATAAGCCTCACAACTAAGCACAGTCCACCAAGTGTGGATTATCCTCCATTAAGCACAAGAGTTAGTGTGATGATGAGAGAATAAGACTACAAAGGTGTGTCATGTAAAATTATGTTGTAGAGACCGTGTGCTTAATTAAGAGTGTGAATAATTGTGTTGTCAACATGACAACTCAGATAATTATGCAAACTCGAGACAACTCATAAGAGTATGCAAACTCCTAGGTGTCAAACTAATAAATAATAAAATAATGCATTGACCTAAGTAAACTTAAATTAAGTGTAATAAATAAATACTTATTTACACCAACAGATTGTTTGTTGACCATTTTTGTCTTGAAAGAGTTATATGCTTATAATAACTCTTTCATCCCATAGCAGGTGTTTAGTGGTGAAAATATATGCAATGAATTTAATAGTGTTAATTAGATGAGATGAATTCACTAACCAAACACATTTACCCTAAGCCATTCAATACATGAGAAAGAGGGGTTTTCAAACATAAATCTCACTATAGCTCATGTTAGATTAGCAAAACCCATAAGGATAAAGGGATGATTATGATAAACTCAAATCGTATCAAGTAATTATGCAAGCAAGTCCTTTCTCATGAAATGTAAATTTGACTAAAGATGTGTGAATGTAAAACTACAATTTATTAAATGAGAAGTGTAAGATAGGTCTAGGTGCTAAATTTAAGCAATCAATCCAATTAAGATATGGAAATAGGTCTAAACCAAAAGATGAAATAATTGATTAAGTACTCAATTCAAAATGTATAGAGGAAATTTTTTAATTCAAAAATTGTAGATCTAAAATTGTGAGGGAACTTTCGAATGTAGATTTGTAATCACAATTGAAAACGCATGAATTTTTTTTTTCATAAGGTATGATAAAGACATCGACCATGTCACCATGTTCCTAGGGCATTGTAGCACAATCGACCTGACTTCTTTTAAAATGGTATGGTGAATTTTTTTTAGATCTACAGTTGTACTTCTGATAATCTGCTTTTGGACACATACATTTTTGTTTTTATTTTGGGTAGATGAGGGTTTTCCTTGTTCAAGCCCTATATTGAAGATTAAACCTTGAAATTTAAATGTAAATGTGAAAAATGAAAGCAAGAGAAATGTAAATATTCACCTTGTGCATGGAAAGCCTTGTCAATTAGGATTTTCAATGCTTGTATATTGATGATGTCAAAGTTGATAAGTAGGAGATAATTTCCATAGCAAGTCAAATTGTAATGAAGGATGTAGGAAATCTCAAAAAATATAATGGATGTACAAAAAATATATCATGGAGCCATGGATGTAAATGTGCATCAATGAAGAAGATTATGAATGCCTCAATGTATATCTCCTCCCTTGATGGCCAACAAAATGCTAGACCTTAAAGAGAAAATTCTCACAAAGGATCCTTGAATCTTTGAACACCTTGAATACTTGAAGAAAATATCCTTACTTAGATTCTTGAGGTTTATTTATGTCTCTTTTTAGCTTATGGATTACTTATGTTATATGTGATATAAAATTGAGGTGCATGTGATTCGTTTTATACTAATTTTTTGGGCACAAAAACAAAGCAAGGTGACAGAAACACCTTGTAGACAACTAAATCTAATCACATTATAAGAAATCATACTTACACATCTTCTAAGGTATTTTCAATTAAATATTAAATATTAAATAAATTTATGTTGTCACCCAATTAATTAATTTAATTAATTGATTGTAGTCTAATTAATAATCAAGCGACAACCAATAGTCATATTTATTAATGAAACCACTATTCCTCTAGTAAATTAAATAATTTGTGCAAACTATTTATTTTAATTCCAAATTCCCTCCCATTTAATTATTTAATTTAATTAGTTAAATCCCTCAAACCTTAATTATCCCTCACCCCAACACTTAGCCTAACCCAACTCATGAAGCAATAATCAGCCTTTCTAATTAAATAATTCTATTTATTTAACTAATTCATCCACCTTCCAGTTCTCTTACAAATCCATTCACCAGCCACACCACTCCCTTATCTAAATCACGTAACTCTCTTACCTTAGTCATATCACACCCTTTATATAAGTCTAATCACCTCCCCCATATCACTTGCACAATTTAAGACTTCCTAACTCAAGCCTAAGTCCACTCTCATACAACATCTCCCTCTCCCACCTAAGAAAATTAAAGTCCATTTCACACTTTTTTCAGTTGATTGTCCCTCCAAAAATCCCATCCCCTTATACTCATTCTCCTTGAGACACTTCTCACAAGGCTATGGATTTGAGAAAGCACAATCCATGTACTCATCTTTCCTTAAATCCTAGCCCTCCCTCACAATCTTTCTAATTTGCATCTTGGCCATCTATTTCCTTCACCCTTGGCCTATAAATTGAACCATATATATCTTTCACAAATCATCCACCTTTTGATGATTTAAATTTTGTATGCTATTTTGAGAGTCAAAAGCTTCCAAAGAGCCATTCTATACCCAAATTTTCTTTCATCATCCATTCTTGAATATGTCTTTAAATTTTGAAGCAACATTATTGAGCACACATTCCATCCTTGGACCAAATCTTCTCAACAAAGAATCTATTTGATTGCAAGGTTTGAACTTTTATTGGTTGTTTTAAGCTCTTTTATGGCTTTTTGTTGTTGAATTGGTTTTTTGGATGTTTGGTTTCTATTCATGTCCTTTGATCGCTATTTTTCATACCATAAACACATGATAATTAAATTTAAAGATAAATTTGGGACTAGGATCCAAAATCCTTTTGGGACAAGTTGAATTGAGGTCAAATTATTTTAGAATAGGTTGGCATTGGTCAACCTATTTCAAATTTTTCACACAAGGAGCCAACCCTAAGGTCTTAGAGATTGCTTTGGTGAAACCAAAAAATATAGAGAAAAATAGGAGAAAAAGGTGATTGATCACAAATCCATCCATGGTCCATAAGGTCACTAAAGGATGGGAGCTAAAAGTTATTAAACAATGATTGTGACCATTTTAAGATGATACATTTAGCCTCCATTTTAGAGGGATTACAAATTGCCTCAAATTCATAGTAAATTAGATCAAAAGTAAGAGTTGATCTTATTGCAGCTAAGGAGATGAATAAACCATCAAGCCCCCAATACAATTGAGTCTTCATAGTATCAAGAGCCAAAATAAGAGACATGTCACTAACAAGAAAGTGTAGCCAACTTTCCCAATGATTTTTGTGTCCCTTATTTTGAATTACATAGAAAAAGAAAGGTATGTTGCAACAAAATATGGTATTGAATGGTCTAGAAAGTGTGTGTGGCACACCAATTAACCCGTCAAATATTAATTGAATGATCTATAAAGTGTATGTCATGCTAGTCATTCATCAAAATGATTCATCCTTAAGGGAACCCTATTTCCTAAAAAGAAGAATTAAAACTCGAGCATAAACATGTGTGTGTCCTTAAGGGATCAAAAACATAATTAAGATTCCTTGATAATTAATAGTCAAAATATGGATCAAATAATTATTAGTCCTCCTAAAGTATTAGTAATCCAAAGAGATATTCAAAATTAAAAAAATATCAAGACACCATGAACTAGTATTATTTTAATAGAGGAAACCAAACAATTAACATATGTGTCTACAAAAGTGAGAAGAGTGTGTATGCCCCCACATTAACGAGATTGTAAATATCTTAGCAAGAGAAATAGATTTAACACAAGTGTACATGCATCCACTAAGAATTTTTCCACTATGAAATTCCTCCAAGAGATAATAGTTCAAGGGAAATAAGCACATGACAAAAGAGAGAGTGCAAAGGGATCTACTAACTATGGGGTCAGTATGATCATATGATAATATTTAACACTATATCAGGTATGAAATGTCATCGTTCCCCAAAGGAAGTAAAACTATAACACAATGGAGGAAAAGACATGTTAGAGATACAAAGGAGAGTCTTTTTTGGATGGCAACATAAAGACCAAAAAGAACGGGTACTACCATATCACAAACATTAAAAAAACTACATAAGGGCACATATACAAACAATAACACATGTATGACATAATATGTAATGGCATATATAAGAGAGGTACATAATATAATAATGTATGAAATATTTTATTGCTTTATTTCTTTATCATCTTGTTTCAACATTAAAGTACAAAGACTAACATGCTAGTGAGGTCCACATCAAGCATGTTGCATTCCCCCCCCCCCATATTGGTTTATAATAGTAGGTAAAGGTGGGTGATTCATAAGAGGAACAAAATCTAGCACACTAGGAACTACCATTAGATCCAGGTGAGGAATTTGATGGGATTCATTATATTGTTCACTAGGTGTGAGTGTTAGTTGCATAGAAAACATGTTAGGAAAATCATAATTCATATCGATATTTTCATATTCATAATCACTAACATGTGTATTATAATCATCATCAAGTGTATCTTCCATATCAAGATTAATAGAATCTAAAATACAAACAAAAGCATCATGTTTATCCAATTGCATAATATTATGATTAACCTCCTCCACATGCTCATGTATGTCTTGATCAAAGGAAGGTGAAGCTTGAGACACATAAATAATTTTAGAAGAAAGAACATGGGTGTTAGACTTAGCATTATGGTTCTTACAATGTTGATGAGCTTGTTGGTTACAAACAATTTTATGAGATAAACTTAATTTATTAGGATCAATAGTCATAAGTTATAAAGGGGGAACAACTACCAGTTGAGGAATGTAGGTGAGGGAATAAGTGGGGTAGGTGAGACAACTACGAAAAGATCAAACTAAGGAATACTAAGATGTTTTTGATAGGATTAATAAAGATGGTCAAGAAGTTTAGGTGTTTTCGTAGGGAGAGATAGTCAATAGACATAAAACTCAACACAATGTCGAGAACACAAGGGTTTATATAAAGAATGATTAATGGTGACAATATATCCTTTATGGGGAAATTTGATGCACTTATAAAAAGAAGAGGATACAAATTTCATAGAAGATAGCTATGAAATTCAAAGCTAATCTTGAAAGTGATCATAAGTAGGAATAACAATCAAGGTAATATAAACAACCTTATCAGAAGGAGTTACAAGATGATTGATAGAACCATGAGAACAATATAGAAAACCATTACAAGTTTGAGTTCAAACATTAGATGCATCATGACTAGGTTGACAATGGTATTGGTAGAATGCATTGTTATCAAATGACTCAGACATTGGTTTTATAGTGTTAATAGGTTGGATAGGAGGAAGTTTCATAATGTTAGCACTAAATAAACTTCATAGTCACTACAGGAAAAGGTTCAGATCAAGAAGTATACTAATGATTAGGATGATACATAGAGGAAAACATAGTTGAATTTTTGTATGTAGTATCCACTTGAGCATTAACTATGTCGGTTAATTCATAAATGTCAAAGTAGTTGTTATCCTTAGAGATCTTGTCTAGATGAGTGATAGTGTCACTCTTATCAGCACTAACAAGATACATTAGAGTAGAGCTCTCAAGATGACTCACTTGTAATTGATAATGGTGAAGCACTACAAAAATTTGTGAAAAGGAAGTATACTCACTAAGAAGAATATTATCTCTAATGTCTTTTGGCATATTAAAAATAAAATATGTTTGAATTGTTGACCCTATGCTAAGACATATTGTCAACTACTAACAAACCACTTAAGCCATCCAGGAAGGTCAGTTAATACAACATCCAAGATTTCGATCAGGGAGAAGAATTCAGTATAACCCAAGTAGATGAAGGTATACTTTATTAACCAAGCTCATGGTATAACCAAGCTATTCAATATAATTAATGGAAAATAAGTTTCATGTGTGAACCGAGTTGACAATGTGAACCGAGCTCTTATATCACCCAAGTTCCAAAGTGTCATCCAAGCATGAAGTGTTAATTGAGAAACAATGTCACCCAAGATCATTGTATTGCTCGAGTATCAACATATCATCAAAATTACTATATTACCCAAGCATCAATATTTGGGCTGACCTAAAGATATAATTTGGTTAATATGAAGATATCTATTGTGGTAGCCAAATTGGCATAGAGTTATTGTTTTTAGGGTATATAAGGAAGACAAATTCATTTGTATAAATGTGAAAAAAAATGTAAGAAGTGTATTATGAGACATATATGAAGACAAGGAGTGAATATGGAGCAGATTAAATAATTAGGCTACTAAGTAGTATAAAGGGTAGAGTAGAGAGTCATTCATCATAGTCAAGTGATCACTTTACTCGAAGGATCTACATCAGCAAATCAAGTTGCAAAGTAGAGATCAATTTGTTGATTCATTCTAATAGGTGCATCATTTAAATCCTCTAACCATGTGGACCTAACAATACTATTCTAAATCTCTTAACAGAGTAGATACTTCATTGTATTGTAAAATCCTTTTACAAGGTAGACCTAACTGTCCTTCATACTCTTAACAGAGTAGATCACCAGAAGTGATCAATTGTAAGCCTTAACATGCCAAATTTATTACTACAGTAGTGAAGCATTGTGTGTGTCATCCCCACCCTAGTTTTACCTTCTACTTGGTGGGTTTTTAGGTTACCATATCTTGTGTCAAGTGTTATGGTATTGATTTCTTAATTTCATAATGTTCGTGCATGGAATTAGATTAGATAATCTAAAGGAAAAAAAGTGAATTAATCTTACAAAGAAAAGTTTTGTTGGTTCCTAATTCACCCCCCCCCCCCCCCTCGAAGTCACTTGCTTGTCATTACATTTCCAACATGAATATCACGATTAGGTATAGGATATGAAATTTGAGCATGCAATTATTTAAATCTACCAATAAAGTCCTAGCTTTTTCTTTAACATTATGCTTACATTTAATTAGGTAGGGTTTTTTTTAGTATAATGATGACTCATGGGCCTTAGCTAACATTCTAGCATATGTTGATACTAGGTTGTTTGTTGAGGCTATGAGTACTTTGGCCAAGGCTTCTCTTCTATCTAACACTATGTTAGAGGTTAGGGCTCTAGCTAGGGCTATATTGCTACTAGTGTTAAGTTTTCTACTTAAGACTCTTTGTCTATTGAGGGGGCTTCAATTTCTACTAGTCTCGTGCATTCTTCTTCAATTGATGGTGCCCCTACGATTTGGTTGGCTATTGTTACTACTATGGGTGCAACTACTAGGGTTTTATCGAGTGTAAAATATTCAAAGTTCATTGGGCCTTTGCATGCTTCTCAGAATGGATCTCTAGCTACCATTTCATTGTTTTTTGGAGTTGAGTTACCTAATAGAGGGGATTTTTGTGGGTCCATACAATTTTCTAGCACGGCAAGGACCTTGTCGTATGTTGGTATGGTCTCGACTGGTGCTATGACTTGTCTTTCTAAGGGGTGGGCTTGGTTGTGGCTCAAGATTGAATGCTAAGAAACATTTTCCTATTTCTAGTCATATTCAAATATCTTTGGACAAGGAAATGTTGACAAAAATTAAGGAGACTTCCTTTGAGTTATCTTCTTGTGGGGTCATTTGTCACTTCATGGGTCTATGGCCAAGGCTTCCTGACTTATATCAACTTTATTCATGGTAACCTCTTATTTTGGGTACTATTCATATTTGCCCTATGGTTCAAGGTTTTTTTTTTTGCTAAATTTGAAAATGTAGAAGATAGGAATTTGATTTTGTCTAATTACTCTTTTGCTTGGGAAAAATATTTTATGTTGGTTGTGAAACTTTGGTCCCCTGATTTCCCCCCTCTACGAAAATCTTCAACAAGATTATGATTTGGGTTAGGCTTCCATATCTTCCTCTTCATCTTTGGGTTAATACCCTTTTAGAAGTTGTAATAAAGGCTCTAGGATATTTTTTGATGGTGGATGAGTTGTTTAATGATATGATGCACCCTATTTATGGGCATATTTTGGTAGGGATGGATATCTCAAAGGGGTTACCATAAATGATTATGTTGGAATACTTTAAGGGGTATTTGATTAAGTCTCTAAACTATGAAGGTATTCCCTTTATTTGTAGGAAGTTCTTTAAAATGGGTCACTTAGCAGCTCAATGTAGTTTATAGAGGGCTAAGAATAAGAAGTTTACCTCTTGGTGGAAGGGTTCTTCCATTGAACACTACACTATTTATAAGAAAAAAAATATTATGTTGAGGTTAATGGTGTTGATCCTAAACATGATTATGATGTTCCTCTACTCGAACCTTTTAAGGCTATAAACACTACTCGTGTTACTAATAATTATGATGTTAGGTAGCCTTGTGTCGTTACCCTTATTACTAGTGTATTTGTTGTTGGCCTTCCTATTATTGCTTTTTCTACTAGAATTGGTCCTATTTCTAATCAAGATGGGCATTCTATTTATGTTGTTTTTTCTAGATGTGGGACTTTGAAAGCTAGTTCTATCTAGTCTTCACTTTCTAATATTTCCTAGAATACTCTCTTTGGCCCTATTGTTGCCAATTCTATTATAGGTTTTATTATTGTTGTTTTTGGTTCTGCTAATGGATATGCTATTATTGTTGGTTCTTCTATTGTTGGTTCTTCTATAGTTGGTTCTTCTTCTATGATAATTGGTTGTGGTACTATTGGTTCTACCACTATATTTTTTGTTTCTATTGTTGGCTTTGTCCCAAGTTACGTTGTTGCTACTATTGGAGCTACTATTGATTTTGGTCCTTCTACAACTTAATTTTCTTCAATTATCTTGGGGTCTCAGGACTTGGTTTCTCGAGATTGGTAGAAAAAGGCCTTTATGGTGGAGGTGGGGCAAACCCTTGTAATTAGAAAACATCATAAAAAGATCCCTCTATAATTCAATATGATATTGTACTCCTAAAAGAAGGGAGGTAAAGGAAAAGCCTGATCTTTTTGTTAAAGTTGATGAAATCTTAACCCCAAAGCTCTCAAGAATCACCTGCATGCAAACACTTGTCATAGAAATAGAGAAGCAAAAGCTATGGAGGCTAGAATTCCCAAATCCATAGATGAGATATTATTCATGAGCAGAAAGAGAAATTGCTATTATGAAAAGTGAAGATAGATCATTCTTATAAAGGAGATCAAAACCCTAATAGGTGACTAACCTAGTTTGCATGATAATAATTAATAAAAGAATTAATTATTATATGCCCAAAGTTTATCTTAAGTAAATGAGAGATAATAAGTGACTTAATAATTAAATTAATATGATTTAATTAATAAGAAAAAACTTTATGACTCTAACACCCCCTCTTAAGATAAAATTAGGGACTAGCTAAAAACCTAGAAACTATTATTGAAAGTAAATTTGGGTCCTAGAAACAAAGCCTAATGAGGTACCCAAGCAAAACCAAATCTCCGCAAAAAGGAGAAATAGAGAGAACCACATGGGAAAAACCATACCCCAAAAAGAGATGGAAAAAATACTAAAAGAACTAGTGAAGGACTGAAGAAGCCTCCAAACTAGGGAATGTCTCATAAGATAGGAACAAAAGATGATCATGAAGAACACCATTGAAGCATGAAGCTACAAATACTGCCAAATTGTTGATGTGAAGAGCCTCCATTGTATAAAACATGACCATGTAGAGAAGACTAAGTCTGTAGAGCTTATTAATCGAAGATGGAATGTATCTTCATGGCCTCCAAAAATAGAAATGAAATAATGTCAATATGGTAAATGATTCATCTCAACAAAAATTCATAGGTATCCAACCACTGCAATCACCTAATACATAGGATCAAATACTAAATACATAACTCACTCCATCAAACCAAGAAAGCAATAGAACCAACATAACTCCCCTATAATGATGAGAGGTAAGACATGAACACTGAAAAAAAATGCAATATCTCCTATAGAAAGAAGAACTAGGAACACTGAGAGTGCAAAAGAAGCAAAAACACGTATAATGACACATTTTGTTGACACATCATGAGGGTAATTTTGTGGAAGGAACACTCACTTGACAAAGGAAGATGGTGAATATGGCCAACATGAAACCCCCTAAGGCACTTTATAATGTAGTGTAAGTACAACAAAACACAAAGATGTGCAAGATCCTGAAACACAATAGAGTAGCACTTTATCTCAGTGTGTTTGCAAAAATACTACAAAAGAATGTCAATGAAGATCAAAATAGACATAAGGCTGATATAAGAGACAATACAACCCATGAAAAATCATTTGAATCAACAAAATTGATCCCCAGACCTGAAACAACCTAGATATCCACTAGAATGCAAAAAAGAAAATAAAATTGAATGGGATGTTCCTAGAGCAAAATCTAGAAAAACAACACATAACTAGAAAGAGCTCTAAAAGACCTTTCCAACGATATAAAGAATTCTTAAATCAAATATCAGATGCTCAAAATATATCTCCCAAAGTGCAAAATAGAAAGGAAACCAAATAGAATTAAAAGTCCAAATAACATACACCATCATGACGGGCTCAAAAAGATCTTTCAAACAATATAAGATTTGTCAAAAAATATTTCTGTATGCCCAAGATATGGTCAAACAACCATCAATAGGTCTTTACAACAAAACAAATCAAACAATGATGGGTGAAATGACCATCAAATTTTGGCATGGAAAATGATGACATCAACACTTGCACAAATGTCAGTGATTGTACCAATGATGTCAGTGACTGTACCAATGATGTCAGCAACTGTACCGCTAATGTTAGTGCTCTTAAAGGACTTTTTGACATTTTTTTTTTATAAACCTTTTGGATGGGCCCTTTCTGAAAAAGAAATTTAACACCTTTTTAAAAAAAATTATTTTTAAAATAAAAATTAAATCACCACCTTGGGAAGCATGTTAGATCTAGGGGCAATTTTTTTGCCTATTATTTTGACTGTGTCCAAATTAGACATGCCTTTTATGAAAATTGGAATTTTTGGGTACTAAAAGCTCAACGACGTGGTCCATTTTTTCTCAAAGTGCACCAAAAATTAGTTACTCCCAGATCCAATGGATAAAACCTTTGAAAAATAAAACCCTTTGAAAGCAAAAATATAGATCTGAAAGTAGAGACAAAACTCTCATAAATAGATTAGGGGCATGAAGATCTAGAGCTCTGATACCATGTTGAAGGTTATGAAATCTCAACCCCATAACTCCCAAGAATCACCTACATGCAAACACCTATTATAGAAAGATAGAAGCAAAATCTCTTCAGGTTGGAATTCCCAGATCCATAGATGAGACATTCTTGATGATAAAAATGAGAAATTGTTGTTATCAAAAGTGAATGAATGTTTAATTACAAAGAGAGATCCTCCTTATAAAGGAGATCAAAACCCTAACAATAAATGATAACTGCATAAGCGATACATTTTTAAGAGACATATAATACTATCATAAGTGACATTTTCCATACCTATAAATAATAAAAGCTACAAAAAATTAAGTGACACATTTATAAGAGACATTTGACATGATTATAAGCAACATTTGTTTGACCTATAAAAACATGTTGTTTATGAACATAAAGGGACATTTGTATAAGTCAAAATTTTCTATTAGACATTTTATAAGAGATGATTTAGGTGACTAACTTAGGTTGCATGATAATAATTAATAAAATAATTGATTATTATATGCCCAAAGTTTAGCTTAAGTAAACTAGAGATAATAAGTGACTTAATAATTAAATCAATATCATTTAATTAAAAGGAAAAAAAGTTATCACTCGTAACACTTTTCTATGTTTCGTTTAGATTGTAGGTAGAATGGGACTCATATGTTGTCATTCCTTGCTACTAACTTCTTTTTGATTGATCTATGGGGTTTCAGGGTCCCTCCAAAACCTATTGTTTACTGGGAAGGTGTAATATCCCCCTTCTTTATTTTTTTCCTATCTTGTCTTGGTCACATTTCTTTGGGTAGGGCTTATTGAATATCTTTGATGTGGGTTTTAGGTCCCTTTGTTTAACACTTACTTTGTTTTGGGTTTTAGGATCCCTTCAGAACCCATTTTTCTTAATAAAATACATTCTTCTTTTAATGCATTAAACCAGTCAAAGAAACTTGAGGACTAATATTGCTTTGAAATTGTTAATGAAATAATTAGAAAGGGTTTGAAATTAGACAATATAATAAGGGGTAAAGAGCAATATCATTACAAATCATTTTTTAGCCCCAATTAATAATGTTAATAATGTATGTGAAAGAGTCATATCAATTGTAATGTTGTCATTGATGTCAAGTCTTAGTTGGCTAGACATTATGCTAATTCAGTATAGTGCCATATCATTTGATTGACAAAGAGGATTTGATTGATGAATACAATTTAAAGAAAGTATGATGATGACATATTTGATAATTATTGGTATTCAGTGGGCACTTGAATGAGTTGGACTGTAATAATGTAAAATTGGTTTGATTATTTTACAATCATGTAATATAATAATGAAGTTTATGAATTCACCAAGCTATACAAGCTACATTGAGTATCAAGGTGAAAGAAGGAATATAGTATTCATTAAGTGACTCTAGTTGTCACCAAACAGTTGGCAAGGAGAAGCTAAAGTTCAATATTAACTGAGTAATCATAGTGTTAACCAAGTTATGTATTACCCAAGTGAAATCTAATATTTATTGAGTATTACCTATAAGAACAAGTTAATAAAGATGAGATCTAAGGCTGACTTATGATGAAAAGAAAGAATGTTTAAGAAGTTCAAAGGCTAAAGTCAAAGTTAGTTACAAGATCTACGCCTAGAAAAATGTAATGAAGATTTTATGATTGAGATTGAAGCAAGATAAGGATGAGAAAATAGTTCAATAAAAGTTCTATATTTGAGAGACTAAATACATTGAATTTGAGATCTACAATCATGCTTAAGTGACAAAATTTAGAGGATTCTAGAAGGTGGAAGATTACTATTTAAGGAGATGATCAAGAATTTTTTTGGTTGTTGATTGTTATTGTTTGATGTAAAACTATTATTGAAATTGAAAGAGAAGAAAAGAGCAAGGTGGATTGAGTAGAACAAAAGGAAGATCAAGTAGAGTTAGTGCAAAGTGAAAGTGTGAAGAAGTGAAATGACCAAAAGGAGATCAGGGAAGGAAAAAGATAGAGGTGAATAAAGATATGAACAAGCAAGGTAGTGCTAAACCTAACAAATTATTTGAATGTTACTTTCCTACAATTTTAGCATAAAAATATCTTAACTAAGTGGACCTAAGAATTTTTTGAAATCCTATATAGTAACATAAATTAGTGATGTTTGTAAGTCCTTAAAATTAGGCCACTCCTTAGACAAGATCAAGGAGCAATAAGGTCTAGATGATCTTTATGTTAAAACACCCTAACCAAGTCACACTAAAAATGTGCACCTTTGACAAGGTTGGCTCCTATCAAATGTGTGATTTCTATTGTGTTGCAAGTTGATTTTTATGTAATTCCCTTAGTAAGGAAAATAGGTAAAAGCTAAGTTATATATTTGATACTTGGTAAAGCTATGAATAATGAAATAATAGTTTGAAGTAGTATGAATATGGAGTTGAATGAGATCACCAAGTTATTATTTTTGAAGTTTTAATTGGTACTAAAGTGTTTGAAATTCCTATAGGATAATTGGACATAATTGATTTACCACCCCTCCCCCCCCACCTCTCAGCTATCTAACAACTTTGTCCCTTAAAGTACATGTGACCAACTTAGCCATGAGCCTATAGTTGTGACCAAAATCACTACATATGGTTTGGAAAGTCTTAACATGAATCACATGATCACCCTTACCCTTATAAGTCTCAAGGCAAGGTATATCAATATGTTGTGGGATAACGACATGAAGGATATCTAAGGAAAGGGGGTTAGCAATGTCACATGCAGGGATGTTATATTTATATGGAGTGAATTGAGCCACTTCTTGTAAATAAATGATGGTTTGAACCAAGCTACTAATGATAGATTAGAAGAAACTTTAGTAGGTATATACATATTAGATGTACTAGAAATGTTATAAGAAGTGGAACACTTGAGGGAATTGATGGGTTAGGAAGACCAATACTTAGATGATTAGAGACTTGCATGGAAGTTGTCATGAGAGGTGGTGCACATGTAGGAATGATAGGAATAGTATTGGAAATAGGAATAAAATGTTCAATGGTTGTGCAAGGAGGAGTGTATCCTAACTCTTAAACACATTCCATCAAAGGCTCAACATGAGTATTAATAAGGTTAGATATAACATGGAATATAGAGATGGTATTATCATCATGAGTAACAAGCTTGTTTCTATCCTTAATAGTGACTACACTATCAAGATTTTGGCTCTCTTCGAGAGCCAAATTTTCAATTTATTAAACTTTTGGGAGAGCTTATCAACTTGGGAAGGAGGAAAACTTAAGGATTCATCTTAATTATGGGAATAGTGAGAAGATTTATGCTTCATAATAGGATTGAGATATTGAGGAAAAGTATTAGTATCATAATGAGTCCTAGGAATAAAAGAGGAATTGTGATCAAAAGAGCCCATAAGTCTATAACTTCTCCTAACAAAATGTTAGAGGTTGGACTTAGTGTAATAAATATCATAAAATGGGAGATCACAAAAGGAAACTCTAATGAGATATAACCATATAATTATTAATGTAACAAAAACCATAAAAAGATCTAACCGCACAAATATAGCCCAATCTAACTCCAATATATATAAAAAGAGGTGTGTTTGATTCACCAAAATAAGGTAAGCAATCAATTTTAAATAATAAAACTCCAAGAAAGGGACACAAGTTGGGTTCACCAAAACAAGGTGAAATATTAATACAAGAAAATGAGATCAAGGGATCTAACTCCAAAATCAAAAATAGGAGACTCATTGGATTTTCCAAAAGAAGGTAAACACCTAATTCCAAACAATCTAACTCCAAGAAAGGGGCACAAATTAGGTTCACCAAAATATTTAGTGGCAAAAATGGATAAAATGAACTTAATAGTTTTAATTAGATGAAATGAATTCATTAACTTACCACTTTGATGTTAATGCTAAACTCAAATCATATCAAGGAAGTATGCAAGAAAGCCACTTTTTCATGCAATGTAAATTTGATTAAATGTGTATAAATGTAAAAGTGAAATTGATTTAGTTGATTAATTGATAAGTGTAAGATAGGTCTAGATGCTAAATGTAATCAATCAGCTCACTCAAGATATGAAACTAGGTCGAGACCAAAAGATTAATAAATTTATATCGTACTCAAATCAAAATCTATAGAGGAATATGTGATAAATTTCTCATTTTCTTCTCATGAAATTATAGAAAAAAAAAAGCTAAATTCTTTGAAAATGGTTTTTGTTGATCTCAGATTGGTTTTGACAATTGAGTGTCAACACACTTAAGCTTTTTACTAAGTTCATGCCAAGCTAGTAATATATGCCGAGTATAATGTGTATAGATGCTGAGTTGCAATGAGTGTTGAGTCACTCATGTGTCGAGTAGTTCAAGTGCTGAGTAAATAGTAGATGCTAAGCAAGTTCAAGTGTCGAGCCAGACAGAATTATAGTATGTGTCGAGCACCAGTATTATCAAGTGTCGAGTAACACAGAATGGACCTAGTTGTTTGTGATGGCACAAACAACTATGTAAACCATTTTGAAGTTGACATATGGATAGATCTTGAAGCTTTGAAGATAATATTGAATCTATTTGGATTCCCTATGCGATCAACATGCAACCAATAAGAAAAATGGAAGGAATTGAGCAGGAAAACTGAATGAATCTCAATTGTAAATTCATACCTCACCCTAAGACACCAAAATCTTGTTAAAGGGAGACAAAGCCCCATAAGTTTAAATAATGAGAGAGAGAGAGAGAGAGAGAGAGAGAGAGAGAGAGAGAGAGAGAGAGAGAGAGAGAGAGAGAGAGAGAGAGAGAGAATGCATGCAAGGAAGTGATGCTAGAGAAGATTTGAAGGAAGTGAAGGGGTGAATTGATAATTATACATTCAAGGTGACTTAGAAGAAGGAAAAAATTATAGAATCAATTATTAGAACAGAGGATCAAGGATATAACAACTTCATATCAGACCAAAAAGGATCAAGATGGACTAAATTGAGATATGAAATCAGCAATACCAGATTGTAAGTGTATCAGATCAAACATTCTACCGTACTTTTTAACAACTGTATCAGTAGGAATAAATCCTTTATATTAAGGTTGATTTAACAGTCATAGTGAAA
This sequence comes from Cupressus sempervirens, assembly GCA_028749045.1. Classification (NCBI taxonomy): domain Eukaryota; kingdom Viridiplantae; phylum Streptophyta; class Pinopsida; order Cupressales; family Cupressaceae; genus Cupressus; species Cupressus sempervirens. The sequence goes on from CM053791.1 coordinate 577,265,280, forward strand.
TCCTTTAACATGGTGACATTCTAAGTGAGTGTTCTAAAGTCCTTTAGCCAAGCACACTTTTAACAGGGTGTTAAAATCCTTTAACAGGGTAGGATCTAACAATCCTTTGTAAGCCTTTAACAAGGCAGATCATGAGAATGGTCAAATCATGTAACTTTAATAGGTGAACTTTATTGCTGCAGTAGTGAATAATTGTGGGTGTCATCCCCACCCCAGTTTTACCTTCTTATTGGAGTGTTTTTGGGTAATCATATTTCGTGTCAAGTATTTATGTGGATGCATTTACTTTACATTGTATTTCAATACGTTTATGCATGCATTGTTTTAAAGTTAAAAGTTTCATTGATTAGATATTAATAGTTCTGATTCACCCCCCCTCTCAGAAGTATACATTTCCCATTTGTATTTCCAATAATTGGTATCAAAGCTAAGTTCTTATTAGGAGAAGCCTTACAACTTGGAGAAAAGATCTTGAGATGGAAGTTTACAAGTTAGGAAAGACCATTGAAAATTAGGAGATTGAGATACATCTCTTACTGCAACAACTAAATGAAGCTAGAGATGCCTTGAGAAGTTTGCTAAAGAGAAGGAAACAGATTGCTATGGCAGAAAATGACACTCAATACAAGGAGATTGACACCACAAAGTTATTTGTAGATGGTAACTCTTTTGAATTTGATGCAGCAATTGCAAATCTCATGGATAAGAATAGAGCACAAGCTGAAGAGATCAGAAATCTCAAGTTGGAGCAAGAATCACAAGCAATATTGCTATGTGAGGTGATTGAAAAAAAGAAGAAAGTTGTAGAAGAGAAGACCATGATTGAAGAAGACAAAAGAATTTTGTAAAATAGATTGGAAGAAAAATTAGTAGAGCTATTTAGGATCTCAAACATGCAATTGGACACCCTAAGCCAAATGATGAATGCTCATCATGAGTTGAATGTCAAGGACATTGAGATAACTACACTAAAGTTATAGAATGAGCAATTGTAGAATGACTTGAAAAGAGAAAAGGAGTTTGCTAAAAGTTTCAACAAGCCAAATGAAGCCATCAAGTACTTTGAGCAACTACTAAAATCCCCTAGATCCAGTAAAGACACATCAGGATTGGGCTACACAAGCACTAAAGAAGGAGAATCATCCAAAGCTGTTGAGGAAAGAAACAATAAAGGTAAGAATTCTAAACCTACTTGTCATCATTGTGGAAAGAAAGGACATATAGCTAATGTTTATAGGAGTAAGAATGCTAGTTAGAATGCTAAGCCAAAGAACATGATTCATTGTCACAAGTGCAACAAAGAAGGTCATTAGGGACATGAATGTAGAACTAGAACCATGCATGCACCAAAATTTGAAAGACACAGCTACAATTGTCAGAATTTTGGTCAAAGCTTTAATGTAGATCCAAGTCTACACAGTCATCAAACAAGTCAACAAAGGGAAGAAGCTATGAAAATTCCTATAATTGGGATTACAATACAAGACATAGTTGTCATTATTGTCAAGAGTATGGACATATCCTTGATAATTGTATAAGAACACACTTTAGTGGTAGCTACAATAGGTGGTTGAGTCAAACTACATGCTTTAGTTGTTTGAAGATTGGTCATATCAGTAAGCATTTCTCAACAAGGACAAAGGCACCTAACTCAAAGTTCAATAAAGGAAAAGGCAAGGTAGATGTTGAGCACATCAGAGGAGAGATGAACAAAATATGGAAGAAGAAAGATGGATGCAACACATCAAATGAAGGGATCACTTCACCTGAAAGGTCAAGTGGTCACACTTCATCAAACTAAGCAAAAAGAGGTATGTAGGACTGATATTTAAATGCTTTATCATACATCAGTTCCAAGATAAGCTGGTGTTGAAAAAGATAGATTAGCATGAATAAGGATGCAAGTTAACAAGGAAAAACCAAGGTCAAACTTTAAGTTTTCATCTTACTGCCAAGTGTGAAAAGTTCTCTTCAATTGCCGAGTAAAATTCCAGTGTGTGTCGAGTTGTCAGCCAAAGTCAATTGAAGTCAAGTCAGTAGTATCTACCAAGTGAAGGAAATTCCTATCGGAGCTGAGTAAAGGTAATTCTAATAGCTTCCAAGTGATGAAAAAACCAATGGATGCCAAGTGAAATAGAAAATTGCATAGAAGATGAGTTTACAATTGTACATGCACTATGCATTAAATGTGATGTTTTGAAAGGGTATAAGGCAGATTTTTTCTCATTTTTCATCATTACAAACACAGAGCAAGAGTGAGCAGAGTGAAGAAGTGATTGTTGAGTAGATATTGAAGCATTTGCATGGATTCTAGCAAAGATCAAGTATCATTCCATCGATCTAAAGGTATTCTTCATGTGCTGAGTTACACAATTACTCAGTTTTATATTTGTTGGAATGCTATTTTGTAAAATGGCCTCTAGTTCCAAGAATCCTAAGAGTAAGGAACCATTTGAAGTTCAATTGGTTAGTAATGAGGTAAAACAACTAGATTTTAGGGCTATTCCAGAGGTTGCATACAAAAATGACCCAACAAGTGCATTATCAGTCATTCCATCGAAGGTCGTAATGGTTTAGGATGTAAAGAAGTGTTATAACTGCAAGGTTGAAGGAATAAGAGACATGGAAATTCATCAGGTGTATGATAAATTATGTGAAAATGGGGTATTAAATGAAGAATTCAAAATCGTATAATGAAAGGGACTAACCTATGCCCTAGACTTCCCCATTGTCTTCAAAACGGAATGGATAAAAATTGTCTTGAGCAAAATCCATGATGGATGCCTATGGCTAGAAGGAGGATGCATCAAATTGTCAAAGAGGATTATACATAGGGTTATAGGATATCCAACCCTGGATCGGCCCAAAATCCTAAGGAGCGACTCAAAAGAAGCAATTGAGAAAAATACTGGGGCAAGGTGGAACAAGAGAAGAATGACCATTGATACTATCAAGGATCCACTTCTTAAATTTTTAGTAAGGGTCATACCACACAAATTCTATTAGTCAAGCCAAATGAATAGTGTTCCATGTATTACAATTGATGTAGGATACAAGATTGTGAAGAAAGATCATACTTATGATCTAGTAGAGCTACAGTTGTAGCAAATAATGGAGAACTTAGGAGCAATAAGGAGATCTAAAAGTGCTCAATGTAATTTTGGTTCCATATTGATATGCATATTTTTCTATGTTCAAAATGAATTCCCATATTTTGGTAAGGTGGGATGGAAGACCAATAGCTCTATGGCCGTACAAATAAATGAGTACATTGAAAAAATGGGAGACAATTTTGAGTTAGTAATGACTAGTTACTTTGAAGATATATTTACTTATTAATATAATATATGCTTATTTATATGTATTATATGTATTAGGTGTATTACATATATGCATGGATAAGTTTATATATATATATATAACTTATACAGGTAATTTATATTCTTGGTTATCTAATTTTTATATTCTTGTTTACCTTATTCTTGTGTGATGTCCTTTTGTTTAGTCATTGACCCCAATTGTTTTGTTTTGTTTTTTATTTTTATATTTATTATTATTTGGTTCAGCTTCGAGGTTTGTGCAATCGTTTTTTCTTGTTCTCCTTTATTTGGTGAGTCTTTGCTAAATATGCTACTTACTTTGTTTGACATCTCTTGCTCTCTCATCCTAATGATGGATCACGTAGTGTGATTCGAAATGTTGATGGTAAAAATCTCCACACAATTTAATCCAGAAACTGATTTACATTACTTTGAAGATTTCAAGCAGTCAATGAAACAGAGGCTAAGAATTTTTATTTCTCTAGTGGAGAAGTACTACAATGACATTTGTTTCTTGGTAGATATTGACTACACCTTTATCCAAGTTGCAGTACCCAGAGTGAAATGGATAAGGCCTTTGGGTTATGAAATCAACATAGACCAGGCATCAGCTACCATCACTACACTACTTGCAAAAAAGTTGACAAGTCAGCAAAAATCTTTGGCAATTATGATGTTGTCAAATCCAAAGTTGAAATGGAGTTGAAAATAACCTCAACTTTGAAGAAGAAGGATAAAATAGTAAAGAAGCTTAAAGCTAAATTTGGAGAAGGAGCTGAAGGCAATGATGAAGAAGAAGAAGAAGAGGAAGAACAAGAGCAAGGCCAAGAACCTCTTGCCCTAACCCAAGGTATGGGTGAAGATGAAGGAGAAGAAGGTGTTGAGGAGAAACAAACTAAGGAAGCACTAGCAAAATAAGAACCAAAGAAGAGAAAGGCTAAGACACAACATACAACTCAACCAAAGGGAAAGAAAATTTCTAAACCAAGCCCTGTAAAGCCTACTGCTCCAACCACAAGAGCAACCACATAGGCCACCACTCAAAAGGATAAGGAGCAAGTAAAAGAGAAGAAGAAGGCTAATGAACAAAAAGGTCTTGTGCAAAAGAAATTAAGGAGAAAATATGTTGCAAAACCTGAATCTAATGATGAAAGGACCGAGTTAGAAGACACAAGCCAGTTTAGAGTGGTAAGTCATGCTCCCAAGTCTGATATTGAAAACATTTGTGATAATGTTATGGATAATTCAAACTTAACTAGTTTGAAAAATATTGATTTTAATAAATTAAGTAGAGAAGGTCAAAATAAGGTTGAAGAATCAATGTATGCCATGATGGAAAAATTCAAGAATACCCCACTTGAATTTGATAATACAATGCCCAAGGATTTATATTCAATTGTTGAGAATAAATGGCACTATTGCCTAAATATGGAGAAGGAAATAAGAGAGTCCACATTGGCACAAGTGATGCCAGAATTGTCTAAAGGGAAAATAATCAAGGCAAACAAGAAACATGGTAGCAAGTTTGCACCCAAGTACAAGGCATTCAACATACTTCAAAACAAGATTGAAGATGTTGTAAGGAAATCAACTCAAATGTGGAAGTTGATATATGGATTGACTACTATCAAGGAAGGAGAGGGGGATCCCTTTGAGGGAAGAAAAATGGGAGAAGATGAGGATGATAAGGAGGGTGAAATTGAGAAAGAAAAGGAAGATAACACAGTGGAGGAAGCACCATAGAAAAATGATGAAATGGTAATAGCTGAGGAGCAACAAATAAATTAAAGTATGCAAGACACACAACTGCCACCATTAAGCCCTCCACATGAGACAAGCACACCTGTAGTCACAATAAAAGTGAAAGATGTTCTTGGTAGCTTAGCTCAGAACATCAATCCACTGACTACAGAGGATCTAAACAAGATCCTTGACCAATCCACATTACAGGCTAAATTGTGTGATAATCTAGTATTGGTCAATATGGATGAATTATAGAAAGTAGTAGCTGACATAACTAGGGAAAAGGTGAATACACAAGAACCACCTTCTACCATCCCTATAGCTACTTGTGGTCAACCTCAAGGGCAAGCATCAGAAGATACATCAGCAAAGGTTGATACCACAATCAAAGTTGTTATGATTGAACAACAAACTCAGACTGTAGAGGAGCCCACAAATGATCAAACAAGATAGATAGAGGTATCTACACCTACTGCACAAACACAAGGTGCAACACAAATAATAGTGATTGATCAAGGAAGATAAGAATAAGACAAGGACATTCCAAAGGAAAAGGAGTAGGAAGCCATTCATACATTGGTCAATTTACCAACAACTCGCACTCCTAACAAAGTCCTTTAGAAGTTGAGCACTGATGCAAAGCCACTTCAAATTTTTGCACCAGGCTCAAGCTCAACAAAGGTTGCAAGGGTACTGATGTAGGAGCATCCTAGGCTTCCTTGTAGTCCTGCACTTTTTTTTCATTCTACCAATTACTGTCGAGTTCCAGTTACTGTTGAGTGCTAGTTGCTGCTGAGTTCCAGCTTCTAGTTGTTACCAAGTTCTAGTTGCTACCAAGTGCCAGTTGTTGTCGAGTTATAGTTTCCAATCATTACCAAGTTCTAATTGCTACTAAGTTAACCCAGTGTATATTGAGTGACTCTTTATGTGCTGAGTTACCTAGTGTATGCCGAGTGACTCTTCATGTGTCAAGTTACCTAGTATTTGCAGAGTCACCCTTCATGTGCCAAGTTTTCCTATTTATGCCAAGTGTCAACATTTGGATGTGATTTTTGTGAGTCAACTTGGAATATTTATTTCGATCATGATATTTATGTTAAGATCTTTTCTTGGGATATGTCCTGACCGTTGTTGGGTCTGCTTTCCTATTTTTATATGTTTTAGAATATTCTATAAGTCATTTTGGCAAGTATAAATAAGGGTCTGGTTGAGTCCTTTGGAGTGAAGTTTTTAGGGAAGAAGGAGATGCAAATTTTGAAGAGCTAGAGCTGTGGCTTAGGAACTAGAGGATTGCTTGGTGGACCTGAGGGTACAAGTGTAGATTCTTCTTGGTGTTCTTATCCAGTTGTGTATCTGGACTAGCTGGGATTGGATTTGTAAGTTGGATATTGTAGATCTTGTAGAACTAATTTTGTAATTGTTGTTTGTAGTTGGCTCTAACCCAGAAGGCCTTACAGTTGCGCATAATGCATGTAATCAGTTATATCTATGAATAAAGAGTTGTGATTTTGTATCAGATCTTGCATCATTGTTGTTTTGTGTTGTGTTTTCGCTATGTGGTTTTATTGCTAGGGGCTAGGAAATCTCCTTTGTGGATTCTCCTACCTTGAACTGCATCAGGTGGTATCAGAGTGAAGGTTGTTCCTGAGTGTGTTGACAGATCGTCGAAGCTAAGGTAGTTTACACCATGATTTGCAAAGAAGGTTGATCTTGTGGCTGATTGATCTTCTAGATTGGTGGATTTGTTGCTTAGGGTTTGCTAAAATTTTGGAAGATGCCTCCAAGAAGATTGGACCCTAGGTAAATCTTTGATCTTAGTGATGTTGTAGAAGAATAGATCTCAAAGAATATGAGAGCAAAGTTCAGATCTAAGATTGCATTGATGAAGAGTGATATGATTACTGAAATTGTAAGTGCTTTAGGTGGTGTACCTAGGCATGTGGGTACCGAAGGAAGTTATGAGGAATTTATTGAAGACTTTGAACCTACTGAATCTAGTGTTGAGGATAGAATTGATCGTGTGGAGAGACCTATGGAAGCTAGGGCTGGTCGATTTTCTAATCCTAGATCTCAGTTGAAGTTGAAGCATAAGATGGAGGTTTCTAATTTCTTGGGTACTTTGAATCTTGAAGACTTGATTGATTGGATCAGTGAAATGGAAGACTACATTGAGCTTGACGATATTGAGGATCCACTCAGAGTGAGGTTGGTACAAACAAAGTTGAAGGGACATGCTGCTCTTTGGTAGAAAGAACTGCAAAGAGACAGAGAAGAGGAAGGTGAAATGAAGATCACTAGATGGTAATTCATGGTGACTAAGTTGAAGGCTAAGTTTATTCCTATTGATTATGAACTTGAGTTGTTTAAGAGGTTGCAAAATTTGAAACAAAAGGATATGACTGTGAAAGATTATACAGAGGAGTTCTATGAGTTGACTATTTGATCTGGTCATAGAGAATTGTCAAAGGAAAAGGTAGCACAATATATTAATGGTTTGAGATTCAATATTCAGGATGAGGTTGGTATGTTGAATATTTCATCAGTTGAGGATGCTTATCAGTATCCTTTAAGAGTAGAGAAGAAGCTAAAGAGGAAGAATCAAGGTAGTTCTTGAGGGAAGAAGAAGTAGGATAGTTCAGCATAAGCCAAACCAAAAGAAGAGGGTGAACCAAAACTTGCTGATCAGAAAAAAAGGATCAGTGGAGGTGGGTTCAGAGGTAATTGTTTCAAGTGTGGTCAAGAAGGGCATAGATCTTTTGAATGTCTAATTGGTAGGAAAACTACTATTGTAAATGAGGTTGAAGTCTAGGATAGTCAATCTGAGCAAGGAGAAAGTATGTAGGCTCAATGAGTACTAGTTGGTGAGAGGGCATTAGATCCTTGTTAGAGGACTAGTTTGTTCAGGACTTGTTCTAAGTCTGGTGGTAAAGTCTGCAAGGTGATTGTGGATGGTGGTAGTACTGATAACCTTGTTGTTGAGGAGATAGTTCAAAAACTTGGTTTGAAGAGAGTGAGACATCTTTATCCTTATAGAATTGGTTGGTTCCAAGGTGAACATGTTTTGGAAGTGAGGGAGCAATGCCTTGTTGATTTCCAGATTGGGTAGTATAAAGATCAAGTGTTGTGTGATATTGTGGACATGAAAAATTGTCATGTGTTGCTTGGTAGACCTTAGCAATATGATTGCAGGGCTATGCATGATTGTGTCAAGAATGTGTTTACTATTGAGAAAGGTGGTAGGAAGTTTTCCTTGATTCCTTTGTAGAATGAAGAGCTTGGTAGGAGGAACTTGAGTATTGGTAGTCGAGTTGAGTTGGAAAATCTTGAGAAGGTTGGAGATTAGTATGGAAAGTAGACTTGTAGCACACCTCAGATGGATGTGAAAGAACAAGGGAAAGAGTGTACAAGTTGAAGATTTTGAGGATATGTATGTGAAGAACTAGTTTGGGATTTATATGTTGAATCCCAGAAGATGTTCTTCTAGCAATTAGAACATCTTTGTGAACCTAGGTTGTCTAATGCAGGAGCATCCTATGCTTCCTTTTAGTCCTACACATTTTGTTCATTCTGCCAATTGTTGTTGAGTTCTAGTTACTGTCGAGTGCTAGTTGCTGCTGAGTTCCAACTTCCAGTTGTTACTGAGTTCCAGTTGTTGTTGAGTTCCAGTTTCCAATTGTTATTGAGTTCCAGTTGCTTCTGAATTAACCTAGTGTATGTTGAGTGACTCTTCATGTACTGAGTTACCCAGTGTATATCGAGTGACTCTTCATGTGCCGAGTTACCCAATGTTTGTCGAGTGTCCCTTCATGTGCTGAGTTTTCTTGTTTATGCCGAGTGTCAGAATTTGGACATGATTTCTATGAGCTGACTTGTAGGATTTATTTTGATCATGATATTTATGTTAAGATCTTTTCTTGGGATGTGTCCTGACCTTGTTGGGTCAAATTTCCTATTTTTGTAGGTTCTAGAATGTTCTATAAGCCATTTTGGCAAGTATAAATAAGGGTGTCTTTTGAGTCTTTTGGAGTGAAGTTTTTGGGGAAGAAGGAGATGCAAATTTTGAAGAGCTAGAGCTATAGCTTAGGAACTAGAGGATTGCTTGGTGGACCTAAGGGTACAAGTGTGGATTCTTCTTGGTGTTCTTATCCAGTTGTGTATCTAGACTAGATGGGATTGGATTTGTAAGTTGGATCTTGTGGATCTTGCAGAACTAATTTTGTAATTGTTTTTGTAGTTGGCCCTAACCTGGAAGGCCTTATAGTCAGGCATATTGTATGTAATCAATTATATCTATGAATAAAGAGTTGTGATTTGCTATTAGATCTTGCATCATTGTTGTTTTGTGTTGTGTTTCCACTGTATGGTTTTATTGTTGGGGGTTAGGACATCTCCTTTGGGGATTCTCTTGCCTTGCACTGCATCAAGTAATTCACTATGGAGACCTAACACTAGATGAAGAAATTGTTATATCAAACTATGACTATGCAACCATGAACCTAGAACAGATCAATATCATGCAGGAGGCATTGGAAAGGAAGAAGAACCAAGAAATACTTAGAAAAAGAGTATAAGAAAAGGCAAGCACTACATGAGATAAAAGACATCTTTTTAGATGCATTCATTTTGCAAACACCTGATGAAACCAAGCCTATAGTAGAACAATTGTCAGAAATTGTTGAACAGGTGACAAATGAAGACCAGGAAACCAATGCAAAACTCATAGAATGGTTTGAAAAGAACTTTCAAGGTAAAGTTAATGAGAAGATATCTAATGGACTAACACTATCACAAGTGGAACTGGCTACAAAGATTGAAAAAGTGAAGAAGGTACTTGAGAATATATTCTTATTGTACACAAAATTATGTGACCCCACACTCTTCACACAAGAAATAAGCCAAAGGATTTTGAGCTTGGAAAGAAACCTAAAAATATCTGGTATGGAATTACCACAAAACCTAACTCAAAGTGAGAAGCATTTTCATTCCACACTTCACACACAAAAGGAACTAGTTGTATTAATAGTAGAAGAGGCTAACACAAAAGCCAAACTAGTCTAGATTCAAGCCTCCCTAACCCCTCACATAGAAATACTACAAAAAGAACTAGACTATGTTGAAATAGTACTTAAGAAAGATCCTAATCTTTCAACTTTGGATGGCTTAGTTCACCTTGCAGTAGAGACAACTATCCAAATCAAATCATTAGATGTTGCAATAGACAACTGGGATGTTGCTCTCAAGATTGTAATGGAAGTGAATAAGAACTTCTTTAATAAATACACACTTAGTGTATAGACCCTTTGACATCAATGTCAAAAAGGGGTAGAAATATTTAAAAGGGGGAGATAAAATTCAAGGGGAAGACATGTGAAAGGGGGAGATATAAATAAACAAAGAAAGGAACAAACAAAGGAGGAGTAAAAAGCAGAAAAGCAAAAATAAGGCATATCAGAACATATCAGATAGAAAGTATCAAAATGATTGAAGACAAAGAATAAAAATAAGATTCAAATCTACTTAGAGAGATTTTTGGATATAGAAAGGACATATTAACTCAGGGGGAGTCACAAAATTTTTGAGGTATATGGTTCATTACAAAATTTTGAACAATTTTGAAGTTTTTGTATATAAGCCAAACTGGATGTATATTATACTTGAGGAGATTAGATTCATCATGTATAGTTAAGTGTTTTTGCCACTCATGTCAAAGGGGAAGATTGTTGATTTCAGATTGGTTTTGACAATTGAATGTTAACACACATAAGCTTTTTACTAAGTTCATTTCAAGCTAGTAATATATGTTGAGTATTATGTGTATAGATGTTGAGTTGCAATGAGTGTTGAGTCACTCATGTGCCGAGTAGTTCAAGTGCCAAGTAAACAATAGATGCCGAGCAAGTTCAAGTGTCGAGCCAAACATAATTATAGTATGTGCTAAGCACTAGTATTATCAAGTGCCAAGTAACACAAAATGGACCTAGTTTTTTGTGATGGCACAAACAACTATGTAAACCATTTTTAAGCTGACATGTGGATAGATCTCAAAGCTTTGAAGATAAGATCAAATCCATTTGGATTCCCTATGTGATCAACATGCAACCAATAAGAAAAATGAAAGGAATTGAGTGAGAAAATTGAATGAATCTCAATCATAGATTCATACCTCACCCTAAGCCACCAAAGTCTTTTTAAAGGGAGATGAAGCCCCATAACTTTAAGTAATGAGAGAGAGAGAGAGAGAGAGAGAGAGAGAGAGAGAGAGAGAGAGAGCATTAGATAATGCATGCAAGGAAGTGATGCTAGCAAAGATTTGAAGGAAGTGAAGGGGTGAATTTATCAGTATATATTCAAGGTGACTTAGAAGAAGGATAGAATTGCAGAATCAATTACCAGAATAGAAGATCGAGGATACAACAACTTCATATCAAATCAAAAAGGATCAAGATGGATTGAATTGAGATCTGAAATCAGCAATACCAAATTGTAAGTGTATCAAATCAAACATTCTACTGTACTTTCTAACAACTGTATTAGCAGGAAGAAATCCTTTATATTAAGGTTTATTTAATAGTCATAGTGAAATCCTTTAACAGGGTGACATTCCAAATGAGTGTTCTAAAGTCCTTTAGCCAGGCACATTTTTAACAGGGTGTTAAAATCCTTTAATAGGGTAGGATCTAACAATCCTTTGCAAACCTTTAACAAGGTAGGCCTTTCACAGGGTAGATCATGAGAATGGTCAAATCATGTAACTTTAACAGGTGAACTTAATTGTTGCAATAGTGAAGAATTGTGGGTGTCATCCCCACCCCATTTTTACCTTCTCATTGGAGCTTTTTTGGGTAATCATATCTAGTGTCAAGTGTTTATGTGGATGCATTTACTTTACATTGTATTTCAATATGTTTATGCATGCATTGTTTTAAAGTTAAAAGTTTTATTAGTTAGAGATTAATACTTCTAATTCACCCCCCCCCCCCCCCCCCCCGCCCCGCCCCCTCCTCAAAAGTATACATTTCCCATTTATATTTTCAATAGTTTCAACTTTTTTTTAGTTCTATAGTCACAATTTCGCTAACTTGCTCTTGGCAAAAAAAAACAAGATTGAGGAATCAACCTTGAAATTTAAATGTAAATGTGTAAATAAAATCATGACAAATGAAAATATTCACCTTGTACATGGAAACCATTGTCAATAAGGATTTGCAATGCTTTTAGGTTGATGATGTCAAATTTGTAATAAAGGATGTAGGAAATCTCCACAAATGCAAGGGATCTACCAAAACCACATCATGGAGCCATGCATATAAATGTGCATTGATGAAGAAGATGATGAAAATGTAGATCTCCTCCCTTGACCAAAAACATATATATATATATATATATATATATATATATATATATAATAGGAAATTCTCACAAGAGATCTTTGAATCTTTGAACACCTTAGATGCTTGAAGAAATCTCCTTGCTTGGATGCTTAAAGAGATCTCATTCCTTGAGCTTTCTTAATTAATGCTTGATGTATCTTGATATATTGTGGATTTTTTGTATTGTATGTGATGTAGAAATGAGGTGCCTAGGATTCCTTTTATACTAATTTTGGTTAAAAAAAAAGGCAAACTGACAGGAACACCCAATAATCAAATATAAAACCCCAAGACAAAATTAGGCTTAAGATCCAAAATCACTAGGGAATAAGTTGACCTATTCTAGAATAGACTTGAGGTCAACCTATTCTAGAAGAGGTTAACTTGGGTTGACGTGTTCCAGAGTTAGCCCATGGGAATCCAACCCTAAGGTCTCGAAGAGTGTTAGTAAAACTAGAAAATACAAAGCATAATAAGATTAAAAAGTGATCCAACATGAATCCATGCATGGTCCATAAGGTCACTAAAGGGTAGAAGCTAAAATTTCTTAATAATGATTGTGTCCATTTTAAGATGGCACAATACGCTCCATTATGTAATCATATGTGACTCATGTCCATCTTTCTTCTTTGCATGCATGATTGAATGAATTATAAGAAATGAAGGGTGAAGGAACTAAGGTAAAAGTGACACTTTAAATGGCGTAAAATCTTTAAAATGGAGTTTTCTAGGAGCATTTCATATGGGCTATGGCTATAAACTTCTATGGAAAAAATGGTCGATGTATGCATTTGAGCTCAAATTGTGTGCTTATATGGTGGAGAAAACCATAAACATGTTTTCAAAGGGTAATAGAATGTGCAAAAAAGTTTTTAAAATGTATGGAAAATAGATGGAAAGGAACTTGCATATAGTGAGCTTTTCTATTGTCATTTTAAGTAAATGTACAAGCACATGCAAGCAATCACAATCATGAGTTTTTAAGACATGTGGTAGAGATATGTAAAGCATGAATGTAGTGCATGGAAGCAAGGAAGTGGGGTTTTTGGATGCAAAAATATATGGTAAATGAGCTCACTATTCATGATATTTTCTTTCAAGAACATGGTTGTTAATCTTGATTGTGCATACAAGTGAGATTAAGTACTTGCATGTACAACTTGGACAATTTTGATGGAAGATAGAAGAAGCACGTCACATACATTATGCAAATATGAAAACCAAACTAAAATGACATATAGAACCAAACGAATAAATATATACAAAAAAGTCATATAAAATTGGAAAATAATCTTACCCTTTTTCCTCAAGAAGTGAAGTATTAAGTTTTTTTAATCTCTTATGCAAAATCTAAAAAATGAATGCAATGAGATATTTGGTTTTAGAATAATTTCATGGATGAGTGTTAAATAGATGTCAAATTTCAACTAAATCTTTGTAAATTAAATGTATACTTGTGTCAAATTCATAGCTTTCCAAGTGTAGGAAGTTGCAAATAAAAATGGACCATAATAGAAACAATTTGATCAAGCAATATGCAATATGTAATGCATATAAAAAATGACATCTAAGGCATTATATGCAACTTGAAAAGAATTGTAAAAAAACTAGAAATGATAAAAAAATGCCTTTGAACTTACCTTGAGGAAATAAGTTAAATATTTGGTAGAGAAAATTGATCAAGCATGAGGTGTTTTTTGTGGAAAAAAATACCCTAAACGAGCTATAATGTGAATAAAATCCTTTCAAATATGCACCTTTATCGAGCTAGAAGAGATCTTTGAGAGATTTAATGCAAAAATGACTCAATTGGAGGCAAATGTCATTGATTTTTTTGTGATGAATATTATGATTCTTTGCTCCAAAATCCTTTTTTTTTAAATTCCCAGATTGACTAGGTTTTTATAACTCAAAAACATATGTTTTTCTCTCAAAATCACCACCCAAGCTATTTTGAATTTAAAAATAATTAAATAATGAGTAAAGAAACAAGTTTTAATGCCTAAAATATGTGTTTTACAACCCAAAATTTCCACTAAGACTCAAACACATGTATAAGCAAGTAAAGATGTGTTTTTGGTAAAGAAAATCATGTTCCTTTCAAGGGAAAATCACCACCAAGAATCCAAATAGTTATAAGGTAAGTATAGACACACTTTTGGAAGCTCAAATTACATGTTTTGGACTTTGAAAATGTCACTTTATAAATTTTGGTAAATATACATCTCTTATTATGAGTAAAGACATATTTTTTAGATGTAAAAGAATGTGCTTTTTCCAATTATTTCCCCACCATAATGAGTTTCTAGTGTTAATGGAAGCGATGAAGTGGGGTTTTTGGATGCAAAAATATGTGGTAAATGAGCTCACTTTTCATGATATTTTCTTTCAAGAACATGATTTTTAATCTCGATTGCACATACAAGTAAGATTAAGTACTTGCACGTGCAACTTGGACAAATTCGACAGAAGATAGAAGGAGCACATCACATACATTATGAAAATATGAAAATTTAACTAAAAATACTTGCATAACCAAAATAATAAATATATACAACAAAGTCATATGAAATTGGAAAATAATCTTACCTTTTTTCCTCAAGAAGTGAAGGAATAAGTTTTTTTAATCCCTTACGTAAAATCTAAAAAATGAATGCAATGAAAAACCAAGAAGTTAAGGAATAATTTTTTCATGCTTTTACTTATGATTTTTTGCTCCAAAATCCCTTTTCTTTCGAAAAATGCCCAAAATGACTAGATTTTTACAACTCAAAAACACATGTTTTTCTCTCAAAATCACCACCCAAGCTATTTTGATTTTAAAAAGCATGAAATAATGAGTAAAGACAAATTTTAATGTCTAAAATATGTGTTTTATAACCCAAAATTTTAATTGAGCCTCAAACACATGTATAAGAAAGTAAATATGTGTTTTTGCTAAAGAAAACAATGTTCTTTTCAAGGGAAAATCACCACCAAGAATCCAAATAGTCATAAGGTAAGTATAGACACACTTTTGGAAGCCCAAAATACATGCTTTGGACATCAAAAATGCCACTTTATGACTTTTGGTAAAAATACACCTCTTATTATGAGTAAAGACGTGTTTTTTAGATGTAAAAGATGTTAGAAATAGGGAATACTAAGAGAGAGGGGGGATGGGGGGTGAATAAGTATTGTACAAACTTTTGTCACCAACTAGATATTATTTATGACTTTGGACCATGCATAAGAAAGTAAACAAGTAATGTTGAATAGTAATAATAACCATGCATAAAGAGAACTCATAACACCATATTTTGTTAACCAAGGAAACCCTAGCCAAGGGAAAACTCTAGTGGGAATGATACCCACAAAGATATACTGATATATATGTTCCTTGTTACAGGATGGACCCTGTTAGGAGTCTTATAAAAGCATTTAGTATATAGGAGTCCCTGTTAGGAGACTTTGAATCCCTGTTAGGAGATTCCAACCCTGTTAGGAGTTGTAGTACAATGGATGGAAAAAGAGCTCACTACCCAAACATGCACTTCCATTTACAAGAAGATCTCACTGCCCAAAAAATAAATTAATCCTCGAGTATATAGATGTTGTACCTTCTTTCTAGCTAATCTCTGATCTTATCTCAATCTCGGATCACAAAATTGCTTCTGCATATGATACAAACTTTCCCATTCACATATATAACATTACTTTGCATTCAATTCACATAATTTGCACATCACTTTCTCTTTTTCAAATGACTTTGCAAGATGTCTTTGCATAAATACCATGCATTTTCACAAATTTTTGCTACATCAGCTAAGACCACAATATACTTTTCCAACTTAGATTAAACATCTAGGATGTTGGCCCTAATTGGTCAAGTAATTATTTTGTAAACAAAATTATTCCTTTACCTTTCATTCTGATGTCCTGTACATCTTAATTATCATTCTTTCATATTGTTTGTACTAATTTCCAAAGTTATACATGTCATTACCAACATGTATACTGTCTCCATCTAACCTCACTAGTCATAATATGACATCAGAAACATTTTACATATAAAACAATGTACTGTTGTAAACCATTTTCATACTTCAATAATTTTATGAGTACCAAAAGCTAAGAATCTTTATTTTTGGGGTTTTCTACAACATATTCATCATGTGTTTTCATTAATGACAATAATTACATCACTACATGTAGCCAATTGTCAACAATCTCCCCCTTTGGCATTGATGGCAACAAAGTAAGGAAAATTGGCTAAGTGACAAAAACTTTATCAAAACTTACAATACTTATCATCTATTATATTACATATACTTCATATTGAAAATGCTCCCCCTTTTGATATTATTTCTACATACATTACTTACTACACAATTTTCTTCTACAACTTCTCCCCCTTTGACATCAATGACAAAGGTTGGAAAGTCAAAAACTATCAAAAAGTGTTGTTTGATTGCTTTAAAAAAACTTTCAATCACTATCAAAAATTGTGTCTTGTTGCCTCAAGTTGCTATTATCTTCATACAATCAACAAAATTTGCCTTCAAACTATTCATACCTTTCTCCTATGTGTCCTTTGTTGCTTCGGTAGTAGTGAGCATTCCACATGAGGCATATGATGCAATCTCAACTGCATTAAGGTTAGAGTAGGTAAAATTGGCATAAGTGTCCTTTGCTTTGACACATTCTTCCAACTGTGTCTCAATGGCTGATATCTTCAGAGAAATAGATTCTTTGAATCCTGATAGTCTTCTCAAAATTTTCTCTTTTTCAAGTTGTGGTTTCTTGATTTATGTGTGAACACCAACAACTTGTCCTTCAAACTCATCAACTCTGCAAGAGGATTGTTGTATCTAACTAGTTAGAGCTTCCATCTCACTCAACTTCCCTTGAATCTTACTATCCAAACCTTTGGTCAACTTATGAGATAAAGTATATTTGATGTACAATACATTGCCAACTTGTTGACATCTTCAAAGTTCCTTGATACAAGTATCAAGACTCAACAATTCATTCTGAATGTTTTGACAAATGGCGCTAGAAAGATTAGCATCATGTGAAATTTGAGCTTTAGACTCCGCAACATTCAATAAATTTGTAAACTCATCATCAAATGATTTTATGACTACTTGAGCTCTTTGTTTAGGGTTTGTTTATGTATGTTTAGCTATGACAGTGTTGTGTAATCTGTCAGTCACCTCCATTAATACTCTTTGTAGACTCTTGACTTTTGTGTTCTTCTCAATCAATTTTGTCAAGGATGAGATCAAGTTAGATTGATCATCATCATTACCTATAAGGCTAGCAATAGATATAGGAGTTGATGAGCTAGATGCTTTCACTCATCTTCCTCTTGTTTCTTCTTTGTTACCTTCTTTGGTTTTCTCTCTTCTTCTTCCTTCTCTTTCTTTTCTTTCTGCTTGTTTTCCTCTTCAAGCAATTTCAGCTTGGCTTCTTCAATCTTCTTCTTTTCTTCTTCAATCTATCTTTTCTCTTCTTCAATCAGTCTCAACTAATCTTGAATATCTTTGGAGTGGGGCTCAGGTTGAGCAGAACTTACAAAAGGATTATCATCAATGTTAATTGCAACACTTGTTTGATCAATTTGCATAGTATCACCACTTATTGATACTTCCAAAGTTTTCTTTGCAATGATAGAAGTTGCCTCTATCTCAATCATCAATTTATTGATAGTTTCAATAGTTTCACTTCGTATTACATTCTTATCACCACCCATAAATAGAATTGGCCTCATTTTTTCCATAGATAGGGTGCTAGTTTACCCATCAATTTTTTTACTTCTTCGTCATCTTCAATCTTGCACATAGTTCTTATCATTGATTTTTCAAGTTCCATATCTTCTTTCTATACTGGTGCCTTCTTTGCTATAAGTCTGTCGTAAACTTTCTAATTGACAAAACCTTTAATGTCTTCAAGTTTCAAGTTATTAAGAATCATATATCTCATAATAGAGATATCGATCTGTTCTTTCTCAATGTCATTGTACAAATCATAGAACTTATTCATTTGCACAAAGTTCCCTTCATTAACAATGGTTGTGTTAATCTTGTCTATCTTTGGTTTCTAGGGTTGCCTTTTTTTTACCTGTTGGATGCTTGGAAACAATAACTTTCTCTGGTTCTTTGTCTTCTTGTTCCTCTTCTTCTTCATCACTGGAGTCTTTAATTATCAACAATGTCTTCTTTCTTTTCTCTGGTCCAGTAGCTTGCTACTTAACTCTTTTTTACTGCCTTTTAGATCCACTTGGTTGCTCGGCTAATACAACAACATATGGGATGTTATGTTCTAAAGGAGTTCCTACAGTGGATACACTAGATGCTTGGCCAACTGACAAAGGTGTCACATACATTACACTTTTTTCACCAGTTTGTTTTGGTCTAGAGATTGTTTGTCTAACTGCATGTGATTCTTCTTCTGACATACCGACCTCAAATAGTGCTTTCTTCATTATATTTTCAATCTTCTTATGAGATGCTTTCTCTAATGATGCCTGGTAAGCTTACTGAGTTATCTTCTCATATGTTCCAAATGTATGATGCTTGATCTATTTCAAATTTTAACATTAAATCAATATAACCAATAACTACACCATCACTTAACTCATAACCTAAGGGCTCAATAAATGTTTCTCGAGGTTCTACTACTTCAATATAAATTAGGTTTGTATCCACCATAAAACATATATCATTCTTAAATATATCAACAATTGTAGGGGCAATTTTGAATCTCTGTTTCATCTCATTCTAAAATGTCCTCATCAACAAATTTTTGTTGTCCAAGATTTTCTCTACAGGATGTCTTCTGCATACATCTGTTATCTTGTCCATAGTGCATCCTTCACTTCCCATAATATCAATAACTGATAGAAATGGAAATCTCTTAAGTACATGAAAGAAAATATGATCAATCAGAGAATGGAATTTGAATACACCATTCTTAATTCTCTTAATCTTCTCCAAATTCTTAAGGAGTTGTACTCTCAGAATCTCACTTAAGTTTACTTGCTTCTTCTCAATGCAAATCGTATATGTTGCATAGATAAAACCTGCTAATAACTCATCACTCTTAGAACTTACACAAATAGACTATGCAATGATTCAACTCAAGAATCTCACATCATATTGTCTGGTGGTGGTGATCACCATTGCCTTACCATTAGTGTTAAGTTCCACCTTATTCTTAACTAGTTTCTCACCAATAGGTACATTGCCTTGTTTGCAGAGATGTCAACTACATTTTCTCCCATCCAAATCTTTTCATTATGAATTCTGCTTAATATGATCTGAGTCCACTCTTCAATATCAATTTTGCAGTAAAAGTGATATTTGACTAAGTCTATATCCTTCATATGCTCATATCTGAGCTTAATAGTCATATCATTATTGAAAAAAATTTCCATATCTTTTTTCATAAACTCACTTCCAATAGTTTCAAACTTACCACACAAGTAGCTTCCTCCATCTTCCAAGTGAACTACATTGTTCAAAGTTGTTGATAGAGCTGAATTAAAGTTTTCCGCTAGGAGTTTCATAGGAACAACCTTCAATTTGGGTCTCTCAACATTCTCAACATTCTAAACTACTGACATGTCCATGATTACACCAAATATATATTTATCAAAGAATATTTGTGCAGAAAATGATTAAAATAACTTTTTCAAACTAAGGTTTTTCTCAAAATCACTTTGCCAATTTTCTTTTGGGTGCTCTAAGATTTTGAGATGATTGCAATGTGGAAATAATAAAGTTCATACTCTATTTATTCAACTAGAACTTGCATTAATTGTGTACTTTGCCAAATCAAAAAAAGCTATTAATTTCATTCTGAAATCAAATATATGCTCAAGATCTTCTATTTGATTTTTAAATACTATCCAAGATTCACCATAACTTCCTTTCATTATGACAATGCTGCAAAAAACTTCACTTCACAAAATTTGTTGTAGAAACATAGATTTCATCATCTGTCATAGAATAAACTTTCTTTGTTCAGCTAGTAACTTTTATTTCCTTCGTAACTTGTTTCAATAAGGTCCAAATTGAAAGTGAGCTTAGCTACAATCTAAACTCTTCAAGATACATCTTCTCTCAACCTTGCTACTCATAACTCGATCTCTAAATGAAGTTTTAGATTCTAGTGTTGTGAACAAGCTTAATTCAACTTGATTGAATCAAACTCGATAGTTGACTTCAATTTTCTTGTCTCAGCATCATCTAACTTTTTCTTTGAAATATCTAATCCATTTACAAATGCCTCATTAAGTTATTCTCAAAGTTTACTAACCATATTTTTTTGATCTTCATTGTTTTTCTAGTTTCAGAGTTGCTTTCATGATTCCTTTTGTCATTTTCGAAGTTTCTCCCATTGTTGCTTCTGTTTCTAAAGTTTCTTTCATGATTCCTTCTGTCATTTCTAAAGTTCCTTCCATTGTTCCTTCTGTCCATTTTGTGGTACTTTGTTGTATGTCTGAAGTTGTTGCATAACTGACATATTCGGGTTTTGCTTCTAGGATTCTTCTGATCAATAGGTGCTTGACAATTCTAGGCTATGTGCCCAAAGTTGTTACACTTATAACAGATGATCTACTTTCTTTCTTCATAAGGTCTTCTTTCTCTTTATTTCATTTCATTAGAACTTATTCTATATGTAGGGTTAATGTTTCCAAAAATTCTACTATTTCTTCTATCATTGTCATATTTAGGTTTCTTACAATCAATTGCTTTATGACCAATACCATGATGGTTATGATAATAAAATTTTGTAACATGATTAAATGACTTATTTGCACAATCTCTTTTCATATGACCTATTTCATTACATGAAAACAATTACCTTGAAATTAATACATGGTTTCCTTAGGAGATTCCACTTGCTTAGGTTCATCCAATTTCTCAGTTTCCTTCTCTTGTCCAACTTCTTTGAATTTATTAGAAGATTGTTTGAATTCAATCTTATCATCAAATTTATCTTTCTCTTTTAGATCTGATCTTCTTTCAAGTTTCTTTGCAGACATGTTAAATAGATAACCAAGGCTAGCCTTATCATAGGTAGGTATTTGTATTGACATTGATTCATCAAGCTTTTCTCTACTAGTATAAATCTTTTCAAGTTGTAGCTTGCTCTAAGTTAATTCACCTTTCACAGTAGTGTTGTACTTTTGAAGTTCTTCATGATTTGCTTTCAATGCTTCAAGCTTAGATGTCTTCTTTGCTAGACTATTTCTGAGATCTAAATTTTCAGTCTTCAAATCAAATTCAACTTTTCTAGGATCATTCTTCAAGCTCAACTTTAGATTTGCAATCTTTAATTCATGCTTCAAGATATTGTACTTTGTTTTTTGTTTTGAATATTCATCATCATTAGTATTAGATTTAATAGATTTGGGCTTGGATTTGAGATGTTCAATCTTGTCCTTCAATTTTCTAATGTATACTTTGGAGTCTTCATATCTATCTTTTAGCTTATTTCTTTCTTCAATAAGGAGATCAATTTGTTCAAGTGCCTCTTCAAGGTTCTTCATCAACTGTTCCATATCTATAAGGATCTTACTCAAGTTGTTAAGCCTCTTTTGAGAAACTATGCTCTAATACCAATTGTTAGAAATAGGGAATACTCAGAGGGGAGTGAATCAATATTCTACAAACTTTTGTCTCCAACTCAATATTATTTATTACTTTGAACCATGCATAAGAAAGTAAACAAGTAATGTTGAATAGTAATAATAACCATGCATAAAGAGAACTCATAACACTATATTTTGTTAACTAGGGAAACCCTAGCCAAGGGAAAACCCTAGTAGGAATGATGCCCACAAAGATATACTAATAAATATGTTCCTTGTTAGAGGATGGAACTTGTTAGGAGTCTTATAAAAGCATTCAGTACATAGGAGTCCCTATAAGGAGACTTTGAATCCCTATTAGGAGATTCCAACCCTATTAGAAGTTGTAGTACAATGGATGCAAGAAGAGCTCACTACCCAAACATGCACTTCCAATTACAAGAAGAGATCACTTCCCAAACAAGTAATTAATCCTCAAGTGTATAGATTTTTTACCTTCTTTCCAGCTGATCTTTGATCTTATCTCGATCTCGGATCACAAAATCACTTCTGCATATGATACAAAACATTGCATTTTCATATAACATTACTTTACATTCAATTCACATAATTTGTACATCACTTTCTCTTTTTCAAATGACTTTGCAAGATGTATTTGCATAAATACCATGCCTTTCCACAAATTGCTGCTAGGTTGGCTAAGACCACAATATACTTTTCCAACTTAGAGTAAACATCTAGGATGTTGGCCCTAATTGGTCAAGTAATTATGTTGTAAACAAAATAATTTGTTTACCTTTCATTTTGATGTCCTATACATCTTAATTATCATTCTTTTGTACTATCTGTACAGATGTACGAGGTTATACACGTCATTACCAACATATATACTATCTCCATCTAACTTTGCTAGTCATAATATGAAGTCAGAAACATTTTACATATAAAATAATGTATTTTTATAAACCATTTTCTTACTTAGACAATTTTCTAAGTACCAAAAGCTAAGTATCTTTATTTTCAAGGTTTTCTACAACATTTTCATCATGTGTTGCCATTAATGATAATAATTACATCACTACATATAGCCAATTGTAAACAAAAGAATGCACTTATTGCAATTATTTCCCCACCATAATGAGTTTCTAATGTTAATGAAAGTAATGACATATTTTTAGAATAGAAAAAAATGTGTTTCTCATTCCAAAAACTCTACATGTGCATTAACATGTCCAAACACCTCTATTGAATAAGCATAGATGAGTTTTTAAGATGAAAAAATACATGCTTTTTTGTATTGGCAATAATTATTTTATTAACTTCAAAAAGATAAATTACAAAGCCACTTCAAGTTGGTAGATGAAAAAATTCTCACCAAAACCACTAGAATCAAGAAAATTTTCAAAAATACAATCCAGAATACCACCCAATAGAACCCAAAATACATGAAAACTAACACCAAAATATAGAAAACAACACAACCTAGAGAGACAGTAACTCATACTAGAAAAGTGGATATGCCAAAAGACTAGAGACCAGATCCAATCATCAGAGAAACCACCATGTGACTTCCTTCACTAAAAATTTGGGGAAGGATAATCCCCCATAGTCACCACTACCAGAGCCATCAACACCACCATCATTTCTTCTATACAAATCACCCCCATTGTGAACTACTCTTTTGGGAGGAATCCAACACCGAAGAACATGAATACCTTTACTTTCCTGAGGTGTCATCAGTTTCACTAGAGTATGCTTCAACCTATGTAATGTCCCTACTCCTTAAGACAATTTTACCTATAAAAATCATTAGCAACATAGACTATTAAATTCAATTATAGTGATCGATATCTAGGAATTTCATTGAGGAATGTCATTATTTCTATATATCCTTAAGGATTCCCTCAATTTATCTTTCTAAACCTCAATGAGGATCCCCTGTGTATGGAGGAATAATCCTTGATTATTTGACCTTCTTCCTTGAAACTACCTTTCAAGTCAGGCTTCATAATCCTTTGTGAAGACCCCTTATGTTCCTCAGGACAACCCTCAATTAGTTAGCCATCATATTGAAGGGGAACCTTTAAGGTATACAATATTTGTCTCCCAAATCCTCTACAATTATAATCAATCTTTATTTCTTGTGATCTTTAGTAATCCAATCTAAATATAATACTTATTCCAATTATCTTAATTTCTTATTGCAACATGATCATTATGTAAAAATTATTATAAATTCTAATTAATCCTTATGTATTATTAGAAGTAAAAATATCTAAATAATTACTACCATACTAAATAATATCATATTTGTAATAATGATAAGTTCTAACTATACTTAATGTGGTGTAATCCAACTGTCATGGTTACTTGCCTTGGTCTGATGTGGTCTGTTGGGACTCTTTAATCTCCCCTTAATTACTTGACTCACCTTTGTATAGCACATAGTTTGAGAGAAAGTACATAGTTTTATCTACCCCATGTTGATTTCTCATGGTGACTATTGGTCAAAAATCATCCTACACCAACTCTTGTTCATTCATTCATTCGTTCTCCAAGTTTTGTCATTCTCCTAGGTGGCAATAATGAAATATGGTTTACTACCTTTTTGTTTGTTATTGCCTAGGATACTATGCACACCTTGATTATCATGTCATCCTTACCATTTATTCCCTTGTAGTCCTATCTCATGTATTTATGTATATCCCCCTATTTATACATGGCAAGTGTTAGGGGTCACGACCCATGGGTTTAGGGTATATCTCTAAGTGTTGAGTATACCAATTTTTTAAATATTTTTTAATATGGGATTTACTTATTTAATTGATTAAGTAATAAATTAAGAGTTTACTTTATCATTCATATGTTAACGTAATTGATTTGGATGATCAATTATAAATATCATTTGGGCATTCAATAATCATAAATATTAAGTGTAGTATTTTGAATATTCATAAGTGATGGTTATTATAACAACTATATCATATGACTAAATATAATTATTTCTTGATTTTTCATAATATATAAAATATATATGTTTTAATTGACTAATGTATGAAATATTTTTATAAATTTGGGCCTATGACAGTTCACTTCCCAAAATTACTTGTCCTCAAGCAAATATTTAATATTTAAGTTTATTTCCTTAGAATAGCTTCCTCTCATTTCACAAAAAAGTTATTTCCATTAGTTGATCACATATTTGGATCTCATTCATTTGTCTTTGTCCTCTTTATTGGAATCTGATCACTGCTTACTTTGATTTGGTTTATTTTTTCTCTCTTATATTGACAGTCATGATTCCAAGGCCCCTTGCATTTGAAACATAGGTTTTTCTTCGGTAGTTCGTCCCTTTATTGACATTGATGTCCCTTATTCCATGGCCCTTGACATATGTATCATAGTATTCCTTGATTATCTTTACTTTGATTCTTCATTTTGCTGGGAAAATTTTGTCAAGAAACTATTGGATTTTTCCTTTATCACACTAGTCTCGACCTTTTTTGCTTTCTTAATAGCTTCCTCTATACTTTGGGGCTCAAGAGATTTTACTTGAATTTTAATGGAATCTTTAAGTCATTCTGTAAGTAAATGATTGAGTTGTCCTAGGGATAGATCTGTAACCATTATAGATAGATCTTGAAATTAATTGGCAAATTCTTCTACTAACCCTAATTGTTTTAGGTGAGTTAGTTGTTGGGAGTACCATTCAAGATGCCTTAGATCAAACATACTCATCAATTTTTGAGTGAATTTACTGTAGGTGCAATAATTTTGTGAGTTGACCCCCTTAAATGAAGTATGACAAACTTAATAGCACCTTATTCTGTCATAAGACTATATGATAGATATGTATCTAACTTTTTCACCCATGATTGAGAAATTTCCTCTCTTGACCCATCATAACAAGGTATTTTTACTTTATTTACTTTCTCATGAAGGTCCTCATCTACATAAATTCCCTTTCTATTTTTCATAATTTTTGTTTCATAGTATTTTTTAAAGGGTATAAGTTATTGAGTATTTGGATCCAATTTTACATACATTTGTGCAATTTCTTCTACACTATTAGTAGTTGTCCCTTCTTCTACAATAGGCTCTCCCCTTGGACTAAATAAAGGATATTTATCTCATGAAATGGAACTTTGTGATGAGAGCTCACTTTCCTCATGATTAGAATGATAATCCCTTTGTAGATTAGGTCTTTCATTCTGCTTTTTGTTGTTACTTAATTTTTGTATGGCTTCAAGTGGTATTTTTTGGGAGCTTTTAGCTCTTTCGAATCTCTCATTATTTTTTTCTATGAAGTTTCTCAATTCTTGGGCTATTTCCTTTGTCGTGGTTCTTCGATGTGCAGATGTGTGACTACTATATTCCACAGGATGGTAGGATTATGCTCTGATACCCCTGTAATTTTCTCACTCCTTACAAAAACTTTACCTTCATTAGCAACATAGACTATTAAATTCAATTCTAGTGATTGATATCTTGGAATTCCATCTAGGAATATCATTATTTATATGCATCCTTAAGGATTTCCTCAATTTGGCTTCCTAACCCTTTTTGAGGATCCCTTATGTATGGAGGAACAATCCTCAATTATTTGACCTTCATCCTTGAAACTACCTTTCAAGTCAAGCTTCATAATCCTCTGTAAAGACCCCCTATATTCCTCAAAATGACCCTCGATTAGTTAGCCATCTTATTGAAGGGGCATCTTTAGGGTCTACAAGATTTCTCAACCAAATCCTCTAAAATAATAATCAATCAGTATTTATTATAATCTGTAATAATCCAATCTAAATATATAACTTATTCCAATTATCTTAATTTCTTACTGCAACATGATCATTATTTAGAAATTTTTAGAAATTCCAATTAATCCTTACATATTATTAGAAGTATAAATATATAAATAATTACTACCAAACTAAATAATATTATATTTTTAATAATGATAAGTTCTAACTATACTCAATGTGGTGTAATCCAACTGTCATGGTTACTTACCTTGGTCTGATGTGGCCCGCTAGGAATGTTTAATCTCCCCTTACTTACTTGACTCACCTTTGTATAGGACATGGTTCAAGAAGAAGTATGTAGGTTTCTTGACCTTGTGTTGATTGGTCATGATGATTGTTGATCGAAAATCATCCTACATCGACCCTTTTTTATTCATTCATTCATTATTTAGGTTTTGTTATTCTCTCAGGTGGCAACAATGAAATATGTTTGACTGCCTTTTTGTCTATTATTCCCTCGACTAATATGCACACCTTGATTTTTTTGGCATCCTTACCATGATTTATTCCTCTATAGTCATATCCCATGTATTTATGTATATCTCCCTATTTATATGTGGCAAGTGTTAGAGGTCGCGGCCCATGGGTTTAGGGTATTTTTTAAAATGTCGAGTATACCAATTTTCTTTAATATTTAATAATATTGGATTTACTTATTTAATTGATTAAGTAATAAATTAAGAGTTTACTTTATTATTCATATGTTAAACATAATTTATTTAGATGATTAATTATAAATATCATTAGGGCATTCAATAATCATACATATTAAGTGTAGTATTTTGAATATTCATTAATGGTGGTTATTGTAACAACTATATCATATGACTAAATATAATTAATATTTGATTTATCATAATATATAAAATATGTATGTTTTAATTGAATAATTTATGAAATATTTTTATAAATTTGGGCTCATGACAACCTACTCCTCTTTGTCACCAATTCCTACTTCTCCACTTCTGATTTTTGCAAAAAGGCCAACAAATCCTTCCTTCCCTTTTTTGGACATCCACTATCTGAATCGATATTGGTCAGGATGGAGTCAAAATAACCAAAGGCTACATGTTTTTATCACCACCACTAATGAGATGCCAAGGGCTACAATTTATGCATAGGCCTACACTTAACTCTGCCCTTGCAACAATATTGGTTGAACCATAAACCCACTTGGACTACAAGCATGTGTGAGAAACCCTCAACAAACCATATTTTGAAGAGTCTACCATCAATGCCAAAGATAAAAACAAAAAGGAAATGTCTAAGTTGGTCTTGGGCCTTAGATCAGTGTTAAGGAAAATCTCCCCAAAACACAAAGCACACAACCTCCTAAAACCCCACATGATCAAATTTAAATACATTCTTCATTAATTGCACTAATATCCACTGTGAATCTAAGTATTTAGCATGAATAATCCAAAGAAAAATATTTCGCCATTAAAATCATGCATAAACATAGACACCCTGAGTTAAAGAAAGAGCGCAATCAAGAACATAATGCTACACTACTCAAAGACCCACCTTTAAAGAAATACAAAGCCTTTGGATAAAGTCCCCTTCTCAAACATGATGTTAGCTACACTGTGATGGATATGGGGTAGATTAAATCCTCCCCAAACATTTTGTACACCTCCATGACACCCCTAAGTGTCCTAATCACCAGTTATGCCAACTAGACAATACATTATCCACCTCCAAATTCATAAGTCCCCAAATTACAATTATGTGACATCAGGAGTAAGATTTTTAAAACTATTTTTGCCAAAGGCCTCATGCCATTCCCCAAAAACATACAATCCTCAAACAATTCAAATTTGTCTACCAATGACCCATTAGCTTGTATGTTAGATAGTTTGTCTTCAATTGTCTTGGCCTTTGAAAGAACGGGACACCCAAAAATCAATAAAATCTCCCAGAAGGTATCCAATCCTCCAAATATGCTTGTGAAGATACCATGTATCCAAGTCCCCTTTCAATGTGTCATTCACAACAAGTCGCAGATCACATTCAAGATGAAACCTTTGCACCCCCAATTTTTTAGCCATCTTAATTGCCCCAACAATTGCTAGGAATTCTACTTCATTGTTTGTACCATTTGCCAACATTTTTGTGCGTACTACAAGAATAATCCATTTCTCATCCTGAGCCACAAAATTAGACCCTGAAGGGTCATGCTTCCTTTAGAAGCACCATCAAAATTAATCTTAATCTAAGATGACCCTAGTCCACTTACCCTTGAATGCTAAACATATAGTTTTAAAAATATACATGCTTTTGGATTTATGTTCCCTACTATTATGCATTTAAATAATAACCAAGGTTAAAAAACACATACATACAATTTAAAAGCGTAATAACATGTACTTTTGAGTTCAAATTTCCCACTTAAAAGAACATAAGTGATATAAAGATGTGTTGTTGCATTTTAAAAGTCCACCTATTTGCATTAAGGACTTATATTCTATTGGAAATGGGTTTTTAATAGGTATTTTTCATGTTGCTGATATGTAATGAGTGATACAAACATGAACCTTAAGCATTTTAAGTGTCTCATTTAATTAAATTTAAAAATTACTATATTTTAAAATAAAGTAACATGAAAATAGACTTCAAATTTATAATTTTGCAAAACATTAAAAGATATGGTCAAATCAACTAAGAATGGGTTGGAATTTTAAAATAGATGTTAAAATTTGCTTTAATTATTAAAGATTATTTTAATTTATCCAATTTAAAATAAAAAGCTCCCTTTTGGAGGATTTTAAACAAGATGTGTTGTCACCTTGGAAAACCCCACATTTTCCTTTATAACTTGAGCTAGACAACTTTGTTTAAGGCCTAGATTAGTTGGAAATGGGAAAGATTGCAAGGGTTGTTACCATAAGGCAAAAATAAGATATAAAACTATTAACAAGAACAAAAATAAAGAAAATATTTGAAAGTTTATCAAAAATTAAGCGTTGGTAGTCATTGGATAAAACCTCTTCTTACAGACATTTGGGGATTTAACTTGACTGAAACCTTCAAAAGAAAAACACAAATATATTTATATAAAGCACAGTTTAGGGATAACAAATTACCTTCACAACACTTTACCAATACATTAAACAAAGAGGATGTACCTAAGAATCCATGAGAAAATTGTGTAAGGTTGTAACAATTTTGTGATATCAAATTGAGTACAACATATAACACAGTCTCAAGGAGTACAAAAACATGATCTTAGAACATTGGTTGGGAAAAAGTAGTTGTGATTGAACATCAACATAAAGTACTTAATAATCATAATCACATAATTCAAACACTCCAAGACTTTGTGTACAACCGCTATAGCCTACGTAAACTCCACAATAACCAACATCAAGGAAGACATTCAAAATATATACAATCACATAACTAATCTCTGATGAATAAAAGTTTAGTTTTGCCATAAAATATTTTGTTTAATCTTTCACAATTTTCAAAAGTTTACTAATATGGAGTTTCACTAAAAGCTCGTTGTATGATAAAATTTACTAATAGAAAATATTAATTCTCTTATTGATAATTCCTGAGTTTAAATCCCCTTCTTTTGTATAAATCTCCATTTATATTCTACTTAAATTAACATTAAATTAAAGTAAACATTTATTTAAATTCAAATTTAATAAAAAATGTTTTAAATATATTAACATCAATAGATATTAATTTTCAAATTTATTAATTAATTAAAATTCAACTTTTAAAAACTTATTAAAAAACTTTATAAAAGTAAACCTAACTTAATTAAACTAAATTTTATTTTATTTTATTCAAAATAAACTATATTTTATTATATTTTTTATTATTAATATTTATTTGTTTTATTTTTAAATAAATATACAATTTTAAAAAAATAATTTTAAAATGGTCAGGGGAGGGAGTGGGCATTGAAGTTGATGAAAGATCAACCCCACAGCTCCCAAGAATCACCTGCATGCAAACACTTGTCAAAGAAAGAGAAGCAAAAAGCTGAGGAAGGAATTGTCAGATTCGTAGATGAGACATTCTTGATGAGCGAAAAAGAGATTGCTATTATCAATAATGAATTAATCTCAATTAATTGTTTACAATGAGAGATTGTCCTTATAAAGGAGATTGAAACCCTAAAAAGGTCTAACCTAGGTTGCATAATAATAATTAATAAAAGAATTAATTATTAGATGTATCGTGCTGCAGAAGCAAATATGGATCAATATGTAGATCAATCATCCAGGTGCCTATAGAAACAATGGGCTAGCCCTAGATCTAGACTGAGTAGCCTACGACCCTGGAAGGTTGAGATCCAAGGCCATTTGATCGAGATTAGTAGATCTCATTGATTTGGAACCGATAAATGATCTCATGGCCCTACAGGCTAGTGGCAGGTCCAAGCCTAAAATTTAGCTTAAGTAGATTAGAGCTAATTAGAAAATACCTAATTACTCTAACAGTGGAGGGGCTCAACCACCCCCATGTTGCGTATAGGTAAAAGTGTTTCTTGTAACCACCCCATCTAATACATACATACATACATACATACATACATACATACATACATACATACATATATATATATATATATATGTTTGTATGTATATATGTATATGTATGTATATATATACATACATACATATACATATATACATACATACATAAATATATATATATATATGTATATATATACATATATACATAGATATATATATGTATATGTCTGTATATATGTATATATATACACATAGATGTGTGTGTGTGTGTGTGTGTGTGTGTGTGTGTGTGTTATTTGAAACCATCTCCTTGCTATGTTGAATATTCTCAACCAACCAAACGTAAAATAGTATTTTTAATAAAAGCAAGGAAATATTCAATTTCCTACAGAAATGCCAACATGGGTATTTACCCTATAACATAAAAAAAAAATTTCATTATGGTTTTATTTTATAATATTTTCACTCTAACCATGTATAACAAAATCAACCAAAAATATGAATCAATAGGCAATATAATTTTTAACAACCTATCTAGATGCAAGGTAGACAATCTTTTTCATTAAAGTATCAACATGGGTTTTCAAACCCTACCTATAAGCATAACTAAGTTGAACAAGAAGCAAAGCCAAAAATGCAAAATCCAAATACTAGCTTTGAAACAAGTCTTTAACTTTTCTCCTTAAAACATTTCTCCGACCTAACAGGCGTAATGAAAATAATAACCTAAAAACCTCTCATATAGAAAAAAAACCCACTAGGTTTTTTAAAATCAAAACTCAACCTTTAAAAAGCAAAAGATAATAATTTAGTTTTTAAGTAAAGGCACTTAACTCACTTCTTAACTTAAAACTAATTATAAATTCTTTTTTACTAATGCACTCAAAAACATAATTATAACTTAATTTAGAATTATATTTTCAGCATAATATTATGAAAGAATTATAATTAATAAATTTAAGTAAATATAATATGTAAATTGATATAAAAAATCAATCCATATTATTTGTGCAACTTAATTTTGGGTTTTTTAGTTTAATAACTAATTAAATATTTTAATCCCACTATTAAACTTTTAATTAAATAAAGATATTTAATTAATTCATCACAATTAAATATTCTAATATTTAATACTCTAATATTCATATGACTTAAGTATTCCTAAGTCATAATTAATCTTAATAAATTCATTCCACCAAGTAAGCATATGATAATAAATACTTCTCATAGATTGTTGAAAGATTATATAATCCATGTGATGGATCTAAAACAAGAAACATTGGGATAACAACAAGTGGAAATAGGTTTGCAATGAGCAACAATTTTAAAATTTTAAAATCATGGAGGTAGAACAAAACACAGTAATCTACAGAGTAGGTACCCTTTCAAGAGGTGTGGGTGTATGTGGCTTGGGATAAATTTGGATTGGTAGAATCATGGATGTTAGAGATGGGCCCAACACCCAAAAATCCCCAACCAAAATACTTGGAAAGGGAAGGGAAGCAAGAATATCTTTAGAGGTCTCCTAGAAGGTGGGAACTATTTCAAAATCCCCATGAATTTTAAGTTCCAACATATTGCTCCCAGATTTTGGAGAGCTCTTACTAAAGCACCATTGGAGACAAAGGAATCAGAGTAATTGTAGAAATGAATTTTATCAAGGGCCCCATCTTAGAGATTAATAATAAAGAATGACTAGAATTGGTAAGTTTTTTAACTTAAAGGGCTTTAGTAATGAAATGACTAGGCCTGTGGCCTTTAAAGATTAAAATTAGGGAACGGTGTGAAGAACATTCGGTAGGGGTTTCTCTTTAAAAACCCTATACAATGGATTTTATTTTTTACTTGCATCTCCAAGATGTATAAGGACTAGGTATTGGAAAATGTTCCTTATTTTGTTAATGAGAAAGGTCTTTATGTAAAGGAATTGTCCCCGATATTAACCTTGAGAGACAAAGAGTCAAGAGTGTTCCCATATAGGTCTACATGGATAACCTCCCACATGAAGAGACTATCAATATTATAGGGAATTCAATAGGAATATTCATTGGAAGTGAGGAGGTGTTGGACACAAAGGACCTACCAAGACACATTAGGATTCTAGTATAGAGATGACTTAGCAATGTCTTGTCCAAATTCATCATTCTAGGGTAAAATATGGGAGAATAGAGTCAAACTATTGACACATGCCTAAAAATTAAGAGGGGGTGTTAGAAAAAACTATTGTTGATGAAAGAAAGAGGAGATTATTAGACATGAGCAATATTGATAAGGAACAAGGTCAAGTTATTGAGCTGTGTATTACATGTAGAAGAGCTAGATCATTTGTTATATTACTATTAATGTCAAGCTAACTAGAAATATCGATTCATGTAACTTGAAAATCATTTTTTATATAGAGAATTAGATGGTAAAGATAGAAATCAAAATAAAGAATCAATCTTAAGTATGTGATGTTAATTGGGCAACTAATGAATTGGTCTATAGAAAGATAGTATTAGTTTGATGACATTAGGCAAAGATCTATACTATTCTAGAAGAATCTAAGATAAGGACATAGTCAATTAATGACATCAACAAAAGATATTTTCAAGGTAACATCTGATGGTAAAGATTTGAGGTGTGTTTCATGATCTAAGGAAACACACTAAGTTTGAGGCTAAAATATTTCCTAAAGTGTCTAGATTAAATGTATCTAAGCTAGAAGGTGATTGAACAATTGTGATTAAGCAGAAAAACTTTGATGAATGTGATAAAGTAAAAGAATATTTCTATATAAGGAGAGGAAAAGAAGGAAAACATTGTTAGTCTATTTGTCAATGAGGTGCTAGTAAAGTTGTTGAATAAATTGATCATACCAAGCAGATCTGAAGTGTGAAGTCCCTTTAAACTTTTCCTTCAAGCACCAAGCTCTGATACCAATTTTTAGATTTAGCTAACTAAGAGGTGAGGGGTGAATCAATTATCTCAAAGGTCTTTTAAACACTTTAACAATCTTAACACTTTATCCTTTTAAATAATTAATTTGATAACTATATAAAACATCATAAGACAAAGTGATATGATCATGGTTTAAAACTTGTTAACTCATTGTCTTAGTATATACTGAGTATCAGAGATATCTTTGAGTTTATATTAGATTACAGAGTTAACTTGTAGTATATACTAAGTTGCAACAATAAGTGTAAAACGTGAAATAAATATGCAACATCATAAACATTCATATAGTTTGACACAAATATTTAACGTGGAAACTCTATTAATGGGAAAACCACCTAGGAACCAGCAACCCAAAAATTTCACTCTTTTGAAGTGATATTTGTTAGGAGCCAACATTGTTAAATGTTACATACATATTGCACATGACCTTGTTAAAGGATTTTCACCAAAACTCATCTAGACCTCATAACTCCTTGACATTTATAAAGAGTGGCCCACTCTAAAGGGATTTAAAAGATTACTATTGAATGTTACCATATAGGATTTCACAAGATTGTTAGGTCCACTCAGTTAAGAGATTTTTCTACTACAAAGGTTAAAATGTACTAATGACTTGATCTTTTTGGTTTAGCACTACCTTACTTGTTCAGATCTGTGTTCAACTTTGTCTTTGTACTCTTACTCCCATCTCTAGTTGATTTAATAAAAAACTCACCCAATTAGCACTTCTCTTGTTTGATCTTCACAATAGACCTCACTTGATTATCCTTGTCTTCCACTTTCTTCTTCAACTTCACCAACTTGATTAACATGCATTCACAATAATGAACTCCATGCTCATTCCTTAAATAGTAGACTTTTTTCTTAATCTCTTCACATGATCCATCCATTTTTCTCCTTAAACACATCTGTTAGATCTTCATTTTTCTTAGGTTCATTATATCTAGTCACTCAGTTAATACTCCATCACCTCAAAGTTTGTGCTCACTCTAAGAATAGCAAATATATTCCATTCAATGTTTCTTAAGTATTGTCATCCATTGATCTCATAACTAAATTTATCCTTATCCTTTAATCTTCTCGAACTTTCTTTTTTTTTTCATCAAATTTTGGCCTTAGATTTCATCTTTTCTTTATATGTCCTTCCTTTCTTGCTTAGTTAACACTAGAGAATGCTCGGACAATACTATGTTTGGTTAACATTGACTTTTATTGGTTATAAATATATTCCCTTCACTTATTTCCTTACACTCAGTTACAACTTTAATTTCTTGGTGACTACTATAGTAGCTCAATTATTATTGTAGTCCTTCATTTGCTTAGGAAATTGTATTGCTTATACATGATTTCATAACTCTATGTAAAAAATTGTAATATCCCTTGCCCAAACTGACTGATTTTAGGTCAAGGAATATTTTCAAAAACTTGTATGTTACCTTTCAATACTAAGAGATTTAGAATGTTCTCAAATGATATTACAATGCCTCTTACAATGAACTAATATGCAAGTGTAGTTCTTTTGGTATTTTCAATGCATAAGGGAATGCATACCTATAGCCAAGTAACATTTTGACAAACAATTGACATACAACCATTATGTTGATCATATGTGCTATTAGATGGACATTTTGTCAAACAAATGGTATGCAACATGTATCTCCTCTTTTTAATTCATTCTCATGTACAATGTTGCTATGAGTTTGCCAAGACAAATGGGCTTACAATAATGACTACAGTAATGCCATAATCTAATTATGAATTATCATAGCAAAATCATATGCCTGAAAATTACCAAGTTAACTACTAATAGTTGCAAGAGGAACTTGATAATAGTGATGCCCAAGGATGGAGATGAATCAAGCATAAGTATTGTAGTGTGGTATTGTTCTTGCGTACTATAGTAGCCAACAATAAATGTATTCTCTAATTTAAGTCAAATAGAACTCCTCAATTGAGACTATTCTAAATACCAAATTCACTAGATATTTCACCACATCAAATGGTTGCAAAATTGAAGAGTTGACATTCGCCAATGGCTGATTGAAATCAAAAACCTTAGTTTCTTCTCCCAATTTTATATCAAATGCAATTCACAATAATCAGATGATTAACAATGAAGCTCTCACCTCTATTTATTCTTTTCCTTCACCCTTCTAAAAGAAAATAAAATATTATTTAATTGCATTTTCTAGAAGCTTCCCCCTTTCCAATATAATAATTAATTATATTTCTAGAAAATGCACTCTCTAGAAGATTCTCCTTTGCAATACAATAATTAATTGTGCTTCTAGAAAATTAAATTAATTAAATATAAAGTCACCTTTTAATTTTAAATTTTTTTAAAGGGCTTTATAAGAAATTAATTTAATCAATTTCTCCTTATTTATTCACTTAGCCTTCGTAGAATGTGAAGGCTAAGAACTCCATTGAGTTGCTAAAAAGATGGGGACATTACAGTCCACCCTCCCTAAATTGCTTGTCCTCAAGCAACTTCAAGTCTGGATGCTACAAAATATCCTCATTCTCCCATGTCACATCCTCTACTGGCAAGTCCTTCCATTTCTCAAAATACTCCCTTATAGTATGTCACCTCAAGTTCTTTTCCCTGAAATCAATGATAGCCTCTGGTACCAATACCAATTTTCCCTCATCATCCAAGGGTGGAAGCACTGTAGAAGGAACAATATGATGTCCTAGCTTCTTCTTGAGACATAACACATGAAAAACATTGTGCACATTGCTCTTTGCTGATAAATCTAACTCATAATCTACCTCTCCCACTTTCCTCATAATCCTAAATGGACCATAGTATTGTGGCTTAAGTTTCTCGACACCACTCTTCTTGAGAGTGGATTGACGATAAGGCTGCAACATAAGATACACCATATCTCCAACCTCAAAAGTCCACTCAGTCATTTTCTGGTTTGCATACTACTTTTTTTGATTTTGTGCCTTGGTTATATTATCCTTGAGAGTCTTAATAATGTCTTGACTCTCTTGTAAAAAATCACCTGCACTAGGCACTCTACTATCACTGAAAAGTATATCCATAAAATTGGGTGTCTCATACCCATACAGGACCATTAAGGATGACATTTGAATAGACATGTGATAAGTGGTATTGTATCAATACTCAC
The DNA here is from genome assembly GCA_028749045.1 of Cupressus sempervirens. Lineage (NCBI taxonomy): Eukaryota > Viridiplantae > Streptophyta > Pinopsida > Cupressales > Cupressaceae > Cupressus > Cupressus sempervirens. Next base: position 577,302,662 of record CM053791.1, read on the forward strand.
AGAGATAAATCCACTTCACCCATGCCTTTTGTTGCCCTACTATATAATTTTTGAGATATCCCTCCATCCATTTATTCACTATCTCCATCTGACCATCTGTCTGAAGGTGGTAGCTAGTACTTGGAGTGAGATCTGTCGCACACAACCTAAATAGCTCTTACCAAAATTGACTCATAAACCTATTGTCTCTGTCACTCACAATTCTCTAAGGTAAGCCATGTAATCTAAATATCTCTTTGAAGAACAACTCTACCACCTATGTAGCAGTGTATGTAGTAGTGATTGGAAAGAAGTGTGCAAACTTCATAAGGTGATCCACAACCACATATATGCAGTCCCTTCCTTGGGCTCTAGGCAGTGCAGTGATAAAGTCCATAGATGAATACTCCCACTTCCTATCATGAATCAAAAGTCGCTGAAGTAAACTAGTTGGATAGGAATGTTCTTGCTTATTCTCCTAGCAGGTGGGACACTACGTAATATACTAGAGTACCTCTACTTTGAGCCCTTTCCATGTGAAGTACTCTCTAATCTGTCAGTATGTCTTGTAAAAACTAGGATGTCCTACCATAGGTGAATCATGAAAAGATTTCAAGAATCACCTCCTCACTATTGAGCCTGGAACCAAAAATATTTTCCCTTTGTAAATGATGAGCTCATTCACAAGGGTGTATTTGCTATCTTGAATAGTTCCATCTAGGAATTTGGCTATCCACACATCCTTTGCATACTCTACAAGGATCAAGTGTCTCCAATCCTCCAATGTATCTATCAATAAGCTCAAATAGGACCTACGTGATAAATCATCAGCAACTACATTATGTGTCCCCTTAAAATAGGTAATATCAAAGTCATAGGAGTGTAACTTGCTCACCCACTTATGTTGCCTATCATTGAGATCTCACTGCCCCAAAAAGTGTTTTAGGCTATTATGGTCAGTTTTGATACAAAATTTGCTACCAACCAAAAATTTCTTGAATTTAGCCAAAGCATGCATAATGGATAACATCTCCTTATCATATATGTTGAAGCTCTGCTCTGCCTTTCTTAATTTCTTGCTCTCATAAGTAGTAGGGTGCTTCTCCTACATAAGCACCACTCTAATAGCCTCTCTAGAAGCATCATAATATAGCTCAAAAGGTTTGGTGAAATCTAGTAATGCTAACACTAGACAAGAAATCATCAACTCCTTAAATTTCTCAAAACACTCCTATGCCTTAGGAGTCCACAAGAAAGCTCGCTTTCTCATCAAATCTATCAAGGGTGTTGTATGCCTAGAATATCCATCCACAAACCTCTTGTAGAAACCACATAATCCCAAAAATTCCCTTAACTATGTAAGGTTCACCAGTGAAGGCCACTCCATAATGGCACGAATCTTTTCAGGATCCATGTGTATGCCTTCTGCAATGATGATGTGACCCAAATACAATAACTTTGTCATATCCAAAGCACATTTTGACTCCTTTTCATACAAGGACTCTCTACCCAATATATCTAACAAATTGTCAAGGTGAACCAAGCGCTCCTACCAAGATCTATTATACAACAAGATATCATCGAAGAAGACAAGTACAAATTCCCTCAATTGAGGATGGAAAACCCTATTCATTGTTTCCTGAAAAGTAGCAGTTGTGTTAGTTAGCCCAAATGGCATAACTACAAGCTCAAAATGGCCATAATGACATCTAAAGGTTGTCTTCTTGATCTCCTGCTCTCTAACTCTGATTTAGTGATAACCTAATCTCAAATCTATATTTGAGAAGAAGCAAGCTCCATGAAACTCATCTATCAACTCATCAATCCTGGGAATGGGGTACCTATTTTTAATTGTCTTCCTATTAAGCACCCCGTAATCAATGCACATCCTCAATGTCCCATCCTTCTTCTTTACCAAAACCACTGAAGAAGTGAAATAAGACTTACTTGGTCTAATGTGGCCCATAGAAAGTAACTCCTTTATGGTTTTTTCAATTTCATCCTTCAACCTCTTCAGATATCTATAGGGTGTAATCAAGATGGGCTTAGCCCCCTCCTCTAACTCAATGATATGCTCAATACCCTTGTTTGGTGGTCTACTTGGTGGAATGTCACTGAACACCTTAGAGTGTTTAACTCTAAGCTCTTGAATATCAAAAGGATATTCAGTCTTCTATTGTCCCTCCTATGATGGCATTAACATGCACTCTACCACCCACTCTACTTGATCATGTCAAATCAATCTAGCCATCCTCTAGAAAGAGACCATTCTGACATCATTGTCCTTGATTGCCTTAAGAATCTATGTCGTCCCATTCCCTTCAAACCTCATCTCCATCTCCTCGAGATTAAGAGTGAACTCACCAATATCATGCAACCAACTCATCCCAAGGACTATATATGTATCTCCCATAGGCACAACATAGAATATTCTCAAATTAAATTGCAATGCCTCTTACAATGAACTAATATGCAAGTGCAATTCTTTTCGTATTTTCAATGCATATACATTGAAACTAGATATGGAATCCATACCTATAGCCAACTAACATTTTGACAAACAATTGACATACAACTATTATGCTGATCATATGTGCTATTAGATGGACATTTTTTCAAGCAAATGGTATGCAACATGTAGCTCTTCTATTGAATTCATTCTTATGTACAATGTTACTATGAGTTTGCCAAGACAAATGGGCTTACAATAATGACTACAGTAATGCCATAATATGACTAAAGAGATAATATGAGGAGGATAATATGACTAAAGAGGATAATATGACTAAAGAGATGAAGAAGATCAATAAAGGGAGAGAATATAAATGGAGGAGAAAGATGAGATATTATTGTCAAAGGGAACTAAAATAGTTGTATGAGTATAAGTCAAAGGGAGAGTTCTACAAGTTGATATGAAGAGATGCTAAATAGTCAGTGAAGTACACCCTAAGGAGGAGAATTTTTCAAAGTGTATAGGAGATGAGCAAGTTGATGTTGAATGAAGAAATATTTATTTCTTTTAATAGATACATTTGTTGAAGTTAATGAAAGATCAACCCCACAGCCCCTAGGAATCACCTACATGCAACCATCTGTCACATAATAGCGAAGAAAAAAGCTATGGAGGCTAGAAATCCTAGATCCATAGATGAGACATTCTTGATGAGAAAAAATAAAAATTTCTATAATCAAAAGTGAATGAATAAACTACAAAGAGATCAATCCTTATAAAAGGAGATCAAAATCCTAGCAGGTAACTAACCTAGGTTGCATGATAACAAGTAATAAAATAATTAATAATTATTTGCCCAAAGTTTAGCTTAAGTAAACTAGAGAAAATAAGTGACTTACTAATTAAATCAATATGATTAAATTAATAAGAAAATAATTTATTAATCTAACAACATTTGACTATCTTATGATGTAATTCTATGTAGAATATTTTGTTTGTGTGTAGCTATTAATGCCAAAGGGGGAGATCGGTAGTCCCAACTAATAATGTTGTTAATGTATGTGAAAGAGTCATATCAATTGTTATATTTCCATTGATGTCAAACCTTAATTGGTTAGACATTATGCAAATTCACTAGATTCCCATATCATTTGATTGATGAAGAGGATTTGAAGAAAGTATAACATGTGAGCATTGATAAGAGTATGGTATTCAATGAGTACTTGAATGTGTTGGAATATGACAATATAATGTTGGTTTGATTACTTTACATGATTATATTAAGTGTTGAGATCATGTATATTCAAGTTATGGAAGTCTCAAGTTGCACCAAGCTAGTAAAGTTACATTGACTAAACAAAGTGAAAGATGAACTACAACATTAAGTGAGCTACTACAATTGTCAACAAGAACCAAATGAAGAAGTAATGAAATCTACTATTAATCAAGTAAAGTATTAATTGAACAAGATGTAATGATCACTAGATATGAACATGAAGAACAAGTTAAGAAAATATTTAATCTGAGGCTGACATTTGATGATAATTATGAATCTTCAAGAAGATTTGAAGATAAAGATGAATTCAATTATGAGATCAATAGTTGGAGAAACTCAAAGAAGATCTGATAAAGAAGATTTAACAAAATCTAATGGAGCAAAAAATTCAAGGTAAACATAAGCATCTAGATTCAATGAATCTAAAACTGATGAAGATCTGATGACTGTGATTAAGCAACAAAAGTTGAAGCATCTCAAAACAAACAAAAAAAGTTTCTTATTTAAGAGATGATTGCAAAGTTTCTTATTTCTAATTATTGGTGGATTGAAGTTGTTGAAGGAAGAAAGAAGGTGAACTGAGCATAACAATATTGTGAAGATCAAATAGAGGAAGTACTAAGGTGAAGTGTATGAATCAACTAGAAAGGAATCAGGAGAAAGAGATAGAGTGAAGTACAGATCTGAATAAGCAAGATAATGTTAAAACCTAATAGATCATTTAAATATTACTTTCTTACCATTGTAGAAGAAAAATATCTTAACTGAGATGACCTAATAGTCTTATAAAATCCTATATGGTAAAATTCAATTGCAATGTTTTCAAGTCCTTTAGATTAGACCACTCTTTAGAAATGTAAAGGAGTGATAAGGTCTAGATGGTCTTTGGTGAAAATACTCTAACAAGGTTACATTAAAATGTGTTTTTAACCTTTAACTATTAGTCTCTCTAAGTTTTGTTGTGTATTAGTGTCAAACACTTAGTCATAAATAAGGCAGAGTCAATTGGGCATCACTATGATTGAGCTACTCTATATAGGTTTATTCATGTAAAGACTTGTCAATAATCATGTATAAGTTGAGCTCTATAGGAGTTAGACAAGTCTTTTGTTACCGAGTACTTTTAGTATAATTGTGTATGCCAAGCAAATAGTTCACATAGATGTTGAGTTATAAAAAAGGATCTGAGTAAGTTAAGGTCAAGCAACATTAGGTAGAACAATTATGACCAAGCATTAGAGACAATATGTGTTGAGTAACAAAGAGTGGACATAAAAGTATGGAATGCTACAAACTTTGAGGTAAACCATTTCAAGCCGACATGGAAATAACATTTAATGATTGTAGAATTTGTTACATAGGTTGTTACACATTTTGACATGGATCATCGATCCCTATGAGGGATGAATAACCAATCATATGAAGACGCAAAACGGGAAACATCTAGATCATTGATATTATTCTAGAAGACTCTACAAATTTCTTTAAATAGTAAGATCCAAACCTTATTTTGAAATATAGAGTAAGAGATCATAGAAGATAGTGTGAATTGTGTGAAGGATGCAAAGGACTTAAGCTTTGGATGTTGCAAGATAAAGTTGTGAAGTAAACTGAGTTAGCAACCTAATGAAGTAGTGAAGGATAGATGATAGTGTGAATTGTGTGAAGGATGCAAAGGACTTAAGCTATGGATGTTGCAAGATAAAGTTGTGAAGTAAACTAAGTTAGCTACCTAATGAAGTAGTGAAGGATAGATTAAAGCTATATCAGCTAAGAGATTGGAAGGAGGATATTTGTAATCAACAATTGTAAGTGTAGACTAAAGGATCAAGTATTGAATCAATTTTGACCGATTGAATCAAGAAAAATATCTTAACAGAGTGGTTTTGACATACCTTTGTAAATCTCTTAATCAATTCCTTACTTCATTGTAAGTGAAAAATCATTTAATCAAGGTAGACCTAATAGTCTTAAATTTTTTAACAAGGCAAACCCCTCAAAGGGTAGATCATTAGAAGTGATCAAATGTTTAGTCTTAACAGGCTAACTTTGTTAGTGCAGTAGTGAAGATTTGTGGGTGTCATCCCCACCCTAGTTTTACCTTCACCTTGGAGGGTTTATGGGTTACCAAATCTTTTGTGTTATGTGTATACATGTCATGGATGTGATACTTAGCTATATTTATTACAACATTTGATATTTCAAGTTATGTTATGCACAAGCTAGATATGAGATTGTTAATGTGGGGAATGCAGTTAAGTTGTTTTTAAGGAGAAAATTTCCTAATAAGGCTTCCAACAATTAGTATCAAATCCTAGTTCTCTTCAAATAATTCTAACAGCCTAAGAATTCATATCTTGGAGATGGAGGCTTACAAAATGGGAAAGATTATTGACAATCAAATGATTAACATCCAGCTCATACTACAACAACTTGAAGCAACAAGAGAGGAATTGAGGAAATCCTTAAGAAAAAGAAAAGATATCGTTATTCAACAAAATGACACACTCTATCAAGAAGTTGATATATACACAAAGATTGCTTGATACTAGAAATTCCAATGAAAGTGATGTGGATATTGCAGATCTATGGAGTACAACAATATCCTAAATGAACAAGTTATAGGATTGAAAAGAGAACATGAAATTTAGTCAGTAAGGCTATGTGAAGTGATCGAACAAAAGAAGAAAGTTGAAGAAGACAAAGTTGTGGCTGAGGAAGACAAAAGACAATTGGCTATCATATTTGAAGAAAGATCATATGAGGTACAAGATCTTACAAGCACTCAACTAGACATGATGAATCAAATGATACTTGCAAATCAAGAATTGAATAGGAAAGATATGGAGATAGCAAATCTAAGATCACTAAATGATCAACTAAGGAATGAGTTAAGATCTGAGAAAGAACATGCGTAAAGAATGAATAATCCCAATGAAGCAATAAAGTATTTTGAAGAACTGATGAGACCATCGAGGTCATCTAGTAACATCTCCAGATTAGGGCATAAAAAGTAACATTCATCTAATGAAGAAGGAGAATTATTAAAGAGTGGAGAGCTAAGAAATGCAAAACCAAAAGGCAAACCTACATGTTATTATTGTGGAAAACTTTGACATACTACAAACATTTGTAGAAGAAAGAATGGTATGCAAAACCCTAAACCTAAGTTTACTGGTAATTATCTTTATTACAAGAAGCAAGGACATCAAATACATGAGTGTAAATCAAGGATGAACAATACACCTATTGCACCTAGAATTGAGGGATATTGTTACAACTGTCAAAAGTGTGGACATAATCCTTATGAATGTAGATCATAGGAAAAACCCAACTAGATGAACAAAAGGTAGAAAAGTGTACCTAAGAAAGTTTGTTCTAGTTGTGACAAGGTTGGACATGTGAACAAGACCTATAAGACCCAATAACTAGTACCAAACAATTATTATATCAATGGTAAAGACAAAGTAGATGTTGAACAAATAAGGAAGGAGATGAATCAAACCTGGAAGAAAAAGGTGGAAGTTGGAAGCAGTGAAACAAATGAAGTTAAGATCATCCAATCTAATGGAGAAGGTGATTGTGTCACCTCAAACTGATCAAGAAAGGTATGTAAGGAATTGTGTACTTAATGACTTGTCTTACATCATTTTCTTACATAAAATGTGCAAAATTTCATATCTACATGAGAAAAGATGCATTAGAATAGATCTATGGAAAGAATAGTGCAATAAAATCATTTACATTTTGGGTGTCGAGCATCACTAAAACTGTCTATATTGATCAAGTATTGCAATATGTAATGACTACTCCAATGTCAAACTGATGTACAGGCTAAGTCGAATGTTATTGCCCAAGCTATATAATGCAGACCGAGTTCAAAAGTCTAATGATGATCAAGACAACTAGATTCCACCTAATAGAGGACACAAAATTTATGGAGAACCTAACTTGAATGAATGAAGGTATATATCAAGCATTTGAAAAAATTATACACACCTTGCATTCAAATTTCAAGAGCACAGAGCGATTTGAGAAAATTGTGAAACAATTTTAAAGTGATTGAAAGCAGATCAAAAAGTGGAAGAGTGATCTAGTTGTATCGTCTTAAAATCTTAAAATGGAAGCACTTCAATGTTAAGAGTGTTTAGACCTCTGAGTAAGTGGTTTGGGGTCATGTCAAGTACCTTGAATGGCTCTTTGCATAGATCTGGTTGTTTTTCCCCTATTTTGCTTCTCTCTTTATTTCTAGCCTATTTTTGACAACTTTCTTTGTGAAACTAAGGACTTTGACTTCTGGGTCAAGGATGACCTTTTAGGTCAAGGTTGACCTTGACCCTAACCTATGTCAAGGATGATCTTGACCCTAACCAAGGGTAGGGTCAACCTCATCCCTGACCCCAAGCCCATTTTTTAATTTCTGGGAGTTTTAGAACATCGAGCTTCAAAATGTTTCTTTTTCTAGCTTTCAGATCGATTGTTTTGGGTTTTGAAATGGTAGACTCTTGAATTAAATTTAATATAGGACCACTTCTAGGGGTTAAGGTTAATTAGGATTTTAATGCTCCCATGTCGACCTTCTCTAGGAGTTTGTGCCCTAGATCTCTATATAAGGAAGCCTTCTTCCCTCATTTTAACATCTACTTTTTCATAAGACACATGGTGATATCAGGCGAACTATTACCTTTCTACATCCATTATTCTATGAAGTGAAGATATACTAGAATTCAAGTGTTCAAGAATCCAATTCATCAAGGAGGTCCATTATTTGCCATTGAAGGATTCAATCTCTATGGAGCCCTCTTGTTGAAGATTTCTCCATCCACATTCATTGAAGACTTCTTCTATGCAAAGATACATTCAAGAGTAGTGTTGAAGATCTAATACCATTGATTTGGTACATCCCATGTACAATTCTACATTCATTTGGAGCATTTGTAATTGTGGATTCAAGGATTTGAATCCTCCATAAGGATTTCAATATATGCAAGGTGAATAGTTCCATTTACTTTTTTTATACATATTACAATTTCAATTACATTTCAAGGTTGATTCCAAACTCGGGTTTGACCAAGGCAAACCCCCCATCCAAACAAAAAATCCCTTTTTCTTGTAGATACAGGTGTGGAACAATGAATTTAAGAGTAGATTTGGATACCCTTTTTGTCGAACTTGTGGGATCCACAAACATAAATTTTGTCAGAGTAGTGTAGGTCAAGGTCAACTTTTTGGGGTATAATTGTGCCCTGGGGTAAGATTGTGCCCCACTATTAGAGTCAAGGTTGACCTCCCTTCATAAGGACAAATTTTTTTTGGGTTTTCTCTGTCTCAACATTTATAGTCCAAAACAAGTTGCAGAGGCCCTCGAAACTATATGTAGACACCAAAAATCAGCATTTTCCAAAATTATTCTACTTCAAGGTAAGTATTTATCTTCTATCTATTTTATATTTCAAGTACTTACTTCTCAAATAGGAAGACTATAAGATCTCCTTTCTCCCTATTTTTCATTACATGATCCATTTGTGCATTGATCACTTTCTTGTGCTTAATCAATTTGGATCATTTCTATTGGAAATTAGGCTTAAGGATAGGTCCTATTTTCACCCTATTCATTTTGGTGAACACAACACGCTTACCCTCTTTTCTTTTGTGGAATTAGATGCCCTATTGTTTTTTTGGTGTTATAATTCATTTCATATTTGTTAGGTATTTTCTTTCATTAAGATTAGATTTAATTTATGCTCTTACATTTTCACATTCACAAATACAAAAAAAATTGCAAAATTTCTTTCAAAAAAAAATTTATGCTTTATGTTTTCTTAGTTTAGTTCATTAACATTGCATTGGTTTATGAGCTTTATTACTTATAGTTCTACTTCTAATCTTAGGGTTAGACACAATCATAGACTTATGGGTACCTTTGAGCTTGAGTCTTCTTCTCCTTTCCTTAGGATTCTAGATGAGACTTTGGGTCTTCCTAATTCTAATCCTATGAGGGAGAAAAAATCTTCTCACTCATCTCATGATGAGGATGGTGCTTTAAGGGTTCCTCCTAAACAAGTCCAAAAACTTTCAAATGAACTTTGATAAAACGGGTAATTGGATTATTCAAGAAAACCATAATCAAGATTCTATTTAAGCTATAGAGGCTCTTAAGAAAGTTCTTCATGATAGTGACCAAGGTGTTAATATTTTGTGTGGTATTACACATCTTGTGCATTCTAATGTTAAACCTTTAGCTTAAGAAGCTCAGGATTTAGGGTTATTTCCTCCTACCACTACAATATAACCTTCTTATGTTACTCTTCCTAGTGTTCCTATATATACTCCTTCTTTGGTGACTACAACGGTTCCCTCTATCCCTATGAGTGTTCCTCTTGTTTCCCTTCCTACATCACAACCTTCTTATCATACTGTTCCTTTTACTTATTCTACTCCTATGCCAATTGTAGTTCCTAGTGTTCCTCCAGTTGTGTCTTTTATTCCTGTAGCTGCATACACTTTTCCTATTGTTTCTAATGTTTCTAGTTCTCCTATTTCTTCTCATGATCCTAAAATTATTAGTTTGGCTCAAACTATTTCATCTTTACAACATCAACTTGCGTCTTTAACTCAAAACAAGTTTAGTATTTCTAAGTGTGAAATGGGAAGTCCTTTGTCCTAGGATATTATTCATACTCTAGTTCCTTAGCAAGATGATATGCCTCATCTTGAGAATTATAATGGTAAGGGAGCCCCTGTTCATCATGTTAAATATTTCAAATCCTTTGTAGTGATTATGCTCATGATCATAAGATTTTAGGTAAGTTGCTTGCTCAAACTTTTCGTGACAAGGAATTAAAATGGTTTTGTTCCTTGACTCCTTATTCTATACTTCATTTCCTCAACTTGATAATTCTTTTATTCTACAATTTCAAAACAACATTGGCCCACAAGTGTCTTTAATTGATTTGATGCATTATAAACAAAATTCTAAACAAAAAATGATTGAATTTATTGGTAGATTTAAGCAGTTGCATGCTCAGATTTCCTATCTTATTCCTGATATTGATATTCAATGTATGTTTATTCCAAATTTGCAAAAGGATATTAGAGATAAGATTATGCTTACTGAATTTACTTCTTTTCAACAACTTTGTGTAGTGCTTCATCATTATCAATTACAAGTGAATCAATTTGAGAGCACCACTCCAGTGGCTCCTGTTCCTATTGATAAGAGTGGTGTTTCTCCTAATCCAAATAAAGCTCAAAAATTCAACAACTATGTCAAGACAAAAAAACAAGCAAATGTAGTTGTTCATCAAGTTGTTGTTGCATCTCATAATGCCACTTCTACAGCCATTGCTTTTCCATTGAATCATACTTTTACTCCTCTTTTTGAATCTTTACATTTTATTATGAATAGGTTGTTAACTACTAATATGATTACTTTACCTACTATTCAACCTCTTTTACCTACTAAAATGGCATCTAAATCTTTTGATCTAAAAGCTTTTTATTAGTATCATCATCAAAATGGTCATGATACTGAGAAATGTTATTCTTTAAAACATAAAGTTCAAGAATTAATTGATTCTAATGCTTTATCTATTGATAATTTTGATGGTAGTGAGAATAAATTTGTTCCTCCTCCTAATCAAAGTCTACAAATCTATATGAATCCTTTACCTACACATGATACTAATATTATTGCTTAGCCATCTTCTATGGATATTGTGTATGATTCAAATATGGATGATCTTAATCATTTTGTTAATCAAGTGGAGCATGTGGTTCAATCTATATCTCTACCTCAGTCTCAACCTCAACTGAAACCTAAGCCTAAATTGAATCCTCAACCTCAATCTTGACAAAAACCTAAGACAAAACAACCTCGAGAGCTTTTAATTACCTTTGATGATTCTAAGACTATTAAAGCTCCTAATGGTCCCCTTTATATTTATGCTAAGATTGCTGAGATACCCAATTGTGGTTGTCTTGTTGATTCTACCTCCTTCGTTAATGTGATTGGAGAAGAAAATATTTTTATGAAAGGTTTGCAACGTGATTTTTAGGATACATTGGATGTGTGGATTCAAACTTGTAATGGTTTTATTTATCCATCATTTGGTTATATTGATTTACCAGTTGAACTTTGTGGGAAAATGGTGAACACTACCTTTGTTGTTGTTCCTACTTCTGATAAATTTCAAGTTAAGCTTGGTTTACCATGGTTAAATGCCATGCATGTTGTTGCTTCACCTATTCATAAATGTCTTAAGTTTGTTTATGATGATGAAGTGAAGACGGTTAATCATAGTTTATATCATACTTCTAGGCCCAGGGATTCTGCTACCATTGACTTCTTTTGGCCTTCATTACCTAATTAATGCCATTTTTTGAATTGAACATCTTTTTCGCTCATATCAAGCCTATAAGCATCGTAAGATTCTCGAGTTAATTTTACCACCTATGGATCTTAACTGTGGTCTTTTGCCCTCCTTTATCTATGGCATCTGCATCTATTAATCAAGATCCTCCTGTTGCTTTTCAATCTCCTGATAATCTTATTAATCCTCATATAGAACCTCTAAAGGATCTTGTAATTGAAACTCCTACTTCTCAACATATTTCAAGCAAGACAAAATGTAATTGATCTACTTACAAACATTGTAAAAAGTGTCATGTTCAAGCTCAAGCTCATAATTCTATTCTTAAAAAATATTTACCTTCTTTGGATACAACTATGCATGATGTGTTAGAAGAAGTTGTTCCTAACAATGATGTTTAGTTGCATAATTTTGATGATTCTATTTGTATCTTAGATCTTATTTTGATTAATCTAGATGAAGAAGATACTCTTAATGATGTTGATGATGTTAATGATGAATATGAAACTATTGACATTGACATTGATATACCTAGTATGCTTTCCTCACAATTAATAATTACACCTAGTATCAAACATTGTGATTCTCAAGAGGATCCTTATTTGGAATTGGTTATCATTCCTACTATGTTGTATATAGCCCCTCTTCCAAATTACCCACCTTCCCTAAATGATATACAATGAGATGGGGACAGTACGGCACGCTTGATTGGCTAGTTTTTCATGGTAACCTTTGTTGTGTGTTTGTTTGTTGTATTATGCTTCTCCCATAATATGTTTGCTAAATGTTGTTAGATTCTTTTATATGATCTTTGTTTCTCTATTAGTACAAGGTGATAAAAGAATCAAACCTATTTTATTCTTCCTTTATATGTATCTTTATTCTTCCATATGTTGTTTTATGTTATGTTGTACTTGTGCTATTTTTTGTACATGTTTCCTTGTACAATTTGCTTGGATTTGCAACTTGGTAGCACTGATTCTTTTTGGTCTCCAGGTCATGGTCCAAAAAGATTCTTCTTTGTATCTCTTATGTGATCTTTCCTCCTTTGTGATTGTAGTTATACTTTCTTTGGGGAGTGATGTCAATTAATTTGCAATAATATAATATTATATATATATATATATATATATATATATATATATAATCTTATGATCATACTAACCCCACAGTAGGTAGATCCCTTATGTGTTATATGTATGTTTATTTCCCTTGATTTGTCTTCATCTAGAGGCATCTTATAGTGGAAACGTAATCAGTAGAGTTGTTTAGGTTTCCATCAAAGTCATTGCTCCTTTTAAAGTGTTAGCAATGACTTTAACATGGAGGCATACACTCTGTTCACTTATTGTACGCACACACTTTTAAATATATATAATTTCAAGATACTTTTTTTTCTCCCTTTTGGGATTGGTGACTAATCCTTAAAGCATGGATTTATATTTTAGGATCTCTTTATCCCTTCAGTTTCAAATATATTTTGATACCTTAAGGTCAAAGGTGTCCTTAAGATTGGATCTCTTTTTGTGTTTTTCTTTTACTCTTATAGAATAGAACATTCTTAAGGGTAAATCCTTGATGGGTTGACTAGTGAGTAGCCACATTCACTAGGTAGTTCAATTCCATCTTTCTAGTTGCACAGTTTCACAATGGGACGTAACTTCTCATTGGATGACATAATCACTCTCTTTTTCTTTCTCTTTTTCTAGAGATGTCTCTCTTATTGTGATCTTAGAATTAACAAATACTTAAGTCTCTAGGGGCTTGTGCATCTCTTTATCCCTTTGATTTTAATAAGATTATCTTTTCATTATGATCTAAGAGTTTGCATCGAGTCCATACTTTTGCTAAAGTTGGGGCTAAATGTATCATCTTAAAATGGAAGCACTTCTATGTTAAGAGTGTTTAGCCCTTCGAGTGAGTGTTTTAGGGTCATGTCAAGTGCCTTGAATGGGTCTTTGCATGGATCTGGTTGTTTTCCCCTTGTTATGCTTCTCTCTCTCTCTCTCTCTCTCTCTCTCTCTCTCTCTCTCTCTCTCTCTCTCTCTCTCTCTCTCTCTCTCTCTCTCTCTCTCTCTCTCTCTCTCTCTCTCTCTCTCTCTCTCTCTCTCTCTCTCTCTATTTCCAACCTATTTCTAACAACTTTCTTTGTGAAACTGAGGACTTTGACTTTATGGGTCAAGGATGACCTTTTAGGTCAAGGTCAACCTCAACCCTGACCTAGGTCATTGATGACCTCAACCTTGACCTAGGGTAGGGTCGACCTCGTCCCTAACCCTAGGTCCATTTTTCAATTTTTTGGGAGTTTTGGAACATCAAGCTTCAGAAAGTTTCTTTTTCCCACTTCTAGGTCAGTTATCTTGGGTTTTGAAATGGTAGACTCTTAAATTACATTTAATCTAGGTCCACTTCTAAGGGTTAAGGTTAATTGGGATTTAATGCTCCCATGTCGGCCTTCTCTAGGAGTTTGTGCCCTAGATTTCTATATAAGGAAGCCTTCTTCCCTCATTTTGACATCTACTTTTTCATAAGATGCATGGTGATATTGGGAGAACTATTACCTTTCTATATCCATTATTCTATGAAGTGAAGATCTACTAGAATTCAAGTGTTCAAGCATCCATTTCATCAAGGAGGTCCATTGTTAGCCATTGAAGGATTAAATCTCTTTGGAGCCCTCTTGTTGAAGATTTCCCCATCCAAATTCATTCAAGCCTTCTTCTATGCAAAGATACATTCAAGATTGGTGTTGAAGATCTAATGTCATTGATTTGAGACATCCCACATACAATTCTACATTCATTTGGAGCATCTGTAATTGTGGATTCAAGGATTCGAATCCTTCACAAGGATTTCAATATAAACAAGGTGAATAGTTCCATTTACTTTGTTTATACATATTGCAATTTCAATTACATTTCAAGGTTGATTCCAAACTAGGGTTTGACCAAGGAAAACCCCCCAACCAAACAACAAACCCCTTTTTCTTGTAGATACAGGTGTGGAACAATGAATTTAAGAGTAGATTTGGATACCCTTTTCATTGAACTTGTGGGATCCATGAACATAAATTTTGTCAAAGAAGTGCAAGTCAAGGTTGACTTTTCAAGGTACAATTATGCCTTGAGGTAAGATTGTGCCCTGCTATCAGGGTCAAGGTCGAGCTCCCTTTAAAAGGACAAAAAATTTCTGGGTTTTCTCCATCTCGACATTTCCAGTCTAGAATAGGTTGCAAAGATCCCCAAAACTATATGTAGACACCAAAAAATGGCATTTTCCATAATTATTCTAATTCAAGGTAAGTATTGTTGGGTGGATATTTTGCAACTGACAATTTTGGGTAAAAATCTAGTTGCAAAATAGGATGACCAGCCACAATGTGTGAGACATAGTCTCTCCTACCTTAAAGGGAAGGCTCTCCCTTCTCACCGTTCCTTTGATGAACTCAAGGTAAGCAAGAAGTTGAGAGATTTTATAAAATGGGTGTTACCAATATCCTTTCTTCTTATCTTTCAAGAAAGAATCTACTTAATTGTGGAGTGAGTAATGGGCAGGGTGAATCTCTAACTACACTTCTATCAAGAGTTGGAAACAGTGATACCAATAAACCTTCACTAACTCAAAGGCTAGCTAAAAATGTACAGGTTTGGCTCTAAGTCTAGTCATACTTCTATATGGAACAACTTTATAATTAGGGTACAAAGACTCCTAAAAGTAAGAATAACTTAACTATTTTATGAATTAAGAAAGAAATATAAGCTACAAACAAAGCCTCTAGCTATACACTTCCACAATTGCTCCTAGTCAAAGCTCTAGCTCCAATTGCTTCTGAACTCTTTTCTATTCAATTCATGAGATACAATTACCAATAACATAAGATAACATGAATGAAAGATAACTTGGATGAATTATAGAAAAATATTACAACTCACACAAATAACATCTCACTTAATCAAAGTTAAGTTTCAAATGCTCCTTTGTATTCACTTTCTCTCAAAATAGTGCTTACACAAACAAAGTTCTGCTAGAAAAATTTCTCCAGATCTCTCTTGCATAAAGATAATGATGATTTTACAATCAGGAGACACTCCTTTATATAGACACAGAAGTTGATAAAAAGGTGGAGGAAAAATTAGGAGCAACTCAACCAAATTTGACCTAGTCTAACTACATGAGAAAATATAGGGTTACATGCAACTCACATTACATTCTTTTACATACATGTAACTTGTATTACATATAATTACACTTTTTTATGTAATGCATCCTTTACAACTACTATTATGAAATAAAAACAAAAACAACAAACTCAAAGATAGTTTCTCAGTGCCTTGAATTTGACAATGATGTCACACACTATGGGAAGATTAGCAATTTCCATGGTTTTTGATATGACTTCTACTCTCACTGCATTTGCATATGTTGATTGTACAACTTTGGAATTATTTGCCATAGTATCCAACAATTGTTTCATTGAGGATTTATACAAGACAAACTCGTTCATTATGTGTGAACCAAAGTCTTCAGAATCTACATCAGCATTGACCTTGATTGTATATTCTGAATTTACTCTTTCTACTGCAATGAGATTACTAGATTCATCAATAACATGGCATCCCATCTATTCCAATCATAAATAACACTTGCTTCAACAACTTGAAAATCTCCAAAGGCCACCAGCAACTTTGTGATAAACTTCCCCAGTGTTTCCTCTTTGTAACCAATGAGCCCTTGAAATTTGAAAAAAAAAATCACATTACGGAAGAATGCCACATGAGACCAAGGCATCTAGATAAAATCTTACCATTTCATCCTAGTCATCAAGGATTCCCTTCAAATAATTTTCTTCTTGAGTCAAAGAAGAAATTAAATTTTTCTCCATTTCATTCATCTCTTTGACACACCTAAGAATTGCAAATGCTTTAGTGATGGCTCGAACTCCTTCAGAAATGATTTCCTGTACCCAAGACTTAGTAACTTGAATTAGCTTTCTCTACTTAGATGTTTGAGACATGACGACAACACTCTAAGAAGGTTGTTGCCAAATGACCTCGTTCGAGTGAGAGACCACCTGCTTCAGTTGATTTTTCTTTTCCCATAGCTCATGATTGCTCTTTGATACATTAACCAATACATCTTGAGCATCTTGCAAACAACTCAAATGTGATTTCTTTCCAATTTCAACCTTAGTAAACTTGTAATCAGAATGAGTAAGTTCCTCAATAGGTTGATCCACCGAGGGCTCAGCAAGTTCAACAAATTTGGTTTTATTTGAATCAACCAAAATCCTTAAAACAATCTTATCTTTCAAATATTTGGATTTGGTCTTATTAACAAGGAGATTGTTTGGAGGAACTGTTGTAGAGCACCTAACTCTCATTCTTCAATATGTTTGTAATAAAGGTCAAGGGTTGAATCTTAATGATCTCCTTATGACCAATCCATATTGTAAGGTCACAAGACCCTTTGGTAAACTTATAAACCAAAGACATCATTTGGACCGTATGGAAACCATGTTATGTGTTTTAGTTCTAGGATTTGTTTTAGTAAATAATAGGAACCAGTCCATCTCCTAAAATAGTTTTGGAGCAACTAAATACAAATGTTGCAGTGCTAGTTAAGCAACCTCTAAAATTTGTTAGGCAATTTTAAAAAAAAATTGTTCTGATAGCCTAACAGTTTGAACCAATTGAATGGTTGAGTGTAACTACTGTAGAGGATCTTTTTAGGCATTAAAGAATTCAGTCTCAGGCAGAGAATTGAATATACATGAATCGACTTTCAAATAAATACAATGGTCTACTGTTCCAAGCAATTTTATATTTTTTCTTCTATTAATCTTGTAAATAGCATAGTCTCAGTGTCAACAAAGAATAAGTCTTGTCAATCTAGAAATTAGAATCATATAGCAGAGATGTTTGAATCTTGTTATTGACTCCAAGTTATCAGGATCAAGAAACTTTGCGTTCTCTGGTAGACTGTATAAAGCAACAATTACTTTGGGTTCTACAGAACTAAATGGCCATAACTTGTTAACCAGCCAGTGGAGTCGATGACAACATCGAAAAAAAAAGTTGGGGATGTGCCTTATTCATTTCAAACTACTATAAATAGAGAGAGGAGAATTGGGAATGTTGGAAGCTAACACTAGGTCAAATATTCCATGTATTTGACTAGGCGAGAAGATTTGAATAGATCATAAACGCAAAATGCAACAGGGTTTTAGAAGGATTGTCGCTCGTGAGATATAATTATGCAGCAGGGATTTGAAGAAGTACTATTCTAAATAGTCAGAAAGCACTGAGAATCAAAGGTTCGAATCTAGGTACCCATCCTTAATTCTTTCATAAAAACCCAAGACTAGTTTGGCCAACTAGGACTGTGAATTTGTTGGGTTAAGGCATGCTGGAGTAGATTCATTGTTTTTGGTTTGGGGTATTAGAGACCATTAGAAGGACATTAAAAACTATAACCTATTGCAGAGTCTTTTGGAAAGATTAGTAAATTAATCATTACAACTATAAATAGAGATAATCTCCATTGTGTAGGTTCAGTTGAGGACTGTTGAAACTAAGGGGTTATAGGTTCTTGTTTGTGTATACCTTACATAAAAGACTTCAAAATTTGGACTGAGAATTCAGTATTCGAAACACATAATTCCACCATTGGTCAAGTTTACGAACCTGTCCTTATTCTACAAAAGTGTATCAAGTGGTGTCAAGTCCTGAGGGACTTGGGGGAAGTTTGAAAAGTCTTATTGTTATCGATAGGTAAGTTCCTATCAAGGAGAGTGAATCCAATCTGTTCATAAACTAGTGGCACACCTTCAAGCCTATTTGTAGGAATTTAACTGAGAAGTGAAGCTTCCACTATTTTACTCTGCATCAAGTGGTATCAGAGACACCTTGATCTTGTTGTGACATCAGGAGACATCATGGATGATGGAGGAGAAGAACCTAAAAGGGAGATTCCCTTAAGGATCACCAATGTGGAACTAGCCAAGCTAGTCAAATAGAAAATAGTTGAAAGCAAAGTAGTCCGGGAAGAAAATAGGACTATGAAGAGGGAGTTAGATAAACTCAAGAACAAAATGAGAAAGGGAAGTGATGAGGAGTATGAACTAGAGGAGATAGGGGGAAATGAAGATCAAGACAATATCCCTGCAGATTAGAGACCCTTCCTTGCAACATTGGAGAGAGTTGGAAAGAAGGGAGAAGGTGACTTACCTATCTTCCATGGTAAGTTGGACCCTGATGAGTGTGTGGACTAGATAGCCACTTTGAAGGTGATGCAACCCCTATAAATCAGAGGGTCAGAATTGCTAAAGCCAAGCTCAAAGGCCCTGCCTTGAGTTGGTGGAATTTCTTGCAGAATGAGAGATTGGGTGAGAACAAAGAACAAATTGCCACTTGGCAAAAAGTGAAGGCTGAGATTAGGAAGTAGTTTATACCTGATGATTATGAGATGTTGGTGCACAAAAAGTTGCAGAACCATAAGCAAAGGGACTTGGATGTTAGTACTTACACACAAGAGTTTCATAATCTGACCCTCAGAGCCAAGGTATATGAGACTAAAAAGCAGAAGCTAGCAAAGGTATGTAAATGGATTGAAATATAGTATTCAAGATGAATTAACTTTGATTACTCTTAGCTCAATTCATCAATGTTTTAACATGGCTCTAAAAATTGAGGAAAAACATAAGAGGAGAGGGGATACAAACAATAGGGGTAGAGGAAATAACAATAGAGGTAGATGTAGGTTCCAAGGAAGGGGATCCTTTAGTAAAAATCAAGAGGAGTCTAGTAGTTCACATAATGAAAATGAACCCACCAATAGAGGGGCATTTAGAGGTAGGAGATTTAATGGCAGAGGAAGGTCTAGTGGAAGAGGACCTAGTGTATTTACTGGTAAATGTTTCACTTGCAACCAAGTAGGACATCAGTCCTTTAGGTGTCCTAAAAAGAATAAACAAGGAAGCGATAGGAGAATCCAATTAACTCAAGAGGAAGATAACCAAAGTGTTACATCATATCAATCTACCATGTCTAGGCTTATACTTCTTGAGCATGGTGAATCTTTAATGATGCAAAGAACAATGTTGAAAGCACCTGCAACAACAGAACCACCACAAAGAAAGTCATTGTTCAGGACCTATTGCAAAGTAAACAATAAAGTCTGTAGAGTTATAGTAGACTCTGGTTCATTTGATAATGTTTCTTCTAGGGAGATGGTTAACAAGTTGAAATTGATTACAAGGCTTCACCCTTATCCATATAAGGTATCATGGTTGACAAAAGAGAAACAAACACTTATAAATGAACAAGTGTGGGTGGAATTCAAAATTGGGGAGTACAAGGATAAAGTTTTATGTGATGTGGTAGAAATGGATGCATGCCATTTGCTTCTTGGGAGGCCATGGCAATATGTATGTGTTAAGCATGATGGCAAAACCAATGTTTATACCATAACCAAGGATGAGGTTGAATATAACATGCCACCTTTACCAGATGATGGGAAACCTACTACTAATGGGGTGATGTTGGTAGGTGAAAAAGAGTTTATGAAAGTCACTAAGGAGAAGGACACTCCTTGCTTTACATTGGTAAATAGACCACAAAAACATCCCATCGAAAAATCACAAAGACAATCAAAGGTTATTGACGTAGGACCCAAGGAAGTAAGGGACTTGTTAGAAAAGTATGAAGGGATAGTTGCAGGGAGCAAGCCAGAAACATTACACTTCAGAGAGACATTAGTCATTGCATAGATTTCATCCCAGGAGCCACACTTGCAAACAAAATAGCATACCATATGAGCCCTAAACAAAATGAGGAGATAGCAAGACAAATTGAAGAGTTGTTGGCTAAAGGATTCATTAGAAAAAGTATAAGTCCTTGTGTAGTCCCTACAGTCCTAGCACCTAAGAACGATGGCACATCAAATTCTAGGGAAATCAATAGGATAACCATTAGATATAGGTTCCCTATGCCAAGGATAGAAAACCTCATGGACTATTTGGGGAAGGCAAATATTTACTCTAAGGTGGATCTCAAAAGTGGATATCATCAAATCAGGATCAGAGGTGGAGATGAGTGGAAAACAACATTTAAGACCTCAGAAGGCCTTTATGAGTGGCTTGTGATGCCCTTTGGCTTGTCCAAAGCACCTAGCACCTTTATGAGACTTATGAATGAAGTCTTAAAGCCTTTCTTGAATAATTTTTTTGTTGTATATTTGGATGATATACTAATATTCAGTAAGGACAGGAATGAACACTTGAAGCACTTAGATTTGGTTTTGCATAAACTTCATGAGGAGAAACTAATGATAAATTTGGGGAAATGTTCATTCTTGCAAACAGAATTGATCTTCTTGGGATTTGTGATATTAGGAAATGAGTTGAAGATGGATCCTTCAAAGGTTGAGGCCATCCTCAACTGGCCACCTCCCACCACACCATTAGAGGTAAAAAGTTTTCATGGTATGTGCAATTTTTATAGGAAATTTATTAGAAATTTCAACAGTATGTGTGATCCTATGATAAATACTATAAAAGGAGGGAGAAAGTGTGTTTTTTCTTGGACTAAGGAGGGTAATGATTCATTTGAGTGTTTAAAGAAGAAGATTGCAAACCAATGTGTTTTAGGGCTACCTGATTTCTACAAGCTTTTTATAGTTGAATGTGATCCTAGTAACAAGGCTATTGGAGGTATTTTGAGCCAAGAGGGTAGGCTTGTTGCATTCTTTAGTGAAAATCTCAATGAAGCCAAACAAAAGTATTCAACTTATGACCTTGAACTCATGCTATGGTGCAGTTTCTTAGGAAATGGAGACATTATTTATTGCCTAAATAATTTGTTGTATATACTGATAATCATGCCTTAAGTTTCTTGAATAGATAAGAAAAATTGAACCATAGGTATATGAAGTGGATAGAATTCTTACAAGCTTACACCTTCATTATTAAGCATAAAAAAGGAGAAAGCAACAAGGTTGCTGATGCACTTAGCAGGAGGAATTTGACAATCCAAGAAGTTCAGTTAGAAAGCATTGGCATCCATGCAATGAAGGACATGTATGAACAAGATGAAGACTTTAAGGAGGCATACCAAGTCTACAAATCCATGGGGGAAAGATATCATACTGATTTCAATGAATATATTTTGCAAGAAGGACTTTTGTTCAAAGGTGGTCAACTTTGTGTTCCCAAGGGATCTATTAGAGAAAACATTATTAAGGATAAGCATTATGGAAGTTTGGCACGTCATTTTGGAGTTGATAAGACCCTAGAATAGGTTAGGAGATTCTACTTTTGGCCTAGGATGCAAACAGATATCAGAAAGTTTGTTGAGGGGTGTTTGATTTGTCAACAAGCAAAGGTGAATACATCAAATGTAGGTCTATACACACCTCTTCCAATACCTCACAAGCCTTGGGATTCAATAAGTATGGATTTTATGGTAGGACTTCCAAGAACCAAATCAGGCAGTAATAGTGTTTTTGTAGTTGTTGACAGGTTTTCTAAAATGGATCACTTCATAGCCTACAAAACCACTCATGATGCCTCCCACATAGCAAGTTTGTTCTTCAAGGAGGTTGCTAGACTTCATGGTTTTCCTTTATCTATTATATCTGATAGAGATTAAAAAAAAAATTGGGGCATTTTTAAAGAACTTTGTGGAGGAAGTTAGAGACTAACTTGTGTTTTTCATTTGCCTACCATCCTCAATATAATGGTTAAATAGAGGCAGTTAATAGGTCTTTGGGGAACCTCTTAAGGTGTCTTTCAAAGCAGCATGAAACTTCATGGGATTGTGTTTTACCTCAGGAAAAATTTGCCTTTAATGATTCAATTAATAGAAGTACAGACCTCAAACCTTTTCAAGTTGTATATGGCACTCATCTCAGGGGTACATTGGAACTCAAGGACATTAAATAAATGGAGAAGAAAAGTGCTCAAGCTGAAGATTTTGTAGAAGTTATGAAAGAGATCCATCAATAAGTGCAGGATAGGTTGAAGGATTCTTCAATAAAATATAAGGAGCGGGCAGATAAAAAGAGAAGAGAAGTGCAGTTCAAAGTAGGGGACATGGTGATGGTACATCTTAACAAAGCAAGACTTCCAAAATAGATGCATACCAAGCTCCAAATGAAGAAAATTGGTCCTTTCAAGATAGTTAAAAGATGTGGCAATAATGCTTATAAAGTTGACTTGCCTTCTAACATTAATTTGTCTCCTATATTCAATGTTTCTGACATTTATGCTTTCAAGGGTGCTATGTCAATTGATGTGGATGTAGGTACACTTGAAGATCCTAAACAAGTGTTGAAGAAAACCATACCATCTATGCAGAAATCAATAGCGGAAACTATTCTAGATAGAAGGATCAACAAACAAACAAACAAGGAGGCATACATATTATGAGTACCTAGTTCAATGGAAGGGGAAAACAACAACTAATGCTACTTGGATGACTGAGAAAGCTCTCAAAGAATATGGTGTTGATCCTTCCCACTTCACCACTCCAGAGACTAGAGTTCCTTTTGAGCAAGGGAGTATGGTGCAAAGCACCTCTCATTTTTCAATATGTTTGTAATAAAGGTCAAGGGTTGAATCTTAATGATCTCCCTATGACCAATCCATCTTGTAAGGTCACAAGACCCTTTGGTAAACTTATAAGCCAAAGGCATCATTTGGACAGTATGGAAGTCATGTTGTTTGTTTTAGTTCTAGGATTTGTTTTAGTAAATTATAGGAGCCAGTCTATCTCCTAAAAAAGTTTTGGAGTGACTAAACACAAATGTTGCAGTGCTAGTTAAGCAACCTCTAAAATTTGTCGGGCAAATTTTTTAAAAAAATTGTTTTGATAGCCTAACAGACCAAACCAATTGAATGGTCAAGCATAACTACTATAGAGGACCTTTTTAGGCATTGAAGAATTCAGTCTTAGGCATAGAACTAAATATACATGCATCAGCTTTCAAATAAATACAATAGTTTACTATTTTGAGTAATTTTGTATTGTTTCTTCTATTAATCTTGTAAATAGCATAGTCTTAGTGTCAACAAAGAATAAGTCTTGTCAATCTAGAAATTAGAATCATATAGCAGAAATGTTTGAATCTTGTTATTGACTCCAAGTTATTAGGATCAAGAAACTTTGCGTTCTCTAGTAGACTATACAGAGGAACAATTACTTTGGGTTCTGTAGAACTAAATTGCCCTAACTTGTTAACCAGCCAGTGGAGTCGATGACAACATGGAAAAAACAAGTTGGGGATGTGCCTTATTCATTTCAAACTGCTCTAAACAGAGAGAGGAGAATCAAGAATGTTGGAAGCTAACACTAGGTCAAATATTCCATGTATTTGACTAGGCAAGAAGATTTGAATAGATCATAAACACAAAATGCAACAAGGTTTTAGAAGGACTGTCATTCAAGAGATATAATTATGCAGCAGGGATTTGAAGAAGTATTATTCTAAATAGTTAGAAAGCACCAAGAATCAAAGGTTTGAATCTAGGTACCTGTCCTTAATTCTTTCATAAAAACCCAAGCCTAGTTTGCCCAACTAGGACTGTGAATTTGTTGGGTTAAGGCACATTGGAGTGGATTCATTGTTTTTGGTTTGGGGTATTAGAGAACATTAGAAGGACATTGAAAACAATAACCTATTGTAGAGTCTTTTGGAAAGATCAGTGAATTAATCATTAAAATTGTAAATAGAGATAATCTCCATTGTGTAGGTTTAGTTGAGGACTATTGAAACTAAGGGGGCATAGGTTCTTGTCTGTGTATACCTTCCATAACAAACTTCAAAATTTGGACTGAGAATTCAGTATTCGAAACACATAATTCCACCATTGGTCAAGTTTAGGAACCTATCCTTATTCTGAAAAAGTGTGTCAAGTGGTGTCGAGTCCTGAGGGACTTGGGGGAAGTTTGAAAAGTCCTATTGTTACCGATAGGTAAGTTCCTATCAATGAGAGTAAATCCAATATGTTCATAAACTAGTGGCACACTTTCAAGCCTATTTGCAAAAATTTGACCGAAAAGTGAAGCTTCCACTATTTTGCTCTACATCGGGAACAACCACTTTTCTCCTTTTCATTGTTATTTTTCTCAATTATGTAGACAAGTTGAAACCTTCATATGTAGAAGAGGATATAGTGGAAATCATTGGAATTGATCTTGATTATATTTATGTTGTAACAGAACAAGATTCAGTCCACCCAATTGAAAGCATAGGAACATGTTGATAAGACTCTGTTGTGAAAACCTCAAAACCTATCAAAGATGTATCAAGTTGGGAAACTTGACCTCTTGTAAGATTTGGAAAATCCCCAAACACATCTGCTAAATGTTCATATTGTTCATTCACAATGATGTGAGGAACAATAGAGGAAATAGGAAGAGCCATTGTGTTGAATCTTGAAATTGGAATAGAAGGAGTGAAAATAGTAGAGAATGAATCCACATCGTCATGTAATTCATGCAGAAAAGGTTCTTCATGTATAGAAGGTGCAGAAGCTTGTGCAGGCTTTTGGGGAGATATGATCATGTCTTCCCCTTCTTTGTCTGAATCTTGTTTATTAGATTTTGTTTCCAATTCTTCTTCTGATTCTTCCTATGATTCTTGAATTGGTTTAGAGATTTGAGATGATTTGGCTCCCTTTCCACCCTTCAATTTGAATTTGAGGGAACACTTAGCATCAGAAGATGAGACACTATCTTTCCCTGTGATTTCCAGTTGTGACTTCTAGCCGAGAGGACCAAAACTTCCATAATCCAAGACCATCTTAGGATTTACTCTTTTAAGGCCTTTATTTTTCAACCATTTGTTGGTGTTTACCAAGATGGATTGAAATCTATCCATGATAGATTTACCTTCCTTTCATTGCCACTAGATAAGAAAAGGACACTTCTTATCAAAGTTAGCTTGATGAAACTTTGGATCAAGGATGTTGACATCATCTTCAACTTGGAAATCTAAAGGGATCTTCAACATGTTAACATCAATTATTTATTGCAGGGTTAATCTGTAGTAGACCATCTTCATGATGTCAAGCTCTGTCGTCATATCAATCCAGATGTCTTGGATGCGATGAAGATGAGTGTAAGCTCTTTTCATTTGAGAATTCATCTCTTGGTAGTCAAAGTCAAATCTAGCTTTGAACTTCTTCAAAGTGATCAACTACAACTTTGCTTTCATGTTCTTTGCTTTAGGCATGGAAATGATCAAATAGTTACCAATAGACAAATTTTTAACTAAGGTAATGTCAAAACTAGGCCTATGCATAGCATGTTGATCACTCTGCATGTCCATACATTGTCCAGCTAGCTCCATCAAGATGATTCAATCTGTAGCATACCTAGGTAAGGCATATGGCTCACCTTTGAAATACCCAACTATCAAGTATGTGAAAGTTGAAAACTGAATGAAAATATAGCCATATTGGTTCACCTTCTCCCATGCCACATTAAATGCTCTTTTGACAGATAAATGTTTATTGAAAAAGCACTGGAAATATCCAAAGAAGGCATCTTGGACTCTTTTATAATGAAATTTACTACTTGCCAAATTGATTTGGTCATAGTAATCCCAAATAGGAAACTGAAGATGATCTCCCTTGGTTGAAAGACTAGAGAAAGATCCCATGACAACAACAATGTAAACAAGGTAAGAGTTCATGTAGAAAGGCACTGAAGTTCCCACAGTGAGTATTTGTTAGCAAAGTGCAATGCTGATGAGCTCTCCCCAAAAAATGTGTTCTTTATTCTCCATGATTTGAAACATGAACTTATACATCCATGGCTCAAAATTAGTAGAATCTTTGAGGCCGCAAATTCTACTGAGAAGGATGATGAGATCCTTATATTCTTTTTTGAAGTTAGACTGATGAATAGTCTTTGGCTATTTGGAGAAGTTGTTTCTTTTATTATCTAACCAATATAGGTTGACATACTTTTGATAATCACCTTTCTGCCCATTTTAGCATGCCAAAGATGATTCTTTGGTCAAATTTGCACATTATGCTTTATGTGGTACCTTGAAGATTTGTTCAATGACCTCAGGATCAAGGTAATGATAACATTGCCATCAACATCCTTGACAATCTTCTTCTTTGGAGTAAAACATCATGCACATCCAAGAATGAAATCTGGTTCTGTGGCCACCATAGGGAAAGTAAACACCAAGTGAATGTTACTTCTTTTGATACGCTTCATTGCATGATTAACTAGAGTTTCAACTCTCTGTAGAAAATCAACCACATCCATATGACCAATCTTCATGTCTATCACATTATCAAGAATAGATATGACTAATGAGAGAGTTGCATGAGCTAATTCTTTATCATATTCATATTTCATTTTGCCTTTGGATTTTTGATGGTGAGGACATTTCTTGTGCTTGTACTGCAACACAAAAATCCCAAAACACAAATACATCATCAAATGAAATCGCCATACAAGTTGATTTGTGATCAACAGAGATTTGGAAATAAATTGGAGACTTGGTAGATCCAATGAAATGATCTCAAAGAAATCATATACATATGCAATGGATGACAATGAAATGAACAAAAAGTAGAATGAAGAGTTATGAAGGTGAAAACATGGAAGATGGAATGAAATGAAATGAAATGAGAATGTGTGAAAGGTGGAATGCATGGGAAAGCATGCAAATGAAGATTGTTGATTTCCAAACGTGACTTGGGGTTTTCAAGGCATTACCGCGTGAAAAGTGAATACATGTAAGTGCAACATGTATTGGGAGATGGAACGTGAGGTAAGATGTGAATGTAGATGGAGGATGCACTTTACATGCAAGTGTAAATGACAGATGAGATGCAGAAACATGTATTTGCTTATGAAGGCACAAATGCATACGGAGGGATGGAAATGAAAAATGGAAGAGGGATAATGAGCTTTATAGTCACTTTTGGTGGAAAGATGAAGTCAAAGTACATGGGAGATGAAAATGACATCTTTTTCACTTTTCAAAAAGTGACTTTTAATCAAGATCATACCTTTTGGATTCAATTACACGTAAGACATTGTGTAAATGTGTCATGTGAATGGATATGAAAAATGAGATGAGCGAAAATGGAAATGAAAAATGAGATTACATGTATGTGCAGATGGTAAATGAGATGGAAAACATGTAATCGCATTTGTCAAATGAGAGGTGAGGTGTTGTGACATGGAAATAGAATGTGAAATGTGACGATGCTTTCGCATGAAGTGAAGCAACAAAAAATTCTTGGGAAAGAACTTGTGACTTCTCCAAAGTGGAGAAAACTAGCAAACAAACACAAAACACAAAAACACAAAGAAAAATTTACCTTTGGAAAGTGACTCAAACATGCCAAGATGCAAAACACTTCCACACTCAAATTCAAAATTGGAACTTGGAAAAGAACCAAAAACATGAAAATGAACAAATTATTCATTTTTAAAGGAAAAATACACTTTCCACAGCATAGATTTCAACAAGTGGCAATCATCAAGCAATTATGTGCATAAAATCAGCAAGATAAGCATGAATTAAATAGCAACAAAGAAGAAGTCCACTTACATGAAGATTAAGTGCCAAAAATGAAGGAGAAAGATGCTCTAATGTTGAAAAATTCTCCAAAAACATTTAAATCTTTAAACCTTTTACAAATTTGAATGGGAAAGGGCAACAAACAAGGAATAATTTTTAAAAGATGCCAAAACATGCCCTAAGATTGCTCTAAGATCCAACATTTTTGAAATGTTAATGCTTGGGATGTTTTTGATGAAAACATTTTTCACCAAGATGCAAGATCAAATTGATTTGGTGTTTAAACACCAAAATATGTATCAACATACAATGTAATCCCCAAATAAGCTCAAATCGATTTAGATTGGAGCAAAACCATTGATAAAAAATGAAGTTATTTGCTTATTTCTCCAAAAATGTGCCCTAGATTTGAGCTCTCAAAATCAATTTTCAACATGTTGAATTCATTTTTGATTTAAGGAAAATCATTGCCAAGTAAAAATGCCTCCAATAGAGAAAATCTCATTCAAATCCATCAAGAAAATCTCTCTTTATGATCAAAATTAGGCTCTTGGAGGGCAAAGGCATGCATTTCTTCAAAATCAAACATTTTGGAAGGGAATGCACATATTAAAACATGTTTTTAGTTCAAATTGGACCTTTTGAGGTCAATAGCATGTTTTAAAATCCTTCAACAAGGAAAATTGGACATTTTTGGGTCAATAGCATGTTTTAAAATGTGCAAGCAATCAAAATTGCACCTTTTGGAGGGGAATGCACATTTTAAGTTACATCTCATATTTTGGATGTAAAGACATAAAAACTTAACTTTTGATTCAATGACATCAAAAAGGTCCACTTTTGATAACCTTTTGATGTAATGACATCAAAAAGGTCCACCAAGTTGAGCTTTATATGTAGTGACATGTAAAATGTCCATTTTTGATGGATTTTACATGTAATTTCATATAAAATGTCCACTTTTCATTACTTAAAGTCATTAAATTCACTTAATTTCATAAAAATGTTACTAAATGGGTCATAAACAATATTTATATGTTATATTTAAAAATACAACATATAAACATCATTTAAAAAGTAACATTTAAATGAGCATTTGATTTAAAAATCAAAAATTAAATAGGAACTAAATAGTTATATAGTCACTTTAAGTGAAAATTTTTAAAAAGTAACTCAACTTAAAACTATAACATAGAGTGCACTATAGTCACTTTCAATGAAAAAATAAAAGTTAAAGTAGCTTAAAAACATAACAAAAAGTTAATTTAAGTTATATTTATCAAAAAGTGAAAATCAAATTAAAAATATAACATCACATTTTAATTCGTGTTGTTGCACCAAAAAGGTCCATTTTTGAGGCACTAAAACAGGCATGTCTCTTGATCGACAACTTCAACTAAGCTCTAGGTTAGACCAGATCGAAGGGAAAAGCGAAAGGCATGACATGAGAAAAACCAAAGGACAAAAAACTAACAAATGCAAACTCAAAAACAAAGAAAAGGACAATGAAGGCCTAAAAAATAAAGTAAAGGCTTGACAGAAAGGAACATAAAAAAGATTTGATGAAAACTTCAGTAAAACAATTTGATATACAAATTGGAATTGATCGATTGATCAACACTAAACAATTGAATATCAAATTCAACTTAGAGAAACGTAAAACTAGCTTGAAAAAAGTTTCTGTTGTTACCAACATTTTGTGCTGACAAAATGCAAGACAACAAGTATTTTTCTTCTATCTATGTTAGATTTCAAGTACTTACTTTTGAAATAGGAAGACCTTAGGATCTCCTTTATCCTTATTTTCCATTACATGATCCATTTGTGCATTGATCACTTTCTTGTGCTTAATCAATTTGGATCATTTCTATTGGAAATTAGGGTTAAGGATAGGTCCTATTTTCACCATATTCACTAGTATTGATCTCAAGTTGTACCAATTTGTTCATAAAAGAAAATTTTCAAAACCCTAACACACAAAAATGACATCTTCATCATCATCATCAATGAAGAATCAAGAAGAGGCAAGCAGTGTTCAAATGGTGAAGAGTGACACTTTTCCTCCATCTAAGTATCATGTTATTCTAAAAATTTCCATGAAAGGAGATTCAATGGGTGCATTATCATCAACCACCTAAGGTTATTATGATCCATGATGTATGGAGTTGTTATATGTGCAAAATTGGTGAAGTTGGAGATTATGAGATTCGTGTAGCTTATCAAAAATTGTGTGATGATGGAATACTAAAGGATAAATTTAAAATTATTGAGAAGAAAGGGTTAACTTGTGCCTTAGTTTTTTTTGAGAAATTTCAAAATTGAATGGATTAAAGATGTATTGAGTTGAATTCATGGCATGGAGTTGTGGCTAGAAAATGGACTAGTTAAGATTACAAAGAAGATAATTCATGTTGTTGTTTGTTACCCAACAATTGACGAGAAGAAGACAATGTGTTGTCAAATCAAAGAAGTTATAGAGGCAAATACCAAAGCTGAGTGGAATGGATGTGGGTTGTCTATTTCAACCATCACATATCCATTAATTGAGTTTGCAGTGAGAGTAATCTCTCATAAAATTTATCACTCAAGTCGACTGAATAGTGTGTCGTTTATGCCAATTGATCAGGTGTGGAAGATTGTGATGAAGGATCATGAATATGATCTTTCTGAGTTGCAATAGTTACAACTAGCAGAGAACCTAATACCAATTAGGAAAACAAAGAACTCAATAAATTTGGATAATTGGCTATGTGTAATTTCTTTTACATTCATAACTATTTTTCGACTACTGGTAATGTTGTATGGGAACAAGACAAACCTACTACAAGGAAAACTAGTGAGTATATAACACACTTGGGACCAAATTTTGAGAATGTTTAGATGGATATATTAAGGAATTTAAACAGAATATGAGAAAGTGATTAAGGATTCCTACATCCTTAGTTGAGAAACATTATAATGATGTATGTTTCCTAGTTAATATAGATAGTACATGTGTACATGTAGTTAAGCTAAGGAAAGCCTGGCTTAAACCTTTTGCCTATGAAATTGATAGCAATGATGTGAGTGCAGCCATTACTACACTACTCAATGAGGAAATTGATGCAAAGGTCAAGCCCTTTGGAAAGTATGAAGAAGAAAAGGCTAGAATAATTGTTGACATCAAGATTTCTTCTATTGACAATAAAAGGAAGAAAATGATTGAAGACCTACAAGGAAAGCTAGGCATACCAATAAAATTCAAAGAACCTTTAACTCTTACACAAGGCCTTGGAGAGGATAAAGAAAATGATAGCGATGCAGAGGAAGAGGAAGAGAGTGCAAAGAAGCAGAGTAAAGCCCTAACACTTGTGACCCCACCAATGAAGAACGCTAAAACAATGAAAACCACTAAGCCTAAGGTGAGAAAGGATGCAAAGAAGGTAACACCTAAGCCCATCTCTCCTTTTGCACTAGAAATACTAAGGACTAGAGCAACAATAGAAGCCAGTGTTGAGCCACCAGTAAAGAAAGGAGTAGTAAATATCACAAAACCAAGTGGCTCAAGTGGCATAAAGAGGAAAATGCCAGCCACTGTAGGCCAACCAAAGAGAATAAGGTTAGTGAAGCAGAGAGAAGCTAAAGAGGAATATGCAAAGAGGACTAAGTTTGATGAACCTAGTGACCACTAAGTCATTATGCCTGCAAAGCCTAATACGATTGACGAGGTATGTTCCAAGATTAGAAACTCTATAGGCCTATAAAGATTTAGATATGTAAAGTATGAAACATTGAGTAATGATGATAAATCTAAGGTAGGGTAGACCATGATAGAAATGATGGCTAACAATAAGCTAGCACCTATAGAATTTGAAAACAAGATTCCAAATGATTTGTATAGTAGACTTGATGGCAAGTGACAATTGGAAATTACAACTGAGAAGCAAATAAGAGAAGGCACATTAGCCAAAATTATGCCTGAGTTGACAAATAAGGAAAATACAACATTTTTGGAGAAGTATAGAAACTAATTTGTTCCTAAATTCAGAACATTTATGATTTTACAAAATAAAATTGAGGTTGTTGTACAACGTAATGAACTGTTATGGAAGAGAATTTTTGGATTAACCATAGGAGGAGATAAACAAGAGAAATAATTAAACACTATAACTATTGAAGATGTTTACAGTGATGAGGAAGATTCAAGTGTGTCGAGCCCACGTGTCAATGTATCACCCATTCATGATACTACACCTGACACTCCTATATTATATCAAATAAAGGACTATTCTAAGGTAGGAGAAAAGAAGTCCAAGTTGTTGATTTCAATGAACAAATAGAGTAGATGGAGCAACAACAACAATAGGCATCACAAATAAAAAACTCTAGTAATAGAGGCCAAGGAACCAGAAAAGGAGGAAGAACAAAAGGAGCAAAATAAAGAATTAAATGTATACCAATCTACTACAAGTCAAAAAAGACCACATGTCTTAGGACCTCAACATGAGAGAAATAAGGAGACTAGTTTTTTAGATAGTGTTGAGTGCTACTATTGTTGTTCCTAGCAATAAAATCTGAGCAAGACCAAGTGGTGACACCCCCTCACCTACTCTTACTCAAGCAATGTCGAGCAACATCACTCCAAAGAAAGGGAAATAAAAGAAGAAAAAGGATAATTCTCCAAGTAATATTGTTACCTTGGATGAAGTTATTTAAATTCCAAAATGGGATCTAACCAATCTCACATTTGAGCAAACTATCATATTGCAATATATTTTAGCGAGAAAGAAAAGACAGGAAGAGATGAAAATAGAGCGACAACAAAAATATGTGTTGCATGATATCAAGGACATATTCATTAATGCCTTCAATATTGAAAATATTGATGAACATGCTCATATCATATCTTGGCGAGTGCAAATTGTTGAAAAAGTTAACATTGAGGATATTGAAGAAAATGAGAAACTTGTGGCTTGGTCAGAAAATAAATTTAAAAAGAAAGTATTGGAAGACATTTCTACTACCATTGCAGTAAGAAAAGTAGAATTGCACAAAATAGTACATAATTTAGAAGAACTTGTGAAGAAGGTACAAGATCTATACAATATTCTTTGTGATGTCCCAAGATTTACTAATGAATTTCAATCAAACATCTAGAAGATTTGAGATGACATGGAGTTATTAGGAGGATCTATCTCTTAGTCAGCTGGATCAAGCTCAATGCATTATAATATATTGTTGTTTGCACAAGGAATATGGGTTGATCAACACACAATAGATAGAATAATGTGAGCCAAATTGATCTCCATACAATCCATGCTGATACCTCACTTGGAGGTTATGCAATGAGAGGTAGCTGCAACAAAGGCTCTAGTTCAAAGAGATCATAATCTCTCTATTGCTAATATTTTAATTAATTTAGCAAAAAAAATAGTGATAAAGATTCAAGTTTTGGAATAAGTGAGAACCACACGAGATCATGCACTTGTCATGATTATTCAAACCCATAAACCACTCATTGATAAATATGGTTTGATTCCATCTACTCAACCCCAACAACAGAACAAAGTGTCAAAAACAAGGGGGTTAGTTATGGAGAAAAGTGGATACAAAGAAAAGTGATAGAGGATAGAAAAGAGAAAGATGATTAATCAAAGAATCTAAGCTCAGAAAGGCAGAAATCAAACAAGGTATGACAAGCTACATCAAACCATTTTGAGTCATGTAAAAATTTTAGGAAGGAAATGAAGTTACAAAGGGGACATAAAGGGAAATGATGAGGAAAGATACATAAATATAGAGCCCAACAAGGAAGAAGTTAGACAAGGTATGACAGGTTACATCAAACTACTTTGAGTAATATAAACTATGTATTGTATAATGTATTGTAAAGCAAACTTTTGAAGTTCTATAAGAACTGAGTCATAGGCTTAGGGGGTGTACTATCTTTTGTAATGTAAAGATGTAATCATGACAGTTTGTTTTTGTCACTAATGTCAAAGGGGGAGATTGTTTGTCTCTCTAATTTTTGTTGTCTATTAGTGTCAAACACTTAGTCATAAATAGGCAGAGTCAATTAGTCATCAATGCGATCAAGCTACTCTATATAGACCGAGTCATGTAAAGACTTGTCAATAATCATGTATAAGTTGAGCCCTATAGGAGTCAAGAAAGTCTTTGGTACCAAGTACTTTTAGTATAAGATGAGTATAGTGTATGCCAAGCAAATCATGCACATAGATGTCGAGTTATAGGAAAGGAGTCAAGTAAATTAAGGTGTAGCAACAACAGGTAGAACAATTATGACTGAGCATCAGAGACAATTGGTATCGAGTAACATAGAGTGGACATAAATGTCTAGAATGGTACAAAATTTGAGGTAAACCATTTTGAGCCCACATGGAAATAAAATTTAATGATTTCAAAATTTCTTACAGAGGTTGTTACACGTTTTGACGTGAATAATCAATCCCTATGAGGGATGAACAACCAATTATATGAAGAGGCAAAAAGAGAAACATCTAGATCATTGATCTTATTCTAGAAGACTCTACATATGTCTTTAAATAGGAAAATC